>OZ035877.1:5963978-7415268 GCA_964034865.1 Eristalis intricaria | reverse complement strand
TTTTGTTTGATTAGGCCACACACAGGCCACACTTCAGCACACCGACTAAAATGCACGCACAAGTGTGCTGTGTATAGGCACCCTTACAACCGACAAAAAAAAAACAAAAGCGAGCTCGTTAAAAACTGGCAATCTGGATTATTATTTAAAACAAATTTAATTAAATCTATACTTAATATTAATATTATAAAGCTGAAGAGTTTGATTGGTTCAACGCCCTTAATCCAGGAACTACTGGTTTCAATTGAAAATTTGTTTTTGTGTTGGGTTCATTTAGGAAGGCTCTAGGCTCTATAACATCACTCTGCGACCAATGGGAGGAAAGCATCGCTGGAAAATGTTGCGAAAACGGGAAAATCATTCCTTTTTGAGAGCTTCCATAGCGTGCGCTGCGTAAACGGTTCAAGTTACGAAAATATGATGCATGATGGAATTGTTGCTCGTTGAAAGATCTAGACAAAAACACTCAGACAAACAGTCAAATTTTAATTACAGTGAACTCCCTCTTTAGTGGACAGCCATGAGTCCACTAAAGAGGGAGTTCAGTGTAATCGAAAGTTTATCCATTTTTGTACCCAACCAGGTAGTAAATGGTCTCCGTAGGAATCCTCTTTAAATTCAAGAGTTTTCCAAAATCTATTTTCGGTTTCCCAGAAACTGCTTTCATGCCTTAAGTCAGCCCACGCAACCAGGGTTATTTACCAGATTCCTTGGATATTCATGCAAACTTGATGCGACTGTACGCTCCACTGGCACCCACACAGCAAAAGGCTTCGCAACAAAGAGTTTCTGAGAACATAACCAGATTGCATGCATCACCTGGATATTTAGACAAATGAGCAGAGCCTCCCAGCAAGGTAATGTGTCAAATCAAATCAAATTCGATGCGATGCGATACCCGATGCTCGTTTCGTCCAATTTGCATCCGAAGCGAAAGGCATTCATTCGCATTCCCTCAGAGGCTGAGGAAGATTGGATTTATCGTTTTCGAAAATAACGAGTGAAATCCACACAAGTCCAGTTTATTCAGAACTCTGATTCCACACACAACCGCCGGCAGCACCATTCACTAGAACTTGTCATGTTCTAGTAAGCATTCCGAATATCAATTTCGTGCGAAGAAAGTGAATTACTATTCCCCCCTTCTCGCGGCGACCTTTGAATACATTTTCGCAATGCGACGAGGTTCCCTCATTTTGAACGGTTTCTCTTGGAACTGAAATTCAATTAAGAAAATGTAAGTGCACACACGAAAAGAAAGCTCATGCTGTTCCCTAGACCGTGTGCAGAGCAGAAAACCAGATCCAACAACAAACACTTTTTATTATCCAATCTAACCCAAAACTCATTTTCATTTAAATTCCTCGAATCTGGAGTCATAAAACCGCACCGAATTCAATCCATACACCGACCGCGATGACTCTCCTACCTTCTGGCCACACATGCGTTCCATCGGCTCGTCGTCGTGGGCTAGTTACTTTCATCTGAAGACTCGATCGATGTGTTTGCATACCTTCCATTTGAATCATGCTTAACTCCACTCTTCGCACTTGGTCACTGACACACGAAAGCACAAGCACAGTCGCGAGCATAAACACAACTAGAAGCAGCAGCAGCAGCACATTCAATTTACTTTCACATTTCACCAAATAAAAATTGTTGCGATCCCTCCCCCGTCGGCCCGCGCTCGAGGAATTAGTGTCAAAGACGATTTGACAATCGATTTCCTGGCAATCGCTGATCCATCAGTCATCACAATGGCTTGCGATTATTTGCGGACTCCACGGTAATGGTTTTGGCGTGTTTTTTTTCTCCATTCAATTCTTAAGACGATTAAGCCGAACGAAGATGACGATGACGGTGCAGAGGAAGAATCTTTCTCGCGAAGGTTCTCATTCGATTTGTCTCTTCTGGCTGCCGCCTAGGGTAATTAACCGGTGGAGTGCGTGTGCGAGCGACGACGGCGGCGGCGGCGTGTTAATGACATTATGGGTCTTCGGCAGATGTCCCGCACCTAAAGCGGTCTTCGCATGGCCCAGTTCAAGGTTTTTTTTTTCGTCACTTTTTTCACCATTTGCTGGTTGCTTCTTTGATTGTCGACCCAAGTACAAGCTTTCAATCCGGTTTTTTTTTCTTCGTTCGTTCTTTATGACGCCGTTCGATGATTTCCGTGGCATGCAAGTTGCACGAGAGGAGGGGGAGGGGACTGCTCCGTCAGGAAGAAATTTTCGCTTCCCATGGATGCAGTGCTAGCGTGCCTGGACACACCAGTGACTTATGAACTCCCTCGGTCGGTGGGTAAATGCTGGCGACCGCTTTCGCTACGGATAATTAATCAAGTTATCTTCGTTGCCGTTGTCGTCGTCGTCGCCGTCATATAGTCAACGTCATCGTAGTTGTCCGCCCGTCGTCTGTTGTCTGTTGGCTGTCGTTCGTTCGTAGGTCGTTGCAATGCAATGGAGTCTTTCGCCGTGTCGATGGGGACTGGACCTAGTGGTTGGGAATGATTGATTTGCATTTTAGACTTTTGAAATGCTGCAGGATATGCGGACAGCCTGCACTTGCTCTGGGGGTCTAACAGGTTTCGTCAATTTTCGATTCGCGTTGAAGTGCATGTGCTTGCTAAAGCGAGTTAACACGGGACCGATGTGTTGGGGATGAGGGAGTGATTAGGTGGTTGGATGTGGGTCTTGGCTCTGGAGTGTCGTTGGTTAATAATGATCATTTAATTTATGAGAATCAACAAGAGAGGTGGTCGTTGAATTTGACAGTAATTGCATCAGTTTCACGAGAATTTACGTTGATTTTATGGGCGCTTAAGACCATTCGGCAGCTTAGTCTTTCTTGGAACTCCTCGTTGATTTCAAAGGAGAAAGGGTGTTTCGTATTTTTTAGGGGCGGAGAATTTTACATCTTTTTAGCATATGAGTCTATTCTTGATTCACATTTTCTGCGCACTTCATCTGGCTGTATTTCGGCAATAATTGAAATTGTTTTCACTTTTTTCTCTCTTGAAGTCACCTCATATGCACACTCGAGATCTACTTATTCACTTATTCACACCAGAACGGAGGAAAGACTCAGCTGTCAAAATATCTCAGCGAAGAGGATTCGTTAAACTTAACGAAATAAATTTTTATTCAGACCAGATGGATCTGGTAATAAAAATAATGCTCCAGCATTTACTCCAAAATGCTGAGGAAATGCTCACACTCAGTTTTTATTCACACCACCCAATGTCTTGTTACTGCCTTGCTCTTATCGAGGCAATGTTGCCGTCTCATTTGTTGAAAATGGCCTACGATTGGGTTTCAGGATAAATGGCCCCTCTTTCTATGCTACCTCTCATCTAGGTTATGTTAGGTAGAGGGGCTAGAGACCATATTGGTACATTGCGATACCCACAGTCAGTCAGTCCCAATCCATTAAACCAAATTAAAGCAAATAATTCTTACAAGACCCCGCGACCCCTTTAGTGGATCATGCGGGTCAGAAGATGATGATGATGATAATTATTAGAAGAGCTAGCTCTATGTGTTTAACATTGATATATCTTCTTTAGCTCACCCTGTACTTGAAATTCAACTCAAAGAACCTGTTATTCAATGATACGTTGTCAAATGGTCTCCGTAAACAATTCCACTCTTCCTATGCAACAACAATCGATATTCCTACGATTATGGCAAAGTCCATCTACAACTTCACTTGAATGCCAACACAACCATTTAATCAATTTTCAACACACTGTGCAGACCCCATCCAACTTTCTGCCAAGAGAAGTGTTCAAAATATTTTCAAATAACTTTCGTGTGCAAAAAGCAAAATCAACACAATGTTCTTGTGTGTTGAGAGATGGGCGAAAGGACTGCATTCACGAGAGAACAAAAATTTACAAGGCATGAGATAGTGGATAACCACAAGGTTGCTTTCTTACACCCAGTCTTTTCGACCAACCAGTCGTTTACCTCGCTGTCACATCAAGTAAATCCTTGAACAAATTTACGTTGTTCTTAGAATTCTTTGGCGGCTGTGGTCGCCATGGCGTCGCCTCTGACGCACTGACGACTGAAATAATTTCACGGTCCCACCTCTTTCGAGTCACTAACAACGCTGGTAGAGTAACACCTGTCTAGAAAAAGGTCTAGGTGCCTTCCGCTCGTGAGGGAACAATCGGACGCTCAACACGAATGGTTGCTGCAGAAGCTGGACCCAAGTCAGACTCGGGCTGCAGCGCCGCCCTTTTCCACCACCATTCCTCCGGCTTTGCTAGCAAATACGCACTCTCTTGTAAGACCATTCTGGACAAATGTGGCTGGATTCCGTTGATGCTGCCACATTTATAGATTTGGTCCTGTCAACTTGTGCTTGTGGGCTTGTTGACTTCAAATAACACGATCTATGCATTCACACGTTAAAAGACACGATCTGGGGGGCCTATTCTGATCAATGAAACGGCAGTACAAGGCCAGTATATGTCTCATGCATTAATTGAATTGTTTCACGGGCTGTATGACATGTGGCACCGTCATATTGAAACCTCATATTGGCCACTTCAATATCATCCAATTTCCGCAGAGAGAACTTTGTGCAGTCACTGTCTGACACTTAATGTGCCTCCCCGTCTTAGTGTGCTTCGGTGTTTGGCACACGACCTAGTTGGGGTCCCAGAAATAAGTTGACTTCCCAAACAAACTCAATCGGGTATGAAATGCGAATTACAGGGAAGACCTTGTCACCGTGTCCAACATTCTCTCACCGTTATCCATTACACAACAGTCCCATTTTTTTCCCAGTGCATATGACATAAATACCAGCTATAATTTGCCCACGCCCAAGAAGAAACATAAGGCCACCGCGACTGTGCTTTGCCATTTGTTGTCTTCCATGGAACGAACGTCTTCATGTGCCTACTTAAGGTTCTTCATCCGTTACTGCTTCACAGCAGCGTCGTCGTCGTCGTCCCCCAATTGCCGCCGCAAAACGCCCTGAACAGCAGAAGGTAACACAGAGAAAAAAAAATTATATAAAACAGCACTTTGTGTGCGATTTTTCTGTGCACAATCGTGCCTCCAAAATGATCACTTGAGAAGTGTCTGCAGGCGCAACTTAAAGTCGCACAGAAGTACACCCAAGTAGACTCAATTATGCGCCTGTGTTCTGTTTTCTTCTGCTGGGACTAAGACCGATGGAGCTCTGCCCGTCGAAAAGATAGCAGCAAATGATGATGATGATGATTGAGAGATGAGAATGATGCCCGAGCTTTATGCAAATTACACGCGGCGGCGTCAATAATTGTGGTGACCTTATTTTTATTTCTCCTCTCTCCCATCCAACCATTCGTTGTCAGTCTTTCTCTGCTTTGCCATCGATTTGCATACACTTTAAGTCTCCCCCCGTCGCGCCTGTTTGTGTATTCCGCTGAGGCAATTGGCCAAGGCATTACGCGCTGCATTGCATTATAACCGTCTTTCTGCAGCGCTCCAGCACATGATCAACTCATGCAGAAACCAATCTTGCGGATAGATTTATGATGTTGTTTTCTATTGTTTAGATGACTCGTACTGGCTGGGTGTCTTTCACCTGGCGAATCGTGAACGAGAGCACGCGCCCCGCGTTCCAATTAATGTCGTTACACTTATTGATTTGAAAATCCATTTCAATTTGTCCCAACCTCCGATCGATTGGGTTGGTACGGGAATGTCAAAAGATCTGACATTGATCTCGTGATTAATTGCCATCCATTAGGGCACACAGCGCGGATTAATTGGCCGCGGAAATGAACTGTCAAAAATTTCACTTTAATTTTCGCAACAATTTTCGAATTGGTGTCAGAATTCGAAAGAAAAAAAATGATTGGTCTCGGAAACTATTTGGAAACCTTGTGGATGCGACTGATTGATGGATTAGAAGTTGGTGCTGCAGCAGGTTCTCTGCTGAAATCGAAACGCTGCGCAGTTTTCACTTGAGCACACAGTTGTACGCTCTTGTTTTTGCTTCAAATAGAAACTTCTCTTCTTTTTCGGTCTAATTGAAGTTGCCAGACCATCGGAGGAGGAGACGCGAGGGTTTATGGTTGGGAACTAATGATGTTGGAGAATTGTTTTAATTAGACGATTTCCTCGTTAAATCAGACGATGATCGGTGGTTAAAATGGTTCTGTTCTAGAAACAGTGATGGAAATGAAAGCTAGACAGATCGTTTCTAAAGACCTTGAGGCGTTCAATTATATGCCCATTCAAATGGGCATGAAATGGCATGGCATGGACCTCAAATTGAACCGCGGAGAAACTTAGAATGGGAATGTTTTAATGAGCGAGTGTCTGGCAAAGTGTTGACGGCTGATTGAGAATACAAATGTGACGAGAGAAAGTATTCAAATTCCTTCAAATAAGTTGAGAGAGTTTAAGCAGTCGCGGATATGCTGGAGAAGAAAGTGTCTGCATGGGCATTAGAATCTTGAAAGTGCTACCAGTGCAGACGTTTCTTTGAATTAAGATTCCAAGCAAGCGACGACAAGTTGGTGGTCGTACTTCCTTGTTACTCACAGGAGAATGATTTTGGAAGGGACAGTTCGAATTATTGACATCGACTGGCAGGAGGTAAACCCGGGAAGAACTTCTGCGTGATTTGTGGGCTCCAGTTCCCGCACGAATCAAGGGGACCTACTCTTTTATGTCGTGCCCGAACGACACCGGAAGACTCGGTGTAAGAAAACAAGGCGAACTTTGAGAGAAGTTACTTGACAGTTGACACGTATGCATTGGCCTTACATTTTGGAACTTCTTGGTATTGGAAGTTGAACTTAGACGCCCAGCTCATTAGTTGCCGTGCTTCGTTACACAATTTGTCTGTTAAAGGGTGACAAGAAGAAGCAATGATCGGTTTTCCAAATTTTGTATTCCAGCGCATATCACAGCTACCAATGACATCAAGCTTGCCACATGTCCGAAAGTTATTAAGAAACATTTTCGAAATCCCGACTCATTTGGAATGTATGTCCTCAGCGTGAATTTCCGCGTGGCGCCGTTCATCGTAATGGCATCAGTGTGCAGGCAGTTCTTCGCACCGTGGAAACATTTTAGCGGGAGTACACTCTTTTGGGTCTTAAGCCACCAACGCCTCAGCTCAAGAAGACCCAGAAATGTCGATCAGAATAATTGGACATCGCCAGGGAGTCAACCCGGCTTGGATTCCAGCCTGCAGCCGTGCTGATGCTACAATAGACCACAGACGACGCCATGAGTTCGCTAATTTGGCGCTGGAAAGGTTGGCTTGGTATCCGGACTTTGTCCAAGAAAATCATCTTCTCGGGCATGGCATTTTTTATTGGTTCAGTGTCTATGTCACAAGGGAACGGGCGTGCGGTTTATACCATGGCGGCATCATCGGAACTTAATGCTTTTGAAATTAAGGTTGCCGCCAATAGTCTCCGGTATGTTAGCGATGTTAACCGACTTTCTACGGCCAGAGCTATGCAACATCCACGCTGTGGTTCCATCAAGAGTGCTACATGCCATGCTAGTGACGCGTTCCAATAACAGGGCTACATGCCATATAAGCCACGCAACGCTCGAACCAGCGACCGGATTGTGCTCTCTTCAATTAATCGCCGCATCAGCCCACTACGTCAAGGCCTTAGGGGACTCCGACAAGCCAACCCTACTGAACGCGCGAGACAAAATTCGATTCCCTTATCACGCCGCTTATAGTGGACCGTCACCAAAACTTGAGACGACCGCTTGAAGCAGTAGCTTCAAAATACAACTAGAACCAATTTTATATCTCCCACCATTGTTGCTTTCTCTGAGCTTATTTTCCTATCGTTCTTATCTGGTCACTCTGTATTGGCTAAACAAAATCCTGTATACCATCTTATTCGACTTCAGCTCGGAGAGGGCAACACACAGGCCAAGGAGAAGACCCCTTACCCGTTATAGGATCCTTATAGGATCCACTCAAATCGACTGACCCCCACTCTGTGCTCTGCACGCAAGTCCAGGGACAAGCAAAGCGCCCTTTCAAAGCTGCAAGCCCAGGGCTTCACTTAAGCCTAGGGACTTCTCATCGTGTGTGTGACCAGCAATAAAATTAGCATAATGGCATGAATGTAGCTTCAAAATAAAACCAGAATAAATTTTATATCTCCCACCATTGTTGTTTTCTTTGAGCTTATTTTCCTATCGTTCTTATCTGGTCACTCTGTATTGGCTAAACAAAATCCTGTATACCGTCTGACTCGCTAGGAGAAGACAACACACTGGTCAACGAGGGGCCCCTTATAGAATCCACTCAAATCGACTGACCGCCCACTCTGTGCTCTGCACCCAAGTCCAGGGACAACCAAAGCGCCATTTCAAAACTGCAAGCCCACGGCTTCACTTAAGCCTCAGGCCTTCCAGCCACAAGTCTTCGTGTACAAAATTGTAATGCCAATCATCATCATCAAGTTCTTTCTCTGTAATAACTCACTCGCTCGTTACGTCTAATCTCTTCATCTCCTTACAACTCATCCTCATTCCCATCTCAATTTCCTCTGAAAACTTGCCTAAATCAACCTGCCTCTATCCATAAAACCTGCCGAACGAACGCACCGTCATCAGCGTCAAAACTGTCTCATCGAAAATTACCATCAACTCCCGGTGACTTAAAGCAAAATATTAAATTTCCCCCCACCTGCTCGGCCCCGATAGTAGCAAAGTATCAAACTTCATTCTTGATTAAAACACAAAAACAAAGAAAAACAACAACTTCCGCGTGTATTTCCATCGCCGAACGTCGTCGGTCGCTTGGCCTAATCAAGTCCACACCCGATTTGCATAGTTACGCATCATAGCCTTGCCCCGAGCGCATATTAGCTATTCAAAGAACGCCTCCTGTCTGTCGTCATATAGCCGCGCTGGATGCGTGTGTACGCGCACCAACGTAAACTTAATCATTATTAGATTCGTTTCCCCCTGGATAGACATCGGATATCATCGTGTTCCTCTCCTTCTCCTTCGCCTTCTTCTTCGTCCTTCGATAACTCTGTTCAGTCAGGTCGTGGCCGCAAGTTCTTAATTTCAGCGAAATTCGTCCCGAGGTAAAGATTTTCATTTTCGACGGTGACTTATCTCCCGCCCACCACTCACAGTTTTTTCTTTTATTTTGCTGCTCCTCTCCTCCAGTGTTGTATCGACCGGCGACAGATGAAAACTGTAATTGAGACCTTGACGGCTCGGCGGCGGCGGGGCTGTAGTGCTTCTGCTCTGTCTCGTCTAATGAGTGTTATGCCTCTAGGCTCTCCAACGGAGGACCTGAATCCCTTGTTTTCGTGGAAAAAAAAGAAACAGTTTGCAGTAAAATCTTAAAGTGCCTTGTAGGGCTTTAAATTCCGTAAACAATTCCATTGAATTAATTAGAATTAAATCCTTTGTTAAGGTTTCTTTTCAAAAGAAAACTGAGCGACCTCATGAAACGCGAATCCGGTGGCGGGAAGTCAAATGGGGGTTAAGGTTGAGGTTAAACGAGATGCGGTGAGTCTGCTTTCAGATATGACCCAGCGCAGGGCGCGCGTCCTTGGTTTTCTGTTTAATTAAATATTCTTTTTGACATTGGGGAAATGTCACGAGTGTTGTTTGTTATTTTAATCCTGCGGTATGGAAACTCGTGTAAATTCAGTGAGTTCCAAGTGAAGGCGCTTTTTTGTTTTGGAAGGCCAATACTGGGGATGACAACGGTGTTTGCTTTTCTCTGTCAAGAGCGGAATTTAATTTCCATAGAATCAAGAATTATGCAACTTCCGTGGTTTCGTTTCGGTGCTCCTGAAGGAAGTTTGATTACAAGACCTGCTTTAAATGCATGCCTCCTTCGGGCCTTTGAAGGACTGGAAGAAGGTAGAATGTTTTCTCTTGAGTCTGAAGGTCGTTGTTATTGTCGGCTGGTTTGAACACTCCTCTGGATCACTCAGATTCAAAAACTGGTCCACATTAGAAATTTCTTGGTCTTCCGGGCGAAGACCAGCATTCGCTTCTTTAATGTGGGGCCTACATCACTAGCTCTCACCTCGTCAGAACCTAATAACTGCCACCGGGTCCGAGAAAAGGCGTGGAAGTGGCAAAGGAAGTGCTCTGTGGTGAGTTTCATCGCTTAGGCCGCCTTTTCCGCGATTGTCAGTCGTCTGCAGTCTTTTCTCACAAGAGACAACAAGAATGCCGCCAATTCCTTACAGACGATAGGAAACAAGCGCTTAGTCTGACTACGTCCTTTAGAGTCAGCGGCCTCGATGGGACCAACCATCAATGAAAGACCTAACCAAGTACGGAGATAGACCCCAGAGCAGGTTCAGGTCCTTAGAGTAGCTCCTCTTATCCTGTGATCCGATGGTGGGCCGGGACTCAGACAGGTCTTAGTTAATTTAGACTACCGATCAAGTTCAGAAGAGACTTGCATTCCTCAACTATCCTTAAACCGGTTAAAGGGTTGAACAAGGCCTTAAGCAGAGCTTGGCTGTCGCTACAGACACTATTCCTTAGCTCCTTCCATCTGTTCATCACATAATAGCTCGTGGCTACTATCGTGGATCGTATAGGCTTCCGCTTGGAGCAAAGCTAATTTCCCTAACGAGGTGTCGAACGCCCTCTAAGAAGACCGGTTTTCGAACCGTCTAAAGGTATCTCCTGGCTCAGATTCTGGCCAGAGGCAGTCTTGTATGAAGGGATAGTCGACTTTGAATGAATTTTGCAGCTTGATTATTGTTGTCCGTGCGTCACATGGTGTATCCACAAGGCAAGTTGTGGACCAAGGACATCTTCTTTTCAAGCGGAAGACTGGCTTGAGGAAGTGTCCCATGATGTGGATGTCAAGGGGAGAGAGATTCAGCTTTGCATCAAGAGCAGGGCCTGGCGTACTCGGCTTATACCACTAACCCTTGCATAGGGAGGGCCCTTATCATAGTCGTGTAGATCCAAACGGACCCCCTGCATAGGGAGGGCCCTTATCATAGTCGTGTAGATCCAAACGGACCCCCTGCATAGGGAGGGCCCTTATCATAGTCGTGTAGATCCAAAGGTATTTTTTTTGGTGGTAGAGAAAAAGACTGGCCGTGGCGTTGTGTGTCGCAAATGAACCTCCCTCTATTCCCGGGAGAACCAAAATTATTTTTCAAGGCCCCACCTCTTTCGAGTCACTGATAATGTCAATTGTCCAGAAAACGCTTCTCAAATTGACCTTTAGGAGGCGGTACGAAACTGTAGGTCCCCTCCACTCGTGAGAGAAGAACATCACGCTCAAACGGGTGGTTGCTTTAGAAGCTAGACCCTGGCCCTAAGGCCCGTGGAAGGCCAGGGTCTACGCCACCCATTTAAGACAAAGACTTGCCGACAATTCCCAAAGACTGCAAGAAACCTGCCGAAAGACTGACCAAGCCTCTGAGGCCAGGATTGATTGTTCAGGTCGATGTTACACCCATCTATATGACAACTCAACTCACTCGGTTCGGATCAATGAACTCTTAATGCATGCAATTCACGTTCCATTCACACGGCTAGTCTGTGACGGTAACGGTGGCGATGGCGTTGGCGAATCCATATTCAAGCGCGTCTCGAATGAAAGTAAAACCCAAGAACATTGCATAAGTTCCCGGTCAAACTAACATTTTTTTTTATCCAAAACCACAAATATCCCACATTTTGGGCAAAAAGTCAACAACACACTAATGTATTCAATTATAGCAAACAGTTTGATAATTAAGAGCTATTTGTCACTCCACTTGGCTCTCTGTGTAATAAAATCAATTAATCAACAGTTACCGGCATAAATATAAATAAAAATATGCAAATGTGATTAACGGGCGTAATGACGCTGCTGCTCGCTCCATTATTCATTAAACCAAAAAAAAAAAAAATCTAATCTATTCAGAACGCATTTATGCGAATACTGGGTCGATGACAATCGACAGACGCGAGGCAAAAGCAAAATCATTCGTGCGGCTGGAGTGGACATCAATCACTTCACACAATGTGGAGCACTTGTTCCAGATTTGTTTGGCCAATTTAAAGATTGAACCGCCACGACCTTTTGCATTTCATTTCGACGTTTCTTGAACGAGGCTCGCGCTCCAATCAATGATGGCCCAGAAAACTACTGATTCCTCCCGTCAAGGGTCGCCTGAGAATGATCAAAACCAAGTCTGTTTCTCTCTCTCTCTCGTAAATCACTTCAGTGTACACATGGCTGTCTGTCTTAACAGTCCTATTCATCATTGCACCTTCTTTTTCTTCTCGGCAGAGAGCCGCCATCATAAATATGGCCAAAGCCGTGTGCCAATAACAGAACTACTTCACAAATCAAAGATACAGCCGCTGTCGTAGATAGTTTTCCTCTGCGGCATAACCCTCAGAGCGATGGTAACAAAAACAACCCAAGAACTAGACAAACACCTAACAAGCTCCCCAGAGATGGATGGGGAGAAAGAGAATCACCGTTTTTCCGTTAATCTTTTGTTTGCACTCCCAAAAGAGATGGAAGCCCGGCCGTTTGCCATGCTTGGCTCTTCCAGAATTTTGCCGCCTCGTGGCACTGATGCACCAAGACACATCATATCCAGCGTCACTGGTGTTCATCCATCGCTGCGCGAGGTAACAACGTCGTGGTTCGTGTTAGATGAATTGTCTCGTCGGAATCTCTCTCTCTCTCTCGTGATGGCGAACGAAGATGGGAGAGAAAAAATGCACAACGGCCGCAATGGATTGATTTAGGTTGCTGTTCGAAATGAGATTTTTATTGTAATCAACCCACGGCCCGACCGGTGGATAGCTGCTCTTCTGATCGATGGCAGATCGGCATGTGACGGCGGTTATTGAGTTTATGAGATGAGATGCTGGTCGTTCTTCTGGACTGAATGCATGCGACCTCGGCTTTGATGGAGTTCTGCGGCTCAAATTGACTTTTGCTTGGGTATTGATTGCACGGAAATGTTGCACTGTTGCTTGAGGTGTTAGATTGATTATAGTTTGCAACAATGTCGGCGGCTATTTGGGTCGATGCGGTGGTGTTGGTGTTGAGCGATTGTCTGTAATGGGATGACTGAATCTGCAGGTTCCAAGTTCTGCAGGGAGTTTTCTCAATTTTAGCCATTTTGACTGGTTGGCTCTAGAGCGGTCTAGAACTGTGGTCTAGACAAGGCTGGGGGATGAACAGAATGGCTTTCGTTCTCGTTCTCAGAATGACACTCGAGAATGCTTGGGAAGACGCCTCTACCGATGTACAGATGTTTCGTAGATTTGGAAAAGGCATACGAACATAATATCGTTAAATAACATGTTCAAACAGACATTTGACGGTTAGCCGTGTTTGCCGCTGCCTAGCTACTTGAGTGATTAAAATATTCAATTAGTCTTAATTCCAATTCCATCAACATTTTGTGTCCCTTTCTTTCTTTCAAGTTTGTCACTTGGTCACTGGCTGATACAGTAAAATTGCTAGCAATAAATATTTTCCTTAGTCCTTAGTCTCTTCGAGAGAAATGCTCTGCGTGCGATCTTTGGTCCTGTTTGCGTTGACGGTTTCTGGAGGAGAAGATTCAACCACGAACTGTGGGGGTGCACAGCGACATGAGTCTAGTCAGGCGTCTTCGGATCCAAAGCCTAAGATGGCTTGGCCATGTAGAGCGTATGGACATAGCTCCGGCCCTAAGACTCTTCGACTCCGAACCCGTGGGACAACGCAACAGAGGACGCCCGCGTTTAAGGTGGCGCACCCAGGTGGAGAAGGACATCAACCATCTTGGCGTGCGACACTGGAGACAGCTAGCCAGAGAACGTGCTAGCTGGAGAGGCTTGTTGGTTGAGGCCCAGGTCCACTTGGCTTGAGAAATTGGAGACAGCTAGCCAGAGACCGTGCTAGCTGGAGAGGCTTGTTGGTTGAGGCCCAGGTCCACCCCGGACTGTAGCGCCAAATAAAGAAGAAGAAGAGCAAAGGCAAGAATACGAATACAATATACCGAATACGGTTAACCGAGGTTGACCTATGGCAGGAAGTTAGATCGGAGGTTACGAGGGAATGCAAAATGGACGGTGGAGGCAGTCTGCAGCTGATCGCAACAGAAAATAGTTGATTTATTCCTCAAAGACAACAGCGAGTGGAGTGATGTTGACTCTATGCAATGGGTTAACTATGAGTTCGGCAAAAACATACACACAGTCATTCCTTGAAACATACCAAGGCCTTTGAAGTCATACAAAACAGTCCATCCTATGCAACGAACAATTTTTCATAAGTTTCATCATTCGATCGCACCCCCTTACAGTTGCGAACCGAAGTAATAGAATCAAACGCTTAGGTTTGCTCTGTTCACTTCAACGCCGCTCTCCGCTGACTCATTACATCACGCTTTATATCATGCAATACACACATGCTTATCACCCACTAGCCACCACTTTGAAATTGCGGCCTGATGTGTCATATGTTTTGTTTGCGATTACTCTTTGGTATATTTGACTGGGCTTTGCCCATAGACTGTGGAGAATTGGGTAACGCCAATTTTAGCGAATACGAATGTTTCAAGGGAGCTACTTCATCTGGGAGTCTTGTGTTGGGAATGCAAACGTCTTTAAAGCACATATGCACATATGCACATGTCATTGAGTACCTATTGCTATTTATTTAAAATGTATTTCATAGAATGCGGTTTTGTACACAAACACACAGCATTTGAATTCGCATTCGCGAACTTCGTGACGATAAGCATGAAATCGTTTGTGTGAGTCAAAATGTGAGTGGGGTTGCTAAAAATGGCAACATCGTCATGTGTTTGATTTCGTGGTGGTGGTCGTAAAGAAAAGCAGATAAAGCGTGTGTATGCCTCCAAATTGAGATTGTAATCGTGAAGAGTTTGTGATTTTTTGCTCAGCGCTAGTGTAAGCAACTAACTTGGTAAATAGTCTGTCTTGATCATTTGTGTGTACTGTGTTGTGTTTCTGTGCAACTGTGCTGTGCAATTTCCTGTCTCAGCGGAGCCAATTTCGCAGATCAACAGTGCTCAGATAGTGTGTAATCAGTTGTTGTTGAATCCATTGTAGGAAATCAAGTGTTGATAAGATAAATCGATCCCGCAAGTGATAAGAAAAAGATTGACAATGATCGAGAGTGAAGAGTTGAACAGGTTTTTAGAGACAGCAACAATGACTAAACTTGAAAGTGTCTGCAAAATATTAGAATGTCCATGTACTGGCAACAAGGTTGAGTTACGAGATTCTCTTCGAAAGATTGTCCAGGATTTTCTGACAGAAGTCCTTTTCAATTTGATCGAAGATATCCGACCAAGTGCCAATTCGCCAACTTCTAGCAGTCCAGATGAGGAGGCCATGAGCGCTGAGTTATCTAAGCTGTGGCGAATGTATAGAAAGATGGAGGTAAAAAAAGAGGAGCTGAGACAGCAGTTAATAGTTCAGGGACAGCAACAAACCTCGGATATGGATGACTCTACTGCTGACGACCACAAGAAGAGCGTAACTAAACGAAAGAAGGACAACGATTTACGGATCTGCACGTGGAATTTGCGTTCCCTTCACAAGGACAATGCTCTCGCAAAACTTGTGGAAACCCTAGAAGCCTACAAGGCAGATATCACGGCTATTCAGGAGGTGCGATTTCATGGGCCGGGGAAAAAGAGAATGAAAAACTGCGACATCTACTACGGTGATTGCTGCAGAACGAACCGCTCGTTAGGATGCGGGTTTGTTGTTTGGGGCAGATTTAGGACAGCAGTCTTAAACGTTAAACACATAAGCGAGCGCATTGTAATGATCCGCATCAAGGCCAAGTTCGGCAACATCAGCCTAATATGCGTTCACGCGCCAACGAAGGAACATGGTGACGAGACAATTATGATGAGAGATGACTTTTATGATCTCCTAGAAAGGACGTACGATAAATGCCCCAGATATGACACCAAGATCGTTCTGGGAGATTTTAACGCAGAAGTGAGCAGGGAAGAAAACATTCCTAAACTCATCGGAAAGCACAGTCTGCATGATGAGACTTGCGTGAACGGACGCAGGCTGTTGGACTTCGTGGCGGGGAGAAACCTTTGTTTAGCCAGTACGCGGTTCCCTCACCCCGAAATTAACAAGGGAACTTGGAGGCGTAGTCCGCATACGAAATTAAAGCAGATTGATCACATTGCCATTGACGTCAGACACTCCTCCAGTATTCTTGATGTCCGAACATTCCCAGGCGCCAAAATCGACTCGGATCATTACTTTGTTGTTGCCAAGGTAAGACCACGAATATCGACAGCAAAGCGGAGTACAGGAAGACCACAACAGTATGACGTTGAAAAGCTACATTCGCCATCGACCGCTACAAACTTTAACGATTGTGTCTCCCTAAAGCTCTCATCGAGTCCAACTCTGCCAGGCGAAACAATCGACGACCAATGGAACCGGTGTCAAAACGCGATCAGAGAAGCTGCCACCGATGTGCTGGGTTTTAAAACGCCACCCAGAAAAAATCCTTGGTTTGACGACGAGTGCAAGAAGGCACATTCAGATAAGCAAGAAGCATATAAGGCGATGAAGTACAGACTTACAAGAGCGACTCGTATGGCCTACGACCTTTTAAGAAAGGAAGAGCACCGGATTCTCAAAAGGAAAAAGAAAGACCATGAAAAGCGCGTGCTCGAGGAAATGAAGAGTTGTCACGGAAGGAATGATGTTAGAAATTTCAACGAACGGATAAAACAACAAGCTCATGGATATAAGCCTCGGACAGATGTCTGTCGGGACGAGCGGGGACGACTCGTGGTGGAGCCGCAGTCGGTACTGAGAATCTGGAAGGACCACTTCTGTAGGATGTTAAATGGCAAGGAAGACGCTGTCAGGCAGAATGTTCCATTCCACACAATGGAAGACGATATAAATAAAGTCCATACACCCCAACGACGCGAAGTCAAGGTGGCGATATCGAGACTTAGGTCCTCTAAAGCTACTGGTGCCGACGGACTGCCTGCGCAACTCTTCAAGGCAGCTGGACGTAATCTGGTAAAGTACATGCACCGTCTTATCTGTCAGATATGGTCGGAGGAAACCATGCCAGACGAGTGGAATCTCAGTATCATTCGTCCGATCCACACAAACGGAGACCTCCTTAAGTGCGACAACTACCGCGGGATAAATCTCCCAAACATCGCTTATAAGATCTTCTCTGCCGTTTTGTTGGACCGCCTGAAACCATACGTGAATAATCTGGTAGGCCCTTATCAGTGCGGTTGCAGGCCGGGGTTGTCCACCATCGACCAAATCTTCACGCTACGGCAGATCCTGGAAAAAACCGTAGAAAGGGAGGTCGACATCCACCATCTATTCGTTGATTTCACATATAACAGCGTACATAGAGACGAGCTGTACAACGCCATGTCCAGTTTTAACATTCCTGCCAAGCTCATCAGGTTGTCCAGGATGACGATGGAGAACACTCGCTGCTCCGTCAAGGTCGGAAACGAACTCACCGAGCCATTCCAAGTCAGAAGAGGTCTTAGACAAGGCGACGCGCTGTCAGGTGTCTTTTTCAACATCATCCTGGAGAGGATCGTGCGAAACTCACATCTTCCAGAAGGCACGGTTTTCCGGACACCCGTGCAACTGTTAGCATACGTGGAAGACATTGACCTGATTGGCATAACACAGCGAAACGTCAACGAGGCCTTTGCCAGCATCGCGACGGAAGCGGCTAAAATGGGTCTAGCTGTGAATGAGGACAAAACCAAGTATATGATGTCCTCAGGAAATGACATACCAAATCAAGGTCTTGGACGGCGCGTCACTATGGGCGGGTATAACTTCGAGGTAGTTCAGAACTTTGTCTACCTTGGCTCAGCAATAAATACTAAGAACAACATCGGCACTGAGATCAAACGCAGAGTAGCTCTCGCCAACCGCTGTTTATTTGAGCTCAAGAGGCAATTCAGTAACAGAGTCGTCTTTCGCAGTACCATGCTGACTTTGTATAAGACTGTGATCATCCCAGTCCTTCTGTACGGCGCGGAGGCATGGTCAATCCTTAAAGCAGAAGAAGATGTCCTTAGCGTTTTCGAGATAAAAGTTCTGCGTGCAATCTTTGGTCCTGTATGCGTTGACGGTATTCAAAGAAGAAGATCCAACGACGACCTGTACAAGCTTTACAAGGACATAAGCGTACTCAGACGGCTACAGAATCAACGTCTAAGTTGGCTACGCCATGTAGAGCGCATGAATGAGACTGCCCCAGCTAGATTTGTCTTCGACTCCGCACCAGCGGGCAAACGCAATGGAAACTACCAAATCCGATGGCAATACCAGGTGAATAAGGACCTCAACTCGTAATCACTCACTATTCTCTTGAATCAACTAATAAGTCGTACAATTTGAATTTACCACCAAAGCGCCAGGGTTCACCGTATTCTTCGTAAAAATATCCCATGTAAGTAATATTTAATAAAAAACTAACTGTTAAAAATACACTATACACTACAAGTTGAAATTAAGGACATCACATGTGAGGTCATACATACTGCTTGTCGTGTTTTTCACTTGGTTTCTTCGCTCTTTCCTCATTCTTATCTTGATCCTTCATTAAGCGTTTCTTATTTTTAGATTTAAATACAACAAAGTGCGTGTGAGATGCGATTTGAATTGAATAGAGTCAATATTGGGTGTCACGACAATAGATTGATTATCAGCTATCGACAACTTGAAGAACAAAATGCGTCAATCCGCCTAAGCAACCTCGGCCCACCAGTAGTAATCAAACAATGTTATTTCGCATTTGGTGGAATCGACCCTTAGATACGAAATACTTGCTTGGGAACGAGCGTCACAAATGCAGACACTACATCAATCTCATGCAAGGCTTCAAAAGCTGATACAAAGATCTCATCGATGATCAACAAGGAGCATGCCGGTTATTAACCTTCTTCTTCTTCTTCTGGTGGCGCTACAGTCCGAGGTAGATCTGGGCCTCAACCAGCAAGTCTCTCCAGCCGGCACGTCTCCAACTGCGTTGATTGAGATCCTCCACCTGGATGCGCCATCGGTTCCGTAGGGGTCCTGTATTGCGTTGTCCCACTGGTTGGGAGTCGAAGACTCTTCGGGCTGGAGCAGTGTTGTCCATGCGCTCTACAAGTCCCAGCCATCTTAGACGTTGAATCCGTAGACGCCTGGCTAGCCTCATGTCGCTGTACAGCCCGTACAGTTAGTGGTTGAATCTTCTTCTCCAATACCATTCAACGTAGACAGGACGCAGAAGCTTTTCTCTCGAAGAGACCAAGGACTTTTTCATCCGCTTTGAGATTGTCCATGCCCATGTTAGTCGAAGCCCATTAAGCATCTCCCAGCGTACTTTGGCAACGACTACACCGAACCACGCTAACCAGGGGCAGGCACTCTACCAACTACGCCATCCAGTCGTTCGGCAGCTTTTGGAAGTGCTTCTTAAACTTATCCACGGTAACAAGATTACCCTCACAGTTTCGAAGAGCCTGGCTGCCTTTCCCAAAGCCAGCGGCAAGGCTTTTATTTTTTGTAGATGGCCCGTATTTTCTCTTTTCGAGAACCTTGAGCTGGGAAGCTGAGACCTAGAAGTTTTGTTCTCCTCCCGTCTTCTAGCCCGGTACTCCTCTTGCGCTGCTTTTGTTTTCCGTTGCAGAGCTTTTCGGTATGCCTCGTCAGTTGCACGTTTCTTCTGCTCACACTCGTCACACTGTGCATTGGCGTGGGATGTTGGCTTTGATAGTCGCTGTGGTTTGTTGGTGATTCGCATACCCTGAATCGTGGACTGAAGTTCGAACATATCGGAACTGCTGTTCTTTACCAGGAATAGAAACATTACTGAGTTCATCTTGGATTTGAACTCAAGCTCTGAAAATCAGCAAAATACCTATCTGCTCATCTTCCATCGAACCCTACGTCACGTTCTACACGTGCAAATGTGCCTTCAGTGAAATATGGGGTACCATCACGGATGGTAGATCCAAGGAGGATAGTCTCTGGTATGATGGAAAACTTGCGAGAAGCAAAATATAAACATATTGTCACACAGATTGGACTGCCGACGACAGCAGTCGAGGCCATACTCTTCCTCCTTCCTCTCGACCTATTCTGCAGCCTCATCGGCCCTAAATCTCAGAGACGTGGGTTTTGGGAGCATAAACATAATCACCCTTAATCTCTTCGTCGTGTGACATGTGACTGTGACAAATTTGTACTGTCTTAGTCACAGTGACATGTAAGTGTGACAAATTTGTACTGCCTTTGTCACAGTGACATGTGACACGACTAAGAGAAACAAAGGTGAACATAAGACGAACAGACCACTAAGCACCCCGGCGAAGAGCTTCCATCAACGCTTTCCGAAGCGTAGTATACCCTAACTCGGTGTGAACCAAAAAGTAGACACTTCTGATCAAACATTTAGGAAACAACTCGTACACATCAAAAACATTGAATTGACTCAGAGGTCGAGGTCATCCTTAGGCTTAGATACCCCAAGACACAGTTGACAAGCTGCAATTCCATTATGAAAGTTCGAGCATGCGATCGACTTGATGATGGAGATTTGCCTTAGAAGCAGCACTCAGTAAACAGAATCAACACAGCTGCGTTTGTTGTTTCTCTTATCATTTCCTCCTACAATGTTCAACTGACGGTTGCAGGTCATAATCCACGTCCGAACTTATCTATCTCATTGCCATTTAGTCAGTTTTGAGCACACACACACATCGTGTGTATTTGGTAAGTGAAATCTTAAAGATCTTCACTTCATTCCACTTAATAATGACAGATGGATTCGAAACACAGAAAAACTTGTTCAAAACAACAAGCGCTGGCACCGTACGCCACTGCACACACAGACACTACCGACGGACTGCTGCTGACCATTGAAGAAGTCCCATGACAGTGCTCAGATAGATCTCTGACTCTGTTCGTGGACGCGCTAGAGTGTACGTCTGGTCTGAGTGTGTGTCTTTTGGCTCGGCTTCAGAGAAAGTGAGGCTAATGCCGTTGCTGGTGCTGATGGTGATGATGATGATTGTGGATTTTAAATCTTAAAATGAGATTATAAGTGGAATGCAATTTTGCTTTTCAAACTCAGATATTTAGACATTAAACTGTCCACTGACTGAAGTGATTTCGTGGGGAGTGCCCCGGTGTTTTTGCATGGATTTTCGTAGTCACCGGCAGAAGAGATGACATTTGGAGATATACGATATAATGCTGTGAGATGTCCACCACCACTGGATGATGGGGAGGAAGAGATATGAGTCTTGATAAGGAAGAAGAGGTATTTTAGAAATCGCCGGTAATTAATTTTAGTACAAACTTTTGCATGCAGAGTGGGTCAGTAGCGGAACGAGTTGAATGAAGAAAGTGAAACCGAGTAACCTGGGAGTGGTTTATGAAATTGCATTTTTTTCTTGTGTGTCATTTTTTTTAAGCGGAAATTGGGGATAGTCCGTTGTAAGTGATATCCGAGTTGACAGAGATTAATTGAGTGGAAAATGCGTGTGGACCACTTTTGAGTTGAGGATGTTGTGGAGTGGAGTGGACTGAGCTAGGAACGTGTGTGCCTGTTGCAGGAAGAAGGTTACAGCCTACCGCCGGTCCTAAAGGGCGGCCAGATAGCAATTAACGTTCTTTAGCAGCTGTCAAAATAACCAATGATATTCAGCGGTCAAAATATGTATTGAGAGAGGGCTGCATCTTTTCGCGCCTGCCGAACTTTCAGAAATTATTAAAAAATTACAACTTCCTCGTACGTACGCGGATAAAAAATAAAATGTTTCCACTGAGGTGATTATAATTACAGTCTCATCCAATCTTAGCTCACTTCACTGTCGTCCAAGCCCCTTTATTTCCTCCATCTTTCCATACAGCCGCCAGACCTTAGATAACTCAGCACTCAGTCCTTGCGATTCATCACTGCTCGCCATGGATGTGGCGGGATGATCACTTGGTGCGATGTCTTGGATCCAACTGAAAAGGACTCTAGTCAGGAAATCTTGTACAGTCTTTCGAAAGCGATCTTGCAGCAATCAGTCCGTCGACACACTAGCTTAGAACTGTTGTTCTGTAGAGTCTGAGAGGAGAGAAGCACTAGCCTATCGATGCATTCCGAGATAGTATTTCATTTCTGTACCGCTTCCCCGGGGCGGTGTTTAATAAGCGCAAACGGTTTGTTCAAATGGCAAGAAGCAGGAAAAATTACACTCAGATACCCCGCACAGATGCACAACTCAGTGTACACAAATGACCAAGACAGACTATTTACCAAATGATCTGCAATGTGTATGACAAACAGTAGCTGATATCTGACAGATTGCAATTAACCTTGTTTTGTCAGCAATATGCCACACACACACACGCACACGCCTTCCCTGTGAACTTGAAACTCATTTTGCATTTACCGACACATTGGGGGGTGTAGGGCTGGCCAGGCGGTGGTGAATTGCACTTTTTGTGTGCTACTCACGAATGTCTTTTGTTGTGGCTTTTGGCTACGAAATTCATGTCACGTAGCTATGCCAACTTTAGTGCTGCGGTCACGATTGTCGGCTGTCATCGCGACCGGCATTCACTTCACTGACGATGACAGAGCAGAGAGTACTGTGGCTGGCCGCAGCCGTACAACGACTACACATTCGTGGTTTCCTTTGAGGTTTCCAGGTCAGAAATGTAGCTTGTCCTAGAAAGCTTTAAGTTTCGTTTGTCTACACATTCTTTGGGAATTTATTTACTTTGAGGGGCGAGATGGAGATGCCATCCAGGACTGGCCTGTCAGTGTGGGAATTTCTTTGTCAGTCAACCATCTTCTCCAAGTCAAAGCATGCCAAGTGGGACGGAAGTCACCATCCTCTATCCATCCATCATTTGAATAACCCAAAAATTAAATTTTTACAACTCCATACCATAGAGTCAACTCGCAGCGAATTGAGGCCAACACGATGTGAACCTGGCCTCTCAGTCTTCATCCGCAGCCGCCACCGCGCCGCGACAACCTGTAACAGACAAATCAATTAATTTTCGTAACTTTTACTTTTGGACATCGGCGGACGGTACGGTGCGGATGGCTGTTCTCAAACGAGTTCTACTCCGAGATGCCATCATCTTGAGGAGAAACTTACAAGACGCGCCACTCCCATTTACATAACTTTCAGCCGCGAAGACATGGAATGCAATGAAATTCCTTGTGTATGCACGAGTCGTTTTCTCGGCGAACAGGTAACTCCCCGCATGCCTGACAAGGCTGGTGACACCATCAGAAAAGGAGCGGAAGACAATTACCGCACCGTAGAGTGAGTGAATCATCTCCCAATTGAACCTCATTCATTCGATGTGGGTCAGCACAGTGCTTCATCGTATCGAGTCTGCTGATGAGCACAATGGCGGCATTTAACATCAATGAGCGGGCATCTAGGCAGATCAAGCCGCCCCGAGATTGGCGCGAGTCTATGAAGTGGAATGGAGAGAGAGAAAAGATTGCGACTTGATTAGGTCGGAGGTGCTCAATCAATTGAGGAGGAGATGATGGTCAGCGAAAGAAATTGGACGGTTGTGGGAAGTGGGAACTTCAAAACTCCGATCGTGGGCGTAAGTAGGAGTTGCTGTCATTATCTCATGACTGACATGATGACCCACATCTGCTCTCTCTCATGAAAGACTGTTGTGGCATCGATTTATCGCCGAATGACCTCAGAGGAGAGGTAGACGACGCGGAGGTCAATGAATCAGAAGCTATTTTAGGTGAAATCAAGCGAAATGGACCTCGCCCCTCAGGGGCACTTCGGTGGCGTGTGCTTTCGTGCAATTAGAGAAGACAACACCCTGGGGGCGAGATGTTCTGCTCATTGGCAGGTCAATGCAATGGCCACGACACGAGTGTGCTCTATTTTTGGAAATCTCAGAAATTTCGACGTTTAAGTGGATGACTGATGGCATGGGCTGGGGCATCATCTGATTGGATTAGCAGATGGCCTTTGAGAGGAATTTGGGCGCCACACACGTGGTGTTCGAGGTAGTACTTCAATCTCCTTGCACGTGGCTGTCAAAGTTGTGAGAGGAGGACTCACTGTTGAAGCTACCAAAGTGCTGTGAACATTATTAGCTAACAACTATCTCCAGCTCCGGATCGAATTGCTTTCTCAGACATGTCTTAACCGATTTGTGACACTTTCTTTAAGTCATTCGGCTTCGGTTTCGTGGTTCTTTCACCGCACTCAACCGCACCTTGAAATTTCAAAGTCATCTAAATCGACTCACCGACTGTGCGGCATGATGTGGCCCATATTTGATGGACCCGCAGCGGTGAAGGAAGCAAACAAAAACCTTAAACCAATTGACAAACTTGGAATTTCCTTGGAATCTCCTTACAAAGATGAGCATCCCCATATGAACAGCAGCAGTCATTATAGCCAATCACTGACACAGCAGTTATTTGTAAACAGCCACCGCCATTCTGGCCATAAGAAAAAAAAAACCAAACAAAGTTTCGCCTCATTTCAAAGTTGTCCCTGTTCGAAGTTTTGTCGGAGGATACCACCGAAATAATCGCAACCAGCCCCCACCCCACGATGGACTTTCGTTGTTTGACCACCAAGAAGTTCTTCAAAAGAAACTTTTTGTCCTCACATCTGTGCGAGCATTCTCTCCCTCTCGCTCTCTTCATTCGATTGTATTCATGAAATGTCGATTTCACACCCTCCACCCAAGGGGAGGGGAAGGCAAAACCAAAGCAAGACCTATTACAAGACAAGTCATTACGCCGAGGCTGAGAGTTTTTCTTATTCAATCAGAATTCCTCGAATACCACACCGCCCGCTTCATATGTGTCATCTTTCTAAGTGAATCTGTGGGTCGCTCGATTTTGCTGTGAAAATCATCATTTGTACACGCTGATGGGCTGAGAAACATGCTGATGACGATGACGACGACCACGATGATGATGATGAAGAAAAAGTTGTCGATGGTGTGTCGTCTTTCTTCAGGGCCGAAACAAATGAACGAAATGGAAAGTTTCATGCCGACCAAAAGATACTTTGATACTTAATTTGTTCTTCTTCTTCTTCGTCTCAATTTTCCCTTCTGCCGTTTTGTCACACACACAGAGAGAGAGAGAAAGATACTCGCGCGCGCATTGCTCTCATAAATGAAAGTAAAAATTGAATTTTTACATCAATTAACGGTTTTTCTTCGAGTGTATACCCAACGA
Organism: Eristalis intricaria; assembly: GCA_964034865.1. Classification (NCBI taxonomy): domain Eukaryota; kingdom Metazoa; phylum Arthropoda; class Insecta; order Diptera; family Syrphidae; genus Eristalis; species Eristalis intricaria. Next base: position 7,390,050 of record OZ035877.1, on the reverse strand, counting down.
CTTCCCATTGAATTATTTAATTTTCGTTTATGTTGTTTTTTTTTTGTTTGTGAAAATTCTTGGAAAGTTTACGTTTTACGGAATCGAACAGCGCAGCCAGATGGCCCCGGCCGCGAGCACGCTTTTGCTCTTGGAAGCTGTGGAAGTGTGAGTCGAGAAGGAATTGTTATCTTTGGACCGGTCTTGTTTGGTTTATTGATGGCGACAAGTTGCTAGCAAGATGGGGAGGGGGTAAGGGCATTGCTTGGTGTATGAAATGCGCAATTGATTTGTTCTCCGGTGAACTTTCCCAATCGAAATGTTATGATATTTTGGTTGGTTTGTTTTCTTTTTTGAGGTAACAAGGAAAATCGAGATTGAGTCGAGGTCGGGAAACATGACAAGATGTCGGAAATATCAGAACGTGTTGATGTCTTGACCTTGTCGTTGCAGTCCTGACAGCTTCCACTGAAATTCAGCTTTGTCAGAGTAGATCGCTCTGACATCTTCTTGTTCTTGTCCAGGATGGGCCTGGCTCTCAACCAACAAGCCTCTCCAGCTGACACGTATTTAACCAGTTTAGTTAGCTTCGGTCCGTCTTGACTTGTGTGCGCCTATCCTTTCGTTGGCGGTCTCTATCTGACTGGTGTGGAGTCGAAGATTCTTCGGGCTGGAGCAGTGTTGTCAATGGGCTCTAAAACGCCTAGCCACCTCGGGCGTTGAATCCCTTGCAGCCTTGCTTCACTCATGTTGCTATAGAGTCCATGAAATTGAACAGAAGCGCAGAACTGTTCATTCGAAAAGACAAAGTGCCTCTTCATCTGCTCTTGCGATTGTCCGAGCCCTAGAGGAAGACAGGGAAACTGGAGGTGCAGCATCCACTGCTGCTGGTGATCTTGATCACAAGAATTTGAGATCTTTTAATCAGCGACCCGAAATGGAGAGTCTGAGCAATAGCTGCCATCTATGCCTGACGGTCCTGGTTCCAGTCTTTGCGACCTGCAGCCGCGATGATTTCGCATTTAAACCAGTGAGTATTTCGGCTTTCCTCCCATCTTCGTTGGAACATTGGTGTCCATGCCGAGCCAGACGAGTCAACGGAATTGTCCCTTCCGGACTAAATCTTGGTACAGCTGGCAGAGTTTTGTTCTTCTCCTCCATTCACCTTCTTTGCAAACTCGACGATATACAAGAGACACAAGATTTCTCTCGAAGGCACTGAGAATCAGTTTGGCGATAAGGAATCGCCCAGCTTTTGTCTCCATATGGCACGATCGGTCTTTTCCATTTGGTCCTTCGTGGCAGGAGTCCAGTTTTTTTTCTAATGGGGTCGTGGATATACATTGTGGCAGTTTTCATCACCCTCCATCCTCGGCGAGTTGATAATTAAGCTTATTTTACTACAAAAAGTCCCTTAAACCCTTATAACGGTAGATCTGTCACTTTACTGTAGGACGCACATTTTTCGAGATATGAGCAAATTAAGACCGAAATTCATGATTTTTTTCAATGCAGAAAAATCGACATCTGTAGGGGTTCTGGCGGTTCCTATGGAATTTTCCACAGCTCATATCTCGAGAACGGTGCGTCCTAGAACAAAAAACACGTACATATTTTTTGTAGCTTATGATTTGATCTAGAGGATGGCATTGGAAAATTTAGGAAATAACCATTATTTGGGGAAATTTTTGACAAAAACAGGGAAATTTGTTTCTCTGGCGTAAATTATATGAAATTTAACATCGGCTTTGAAGGAAGTTCGATCTGCATTGTTGTTCGTAACGTGAATTTACATTGTGCAAGATTTCATCACAGCTAATCACCGGCAAGACTATAATTAAAATTATTTTCCACCACAAAGTGCCTTATCCTTTAAAAATAATACCCTTATAACTGTGAATTTGTCCTCTGTCTAGCTCCATCCTCTAGATCAAGTCCTAAGCTACAAAATCGGTCTCAGTCACTTTGCTGTAGGACGCACAGTTTTCGAGATATGAGCAAATTAAAACCGACATTCATGATTTTTTTCAATGCAGAAAAATCGACATCTGTAGGGGTTCTGGCGGTTCCTATGGAATTTTCCACAGCTCATATCTCGAGAACGGTGCGTCCTAGAACAAAAAACACGTACATATTTTTTGTAGCTTATGACTTGATCTAGAGGATGGCATTGGAAAATTTACGAAATAACCAATATTTGGGGAAATTTTTGACAAAAACAGGGAAATTTGTTTCTCTGGCGTAAATTATATGAAATTTAACATCGGCTTTGAAGGAAGTTCGATCTGCATTGTTGTTCGTAACGTGAATTTACATTGTGCAAGATTTCATCACAACTAATCACCGGCAAGACTATAATTAAAATTATTTTCCACCACAAAGTGCCTTATCCTTTAAAAGTAATACCCTTATAACTGTGAATTTGTCCTCTGTCTAGCTCTATCCTCTAGATCAAGTCCTAAGCTACAATATCGGTCTCAGTCACTTTGCTGTAGGACGCACAGTTTTCGAGATATGAGCAAATTAAAACCGACATTCATGATTTTTTTCAATGCAGAAAAATCGACATCTGTAGGGGTTCTGGCGGTTCCTATGGAATTTTCCACAGCTCATATCTCGAGAACGGTGCGTCCTAGAACAAAAAACACGTACATATTTTTTGTAGCTTATGACTTGATCTAGAGGATGGCATTGGAAAATTTACGAAATAACCAATATTTGGGGAAATTTTTGGACAAAAACAGGGAAATTTGTTTCTCTGGCGTAAATTATATGAAATTTAACATCGGCTTTGAAGGAAGTTCGATCTGCATTGTTGTTCGTAACGTGAATTTACATTGTGCAAGATTTCATCACAGCTAATCACCGGCAAGACTATAATTAAAATTATTTTCCACCACAAAGTGCCTTATCCTTTAAAAATAATACCCTTATAACTGTGAATTTGTCCTCTGTCTAGCTCCATCCTCTAGATCAAGTCCTAAGCTACAAAATCGGTCTCAGTCACTTTGCTGTAGGACGCACAGTTTTCGAGATATGAGCAAATTAAAACCGACATTCATGATTTTTTTCAATGCAGAAAAATCGACATCTGTAGGGGTTCTGGCGGTTCCTATGGAATTTTCCACAGCTCATATCTCGAGAACGGTGCGTCCTAGAACAAAAAACACGTACATATTTTTTGTAGCTTATGACTTGATCTAGAGGATGGCATTGGAAAATAAATCCATTGGAAATAACCATTATTTAGGGAAATTTTTTGACAAAAACAGGGAAATTTGTTTTCAACAGGGAAATTTTGTTTGCTCCTTTTCTAGCTAAAGGGTCCCCGTATGGCCAGGTATCCACTCATTAAACTTCTGTGGGCATTCCCACGCAAGCTTGGATTTGATGATGTAGGTGTTTAGTTTCATGGGCATGCCTGATAGCTCAGCCAGATAATTGCCAATTGCTTTAGAGAGTGTTGCATCAGCAATGCGACTTTCGTCTCGATGTCGCTTTTTTCCACGTCACCTTTTCGAGGGGGAGGTTGGACACGATTAAGTCGCGAACGAAAGCCAGATCAAGGAAGAAATAAAAGTTAACCCACAATTAGTCTTATCTGAGGGCACATCTTTGCATTTTCACTTTCTGTTCACTACCATGGCACTTTCCCATTGTCATGACCACTTTGTCACATCATCGAAAAAAATCTTTAATTTGTTTGTTTTGTTTTTTCTTACAATCTAGTACGCGATCTACAGTGCGTGCTTATTGCCATCGCGTACATCTCAAAACTCACAACAATTAGCTTGAACTTGTCCATTTCCCCTTATCACCAAAATTGCATCTAATAAATACTTTCCCCTCCTTGCCTACTGAGTCACTCATTTGTTTTCTTTCTTTTCTTGCAGAGCAATTGCAGGCGACCGAAGTCATTCTTAGCGCCAGCACACACGCGCACAGGACACGCAACACAGTCTCGCATCTGTCGCGTCGTAACACGTCCGTGTGGAGAAGAACCAGAAGCAGCGGAACAGGATAGTCCGGTTTTCGCAACTGGCCATCGATAGTTTTCACCGTCACCGTCGCCAAAGGAAGGAATATCGTCGTCTAACTTTAACCAGTAAATTGCGCATCGACGTAACAGTGCCTCATTCACTTCGGACTCGGAACTTTTGAATTTGTGAAGCGTTGTGCCGCCGCCGGCTTATACCGGAAAATCGAGAACAAGGATTTATAATTTATCTCAACTCTCGCTTTGTGTGAACTGCTACTTGGACTACGTACGGTGGGTCTCTGTGGGAAGATTGAGAGCCGGTGACGTTGACCGCTCGATCGAAAGGGAAAAGTGCAAATGAGTCAGATTTTTCGTTCGCTATTAATGACGTAATGTTTGCTGATTTGTTGTGTCCTTCAAGGGACAGCAAATGTGTTTAGATTAAAGTGAAAAAAAAACAAGTGAATTTTCTTTCTGTTTCGTTTGGAAACTGGACATAGACTAGATAAGCTAAGAGCCCATCATCATGGACACCGTGTACGGGACAAAGAAGTACTTTCAGAGTTTATCAGCCGGCAGCGACATCTACAGATCATCGACATGCAGGGCCATGGTAAGTTCAGTTGAATCAGAAGACACAAGCTATAGCTTCAACCATTTATTAAAAGTAACTTTTGCTGCAATTTAAAATACAAACGAATGCATCGCGGTGATCGGGTGGACCGCTCGTCCTATTCCTCGGATTCGCTGCTGCCAGAATCGCTGTCGCTGTCGCTATCGCCCGACTGCCAGTCATCGGCTACAGAGTCATCTACGGTTGGATCATGTGTGGTGGTTGTATCCTTTTCAGGAACAGCGGTGGTGGTGGTTGTCACGCCTTTCATCAAAATGTCCAGGTTAGCCTCGACGCGTTTGGAGTCAACGCCGAATCGGCTCATGACTCTTGCGATGCAAACGTTCCTCTTGATGTTCGTGATGGCAGCCTTGTCGATTTTCAGCTTCAGAGCGGCCAGCTCACCAGGTGCCGACGCGAGTGGCTTCAGTTTCTCGGCAACAGCGCGAGAGCACTTGGCCGCCGATGTGTTTTCGCAGTCTCCGATGGCCGCAATCAGTTCCTGGGTTGGGCCTTGGTACTTCTTGGCAGTTGCGTTCGCCTGTTCTTGCAGTTCCTCCAATTGGGAGAGAATCTTGTCGGTGCATTGCTTCAACTCTTCGGTACGTTGGCTGGTGAGTTCATCGATCAGCTTCTCGCCGGCCTGCTTGGTATCATCATCGGCGCCGGCCAACTTCTCCTTAGCCCCGTCGGACCATGCCTGCAGCTTGTCTTCCAACTTATCCTCTACGTCGATAATGTGGTCCCTGATCTTCTCGCCAGCTTGTTCTCCAGCCGCAATCACTCGCTGTGTACCGTTGCTGATGTTTTGGATTGTTTCCTGGACCCTCTTGATGGTTGCCTTAACAGCCGCGCTCCTGATGCTTTCCACTGCTTGGCCGATTTGCTTGGCGGCGGTTGCGCTCAGATTGTTCAAAGCACTCAAGCCAGTCTCTCCGGCGTTTACGACACCGTTGCCCACCTGCGTGGCGATGTTGATGGCTACCTGGGCCAAGCCGTTGGCTGTGTTTGCTGCGTTCGAAGCGGCTTCTCCAGCTCCATTGATGACACCCTTAGCTACGTTGCTCCCCGCTTCTATTCCCTTGTTGATGACTTCGAAGGGATTGATGAAAGGGTTCGCCAGGCAGGGTGAGGCTGCCAGGGCTAGGGATACGATAAGGACTGCAAAGAACTTCATGGTTGATATTGAGGATTATCGGTTGTATAGTTTGCTAGTGGAGATGCTTAGGAAGCTCCGTTGAACTGAATGATGCAGCGAGTGGCTCAGCTTTTATATTCGATCAAGCCTGCATGTCTTAGAGTGCAGCTGGACACGAGGCTAGATCGCGCATCTGGGCAAATAGACAAGCACAATGGCTCGTGTTTACCGTCTGGGTCAGTGTTTGCGATGGGATCCAGATCGGTTGTGCAACGTCAAGTGCAATCTGAAGCTGTGAGCTCAGGTGAAATGGTGCTCGCAATTGAATTCATTTCATTCTCAGTTTGATACAAAAATCCAATCATACTGCATTCCAGCTTGCCCTAGCATAACAACTCCCCACTGTCCCATCCAGTTTGGCTGGAACGAGCCAACATATGAACTCTTAAACTCGACGCCGCCGTTCCCAAGGTTCATTCTCCTCCATCGGCAACCGAACACCAGCCACAGCAGCCGTGCTATCCGTCGTTGGTGCGCCTGCACAATTACTCGCAGCAGATGTGGTTTGTCAGGAGGTGGTTGAAGCAGTACCTTCTCGTTCTGGTTCGGTTCTAGTTTCGGGAATCCTCTTATGCTCCCCTTTCACACGGTTTTCCTGCTCTGTTCTCTTCTGTTCATTATTTTCGTCTTTCTTTGTTACTTATCTAGGTGATTTCATCTTCATGCAACCCCTTGATTCTTCTTGTTCCGTGGTTTCGCATTTTCGCCATCTCTCTCTTATCTGGTTGCTTCGTGTCTGCTCTTCGTGGTCGCTTTACTTGGGACTCGCACTGACTCCGAGTGTGTCCGTAAATTGATGTTCCACAGAGGTGAAACGATGAGGGGGTGGGTGGCGATGAGGATGGAATTCTCGAACTGGGACTGGGACTACTTCATTGAATCGTAAAAACCCTCAACATAATGAGATCTTTAGGGCGGTAAGTTTGCCGTCCTTATTCGTGGTAAAGTCGTCGTCGTCGTCGAAGGCCGAAGATGCAGAGTGGGTTGACTGCAAGGAGGTAAAGAGAGAGAGAGAGAGGAATGGTGTTCGCCTCGTTTGTGGAGACGACGACGAACAACGACGAGGATTTCCAGAATTTCAACAGAAATTATTTATTTTTTGACGGTTCGTCTGCGCGGAATGTCGGAGAAGGATACTTTGTTAAAATGGTTGACTTACACTGCACACTGGGATTCGTTATGTAATTTGCTTTGCGGATGAGATAAGTGGGCCAGTGAATAGGTTACTCAACAATGGATGCAAGAAATGGAATTGCTTGGGTGGGCGTGTGGGAGTGAGTTTCCGTCTTCTCCTTTTTCATCCGCTTTAATGAATCGGTGGAGTGTATCCGGCATCTACACCTGGCAAGGATTGATGAGGCCAGGCGGCAGTGGTGGGGCGAGTTTTCTGCTGATTACTGCCTTAACGGGGTAATGTTTCACGGCAAATCCAGTGATTTTTACTGCCATTTGAGGTGAATGCCGATGCCAGGGGCAGACAAATAATGCCGTCAAGGCAACAGATTGAGCTTGATGAGGGCTTCCGAGTTGGAGGAGCATCAAATGGACAAGGAAGCAGGCTTAAGATACAGACTCTGTCTTCAACTTTAGCGAGTGGCCAACTCTGTAGAGTGAACCTTGTGTTATAAAGTCTGTATCCAACCTTAGCGATTATGGCCCACTTGATTTAAAGTGCACCTTCCCTTTGAAGCCACGCACGCGACTGCAACACCCAAACTAGGCCGTCCGTCTGTTACTCATGTCCTTGCAAGGATTCAGTGTCTACAACCACGATTGCCTCCTCCAGTCATCGAAACAACTTCATATCAGACGAATAAAATGAAAAAAAAAAATCCTGCAGCATTTCCTTTCCTGCACCGAGACGGGGAATGGCGCGAGATGTAGTCGGGGCCGTGAACTGACGGCCGAGATGTTATCCTTCACCTCGCCGAGGTTATGGGGCAACTATTGTTGTCGTTGGTTCAAAACTGAGCTACCACCCGGAGGATGCAATTCACTAAAAGTCAACCTGGCATTTTTTTTTACTCTCCTTCCTTCCAGTCAGTAACCACTGTGTGCTCTGCTCACTGGTAGGGCGAGAGAGTCTGTGACGATGACGACGACGACAACTACGACCAGGAGGAGGACGCGGATGAGAAAGAGGACACCAAGTGATGCCAGTGGTAGTGGTAATAGTTTGGGTGGCCATTGCGGCAAACTCACTGCCTTGCATTGCATTTTCAATCTACCCGCCAGGAGGCTGGCAGAAAGCACAAAAAATAAAACGAAGAAAAATGCAATGAAATGAAGGCGGAAGAGTGGAGAAGAAAGCCCCGACTAGCCTGCATCCTGCATTCAAGTGGATTAAGGCTTTCATTGGTTTCCGCGAGACGGGACATAATAAAAAATGCATGGTATATCCTTGCTCGAGCAAAGAAGGATATGTTCTGAAAAGGTGTGCAGACTCGTAAACGAGCTGAGAAGAAATAAAATAAAAATTTATCAAGCGAACCGTGTTTTGGAGAGTTTAAGGGCTGCGCCTAAGAGAATTGAAATGAAATAAACGTTACGTCTGCTGGAGATGTGAAGCGAAACGGGAAAGCGAGCAAGGCATGGCATGAGCTGCCAACAAACACAAGGTAAATGGAACTTTTGTGGACGTAATTTTTGTTTTTTGAATGGTCCTATCAGAGACTGTGAGACGGCTGAGACTGGCTGCGAGGTTGTGATACAGACTGGTGTTGTTTGTTGATTGAATTAAAAAAAGGGGACTATGAGGCCTACCTTGTGGTACTCCGAAATAGACTCTAAGTCGGTCAGAAGCAGAAACTGTTGCCGATTTGATATTTTGGGTGGTTCCCCATCATTTGTTTGAAAAATTAACGTCAGAGGACCACGATGCCAAACTTGAGGTACCCCAAAATTACGTCTTAATCGGTCACAAGCAAAAATGTATGCCGATTCGCTTTTTTAAGAGGTTCCCCATCAATTGTTTAAAAAATTAAGAGCAGAGGATCATGATGCCTACCTTGAGGTACCCCAAAATGGACTGTAAATGGGTCAGAGGCTGAACGTGTGAAGCGGCCTATTTGTTGCCGGTCTTTAGAAGAGGATTGAATCCATTACATTAGTACCCTCGCAGCTTAAAACGGGGCAGAGACTCACAGCTGGCCCAGACTGGTGCCGATTTTTATTGCTTTTTCAAGAGGTTTTCCATCGTTAGCTGAAAAAATTAAAAGCAGAGGTCCACGATGCCAATCTGGAGGTACCCCAAAATGGACTCTAAGTTGGCCACAAGCAGATATTTGTTCCAATTTCCTTTTTTGAGATGGTCTCAATCATTTCTTGAACACATTAAAATCAGAGGTCCACAATGGGCACCTTGAGGTACCCCAAAAGGGACTGTAAATTGGTCAGAGGCTGAACGTCTGAAGTCGATCTTTTAGAGAGGATTGAAGATAAGTGAGTGTAGACTCACATCATCTGTTCTCACCCGTGGCTTACACTGTTAGTCCAATAATCCATCTTTCACTTAAATTTCCATGTGATTGATAGCCCCTAACACACATACTCCACTGAAACCAGAGGAACCCCAAAAAATGGTTGAACTCTTCCTCACATTTGCCACCTCCACAAAACCAGAAGAAACCTCACCAAAGGGTGTATGAAGGAAATGAAATTCAAAACCAAAGTCACAGAACAGAAACGTCCTCGCCGGCAACTTTCTTAGCAAGCCAACATCAAAGGATTTAACGAAACGAAAACGTCTCGAGAATATGGCACGATCTAGACGCAGATTTTCTTTCAATTCACACGTTCCACTCCAAAAACCTTGGTTAGGCAACCCGCTCCTCTCGCCATCCTCTCGTCGGGGAACATGTGAACTGCTGTAACTCAGTATGCCAGGCACAAACTTCAGTAATTCAATTAAAAAAAAAAAAAGAAGAGAAAAGGAGGAACACTCACATACATCCAGTGCTCCAGGTGCAAGATGGGTTTTTAAAGAGACTCACCGATAGCATGACCCGAAGCATGACCGAGAGTCGAACCAATTTTTGAATCCTTTCTAACCCCATCACGATGGCGGCGCGATGGGTGGCACGGCATGCTGTGCTGTGGTGTGCTTTGGTCTGGTGTAATGCGAACGAGATTGTGCACAGAAGGAAGAAGCACTTATTGTGAATACATTAATGCCCAGCAAACTGGGGCGCTGCACGGATTCAAGTGCAGAGTGAAGGACTTAAGAGAATATTAAATTATTGCAGAGCACTTTTCACCCAGAAACACACACAAAAAAAAAAGAAACGAAGGACGACCAGGTGAAAAGAGGAGACTGAGAGAGAGGGAGAGAGCAGAGAATTCTGTAGTTTCCCATAGAAAATTGCCACTTTCTTTCCTGAAGTGGCAAATCAGTGGATGATGGCGCGTCTGGACCGGCGGGCGCGCGCCCTTGTCCCAGCATAGTGGTCAGGTGCATTAAAGATTATTAGAACCACCCAGTGATGGCCTGCACGTCAAGCTTTTTCAATTGAGCTGAGTTGAGTTGCCCGTTGCTCCTTCGTGTATTCTTCTGTTCAGAGGATATTACTTTTTATCGTCAAGGAGCCCTCTGGAGGTTAGGGTTGAATGCAATTACACTAAGCAGGATGGTGGGGAGGATGGGGAATCTCAGGACCATGGATGGTGGTCCAAGGTAGCTTCCTCTCCCTCTCTCCCTTTCTCTGCTTCAATTTGCAACGAAATAGCTCAAGTTGGTTCCTTTTTTTTCCTTTGTCGTTTTGTTATTCTAGTTGCAGGATCGTTCTCTATACACATACCCTTTTTTTTCTCTCTCTCTCTCTGTCTTTGTGTGTGTGTACTCCTTTGAAATTCAATTATGCTATAATGAGAGTTTTATTTGGTTTTTCTGGAACGTTTTTTCGTTAAATTAAAGTTACAGTTTGTAAAGTTTTAAGGACTCGTTATTGCAGTCTGACTGATGGTTGGTTCGTTTTTGTTAGGAAATGGACTTTAAATTTATCCAACTTGAGTTGAGTTGGTGGATTTTGTTTTTCAATTTTTTTGTTCAGGGGAATAATGATTGTTGGGTGGTCGGGCTTGGCCCTCAAACTTTCTTGAAACTTTTGCCACTTTGTTTGGATCATAATTGAACCCTTGTTAAGCAGATTCAATAAAGGCCACAGAGCAGAGCCATCGCAGCAGTTCATTCGAAGTTGAAGTTTTGTTTGAATTAACTGAGAGTGTATTTGTGTTGGTGTAATTCTGACTTCGAATTACCTCTCCAAACCACTGTCAAGGACATTTTTTTTTCTGTGGCATCGTGTACAGTCTAGAGAGTTATTTTCTTCTGTATTCCATTCACATTGCCTTCAGACTTATCCGTCTCGAGGTAGCTTTAATCGAAGTCATCAAAGATCCCCTCATTCTTTGGCGCACGTCATATTTTCATATTACCGCTAGATTCATCAAAATTTCGCAAGAGAAAACAATGGGCGTAGAATCCACACGCAAAATCAAATTATCCTAGACACATCCCCTACCCCCACCAGCGCCCAGCCAAACAGTGTAATCTCCCATCACTTGGGATCCCTTCTGTAAGTGCTTCGTAAACGTGAATTCTTTGCGAAAACAAATCCCACACGTCATGCGTGAATAATTAATCATCACGCGAAAAGTTTTCCGCAAGCACTTGCTGAGCGGGGCGAACAAAAAAAAAAAACAACCTCCTCTCTAATCCACAGCGATTGCTACAGTTATGCCGTATCTAAGAGATACCTTCTCATGAGCATACATATGGATGAGAGTCGGAAGCCGCCCAGAGATTTAGAGAGAGAGAGAGGGAATAAGGTGCTTACACGAAAATTTCGTCTCATAGTTCGAGTCATAGTCATGGTCGTAGTTGTCGGCAGTCGACGGTTATTGAACCTTGAGCTTGAGCTGCGCCATCGGAAGGAGACGAGAAGCAAACGAATTCCGACGGAGCATCTCCTCTTCTTCGGATTATGCCATCATCATCGCCATCATATATCCAAGCTCAAAGAAGAATTAACGTGGCGCGCCGGTGATGTACGTTCTAAATGCTATCAGCCACATTCACACACACACACAAGATCAGATCCATGTAATGTATCATCTGAGGTAATTATTTCGTCAGATCTTTTTTTTTCGTCGTTCTTGGCCGTGTCGTTATATAAGGGAGACACGATTTGGGAAGATGTTGAGTCTACCCTTCGAGGAGTAGTCAGAGTGAGGCACATTTTTCCGGAATTAAGTAATCGACTTATGTCGCATTTAACTGGGCCCATTGTGTGTTTCCGGCAGGAAATGAGCAGAGAGAGGTGGTGAGACAGGGAGAGAGAGAGAGTGAGAGAGAGGGGGAGGTGGGAGGGATATCTTGAAGGATGAAGTGAAAGAAATTTCGAAGGCTAGCGTGGCGATGGCCCAGTTTTTGGTGGACCAGTGGATTCCAGCAGATGCTTCTCCACTTGCGCGCGTCATCGGTTTCGTAGGCCTCTATTGCATTGTCCCACTGATGGGGAGTAGGAGACTCTTTGACCTGGAGCAGGAATTAAATCTGTAGACGCCTGGCTAGGCTCATGTCTCAGTTCATGCTTCCTTTCTTCTTGAAGGACAATCAATGCATGTTTGTTGACCAAATATTGAACACCGAACTACGTCCATTATTAGACTGGTGAAGGAGACTGTAAAGATCGGCATGTGCCAAGGTGGTGGGCGAACGTGTCTTCTTTTTCCTCGTCCTTACAGCATCTGCTGAAACTAAAAGATAAAGTCTTGAGGCAGAGGTTATGGTCATTTTCGGGTTGAGTTAGATCCACATTAGACTTTCCGTTTTACACGTTTCCATTTGATTCCATTTTTTTAGTGATCGTGACGGCTTCCGGTCGGAAGGAAGCTTTGACAGTTTGCAGGACGTGGAATGCATCCTGATTGACGTCCAATGGGACGAACGCCCTCTACCTGACTAGTTCCTCGGCTTTAACGTTCCCTGGAAAAGGTACCACTATGCCCAGGGAGCCGTCAGCACATGGTAAGATTGCCGAGCAATAGAGTGCATCTGTAGTAGGTGAAGGGATATGCTAGTGATGGCGAGCTTGGTGCATGTTCCCACTGCATTTTCTGGGCGATTGTGGTCTTTGTCCGAGTCTCCTTTCAATTAATTCAGTTAGCTGCTGCCATAGACCGTCACGGTTTAGTTGGGTTTGGAAATCTTACTGCGTTCTGTATAAAATTATCCAACACACTGTCCTGACCTAATGGCTCTTCAATTGGTATCAGATTGAGATACGGCAGTGTTTGTTGGAGAGACATGATACGGCAGTGTTTGTCCGTCTTGGAGTTCGTGGACGGTTTCGATGGAGCGTTAATGACTAATTGGCTGTCGACCTGAAGTTTGATGGGTTTGCTATATATTGGGCTCACTGACAAAAGATGAAAAGGCTCTTGGTAGACCTGGCAGTGGTTTATTGGTAGACTAAGGGACCTCGAGGTTTCTAATGATCGATTCAAATTCAGTTACCATCAGTGTAGACTTCCAGAGCGTAGTCTTTTTGCCCTGAGATTCTCGCATTTTGACTTATTTCGCACTGTTCTTCATCTATTCTCAACTTCAGTGGCCGGCAGTGTCAATTTAAGGGCATCGCGGGGGCATAGTATGCACCAGAAATCCCAAGGTCTCGTCCTGGGTCTGGCAAGCGTCACCAAATGTCAAGCGTCCACCAAATGGAATCGCATTCAAGGAGGCCGTGTTGCAATTCACGCTATGTCCCTTATTGCATCAATTGCGCCAGTTAACACAGTCGAGTCATCGCCGTATTTAATCGCGTTAATCCTTTGGGATGGGGTTTCGTTTGGATGCATTTCTGCTGACCAGAGAGGGGTGTCTCATTACATTCATCGCCATGAGCTTTTGCAGCCACTCAGCCCGCCTTCCAATTGAGTCTCGGGTCAAGTCAAGAGAACAACAGAACCCATTTTATGTCTTGATTCCATATGCCAAACTAATAACCTGTCACAACCTCGATGCGCTCTGTTTCCCCCACAAGGTCCCGCCAAAAGCTCTTGAGAAGCATTCAACAAATAAATAAACTTCTTTCCGACATGCGATCAATTTATTTCAACCACAGCGCCAAACAGACAGACACGTGTGGGTGTGTGTGGTGAGAACTGCAGTAATAAGACATTTCGACGTTTATTTCATCTCAAAAGTGCAAAAAAGAAATATAAATACAGGACGACTGGATTGAGGGCAAAAATATCCTCCACACTTCCTGCGCCGAGTGAAGGCGAAGAAGAAGTGGAAAAAATTTATTAGAAATCGACAAACACGCATATGTACACGGCAAGGCAACCCGTCGACCCTGTGGCACATATCCACACACAGCCGGTTGCATGAACCCCAAACGTTCATCAAGTCAAATTGAGTCCTTAACGGGAGTGTGAGAGAAAGAAGTTGAGGTTAAGCAGTTCAACATCGCCCCAAATGGAGTACAGATCGTGGAATAGCTCACCGAGTGCTTTGCGAGGTCAGGCGCAGAACTTTTACCCAGAATCGGTCGATGGGAACACACTCTAGTTGCCTTTGCTTGAATTCTGATTGCACACCACTGATCCCTAAACGATGATTTTCTATTTCTATTTCTATGTTTTTTTTCTTTTTTCTTGCTTTCATGCAGTTTTTCTTTCGTTTTTTTGTTTTGTGGTTTGTTTTGCTGCCATTTATGTGGCCTTTGAAGGCATTAGCGTCATGCTCTGCTTCACCAAAATACACACTCTCAGGCAGAAATGGAGGGCACATTTAATTGGTGAGCTGATATCGCGCCCATCTGGGTAGAAGGTACGCCGCCGGTCTGAGCTTGGAGTTGGAGCTGATTCGGAGTCTCCAACGAATTCGTATGCAAATCACGTGAGGCGATTCTGACTGGTTTCTGGAGACAAGAGGTACTGTGTTTTGCTCGTGGGTTTCTTTTTTCTTTTTCTTCGGTTTTTTCGGTGGATTTATGAAGTTAATTTAAATGATAAAGTTTCTGAGTGACCATGGTGGCCGCTGAATATGGGTCAGAGCAGAGAGCTGGCGGAGAATATGTTCCAGAGAATCGGTGGTTCGGAGTCTAACGAGATTTCCGAAAAGGGTAATCTACTGATGATAAATGGATGAGAGATAATTTAGACCTTTACGATGGTTGGTAAGGAGGTCATGTTAGGATTATATTCGTGTTGGGAGCGGACTGAGGTTTGTGATGGCTTTTGGTGACGATTAACATGGAAGAAGCGTCAAGTATGGGTTGACCAGATAAGAACGATATGAAAAGAAGTTTAAACAAAGCAACGTATGTGTAAGATGTAAAATTGAAACTGATCTTGTTTTGAAGCTGCATTCATGCCATTTTTTTATGAAATAACACGTCATTCAAATGGCTTCATCGGCTTTGAGGTCGTACAAGGCGGTTGTTAGTTAAGGCGTGCCACAGGATGCTATGGGTCCACTGGCAAAGGATCGCTGGCAAAGGGTCACTGGCAGAAGATGACTGGCCGAGGATAACTGGCAGGAGATCACTGGCAGAGGATCACTAGCAGAGGATCACTGGCAGAAGATCACTGGCAGAGGATAACTGGCAGAGGATTACTGGCAGAAGATCACTGGCAGAGGATAACTGGCAGAGGTTCCCTGACAGAAGCTCACTGGAGGATCACTAGGCGACCGCGGGAAATGGGTCCCTGGAAGGAGATTATTTCGGCAGAGAATCACTGGCAGAGGATTGCTTGGAGAGGATCCCTATCAGGGGTTCACTGACACAGTTATTTAGCGTCAGTGATGTCAGATGATCACTGCTAGAGGGCCGCTGAAGAATGATCATCGGCAGGATGATAATCGGAAGATCACTGCCAGGGTTAAGGACTGAAGTTAAGGACTTTACGTCTTCAGGAAAAAATTGAGCAAATGACATGATCGCGACAACCACTTGAAGATCGGTCTCCGTGAGATGACCCAGTCGGCGAATTTCTCCTTCTCTTGCACAGCCGATTTTATGGATGACTTGTTGGAACCACTCGGACATGCCGAAGTTGTCGAGCTCTGGCCACAAAAAGGCGATCTTCCTCGCTCTATAACTGAGAAATAAGGTCCGATGATAGCGATATGCCATTCCGTACTAAAGAGTCAACGTGCGTGGGTGCTTGGTCGAACACTTGTGGATTAATCCAACATTTTCAGAGCCCATTTAACAAATTTGTGGCTTTGTCTATGGTACCGTCAGCACATTCTTATGCTGATGTAGACCAAATATAACCAGTTTGACCTTTTGACAACGCCCAGTTCAGCTTATCGGCGCAGAATCAACATTTCTGGGTCTCATTTCACATCAACCCCTGTCTGATTGATGACTTAATGATTCACGCTCAAACGTTTCCACAGTGGAACGAATTACCTGCAAGCCCTGATGACGTTCTACCGCACGATGAAATGCCCACCCTACAGCACCTTTTTCCAGTGAAATGGAGAAATTTCCAATTACCAACGCACTTACGATCCAATTGCCTAAACGGTATTGCACAAGAGAAACTAAATGAGGACCGTTCAAGTCGCACAGACGATTAATCCCACTGACCCCACGCGGGACCCTTAATCGTTTTCGACAGCTGCCAAGACATTCTCGCCCTACCTCTCGTAAATCATTCGACTGCAACAAGCCGATGCCTCTAATGTGCTCTGATGCAATCCACCTGTGTTCAGTTGGACCCTCAAGGTTCAATTCCATTAGGTAACCCGAACAATGCTGAGCGCATTTAATTTCGGTTCACCCTGGCAAGTGCAGGCCAATTAATTCGCCTGAAATGCCATATTATCTCATTTCCGACTGCCTTAACCGAAAACTCCAAAATGTGATACGAACGCAGTTGCAACGCGCCACAGAGAAACGCATCTTGCCGAACATCCACAGCCAAGGCACACCAAAGTGAGCGAAATGAGGAAGAAGTCA
This sequence comes from Eristalis intricaria, assembly GCA_964034865.1. Taxonomy (NCBI): domain Eukaryota; kingdom Metazoa; phylum Arthropoda; class Insecta; order Diptera; family Syrphidae; genus Eristalis; species Eristalis intricaria. The sequence continues at coordinate 7,373,305 of OZ035877.1, read as the reverse complement.
ATCTGCAGCGAACGGTGGTTACCTGCTTCCATATCCACCACAGCGCGGCGTTGAATAATTCATGCGAATGAATCTGAAAGGAATATCAACCGAAACGCGTTGCATTCCTCCTCGCACTCGCACGCACACACAATCCAGATAGAGACGTAAAAGTCTCCAAAGAAGATGTGAAAATCACAACGATCCCCGACTCTTTCCCTCTGTCGCTCTATCGCTCTATCTCTCTCATCCTTTCGCACTCCACACTCACTCCGAGTCTAGGTGAATCACCTGCTGGCAATTTGGACGCGACAATGAAACACCAAAGACGATGATGGCACAGACCTGACTCGGTGCATTCACCTTTTACGTGTTTTCGAATCTTTCGCTTGCCTTCCCTCTTCTGCGACCCCGCCTCGATCTATGCCATTTTTTTCTCCGCCCAAAAATAACAAAGTAACGGTGCCCAAATCTGGTCCCAGTAAATACATTTGTTGTGTCTCTCTCTCCGCCTCTCACCGGGTTCGGTGTCTGCTTTGCATTTCTTCTTCTAATTGACTCGACCACTGTGTCACTGGGTGTCGTCGCCGTGTGGTGGGCTCTGTTTGTCTGTCTAATTGTGACACCGAACAGAATGTCGTAACGGTTAGTTGGTTGGTCGACCGGTGTCACCCGAGGTTACCAAGATATCATAGATACAAGATATGACATGTGTGAGCACTTACACGAGCACCAGAGTCAAGCGGCAACGTTGCTGGTTGCTGGTTGCTGGGCCATTGTTGTCACCGTCATCGTGGTCGTCATCATTGTCACAACTGTCGCTAAGTGATTAGAACGGATCGTTTGCATTTAATACCGTCGGCGGCGTTATGGATGACGAGGAGGAATGGGCATGTAGCCTGTGACTGCTGCAGATGGGCCACGACAGGAAGTTACGTGTGGAAGCTAACGGAAGAGTTGCCGAAGGCATGGAGACGTAACTCATTGGTTTTATTTGTTGTCATCTACCAGGGGGGATGACGCACGGGAAGGGAATGGTTGTGGATTGTGCGGTAACACTGCGGGCTTTGAAGTTGGTGGGAATTCGTTCTTTTCTGAGACAATGTTTACCAATGCGTAAGAATAACATTCCAGCTGATTTGTGGCAGAATCTACCGAAAAATTGAATATAACAACAGATCGATGACAATTGTCACACGGGTTTGTGGTGAATTTGGGTAATTTTGATAGAGGATCACTGATCATTGCTAAAGGACCGACGGCAGAGGATAACTTGCAGAGAATCACTGGTAGAGGATATCTGCCAGAGGATCAAGAGAGAGGAGATACCGGAGGATCACTGCTAGAGTATCACTGGAAGACCATCACTGGCAGAGGATCACTTGCAGATGATCTCTGGTAGAGGATCTCTGGCAGAGGATCAAGTGAACAGGATCACTGGTGGAGGATCACTGCTAGAGTGTCGCTGGAAGACGATCACTGGCAGAGGAGCACTTGCAGATGATCTCTGGTAGAGGATCTCTGGCAGAGGATCAAGTGAAGAGGATCACTGGCAGAGGATCACTGGTCTCAACCACGATCACTGCCAGAGGATCAACTGCAGAAATAACTGGTGAAGGATTACTCGAAGATGATCTGGCAGAAGATCACTGTCAGAGGGTCATTGGCAGGGGATCAGTGGCAGAGGATTACTGGACGAGGACCGTTGATAGAGAACCTTTGCCAGAGGATCACTGAAAAAAGGTCACGGGGAGACGATCACTGCCATTCGATTAATTGTCGAGGATCACTTGCAATGGCAGAGGATCACTGACAGAGGATCATTCGTAGAGGCTCACTGATCTCTGACAGTGGATCATTATGAAGGAGGGACAAGAGTAATTTAATAAAGAATAGAAATCAGGTTACCAACCGCTATCAAACCCCATCAAAATTATTCAAAAATGTTTGCCATCCCACCACCATCGCACGTTTGATAACATCACGAAGTTGCGGCTTTGGCTTTGTTTTTTGTTTTTCCCGCGAAAGCGCAATCGTGCTCAACCATCAAGTGCCATAACACTCTGCTGGCCATGAGCAAGATCAGAATTCAATAAGATATAATCACTATGGTGGCAAGATCCATGTGTGAAAGTACAAGCCCGAGAGAGTCCAGTGGATAATTATAGATCAACCGCACCGTCAAGCAGCCCGCGGTAGGACTGCGCAGCAGAAGCAGGCTCTGCGAGTTCATCGAACGGACAATATATACGGCGGACGGGCCAACAAGATGGATGGATGGATGAACGTACTCGTGAGTGCCATCAACTGAGATGCTCGTGTACAGGAGAACTCTAGCTTACACTCGATTCCTTATCTCCATTTGTTCGCTGGGGTCTTTTCTGTTTCATGATTCTCGTTTTCATCTTCGTGACTAGTTGTGGTAGAAGTTCCCGCATAAATTATTCAAGGCGGAATTGTTTTTATGCAACGACTTGTGAGCGCGGCAGGAATGAGACTGCAGCGAGGATCAATTTGCCTTGAGGGTGTGAATTGGCAACTTCTCATGAATGAATGTCTTTTCCGGTATCATGATTCTCAAAGTTCATTCTATCTTCTCTCTCTCTCTCTCTCTTTGCAGACAAATGACTACTCATACCAGAACACACTCGGGCGGCGATCAACGCTCGGGGCCTACTATCACATGAACAAGCAGCCCTCGTTCACGAACGAACACAGTCTGGGCAGTCATTATGGAGGCGGAGGGGGTGGAGGGGGCGGCGGTGCCGGTGCCTACAGCACTTGGGGTATGTGGCGCGATGGAAGGAACCTAGCGCCATCCACGTTCTCAGCGAAGCCTCATCATCCGCACAACAAAAGCAAGTCGTTCTCGATTATCCTGTCCACAGCGGCGTTCATCGTCCTTCTGGCGGTCATTTCGATTGCCGGCCTGGCATTCTACTTCAGTTCATTGAAGTCAAACATGGAAGACAGTACGTTCGGCTAATCAGATTTTTGTGCACATTCCTAATGCATGCTCTTGTTTTCCAGCTGTCATTGGCTTCGAAGGATCGTTCCGCATCGCGAAAGGGGATCTCTTCACGACCGGCCTCAAGTACAACCACACGACCACCTACAAGCAGAAGATTGAGTTTTACAAGCGGTTCGTTGAGAGGAGCCTGACAGACAACGCCCTGCAACCGATTCGAGTCGACGTGGCCGGATTCGGAGATGGACCTTTGATCAAGGTGAACTTCAGGACATTCCTCGACGTCAGGAAGCTGCCACAGTGAGTTTGATACAAATTTTCTGAGACCCCATATGTGAATGAATTCCCTTTCAGAAACATCCATAGCGTGGAGGAGTACATCAAGGAGTCGCTGTTCCTCGAGACAACCGCCCTCAAGTCGCTCTATCGTTCACTGAGAATAGACGCAGAGTCAGTGGAAGTCAAGAGGATCCTCGACGAGCAACTCGTCAAGTCGGCATCGCTCTCCAGGGAGACAGTAAGTCACATCACCACCCACTCTCTCAGAAGACTTTAGTTGATTCTTGTTCTTTCTAGCAAATGACTCCAACAAGTCAGACGCAGTTGGAGAAGCGACTTTTGAAGAAAGGAGGAATCCTTGATAAGCCTACTCTGAAGACCCTGCCAACGGTGGCGCCGAAGTCGAAGCCGTCGAAGCCTCACAGTGTGGACGACGAACCGGACATCGACGTAGAGAATGCCCCAGTCATTCAGGGCTCGTTTGAGGGCTCTTTCGAGATCACCAAGACCGATGCAGATATCGCTAGGAAGAAGGCTTCCCCCACAAAGGCATACACCAGCATCCCCAAGGCCGTGACGCCCTTCTCTTTGAGGGTGAAGCCGAAGAAGCCCACAATTGACAAGGTCTCCGCGAAGCCAGCGGGTGAGGAGCCCACGACCACCAGCACTTCCACCTCATCGACGACTACCACGACAACCACCACATCGACTACAACGACAACCACGACACCGAAGCCGACAACACCGAAGCCCACAACGACCAAGCCAACGACAACGAGCACGACTACCACAACGACAACAACAACGACCACGCCACCACCACCACCTCCTCCACCATCGCCCACATATCCCTCGACGAACAGTCCATCAACGACAACCGTTGTGTTGCCGAAGCTCGATGCGAACCTCTTCACCTCCGCGCCGGTGCTGGACACCCAACCTTGGAAGCCGATTCGAGGACCTGGCTCCGATATGTCTGAAGGGCCACAGCACACGACCACTCAAACCGAGGCATCCAACGGTTCGACTGTCCCTGACGAGCCTCTGAAGCCACCAATGGTCCAGGCATCGTCTGCCCACGAACCCTATCCCTCGGGATTCTTCAACAAGCCGAACTTCAACACACCGGAAACACGCGAGGACATCAGCGCTCCCGACATGGTCTACTACCACGGCTTCAGCGGACCGGTGTTCATGCCCGGCATCGACGGGATCGAGCCCCTGGGAGCAGCCCACGTCAAGCCCCACCCACTGCCAGTGCCTCTCATCGACGATGTTATGATTCCAGCCTTCAAGCCATTGAACCCGACTCTCGGCACCAACGGCAAGATCCCCTTCGAGATTGAGACCGACGGGGAGAAGTTCGAGCACCTGGGGGGCGGTGTCATTGTGAAGAAGCATGACAACGATACGCACAAGACCACCATTGCACCGACCACGACCACAACAACGCCCAGACCAACGACAACCACGGTCGCAACGACTCCCATGAAGCCGGATAAGGGCTCAAAGACATCCGAGCTGACGCATCAAATCGGTGAGTTCCTCATGGACCTGCTCAAGCTGCCCAACGAGGAGAAGAACGAAACAAAAGAGCAGGCCAACCTCAAGCTGGAGTCCCGGATCGAAGGCGAATCCGCGGAGAAGCCAAACTTCATGAACCTCAAGGAGATCATCTTGCAGAGAAACCGTGGCACTACGACCACCTCGGCCCTGCCATCGTCCAGCCCCGCGTCCCCTTCAGCCTCTCCAACCACAACCACGTCGACGACGTCTACAACGTCAACTACCACCACTCTCAGGCCACCAACTACAAAGCGAAACCGTGTGCGCCCCTCGAGGCCACAGAAGCCCGTGGCCATCATGGACGACTCGGCGCTGTTCCCAAGCCAATCCAAGTGGGAGTTCGTGAACGGAAGCTCCCCCAACACCTACGGCCACACAGGCTCCATGCGGAGGGTCTTCAACAAGACCCTGCAGGCCTGGGTCTCCGAGGACATCGAGAAAACCGAGAATCTGACCCTCAACGACATCAAGACCCGCATCAACAACGCCACCAACATCCAGGACATATCGCTGATCTTCGACACACTCGCCTCCAAGCTCGGCATCACGCCCAACATGCCAACCAAGATGCCGAACTTCTCGCACAACAAGCTCAAGATCAGCCACAAAAACGACACCAAGCTCAAGCCCAGCCCGACGACGTCCACAGCGCCAACGACAACCACGGCTGCGTCAACCACGTCGACGTCCACGTCAGCTCCTGCACGAGTTGACTACTCTCAGGAGCAAATACGGGACTCCCTCGAGTCGACCTACAAACCCCTGGACCCACTGCTGCTCCCCGAAGTCATCGAGGGCGAGGCGGAGGTCGAAGTGATCGACCCCAACAAGTACGAGGAGATGCTGAAGTCCTCGCAAGTCCCGCTGACCGCAACGAGCACCACAGAAATGCCAAAACTTGTCACCCTCCTGCCCGTCCGCTCGAACTCCGGCATACGAACGTTCCGCCCGCACACGGCCGTCAAGTCACCACCCGAGGGCAGGCGGTTCTCACTCACCACACCGTCCGAAGCCATCGTCAAGAGCGGCCTACACGTGACGGTCTAGGAGGGTCGAATGATCGGTAGATGATTGAATACATTTTTAGTGAAGCACATGGATTAGATGTAAGCGAACTTTGTCCATTTTGTTCCGAGGTTCGCCGCTGATCAGGGCGCAATCTTGGATCGACTTGGGGACAAAGTGCCTTCTTGAAGAGCAGTCGAATAAGTTTAGACGGTAAGCACAACCCTACGTAGGTTTAGTTTAGCAGACGCAGTTTGAAACCTATACTCAGCTAAGTTAAGTGTGTTTTTTTTTTTGTATGTAGACGCTTAAGTAGAGAATAAATTGTATTTGTAATGTTTAATGATAACGAATAAATAATGGAGTAGATTATGTCGAAAGAGTTGAGAGGCGTTTTTCTTTGTCCGTCTCGGGATCCAATGCAAGGCTTCTGTACCCACTTCGAGAAGCCGGTGGCACTAAGAGACGTTGTCTCGGAATCCAATGCAAGGCTTTTGTGACCGCTTCGAGAAGTCGCTGGCACTAAGAGACGTTGTCTCGGGATCCAATTCAAGGCTTTTGTGACCGCTTCGAGAAGTCAGTGGCACTAAGAGACGTTGTCTCGGGATCCAATGCAAGGCTTCTGTGACCACATCGAGAAGTCACCGAAGTGGCTAGGATACACGAGACGTTGGAAAACCACAATAACTGACAAAACAACGGACTTCTCACATCCACACTGGTCAGGTTGAGGAAACAGGGCGCCAGTGAGATATCCTTGGCGAACATGGTGACCCTATGCTGGGCAAACTGGCATCCACAGAAAAGTCAGACAATCTCGGGAAATAAAAATCGGAGCCGGGAGATCTCAAGCCCTTATGCCCCACGACTTGGTCCATAAGGAGAGAACTGAAAGACCAAGGTCGGGGGAGAGCCAGAACTCGGTGGCTTGGTCTGGGTATTGGAGCAACAACAAGGTCTGGAATTGCTAAGCATGCACTGCTACATCAGAACCTCGGACTGTGGCTGTTTCTTCCGAGCGCGAGGCCTGGTAAGAAGAGGCTGGAATGATGTCAGTGTTGATAATTCAACTAGCTGATATCACCACTTTAACTGACAGTTAAGGGGTCATTGAAGCAGTTTCGACAGCAATTGTCAAGTCCAAGCTGATCTCAGGTTGCTGCCAAGATCTCAGGGTTCTCAGAGTAAAGCAATCCAATACCCTGCGCTAATTCTCAAGACACCAGGACGTAACCAGGGAGGAGATGAAATAGCAAGGAACCGGGACGAAATGGACCCATTCAATGCAGACCTATGGATCCAAACAAGTGGAAGGCATGATCAGAGAGGAATGATCACAGAGGAAGTAAAAAAAAGGTGGAACTCTCTAGCCACCTGCAAGCCCAGTCGGATGCTCTTTCCAAGTTGAAGAGTGCGTCCACAGGCCAAACCTCTTCCGATGCTCTTTCCCAAGTTGAACAGTGCGTCCACAACCGTCACACTCCTTCAAGGCGGTAATAACTTGATGGCGAAGGTAGTTGGTGTACGATATCGTCATCTGTTCCGATAGCCAGGCAGCGATCACCTTAAATTCCAAGACTCCCAAGTATTTTAACATCCAACTTATATAGGTGCCGGGACACTGTGATAATCCAGGGAATTTCGAAGCGGACGAACTCGCTAGAAAGGACACAAGCCGGATGGAGACCCACCCTCCACGTCTATCGCTACTGCAAAACATCAGCTAAAGCTTGAAACGCTTGCTCCAACAAACCGCGTATGAACATCTGGAACAGGATGCCTCATTACCAAACAACTATGGTCTATGATCGACTCCAAGCGCATTGTGCCATCGGAACTCACGCCTCTAGACAAGGACTTCCCTATAATTATTTCTGTCGAAGCTGCCTGGACGAGGATGAGGAAGAAACCATTGAACACTTGCTATGTAGCTCCAGTGCTCTCACATCCCGTAGATTCTGGGGGCCCATTTCTTTGTTAATCTGGCTGAACTGAGCAGCATCAAAATCAGCCCTCTTTTTCGCTTTATCTAAATCACAAATTGGTTTGCGGAATAGGTAGCTCCAATGGCGGAACCAGTGCAATAAGCAGGTGTACTCTTGTTTCGAAGACACATGTGATCTATCCGACCGTAGGCGTTAGTAACTATAACCCATTGTGACTGTCTGCCAAGGAATATCAAGGAAAGTAGGTCGAGTTGGCAGTGATTCTTTAGCCGATGTCTGAATTCCAGCGTACAAAGTTCTGGGATCAAGTTCGTGTGCTAATATGGGGACCGCGTACACGAAGACAGATAATTGCCCATCTTGTGCATATTTCCAGACACATCAAAACCGACTTAAAGCAAGTGCCCACAGTTCAAGTCCAGCAAAATAGATAGCTGCACAATCTGTCCACAACAGAACACACTGCTGCACGAGGAGCAACACAAGTCCCCTTAAGTACAGATGAAATCGTTTCCAATCAAAACACGGCATCCTCACAGACTCCGTCCAGCCCACCAGCCTAATGTTCTGCACTAATGAGACTGAAAGACTTCACTTAAATTGGGACACCCTGTACTCGACATTTTTCCCCTCTATCGCTCTTGATTACGAACTTCCTGTTTTGCATTCAAAGGTGTCCCCCATCCCCGGGGAAGCTGCAAGTCTCACCTCAAAACTCGGTACAACTTGAACCCCTCGCGTGTCCTCAATTAACTCCGTTCTAACACTGCATCTTAATTGAAAAGTTTCAGCAAAACTTTTTCGATTGAATTTAAATCGCAGGCAACCTCGTATCACGTTACCCTGTCGCTGAACTTATCCTTCACTCCAGACACCGCATACATCCCCACAAACAAATAAGGCCACACGAACGAACAGCCGTCCGCCTTTGGACAAAGAAAAGAAACCAGATTATCCCTAATTTTGGGCAATTAACGAAGGTTCAACCTCAGCGACTGCAGCAAACAGTGCCGAGCCTTCAGAAGACGGAGAAACAGAAGTCGTCCACGGCTAAAACAATTCGCGTAATTATCCTGAATTATTAAAATGTCCCGAGGATTCTTGTGTTCCCTCGTCGGGCACGTCGACCGTCCGCACAACCTTGCACGGTGTGTAATTTTTCAGGGAAATTATTCATCTTTTTTTTTTTTTAGATTTCCTAAGAAGAGTCTATGTGTGTGTGGGTGTGTCGAAGGAATGGAGGATTATGGGCGTATTGCCTGTGCAAACGAAACAAAGATTTGCATGCCATCAAGAGATAATTGTTTTCTAAATTCTTCACAAATTAAACACAAGTGGACAGCAGCACCAGCACCGGCAACAGTAAGTGGTAATGAATGTTCTCATTGAGTCCTAATGAAGGAATTATATCCTAATTAATTTAATTATGACCATCCACGAGGAATGAGGGCGTACAAGTGAGGATTCCTGTTTGAACTCGAGATGACCATTGAGACTGGGTGGGATGAGAGTGCATCGCCATGGCATGTATTTGCGTGCATTTCAAATTAAATTGTCTGTGCTTCTAGGGATGGTGCATTCTTTCTCTGCCAGTGTGGGACTACATGGGGGCAATGGAACGAGCACAAGAGTCAATCAGTATCACTTCTTCTTACTTCACTGCAGCCGTCCTGGAATTGAATCACCGCGTAGCACTAAAGAAGTGAATGAATAGGTATTAGCTTTATTCAACAGAGAACCGACACCTACTCTGTTGAATCCTTGGTTAAAGGAACGTGAGATTCATAAAGAACTTCATTCAGAATTCATTTTGTTTATATAGAATATCGGAGGAGCTTCCATAAAGTTGTTTGAACCATCAACAGGTTCCCATACAAAGACAGATTTCTGTTGTTCAACAAACATTACAAGAACTTCAAATCAATCACGATAGTTCGACAGAAAAAATGAGACTTCACGTAGAACCGCAAGAGACTGAGAATTATAACAAACACTTGGTTGACATAGCAAAACACTTGTCTTTTCAGACAGTTTCTCAAAGTTAGCCTAAAGAGCAGAGAAACAATCAATCCTAACCAAGAATAGTGAAACATCACACAGAAACTTGCCCATCCTTCGAGCACTTAAGCCGATGAATCTGAAAACCCATGAGAAAATATAAATAATCTAGCCCTACGCCCGTCAACAATCCCATTCGTTGGACACAAGGACCCCCAGAAGCGCCCTAGTTCGCCAACCGACCTGTGAGCTCACAACGTAGAGGTAAAAAACCAGCTCGGGGTCGGCTGCGATCTGTAAAAGAGAGTTTTATTTAATGAATGATTAGTCGACTAAATACACCCCGACGACAACCCAAACGAACCCCCCTACGTACGCTTCCCGATGTCACTTGGAGTCCAATTGGAGTTCCACTCATTCCCGGAGACCACTTCGAGCGATAATCGAAAGGGGTACTCACTTAGTTGAACACAGACGAGGAATACAGTTGCTCCAGCGCTGGCCGCCTTGATGTCAATCAGACTGAAGACCTACCTGCTTCGCTTGTCCAACGGTGGGTGTCCTGACACACAACACACACTTCACACGCGACACTCCCGACGCATTATTGGTAGAGAATGGAAAGGAAACACACGCGAGGAATTTTCAAAGGCTTTGAGAGAGATACAGACACGATAAACAGAACCGACACTACCGAAACGTCGATGCACTTGCGATCGGAAGAGATTGGAAGAAGAAACACCCGCGATGGACCTTGAAAGGCGAAGGAGGCACACAAACCCGATACCGAACCGAGAATCAAGAAAGGCTCGATGCACTTACGATCGGAAGGGATTTCAAGCGCGAGGGACTTTCAAAAGCGAAGAAAACACCGAACCGACACACCGGAAGCTTCGACTCACTTGTGATCAGAAGAGATTGGAAGAAGAGACATCCGCGATGGACTTTGAAAGGCGAAGGAGGCACACGAACCCGATACCGAACCGAGACTCAAGAAAGGGTCGATGTATTTGCGATCGGAAGGGATTTCAAGCGCGAGGGACTTTCAAAAGCGAAGGAGACACAAGCTGATTAAAACAAAATTAAAAGACCGTCGTGATTGACTTATCGCTACAACAGGGACTTAAACGCGACACTTCGGGCACAAACATCGATGTAACCACAATCGAAAGGGATTGAAAGGGAAAATAACCGCGAGGGGCTTTTTAAGCGAAGGATACAACACCAATTCGATAATAAGCCGATAAAACAAATAAATGGGAATATATCAATTCACGTAGCGTCGCGTCGAAACAACTTAAAACGCGACATTACCGAAAGGACGCTGCAATCGCGATCAGAAGTGATAGCAAGGGATTACACTCGCGAGGGAGTTTCAAAAGCGAAATAGACAGGCGTTAACCAAAAGGGCGATGTACTCGCGATCAACATTGCAAGGATAAACACCGACAGACTTTTCAAAAGCGAACGGGACGCACAAACCACATACCGAACCGACACTCTCGAAGCGTCGTTGTGCTTACGATCGGAAGAGATTGGGATTCGCGATGAACGACGCATCGATGCCCTGACGACCAGAAGGGATTACACCCGCGAGGGACCACAAATTACACATGTTTTAAACATGGGTTTACCGGAAGGGCGATGGACATTACAAGGAATAATTTACGGAAGAAATAGCAAGGGAAAATACTCGCGAGGGGCTTTCAAAAAGCGAAAAAAGAAAAGAGGTGAAAGTGCGATGTACTGGCGATCGACGTTGTAAGGATAAACACTCGCGAAGGACATTCTAAGGCGAAGGAGGCACACAAATACTCCAGGAGGGCTATTGTACTTGCGATCGGAAGGAATTGCACCCGCGAGGGACTTTCAAATGCGAAGTAGACACACAAACCGATACCGAACCAATACTTCGTTTAGAACACAAACTTTAAAGACTACCGCGATTGAACTATCGTCGTTACAAGGCTTTAATAGCGACACTACAGATAAATCAAAGTATTCATGAATGGGATTGATTAAAAGGGAAAATGCCGGCGAGGGACTTTCAACATCGAAGGAAATAGCACAAACTTGGTATTGAACCGACACTGCCGATAAAAAACAAGTAATTATGACTATCGCAATGAACGCAACGAGTTAAGAACACATCCGACACGAAATAGCCGAAAGAACGAACCAACTACGACCGGAAAAGCTGGCCGGGAAAAAAACCAGCGAGAAATTTTCAAAACCAAAAGAGACAGACATTAATTGCGACTTTAATGGAAGACACAGAGTACTCCCGATCGACATTGCGGGGAAAAAAACCCGCGAGGAAACACACAGAGTCGACAACGAACAGATATCCCGGATAAAATACAAATAATCAGCACTCACGGCAAAGTTTTGGTACACAAGAATCATCAGAGGTTTACATGCATCTTTCCAAACCTTCACGAGTCCAATTATACACTACATCGGTCCAAATGCGATGCCATCCAATTGGAATATGATGCATTTCAACTCCAGCTGCAATAAAATACAATTTAACAACACACAAATGAATGCGAATTTGCAAAAATGAAAAGGTGGCGGAGTCGCCACTTACCGTTACCGTGTCTGAAGCCGTACGCACTCAGTCGCTCACCCCAAAGTATGAAAAAAACGAAGCGCAGATGTTCAATTTGTGCCAAAATATTTTCCTCGGTATGGATTGAACAAATTTCACCATAATTAAACACTTTTTGATCACTTTTGTGGTTGTAAACTGATTTTCAATCACGCACTTTACAATTTGACTTGTTTCGAGAAATTTCTAAATGAACTATGGCGATTTCTAGAATTTCCTTACAAGTGGGTAATAATTCATCCCCTTCTGTCGGTTGGGGCAATGCACTCATCAGAGATGGAAGTCACCCGACGATCTTTTGTTTTGCTCTGGTGCGCCTTAGTTTCCGTTGCCGACGGAAGTGATGACAAGGACGGGTGGTGGTTTATGAGCGGATTGATGTGACGTTGCTTTGGGCAGTTGGGAGAGGAGAAAATTATCCCAAATGCAAGTTCAAGTTCATTGCAAATGGAGTGATGCCAATTTGCATTTTTGTTGCATTGGTATATTGAACGTTGGGTGGGTAAAGATTTGGTAAAGAATTAATGGTTTGCTTATTAAATCGGGGATTGGAGTGTTTTGGAACGAAGGGGTTTTTAAGGCAGGGTTATGAGAATACAGGGCATTCAATCTAGGAATTTCAAGGAATTCCTTGAACAAGATTTGATGGCTGGAACCTTGCTTATGACCGTAAACCAATCAGGGCACATGTAAAATCCAAAAAAAATGTTTCGGACAACAGTTCTTCGATTGATACGATGAAGAAACCAACGATTTTTGAAATTTCCCTCATTTGCTTAAGAGATTGATATTCAATAAAACATCCACACCTGAGGCATCACTTAGTGACCAAAAATTCGCGCCTCATAGATTTTGACAAGTTAGGATGAACTTTGGGGAATTTATCCTGCACCTTGGCCTTGTGTCAAGATCGCTGAGTCAGTAGTCGGTGAAGTGTTGTGTAGTGCAGTGCGCGGATTAAATCGTAGGTGGTCTAAAAAGTGGAATTTTTCTTAGTTCTCTCTCGTCTCTCTCGGATTGAGCGACAGCGACGGTGTATAGTTTTGCGAAAGAGTAAGCGGAGAAGAAATATGCCTTAGCTCACGGCGCGCGTGTGTGTTGCACATTCTTAACTTCTACTGAGCATCAGTCAACGGTAAGTGGGTGCTCCGCCACCTTTTCGCCTTTAAACACTGCCAGCTTAATGTGTACGTGTAATATTGTCTTGTATTGAAACTTGCATGCAAAAGTATTTCCATTTCTTTTCTTCTTGTGTAGGTTTTATTGGAATCTTGATGCAAAAATTATGCAAGTGTGAGATGACTCTTGCGTTTTTCTTCAAAAATTTGTATGGGTGTTACATTTTTATGCTTGATTTTAACGGTAAGTGGGTGCTCCGCCACCATTTGATTTTTAAAAATTGTGAATTCAATTTAATGTGTTAAATTTTCTCACGTTGCAGTTGGATGCAAAAATATTTTCGTGTTCCAATTGCATTCTGGATGCGAAATATATATTGTGTACACAAGTGAGAGATGACTCTTTTGATTTACTTCGTCTAATTTATTCGGTGAGTGTTTAATTTTGTGTTTTATCGGAGTGTCGGTTCGGTATCGGGGTTGTGTACCTCCTTCGCATTTAAAATCCCTCGCGGGTGCAATTCCTTCCGATCGCAAGTAAAAAAAAATCTCCTTGAATGTCTATTTGGAATCGTGTTTGTGTGCCACCTTCGCGAGTGTTTATCCTTACAACGTCGATCGCCAGTACCTCGCACTTTCACCTCTTTTCTCTTTATCGCTTTTTGAAAGCCCCTCGCGAGTATTTTCCCTTGCTATTCCTTCCGGTTGCAGTGGCGTCGTTCTTCCGGTGATTTCGCGTTGTACGCCATCTTATATCGTTGCGTTTATTGCAATTGTCTTCACTAATTATTTTCTTTATCGGGAGTGTCGATTCAATACGAGGTTTATTGCGTAAGAGCCGGTGATGTGAAAGTCCCTCGCGGAAATTATTCCTTGTAATGTCCATCGCCCTTCCGGTAATCGCATTTTTAAAACCTGTGTAATTTGTGGTCCCTCGCGGGTGTAATCCCTTCTTCGGAAGGAATTCTGGTTAACGCCTGTCTCTTTCGCTTTTGAAACTCCCACGCGAGTGTAATCCCTTGCTATCACTTCTGATTGCGATTGCAGCGTCCTTTCGGTAATGTCGCGTTTTAAGTTGTTTCGACGCGACGCTACGTTATAATTATAATTGATATATTCCCATTTATTTGTTTTATCGGCTTATTATCGAATTTGTGTTGTATCCTTCGCTTAAAAAGCCCCTCGCGGTTATTTTCCCTTTCAATCCCTTTCGATTGTGGTTACATCGATGTTTGTGCCCGAAGTGTCGCGTTTAAGTCCCTGTTGTAGCGATAAGTCAATCACGACGGTCTTTTAATTTTGTTTTAATCAGCTTGTGTCTCCTTCGCTTTTGAAAGTCCCTCGCGCTTGAAATCCCTTCCGATCGTAAGTGCATCGACCCTTTCTTGAGTCTCGGTTCGGTATCGGGTTTGTGTGCCTCCTTCGCCTTTCAAAGTCCATCGCGGATGTCTCTTCTTCCAATCTCTTCTGATCACAAGTGAGTCGAAGCTTCCGGGGTGTCGGTTCGGTGTTTTCTTCGCTTTTGAAAGTCCCTCGCGCTTGAAATCCCTTCCGATCGTAAGTGCATCGACCCTTTCTTGATTCTCGGTTCGGTATCGGGTTTGTGTGCCTCCTTCGCCTTTCAAAGTCCATCGCGGGTGTTTCTTCTTCCAATCTCTTCCGATCGCAAGTGCATCGACGTTTCTGTAGTGTCGGTTCTGTTTATCGTGTCTGTATCTCTCTCAAAGCCTTTGAAAATTCCTCGCGTGTGTTTCCTTTCCATTCTCTACCAATAATGCGTCGGGAGTGTCGCGTGTGAAGTGTGTGTTGTGTGTCAGGACACCCACCGTTGGACAAGCGAAGCAGGTAGGTCTTCAGTCTGATTGACATCAAGGCGGCCAGCGCTGGAGCAACTGTATTCCTCGTCTGTGTTCAACTAAGTGAGTACCCCTTTCGATTATCGCTCGAAGTGGTCTCCGGGAATGAGTGGAACTCCAATTGGACTCTAAGTGACATCGGGAAGCGTACGTAGGGGGGTTCGTTTGGGTTGTCGTCGGGGTGTAATTAGTCGACTAATCATTCATTAAATATAACTCTCTTTTACAGATCGCAGCCGACCCCGAGCTGGTTTTTTACCTCTACGTTGTGAGCTCACAGGTCGGTTGGCGAACTAGGGCGTTTCTGGGGGTCCTTGTGTCCAACGAATGGGATTGTTGAAGGGCGTAGGGCTAGATTATTTATATTTTCTCATGGGTTTTCAGATTCATCGGTTTAACTGCTCGAAGGATGAGCAAGTTTCTGTGTGATGTTTCACTATTCTTGGTTAGGATTGATTGTTTCTCTGCTCTTAGGCATTTTGTGAGAAGCTGTCTGAAAAGACATGGTGTCTAGCATTTATTGGAAATTGTCTATTATTTAATTGTACATTTTGTTTGCTATATTCACAGGGTCGCTCAGGACTCAAGACAGGGGGATTTGAAAGAAGGTATCTTGTGTTCGGAATTGTACACCAATTTGAACTGTTGAATCTTTTTTTGAAGACGGCAGTTTCGTTTTAACTAACTCTCCAGCAGTGTCCCCTGATTCACTCAGAATCGTAAACCACTCTCGTTATTTTTTCTATCCTTTCTCACCTTAGCTAAGCAGAGGTGGGGAGGCTACATTTCACTCAGTTGTCCTTAGCTGTGGGTTCGATTTCATAATTCTTGATGCTCTTTCTTTGACAACAAACCTACTTAAGCAGAGAAGCACACTTGCTTGCTAACAGCTACTTCTCTCTTTTCTCATGCAACTCCTTAAAGTTCTAAAGTGCAGCAAGCATTCAAGGCAGTCACTCGTTGCCCTGTCAAAGCCACTCATCGCATTCCGCTGTCACTTACCCGTCAGATCTTCGCACTTGAGGCGACCATTCTCGCGGCGGGTGACAGGACACTTACTGGAATTAATCCTGCCGCATAAATTT
The DNA here is from genome assembly GCA_964034865.1 of Eristalis intricaria. NCBI lineage: Eukaryota > Metazoa > Arthropoda > Insecta > Diptera > Syrphidae > Eristalis > Eristalis intricaria. The sequence goes on along the minus strand of OZ035877.1, from coordinate 7,356,894 downwards.
CAATTCTATCTCCATGCAGTGCCCCTCCATCCACGCAGCTCGTGTTAATTATCGCGAAATAAGAAGAACGAGAATGCAAGAGAAGAGAAGTGAATCCTGCCAGGATAACAAACTTGCATTGAACTCAAGTTTCACCCGGAAACTACGACATCACCAGGCAAACATTCACAAAAGAATTCTGGCAGAATGTCGTAGGAACATGCAGACGCGGAGAAGAAATAGAACATACAGCCAGTGAATAAGGAATGCGCAGCGAACGCTTGAAAGGATGTTTCCTCTTTTGTCGGGGACACTGAGATAAAGTTAATTAGACGACACAACCCCGATGCGCGAAGGGAGGACGTCGCTCCGCCGCCGTCGCGCCCCCGTCCTGTGTTACTGTCCCAAGATGCAACGGAAACACGGACAACGTGGCTCGACACACTCAGCTAATAGTTTTGGTGTTTGTTCTTGACTACACAGACTGCCGCTGGTTGCTGCCATCTGCCTGCCTAGTGCTGGGTCGTGTCACATGCAGTGGCAAAGAGCAACGCGTGTGCTCTGGAAACATTTTTCTAATGTCGACCTCATTAAAAAGTTGCAACATCTTTAAATTTCTCATCTCCCAGCGGTTTCATTACATTCCCCAAGGAAGTGGCTCGTCCGCAAGAAGCTCACGAAAGTACAACACAGAGAGACAGAGAGAGAGAGAGAGGTATAGAGAGAGCGAAAAAATAAAGGATTAATTTCGAGGACTTCGTGTGGAAAATGAAGAAGCAGAGCAGCTGAAACGAACCGACTAACCGCGCACACTGAGTGTAACACAGAGACACCGCTCCCGCGAGAGACATGGCCTTGCGGTGGCAGTCGTGGTCCCGGTGGTGGTTACCTTGCCGGTTGGTCTACAACTGTATAATTAAATTTCATTTTATTATGTGTCTCGGGTAGCGGTGAAGTTTTCCGCTTTAAACTTGTCTAGGTTCACGTTCACGTTCACTTACCGGAGGGCAGGTAGAGGAAACCAGTTGTTTACTCACAACCGTCGTTCTCCTTGCCGATGATTGAATCTAGTAACGACGACGATTTCTCGGAGATTTCTCCGGATCTCCTCCTCGTTTCTGAGTTATTCCCTGAACCGAAGTTCGTGTACCTACTTCCAGTTGACTTCGATTCAATTAATTTCGCTCCCTCCCTAAACCTCCCAACACCCTAAGCCAGCTTACCCGTGGTCCCTTTGGAATGATTTAATTAAAATGACCTGATTTTCTGTCTAAATCCCCAACGTCGGTGGAGCAATGGAACAACGTCGCAACGCCTCCAATTGCAGTGTATTTGCTCAAAGATAAAATTCCAAATTAATTCACACGATTGATCGCCAATAGATGGCGTCATTAGCCAAATAGATTTTTCGCCGCAACTGGCAATCGGACGCGCAGTGAAAACTTCGCCCAGTCGAGAGCGTGTGCAGCGAACATCTCTGCAGCGAAGACGATAACTGCCAAGGCGTATCCAAGGCCGAGCACCAGGAAGGCCGAATACAAGTCCTCGATTGTTAGGGACTTCTGCTGTGCCTCGTTGCCGCTGCCAAACTTTATTTCGTGCAGCAATTCAAGGGTCTTCCAGTACTGCGGTAGGCCAGCCTCGAAAATGCGATAGTTGAAGTCGTTGTAGTGATTGTAGATGATAGAGCCGCGGGGAACAATGTTCGCTGTGAGGCTGATAACTGAAATGAGAATGGGGGGTTGTTTTTTTCGCTTTTCGTGGATGGGTGGTGGTTGCCAGTTGGGATGGGATTAATGGGCGCACAAAAAGTTTATTTTGTTGGTTTTTAATTAAAACTTATACAAGAATATAGATCGACTGGTGGGAGAGGGGAGGAGGAGAGGAGGAGACGAGGAGAGACAGACAAAGAGGAGGAGAAGTGGTGGTGCTGGTGATGGTGGTGTGTTCTGCTCGTGGTGCTGGTGCTGGTGGTTGTGCCAAATCCTTTTCGATTTCGAACGGTGTAATTGAAATCTCTCAACAAAAAGCGAAATCGGTGGTGTTTGCGAAAGTCAATTGGATTTTTCGGTTCTGTAAATGATAGTTAAATTCTGCAGCAAACAAAAAAAGGGTTCAGGGGTGTGCGGAAGGGGGTGGTGTGGCAATAGCTTACATAATGGCTTAGTCTTGTGGTAGGAGTACGTTTGTTCGGTCAGGTATTTGGTCTTCTCGACAAGATTCGCCCCCATGGCCATGACCAAGAACATATCCCGTCCGTTTGGGTGCATGATCCGGTCGAAGAACTCATCCCTCGGTACGCCCTTGAGTTTCCTCAACAACTGCTGAAAGACCTCCTCGGATGGGAAGAGTTCCTTTGAATTTCTGTAATGCAAAAAAAAAGAAAACCATAGTTAACCTCATCCTCTCGTGTGGAAGAGCAGCTCACTTACCCCCTCAAGTAGTAGACAAAGTCATCGAATGTGTACACATTGAAGCCGTCACCTCGAATCGCATCGAACGGAGAGTCGACATCGGCCACAGACATTGTGGTGAGGAAGCTTGTTACAATCTCCGCATTGAAGAGGGTGCCAAGGGAGATGCACGTCAGTAGCCAGCAACCGATGACCAATCGCATTGTCATCGTTCGAATGGTGAAGCTGAAGGGTTGACCGAAGAACACCGAGCCGAGTTCGAAGAAAAAACGCACCATATTGATTTTCGCAACGAGCACATGCTTTATGAACACCGTGAAGAGGACTATGAATGCGAGGATGATGATGCTGGAGACGCCAACCCAGCTGAATGCGACCGACGCGACGATGGTGTACTGAGGGATTTGCCCAGACTTCGGCACCAGCAGGGCACAGTCACGAAAGTGAAGCGGTGACAGGAAGTCAAAGTAGTTCGATGTGGCGTACGCTCGGGGAATGAGTGTTGCGTCGCCGCGACCGGCGACCAGTTCCTCGCCGATGCCGGGATGAACGACGGATGAAGTGGCGTTGCGAAAAAATTCAAAACCGAAGTTGATCTCGTTGGGGGGAAAAGCGCACAAGGTCGCATTGAAGTACTCCCCCAAGGGGGCCTGGGTGAAAAAGTTCTCTCCAATCATCAGCTGCCGGCCGTGCCAAGTGATGTTTTGGTATCCCGGATAGACTTCAATCTGTGGAATGCGCAACGGCGCCCCGTGCAAATCAGCGGCCCGGTCAATTGAAATGAAGTGGCGGTAGTCCGACGCTGGCAGTTGGATCAGGAAGTCATCGATGAAGGGATTGTAGCCGAACATGAACGAGGTGTCGACAAGGAACACATTCAAGAGCCCCATCTTCCAGAGTTCACGAAAAAAATCCGCCACGGATATTGGTCGGATTTGTGACGCGGTTGCAACAATGACTTTCGATCGGTTAACGATAATTCCCTGCGACAGCTGATCACGCAAAATTGGAGTCACACTGCTGCAGCTGTCGTCGTCGGTGAATATGACGAGCACAAAGTTATCCGGGAAAACGGACCGAATGAGATTCCGTTGAATGAAATGGGAGAAATCCCCGCGAACACTCACGTAACGCGGGTATGCCATGGTCCCGAGGGTGGCCGAGATGACGGTGGAGTTTAAGATGACATAAACGTCATTTGGGTGCCAGTAGTCAAGGATTCGATTAAGGACGCTCGTCTGGTGACCTGACACTGGGAGAATGAGAACGAGTAGGATTAGGAGCTTTTTGCCAGTGCTCATATTGTCGCAACGGTGCGCGAGATACAATTGAATTGGCCGCGCTCAGATTGTCTCCTGTCCTGTGTCGCTGCCAGTGGGTCCGTAATTTATTCATGAACTTTGAGCGAACCTCGAACTGAGTGCTTGTTTAGTGCGAAAGGTGGTATTTGCGTTGCACCATTGGGGGCGGGTATCCTGCCACTGGAATGGAATGTTATCGCATTGATAGAGGGTGTGACGTTGACGTCGGGCGGAACCGCTGATATTTCCGAATAACACGACATAAGACAATCGCTGATGGAAAATCAGGGATTTCGAATGACTGCCAGCATGGCATTGCGTCTCTGGGGGCGGTGGCGGACATGCCATGCTGCAGGTGGTTTGACTTGATTGTCCAAGTCGGGGGGGGATGTGGATTGTGACTTGTTATGATTCATTGGTGTCCCCTTTCTTGATCCTTCCAGTAATTGAATGATTTGCTTGAGTCCGTATCCAATTATTCCACTCTGCAAAGCCGACGCCATTGTTGCGGTTCCTGCCTTTGTTTTAATGATTGCAGTATGTGCATCCGCATGGTCTTGCGATAGACGAAAACAGTTTCCCCGCCGAGAAAGGCCCCCAAAAAGTCCCCCAATTAGTATTCAACGAAAGAAAAAACAATCAAAACACCAGAGCACGCAAAGAAAAATTATACATTTATCCCTTCATTAGCCGCGCCAATGTCCGTTCTCCCCTCGTTTTCCCCGTCATTTCGCAATTCTCTCACTGGTGACCGATGAATACAAACGACGACGACGACGACGATGAGACGTCACCTTCGAGCATTAATCCCCAAATTGAATTCGATTCGCAGTGCAAAAAGGGGTGTGCTCATAAAAGGGACATTGCGGCAGCAAATGAACCCAATCAGGGTAACAAAGGTACGCGGGATTAGGCTAATTGAAGGATGAAAGTGGGTGTTTTTTAATCATCCCTGTGCTGTAATTGTTGATGGTCACGACAGCAGCGATGCGGCAACAATTGCTGTTGCTGCTGCCGTCGGCTGACGGGTTGACGGTTGTCTGTTCTGTTGTCCTTTGCTCTCGGGCTCTGGGAAAGGATAATAAATTAGATTTTACTTTTGCTCGAGAGGAGCTATTCATGTTTCTTATTTTTGCTTTAGAATTTCCATATTTTTCGCATTATTCTTCGTTTTTTTTTGTGCCTGCGGTCGGGGTGCTTGCTCGGTGTGAGGACGAAATGAAGGATTAAGAACATTTCTGAGGACACGGTGATTAGCAGAAGTAATTACAAGCCGAGCGGTAGGAATTCATTCTGCGGGAGGTTAACTTTAATTTGTGTGTACTTTGGGGTTGGATTTACATTTATTTGCCGGCAGACGGCAATTTGAGAAAGAAGCCTTTTCAAGGTGGTGTGGGTGGGATAGTGGATAGGAAGAATTAACCAACTAATTGTGTTGAGGTGTCTCTAAGGTATTCTTGTCGCTCGTTCAAACACGACGCTTAAATGGGACGCTTAGCTGTGATGGCAAGTTGTTATGTGATGTGATTGGGAGTCGCGTAGAGTGGGAGATGTTCATGTTTTGTTTGGAAATGAGGAAGGTTAGTGAAGCGAAGCCTCAACCAACCAACTCTTCATGCCACAAGTCGTTGCACCAATCGCCTTTCTGTTCACACAATCTCTTCGTCGTCGCATCAGTCTTTCAAGTCTCCTGAGAAAAAAAAAACCCCACAGTTACTATTTCTCAGCCACTTTGTTTCATAAACAGAAAAAAAAAAACTTATTGAACCTAATTAACTTAACCCGCAACCGCGAGTAAGATACTATGGCTAAATTTCAAAGGGATTTCCGCGCAACGAAGCCTTTCACTGCACTACCTTTAGAGCTGGGGAAAATAGTGAGCGAAACAAAAATAAATAAATGAATTAAAAAAGGAACCTTCACCGTCCAAGCAAAAGGATTTCCGCTTCGAGTCCCTCCAGCGGACACGGCACACTTTCAGGAAAATATGCGAACAAAATAAAAGTAATAATAAACGACTGCTCGTGAAAAGTTGTGCAACAAGACCGACAAGTAAAAAAAAACAGAGCACCAGCAGTGAACAAGAGGAATGTTTTCGAATTTAATTTTTCTCCTCTTGTTGTTTCGGTGCGGTTTTTCCATGAGGCAGTGTGCGAGAGGACGTGGATGTAGATTTGATTGTGCGTTTTACGCGTCGACCTCTTTTGTGGTTGTCGTTGTCGTCAAAACGTACTCATATGTTTTGCTTCAAAAGGGAAAGGCAGCTTCCCTTGTCAATGGCCTCGCTCAGCCCCTGAAGTCAACAGTTGGTCGAAAAGACTGGGTGTAAGAAAGCAACCTTGTGGTTGTCCATTCTCTCTTGCCTTGTAAAGTTTTGTTCACTCGTGAATGCAGTCCTTTCGTCCATCTCTCAACTAACAAGGACATTGTGTTGATTTAGCTTCTTGTGCACCAAAGTTATTTGAAAATATTTTGAACACTTCTCTTGGCAGAAAGTTGGGTGGGGTCTGCACAGTGTGTTGAAAATTGATTAAATGGTTGTTTTGGCATTCAAGTGAAGTTGTGGATGTACTTTGCCATAATCGTAGGAATTTTGATTGTTCTTGTATAGGAAGAGTGGAATTGTTAACGAAGACCATTTGACAACGATTCAAATGTATAACAGGTACTTTGAGTTGAAGTTCAAGAACAGGGTGAGCTAAAGAAGAAATGTCAATGTTAAACACGTTGAGCTAACTCTTCTAAGAATTATCATCATCATAATCTTCTGACCAGCATGATCCACTAAAGGGTTCGCGGGGTCTTCTAAGAATTATTTGCTTTAATTAATTTACAGACATTGGTTCATTTTAGCCGGAGAGACGAAAGCTTTGGATAGATGTAGAACCACTAGATGGCGCAGTTGGTAGAGTGCCTGCCCCTGGTTAGCGGGGTCCCCGGTTCGAATCCCAGTGAAAGCAAAGTTAATACGCTTTTATCTGGTTTTCACGTTGGGATCAAATTAACGGCACTCTCACTAGTCGGTCGCCGTGGCGTAGTGCCAGGTTCGATACCCGAATTTACCACCTTTGATAATTCAAGACTCCACCTCTTTCGAGTCACTGACAATGCTCAAAGAGTATTCCTGTCTAGAAAAAGCTTCTCAACTTCGCCGTGCGGAGTCGGCACAAAACTGTAGGTCCCTTCCACTCGTGAAAGAACAATAGCACGCACAAAACGAGTGGTTGGTGAGAATCTAGGCCCAGGTCTTCCTCGGAGTGTAGCGCCACATTTATTTTTATTGTCGTCAAACTTACTTGTCAGGCCGAAGACCCATGGAGGGTTTGAGTTTGAGAAATCGTTGACGATCCTTGGCAGGGCCTGTCATCAAGACCAATCTGCATTGCTTCACGAAGGCTCGTTCTTCCTCTCCTTTCAAATAGCTCGAATTCCAGGATTCTCTAAGCTAGGGCATTAGGTTAGGTTAGGTTAGGGTGATTGCCACCACTGTAGCAGTTGAGGCCCACTTATATCCTGGTTGGATCCTTTGTGCCGTCACTTCCCGTTGCTTTACACGGGTTCCTCTTTAATTCAAAAGGACTACACTAAAGAAAATTAAATAAACCTGGAGACTGCCAACTGGGGACTGGTATTCTAGTGGCCTATTTTGACAAATCCACTCCTGTGCTGATTAACAGTCAATTTGTTTTCCTGAAAAGCTTACCTATGTCTTGTATCTTTAAGCAAGCTAGGGCATTGCTGCCCATGCACTCGAAGTGGTGGTCGAGCCACCACCTTCTTTATTTGGCGCTATAGTCCGGGGTGGACCTGGGCCTCAACCAACAAGTCTCCAGCTAGCACGGTCTCTGGCTAGCTGTCTCCAGTGTCGCACGCCAAGTTGGTTGAGGTGCTTCTCCGATTGGGTGTGACACTTTAGACGCGGGCGTCCTTTGTTGCGTTGTTGTACTGTTTCGGCGTTGCATGCCTTTGCATGCCATTGCATGTCCATGCTGTTCATCTGGACAGACAAGATCAGCGTTTTACATAAAAACAGCCCTTCAAGAGACGGCTCTTTTACACGATTGCCTCTTGAACCCAGCGATTGGCACGAGTCATTCTGCGTTTGATCTCGGTTCTGATGTTCCTCGAACTGTCAAATGCGGGGCCGGGGCAGGCGAAGTCCCTAACTGTGACGCTCTGCCCAAGACTCTGATGATGTATGTTCGTCTTCGAGGACAACACATACTTCGCTTACCGCCAGACACATTTTAACCACTTACATATTAATGCCATCAAACCCGCCATATTCCAGTTCCACACGATGCCATCGCCAACGCATACAACTTCCGAGAGCCGATGTAGATTCGCAAAGTTCTAAATAACATTTCGTATTCACAGCCGCATGGTGTGTCCTTTCACTCGCCAGGACAACAGCTGTAAAAGAAAAGCCAATTCAATGGATGGCTTCGGTGCCTGCCACAGATAAAAGTTACTCCCTTGTAGAGTGCTCCGAATAGGGGACACCTCAATTCGGCGCTACTTGTGTTGCCCAACAAACGACATTGTTGCCGATAGGTGGAGCGGGGAGGGAAGTCCCCCAGGTGCATTGAAGCCCCTTCGAAATATTATCGTGTGTTTTGTTTCCCTCCTCCGGGTGCACACATGTGGCGCAGGTGTTTAATTGGACAAAAACATGGTTTTCTCTTTGTCACTTTAAGGCCACCGTTCACTCGTTGCGAATGAACTCGGTCTGGTTTGCCTTCAAAATTCAATTTGGCACACGAGCATCCTCCGCAAAGGACACCGCACCATGCACACGAGGTGTTTGTGTGCGAAATTCAAACCAGAGAGCCTTGACTCAGCCATAGAGCCAGAGGAACCGACCACAATTTCTCATTGCTAAGATTAAGGAAATTATTCTTGGTAATGAATGAATGGAATTCATCATGACGGGTAAGGCCCGGCCAGTCGATTTAATTGATGTTAATATGCATGCTTAATTGGGGTGTGCTGCTGCGCCCACTCGTCGTTCGGCACACATTCCATCATCATCGGTCGGTCGTCGGTTCTGTTTGTTTGACAAATTAGACTTTGTGATGGTGACAGGATGTGTGTGAGCGGGATGACCGATAATGCACTTTGAAGCTTTTGTTAGCCAATTAATCGGCTAGTTTGTGGGGCTGTTTGGTCAGCACTTTGTCCGTGTCGTGCCACACCATGGTTTACAATTGATCCAATGATATGCGTCGTCTGCAAGACAGCCCCCCACCCCCCACCCATGGATGCGACTGATCTCTGCAGCTTAAGGCAACAGATTGTGTCAGAAAAAGATAACGCTTTTTGTTCGACGTAATTGGAATTGATGTACGCACGCACAAAGCTAAAGCTTGAATAAACAAACTCGCGTAAGCGTCGGCACTTATGCCGTGTTACGGGCTGATTCCGGCTCATTAACTTGCATTTCGAAACATGGCTACTTATTTGTTGGCTTGCACAAGCTTATTACCATCGCATGGCGATTGTGGACGCGTTTAATTCCGATCGAATTTTGTAGACAAAAAAACCATCCGCCAACCGTAATGATTGCAAACAGTTCAACGTCCGCGCAAACATGTGTATCATTGCTTGCATTGGTTTTGTTTGTCTGTGCCTTGTTTTTGTGCGATTAACCTAATTGACATTTTAATTTCATTCGATGGCAACAAACAAACGATATGAATTGGCGCATCGTCTGTGTCGCTGGACAGGTGGTCGATGTCGACGATGCTTTTCCGACAATTGTGCTGTGTGTGCCTGTGTCAGCTGGAGTTCCATGCGAGTTCAATGATTTACTGGTAGTTGATTGGACTCTCATTGTTGCCCAGGAAGCGCTTCACAAAGGACGTTTGTGTTCTGAATGACTCTTTTGATTTTTAGTTGGAAAATGGCTGGGACTTGCAAATGATATTTCGGCACGCTCTCCTCTCCTCACCTTCTCTTTTCCTGCCAATAGTTGTGACATCTCTGTTTTCGTTTACTGGTCAATAGAGTCTTTCTGTTCAAGCCGCGATCCTTCGTAGACACCCCGGAAAACTTTTTGGACATCCAGCCATACTTTCTGGATGTCCTGCAAGTTTCGACTGAACTAAACTAAATTCTCAAGGGACCTACATGAGACTAGGTCCGTTGAACAATTTGCTTGACCTTTACAGTCATCGGTAGTCCATATGCTACGTTAGATTGGATTAAAGTGGCTGATTGGTGATAGCAGTCACACTCCAGGCAAAGTAGATTCATGGTGATTCCACGCCGATTGACTTAGCTGTTGTCATTCAGTGCGCTCAAATTAATGACAAAATAAATTGAATCGTGGGTGAAGAGTGTTCTCTACCTCCTCTCTTCATTCATCCAGCTTTTGCAGAAGGTGCCTTGCAGCACCAGCTTGGTTTGGTGGTTTAAATGCGTGGGTTTTCAGAAGATGGTAGGCCAGAGGCATAGAGGCTTAGTCTGCTGCTGTTGTGAGATGAACTGTTGTAGTCGGCTTTTTGGTCCCGGCATCCACATCAGGTGTAAAAGCTAATCCATCTCGTTGAGAACAGTTGCCATTTAAGAGATGTTCTTGAGTAGAAAATGGAATTGTCTAGAAGTTTAATTGTAGCCTGGCTGTCCGAACAGTGATGTCCCTTCTTCCAGGACAGTGGCTCTTTAATTTTCTGCATAGAAGACCTTACACTGGTTAGGAAGTTGCTAGGAAGGGTACTACCACCCACCCCACACCAGCACCCACCCCACACCAGCACCCACCCCGCACCACCACCCACCCCGCACCACCACACACCCCACACCAGCACCCACCCCACACCACCCACCCCCACGCACCTTCATCCACCCCTTCATCTGTCCCTGATCTGTTTATGCCAACTCAGAGAGATCTTCCATTGCCTTATTGTTTGTTTCTTTGAGTAGAAACCTGGACTTTTTGAACAGTTTGTACTCTTGTGACTCTTTGCTCAGATTTTGCCGGATTTAGAGAAGGCAACGTTGCGCCTTCGATTGCTTTATTCGCCGTTCACTTATAATAATAATATGGTTGGCGCGACAATTCGAGACGGACCTAAGGTTAGCTTCTACAGCAACCACTCGTGTTGAGCGTGCTATTCTTCTTTCACCAGTGGACGGAACCTAGAATTTATTGCTGACTCCGAAGGCGAAGGAGGTGGAGCCGTGAATTATGGACGGTGGTAAAATTCGTGTAACTAACCACGCACCCTCTACGGCACCCAGGCCTCTACGTCATGTCGACCCACTACTCGCCATCCACTCGGACCTTCAATATCGTTATACAACGAGTTCAGTTGCACCAGGAATCTTGTTCATTTGTGGTCTAGATATACTGACAGAAAAATTTATGCGTGACCTCTCCTTACAATTGGGGGGGAGGTTAGTGGAAGCGGATGACAGCCAGCAAGACGCTGCAGTGGCTCTCCATTCGAAATGATTTGATATTCAGATCCTTGGAAGATCTCGCCTCCCGTCCATCCATCTGCGAAGATTCGCAGAGCTACATCCATCGCCCTGTGGTCGGACTGGATCTGGATGTGTTTTGTGGTTCAAAGCTGAGGTATGTGTCGTCCTTTTTCCGATCCGCTGATCCTTTGCACTCGATCGTGCGGTTCGCAATTGGCATCTTCATAGAGTACAGTTGGCCAAGTCACCATTACATAGGGTGGGGTCGTAATATCTCTGATCGTGTCTCTAACATATTTCCTAGAGACCGCTGTTGCAGACGATCTTTCCATAAATCGATATTTGCCAGAATTTGGGTGTAGACGCCATGTTTCATTCTTGCAAAAACTATTCAAACTCACATAGGTCCTTCCACCCCTCAGTGGCACATCTTGTTCGTAGTTTTGCAACACGCTTAAGATTTACTACCTTCGCTTAACTTAACCTCGCTGCCTGGCATCGTATTCCCGGCGGCTACGGCTTTTCCAGATGTTTTTCCTCGGTTTCGTGTGTAGCAAGCGCTGGTCTCTGGTTGTATATTAGGTCTGGGCGATTGCCACACTGTAGCAGTTGTGGCCCACTTAGATCCTGCTTGGATCCTTTGTACTCCTTGTATATTACTTGAACCCCACTTTCCTTGCCGACAAGTGAAGTAGACAACAATTTCGCTCACAAGTGTTTCCTCTTCCACTTCGAATGCCCCAGCCATCTCCTCCAACTCTCCTCTCGATGACATTGAATTCACAATTGCGTTCAATTGCTTTTGCGAAGTGGCTGAAGCCATTTCCTTGTCAACCAATTTCCGATTAAACCTCAAATCGCCTCCCTTGCCAGCCGATTGCGTAGCTCCGAGCTGTGACCATTCAAAATGTGCACCCATCATCAGTTTCGCCACACCTCTTCATGCACAAATTACAATCGCCACAAGATCTATTACACGCATTCACCATAAATTGCTGATAAGGATATTGCGGCGATAAATCCCAATCGAGGACCGAAACTAACTTGATTATTTGCATTTAAGAGAACCCAACCAATGCTCAACTGTTCCACAATCCACAGCGTATCGCTGCTGTCGGTTGGTTCGGTTGGCAGATTGCTTGCCTCAATCTTCGCCCCCAAAGTTTCCATCCATCGGGCGACCAGCATTCACATCATCATCATCATAATTTCTCTCGCCTTCCCCGCCTTGTTATGGTGGTGTTACTTAACACACATCCGCCATTCGCCTCTAACCCTATAGACGCCCACACACACATACACACATCTCTGGGGACGACCTGAAATCCTTATTTTAATAGCCAGCTCCCCTGACCAAGTCGCAAGCGAATGTGAGAGCTGCTGCTGGTGGTGGAGGTGGGGGTGGTGTTGTGCGAAGTGGATAGGAAACGCTGTTAGGCATGGCGGGCCAGCGGGCAAGTCGGTAAGTTTGCCGTGTGGTGTTGCTCCTTGCGTATCCTCTGGAACGTTATGTTATGCTCCCTCGGATGTGTCTCTCGGATTTGGCAAATGGTTCGTGTGTTGTAATTACTTCAATTAGTTGCCGTAACTAAGTGCGGTAATCCCTGAGCATTATACAGGATATTTTAAGTGTGTGCACGATGACGGGTGGCTGGGAAGTTAACAATGCAAAACGCATTTTGACGTATACTACAGAACCCCCACCCCCAGGAGCCTGCGTCTTCCATGAGCTCGTTCAGTTAAAGGGGCCCACAATGAGGGTGTGAGGCGAGTTGAAGCAGTTGAAAGGTTATCGTGATCTCTTTGGCAGGCCTTGGCACAACAACTCCTGGGGATCTTCAAAAATCAATTTCCATTCGAAAGTTTCCTTGGCAGGGCACACAATACACGCCACTCCGGCAGGTTTTCCACTCACATTCGATTGCATATTGACGCCCCATTGACGTTCGAAACAAAGGCTCCTGTGCCTTCTTTCTCCGCTCTCGCCTGTGAAGGATTCTTGCGCAAAGAGCCTCATTCATCGGGAGGGTAAACACGTCGAACAACAGCGCCTTCGAATCCGAATCATCACACATGCACACGTTTGTGAGGAGCTCGGCTGTTTGTTGTTGAATTCTATTGAGCTACCAAATCTCTTGTTCACACTCTCCATCTCCCTCACTCTGAGGAGGACACTTCAGTCCTTTTTTTTTTTTTTTTTTTCAAAAAGTGAATGTGAGGAGGAGCACCTTTTGTACATAGTCCTCCTCGTCGACGTCGTCGTCGTCGTGATATGGATGTATTTTTAGTCCCTGAAGGTGGATTGAAGGATCACATTGAGCTGTGGGTGGCCAAAGGGGCACTTCAACTGTTGAAAAGTATCCAACCAGGAGAATGTAACTACATAACTGATGATGGGGTTATGCAGAAGAAAGGGACTCGCAACAACAGGCCGCCTTTGGGTAATATAGGGCAAAATCAATTAAGCCTTTGAACACATATTAAACACCGACTTAACTTGTGTTCAGCACGCAACTCTTCGGTTTATGACACGACCCTATGCTGGGTTGGGGGGGAGGATTGGGTGAGTTGAAGTTGGCAAAATTCTATTCTCCGTGTCTTTGATTGTGGTTCCTGGTTCGTTTGGCACTACTCGAGGAACGTAACTCAAGCAAGGAACTTTAACGAGGCGAAACAGTGAAAAAAAAAAAAAAAACAGATTTCAAATTCAAAACATAGGGCGATGTTGAATCAGGATTCGTGTTAGACTAGCATGGTGTGCTGTACAAGTACAATGCCGACACAATATGTGTGGAATGGGCGGGGGGGGGATTGTATGGGATTAGCGCAGGTGCCTGGGCATATGCTGTTCCAGAGTTTCGGCAGAAGAGTATCTTACATTTTATTTCGATTTTTGTTGCATGTCTGGCTGAGCATGTTTGAGTCGTTAAACGGTGGCTAAAGTGGCTAAGGAGGTAAATTTGACAAGCAATTTGTTTCACTTTCAATAACATGCTTAAAATTTGAAAAAGAAAACGTGTGAGAAAAATATTGGCCCTATTTTGGAACCATGTGGAACCCTTGTTCGTGGCTCTCCTGTTTTGGCAGAAGATAGGCGCTTGCATGTTTATAGGCACTTAATTATATATAATAAATAAGTAGTAAAAGGTCTGTCAAAACCGGTAGTGGTCTTAAGTTGCAATCTTGTCGACTTTAACGGTGGGCACCTGCTGCAGCAGAAGAGTGGCTAACATTTGATTGAATGATGGAAGGCAATTTAGTTCAACTTAAAATCTCGCTAAAACTGTCTGAAACCAATTGTGGTCTTAGAGTGGAACCCTGTGGAACCCCACATACTTTAAACGTGGGCACCTGCTGCAGCAGAAGAGTGGCTAACATTTGATTGAATGATGGAAGGCAATTTAGTTCAACTTAAAATCTCGCTAAAACTGTCTGAAACCAATTGTGGTCTAAGAGTGGAACCCTGTGGAACCCCACATACTTTAAACGTGGGCACCTGCTGCAGCAGAAGAGTGGCTAACATTTGATTGAATGATGGAAGGCAATTTAGTTCAACTTAAAATCTCGCTAAAACTGTCTGAAACCAATTGTGGTCTTAGAGTGGAACCCTGTGGAACCCCACATACTTTAAACGTGGGCACCTGCTGCAGCAGAAGAGTGGCTAACATTTGATTGAATGATCGAAGGCAATTAAGTTAAACTTTAAATCTCGCTAACAATGTGTGAAATCAATTATGGTCCTGGGCTGCAACTTTGTGGAACCAAAAATACTTTGGCCGTGGGTAGCATCCTTCGGTAGGAAATTGCATTACATTTTATTGAATTGACAATTTCTTTCAATTTGAATAAGTCGAAAAAAGTGTGGCAAAACCAGTAGTGGTCCTAGACTGAAGCCTTGTGGAACCCCATAGTCTTGGCTGTGGTTCCTTCAACAGAGTGTAACATTTTACTGAATTTTATTGCAAGTTCGTATTTCAATTTGGGAAACTCGCAAGAAGAATGTGTGAAAACCAATAGTGGTCCTAAACTGGAGCCTCGTGTAACCACAAATACTTTGGCCGTGGGTACCTTGCTGCAGCAGAAGAGTGGCTACTATTTTATTGGAAGGCAATTTAGTTAAACTTGAATTACTCACTGAAAATGTGTGAAAACGAATAGTGATCCTAAACTGGAGCCTCGTGGAACCCCATAGGCTTTGGCCGTGGTTCTTTCAACAAAAGAGTGTCTAAAATTTTACTGAATTTTATTGAAGGTCGTATTTCAATTTGGGAAACTCTCAAAGAGGAATGTGTGAAAACCAATAGTGGTCCTAAACTGAAGCCTTGTGGAACAGCCGTGGTTACCCTAAACTTGTCTTCAACTCTATTTCTTGGTCGCATCTACTTGATGATTGCATCATTGTTCATACATCCTGTCGTTTCGTACTTGAACTCGCCTTATCCTTCCTCCTTGCGTCCATTTGATTGAACGAACCATGAGCACGGCCTATTCGAGAATCACTTTCACACTCAGTTCTCGAAAGTCTTTTATCTCCAAAAAATGACCACCTCACACCTCACAGGCACTTAGTTACAATCAAAATATAAATATGATACAAAACGTAAACATCCCCCTGCCCCAAAACAACGACCCACCGCACACCCGACTTCCCTCGTTGCGATTCCGTTCTCTTCTTCCTGTTCATCAATACGCCGTCCATCTCCTTGTTTCAAAAGATTTACGTCCCTTCCTTTCGACCTTTACGATGAAACAATAGACTGAAGCAGTCGATGAAGCGGGAAGGAGGATGATGGAAAGACTGTAGAGAAAGAGAGTAGGGAGAATTTGCATTTAAATTACTCGAGATTGAAAGGTCCTCGAGCACCCAGTAGCAGTGGGATGAGGTCCTTGAGTGCTCCTCCAAGCAAAATGGCTCTCTTCTACATCCGATCATCTTAACCTGCAATCGTTTCGCTTCGTGTGCCGCCCACAGCCGCGCCCTCATTTGCTTTGACTCTTTGACTCTCGTTATTTGTCTGCTATCGCACCCCATTAATCGATGTAGACAAAGCAAATTAAAGGACAATAAATCCTTCAAAGTTTGTTTGGATTTATGCTTTTTCTTTTTTTTTTCACCTTCTTTTGCCCCTGTTTCTGCTTGCTGTGCTTCGGTGTTGTTTTGTAGTCTTTGCCACTTCCCCGCCGGCACGTCGGTCGTTGTCTATCAGCGGCAGGCGTATGATTGCAATTGGATGTAAGTGCGTGCGTGCTTAGGCTTGTGTGGCGCACAAATAATTAAATGAACGTCCTTTAGACGGGAGTGAACGACAGGTGGTGTGGATGTTGTGGGCGCTGCTGGTGGGGGACGCAATAAATTGCGAATAAAAATGAAATGTGGCATCAGGACGAATGTGAAACAGGTGAATTTTCATTATTTCGTGCACGCATTACTTTCACATTAGAAGTGGCAGGATTTATGGGATCCCATTTGTAACTGAGTCTTGTCTGAGTCCTTGACGGCCTCTGTTGTGGGTTCGGGATGATTACTAGGAGGGTTGTGAAGGGAGTGGTGGGAGCCTACCGCTTGTTTGCTTTGTCAAACGATCACTACATCCATTGCCAGGACAATCTTCAATTTAACCCGCAGACGATCACTGACCCAACACCCTTCCATCCTTCCATCGTTGTGTCAATCCAATCTCTTTACAATTCGTTTCCATTCGCAATCCTGACAAGTTGTCCGTGTAATGAGACTCGTGCTTCTCATAACCATTCTTTTCCAATAAAACCAACATTCACTGGTCTCAAAGAGCCGCATGAACATCCTTTTACGTGAGTGCCACTGCTGCTGCTGTAGCTGGTGATTCGAACCGAAAATCCACAGTGGAAAACTCATTTTAGCTCTGTGTCTGCTCTGTCTTTGCATCACTCGGTTCGTGCTCCTTGATCTCGTTTGCAGACGGACCTCTCCATTTAAATTCTCTCTCTCTCTCTCATAGCATCACGTCCTTAAAGAAGGACAACACACACATAGCACAAGTTTATTAAACAAACCGTACAGCAAACGATTTACCCCTCGTCTGTTCTTGGTCCTGGCAATGTGTCTCTTGAATTTAAAAATAGTGACAGCACGATGTGGGCTGTCTGTGTGTGGTGTTGTCATGCTCGTTCATTTTTTTCCAACTCAAACGAGCAGTTCATAAGGATTGCCTCTCAAAGGATACAAGAAATCAAACATTTGTTTTGCCGCATAAATCCAATAAAAGGCATGCTCATGCTGATGCTTCTCACTGTGTGAGGATGTGAATGTGTTGTGTTGTGTTTTCCTCTTCAGCAATTATTCGCATGGATGTCAGAGACGCCTTGTGAAGCGACAAATCAAACATGTCCTTAATGCTATTTGGAGAGCGGCGCCTACCACTTAGCTCGAGACGACTACAACGAGCTGTAAAACGAATCCGCTTTACTTGCGAATGCAGTCAACCTTCAAAGCAGATCTTCGACGATCTTCTACTTGATTTCAGACGGCTGAGAGAGGCACAGTATGTCAAACAAGCAGGATGTGGCATATAATTACAAAGGGCGCTTGGAGGAGTGTGTGTGTGACTGGAATACTGATTACTCCCGTTTGCTCCCCACAATCACGATTTGGGACCGATACAGCGGAATGCGATGGCGATGGTGATGGGGTCAATGTGGGCGGGGGAAGAAGAGAAATGAGAGAAGGCGTTTTGGGAGCGATTGGTGGGGTTGATTTTCTGGAAAATCAAAGCCGATTGGTTTCCGTTTCGGTGAATGCCATTAGCAGGTTGGCTAGGTCCTTTCAACTCCCACTCATTCACCCACCAAACTTCCCCCTGCTCAGGTCCTTTCAACTCCCACTCATTCAGCCCCTCCCCCATGCTCCTTCATCCGTTTTTGCGCAGATTCCGATCCAATATTCAGGTGAATGAGCACGAGTGGATAGTTTCAATTTTTGGTCGTGGACGGGGGCAAGGGCGGCCAAACGAGCGAAATAGGCATCATTCGCTGAGTTTGGTGTAATGTGGTAACGCTAGTCTTTCAGAGGAAAGCACAGCAATCGCTCCTCGCAGCGGGCGCCTCTCTTTGTTGGTTGTAATTAGCACTTCCAATATTGGTTGCGATGGTGCCACGGGTTCGCACTGGTCCTGACCATTATGGGGGCCATGAAATTAATTGCACACTTCTCCGGAAAGGGACATGAATAGTTGATACAACCTTTTGCGGCTGCGCGCGATGAGACTGTGGGGGTTTAGGAAGCTGCAAAGCTCAACGAACTCGACGGCGACTCGAAAAAGGAATGCAATTCAGTGGGTTCCCTTTTTGACGGAGGAGCAGGTCCAAGGAAGTAGAAGAAGTAGAAGAAGAAAGGAAGAAGTAGAAGAAGAAGAAGAAGACAAAGAAAAATAATTTTTGTCCCAATTAGGCGGAGGAACGAACAGAAATTCAAAGTAAGTTTCATTGTACCAATAAATCTAGTATGTCCCAATGTCCCAGAATCCCAGACGAATCCTCTCGCAGACTCTTGCAGTACTCCAAGTCGAAATCCCCATCTCCATCCCCTTTAGTCCTTTCAAGTCCAACAGTCATCGGCCATCGATGACGCCACAGTTTGAACGCCAACCCAACTGGCTGGTCCCCGTTGGCTAAACCGCGAAATTGAAATCCCAGTCCGCTCCCTCTACGTGTGTTCCCCAGCACATCTGAAGCCAGCTGAGTCTAATAAGGATACTTCCGCTGCCTATCCGCACAGTAGCCCCCATGCCCTCGCAGTGACAGTGCATCATTCACCACCAGACTTGCCGGATATGCTGGCAGAGATATCCTCTTCTGGCTGGGTTTGGTCCCCCCCCCCCCCCCCCCCCCTCCCGCACTGTTGAATTTATTTCGCCCAATTAACAAGGATGCAACGCGCGCTTTTATGTTTGTTGCATGATGTGCGCGGTTCTTTGCCGCGGGCAATATTTGTCGGAGAGATGTTTGTCGAGATTTATTAGCAGTTGCATCGGAGGTTACAAATAGCTGTAGCGCCACTGCCTGCCAATTACGCTAATCCGTTTGGATAATTACGATCAATGCTGTATGTGCTGGGTGACATTTGATTTCCCACCCCGCCCCATCAAGATGTACAGTCAATACTGTGTGGTGTGTGTCGTGTCGTATCCTGGCGTAGGTGCTACGTGTCGTTGTACGTAGTGTCTCGTTGTCGTTTTGAAAATTTATTTCGCCTCGGGGTGATGGTGGTGCGCCCGGTGCTGATGGTGGTGGTGAACGAAAGCGTGTGTAATCGGAATCTATTTCGCGTGTTACATTACGTGCTTGTTAGATGCGTGTATACCTTAGAGCGGTAAATGTCAATTTGTAAGATGCACAGATACTCCATTGTAGACTCTCTTTCGTGACAGCGGAGTACAGTGTTGGGTGGGGGGAGGGGGGGAAAGTAGACAGCCAGAGAGGACTCACAGTGATATTGAAATTAATTAAACTACTTAAGCACGGGGGGCAGGGCGGTCGTGTAGATTGTTACATCAAATCACGAGGGATTAGGAGTAAATTGACATTTTTAAGGATCATTGAGTTTGATTAACACCGTCACGCGGGAGGACTGTGCTGTGAAGGCTTAGCGGCAACCATTTGACAATCCATCAAATCGACTGGAAAATGAACAGGAATGTTGATCAAAATGTTTGCCTTAAGCTTTTCCCTAAGATTCCTTTTCATTAGTTGATGCTTTCAACTGAATCCCCATCCAGGAGAGTGGTACGTGCTCAATGTTCCGCAGTCCATTACCATTGTAAGGAGATGTCATTTTCCAGTTCACTCCTTTCCATTTCCAGGCACTCTCGCCTGGCAGATCTTTCGCGTAAGTTTCCTCTCACTCCGCGACGTGTTCTTCTATTTCAGTGATTCCTAATTTTATTACGAGCTTGGTTCCATCATTTCCTTTCAATGACTTCCTTCTTCAGTTCGCTGCGAAAGAAGAAAAGTTTATCTTCTTCTTGAGGTTCCCTCAGATACACGTGGTCTTGCTCGTCCTCCTCGCTCGTCCTGCACGTCGTTGTCATCAGTTATTATTCATTGTTCCTTCATTCAGGAATATCCTTGCCAATTGCAGGTTGAATGGGAAAGAACTGAAAAAGAAAAAAAGATGATTTCACGGATTTTCCTTTTTTCTTTCTGGCTCTCCTGCTGCTGCTTATCCTCTTCGTTCCTTCATTCACAAGTCGATTGCATTGGTCACCGGACACCGACTCGGTCCCAATGTGCACACAAATTCCGCCGTGATTTATGGCCACTTGTCTACCTGTAGTGCAGGAAATTCGTGTAAATTATCGCATCTATGGCCTCAAATAAGTTTCACACCGGTTTACGGTCCTACCGTCGCGTCGCGTCTATCCGGCAAACCAGCAGCATGTAATGTTGTTCATTTGCTTGTTCGTTTCCCGGCGAAACAAGTTCAGCTCCGACCTGCAGATTCGAGTTGTGTTCGAGAGTTGAACACCATCGCTGCCAACCACGCTGGCGGGAACTTCGAAGTATGTCCTGCCGCTGAACAGCCCACACAGTGTAGTGGATTTCCACGGGTCCTGGGGTTTAATTTATTGGCACCACCGATAGCCAATGCGCCTCACACGGCAGGAATTCTTCTTCGGTGTGACTTAGTCAATGAAAATTCATCGGGTAACGAGGGTTCTCTGCTTCGTTTCTCACTTTTCTCCAATTCGACTGGCGCTAACGACGATGGTGGCAGCCGTTATCGGGCCCTTGCAGTGCAGGAAGAAACCCAGGGAAGAGGCAAAGAAAAGGGTGAACAAATTTTGAAGCAAGTCTGTGACTAATAAAGGATAAATCTTGCCGAGGTGTGCTCTGCAGTTGTAATAGGTCGGGTCTGGTTCGAATTGAACTCGGGAGCCTGAGATTTTTTCTTGGGCGGAGGGTGGACTGGCAGTGCTGCTAAAAAGTTATCGGATTGATTTTGCAAATGGGAGAGTTTTACCGGGGCTTTCGGAAACAGAGGTCCATGATTTGACAGCATTTTGTGGCCAGTTTCCGCCGACTTTTACGCTGGTTGTCTAGGTTTTATTCTCGACACAAACATGCACCAGAACCTCACCCGATTCAGAGATATTGAAACCTGTCGGAACCTGGGGAAACGAGCTCAGGCTACCATATTCCGCAAACCAATTTGTGCTTTTGATAAAGCGAAGAAGAGGGCTGATTCGGATTCTTCTTCTCAGTTCAGCCGGAGTAACAAAGAAATGGGCCCCCAGAATTTACGGGATGAGAGACCACTGCAGCTACATAGCAAGTCTTCAATGGTCTCATCCTCATCCTCAGCCAAGCAGCTTCTATAGAAATCATTATAGGGAAGGCCTAGTCTAGAGGCACGAGTTTCGCTGGCACAATGCTCTGAGATTTGGCCTGCTTAATCTAATTAAGCCAAGTGATCGCTTGGGATCGATGACACGCCATAGTTTTTTGGAAATGAGGCATCCTGCGCCAGATGTCCATCCGCGGTTTGTTTGAGCAAGCGTTTCAAGCGTATGCAGATGTTTTGTAGTAGCGATAGGCGTGGTGGTGGGTCTCCATCCGGTTTGTGTCCTTTCTAGCGAGTTAGTTCGCTTCTCAATTCTCTGGAATGTCACAGTGTCCCGGACACACATAAGTTGAATGTTAAAGGACCTGGTCATCTCGGCCATCTGGGATGGGCGGCAATTAAGGGAAGTCTTGGAATTAAAGGTGACTGAACCCAGAGATTGGATCGCTGCCTGTCTATCGCAACAGATGACGATATCTGTGCGCGATATTGCATTTTTTTTCAGCCAGGACAGGGCTTCCTTAGTCGCAACAAGGATTAAGAAATTAACGAAAGTCCAATGGACACCATTTTGGCTGATTTTTCAACGTCAAAAGCAAGGTCTACTAAAAGACTTTAGATCTATCAGCTTTCACGCCGTGGCTTCTTCAATCGCTATACTTTCAGCCTGAAAGACGCTTCTTATAAGTGAAATGATTTTTAATTTTTTTTTTTGAAGACGAAGACTGGGCCTTTTTCATTCCCTAGTCTTTCCATGCCTTTCCTCTTCAGTCTTTCGCTTTACATCCTCTGATGCGGGGAAATATCATCGGATTTCCTTTCAACGTCCACAATCAGTCCCCTAAGTCGAGCATTTCCTGAGAACACATTTCCAATCAAATCAAAAGCAAACCCCTCTTATCTGAAACTACTTTTCCGTTTCCCTCGAATTGTCATCTGTGTCATCGATGAACATTTTGTCGGTTAATTTTTGCACCTCACTCTCCACCGCCCACCACATCCCAACAATGGTGTGTTAATCGGAAGATTTCTATTCTTCCCCCATGGCCGAGTGAACTTCTCAACAATTACCTGATGGCGGTGTATTCGCCATTTGGGCGAATAATAATCGTTCGACTAGCACACAAGTCCGTAAGTCACCATATTATCTTCCGCATGCCGAATCCATTTCGGCACCGTCCAACTTTTTATCCCACATCCACGTTCAGCTGGAGCCAGCAGCCAGCAGCGAGCAATACAATCATCAGCCGAAGCAGTCCTCTTGAGTGTTCACCACCCCCTCCGCCGGCAGCCGTACAAAGTAATTTCGTTGAGTCATTAGGCGAAAAAGATTTACTAACTTCTGATTCGTAATTTAGAGAATTAGTTCCGATTTTGCTTTCCTTTGAATGGCAAGGATTTCGGGGTATCCTTCGACGGCTCACTCACCACCACCACCATCACCGCCAGTCACTATCTTTCACTATGATTCGTTCCTTCATCGTTCCCAGCCAGGTCGGTCGGGCTTCTTTTTCACACCATTAATTCCAGTCGATGCCGATGATGCTCATCTCCGTTTCTTTGGCGGCGCAAATTTATGGGCGTTCGGGCGAAATGTCAGCTATAAATCGTGTGCTGCCGCTACTACTCGTTTCCCGGCATTGGAAGGACCGCTCCTTGTAATATTTATTCAGCAAAGTGACACTTGAGCATCCTGGATGGAATAAACAATTCCTGTGTCTTTCCGTTTGTCTGACTGTTGTTTTTGCTTGTTTCGGTGGGGCGTTCTCCGGTGGTTCTCAGCCCCCTCCCCCTCTGGAAGTGTAATGGCGATGATGTTGGTGATATGGTTCGAAAGAATTGTTGCGGCGCATCCCGGCATCACCTACTTAAATTTAATTGGAAATTTTGTTTCAAGTAATTGCTGGAAATAGGGGGTGGTCTCTGGTCGGTCTCCTGGAGGCGCTTTGTGTTCTCTCACCAAGAGGAGGGTGGCGGAAGGGGCATGTATATAACATTTGAAAGAGTGATGAGATTGAGAATTTATTGTTTGCAGTGGAAGTTGTTTATTGGACTCACGAGACTCATTATGGGCGTGTGATTTGGTTTTACATTCGTCTCCTCATTCGCCCCCTCGTCGGCATCACACTGCTGGCGTTGGTTATAAATTTTCATTCTCTAAAGGACTCGGAAACACTCGGGGTGATGGCGGTTTTTGTCTTGAGAAGTGGGATTTATGTTTGCCGCCTTTAATAGCCGTGAAAGAACGATAACAATTTGTATTTGTTAATTTTTCTTGTTTCCATTCTATTGTCTATTCATTCGGTTGTGGGGGCATGCCCTTGTGGGTGGTCTCCTATGCATTGCATGCATGGATCTTAAAGTTGAATTGTGGGTGGGAATTAGGGACCGGCGTTTGACTTTAAGGAAGTCAATTTTGGAACCGAGGCGTTTGAATGATGTGGTGGTGAGCAAGAGAGGAAGAGATTTTATAGGGAAGAGTAATGGAAAGCAGTATTTTCGTTTGAGGAAAGAGATGGGGACTAAGATGGGACTCCTGAGGTACTCCAAATAGAATGGGTTTCGTATTTCGGTCTTTCGTGTGAGCTTAGAATTTTATGGAAGGGAATAAAAATTGTGTTTCGATGTGAAATCGATGATCGGTTGATGGCTGTAAATGAAGTGCTTTGAGGGGCAGGGCTAGTACGAAGTGACTCTTGAAAAAACAGACGATCTCGATGATGATTACTTGGGCTAGGTTTTGAATACATCATCAGTCTCTTCTGCGTTGTTCACCACCTTTTGAGCAACTAGTGCGGTAAAGTGATGATCTTGGCGTGAATGTTTGCATTGAGCGCAAGGTCAAAGGCTAATGTTTGCTGGCCCGTACTTTGCTTACCAAATAACTCCACAAAAATGAGTCCAGAGGGGTTCTACATAGGTGGCCAGTCAATGTGGTGGCCGGCACATACATCTAGGGTTCCGAACTCTGCCTTGATGAGGTTTCTTCGTATTATTGTGGTCGTTGCTCAGATGGCACGAATGTCCCCATCATCACGTCTTCTGAGGGGTGTCTTGTATGCTTGGTAGTCCCAGGACGATGTGGTTAGACCAATTCCAAAGACTCACCTGGTTGCGCTTGGGCATAACTCCTAAGTTAGAGTTCGTGTCGATGGCGAAGGATCGGGTGGGCTGGGGTTTTCTCGTGTATGCTCCGCCTCTTTGACCCCTATTGGATATGGCGGGACTGAAGATGGGTTGAGGTGAGATGTCTTGGGAGCTTTCGTTGCGGAAACTGCATTGTTTGACTTGACCTGAAACCAGTATCTGTTCTGTGTGCGAACAGAATGTGTAAATAACCAGCGATATCGAGATTCCCATGGACTCACACCTTATCAGAGTAAAAATGTTCCAATCAGCGTTCTGGCACAAATACCGGTCACACAATAGAATTTCCAGAATCTCGTGTGGATTTTCCGTTCCCCAGAGGCGACAATTTTACTTCTTAGCGGCATCAAAGAGTGTGAAATAGGCCTCGTCGGGTATCAAAAATCAAGTTTAGTGTTAACCATTTGAGCTAGTTTTTGGCCGTATTCCAAGTGACATTCTTTATCCAATTGACAGGGCAAATCATCCACAACGTGGTTCCACTTACTTCCACTGTTACCGCCTCAATCAGTTCTTTTTGGGACGTCGTGGACATTCATGATCGGCTTACAACTTCTTCTACATGGCTGGCATACCGACGACCTTCCACTGTCCCGTACTCAGCCAAATTTTATACCAAACGACGAATCGAATAGAGTAGCCAGATGGTGCTTGTTATTGTTGTTATTGAACGAATCCAGCAGAAGGATTACTTTCACTATTTTTAACGTCTATTGGGATGAATAACCGACCCGTATGCCGTGACGGCAGGCGACATGACGCTGTCACGCCATCACGTTTCCTCAACCTTGCGGTCACGAACATCTGCCGAGCGTTCTCTGATTGCCAAGTCTCGACGTTAAAGATGAGGTTCCCTGTCCTTTGCAGGCAACGTCCACCAAATGTTCATCTGCCTTGAATTCGAATCCGTGTTGCGGTCCTTAACTGCTTGATTTAGAGCGACACTTTTCCATTGCAGAAAGGTTCGATTACATCGCTCACTCAATACTGAGGACCACTTTCATCCAAGAAATACAATCCTTGGCCCAAATCCAGCATCCCCATCGACATCGCTTTGCAATGTCCCTCTACCCAGTATTAGTTGTCGCTTCGAGGCTTTCAAATGACTTCCGAGCGGTCAAAGGGCCGTACTCAGTCCCCATGGGAAATGGCTCCACACAAGCGAGTGTGGGTTTGCATCAGGAATGCAGCATTTAGTAGAAAATATTTATTCGTTTGGTTTTGTGTTGCAATTTTAATTAATATTTAGCAGGGCTGTATACACTTTTGGCCCCCAACTGGCGGGCTGTTCCTCGGTGGATGTGTGTGTTTGCTTATTTGGCACACCCATTTTGAAGTGAATTTCATTTGCGATATTTTCGCCCTTTTTTTCACATCTCCCATCGGTGGTGGTCCCGCCACAGCGGTCGTGTACTATGTGCTGGCAGTTCTCATTTTGCACCTCGTTAATTTCGAATGCCATTACCGTGACAACGCGAAACCACTATCCTCTATCCGCTGCCGTGTATCTGGTAGGGATTCATGGCGTTTTCTGTGTGTTTGTTTGTCGTCATACCCGTTTTTTTTTGTTTTTCTGCCGGGGTACGCGAGTAAGCTTGCGCCAGAGCCTCACCCAAAAGGGCAGCATTTTGTTTTGACTCAAGTGTTGATATTTGCCTGGATTCCCTTTTCGCTGGCCAGGTGACCAGGTGATGATAGACCACCGTCACACATTCGAGGAGCCAAAAACCTATATTTGCACACGTGGTGGGGTCGAGGGGGTGATGGAAATGTTTAAAACGTCGTCATCGTCGTTGCTGTCGTCGGCGTTGTCGTCCTTGTTTGCGGGCGGAGGAACGGTGTTGACTGAAACACGCCAGCAATGAACAATGAATGTGCACAACGATGTTGGGACAGGAAGCGTTTAGCGTAGCGCATTGGGGTTATCCTTTGATCTAAACGAGCGTTTTAATGGATGAGCGCGAACGGTGAAAAGGGTATGTTGTGACATGACAATTTTTTTTTTGTATTCTACGTGAAAGCCGACGGGCTTTTAGAGCTGAGTGAGTGTTGCCTTTAGGAGTCCTCCCGAATGGAGAAAAGGAATTAATTACCACGCGAGACCTGATGAAGCGCTTTTCTTTGCAGACTGCTGATGGGATGAGGGCTTATCTGATGGGGTTTTGTTTCTGAAAATCTGGTGACCTTAAGGAGAGTCATTGCCCCTCGAAAGATGCCTGATGCTGCAGCCATGTGTTGATCATCGAAAGTAGTGTCACTGAAATCGATTAAAAAAAACGCCCCTTCAGTTCCATTTGTCATCCACAATGATGAACGAGCTTGAAAATCCATCCGTGCACAACTCTGTTGCAGTTTGATTCAGCGAAACGATCCATCAACACAAAGTGGAAGTGGAAATGAAAGTGTATATTGAAAAGATTTGATGACCACCTCAACCCTCCTCCCCCTCCCCCGCGGTCTGTCATAAAATGAAAGCACACACCGGCTCCGTCCGTCCTAAATACCACGACGTGATGGCACTATTCCGATTGTAAAAAAAAAGAGAAAAAAAAACCAAACGCCTTTATGCGTCGCACAGTGAGACGATGCTTATTTCGAATTCTCATCTCATTTCATTTTCGTTTTCCATTTGCCCTCGGTTGTCCATAAATTTGAGTGCTACTTTGCATCTCCCTTGAATCGCGACTGCAGGCATCCGGGCAATTTTGAGGCGTATCCACCGGCACTCATTTTATTCTCCTCGCGATTTATTATCCTTCCTCGCAATCAACTACAGAGTTAGGTCATGTCATTCAGAGACATCTCGGCTTTCATGTCTCCCCGGGCAGTGAGTCTGTGAACCCGTACATTTCTCATCAAGTGCTAATAAAATTTATGTTCTACCTTTCGAAAGGGGGGCTGGGGTACGGAGATGTCTCTCTCGTTTTCCACACATTTTTTGAGTGTGTTCACTTTTTTTTTTTTCCTGCTGACGATGGAATGTGATTTATTTCGTTGTTCCATCCTCTTCGTGTGACATAAAGTCAATAGCAGGAACGAACCCTTTAAATGGCTAAAAATCCTTTCAGCGCTTATTACACCCGCACCTCCTTGAAGACGCCCCTCTTCGCATAACCCTTAAGGCTAGTGTCTAGTGTGTGCGTGTGTGTTCAGTCGTTCTGATTAAAGTCATTTTCCTCGTCCCTGTCTGGCGGTGTGTCTGCGTGTGTGTGTGTGTAGTAATTTGATATAAGACAACTAAAACGTCACGTTTCTAATATCAAGTCCCTGAGGGGAGGTGGTGGTGATGGTAAGCAACAGCAGCCCGGGAACATCTCACTATGTGACTGCTTGTGAATCCTGCTGCCCGTTTCTTTGCGAGAATTATTTTCAGGTCCTTAATGTTTACACATGTTTCTGCCCCCAAACCGAGAAACGATGCGAGTGTGTGTGTGGCAAATAAACTCTTGGCGTTCTGTAGCCAGTGTGATGCGCTACATCATCGGGTAGAAGTGCCCTAGGGGCATCATTTCGAATTATGAGATAGAGGACTGGTGCGAGAGAAAACCAGTTTGCGCTTGCCCCGAAAAGGGATATTTTCCACTTGACGAACGCAGTACTCGGGTGTTGTTGACTGCTTGTTTTCTTATACACCCATCCCGCTCGCTCGCCCGCCCGCCCGCGCGTCCTCTGCAAGCTTGGCGGACAGTGTGAATAACGAAATGAGGATGTTTTCCTTTCACACGAACAGAAGTAGACTAGGCGACGAGAAGAAGAAAGTCAAGAACGTCCCTGCGGAGAGGCGGTGATGGGCGGGGGCGGAACGAGGGTATAAATGGTGTTTTTATTTGGACGTCAGACGTCGTTCTAGAGTTCCAAAGTGGTTGTTATTTTTGCGGCTGCTGCTACGCCCAGCACCACCCCCAAGAGCTTGGGGAACTCATTTCATTGATGATTTAGCTAGGGTTAGTGTGTTTTTGTTTACAACAATGTGTCGGTGGTTGAGAGGGGCGGCGGGGGTGTGTTGGAATGAGTTAATGTGAAATTTGAAGTCTTTCAGACAAAGAGTGAGAAGACCGACCGCGTCGGACACAGTGAGTCGTCACAGTTTGGCAGTTAATGGAATTTAAAAGCAATTAACACCTTGGAATGTTGCCATGTTTGGCTTTGATAAATATTTGCTTGGACTCGGGGTGAAAATTCGAAAAGTAAATATTTTCCTTAATTCGCTGTTGTTTTTTTTGTGATGGTCATTGACTTCTGGATGTTGTGACGGAGGGGAAGAGGAAGTGTGGAAAGAAATCAATGGTTTTGGTCGCTCTCTTGCGCTGTGTATGTATTCATTGTTGTCAAGTGGTGTCGATCGTCAAGGGTTCTGAGCTATTCTCAACTTCGGTTTTTCTGAAAATTGTTTTCAATTCGTGAGGTCTTAATTCATTGTTTCATATAAAACCCCTGGAAAAAGTCCACCTGTCAACCCTGCTGTATTCCATTTTCGGTCACTTGTCAGTACAGTTCTTTTTAGGGCCTTCCATAACCTCTCATTCTTCTTGCGTCGTCTAAAACCCCTGGAAAAAGTACGTCTGATAGTTGTCAACCTTGCGGTAGTCCATCAGTTTTCAGTACAATTATTTTTTTTAAGGCCGTACCCATTCCCTTAGTATTGTTCTCATCTAAAACCCCTAAAAAAATACCACCTGACCATTGTCTCCCAGGTGGTAGGCCATTTTCGCTCACTGCTCAATACACTTCTTTGATAGCATCCTTTCAAAAGAAAAACATTCCCTTTATGTCCTTCTTCTTTCGAATTCGTAAGGCAGGCAGCCCGTCGTCTGTTGTCTCACTTAAAACCCTTGTAAAAAGTCCACCAGACAGTTGTCACCGCTGCAGTATTCCATTTTCGCTAACTTTTCAGTACAGGTCTTTTTAGGGCGGTCCGTAGTCCCTTATTCTCGTTGCGTTATTTAAAGCCCTTGGAAAAAGTCCACCTGACATTTTTCAACCTTGTGGTAAGCCATTTTTGCTCATTTATCAGCGCACGTCTTTCCTTCTCCTTTTCTTTCGAATTCTTAAGACAGTCCATAGTGACTTAGTTCTGATGCCTCATGTAAAAAACTTGAAAAAAGTCCACCTGACATTTGTCAACCTTGTGGTAGGCCATTTTCGCTCACTTATCAGCGCACCTCTTTCCTTCTCCTTTCTCTTTCGAATTCTTAAGACAGTCCATAGTCCCTTAGTTCTGATGCCTCATGTAAAAAACTTGAAAAAAGTCCACCTGACATTTGTCAACCTTGTGGTAGGCCATTTTCGCTCACTTATCAGCGCACCTCTTTCCTTCTCCTTTGTCTTTCGAATTCGTAACGCAGCCCGTAGTCCCTTATTCGTGTTTTCTCACTTAAAACCCTAGAAAAGGTCCACCTGCCAGTTGTCCACCTTGCGTTACTCCTTTTTCGAGTACACCTCTTTGATTGCATCCATCCAAAAGCAAATTATGTCCTTTCCCCATAAAAGATAAAACAACAATTCGCACCCCATCACATAACTCCAAATGACCATGTCCACCATAGAACCATTCAACTTCAATTGAATCATAAATTCGTCCTTTTACAACTTCCAGACTTCCAATCGACGAACATCCTGTCTGCCCTGCGGCGATAATGAAATAAACAATTTCTCCTCATTCATCCTGTCAGCAGTCGCTGCAATATCCTGAATTCTGTCTGTCAGCGGAGGGCGTAATCAATAAACTCGCCATATCCCCCCAATAGACCATCCCCCTAGCAGTTAATGTCCTTTTAAAAAGTACCCATCAATATTGGAATACTATCGTAAAAAAAACACACACACATACACATTCAAACGAACGTCAAGCCCTTCGATGTCGATCACATCCGTGACACATCCCCATCGACATTTGACTGGTGGAAAAAGTTAAGTGAACTCAACTTTCTCGTTCACAAAGGTCCTGCCCTGGCTCAGGGTTTTGGTTCAAATTCAAAATCTTTACCGTCTCGTCTGCCATTTTACACCGAACTTACACTCCAGTCGCTTGCTCCTTTTTTCACCTAACGGTAATATGATGAAAATGACTTCATGTTCGTAGCGATAATTGCAATCTAATTACAAGCAATTTCCGGCAGCCAGCGCGAAACGAGGCGAGAATAGTGAAACAGAGTTCTGTGGGCGGATGGGTGGGTGGTTGGGTGGGTGGTCCCGTCAGGAAATAACCGTCTGGCGAGAAGTTCGTCTACGTTTTTTTTTTTCTTTTCGAACGTACATACAGACTCTAGTCCCGATTTTATTATTCTCGTTCGTCCTGTTCCGGCGGCCGTGGGGTGGTACTTTTCAATTTCATTCTGCTTCCCTTGCACACACTTAGGACACTCAAGACCAGCAGCGTTTGGTCGCTTCCCCGCACGGTTCGTCGTTCATTTTTGCAATTTAAAACAAAAAAAAAGGCGACGAATGACTCCTTAGATGCATTTCCCTTTTCGGTTAGTTTAAGGATGTTTTATGTTCCTGTTTTATACCGCACATCGGATGGAGGACATTAAAGACGTGTTCGTGTCTGATGTTAAGTTCCTCGTGTGCGCTTGTTGGATCGATGGCTGGAGATGGGTGGTTAATTTTTTCGTTGGTAGCTCTGCCCTTTCGTTGATTTGATGTGCTCTCTCATGAGTTGATGTCCTGTGATGTATTCTCTGCTGCAGTCAACTGCTCCACGATGGAGTGGGAAAACATCAATAGATTGATGATGATGATGATGATGATGATGATGTCGGGTGGGGGATCAACGTTGCTGGGTGAATGTGTAGAGTGGACTTTATGACTTTGAAAGGATGTTAATGTATTTGACCTTGATTGTACACATCATCGTCGTTTTTAGTTTGGCTTCCATCATCCTCTTGCCAAAACAGCATTTGGGAAGCACATAGCTTGTCCAGATAAGGACAATAGGAAAATAAGTTTAAATGCGACAACAACGGTTTGAAGTACAGAATTGACTCTAGCTTCATTTTGAAGCTACATTCATGCCATTTTGTATGGAATAGCACATCATTGCAGTAGCCGCCAAGGCTTTGCTGCCAGGGCTTTAAGCTGTCGGTTCAAAATTGTGCGACCTTATTCCGAGAGAAGCGTTGCGATTGTTGACCTCGGGTCATCGAAAGTGACTGGTTTGTTACCGTAAGACAAGGTCTTGCAGGCTCCAGCCTGTAGCTCAAGAGAAAATAGTCGAGTGATGTCCAGGCGCTAATTGATGCACGCTCACTGTTCGATGACACAGAAGTCTGTTGACAATAACTTTGTCTCCTCCGCAGACGTCCTCTGTTTCGTTACATGGCCCATGAATTGCCTTTTGAGCAGAGAGGAACAGTGATTCTTAAGAGTTACTCTGCGTTTAATCTTGGTTCGTTCTGTTTACTGAGAAGCTGAGATGGATGTCCTTAACTACCACGAAGTTATAGCTGCCCATTGCGAGGCTGTGTCCAAGACGTCGATGTTGAATGTCCTTTCTTGAGGACTGCATATATTTCATTTTACCCTCATTCACCGCCAAACCCTTTTAACAGCTTCCGTCTAAATTCCAGCATAGTCCTCATTGATGCTTGGCTGCGTTCTGCCATTCTCATCAATGTCTCCCGCTATGCTAGCAATCTTACGAACTGCGAGAAGGTCGTACCTTTAGTCTTGGCGTATGTGTCTCTTCACCAGGATGATATTGAAGAAGTTATTTAACAGTGCGTTGCCTTATTTCATCATCATTTCATTGATGAATGGCTTGATGAAGCAGCGATGCGTCTCCATCGTCATCCTCCACAGCCTGGCGAGCTCAGCAGAATTGTCAAAATTGGACGTGGCTTGACATTATATGGCTCTTCCCTATGCACTTTGTCATATGGGGTTCTTGAAATCAAAGAATTGGTGGAGGGTATCTACTTTGAACTTCTTGGGTCTTTTTCCAGGATTTGCCTGAATTCGAAGAGCTGATCGATTGTGGACTCCCCTCCCCTGAATCCAGCCCATCAGCTATTTTTAATGGATCCAGGCAAGCACACAAAACTTTCGAAGAGATCTTATATCCTAAGATCAAAGGAGACTCGTCGCTCGATCGTTGACGAGTTGACTTTGCTCCGATGCCTAATTCTGCTGATCGGCGCCAAGCCAACAGATTAGATTTTTTAGATTTAGATTGATGATTACAAAACTTTAACAAAATCAAAATCAGCATGGCTTTGTCGTCTGGCGGATTCATACATACGCCAAGTCAACATTTCTAGACCTTCGCCGATAATGAGTGCAATGGCGACTGTGGTCCAAATGATTGACTTTAGATGATCCAATAGACGAAAGAATGTTCTATTCTCCGTTATTCTTGAGATTGAGCCCCTCCATGATAGCTTTGATTAAGATCGTCTTCCAAGAGACACATCAGATTAGTTCTTGCGAAAGTGGCGCCCAACGGGGGACACATCTATGAAACATCCTCCGATCATCCTTAGCAAGCCTTGCTAGTTTTCAAATTAATTCTCCGTAGACATTCAACACACTCCTTCAAGAGCAACATAAATTAATCTGAAATTGATTGTAAAATTACTTCATCACACGATGCACGTTGACAGGACAGGTGCACCTGCTGAAAGCTCCTAATGATGAGCTCCGACCCTGCCATCGACACCCTCATCTATCTAGTGCTCGTTCTAATCAACGTACAACTTTGTCTTCAAGGAGGGAGGACTGAGGACAGAGTGGGTCGGGTGGTGGGAGATTCTCTTACATCATGCGATTAATAGCAAATGAGATCTCGTTATGAAATTTTCAGTGGCACCATGTTAGCACGTTTGTAGTGCATAGAGATGTCCATTCCTGCCAGCGGCGGCTGTGATCAAATTACAACGACGGACACACACACATCCACCGTGCCAGCGCTCAACGACAGGGACCTCTGTCGAATAAGTGGAAATTATGAAATTATTAAAAATTAATGAGGGGTTGTAATTAAGAATGTTTACCATCCTCCTCCTCCTGCGGTGGCTCCTCTTCGGCTGATGGTGTCGGTTCTGGCGGTTGCTCGAGAGTCCTTTCCTTCTCTGTTTGTTAGTTTTGCCATCGCTTCTATGAGCGAGGAGAGGATATAAACTTCGACATGTAGTCTTGCCTTAAACCCCCGCTCATGATCCGGACTCGGTTTCATGTTTGCTTTGCGCAAAGCATACAGCAGCTCTGAGAGAGGAGAGCCTTCAATGTGTACGTGACTGTTACTTTGTAACCGAGATCCTGATGAGGAACGACAAAGAAGCGACCCACTGTGTTGCGATTGGGGTCGCGGGACAACGAAGCTTCCAAATTAATGAATTCTTGATGAGTCTAATGAGTGTGCATGGGAGAGAGCATGAGAGGAAATGAAAAGTCGAACTGATTCAAATTGAATCCTCATTCGGTACACTTTCTGATCCCCCGACTGTTTGTCAGGCTCTTCAAGTGGTTTGGCAACCTAGTGCTGACCGAGAAATTTATTTGAAGTCCAGTCTCCCCCGCCCCCAAAATGGGCTGTAACCTTTGATATTATCCTTCCGTCTGATACCGCTGTTGGCTACATAATTACCGTCATCATCATCATCATCATCACCACCACCACCACCGCAACGCGGAACCATCAAAGCGCGGTAAATAACCATCGATTATCGTCCCTTGTGGAGGACTTGCCGTAGTAATTTCCTTGTGTTTGCTTTGTCGGATGTAAACACGCAATTTAACCGCAGAAACAAAATCAATTACGAAGAGGCTCCTTGCTCGAGTCTTATGCCAAAGCAAAGTTATTTCAATTAGGCTCCGGTTAGACAGGCCCACAAACTTCTTGAATTCTCACAGCAATAAATTTCACTTCTAACTGTCGGTTAGTTTTCGACTTCGCAGGACATCCTCACCCTCTTCGGCTGTCACTTAATTACCGACAAATAATTCATAGTATCGCCAAGTGACGGTCAATTCGATACACATCGTGTGGGTGTGCGGAAGGAGTCATAACTCATTCCGGTGCGGAAATTGCATTCAAGGATCATATATCCTTTCGACGTGATTTTGCTTCGTTTGTTTTTTTTTTGTCCATTGTTGGGACGAAATTAATTTGCCACTCTAGCTTAATATGACAGTTATTAATAGAGGCAGAAAATTGTTTCTTTTGAATGTCAGCTCAAAGGGGTGGCAACGGGCAATTGGAGGCAAGGGCTCTCTCTGGCGGATGTCGACAAGTACGAGTCGGTTGCCTGCAAAGGTTTTGCTTCGTGTCAATCAAATTGAAACAGACAGTGAAGACCCCGGCTGTGGTGGGGGCAAGAGGCTAGCAGACGGAAATGGCATGCACGGGGGATGGGATTTGGATAACTGCCAAGGACAGCTGGTGAAGCTTTCAATGGGTACGTTGCGTGAATGTGCAACTATCCGTGGGGTGGGGTGGATTGTGAGAACCAAGTGAACTGATGAAGACTGGTAGTAATGGGTGATTCATTAAACATGAGTCTTCGACTCCGAACCAGTGGAACAATGTCCACGAAACCAATGGCGCACCCAGGTGGAAAAGGACCTAAACCAACTTGTCGTGCGACACTGGAGACAGCTGGCCAGAGACCGTGCTAGTTGGAGAGGCTTGCTGGTTGAGGCCCAAGTCCACCCCGGACTGTAGCGCCAAATAAAGAAGAAGAAGCTTGTCTCCAAGGGGTGTTCATGTTCCCGATGTTGCAAGGCAGTTGAGTTGAGGGACACATGTAAATCGCGGGTGTCCGCTATGGAGAAGTTTCAGCGGACAGTAGCTCCAAATAAAGAAGAAGAAGAAGAAGGAATGCGACCATTGTATGTTCCTTCTAATCAATGGACTTTTTATGGTTTTCGTAATGCAGGTCATTGCAGACTTTGTTGAGATGTAAATCTTGAATAAGAACTGCATCACACCATGGCCATAAACGCGCGATCCGTCAAAAAAAAACCAAGTCTAAATGAATCCCCCCTTTTAAAAGGGACAAGGACTTAGATCCGCTTCCTCGACTCCAAGGGAAGTCCTCATTAATGTGCTTAGACTTTAACAGAATTTCGAAGAAATGACACGCTTCCTATCTACCCCACCACATAGGCACGGATTATTTCCCTTGATGTGTAATATTTCATCATCTCAGGCACTTCGGGTGTAATTAACTCATCCAATTATCCAGAGTGTCACAGGCAACAACGGCGTACTTCACACGCCACACCCCCTTGCTCCCACTCTCGTTCTCGCTCTCAGTTGATGAGTGAAGCCTGTCTTAGGTGCTACTCGTTAATCTAAATCATATTTTACACCTAATTTCACTTGAGAATTTGTTTCTCAAACATCCCTGTGCGCCCAGCAGGCGGAGCGGCGGATAATTACGAGAAATCAGCCCCCTCCAGGAATCTGCTCAGCCACGATTAGCATTGTTAATCTCTTTCTTTCAGTCTTCAAAGCTCGATCAAGTGGGAAGTCTTCGAAAGAATGGGAAAAGCCCGGTCCATGTGCTTCGTCCTGGACGCCACTCAATCTCTCACTCTCTCTCTGTCACTCTTTGTGATGAACTCGACGGTAATTGTGCAGCTGGAGGTGCTGGCTGCAGTGGGCGTTGTCTCCCGGAGTGTGTATGAGTTTGTTTGAAATTCTCCATGAAAGTTAATCCCTAAAGTGATTTAGGGAAAAAGAGGATCTCTCTTGCCGTCCATCGCCCCATCGACAGTGGTCCTGTGTGTGTACGGGATCTCCCGGTAGTCGTCAAGGAAACGATTGTGGAATTAATTTCAAAGATTAAGTGCAGAGGCGCTTCACAAACCTGATCCCTGATCCTTTGGACGCCTTCGTGCTCAAGCTCCGGCTTCCATCACTCTGGTCTGGCCTCAATTCGCCGTGCCCATTGGCAGAAAGTTTGATGGACAGGAAAATTAAGTTTTCCTTTGCTCTTTTCTTCCATCAGACTCACCTGCTGCGTCATCGTCATCCGTTCTGAGTGGATTAGCAGTGGCGACGGCACCGAGCGGATGTGGAAGAGAATTTTTAATTGATTCACTGGCGGCTGGTAGGTGGGTGGGTGGGTCGGTGGTCTCTCTCGCTCTTGAACAAATGCTGAATTCATCATCACGCAATTCACATGTTAGCCTCTTGGGGGTAATTACCACCAGCTCCACTGGCCTGGCACTTGTCTTGCCAGGATGCGTACTCATTCTTACATTTCCCCGCGGACGCTTGATAGTCGTGGCATGTTACTTGTCCTAATTCTCCTTTTTCTTCTTCGTCGATTTAGCTGCTTCCTGTGCGCGCTTCCGAGGGACAGCCGCCGCTCAGCCCCTCAGCCAGCCAGTCAGGCGGGTGAAGCAGGTGCTGCTTCCAAGTTGGTGATTGATGAAGTCGACGCTGGCGGACTTGGTGGCTTCCTGGCGCATAATTCTGTGCGTTACATGCAACTCACGTGGGATGTCTAAGTCATAGATTTTTGCATTGATAGCAAACCTTGCTTGTGTGTATACACACACTACTCTCCCCCGCCCTCGCCACAGCGATGTAATGGAGTGCGAAGTTGCGGTGACGTACATCATGAAGTGGTTTAATATACCTTCGAGAAGATTTATTATCCTTGCATTGTGGGGAGTTGTTACTTGTGACTACCTAATGGATCTTTAATTAGAGCGGTTCCATGGCATGGACACACCAGAGGGGAGGCGAATCTGTGAGGCTCTGTGTAAATTTGTGATGAACTACCCTGTTATTATGTCGTACACGATGATGCATGATTGCTGTACTCGTATGGTAATTGAAGAATGGCTTCTGTTCTCTGTTTGGGAATGTGTATGGATGGGGGGCAGATGTGAGGAGGTGACCATTAGGCACAATCGACTAGGTAATAAGCTTTAACAGATCTCTCCTTCCTTTCGTCTCTTTGGACGTTGTGGAGTGGGATTTGAGGCATTTTTCTGTTTTCGGGCTTTAAGGTTTTAAGCATCTAACCACTGAATGATTGAGTGAAAGGGATTTGATTGTTTAATCGTTGGATATTTTCGGTCTGAGGCCAGTTGTAAGTTTTTGGTTCAGTCTTCTAGGAAGACGGACAAGCTGAAAGGGCGAATTCTACAAGGTGACCAGATAAAAACGATAGGAAAATAAGTCTAAATAAAAGAACAACTGTGTGAGGTATAAAATTTGTTCTAGCTTTATTTTGAAGATTTAATCATGACATTAGATATGGGATATGAGATTATGCGAAATGTCCGCCTCAACTTCAGGCTGTCCGTGGAAGTTTAGATGAGTCGGCTTGCGTTATTCTGGCATTAGCGTCTCGAATGTTCGCCTCAAACTGGCTCAAAGTGGGGGGTTGGGGAAAATAATCGAGGGTTGACAAGTCGCATGATACGGAAACTCTCCAGCTCTTGAGCCTGTGGATTGTAGGCTCAATCTGATGGATGAGCTGTGTTGGCTCCTTTGATGTCTTCTCTTCTTCGACCGGTGGGAATTCAGCGGATTATTCCTTCCATCCATTCAGTTCTTTTTGAACTAGAGCTAAGATACTTCCATTCTCTCCGTTTAGAGATGGCGTGGATGTTGATTTTTGCCATACAGCCTGCGTGTATCAGTCCGCAGATACTGCCGCTTCCCTCGCGATGACCTGGTATAGGCTTTTTAACTGCATTATACGCCTCCTGTGACTGTTTTCACTCTCCTCAGATTAGATTTCATGGCTCTTTGAATTTTCTGATCTCAATCTGGTTCCGGATGCGTTTCTAATCCCGCTTGTGTTTTTTTTTTTGTTGGCAGCTTAACGATCCCTCCCCGTTTAGGCTTAACTTGCTTGGACTCAGATCGTCCCAAGCCAATTCAGTTTCGGATTCGCCTGACAAGGTGAACTTCTCCACAAACTCCTTGGCAATCACCGAGTTTTTCAGACACTGGGTGTCGTAGCGCTTCTTCAATTTCGTCTGGTGGTAGGACTTCTTGAGATCAAGAGTCACGATTGCAAGGAGTAATTGTTAGTCACTATTTATATCAGATCCACGGACGGGTTTTAAATCGGCTGAGAAGTATTCTGCTGATAAGAATGTGATCAATCTGGTTTGTGAGTCGCCCCATCTGGGGATTGCCGTGTAAACGTGTGAATGTCCTTCTGGGGGAGTCTGGTTCCACCAGACAGAGAAAAAAGCAGTGTCCATTGCCATTGCTCATATCAAGGCTTTGATACGTTTTTTATTTTTTCGGGGAGGACATCAGACACTCCTCAAGTTGATCATACAATATGTCTTAGTTCTCGTCATCGTCCTTTTCGCTAGCACTACGTGATGCAGATTTTGCGTGTCTTCGAGTTGAGTCTTATCAAGATTATCCTCATCCATCAAGAACTCCAGAAGCGACTTCTGTGCTGCCGGAAAAAGAAAAATGCCGGCTCTACACCTTTCCTGGGGTCGTTGCCACTATAGACGATGTACTAGACTGTCTGCGTTTGGAACTCGCCTTAACCTGTCCATCTCGATTCGGACAACCCAAGGATTCCATGGTGGTTACGTCGCTTCTTGGAGAAAAGTTGGTCCAGTTTGGGTGTCTCTTAGAGATGTCACATGTTACATGTTGTGTTACATGGTGAACAGGCGCTGAATAGGCTGTTGCGTCAATGTGTATTCTGCTTACGCATCCACCCATCGCACGACGATTCATGAGCTCTCTCCTATAAGTCACCGCCCAACAGATCCACAGAGGTTTCCACAGAGATACTCAATCTCCTTGATGTTCCTTTTTGTTTGTCGTCCAGGGTGTACCACGTGAAGGCTTCCATTGAATTGTGTGTCACTAGCTCCCTTTACACACCATCCAACGGCCAATTAGCTAACTGACGGCGCTGTCTATTGGCGCCCGGCTTCAATTCTTACATAACCACATGTCGTCCCAAATCCGAACAGAAAATAAGTCGCATTGCCTCTCTGGCGTGTTCCAAAAATAACATCCGCAGACTGAACTGACGTGTGTTAGTAAGCAAGTTCATCGAAAAGTACGCTTCCCACATGCCATCCCACCCCGTTCCCATCTTCATTCAATCACGCAACATTCTCTAACCGATGCGTCCTTTCACTTGTTAAATTTCCCCCCGCTGCCGATCCAATTAAATCCGCATTTAAACGAAGTATCCGCAATCAGAAAACACAAGATGACAACCAACCATTTACGTGTCCACCACCTAAGGCCTTGGAAACAATTCCATCACCTAATCTACTTTACCGCCCTCAACAGGAAACATTTAAATCCGTTGCCAGTCTGTACACGAACAAGTCCTAGTTCGCCCTCGAATGGACACACACAATATGTATCTCGTCCAAACAACATTTCCCAGAGAATTCCTCGTGCGCACATTCAAGCCGAATGCGAATGCATAAATTCATCCAAACCGACTGGCCGCCTACAGTACAGCTCGGCTCAGCATCGTGGGGCAGGGGTTGGGGCGCACAATACGTGCGTTTGTGTGTGCATGGCCAATGGCGGCCGGCGAATAGCGAACGCTTGGCTTCCAAAGTGGCGGCTGGCCATTAATTTCGCTCGGAAATTCCCCATAGATTTCCCAACAACCGAGTGTTTTGTATATCATTTCCTTAAAAGGGTTCACCTTCCGGTCTGTCGGTCGATGCTGGTGCGCTTGGGTTTGGCTTTTTCTCGTTTTTTTTTTTGAAGGACTACACCCCAATCCTCACTGAGTTCGCCTCCTTCTGATCCGCGTGGCGGGGGGCTATTAATGTAAGTGAACCCTCGCCGGTGCTGTGTTGAATTGTAATTCCCGCTCGAGGCACCTCAACCGCAGGCACCACTCATTCACTGCGTTCTCTGAGCGAAGAGCGATTGCAGCAAGGATTCATCGCGAAGGGAATGAAAAAAATGAAAAAATATCCCCCGCCGTTACAGGCTCGCATTCAACATCCATCGGGGGTCTATCTGACTAAATTTGAGATCTCAACACTCACCTGTTTGGCTGTGTGTAATCTTATCTTCTCGAGAGCTGGACGAACAAGGAATTGAAGGAATATGTGTGCTCTCGTAACGAGTTGAAAGGAGCGAGGACGGAGGAACTCGGCAGCAAAGGTACTGCAGTGGAGTAATTATCAAATTAACACGCATTGTGAATCGTGAGGGCATTGGAATGCCATGTAGGCTTGCATGCAGGCCATGAATGCCTGGGGTTATGTGATCTGGATTAGCTATCTCCGGCTGGATTGTTGTAGCAAAAGCTGCAGTTCTTCTTCTGTGGGTGGTGCTACTGTCCGGGGTGGACCTGGGTCTCAGCCAACATGCCTCTTCATCCAGCGAAGGTCTATTGCTATTTGTGTCCAGCTATGTGTGTTCAGCTGTGTAGACCACCGGAAGCATGGTTTTCCGTTCCGCGATGTCTCTCGAGGTTGGAGTCGATGACTTTCCGGTGTTTATTCGCTCTACAAGATCTAGTCATCTGAGACGAGAGACCCGAACTCGTGTCTGACTCGTTTTGTCAGCAAATACGGAGCAGAAGGACATTCCTCTCGAGGTGACCAAGAATCTTCTCATCCGATTTGATTGGTGCCAACAGGCATAGGCATCTGCATGAGAAGGACTGAGACTATCAAGGTCTTATATTTAAATATCTTGATCTTTCGAGAGAGGGGCTTATTACTCAATGGGCTCTTTACAGCAAGACCCAGCCCCGCCGCTTCCTTCTCGATGCTGACGAGAGCCCCACTGACTCCGATGACGTCAATTTCATCGGCATATTCGAGAAGTTGGACAGTGTTGACGTTTGAGTTCCATACGATCTCCTCGACAGTCATGTTAGAAAAATCGTATGACAGTTCGGCAGCATATCCCGAAGGTCTCGTTGAAGTCTGTACCGATCTTGATCCAGCATTGTTGCAACATTGTTCGTAGACTAAACAACGCGCTCTCTCTGTCATACGCGTCGTAAAGACCGCAGATAGAGGGATGGTCAAGATCTGCCGTGATGTGAATTGTGATCAATTCGATTTCCGTTCAATTCTCAATATTTCTGTTCTAACCTTGGCTACCAGTCCATCGGTGCAAGCAGCCTTGTTAGACTTTAGCTTGACGATTTTCAACCTTACTGATGTCAGGAGCGAGTACTTCTTGTCCATCATCTTACTTACCGATCAGGGTACCGCCCCATGAGGTGTCTGAGGCTGAGGAATCCGGCCATCATTTCCGTGTGGATTCTGCCTGACAGCGGAATTTTGTTCTTCAGTTGTTGCATGCATTTAGGCTGAGGTGGAATTTTAGTCTATTTGAACTTGGCAGGCAGTTTTTGGGTCCTTCTAGTGCCCTGCCGCGTCGCAGCTCAGGAGGGCAATGACTTAAAATGTAATAATATGGAGGGGTTTCTGAGATGTTGAAGAAGGCTTTTCTTGAGGGACAGTCCT
This sequence comes from Eristalis intricaria, assembly GCA_964034865.1. Lineage (NCBI taxonomy): Eukaryota > Metazoa > Arthropoda > Insecta > Diptera > Syrphidae > Eristalis > Eristalis intricaria. Next base: position 7,314,904 of record OZ035877.1, on the reverse strand, counting down.
TCATCGCTAGAGTTGTAGCCGAAGTGTTGCTTGGGGAAATGTGAACTAGGGAGATGCGTTAAAAGCGACATAGTCTTGCTACCGCTTCTACTGTTTGATCGATATCTTTGACACAAAAATCAGAGTTGCAAGTCGACGCAATCATATGACGAGTCTGCAGTCAGGACCATGTCCTTTGCACACGAGCGTGATTTAATCGACATCGAATGTATCATGTGATCAAAACCTAAAAAAGTTCAATGCAGTTGACGTGACTCACAGAAGTGGACGGGACTCGTGGCTCGAAGCATGAAGGAAGCAGTATATGGGTGCACTGACGACCTTATGGCCATCTGTGCCATTACTTAGACCAACGTGGTGGGTTCAAGTCGGTCTCGGAGTTCCAAGCTAAATTCAAAATGTTCAGTTCTTTAAATCAACATTGTGTGTTAAGCTCGTTTAGTTTACCTAGAGTATATCTTTCCCCCCAATCCGAGCAAATATAATCCCTGCCAGAGTATACACCGAACTCCAGTCGTAGTCCCTTTCAAACAAAGCCAAAGCAAACACGATACGTTTCATTCTGCATGTCCCATTGTTAGAGTGAAGGTGTATCCTCTAATTGTGTTCGGGCACCATTGCCCGCCTTAACCCGCAAGGATTCACAAAAGATTCACGTGTTCAAGATTCGTCGAAGGTAAACCGTGCGAACAAAAGCACGCCAGCAATCGTATCCTCGTATCCTTCTCCATTTTCCTGAGCTTGTTTTACCATAAGGATAACAAATGCGATTAGTCCTTTGGTCCCGTAAGTAATATCCGAAAGTGCAAACACACACAAACATAGACAGGCTCTAAATTGAAACCCACAAGGGGTAGAAAACAAAACCGTAATCCTTTAAATGATACTCTTAGTCCTTTTTATGTAACAGACTCCCAAACAAACTCGACTGTATGCTGTGCCATTACCCTCGGGGTGGTGTTTCGAAAAATATTATTCCACTGCAGTGGGAAACCACATAAATTCGGCACCTCCCCGAGAAAGGGCGACATTTTTCTTCTTTCTTATTGTCCTTCCCGCAGGGAGGCAGTAAGCATCAATTTCCAAATAAAACCCAAAATGGTATTGAACTCTTGCGGGAAGTCCTATCAATGTCTGCGAGGGCAGACACCCCCAAGAAGGCGAAGGTCAAGAAAAAGTTCTAATTACGGTTGATGTGCCCATTTTCGTTTGTGTCATCTGTCAAGTTTCATTGATCCTTGGGCATCGAACAATGCGAGTAGTGTGCCGGACCACTTGAGACTTATCCATCTCACGGAAGTTCCGGAGTTCAAAACAAACTCAAGTTCCACACAATTGTTTGTCAACAAATTCTGCGCTTAGCCGTAAAAAGGATGGAAAACCCTCTCGTTTCCGACACAAAGTTTTGAGTCTCATAAATTTCCCCACCCTCTAGACCGAACACAAGTAGCAGTTCTCTTTCTGGAAGGACATGCTCCATTCGTTCAAAACAGTCATCCCATTCACTCGCGGTGCCCCGGATTCCGTTCATCCTAAAACAACTAGATATCTGGAGTGTGGTTGGAGAAAGGAAAAGGCATCATAAAACATCAGGCCAGACGCGCCTAGGCGATTTCAAAATCGGGATATAACATTGGTCCTTCGCGCCGTATAGCCGCAAGTCAGAGAGTCACAGTGCGACGACGACGACGACAACGGCGACACTGGTGGCGAGAACAAGGATGCGACATTTTCGTCCCCTAAATGATATTCCACTGACAAGGGGCATAAAGGGATCACGGAGTACGAAAAGAGTAAACGGAAGAGATTTTTCTTCTTGCTGTTTTTCTTTTCCCCCTTGATGGGGGTTTTATTTATTTTTTTCTTTCTTAGTCGGAGTTAAATTGCCCCACGAGGATGGGACAGAATTGAGCGCCCTTGCCAGTGATGGAGCTGAGGGTGATTATCGTCAGCTAAAAAGTATTTTTTTTTCAGTCTTTGCTGCTCGCTGCTTTTGTTGTTGTTGTTTGAACTGGAAGCTGAAAGATGGTGACAATGTAAACGACGGAACCTTTCCGTGTTTTTTTTTTGTCTGCTGCTGCTGTTTGTGGACAGATTGTGAATAATCTTAATTATCTGATAAGTGAATGGGGAGGGGGCAAGCAAGCAGAATCCCCTGAGGTTACTGCTGGTCTTTGTGTGTTCTTTTTTTTTTTTGTTCAGGTAGATGAACTTTTTATGGCTTCGATTTTCCCTTTCGTTGTTTGATTTATTCTCGACGATTTCCTGGTAATGTCTGAAAGGAGGTGGAGGTGCACTTATTAAGAGGACAACGATGCAGATAGGTGGTCTGATGCTAAAGCTTTATTTTCAAGAAATGTCACGAAGAGCGTCTATCAAAGGTTGGGAGTCAGTGTCTCGCGAAAGAAATGAAATGAAAAAAAATACAAGAATTCACTTTTGAATTAATTTTCTTTAATTTTCATGTTTTATTGTTTTTCTCTTCGTTTGTTAAAAATATTGTTGTTATGTTTCTTTTTTGCTTGTTGTTAAAATTTAATTTAATTTAATTTCTAATATTATTCACCTTGTGTTTTATAATCTAAATTAATTTAAAATTAATTGCAATACATTACATAATATTCATTTTTATATATATACTTATAGTTTTACTCTTAAGTAAATTATACATTTACTTAAGTTTAGATATATATTCGTTTGCTTTTTTTTCCATTTTTAGTAATTTGTAGTAGTGGGCTATTTTTGTTCGTTTCTTTCTGTCTTGCTAATGAATGAGTTTTGCTTAATTTTTTTTTTATTCTCAAGGAAGTCATATCTCGTTAAATCTGTTACATATTTAAATAGTTTCTGGTTTTATTTTGTTGCTGTAAATTTTACTTATCTTTATGGTTTCTTTTTGCATGCTTAACTAATTTTTTTCACTTTGGTTACAAAAAGTTTTTCTTTTTTTTTCTAATTTTTTTCGGTTTTGGAATACGAGTTAAAACGAATGAGTTAAGGGAAAACAAAAACTTAACTCTGGTCACCCGTACGTATAAAACTTAGTAGAAAATGGTATTCGTTTACATTTTTATTTTTGTTTTGGTGTTACTTGTTGTTATCGTTTTTGTGTTCATATTGATGACAAATAACCATTCTACAATTAATATCACGATTGTCATTTATATTTTTGTTTTCAAAATATTTTCTTTTTGTTTTAAATTAATTATTGTTTTCTTGTGAAGAAAAACATGTGTCATTCTATGACACTTTGCTTGTAAGAATCTCTAACTATAGACGGATTTAATTCAATTTTGGGATCAGTTCGATAGAGAATTTATGGAATTTCAGTTGATCAGTTAGAAGACATGATGTGGAGACGAATAAAAGGTGAAGTTGTGAAGACGGGCATATTTGCAAAAATTGCGGATTTTTCGGGCCGACTCCAAATGGCAGGGATCCATTTTCCAGGCAGGAATACTCTTTGAGCATTTGACAGTGACTAGAAAGAGGTGGAACTATTATGAATGTTAGAAGAACCTGGCATGCCCGTCGTAGGAGTCGTCGCAATACTCCATTACTACACGGCGGCCACACATTCATTACGAGTGTTAAGCTATCGTGTGTCACTCTGGATTTCAGTGCGAAGGCAAACGAATGCTGAGTGTTGGTGGCACAAATCTTCTTAAGCGTAAAGCCATTAGGGAGGGCGCGATTCCATAGCTTCCTTTACTACACATTTTTTTTTCGGCTTGAAATTTTTAAATTCGACCATATGACTTATTCCGCGCTAATGTTTAGGCCTCAGCCCGTCGCACACCGATTTTGGCACTCAAATTCGCCTCCAAGCGCTGACAGCATAAGTTGAGCTGGAAAAGTTACCGACGGAATGGAACTTTATGATACCTTGGTTCACAGCTACCCGCTACCGAAACGAGCTTGCAAGTGACATTGTCTAATGGGGTAAAGAGCTTAAGGAAGCCAACCCAATAAACACCGACGAACAGAAACAACCTTGCCAATAAGACAGCTCCACGTTTTTAAAAATAAATTAGTCTCCACATTTTTTTTCAGTTCACCAACTATACCTAGTACTAGCAAATGGTTTGGTACACGTCCATTGATTCTCAAAAAATCATTCAACTCACCCTGTTCTGTTCAGAATGTGACTAGTGGAGAGTTCAAGAGTTAACTTCAAGCAGGAGTCCGTTCTCGCTTATAGGGCAAAAACCAACTGAAGAACAACAATAATATGGGTGGCGCGACAGTCCGAGGTGGACCTGGGCTTAGCTTCTCAGCAAGCACGTGTGTTATGCGTGCTATTGTTCTTCCACGAGCGGATGAGACCTACAGTTTAATGCCGACTCCGAACGGCGACGTTGAAAAGCTTTCTCTAGGCAGAAATACTTTTTGAGCATTATCGGTGACTCGAAAAAGGTGGAAGCTGTGAATTATGAAAGTTGGTAGATTGGGGATTCGAACCTGGCACCCTCTGAGTAGGAGTCGACGCACGCCACGGCGACCACAAAAAACCAACTGAACCTCCTGAAACACCGCTAAAAAATTACATTCCAAACTTCATTTCCACTTATGGACTGACTACAAATTATGGTCCGATTTAGAGATGTCTTGTGCTAAGCGAGACCCTTTCGATTCTTTCATTTTTGAAAAGTGGATAATTTGTTCGGGGAATTTGAATGAGCAAGGTGTTATTTGACTTCTACCAAGAGAATTCCACTACTCTCTTGCAGTCAGTGGCAAGGGGCAATTCTGGCTGATGTCAGATAGCTCTTTGCTCATTTAATTGGGTTTGCGTACTGTAACTGATGACTGGCCGCTGCTGGAAAGCAAATGGAGAACATTTTGGACAATGTGTAAAGTGAGTTAACAAAAAAATATCGATGTATCGAGATGTGCCAAGACACTGTGGCACACTGGTCAAAGCCAATGAACTCGGTACTTGTGGTAGGAAGATCTTATCTAACACTTGAAAGTTATTCACCTTCTATGTCATAAGGGGAAGGGTTGGTTGTTCTGCCTGTACTGTAGTGTCTTTGCTACTCGTGGGAATATACATCTGGGAGAATAATTCAATTCAGGTGAAATCACGAATCACAAACAACATCATGAAAAGTTCAAAAAGTCAGCACTTTTTCGTTTTACTTAATGTAGAAATTAGGTTACGTGCGTAACCTTCTCGTAGCCCAAGCAAATCTACAAGTCGACCATTGAGGCTCTGCGTAAAAATAGTGGACTACACGTGTAACCTTCTGGTATCTCAAGAAAATCCCTGCATTCCACGGGAACTATATCGATTTAGCCGCTATTAATTTTTTCCACAAATTTAATTCAATTCTCTCTCAGAAAAAAGGCCTTGGCCTTCAATCCTCTCTCTCCGTGCACTATTCCAATTTCCATCGAAACCTGTGGCTCGTTAAAGTAGCCACCCCTAGCCGAGCCAAACCATTTGCTTGTACCGGGTACAAAATAAAGACGATGTTTAATTAAAAACAAATCAGTTTCTCAAAAAAACAAAGAAAAAAGGAATAATCCTTCAACTAGATTTTGACTATATGTATTTATTTACTTAAACACTTCATATAATTTTTCTTCTTTTGTATATGCATTTATTAATCTACTTACTTGTTCAGTGCACTTAATATTTTCCTACACAAATGAAAACACAAAAATCGAAAAGAAAAACCATTTTTTTTTCAATTCAAACTCAAACTTGTTGCAGTGTGAATATCATGTTTTTGTTTTTTTGCTATATTTTTCGGCTTAGAAAAAGAAAACCCTATATATTTACTTTTCGTGTTGGTATTTACATTATTTAGTCTAAAATTTTATTTTTTCCTTATTTCATCTTCTCCATCATCATATGCAAGCGCATTTGTTTAAAACTTTATGATGCCTCTAGGAATCGTAGCCCTTAGAAAATAATATGTGAAAAGTTCTCGTACATTAGCTCTTGCGGCTGACAAAATCGAACGAAGTTTATTGTTTTTGTGACTCAATCAGCAACCGAGAGATGTTGTCTCTCATTTTCAGTGTCAAACATTGTTTTTACTTGTTGCTGGTGCTTAAATATTCTTCATTATTTCATCCATTTATTTACAAAAAAATTATTTATTTACAATATATCACTCCAACAAGTGTATATGACAGCCTTTTTCTCAATGCATTTTATGTTACAGTATTTCCGATTTGTTTATTTTTCGTCGTTCATGGGGAAAGAACAAACAATTAGAGAAGAATTGAATTTTTTTCCGTATCTATGTATGTGTGTATGTGTGTGTGTGTGTGTGAGAGAGAGAGAGAGAAATCTATATTTACAATTATGAGAAAAATCGGAGCGACACCATGAATATGGGCAGTACTGTAGCGGCAAATGAGAGTAGAAATAGCTTCTCGCTGGAACTACTTAGTGCACTCGCTTGGCAGAGTAAGTCTTCGGGGAATATCTTGAGTATTGGCAGTTTCTTACCGGTGGTTGGATCGTGGCAGGTGTTCGATCGGGCACGCTGAAAAGGAAAACAGAAAAAGAAGACAAACTCCATGTCACTTCAGTTAAACGACACTCGCCCCTCTTAAGCTTCAACTCACCTGAACCATGCGTCGCATATCGTCCTTTGGAATGACTTGAATCTGAGCAGTCTCGCGCAGCCATCTTCGCAGCCAGTGGCCGAACCAAACCAGGCCGCATTCACATTCCAAGGGGTTGTTCGATGTATCCAGGCCGCCCATGATGCTCCTAGTGCCCACCGTGTCCCAGTAGGTCTTGTTGGGATAGAAGCTGTCCGCCGCAAGGGCGTTTATCCGGTTATCTGAGATGTCAATCGACAGATGCGGCACGGAGCGCAGCGTGTAGAAGATGCCCGGGGGCAGGTCGGAGATTTTGGTGTCTCGTATCCGAACCGTGAGCTTGTGGCTGCGTGCCAGGCCGTCGAGGGCGTCGCTGCTTATTGTCTGCACATTGGTTCCGTACAGCTCGACCATACTGAGCTTGGTGTTGTTAACCAGCTTCGACAGGAGGCCGCTGCCGATGTTCGGCTCCACCACGTGCACCTGGAGTTCCTGGAGGCCCGGTATGCGGGAGACGATCTCCCCCAGATTCGACGCTGAAGAGACGTGCAGCCGGCGGAGGCTTCGCAGTTTCGAGAATCCAATCGGATTGGTCACCTTGACGTCGAGGATGTTCAGCTCGCTGAGGTGCCTCAAGCAGACCATGTCGTGGACAGTTATCCGCCGGATGGGGTTGTGAGCGAGGTCGAGTACCCGCAGGGACGTGGGAAGGTGGTCCACGACATTGCTTATGTTGGTCACCTTGTTGCGAGACATGTCGAGGAATCGCAGCATCCTCATGCTGTGCAGGGAGGAGATCTCTTGCAGGTGGTTGCCACTGACATCCAGTTCCGAGAGGAAGGGCAGGTTGAGGAGAGGCAGGATGTAGAGGCCCATGCTCTGTATGTTGAGCCGGCGGACGCGGGGCGTGTGGATGAAGACCTCTCGCAGATTGCTGGTGACCAGGGGATTAAAGCTGAGGTCCAAGTTGGTGAGGTTGGTTAGGAACGTGAACGTGTTGTCTGGCAGCACGGTGATCTTGTTCTGCGAGAGGTTCAGATCGAACAGGAATTGCGAGTTGATGAACATGCTCGAGTCCAGGTACTCGAGCGTGTTGGCGACGAACTGAATGCTGCGCAGTGTGAAGCCGACGTCCGAGAACGCCGGCACTGGCCAGACGGTCAGAAAGTTCTCCGAGATGTCGAGGTACTCCAGCCGAGTGTTCATGAAGACCTCGCGAGGCAGGGCCCGCAAGCGGTTATTTCGGATTCGCAGGATCCGCAGTTTTCTGAGGTTCGAGAACTGCTCCACTTGGAGTTGGTCGAGCCGGTTGAAGCTGAGGTCCAGCTCCTGGAGGCTGTTGAGGCCTTGAAAGCTCCTGCGACGCAGCGTTGTGATATTGTTGTTCGACAGGTTGAGGACTTCCAGGAACTCCAGGTCGCCAAATGCGTGGTTGCCCAGGGCCGTTAGTTCATTGTTCATGAGGTTGAGGATGCGGAGCGTGTTGCCTAGGTTGCTGAAGCTCAGGCTGTTAGAGATGAGGTTGTAGCTGATGTCGAGGTGGTAGATGTACATGTACGAGCTGAGCTCGTCTTCGAAGGTGGCGATCTGATTGTGGCTCACGTTGAGGCGAAGCGGAGTGGATGCATTCGACACGTAGTGGAACATTTTCAACGAGAGCGCGCAGAGTGAGTTGTGCATCAGGTCGAGGCTGGCCAGGCTCGGCATAAAGCTGAAGGCGCCGTTGGAGATGTTCCTCAGCCGGTTGTGGGTCAAGTCGATGGACCGTAGGAACTCAAGATTGAAGAAGGCGTGCTTCTCCATGGCGCGGATCTTGTTAGCCTGGAAATTGATGGTCTGCAGGTCGCCCAGGTTGTAGAGCGCCCTCGAGGGAAGCACCTCGATCGAGTTGTACGAGAGATCGATCTCGAACAGCCGCCGGTGGACTTCGGGGATGAAGAGTCCCGGCGGGAGCTGCTTGAGCTGGTTGAAGCTGAGGTTGATGTAACCCAGATCCTTCATGGTGGAGAAGGATTCGTTGGAGAGCACCTTTAGGTTGTTGTTGTCGAGGCCCAGCCACATGAGCTCGGTCAGTGGGTTGAGGGCCTCGAGCGGATCGATTGACTCGAGGCTCCTGGCCGGGAACACGGCGAACGACAGCTCGAGGATCTTCAGAGTCTGCGAGACGTTCTCGAAGATGTAGGGGTTGGTGATGGTGATGTCGTTGAAGCTCAGGCTGATCTCTGTGATCTGGTCCAGGCCGTTAAAGGAGCCCGGGTGGAGGTGGGTGATCTTGTTGTTCCGCAGGAGAATCGTCTGCAGGTGGCTGCCCCAGTTGGTGAAGATATTCTCGGGAATCTCGCCGATTGTGTTGTAGCCCATGTTCAGATAGGAGAGCTCGGTGAAGTTGCGCAAGGCGTTCACCGGAATGCTTGAAAAGTTGTTTCCACTCAGGCTGAGGACGCGCAGGTTCCCCGTGAACTCGGGCAGATTGGTCAGGTGGCAGATGCTGTTCGATGTGAGATAAAGATACTTCAGCTTGCGCAAGGACTTGATGGCCCCCGGCACGGCTGTCAGTTCGTTTCGTTCAAGGTCCAAGAATTCCAAGGTGTCCGTGATCCCATCGAAGGCGTTCACGTGAATCCTCTCGATGGCGTTGAACGCCAGCACGAGGTGCATGATTCCGATCTTCTGGAACGCCCCCGGTGGCAGGTGCCTGATGAAGTTCTTCTCCAAGTTCAACGCCCTCACGTGAATGTCGCTGTAGTTGTTCTGAAACCAGTCGGTCTCGATGGTCTCAATCAAATTCATGCCCAAATCCAGCTTCTCCAGGTGCATCCGCATCAGCCTGACGACGTCCTTGTTCTGAACGGTCCTGATGAGGTTGTCGCGCAGCGAGACGATGCGCAGACTGAACAGGTGCTCGAACAGCTGCTGCGGGAAGGTGCTCAGCAGATTGCTGGACAGGTCGATGGTGACCAGGCTGCGCGGCAGGAAGTTCGAGCCGATGTGGTAGATCCGGTTGTTGCTGAGGTCGAGCCAGAGCAGCTTTTGCAGTCGGGAGAACGGACGAGTGATGTGATTGTGACTGAGGCCGTTCCCGATGGAATTGAGCGACGATGACGTCGACGATGAGGACGTCTGTAGGCCTTGCACTGCTAGGGGGTAGTGAGGCGCGGATCCATTGTTGCCGCCCTTGCCGTCGTCGTGGGAATTAAGTGCAACTTCGGTGATTTCGTTTCCAGACAAGTGCAAGCTTCGCAAACTCTCAAACAGACTCTCCCAGTTCCCGTCGAGGGTGGTAATGTGATTTCTGAAAGGGAAGAGATAAGGATTTGGGGTTGGTGAGGGGATGCTCTCCTCTTTGACTTACCGTTGTGCGACGAGACGTGTCAGCGAGTGTAGCCTCTGCAGGGCGTCCAGGGGTATGTGTTGCAGCTTGTTCCCAGATATGTCGAGTGTCATTAGGGAATGCGTCATCGTACTGGAAAGAGAGAGAGAAGATGGAGAGAGGTGGGGTTTTAAATTGAATGAGTACTGTTGGCAGTGGAGGGGGGATAAGGGAGTCGGACATCAGACGTCGAAGTCCACGTTTCCGTTTCATAGGGAAACGCAATAATTCATAATCCTGATAATCTTCACAAAACATGATTTGTAGCTCAACTCTATTGCGCTCCATTCTAAGAACTTTCAATCATTCAGGGAATTTCCTGAAGGTCTCATCCAGTTCATATCTGCCCGACTGCCTCTCTTGGACTCTTCACCGCACTCGCCACTGACGTGGATGTACGGCTTTTACTCAGATTAGTTTTCGTTCCTTTTTCCCATTCCCACACATCTCACACATCCCCCATCGACCATATCGTTCTCGTAATCCCTTCAAAAATAGAATCAACCGGCCTCCACCCCGAAAAACTATTTCAAACCCATTAAGATATTTGATCGGTATTCCGTCTTTCACTTTCCCACATTCGGGCTGAAGTAGAATGTCTTCCTTCCGTTCTGTGTGCTCTCTGTGATGTGATCCCTAGAACAACGGGACGGGCGGCAGGAAGCATAAAACCCCCAAAAATAGGATGATTTTCAGTTCCTCCTCCCATCCATCGCCCTCAACCGGAAGGAATCCATTAAAAAAACTCACTCTAACCAATTACAGTTTGTGCAATCATGCATGAAAATGCCTCTCGTCATTCGATGAAACGTCCTTCGCCACCAAGAAGACAAGAGCACGAAGCGAAACGTGATGAAGGACGAAAGGGAGGAAAGCAAAGAAACAAAAAACTTCAATCAGAAGGAAAAAAGCAGAACCCACTCACCCATAAATATCACAGAAAACTTCAAACTCAGATTTTTAACTCGTCCACCAAACCGCCGCCTTCCTCTGGCCGCCCTCTAGACGATCTCCTCTGGCCGCCCCCCTCTAACCGCCCTCCTCTAGCCGCCCTCGTCTATCCACCACCCCCAGCAACTCGTTCCGTTCCTGTGCAGTTTCAAAAACTAAGCGAAAAATTCCTTTGAATTTAATATTATGTCACTTAGATGGTTTCGTTTTTTTTTGTTTTTTCCGTTGCGTCCTGCCTCCATTCCTTCGTCGTCAGTCGACCACGCCCCCTTGGGGCCAGGCAAACTAGGTGATTGTTGAGGGGGCGAGAACATGCAAAGCAAAGCCGTTCCCTTTCATCCCGGCAACGTAAGTTACCGCAACCACACATGGAATTTACATAAAACCAATTAGAGAGACGCTTTGCGCCATGGACTGGTCCTCCCCGGGCGTGCAAAGCAATGAAGGAAAACCAACGGTGGGTGGGTGGACGGATGGTGGTGTCCCTTTGGAAGTTGTATCCTTGCTGCTGCTGCGGCTGGCTCTATTCCGCTTCCAACATCGTCAATGTTGTGACATGGCGAAAAATTCATAGGCATATGCCTTAGAGGCAAATCTACACACACACCCAGACACCAGTGCGTCCATCTCAGCATGAGGTTTTGTTCTAATACTCAGGACCTCCATTCGACTCACATGCGATCCACAATGACACAATCTTCCATGTGAATGAAAGTGGAAGGAATTTTGTTCACTTGAAGGTTTCCACCTCTGAAAACTTGGCTGTGCACTGTTGGCCCATCTCCACTTGGTGACCCCACGCCAGCCACCTCCCTTCCTTCTGAGTGAGCTTCATGAGAGTGTATCAAGTGCGCGCGGCTGGAAAACAAAGTTTTTCACACTTTTCTCTCTCGCTCCCGGTCGCCACATCTGCAGCGCGAAGTAAATTCCCATTTAGACAGCTGAGATATTTTCATACAAAGGACATGTATATGTGTGTGAGTGTGTGTGTGTGTGGTTGCGACGCTCTGTCAACTTTTCGCCGTATGTGGTCTCGTGAACGTGAAGTGCACAGTTTACCGAGCCCTGAATGATGAGATACTCCCGAGAGGACTCAACAGCCTATTTGGATGGAGCTTGGCTTGGCGTTGTATTCGCCCATTTCTGTTATTTTTTTTTTACTTTTCTGTTCTGTTTTGTTTTTCTGGCTCAACTTCAAGGGAAAATTGAATAAGCAGCGTTACGTGCTGGCAAGAGCAGCACACCAGCGACCGGTGTGCGGTTCACAAGGAGTGATGATGCATTTAGGATGAGCATGTGGGCGGTATGTGCTAATGCATTTTGAGGGCATTTCCTGTCGGATGGGAAGCTCTACAATAGAGTTGGAGCTCGGAGTGCCGGCGTAAACAGAATTTGTTGGCGCAGGAAGAGTTCTCCGTGTATTTTGTTGATTTATTGCGATTTTAGGTGCTGGCTCAAGTGTTTTGCTTAGATCGCTGGGCGCAAAGTCTCGTTGACAGGGCGGCGGTAATGAATTGAGGCAACAGGGCTTTTGTGTTGTAAAAGTAGGTGGTCTAGTTTTGGAAGTGGTTAGGCAGATTATGGCCGTCCTAGTTGGCGTTCTGCGTAACGATGTGGACTGCGAATGAAATACTTTCTTTTGAGTTTCCCTTTTAGAGTGAAGGAAATTACAGTGGGCCAAAGAAGTGCTTGCATCCGCATCCTGGATGGTAATGATGTGTCTTAGGCTTTTTTTGACTGGTGGCACTGCAGGTAGTGGTGGGCTGAATGCACAGCTTACAGGATACAGTGAAAGCTCTCATGGGAGGACAGCGACACTTTTCCGTCTAGTGCCGGTCCATCCATGAGAATATATGGAACTTGAGTTCAAGAGTTACGTTCGGGAAAAATTTTCCTCTCCGTCAGGGATCCTTAGAGAGAGGAGCATTCACTGTATCAAGTTGAAAGTGCCTTCAGTTGAGGGTGGTTGAGCGGATGGGCCATTCATTCTTGAAATTCGTCTCTTAGCCATCACTGCGATCGATGGCGAAGAAGCAGCATCAGTGTCCTCAATGGCACATAATGAGCTAGCCGCGATGCTCTTTGACTGGAAATTCTGTCTGTCAAGAAAGGCTAGCATGCGAAGTTTCTGAACACAATTCTTAGCTTTTATGATGAGAAACATCATCTTCTGAACTGCATGATCCACTAAAGTGGTCGCGCTGGTAAACCACGCACGAGAGATCTCCAGGCAACTCGATCCTGCGCCATTGACTCTAACTCATCAGGGGTTATGCCCATGCGTGACCTGGCGAGCTTATGGACTTGTTCCAACCATCTCATGCATGGTCTGCTAAGTGGTCGCGTACCTGATGGAATCAGGCGTGCGGGGGATAGCTCTTTATTTACAAAAAAAAAAAATACTGAGACAGTAGATTACATTCAAGACTTCGATAGACTGTAGCGCGGTAGCTGTTTTCCACTAGTCCTCGTGTCCGAATAGCGACTGCAACCGAAAATCATACTCGGGATGTGTACAGCTATCGTCAGACCAGTCCTAACATACGACATCCTTGTTTCGTGGCCAACATAGAGAAGCAAAGATAATCTTTAAAATATACAAGTATTATTCAAAAACCTGCGTGCATTTGTTTAACAGGGGCACTTCGTGTGACCCCTTGCCACACTGCTACTGCAGACAGCTGCCAAGGCAGCTATTAGGTTGAGGGAGTGTTCAATAAATCCAAGCAATAAAGTTAACTTTTGAAACACTGTCGTTGCCTGTTTGGCACAGATTTCAGAAGAATGGCAGTCAACCACAACGACTTCTGCAGAAGCTGCTGGGATGAGGAGGAGGAGAAAACTGCGCTTTACTCCCACTTGTCCTACCCCTTGCAAAAACAAGATATAGTCCTCCCGACTAAAGAATCAATTACCGGACAGGAGAGTGAGGTTTTCTGAAATTTTCTCACTTCTGCCACTTCTGCGGCGAGTTGCCACTTCTGTTAACGAGCCTTCTATTCTCCTTCTTTCCAACGACCCTCAAAACCATCGATAAACCGACCAGGACGACTTCTGTTCCAGCCCCTATCAGAACTGCCTTTCCTCCTTTTTGATTCTCATACCATCGAGTCCAAATGGCATCTCTTCTATTCTCCTTTCTTCCAACGGCCCTCAAAACCTGTGATAAAGCCTCCAGAACGACTTCTGTTCTAGCTCCTCTCAGAACTGTGTGTCATCCTTTTTGGTTCTCATACCATCGAGTCCCATGGCTTCTCCTCTATATTCTCCTTACTTCCAACGGCCCGTAAAACCTGTGATAAGCCTGCCAGAACGACTTCTGTTCTAGTCCCTCTCAGAACTGCCTTCCCTCCTTTTTGATTCTCGAAACTTCGTGTTCCCCCGAAAAATGCGGCTCATGAACTTCTGTCAAAACTTTCATCGACACCCTTTGACACCTCCTAACTTCCTAACCCGGTACGCTTGCAAAAAGACAAAACCTCTCTCAACATCGCCTGCCCTGCTTTGCGATTCTCATAACCCTTGGTGTGCCCTCCAACTAATTTTTGAACTTCTTTCAATTCTTTGTTTGTTTTTTTAACTTGGTATGGCCATCAATAACTGCGCTGAAAGGGGCTCCAAAAAAGCGTTTGCTAAGACCTCTCTCAGCATTGCTTATATATGTCGCATTCAGACTTCTCTTAAAACTTTTCTCAACATTACCTTGACACATTTTGAATTCTCCTAACTTCACATGGCCTTTAAGGTCCTCCCGCCTTCAAAAAGACAAAACCTTTCTCTGTACTGCATCCCTCCTTTTCGATTCTCATCACATCGTGTCACCCCCTTTCTTCACAATGAGCCACATCTTAAAGATGCCATCTTCTCTCTTCTGAAAATTACTACATAATTGAAAGAAAAGAAAAAAAAACAAGTCAACATCGTCGCCCGCAAGAATTTCAATGTTCCGCCACAGATATCTTGCGTCCTTCTGATTAACAAGAGTCGCAGCTTTCAATCGCTTCAAAAACATACAGTCGCACGTGCACATATCCTTTGCCCCATCATCCGCCTGCTTGTTGTTAATTTTGAGTCATTCTCTTCGTATTTTCACAGTCTGTCAACCATGGCAGCGTCGACCTAGTTTACTTTTCATACACAGACATCACACGGTCCTTTCCTACGATTCAAGCATTATCCTTTAGTTTTTCATCTCATATCTCTGCTTCTCACTCCTCACAGGATGTGCACGGTAACATGGTACACACAGTTGCAGCTGGGTCCAAGGACACAATAATAATTGTGTATTCTCCTCCATATCCTCTCGCGAACGCGTGTACACACCGTGTTTGTGTGTAGACAGGCTTTACTTTGTGATTGCGTGATGAATGCACAGGACAATGTCACCAGAAAGCAACAAAAAAAGGACATTCCGTTTGTGTGTATGTGTTGTTTTTTTTCTGCTCATCTTTCTGTTTTAAATTTCTCTCTCTGAACGTGTACACTGGGTGGTTGGTTGGATTCACTGTGTCTGATTGTTTTGAGGCATTCCTGGCGTCACTGCATAATGATTTGTCCTTGCTTCATAAAACTAATGATGACATGTCGCTGCTCCTGTTCGCCTCCGTGATGTTCATCTCTCATCATCATCATCTCTCGTGGCTCGCTTTCGCTTTATGAGGCTGCCCCGCCAGTGTCACAAAGGACGATAATGCTGATTGAAAGTCCTGATAGAATTCCCCACTCGTATGTGCGGGATAATTAACAAACAGGGGGGAGAGAATGTCTTTGGTCTTTTTGGTATTTTTTTTAATTTTGCATTATTTAATATTTTCGAGTTTGAGGGGGGTTGGTGTGCGGTCCACGGTCAAATGAAATTCCAACCAGATCCCAGGGTCCTCCAGAGACTGTCATCCTCCCCGTAACTGGCAGTCACCCGAGGAAGATTTCCCCCAATTTGTCTGTCCCTTGACAATGTATTTGCTACTTCTAAAGGGATCTTCACTTTGTGCTCAACTGCTTGTGTAACATCGGTGCCCGTATTGTCCAGTTCGATGTGCAAGGAGCATCCAATTCCAATTCAAGTGGAAGCCAAACATTCAGTGATTGAATTGGCCACCAGCTGAAAAGCTACAACTACAACAATAACAACAACAGATGCAGGAGCAGCAGCAGGAGGAACCTAAGGATGCTAGTTTTCCAATGAACTGCATGTTTGTACAACAAAATCTGTCCAAAACGTCATCTGTGTCCGGTGGTCAATGGTTTGTGTGGTTCCAATACCAGACCACTGCAGACCACATCATCACCAGCCTCATTCCTTGCCATCCTTGTTGTCGTGCTCTCTTGAAATAACGGCAATAATAGTGAGCGTAAATGGCTGGAACCATAGTTATAATAACCATCATCATATTGATGTCCTCTGTTGAACAGGATTCCCGTCGGGGCACCGTATTTCTTTTCATTATTTGTCTTTGTCTCCTCCCTTTTGGGACACAAAGAGCTTATAAGATTCTCGGTATTTTGTTAAATTCTACCCCTTGTTTGGCATCTCGTTATCCCAGCGGTGGATGGATGTGTACATCAGAGCTGCGCACCATTCATTGGATCAATATGCATTGTTGCCGCTGATTGCCAGTGGAATACATTTGTGTTCACATTTTTTTTTCACCTTCCATTGGCGGCTTAAAACCCGCCACACACTTCGTTGAAAATGCAAAAGAGACGAGCTTTACCCCATTTCAGCCGTTCGAAAAACGCTGACGCGAACGCGAATGAATTTCGGTCTTTTAGCAAATTGACGTTGAGTGTAAAATTTTGATTTTGTTCGATTGGGATAAACATCGTCAAACTGACCCATTTACCCCGGTGAGCGGATGCTTGGAGCTGAATAATGCAACGGCATACATTGCCTTGGGGTTGCGTTGAATACCGATGCCTGCTTGCAAAGGTGAGAGGGTGCGTTTAAGCGCAACCACACGAACAATCTACAAGCTTTGGTGAATTTGTGAATTGTTTTCCCATCAATTTGGTAGATTGTTATTTCATTGATTTTGCCGGGCTAACCGAAACGATGTTGTGTACGGTTACCTTTGCAAAAGTGGCTTGTCGTGTGTTGGTTGACTATAAATTATGCAGACATGGTGTATCGAATGACTGGGTGTTTGAGTTAAACACCCATCTTGAGCGGGTCAGAATTCGCATGTTTTTGAAATTTTGTTCGTCAATCGAAAACCGAGCAGCAGATGGAGTCTTTCTTTCTAATTTATTTGTCGCTGAGGCTCTCACCGATGGTCATGAAATGTGAGTGAGTAAAATCCCCAATAAAAGCTGCAGAGATGAGATTTCCTAGTAGTGACAGCTCTAGAGACTGTACAGTGGGAACGCGAGCACCTCAGTGTTGAACAGTTGCTTCATCGAACGGCAATGGGTACGACTCAATGGTATGCTCTCGTGGCACGAATGGTCCCATCATCACGTCTTCCGAGGCGTGCCTTGAATGTGCCATCAAAAGGTGGATAAACGCTTGGTATACCCAGGAAGAGGCTGTTGAACCAAGCTCAATAACTCTCGGTTGCGCCTCATGCCTGTTTTCCCCCGCAACCCTTTTAGTAGATCATGTTGGCCACTGTCGTCATTGATGTAAAAGGAACAAAAGTAACGCCTGTTGACTGCATTCTGGTCTGTGAAAGACTTTATTTCAAGCACAACCCCTTGCTACACTTTCTTTGCTTTAAGTTCGCTTTCTGGTGGGCTTCAGCTTCCTCTAGTGACTTTGACACATGGCCTATGCGTACAACTGTCAGTCATGCGCCAACGTCCAAAGTAGCAGAGAATTTCAGTCTTATGTAGGAACCATATTTTGCAGGACGGCGCATGTGCAGCAGGACTTAAAATCCGCCGACTGCACTGACTGGCCATGAACACTAATGCTCCAGCAAAAGAGGGTCTTCGAACTCGAGCCTCCTGGTTCGAGAAGGGACTTGCCGTAGAAGAGAGCCTGGTTGACGCAATGGCGAGGCCCGAGACAAATTTTAGTCGTCCGTGATACTAGGTACAACGGCAGCTCTATTTTGCCCATTTCCCGCATTTTCCGAAGTCGGTCTGATTGGTGGCTTACAATCCAAAGAAGTGTCTCTGGTGTGCAAATTTGCCCGAGACCACAATCAATACTTGATGAAGTACCATTTCTTATTTACATTAAGTCGTTTGAGAGGACGATTACTATCCGTTTCCTGCTCGCAAAAGTGCCAGCAGACTTCAACGCCTCGTGTCTGAGCAAAGTCAACAACAATTCTCATATCTCTGCTTTAATTAATTCTCACTTCCTCTGCGTCAATGATGATGATCCGTCGGTATCCTTTGAAGTCACATTTGTCTGGTGACAAGTTTCACTTGTCAGGCACCCACTTATGTCCAAGTCACATTCAATGCGTAGCAAGCTCCCCGACAAGGGGGCATTTCATTTCGCCATAAGGCAAGAAAAACAACAGAAGACTGAATGCAAACGTGCACACGTCCGTTCACCGTCTGATACAGTGACCAGTAGAGACGAACTTCATCTGGGTTAAGGGGCTCTCCATACAAATATCCATTTCAATCCTAATTACTCATATCTTATTGAGAGGCATGATGTATTGCCTATCCCTTCCAGCAAACTAGCACACACGTATCCGGCCAATTCATCTCTCAAGGATGTGCACACGTGCGCAAATACAATTTATTTCATAAAAGCCAACGCAATGGCAGCTTGGACTGTGTGGACCCGTGTGGTGGGAGAGTGGACGCCATTTGAAAAGTTGTCATTCACGATAATGGTTGTGTTCATCGTTTGGCCGTCGTCGTTTGTGGACACCTATCCGAGGCGAAACAGGAAGTCGTCCACGTCTAGACACTCCACTGACACCCAATTCAGATGTCTTTCAATAAATTATGTGTGTCCAGGACAAAGGAGATGAGCTTACGACAACTCATTCATTTTTCGAAGTCATGCGTTGCATGTTTGTCCTCGCTTCATTTAATATGTCCTCTAGCTCTCCTCGGAGTGTGTGTCAAACACAGCTTCACAGAGCTGCTGACATGGTTTATTGACTTAAAGCTCCGTTTACCCGTTCAGCTGTCCACCCGCC
Source organism: Eristalis intricaria (assembly GCA_964034865.1). NCBI lineage: Eukaryota > Metazoa > Arthropoda > Insecta > Diptera > Syrphidae > Eristalis > Eristalis intricaria. The sequence continues at coordinate 7,295,911 of OZ035877.1, read as the reverse complement.
GCACGAAGTCATATTAGATATGCAAACGTGCGATGCATGCACACACAGCACGTACCCCTTCATCTGGGCATCAGACTGGATGCGCAGATGATTGAGGCACTGCCATGAGTTGGATTCGTCGCTAGGTGTCGGGGAATTTGAATGACTTTCTATTCTCACCTGAAACTTCGATCCGATATATCCTGCAGTTCATTGTCAATCAATTTGAGGGTTTTCAGCCGGAGTCCTTGAAAGGTCTCGTCGTCGACGCTCTGCAGGTGAGTGTGTGACATCTCGATGTAACGCACGGAACTGTGCACGAACTCTGCAAAGAGAAATTCAAATAAAATCGAAATTATTTATTAGACTGCTGTTGTTATGTGAAAGTTTTGTTAGGAGGTGGTGTACACGGCGGCGGGGTGGTGGCGCTGAGATAAGCTAGGTCAGCTTAATAATACATGGTTGTGGCGCATTTGGGAAGTCATGTCAAACTGTCACTTGGAGGTTGCTTAATTATTCTTCTGTAACAGGGCAGGCGGTAGTAGGGAGGAAAGGGGGACGAGGCTGGGTTAAGCCAGCTTGGGGGATCTGATTGAATTGAATATTTAACGTTTTCATCGGTTCTTCATGAGAGTTGGGGTGGAGATGGCGTGTATATTTAGTTGGTGGATGTGAAAGGGCTGAGGAGCGGGAACTGATTCGGAAGAAAGTTGTGTGGACATGGAGGAATGGATTCTCGCATGGTTCACTTAATATATTAGCAATCAGACCCATTGTGAGGCGCAAGCGGCTAAAATGGGTACGTCGGTGGACTGTCCTCAATATAGCACATACAACCTTGGCGTCTTACACAGATCGCCACAATTGGCAAGTGAGTAATTGATTAACGTGACCTCCTGTCAAACGACTTCATATCACGAGTTCTTTTACTCCTTAGGACCATTTTTCGATGCCTTAAGTAGGAAACCCAAGTACCAAATCGAGTACATGATTATGGAACCTCACTCCACCTTGGTAAAATGTGAGGTCGATCTATAACCTCTTCTGCTCTTTGGGTCGCAGCACCCGGTTGAGATCTGAAACTCCACATAGATCTGGATCATATACCTTTCACGTCCCGGAGTCGCACACAGTGGCCTTCTTCAACATGATTAACTCCAAGCTATGCAGGTATAATCTCCACGTCTCTCGCTTTGGGTGGTAAACCACAGCCACTACGATTCTCCCACTTGAGGGGCAACCTCTTTAATCGAGCTTTAACTTCGAGACTGTCAAAGAGATTGTCGACATCGGCTCCCCAGAAAACAGGAATCAAACGCAGGGTATCTCTTGCCAACCGTTGTATCTTCGGCCTTAAGAGGCAGTCGAGCCGTCTCTCGCAAAAGACCAAAAGCTGAATTTCTAAAAGACATTGATCACCACAGTTCTGGCTTACGGCCCTCAAAAGCGAATAAGGAAATACTTGGTCTTCGAAAGAAAAGTTGATCTTTGGTCCTGTTTGTGTAGACGGCATTTGGGGGAAAAGGCTGTAAGGGCTCCAGGGACGTGACTCATGCCACATGAGACAACAGATATCGCAGGGGGATATCACGTTCCACCTCAACCATTACATGGCTTCGCTAATCGACATTACCTCCGGTTGGAAAATCCTGCAGTGATTGGGAAGACGAACAGATTTGTTCAGTTAAAACATCACTTCCCACTCCATCTTCAGTCTTGGATCGGTCTATCTAAAGTGTATGGCTTTAATAAAGGGTATGGTGCAGCCATACCACAGGGGTTTTGAAGTTGATGTCTAAAATCACAACTTTGAGAGTATGCCTTTAGACGAATTGTGCAGTTGGTTGTTGTTTCCTTATCAAACATATCTAAGGGCGTAGGGTTCAAGAGAGTATCCAGTGCATCCATGGGAGTGGTTGGAAGGACTCCAGTGATGCAGATGCAGGCTTGTCTCTGTACCTCTCTGTTTAAGGTGTGTACCGAGGTTGAATATGGGCCACTATACGACTACACAGTACAAGAGTATGAGTCTGCTGAAAGCTGCTATTTAAAGCCAGTGTGTCATATAACATTGAAGACCCCATTTGTGTCCAATGGCTTTTTTGTTCATATGTAAGGTCGTCATGGCATTCCCAACTCCTTTTTCAACTCCCCTTCTGTGGGACAACGCATCAGTGGAAGTCCGCGTCAAAGTCGGTGCACCCAAATCGGCTGAAAAAATATTAAGATGACAGCACAAAAATATCTAGCCAGGTAGACTGGGGCGTATACTCAATTTTTTTTTTTGTTGATTTTACTTCAGGCGGTTTAAAAAGGGTTTAGCGGTGGGACATAGTTTCATTTCCCCATTCACAATCCAAAAAGGCGAGCATTTGTTGTATTTTTGGCAGAAAGCTGCGCTTGGTCTGTTGACCAAGACATGCGTATCTTATAAGCGAATATAAGGTTGGACGACAATCAGGGAAGTCATTGCGACTTAGACCACAGTATCATTCTCGCCCCATTGACCTCGAATCCCATCCAACTTCCAGGACTCACAGTTGGTGGTGTACGCCTTCATAACATCCACAAGTTCCACAGCAAGGAAGCCAACATCTTTTTGTCTGGTTAGCAAGTTATTGGAAATTTTTGATTTTTGAATATGATAAATGTTTTTCGACTGAAGAAACGATCCAAAACTGAAAGAAAAATACGGGTACCTGGCGCGCGTGTACAGCCTTCGACTGAGTGCCCCTTGCCTTTGTTTTTTTCTTAGCGTTATGATTTAGCTTCGATGACGCAGTCCGGGCTTCAGTTGAATATAAGCTAATGCACTCCGATTGACCATATTTTCCAACCAATCAAAGATCTTTTAATCTCTCCCAGCGCGTGTATGTCTGTGTGCATCCTCCCATCCAAAGTGCTCTCTAGCTTCCAATTAGGTGTGAAAGCATCCTTGACTAAAATAACTCACTCCCCCCCCCCCACCCCTTTCGGATGGCTCCGCAATCCACTTAGAGCGCTGTTTAAAACACACAACTCATGCGACTCAAGTACCACTTAGGAGCATCGTACCACTTTCCGAGAAGTCCCCGCACATAGCACCCGCATTTTAGCTCACCAACGCTTTTCCCCCAGAGCAAACATTGCGCGCAAAGCAGCCGCGGCGCTGCTGTGTACGGTGGTCGCGGTTGAAAAAGGGTAAAAGCCAAACCAGCTCGTCGCTAAATGAGTGCGATTATCTCACCCTACGGTCTGTTATTACTTTTAATTGCTTATATGCAACATGAAAGGTTAATAACTCTACACACAGTGAACATACGATTATCGTCACACACAAAGGGACCGACGCGCTTAAGCGCGTTCCGCACTCCACACACACGCGAGTGGCTGCATCTCTCATCCCTTATCCTCTCTCTAATCCTTGGTCTTATATACTTAAACTTCGCGGCAATACCGTGTGCTGGAGTGTAGTGTAATGATGGCACTGCTGTGTTCGGAGGGGTGGCGACAAATAAGGGGGTAGTCACCTAAATTCACGTTATGCCGAGCAAAGTGGATCAAGCGGGTGATGCCGATGCCGATGCCGATGCTAGTGGTGATGGTGGGCAGAGTCGGCTCCTCTGTGCAAGTGTTTGCGTGAGTGTGGTTTGAAAGGGTAAGCAAAAAAAAAAAGAACGATTTAAACTGAATTCCAACAGACGAGCCCGAGCATTACACATTCCATAGCAGCTTGGCCTGCACACGCACACACACACAGTAAGGCGACCGTAGTGTTGGGTGTTGCCTGACACAGTGGAGCAACTGAGAACCGTTGTAAATGCACCCCCCAGTATGCCAAACATGCCTTCGAGGCAACACACTGTGTCGTACATTCCTATGTGCAGGGCGCTACAAGGATACTCTTATCTCTCTTTTTGCTCTGTCGCAATGTGCATTTTTTTATGCAGCGAAACTTTTGTCCTTACACATCCTGGCATTCTGCCGCACTGTCACTGAATGTTTGCTAATTCGCCGTACCAACACACACACACATGCGACTGGCCAAGAGCAAGCTTCTTGCCGACTAGTGGTAGTGGGTTGTAGACCTTAATTCGATGTTGGTTAGCTGCGCTAACAGTAATTTGCATGCTGGCTAGGTGCTGGCTGCTTGGTGTCCTGCTGCACACAGCATCGAGGAACGGCACCGAGAAAGGGAGCCAAAGAAAAATAGGTGAAGATACTGAAGGCTTGACATTGGTTGCGACAACTATGTGGCTTCGCACATTCGTGTGTGCACTTTGAAATTTCCAAGCTGGAATGTGGGCAAAGGGCAGCGCCTCTAGTGCACGTGTGTGCCCGCTGCTTGCTTGGTCCATTAACTACGCTCGAGATAATTAATCGTGTTTGCGCGGAGAACGTAGTTAGTTGCATCGTTGCGTTCGTGAGACTCAAATTACATTCGTAAGTCTGTGCAATCTCGCCTTTCTGATCTCGCGCAAAGTAGCGTGTATCAACTCGGAACGAAGGGTGAGAGAGGTCAAATTCAGGTCAAAAGGATAACAAAGTTTACCACTTGACTGTCAGTAAGTTAACCAACCGCACGACGGACCACTGATGTCCTTGGATTGAGAGCTCACTTCGTCTTTGTTTCTTCTAGTGTGTAAAGCGCGCGTTCCACTTTTGTGGGTATTTTCTTCTCGGTATTCGTGACAACGACGAAGTTTCTGTCTGTTTTTTTTTTCTGTTCTTCTGTGTCATGTTGGCAGACGGATAGATTCGCTTGTCCTTTGTGAGCAGCGAAATGAAAAATTGCCGCAAAGGACAGTATGTGGTGATGTGACAGTTTGGCGCACGTACTGCACAGCAGCCAGTCACCAGACCGCAACGTGTGCCATGTGTTCTTCTTCGGTGGGGGGGGACTGAGTGAAAAATCAATTTGAAGTTCAAATATTTGCCATGCATGACTGAAAAGGACGAAAATGAGTTAAAACATGATGGTGGGTGGGGGTGGGGAGATGAGGGATTCCGGTGCAATAATTGTCGGCAGGACGTGATGAGACAGGATGGTGGGGCGGGGCAGATCATGTTCAACTGGGAGCAATGAACCCGAGATTGAAGCGGCTGAAGAAATCGCAATTAATTATTAATGCTTAGAGAGTCTGTTCACCTTAGGCGAGGTGTGGCATCTAGAGGACACACCTTTGAGAGAATAACGTGGTTATACAAATTTTTTTTGAAGGACTGGATAGTGCTGTTGGTTATGTGCCAGCCCTTGGTTCGAATCCCAGTTAAAGCAATACATAAGGCCAAACGGTCATATGGCCTTATCAGACGAGCAGGCCATATGGGTGTTATGTCTCATTCTGAACGCGTCATGGGGCTTACGGCCTTATTTCTCATTCTGAAAATGTCATAGGGCCCTAAGGCAATATGGCCTTATTTCTCATTCTGAATACGACACAAGGCCATTAGGCCATATGGCCTTATTTCTCATTCTGAATATGTCATAGGGCCTTATGGCAATATGGCCTTATGTCTCATTCTGAATACGACAAAAGGCCATATGGCCTTATTTCTGATTCTGAAAGTGCCGTAAGACCATATGGCCATTACAGAAGGCCTTAAGCACAGCTTGTCTGTCGCTACAAACAAAAACATTTCGCCCCTCCTGTTCTTTACAATACACTTCGTGGCCATTAGGATCGCTTGGAGAACCGACCCAAATTTTACTACTCTTGGGTCTTGATTTCGTCCATTGTGGACTTTCCAGGCCTGAAGCCTGAAGAGAGTAAGCGAGAGAGAAGATTTTGTAAGCGATGTTAAGGAGACTTATCCAGTCAAGGAGACCCCTATCTTGTGGATCATCGCCCACAGGATATACATACTAACCGACTCGTAGATTATCCCAAATACCCCATCGCCAGATCTTCATCTCAACCAAATTTTGACTTCGACAGCAAGGATCTGAACACTCCTCCCATGGTGTCCTTTTCAAAGACAAGCTGCTGTTCAAGTGAGTCTCCAAATCCCAACCCATTTCCCATTGCCCATCGACTTGAAGTCAAAAAGTGATTTGTCCCATTTCCTAAGAGTGCCTCTGGTCTCTCAGCAACAGCCTGTCACGCCCGGGTTACATCCGTCAATCCTCGTAAATATGTTGACCGTAAAGTGTCTCTCCTCATTAAGATCTTTATTCGGATATCTTGTAAGTGGTCGAAATTCACTTGTCACCAAAGATATAAATCACCACAATCCAACACCCTATCTCGTCTCGTCCGCCTGACACAATCTACATCATCCTCTCTCGATGAACCTTTCCCTGCAATAAATCTCCAAGGCTTCTTCGTCCCTTCTTCAAACTCTCGTCTCTCTCTGGTTGTGTGTGTGTGTGTGTGTGGGACCAGTAGAATGACCCAATAAAATATTTTGCACGAATTTGCAAAATTGAGAAACCGAATCGAGTTGTATCTGTGTGCGATTGTGTTTTGCCGGCCACCGATGGACAGTTGGCCCAATCTTCCACGTCAACTCTGCTGACCTGGCTGCCCTTTTTTCCTTTCGCTGACTGGGCTCACCTCCTCTTCCTCGCACTCGCATTCACCCGGCATGCCGTTCGCAGGCAGGCAGGCAAACAGTTTGTGTCACTTCGAGTCCATTGTGTACAATCCTGCAGCCGTCGTTAGTTGACCAACGCCAATCTAGTCTCTGACTAACTGGCCAGCAGCAGTTTTGTGCAGCAGACTCTGGATGGGACGACGAGATGGTTTCAGCAGTGTCGTTAGTTAATTTGACATTTACGCTTGGATTTTATGCACTTTTCCTGTTGGGATCTGTTGCAGGCTCTGGAATTACTTTGTTCACTTGTGATGGATCGCCTCCCGTCGCGTAGTCGGTCGGTCGGACACTCGGTTGTCATGCAACGAGTCAACTTGAAAGTATCGTGAAATTTTAGCCTAATTGAAAATGGATGAAGTCGTCGTACGGCTGTTGGGTGTTGGCCTGCCGGGGTTGGGGGAGATAAGCTGCATCTGCGATTGCATCGTAGGGTACTGTGCGCACGAGTGTACGCTAAGAACGCTTTATATCATTTCCTGTGCACTTAAGTTAATTGGTATAATTGAAACTCTTTTCGAAGGATACACCGCCGTACACATCACACAGCACACAGATCCTCACCGGGGAATGGATTCTAAATTTTGTGCAGCAACACATGGCATCCTCCTGCTCTGACGGATGGGGGTCCTTCTATCGTCGTTGTCGTCTCGTTACGACTCGCTTCGAGTGGATTCCAAGTCTGGCGCAATGAGAAAATACCAGTGTCACTCGAAAATGTGTATCCAACCGTCGTTCAATTAAGGGCGGTCTGAGTGAGAGGAATGAAATTTATTTTTGGCTTTTTTGGAGAATTGAAATTTCATGTTGGCCGTCACACAGACGGAGTAGACACAAATAGATTTGGCTGGAGGTTGGATGGCTGTGATAGGCTCGACCTGACATGAGGTGGGGCGGGAATGATGTGCACAGTGCACGTTGCACGGTTGTCACTGCATAAAGCTAATTAGACTGTTGTCATCCTCTTTCAGGGGGTCACAGTTGTCGTCATCTCCTCGTTGTGCCATTTTGCTGCTGGGCCAACTGCCATGCCCGGTTGCCTGCGACACTGGCACTTAGGGTGGTGTCAGAGATTTGAGTTTTTTTCCACTTTTGTGATGACCGTCGGATGGCGGGAAATTGAGAAAGGATTGTACATAATTTAGTCTGCTGGAATTTCAGGAATTTTTGCTGTCCTTGGCACGGTTGGAGGCTTGGAATTTTTTTACTTTCGACTTTTATGGGCTATTACGTTCAGTTGGTGATTTTATTAGTATTTTTACAAATAATTTATTTTATTATAATACCCTGACGAGAAAAAAAACAGCAAGAAAAGAAATTTTAATTGAACAACAACGGTGTGACTGTCAGATTTGTCCTTCACAACTTCGTGCGTTGCGTCGCAACATTTCGCATCAATGTCTGCCGTCATTGGTGGCTCAAGGTCCAACAGAGTGTTGTCACTCATGCTCCAAATTGTCCACAGTGCGGCCAATTCTCCTTACAGTGAAGCCATGATGACGACATACCTCTCGGTAAAATTCACGTCAGGGATCTTGCAACTAAGCCGGAATTTTTTTTTTAATATCCCTTATGGCTGTATCAGCCACGACAAAATGGTAAGCCTTCCTTAATATTTTGACAGCAGACTCTTATCGGTACCTTTGCCAGTTGTTAACACAGGACAAATAGAAAAGCTATCATTGCTCTCTGGTCATCCTTTATTTTCCTTGGTTTTGAAGGTTTTGAAAATCGATGCCTACTTTTCGGCGTAATTTAAAAAAAAGAACGAAATCATTTACTTGCCATCTGAATTCCTACCGTCATTCCATGCCATACCCCTTGAATTCATGGCAACTTCTCATTGACTTCAATTCGTCGTAGATACAATATACATTCCATCAGAAGATTGAAAATCAAATGAACACTGAATCAATAGAGTATATCGAGGATATTTGTCAGGATTTTCTATTATTCATTGATCTGCTGCAGCTATGCCTCTTCCTCAACTGTGTGCTCGAACATAATCCATCTAGTAGATTCGCTGTCTCTCCTCATGATTTCTTTCATTTCTTCCCATTCTATGTCGTCTCCTTATGGATTTGCCCATGATATTGCCTTTCAAATTGTGTGTTCCTCTTGGCGTGCGTGCGCGTGTGTGTGTATCTATGACACGAATTCAATTCATATCCACTGATATTCGATTCAGGTTTTTAGTCATAACCGAAGATGAAGCGACGAACCTGAAGAAAGTAACATTGCATGGATAAATGCTTATCCTTTCGACTATGGAGGGTGGTGGAGGTGTGGGGGTGTATTAGAATATCTACCTTCGCACAGTGAGTGAGTATCTTCGAGGAGGGATAGATGACGCGGTTCGGTTCAGTTCGATATGGTTCGACGACTGCGATGAAGCATCCTACGGAGTATGCCGGAGTATTTGATTTTCCCTTTTACGCTTGAGTACATTCAATTCATTTTGAGCGTGTGTTCGCTTCGGGATGAGATGGGGATTTAATGCGTTTCAAATCCAGGATGATAGTAGTTTTTTTTCTTCTTCTTTTTTTCCTTTTCGTGTTTCACTCTACTGGCAGTTGTGGTAAGGAGTGGGAGGGGAGAGATGAGATGGAAATCTCTTGGCTATAGGGGTGAACCTTAAATTGATTACGTGGCTGACATCTTGACTGCATAATCCATGCAGATTGGAAAATATTTCATATCTGAAGGAGGATCTTGCTCCCTTCTTTTTTTTGGATCATCCTGGATTCGATGATATTTTAGAGCACCTTAGAGCTGTTTGACTTTTGGAGTGTACACGTATTCGATGCAGTAACCTAAGGTTAGGCTGTCTTTGGGGTGATTAAAGCTACATATTTGCAATCAATAAACAACGATGTAGAACTAAAATTGTTATGCCCATACTAACTGAAAAACGAACTCCAAAGCATAAACAACAATTATTTCCATTTGATATGCGAAAAGCAGCAATTTGAAGTTTTCTGCTTCAAAGAGGGCAATTATCTTTTTCAGAAGCCTTTGACATTGACAAACTCAAACTCAAAGACAAAGGATGGCCTCGCCCTGAAGATCATTTCAAAGAAAACTATGCCCTTTCTGTTGATCAGTTCTGGCCGTTTTTTTTCGATGCTCTTTTCGTCTCCTTTTACGTTAGATTTCATTTCGTTTCAACAAAGAATCGCAGATGTTAATTCGATCCATAAAATTTTTCACACACAATTCATGTGGTACCCAATCCTCGAGCTTCTTTTTGTAGCCAGCCTTTTTTAAATGCTTCAAAACCGTTTGATGATGAATGTTTAGTTCCTTGGCGATGTCATGGCTGCTTATGTGACGGTCCTGGTCCATCATTTCCATAATTTCATCGACTTTTTCAACGATAGGTCGACCAGAGCGAGATGCAGCTTTCTCATCGAAATTTCCAGAACGGAAGCGAGCGAACCATTGTTGAGCTACACGAACTGATACAGCATCGTTTCCGTAACCTTCACAAATTTCATTGGTGGCTTGCGTGACATTCTTCCCTTTTTTATACAAAAATTTCAAAATATAGCGAATTTCTTCATTATTTTCATTCATTTTTGAACAGCTGTATCTTTTTTTCAACTTCTCCGAATTTAAATTTTACACCATATGGTATGACACAATGTGATTGGTAGCACTGGAGACTCCAACGACATCTATTGACAAAATACGAAAAGTCTTTTTCGATTACCTAATATAATTTTCATAATGCGTCATCGTACTTCACCGAGTGTCTGAGGCGTATGTGGAACATTTTTTTGTTCACCGCCTCTGGCGTATGTGAAACATTTTTTTTTTCATTGAATAAAATTCGATGTTGTAAAGGTTTTTTTTTTTTTTTGACCTTGGACGATGAGAACAGCGAGTGCAAGCAGGCAATTGAGGCGAAACCTTAGAAACCTTCAAAGCAACGCTGCAACAATGAAAAACGAGAGTTGTTCGTGAGCTCGACGAACAGAGACGAAGGGAAGTAACCCGGCTTCTTTCGAAACGATTGGATGGCGCAATGGGTTAAGTGGTTGCCCTTGGTTAGTGGGGTCTCCGTCAGTTTTCAAATCTGGTCCAGTCACTATTTGGGATTGGGATCTACACTATCACTGAAGTGGTCAATCAGTGGTATAGTAGTCAGACTGTGGTTATCGTAATGGACCAATATGGTCTAAGTGTGCAGGTGACTTCACTAGCCGCCCTCCCTACCTAACCTAACCTGCGACACATCACAAATGAAAAGCAAGTTTAGAAGAGGGACGAGAACACTTCATTCCTTTTTAGGTCCTCAATTATATCTTCTTTTGAGGAGCGGATGTGAAGTCAACAACCCGAGTAGTCCTTTCCGGTTTTTTTTTCGCATTTTATCCGCATTTTGTCTTTGATTGATTGATGATTTTGCTAACCTTGAACTTTTATTTTAAAAATATGCTCATTCCAGAGTAGTAAGGGACGGAAGTGAGTGAAGTGATTCTTCCCAAAACTGAGCTCTCTCTGAAGTCAGACTCCAAATAGGGTCGAATTTCAAAACATACGGATTTATTTAAAAACCTTCAAAATGCCATGTTAACACCGAAAAGCCATTTCATCCAAGTCCCCCAAAACCCTGACCAAGAGGACCACAAACTTTCTCCACTTCATAGAGCACACACGTCATTCCATTCCCTCACGAATGCCATACAATATCTTCAGTCAATTGTTTGGCCATAACGCCCATCATTGTCGGCGCCTCTTTCGATTGTTATCGTCAGACCCTCTCTCCGCTCGTCCGAAAGGTGTTAATGGAGCAATTCGGTCATTAATTGGATAACAGTCTATCCACCACTAACCACTGCCACAAACCATCAATAAGCCATTTAAACCGAGCTCATAGAAACGCGCGATCCATATCTTAACTCGGAGACAAGAGTATTTCCGTTTTCCTTGTCTTCACAGTGCCTCCTCGGCCAAGTGTGTGCTCAGCTGAGGAGGCACCCTTGTCTCGGAAATGCGTAGAATAGCCTCTTCACACTCTTCCTTTTGTGTTTATCATCATCAACCCAAATTAATGGTGCGATAAGTTGAAGTTTCCTGTTCGAGGGCATTTATTTTTCTGCCGCCCCCATCCAATCGACCCACATTGGTGACCCTCGCTCGTATCGTTTCGATTCTAGTGTGTGTGTGAGTGTGGCAGAGGGAGAGCAAGTTCAATCTTAAAGCCATTCATCGACAAAATCCAAACGACCCCATGTCAGGCATGACCAATGACAATGTTATCGAATGTCTTTATTGTTGTCAACCATAAAAGGCCATAACCGAGCCAATTCGATGAAATTAATTTTACGCGATTTATTTGCGAAGCTTTAAACGTCGATGATGGGGTGGGTGGCGGAATCGAAGGAGTTTAATTTTTTCCAACCCCCTTCCCGACGAGTGTTCGCCATCGTTCATGTCGTAGTTGCCTGTACGGAAGACACACTGCATCCTGGGCCAATAATAAATCACCACCGTTAGCAGCGATGCCCTCCTCTATTCAGTGGATGTGAAATGTTTTATTATTGGTCCTACACTCTTTCATATCATATCGCCTTGTGGGTGATCAATAAAAAGCAATTTTTAAAATTAATCTCTTGGGTCGAGGGCGCAGTGGAGCGTGCAGTGGATGACTAAAGACGAGACTGAGGATGGTGGTGATTAAATAAGAGCTCCTCTTTGTTTTCCTCGAAAACCAGTTGCTCTCGACCCTTAAGTTTGGGGTGGGAATGCTTGCGTGATGTTCAAGGGGCTATGATGGGTTCTGATGCTCAACCCTGCTCAACCCCTCACTGAAACTCATGATGACAAGCTTTTATCTACACTTGATGCACTGCTCAGCCATTGCGGAGAATTCGTTTAGTGTTGCAGTTGCCTTGGCCGGCTTAAGCGCGTCTGCACTGTAAAACAAATTATCCCCCAACCCCCCCTCGTGTGCTCGTGATGGATGCATGACAAATAAAACTCTCTCGCAACAATGTTGGTGGCCAAACTTCATGCAACGGATTTTGCGAGCGCAACATAAAATGTCTCGAAAAGTCGTAAAGTCCGTAAACTCTCCTCTTACGAAATGAGTGTACATGAGATCGTAAAATTCCGTGTAAGATTCGCAGTCGTCTGCTACTGCCGGTTGTAAATCATGATAAATCTCTTGGTGTAACGCTCGTGTAACGCACACGATTTAATTCAGGCGGGGAGGGGGCGGGCGTCACCTCGATTTCGGTTTATCATAATCAACAGCCAGGGCGGGGGTGGGGGGGCAGGAGCTTCAGCTTCACTTTGTATTCAAACAACAGGTATCAGGGAAGGAAAAGGTGCGTCAAATGGGCTTCGTTTGATGTGATGTGATGTGATGAAGAATGCTGAAAAGCTGAGTGTTGGCCTCCATTGAAATCAAGGCTGATGGCAGTTAAATGCGGGGGATTAACTTGGAAAAAGGATTAACGTTAATGGAGTGAGAAGATGGCTAGTTAATCGAGAAGGGGCTTATGTGAATTCGAAGGCGGTGGCAAAGGAGGTGGTTAATGGCACTTAGGTCTTATCACAGAGTGCCACAAAGTTGGTAACTGTGACTGTGACCCTGGCGTTTATTGCGCCTTGACTTTACGACATGTCTACCTCCTTGGAAATGGCTTTTGTTCACTGTTCTCTAATTTTCCGCCCACACGCATGTACTCAATCGTTCCCATGCCAAAGTTTTGTTGATCCCCTTGAAGGCTACGTATTTTTGTTCTGTGACATTTTCCACTTGATCCCTTGACCCAAACGAGAATTCCAAAGGTATCCATTACACGCACCATTCTTCGGCAGTTTTCTGTCGGTCCACAACGGAGTGGAAGCGGCTGAAGGGGGAATTCCCAACCCTCGACATCATCGTTAAGCAATCCTCATTCTTTCAATCCAATCATCAACGGAAACAATAGTCTCATCCTAAATATTCAATTCCTTGTCAAGTGGTTGTGCTGCTGTAAGACCTACGGGATTACCAATTCATGGGGCGAGAGGGAAAAGGAACCTATTAATACACATGCACAGACACATTCGCACAGTCGCACAGCCGCACAGAGACACCATACAGTCGTCGTCGTCGACGTTGGCAATAACGAAGAGTTGAATAAATATGTAACAATCATCTAGTCAACCTAGTTTGTTCCGTTTCAAGGATCTATAGAATGTGGTTGGGAGTTAAGGGCCGGGGGAGTCCTCAAAAATTGAAGGGAGTGTGCAAATCATTCGAATATGCATGAGCCAACTATGGTTCGAATGCATTATTCATACTTTTCCTCTAGTTCTTGCGTGTATCCTTTGTTCACATCAGAATTCAATGCAAATAAATGTATCCACATGTGGAGGCGTATGCGTGTGTGTGTTTGAAGGGATATGGGACATACCTGACCTTCTTTACACAAAAAAAAAAAACGAAGATTGATACGTTCACAATAAATCGAGTCGCATTGAGATGAATGAAAGGAGTAAAATTGAATTAAATTGAACCTCAGTTCTTTTCGGTGTGTGTGTGTGTGGATCAGATCCCTGACAGGACATTCGAGTTCTCTGCATACAGATGAAGCAAAGAATTCAATCGAATTTAGCGCGAGATAGTCTCTCCAGAAACAGACACAGGATACGTGTTGTTTGTTTCCTCTCCACTCACCACTCACACATTACCGATTTTCCAAGAGTGATCCTTTAATTTCTCGTCCTCTCCAGCAGACTGCTTGGCTGTGAGTGTGTAGGCACAGATCTCCGTCGATTAACACAAATTCAATCAACAAATGAGATTTCCTTTTGGCAAATTGATTCTCGCATGTCTCTCGTGTCTCTCTGTGGGATGCCAATACAACGAAGGACATGTGTCAGGGAAAATAATGGCCAGACAATCTGCTCACGCACACATTCATCCGAATCTGACAACGAGAGGCGTGAGGGAGGGTCGAGAGAAAAACAGTTGTCGAAGAAATGATCAAGGGAGACATCAAAATGAATAATTGAGATGTGTGCCATACGCACGAATAGGGGGCAGTTGGGGGCATGGGGCTCTTCCTTCCTTGATTGAGAAAAAGGATACAGAAAACTGAGAGAGAAAGAGAGAGGCGGAATACAAGGATGAAGACTAACGAATGCAAATTTGACAAGATGTTGAGGTAAATATTTGAATTGAAAGGACGAAGGGCTCAAGGCACAAGGGTTCCGGCAGAGAGTACACGTCGGTGTTCATGTTGTCTCGACTTAATTGGCTTAAGATCTGACTTGAGTGTCGTAAGAAGGATTGGAATTTGGTGAAACGTGGGGCCCAGGAGCTTCTCTGTGGCAAAAGACGATAATTCGATCATGCGAGGTTCAGGCGAGTTGATTTTATTAGCAGGTGAACTTTTGTTGGAACGTTGATTTTGTCGTCCTTTGGCGGAAAGGGCGCCAGTCTGGTGGATGGAGGGGTCAGGGGAAAGGAATGACTAGGAAGAATAGAGAGTAGAGTCTAGAGACAAGAGACAACAGACAAAAGGCAAAAGTCGTCTGTTGTCAGGGAAGAGACAACAGACAACAGGCAACAGACAACAGGCAACAGACAACAGACAACAGACAACAGACAACAGACAACACACAAGAGACAACAGACAACAGACAACAGACAACAGACAACAGACAACAGACAACAGACAACAGACAACAGACAACAGACAACAGACAACAGACAACAGACAACAGACAACAGACAACAGACAACAGACAACAGACAACAGACCACAGACAACTGACAACCGACAACAGACAATTGACAACCGAAAACAGACAACAGCCAACAGACAACAGCCAACAGACAGCAGACAACTGACAAGAGGAAAGAGTCAAGATACAAAGCTCACTTGAGCCGTAAGGCATGAGACATAAGACAAGAGACCATGACCCGACATGCTCTCAAGGACCGCTTGACAAATTAAAATCCCAAAGCAATAATTATCCCTTTCAACACTCCCCCGCCTCCCCATCCCAGCACACCATTCCACAGCCCCCTCCACCCCAAAATCTTAATCAGGCTTTCGACCAACATATATTGTGAGGGTGTGCAAATAATTATTATCTCCGTCCACCTGTATCCACCCTCATTTATTTTCCCAAGCGCACCCCTGGAAACTAGGTGCCCTTCATTTGAAAACATACAAAGGACAACTCCTCTTCACTGTGTTGTCTTAGGATGTTGAACCCTCTGCAGTGCTCCCGTGTATGAGCAACAGTAAAAAAAAACAAGGCGATCCAAATTATGTCAGGGACAAGGCGGCAAAATGATTGAAAAGACCAAAGCGGAACGCACTAAAAATACAATTAAAATTCGCAAATAAGAAAAAGAAAAAATAAGGGACTGCCAGCATCTCCCTCACATTTCCAGGATCAAAATGAGCATTCAAATTGAAACCGAACTGAAATTGAGGTTCCACACCGTTGACCAGTTGATACGCTTGCTTTCACTCGATTCTCCATCAACAGATGGCGGTGCTTGTTGGTTGAGGAGGAGAGAGAGGAAAAAAGGGATCAAACTGAGCAAATTGAATTTCGGTTAAAAGGAGCAACAGCGGGCAAAAGACTTCAGCGGAAGGAAATACAAATTGGAGCATACTAAGGTGGGGCGAGTGTAGATGATGGAGGCGAGGTTTTAGAACGCGCCGGCGAAATTAAAGTTCTCCAATTAGCAGACGTGCCAACGATTCAAAGACTCCCCGACTTCTTCCCCTCCCCCACCCAGCCTTGAGCGCCCGGGTGTGAGTTGAGAGCGTTCTTTGAAAAATTGAAGCGAACACAACGAAAGAGGAAATACCATTTTATACGAAATTCCTCTCTTCCTCCGAAAAATGTTTAAAGGATATTTTTGCAGTCTCCCCGGACTCGCTTTGCAGCCCCGCGGGTTTCTAGGTGGTTTTCTGTGCTGTGCGAAAGTTTGTCCTTTATGTGAAGTGTGGCAATCCGTTTTCTGGTGTATAGGTCATTGAGGTGGGTCAGGAAAGGAATTCTCGTTACCGGGGTAAACCTTAAGGAGAACATAATTCAGGGTTTATATCAAAGCGGCCGTGCCGCTACACATATCCCCGCCAGCACCACTGCCAAGCACAAGCACAGTCAACTGTGAATACACCATCATGTCCTTCGGTGTTGTGCATTCCACTGAGAATTCTGCAAAAAATACAGCACAGTGAACAGATTTTTGGTTTGTGGTGATGCTGGAAACTGATGATGATGGTGGTGGCTGGATGTTGGTGTTGATGGTGTATAGACGCTTTTTCCGTTTACGAAGAGAATGCGGAATTTTTGAGAGTTTTTTTTTTTGCTGTTGGATGTTGGATGTTCTTTTTTCCTCTTGTCATTGACGGGTGTGCAGAGTTATTTTCATTCACGTCCTCGTCTCAGTCGGTTGTGGATGAGAAGGATTTAATGTGGGAAACCTTGCGAATTGCAGCCGAGGCTGATGTATGAAATGTTGTGTTCATATTAACTTGAGTATCATTTTGTGTTGGCTTCAATTCAGTTACGAATTGTGGTTTTTTGGGAATTTTAAATAAAGATACATGATGTAAACATGAGTGAATGATGAATCCCATCGGAATGTAAGCTTGTTGATAATTTTAATCTGGTTTATTAAAGCTTGCAAGAGTTATTTTCGTTTTGTGGCTTTTTTTTTGTTTGGTATGTGTATGCTCTTTTTTTGCATGGGGATTGAATCGGAATTGTATTTTCTTGTATATCATTCATTCTGCATCATCCTATTAATTTTTTCCTATAAATCAAATTTTCTAAATTGAGTTAAGAGTGTGGGCCATAGTTGACGCTCCTGTGGGACTTCATTCTGTTCGATTTGTAATTTTCTTAAACGGCTGATGAATGCAGACATGTCACTTATCCCAAAATATTGTTAAATTGATTTAAAAAGCACCGGACAGAGCTGATACTCTTGTGGGACACCATTATTATCTTGGTGTATAAATTCTATTTGTATTTTGTAGTCAACCACCTGACTGCACACACGTGCTATTTCCAATCGATGGCAGCGTACTTAGGTTAGGTTAGATAGAGGGGCTACTAGTGCATTCACCAGCACACTTAGAAAATATTGGTTCATTGTGATACCCACAGTCAGACTACTACCACTGATTGACTACTCCAGTGATAGTGGCGTTAATTTGATCCCAACTGCAAATGGTTACTGGATCAGATTTGAAAACCAGATAAAAGCGCATTAACTTTGCTTTCACTGGGACTCGAACCGGGGGCAGGCACTCTAACAACTGCGCCATCCAGTCGCCTATGTCAGCGTACTTACCCTAAAATTTTTCAAATTGAGTTAAAAGCTGGTCATAAGTGACACTCTTGTGGGACACCATTCTGTTCTTGGTACATACAATCGATTTCAAATTTTTTTTAAACATGTAAGCATGCAATCTTTTATTCCACTTTTTCCCTCTCTCTCTCTCTCTCTCTCTCTCTCTCTCTCTATCTATCTCCCCCTCTATCACTCTCTATTTAAGTCTATCTCTCTTCCCGACTGTCACTCTCCATTTAATTCTATCTTTCTGTTGTTGTTATAACCAACAGCTAATAACCATCCAACCCCTGGACCACATTAAGCTCCATTCCATGGAATCCATCCTGCTCGAAGTTTTGCGTTTCTACGGACACCAGTATCTTCCATTATGGCGTCCCCCCTTTATTCATTTGCTTGTTCTCATTAAGTAACTTCTTACTTTCGTCATCATCATCATCATCATCATCCTCCCTTAAGTGGCCTAAAATCTGAGAACTTTACAAAATTGCATCCTAATTAGCAGCTTCTCGTCGCAACAGAGAGACAGACGTTGCGTTCTCATAACAACGGCAATGTGAACGAGTCTTTTTTTCGAAACTTTTATTTTCTGTTTTGTTTTGTTTTACAATTTGGAAATGTTGAAGCAACATGGCGAAACCCGCACACCCGCTTCGGGAAGGTGGCACAGATGAATTCTGGAACCTTATGTCGTCGCTTGCTCCTCAAGTCACAGACTGGCAGAGGTAGAGGTAGACAACGACGACGACGATTCATTTCGGTTGTGTTCTGTTCTCATTCTCATCTGACATGGGTGTGGTACTGCGACAGTTGTACTCGTAGTTGCAAATGTAACCCCATCCACTGGTTCCACTTTGTCACCTCTGCTTGAAGTCACTAGCACCACATGTACCCGGGGGCGCAGTCTAATTATGTTTTGTGCAAACTTTTTGTGCCCTTTCTCATCGTACGTGGAAAATGCTCAGCCCTGCCGTGCCTTGGTCCTTTCACTCGTCATCGCACATGTATGCCTCGGTAGCCTGAGACGACATGACGATGGTTGAGGTGGGGCTCGGCACAGGCAACGACGACAACGGCATTCGGCATTAATTAACACATGCTCAGCGAATTGTAATTTTATTGTTTCTCCTTGTGTGCCAGTCTCCTTCATGTGAACGCGAATGTGTGTGTCGGTGCTTGGTAGGTGTTTTTCTATGCAAATGTTGTTAATTTTTCCCTAAAGGATAACTTAAATATGAATTGAGGTTATGTTCGGAGTTGTTAAGCAAATTTCTTTCTCTCTCTCTCTCTCTCTCTCTCTCGATGTCTGTGTTCATTCCATTTTTTTTTTGGTTTGATAAGTGGGAGGGGACGAGAATTAAGGAAATGAAGAGAGGATACCGGGGAATCTTAATAGCCGTGGGGATGCTCCGAATCAATTAGGATGTGGTTAACATGGTATAATGTCGTGTTCATATCAATGGGTTATGAGAGAGGTGGATTATTCGGAAGCACGACTGGGAGGAGGAACAAGGAATACGGTTGCCCGGAAGAGATTTTGCATGTTCGAAGGAAGATTGGGGATGTTGGAAATTTCTGTTGCAACATGTGGAGAATTGTGGTTTGATTTTGGGAAAGGTTAGGGGACTAAGACCATATCCCTGAGGTATTTCATTTTAATTTCGTTGTAGTTTGGGTTGGTTCGGAGTTTCGATTGTATTCATCGGCAGCTTCTCGGTGATTGGCCTCCTTTTGAGCTTTGAGAGGGAATTCGGACAGGGTGAGCAGGTGAGAACGATTTTATTTCCTCTTAACCCGATTATTAACCCGATTCTGACTGCAATTTGAAGCTACTTATATTATGTTTTGCAAATGTCCGCCTCGACTTCGTTGACAGTGCTTAGGTGTCGGTTAAATTTTTGATGACTCCGTCCACTATATGCGTCGTGACGATAGAGTCCGGTAAGTTAGCCCCGACCCAAAATTGCTTGCTAAGGGGAGGGAACGTAAAATAAGGACTTGGCCGAGTGGTGTCAATGCAAATGCCCTCGACGATCAATTGATGAACCCTCGGTGTGATATGATCCAGTCGCCGATTCTCCTTCTCCTTGCAAGTGTTGCCTCGCCTCCATGGCCTTATCATTTTGTCTAGTTGGAAGCTTAGAGTTTCAGTCGCCAATTCTCCTTCTCCTTTCAAGTGTTGCCTCGTCTCCATGGCCTCATCATTTCGTCTAGTTGGAAGCTTAAGGTTCCAGAAAGTGTACTCGCGTTTGAACTTTTCCAAAGCGGTGCCACGAACTGCATACACACTGATGTCACCATGGCGACGGACGTCACGACGAAATTTATGTTGCGTATGTACCTACAACTGAGACGGGATTTCGACTTTTGTAATTAACTCTCGTACGTTCAGCTAGCTTGCGGAGATGCATGATGAAATGGCAAATCTTACTGATCAATTTGACACCTAGATGTCATTGTTGCTTTGACAGCTGTAGAAACATAGCAATTCGAAAAACTATCATTGTTGTCTAGTCACTTTTAATGACAGAAAGTTCAATAAAAATGTACGACGTTTGCAGTCTGAGACCGAAGGCCTTTTGGGAGTGTTTCTCTATTTTACAGACGACACACTTGTGAAGTTGACTTGACCTGCCTCTGGGCAACCCTCTCCTCCCATGCATCAACTTATGCCTAACCCAAGGAACTGCAATAAAATATAATTCAAATTAAACTTACTACTTCCGCTCTAATTAGAACGAAAACGGGCGAAATGGTAAAACCATGAAAAAAAAAAATGTAAACCAGCCGAGTTGTCGAAAATATATCTACCCACTGACCTCACTCAACGCCTTCCAAATGCAAAGGATCAACTCAAAATGCCCATAAATGCAAAGGCAATCCCGAGTAGCCTTCCATACAATCACCATCAAGCCGATTAGCTTGCTCATGCATACTTAAGTTCTCCATTCAACCCTCCACTTCATCCATAAATCCCTCTCTTTCATCACAATTTCATAATTCCCTGTTTTTTTTTTCTTCTTCTTCTTTTGTTATGACAATCCGGTGGCAGTGGCAGTGGCAGTGTAGTGGTGATGGTGGTCGCCAGGAAATGTGTCCAAGCTGCGAGAACTTAGAATAAACGACTACTGCGGCGCGGCGGCAGAGCAAACCTCACTTTAGTACCGTGAACCTGCTGTGTTTTTTTTTTTTTTTTCAGTTTTTATTTTTTCCTCTGTGTTGTGTTGTTGAATTTTTGTCAGCACAAAGTAAAGCTGAAAGAGCCGGGACTCGGTTTAAGGACTGAAAGGTGGAGTAGTAGGTACTAATGTTAAGCACTTCCTTCGGCACAGCGACGACAACCGAGAGAAGGAGGTGGGCGATGGAAAATAATGCGGAATACCGCTGTGAATATACAAATAGCCCAAAGCTGGAAGGACCTCTTTTTAAATTTACTTATTTTTTCTGTTCTTGTTTTTGTTGGTATTTTCCATTCGCTTCTTCGTCTGTGTTTTTTGATGAATAAAAACAAAATACTACCCAGAGGGCGGTCATGCGACCATGGCGGGTGGTATTGAATGAAATTCAAACTGCCGCCGCGTCGCACAGTACTCGCACTCACTAACTCTCACCAATAACCATTAGGAAGTTGTGTTTGCGACGATGCGGAGGGTTTTTCAAGGGACACTAACCATAAATGCAAAATCCAAACCACAGAAAAAAAACAGAAAATGCGAATTCATACCGAAGGACACATGAAACTTGTTGAGAGGCATACTGCTGCCGCTGCTTTTAAACATCAAATTCCCAACCAAACCTCTCCAACCTTCGCCACAATGACAACAGTAAACTGCTGGCGACGAAGAATCAAATCAAAAGGGACATCGCATGATGTCGTCCTTGGTGGCAGTGTAGTAGGGGTTGGCCCAAATGATACTTTGAAGCAGACATTCCCATTCAAAAGCAAGTTAAAACAAGTAAAGAACATCAAATGGATTTAGCGGCTGGACTGGACCCTCAAACAGCAGTTGTTTTCAGAAAAAAACCTACTCGACTCCTCTTCCATTCTCATTCACGTTTTTTTTCCCGATTTTTTTGGGCTTCGTTGTTTTTTGTCAGGGATGACTGTAATAAAGGACATTAAAATGAATTTGCTAGGATACTTTTTAATAAAGCTGTTATGTCCTTCTGTTTGGTCCTCTCCCTGCCTCGTTGTGACGGCGACGACGAACGATGTGTGCTGTGGGTGCGGTTTGGAGTTGGTCGTAATGGAGGAATGTGGCGACACAGAGAAGTGGTCAAACTGAGTTGTTGGAAGGGGATGCAAAACACAGAAAAAGGAAAAGAATCACTTAACGAGATTTGGTACGATTATTTATTGGGAATCATCCACAGTTTAGGACCGCAAAAATGTGTCTAGAATAAGGGTAAAATTTAGGGGAATGTATTGTAGTCCCAGGGAGACTTGTGTCGGCAGGAAGGGTGGAAGGGATGCGTGGGGGAACCTTAGCTTGGAGTGGTGAAGGATGGGGATAGTTTTGTTATTTAAATAAGTTAGTTTAAGTCGACCAGATCCATTCCGGATTGTAGCTAAAGCAGTAGACGAAGAAGAAGACGAAGTTAGAGCGGCTGATGGCCAACAAGCAGCAGAAGTCACTTACGAAGGCAAGCATAGGCACATTATATTGCCATTTAAGACAAGGAGAGCTCTGTAATTGCAGAGAAGGTGCAGAATAGTTTCCTCCTCGTCCTCATCTTAGCAGCTTCTTGCGAAATCGTTACTAAATCGAGCCAATCTTGAGGCGTGGGCTCCATTGGCGCAGTGCTCAGCAAAGCGACGATAAGAGTTCTCAGAGTCAGGCTGCTCCTTCTGATCAGGCTTTGTGAGCGTTTAGGACTAAGGGTAGGCCATAATTGTCTCTTGTAAAACACCCTGTGCCTGTCGACCGTCTCCGATTTGTGTGAGCAACCATTTGAAGCAGTTAATGTTTTGGTGTAGCAAAGAGCATGGATGGCAGACCTCCAAACGGAAAGAGTGCCCATCTAATGCATTTTGTAACGAGTTCGTACGTTTCGCAATTTTCTGTAAAGTCATAGGATCCCGCCAACCACATAATTTGGATGCTAAAATACTCGTCATGCTTAACCTTAAAGATTGGCGGTAGTTCGAGGAAATCCTTGAGTCAAACTTGATGATAAGGATGATTGAAGATGATTGAAGATGACTCTCAAGCTCAGTCCCTTGCGCCGCACTAGAACGAAAGAGAAGGCCTGTCCCTGAGCCTAGCTTCGATTCCATCTTGAGGGTATGACACCTATATGTTTTTGACGACTCTGAACGGCTTAGTGTGAGAAGCTTTTCGTAGACAGGAGTACTCCTTGAGCATTGGCTGTGGCTCGAAAAGGTGCCCGTAAATGTGAAAGTTGTTAAATTCGGCGATTGAATCTGGCTGTCCCTACGTTGGTATCGACCCCACCGCGGCACCTACAAAGACAATATATGCTCAATTTTTCTCTCAGATTGTGCTTGAAGCCCTTGATCTTGAGCGAACAATAGTAGCATCGGTGGCTTTAGAAGCCAAGCTCAAACCCAAAGACCCTATGTCGCAGCTCTATTCCAGGAATCTGTTCCTTCCATGATGCCAATGGAGAACATTCCAAATCAAGTTCGTGGCTTAAAAAATTGAGACCATTTTCAAATTCCTTCAAACGAATAATCGACTTATCACGTTTCCAAGCAGGCAAACCGTGCCTGTCAAAGAATTCAAATCCCTTCATCATCCTGGTCTTCCCCCTCGCCAACCGGAATGGCATTGGGTCATAAAAGAATAATCCCCCCCGAAAAGCATGCTTGATTAGATATATGCTTCTGCCCTCGTTCCTCCATTATAGTGAATGAGACCGGGATTACGACCCGCTCGCAATCCTGTGGCTGTGTGACATTTTAATTTTTTTTTTCTGTTTCTTCATCATCCCACCCTCACCCTTTTTTGCGCAACATTTCTTTTTTCTTCTTTTTTTTTTGTGTGTCTCATTTTCATTTCCGTTTTTATACCTCCACCATGCGATAAGGACTTCACGGTGCACGCTTTAGTGTCATTGTGTTTGACGTAATCACTTAATTTAAGGTCATAAATATTTTTCCCCTTCACACCAACTCCAGCCCCTCCCCCCCACCCCATTCGCCACAGTTTTTTTGAAATCTCTCTCTCCACTGGGTGTCATGTTAAAGAACCGCACAGTAAGTTAATGGGGAGAGCGAGAGAAAAAGAGGCGGTTGGCGGAGACTTCAAAAATGGGATGAGACATAACAAACGCAGGATATAAATTTTATTACACCCTAGGTGAGGCGAGAAAGATAATTAGAAGATTATTATTAGTGCGGATGTTGTGGTTTTGTGAGGGTTGTGATGACACAAAATTCAAACGCAGAGAGGGTAAGACTTTTTCTCATTTGTTTCGCATTTTTTTTCTTTGTTCTTTCTCTTTTTTGGCCTTGTTTGTGTGTTAATTTAATGAAAACTCATTAATTTGTTTTTGAATTTTCCCCTTGTTTGCACTGCTGGTGTACCATATACCGGAAAATGTGTTTATATTTGTGGGATACATTTGTCACTGTTACGGGCGTACGTACAAAGGCGACATTTAAATACGACGTGCAGAGGGGGATAAAAAAAAGAGAAGAACAAAAAATATTGTCATTCGCGCTTGGTCATAAAGTGAAAAGGTGAAATCTTTGTTTAATGCTCGCTCTAGATGTTGCTCTTTGGAATGCTGTGTCGCTTTCCTCATCCTTTTTTCTTATATTTTATTTTTTGTTTCACTTTATGATGGCAACGAAGGATATATAATAAAGAACTTCAAATACGCATCGAGCATATGGACGCAAGGATATAAAACAAATTGTGAACGTAAAATTGTTACATTCACCGTAAAATGAGGGCAGAAACGCTTTGTTGTTGGCAATAGATAGAAGGGGAGACACGGGGCGAGGGATGAATCAAAGAATGATTTGATTTTGCTGCTAAAAAAATGACTAAGTTGAAGGCTTTTATTGGTGTTAAATGCGTTCGGGAATTCTCACATCCCTTGGATGGGATTCAAAAGTCAGTTGCTTTTTTTTCATTTCAGTTCTAATTTATTTACTTATGCATTACAAATTAACAACAGAGAAATTAATGGAAGAATTTTAAACAATAACTTTATATTTTTAAACAATAATTCTAAACAGTACAAATGAATGGAATCATGAGTTTAGCATTTGTGGGATATGACCATCAGTATTTAGTAGTGTGTACTAAAAGTGTACTAAATATTTCTAAGAGGCAGAGCATTGATTTCCTGAAATAGTGGAAAGGATGCCTCCCATGTAGGTTTGTACTGGACAGCTCTGACTGTTTTTTCTTCTCTGTTCTTCATAATAGGCTCTCCTGATTGCTGACGTAAGCACTTCCCCAGCAGGAAGCTCCATATTTCAAGCGAGAGTTGACCAGTGAATGGCAAATTGATCTAAGTAGGTTTGGTGTGACTAGCTTACAGAGGTGATCTATTTTATTTAACGCCACGGCTTACGAGTACATGCTTACATTTCTAATGTGAGCCTTTCAGTGAAGGCTTTGCAGCGGCGGCTTACTTATAGCAACATGTTGGATTCATTGTGACCTCAAAATGTGATCTTATACTACATCCAAATGCATTTATATACCATATGAGACTTTCATTTTTCTTACCACACAAGTCCTTCAGCTCTAGTGGTTGGCAAAGTACAACAGCTTTCTTTCCTTTGTTAGGGTTGTGCATTCGTTGAGCAGATGTTGTACGGATTATATTTCTCCGTCATCTCTGCAGATCCTGCAAAGCTCGTTGGGCGGTATGTTAAGCCGCGATGCATGCCTACCTATGGCACAGTGCCCGGTAAAAACTTCTATTAGTGTGTGCACTTTCTTGCAACTCTTAACTGATCAGTGATGTTGATCTCTATTTACTCAGCGTTAGTCACAGGCTCATGCTGTTGCTCCAATTTCTAGTCTAAGCCCTTGAGTTCTGACTTTACCCATGGCTTCGTCTTCTAACATTATCTTGCGAGCGCATTCTAGCATCCAAGCGAGCGTGAATCTCTTAGGCACTGTCAGATATTCTCCCAGCGCAGATCCATTTTGCACATGACTGTCCACTATTACATTTCCTTGGATTCTCTGGTGCCCAGAATTCGGTCACTGACGTTGGTGAACTGACGTTTTGTCTGTTTAGACGCCAATATGACGGAAGCTGTTGCTTTTATTGCTTAGCAGTAGGAATATAAGGAGAATGATTGATTTGTTGGTTAAGTTGCGTTCTATTAGCGCAAATGCTTGCCATTTGAACTTCGAAAATGCTGAAGTCATCTCGTAGTTTCAGTGATTTTTCGAAATGAGTACATTTGTTACCAGTCATCAAGGCCAAGTTCTCTTGCATCCACGATTACTTGTGTCTTCAGGATCGAACCTCTGGTATGGTCTTAATCTCCTTCTCGAACCTAGAAGACCCTAGGGACCGAGTATGGGTACAACTCGTTTCTGAGCAGCCAGTGGGAATTCTTCTTCCACTACCAGTTGTTGTTGCCATTGTGGAGATAAAGTGGAAATCTTCTTCCCACTTGAGTTTGCGATCAACGGTAACTCCTGGGTAATTAAAGTGAGACACAGATTGCAGTTCCATTCAGGAATCATTTCATATTTTATGATCACAACTTCCATCTTGTAGACATACTCCTTGGATAGATAAGAGTGGGGCCCATTTCTTTAGATTTTCTTCGGATAACCATTTCTTGGGAGGGTTGCCAATTTTGTACCTACACTTGCTAAATCGAAGTTGATTCCTTTCTTAAGACTTTCAAGAGAAGTACCAGTGTAATACAAAGCCAGATCATCGGGTAAAGCGACATTGAACTCAGAAAGCGACAGGTTATAAACTGAGTGCGTATTAGGCAGAGCAAGGGTCCTGAGTCGGATCCCTGAGGAACCCCTGACATCGAACAAAAAGTTGGATCATTTATGGCATCATGCTTCGTCGCATCCATGGTGGGAAGAAAGACATTGCACGTGTCATAGAGGTATTCCATAAAGGATAATTTTAATTAAAACTTATACCAAACTGAATTCGTAATTAATCCCATCACTGGACATAAATAAAGTCCATTCATTTCTGATTTTCATCAAAACCTGTGTCTAACCATTTCCATTCTAATATCTTATTAATTTTCCATGAAACCCCAAAGCGAATGTTAACATTAAATAAACCACCTCACACCATCCGCTCGTTCGTTCGTCTGTCTCATGTGAAAACATGAGCACCCAACCACCCACCCTCCTTGCACAGGCAACAAATGCACCCCCTCTTTCGCATAAATAATTCTAAATATTTCAAAACCACTGAATAAAAATAGCGAATGGAATTGTACCCATGAATACATAATGAATTTCGAAAATTTCACATCTCACCAAATCCCCATCACTGGACCTCATGCACAGTCAGACCATCGTTGGTTAGAGTGGAAATGTAATTTTCAAAACATTTTGCGGGCGATGTTACTTTCATTCTTCCATTACCAGACGACTACACATGGCATATTGAAAAATATAAATAAATTATAAAACAATTCCACAACAAAATCGGTCGATTCGTTATTCTCTGGCACTGCAAAATGGCGAAAGCGGCGATAATAATCATTACGAGTGATGCCGGCTGCAAATTGTTATTCATTTCTTTTTATTCTTTGGCACTGTTAAATCTATGCAGACAGAGACAGTGAGAGGGGGCATTTAGGAAGGCTGCTTTACCGAGAGATATCGTGGGGTTTTGCTATTTGAAAGCATTTTCGCGTCAAATAATTTATTTACGTGTTCTCCTAAAAGGCTGGCCATTGCATTTAGACGGCTTGGTTTTTTTTTCTCCGTTTTGTTTTAGGCTCCGATGGATGAGAGAGTGCATTTTCTATATCCACTGAAATTGTGGGATTTTTGTTCTCGTGTATCCCCCTGCCGTGTGCTGTCCGGTGCGATGGATTGAAGTGAGAGGGGCTTGCATCCATGACATTCAATATCTCGATTCGTTGTACCACTTTCCGTTCAAGGATTTTTTTAATGGCAAATGAAAAATGCATGTCGTTTGTTGAGTTTGAATAAAAAGGGCATGGTCATGTGAATTTCAGTTAAGTCGGAATGGCTGCATCAATCTCAATTATCATTAGTATTATCGTCAGTATTTGTCGGCATCCTGGCGGGGTTTCAGATGTTGGGCATCAATTAAAATAAATTTTTTTGGTAAAACCTCTTTGCTTTGGTCGTACATCGTACAATTGACAGCGTTACAATTGTGCAGAGGTTGGCTTCACATCCACCACATGGACACCATGGCTCCAGCTAAAAGGGTCTTCGGATCCGAGCCTCCTGCTTCGAGAAGGAGATTAAGTACCCAGAAGTGAGAAGACCGACGAGCTAGCTAGGCTGGGATCTGCCCTTCAGTGCTCGCTTACATGGGAAGGTGTACATCAAGAACTCGAGGCTAATGTTTCTTCGCACTTCCATGAAATAGCAAAGCTCAGATAGGCCAGACTGACAAGCTTTGCAACTTTAAGGAGAGTAAGGCCTGAGTAAAATTCTGCATCGTCCTTCAGCAAGCTGATCATGACATCGCTAGGAAAGGCCGATGGAGGATTGTGCTGTCAAACTAGGTATCCGCACAACAAACTTTGTCGCAGTTTTAACAGCAAAGGTGAGAGGGGGACCTTAACACATTCAATTTGTCCCGGCACTTGCATGAGAGCCAGATCGTGAACTCTTGGACCCTTTTCTCTCAGGTCTCAGGTTGGATTCAAAGACTTAATAGACTCGTTGCATGTTAACGGCACGTAGTGTTAATCGAGTTCCATTTCTGCCGTATGGAGCCGAAAGCAGGGCGAAGCGGAAACGATTAGCAAAACAGCAGAGCTGGTTCTTTGTGCTTTTGATAGAAAAATTCTGCATCAGAGATCCTGGTCCTGTCTTCGGGTGAGATCAATGGAGGAGAAGACATAACCAAGTTCAAGTTCACTGGCTCGGCTACACTGCGATCTTTCTGTTGCAACACACTCTTAGCTGGAGCTGACAACAATGCTCCACCTAAGAGTGTCTTCGAATTTGAGTCTCCCCGTTCGGGAAGCGGAGGAAGACTGAATCTCTGGTATGAAGACCAAGTCTACGCGGACGCCAGACATCTTGGTCTTGATGACAAGAAGCAGGGTGCATCAATGTTCAAAAACTAGATCATTAACGTAAAATGCTCAAACTATGAATATCCAAAGGTCAAAGGCTTGTGAAGGAAGTACTCACAGACTTAAAGGGATTTCTTCGCTCAGGTCCTTTCTCTTACTCGACCTGGTCAGAGCTCTGTCTAGAAAAGTTATCCAGTGGGAGCCTCTCCAACTATCACGGTATCCGATTTAAGAGGACGGCATCACGAAGCTTTACTTAAGAGAGGGAACGTCGTAGAAAGGGAATGCCTCATTCTGTACATTACCCACGATGTGCATAATTAGCTTGAATAATGGAAGAAGTGATTGGAAATGTTTCTTCTGTTCAATATTTCCCTCCATTCTTCCGCCTGCCATATATTCGATTGGAGACGATTTGAAAGGACTTATGCAGGTGTTGCAATAAGCCTTCAAGGTACAAGCACAATTCCAAGAATCTACGGCCAGCAATTTGCTCTAATAAATATTTGTTTCAATAAGAGGAACAGGAAACAAGAAGCCACATATACACACTCACACAAAGGCATACCGTAGTGACTTTCGAAAATTCGAATTCATCTCGAATAGCCCAAGACCGGCAGGGATGGAAAGGAGCTACTTCCCAAATGCAGACGTAGAAGATGACCAGATAAGAACGATAGGAAAAGAAATTTAAGTAAAACAACAACGATTTGAGGTGAAGTATTGATGTTGGCTTTATTTTGGAGCTGCATTCATGCCATTGTGTATGGATTGGCAGATGTTTGAAATGGCCACCTCTGTTTCGCTGTCATTAATGAATTGGTTCCGTAAGCGCGTGTTACTTCGACAATTTCTGCTCAATTGTTGGTCGAGAACTTGTCCAAAAAGGTTGGCTTTGATAGCGTACACAATACAAGTTGCATGATTGGACTCCTCTGTGTCTGATTGGTGGCTTAAGGCTTGAAGGGGTAGTTACGCTCAAATTGTTCGCGCAAGTTTCCTTATAAAACGTGGACAATTCGATGAGCGATGCAAGTTTCTTGGGGCGAAAGGTATAAGATCCTATTACCGACTCCTGATCGATCCTAATAAACTGTTAAAGTTCCATTTAGATCCGTCAAATTGTTTAGCCCGAAACATACAAGACGCCTTCACTGTCAACTGCATCCAATCAAGATCGTAGAGCCCGAGCAAGTGGAAATGACTTCTGCGCCACAAAGTCCTTAATCTCTGTCAAATTCACCCTAGAGTTTTTGTCACCCGTCGCAAGCACTTGCTCTGAAATGAGTTACGTGCGGCGGATCCCTTTTCAAATGATTTACGTGTTTTTGACTCACAGTCACCTACAGTGAATGTGCACTAAAAACCGAAGCATTTCGAAGAGCTGAGATATATCATCATCATACCTCATTGTCCTTCAGGCGAAGGCGGACTTCGCGTCCTTGAATAATGTTAACTCCCTCCATAAAAAAAACATACACAAACCACCGTGGCTCTCACAACCTGAAGGACCTCCGGTGTAGCGCTGCTACCGCTAAATCAGTACTTGCAGTGTGTGCACGACTGTTTCATGCTAATGCTAAGTACCCACTTAACTTGCACAACGTTTGCTCCGTTCGTGCATAAATCCATTCCTCCCCCCGCCGCGATGCAAATGCATCACGAACCCTTAAATTAAGCCAACCAACTTAAATTGTTTTCATCCCTTTCACTGGGGCCCCGAAAAACCCTTTGTCCATTCGAAAGAAAGTGCTCTGTACGTGTGTTGAGCGGCAAACGGGTAACGTAGGGATCCTCCTCAAAAGAGAGGAGCCGAAAAAAGGAACTCTTCAAAGGACTCACCACTCATCCCAGCTCGAAGTGCTTGGGGTTCGTCTCAGCTAAGACGGCTTAAATACAATTTAAGCCAAGGACTTTTTTTTCCTTTATTTTTTTTGCACAACGCTCACAACTGCTGTTGCCCGCCGCGCCGCACCGTTGTGTTGTTTTGTTTGGGGATTTTGCATGACTCCTCCTTAAAAGGACTTCACTGTGTTTGATTGTTATTTCGTGTATTTTCATATTTAAATCATCCCTTGTTAAGCACATTTTGTGCGCTGTTTGTTTGTGTTTTCACTTAGAAACCGGTGTGTTGCTTTACAGTCAAAGGATAAGAGAGAAAGTATCCTTTTTTTTCGGCGGTGCTGTTGTGTTTTTGAAAGATTCACTCTCCTTTTGTTGCCTTTGAATATAAAGATGATTATGTACACACGAAGGTTGATGCAAGGATAAAGGATTCGCGAAAAAATAATCTGACGAAGGTGAAATGCGATCCTTGGGGGAATGAGAAAATTTTTTTTTTCTGTTGATACACAACACAGAGCAACATTCGTGCGGACATGGTGTGCTCGCGCAGTGAAATGTATTGTTGCTGCTGTGACAGATTGTTGATGTCTTTTCATTTCTTGTGTCGCGATTTTGGGGCCAGCGAAAGGACAACGCCGACGACGGCAATGGGGCTTGGGTGGACGGAAACTTAATGAAAAGCTTAACAAAAGCAAGAGATTTTCAAGCGAATTGCATTTGTTCGGTTGAGGGAAAATTGGATGACAGAAAATTGCTACATTTTGTATGAGTGAGTGGAGCGCCTTTAGGAGAGGCGGGTGATTGTTCATGCGCTGCCTGTTGGTAGACTTGAATTTAAAATTAAAATTATTTCCGAGCCCCCCCCTGCGAAGGGAGCGTTGACTTTCGAGTGCGAGCAGTCGGTGAAACTTAGTGCGCCAATTAAAGCAGATTCCCGGTGAAGATACCACACGCATTGCCACATCCAATCATGCAATAAATCACAAGCGGCAATTAATACTTTCTGGCAAACAACCTCCAGCCAGGATGAGCCCCGATTTGTATGCACTACTTGGAGGATTATATCTCGTCGTCATTGAGGCGGGGGGCCGCCGTGAGTGAACGCGAACAGGGACAGTTTGCCCTCAGGACAGGCGCGAAATCCTCTGAGAAATTTATTGCCACTTGTGATTTATTACAAATTCCGAAACGAAGTTCGCTCCCCGTGCAGCAGCGTATCTCTGCATCTTGTTTATTTTATTCAAACCCAACGATTTCACATTCGCACGGAGCCACATAACGTGACCGCCACCACTGCCGCCATCATCGTCACCGGCATTCTGCCAACCATCGTCATCATCGTCATGGCCTGAGTGATGGTGATAGTGGTGTGGTGTGGTGGTTTGAAGCAGAGTCTCCATGTCCTTCGCATGCATTAATATTGTGGCGGTACTCTCGAGAGCGGGGAGCATGGTCGCGAGCTCTCATTAAAAATACATTATACGAAATAATTGCCTAGGCATTCATGGTACCACCGCAGCACACCCTCCCGCGCAGCCTGAAATCACCGCTCGCCACTGCATAAGGCGTCTGTTGCAAATGCCACTAGGGCGCGTGCTAGGGCCAACATTAAAAATACATGCCACGCCAGTGTGGCTGCAGTCAGACGAAACAGGATGAAAAACAATAACAACAACAACATCTCTTAACAACATTTACTTACCGGGAAATTTATAGAGTGCAACCTCATTGCAATTAATCTCAATCAAAGTTGATGTTTCATTTGGCATTCCGGCACATTGGCACATACTATTCAATGGGCATGCATACAGCATATCCTGTTGATTTACATTTAACATTGTTATCCCCGGATGGGGTGGTGGCGGCGGCTGAGGGTTACCGGGTCCAGATGTGCCGGCCGGTCCACCGTTGGCACCTCCAGCACCTGGGCCACCATGTCCGGCAGTTGCTGTTTGACCATGAGCGCCAGCAGCTGGTCCAGTGGCTGTTGGATTAGTGGCTGAGCCCCCATCGGAGCCAGTGCCACCAGGACCACCGCCACCGCCGGCCGCAAAACGTGCATCGAATTTCCAACAATCCACTGAGGATTTAAACCAATACAGCATAGATATTGAAATTATGATGAGGTTTGGTCGATGATTTTCCATCCTGGAATTAGAAATAAATATACATGTGCGATTAGTTGAATACACTTACATGATGAGAGAGAGTGAGATGGAGATAGAGACAGAAATAGAGGGTCTATCGGAGTAGATGAATGTGCTTTAGTTTCACGTGGTCAGATTGGAGAAGAGATGTGAATGGATTCAGATGGAGTTTGTGAAATGGTGAAACGGGGGGTAATGGGTATTTCTGGGATCAGCTGGGGGAAAGGGTAGAGATTTTGTTTACTTAACCTAAAACTCTCTAGTGGTTTCCTTCGAAATATCATCAAATGAGAATCAAAAGGAGGGGTGGACTCAAATTTTTGAGAATCAAAGGGGGCCACTGTTTTTATGAGAATCAAAAGGAGGGGGGCATGCAATTTGGCTCCCGGAAGATGTTAACGCACAGCAATTCATTCTGTACCGGAATTCGATACGAAATTACATCCACAATGCGACTAATTTTTCGTGATCAACGACAACAATCAATAAGACTGCCTACAAACGACAGAACGTCGTAACTCACCGATTGAGCGAATGAGTGCGCATCGTGAAAACCCGATCATTACAATTGGTTTTGCCGATCAATGTATCAGACGAATGCGTCTTCTGTCAAATATCACGATGATACGTCTGAATTCCCTTTTGGTTCAAAAAGAATTCCAATTTTTTTCACCCACCCCATTTCATTTTTTCGCTTCGTTGATTCCGGTTTTGCTCGGGAATTTTTTCATGAAAATTTATCACAGCTAATCATCTGGATAAGCATACGATATATCTTTAAGTAAAGTATCCTCGTATGCGCGCGTGTGTTTGTGTCTCACGGGAGAGGGGGGATGGGGGCGGGGGATGGGGGCGGGGGATGGGGGCGGGGGATGGGGGCGGGGGATGTGGGAACGGTGAAAATTCCATAGAATTCCTCGTTTTCACAAATCAGTCAAGCAAAGCCCCGAAAAGGAAAAAAAAAATAACCATCCTCTGTGCTTTGTGTATCGTGCCACTGTGCAATTTCACTTTCACGCAATCATTAAGGATACACATATCACGAAATGTGTGTCTTTGTGTGTCTCACTCTCTCGTTTTCGTCCTGCCAAGAGGTGTGTGTGTGCGCGAATGTGTTTTCGCGTGAATGAATGAATGTTTGGCCCAGCAACAGCAAAAGGAAGGTGCCATTTAACGAAATCACCCACAGTAATGGGCGCGTGATAGAGTGAACTTACCTACCAGTGCATGTGAGACATGTGAGAAGAAGTAACATTTAAACATGCATAACGGGCACAAATGGAACGAACGGCAATAAAGTGACGCGTATCCTATTAAGGAGAATCGCTTCATTGGTTATATATTGCCATTGATGTTTTATTTTGTTTTCCTTTCTTTTTTTTATTCTCAGTGATGCCTAAACATAAATTTGTTTAGCGTTAGACGAATTGATTTCTAATGGTGTGGCAATTAATTTTCAAAACCAAATTAGTTCGTTGTTAGTCGGCGTGGCTGTGTGGATGGTTGTGTGGTTGCCTTGGGGTGGAGTCGTGACTAAAAGCAATCCAGTTAGGAGGGAACCCCAACACGAAACCCGTGGAATAGATTTGTTTCAACTTTAATGTGAACATCAGATAGGGTGGCGTAAATAAATTGTCAGTGTGAAAATTCCATGCAAATGATAGATCGCACTGAAAATAGTAATCCATGCGTGTCCTTTGGGCGTGTGTTGTCCTGCAGGTGCTGATCCTGGATAACGCCAGTTTTCCCAGTGGAAATATGCTCAATCATAGAGTGTGTGATTAATTTCGTTCAGTTTTTGAAATTATGAACTCATTTGGAGGTCGCAAGAACTCATGAGAATCAACAGGGAGAGTGATTTTTTATTTGCCATAGGAATTGTGATCTCAATCTGATGAAATCCCATTCCAATTCGGCTTATAAAACAGTCATCTTTTGCTGTTTATTTTTTTCGCATTTATAAGATTTCGAAGAATCATTGATGTCTTGAGTTCCGTGAAATGTTCATCAATCCCCGTCTGCATGTGT
This sequence comes from Eristalis intricaria, assembly GCA_964034865.1. Lineage (NCBI taxonomy): Eukaryota > Metazoa > Arthropoda > Insecta > Diptera > Syrphidae > Eristalis > Eristalis intricaria. The sequence continues at coordinate 7,260,801 of OZ035877.1, read as the reverse complement.
TCACGATAAGCTCCCATATGCAATCTTCACATCAATGTCCTGCCTGTGCTTTATTTTGTCTTCACATGAAATTCCTTTAAATCTATTAAAATTCAACTTCCAATGGCAGTCTACGCCACGCGACTAAATTATATCTCAGCGCAATGAACGGACTGAAATGGAATGAAGTACTGAAGTACGCGCTATAAAAATGAGAATTCTCTTAAATGTATAAACGAACAGAGAATCTATAAATATTTCATTGCATTCATGCGGTTTATTCCGTAAGGGGTTTTGACTTATTCGTATGAGTGACTTTATGCCTGGCTAAGGCTCAGTGGATGTGTGTGTGTGTTTTTATGACCCCCATGCGTCATTCAGGGAGCTTTTTATTTCGGAGTTGTTTTTTTTTTTTTACTTGTCGGGCCTTGAAGTGCCTTGGCTTTTTTGTCACCATTTGTGTCCTAGTTTTCCTATGTCTGGTAATTGTTTACTTAGGATGAAAAAGAAAAAAAGTGGAGCAGCTGCCGGCAGTGTTTGTGTTTTGCTGGTATTATAATGAGAAAATGATAGTTTTTTAGTCGTAAATTGGTGTTGGATTTGATAGAATGAAAAATGGGCATAGGAATTATTGTTTACAAGTGTTTATTGATGGGGTCCCACAGGAGTGCAACCATGGGCCAGTTTTTTTTATGCAATAATAATATTCAAAAAGGAGCTTAAGAATTATTGTTCGGTGTTAGATTTGATAGAATGAAAATTAAGTTGTGTGTCCAAGTATTTACTAATGGCGTCCCACAGGAGTACGATCATATGCAAATATGTTTTCTGTAATCATACTATTAAAAAATGAGCTTAAGGATTATTGTTCTTTGTTAGATTTGATAGTTTTTAGTTTTCGTAGTATTTACTAATGAAGTCCCACAAGGGTGCGATCATGGACCAGTGTCCTTTCTTCAATCATAAAAATGAAGGTCGAGTGTTTCATAAGATACTTCCTTCCACCAAAATCTTGAATCTAAAGTGAAGGCTTCTCTTTAATTTTGATTTTACACAATACCACCGCCTACACCCGCTGGAAGTTGAAAATACAATTTTCTACTCACTTTCCCTCCACTGCTCGACGGCTCGACAATGAAAACGGCAGCGTCTCGAAAGGATTGATTGAGAATATCAAATATATCAAATGGTCTGCATAAAAGGGGAGGACATCAATTTGATTTCTTTTCTCCCTCATTTAGTTTTCATTCTTTTCTTGGAATCTGCTTTTGTACTTTTCTTTCTAATAATTTGTTTTTCTTGTTGTTATTCATTTTCTCAACTCGAAATCATTCATGCATTATGTTCGTTGTTCTTCGCCCCTCCACCACCACCACCCCTTGCCATGAATTGCGAATCCCTTCTCGCCGCCTCAATTACCATCCTATTGAATTCTATTGCAATTGTGTAAGTTGAACAGAGACGGGTTTGAAGAATCGGCCAGGCCATGGAAGCAACTCAAAGAATGAATGAAATAATACTCGAAGAAAGAATTGAATGGGCAAAATGATGAAAAATGGAGGAAGAAGATGGAGGAGGACCTTTCGCATTTCACAAATGGAAAGACAATTCTTCAGCAACTTAAGTTACTGGGTTTTTGTTACAGTTTTTTTTGCTTTGTTTGTTTTGTCTGCTTCTCCATTTCAAACCGTTCAACCATTCTTCTGCACTCATGGAGAGCCCCTTCAACTTTCAAGTTATGCTTTTTTTTTTTGCTTTTTGTTTCGTCCTTTTGTTGCCCTGTGTGTTACTGTTTCAGTAGGTTCTTGTTCTTGTTCTCGTTTTCGTTTTTCGGAAAACCGTCTTGCTTCCTTCTGAACGATTCATAGTTGTACATTCGATGGAATTGCCATTTTGATGGAGGGAATTTATTTTGCTGCAAATTGGTGTACCCAAGCATTGTGTATACTTCCACTGAACATGTGTATATGTGAATCTCTTTTCTGCTCCGCCCTAAGTGCTGTCGGGGGAGAGTAGGAATTTGTGTCAAGTTAAAAATAAAAGCTCAACGGTAGTGGTAGTGAAAGTAAGTCCACGAGAGAAATGTTCTGATATTACTTCGTTTGCTAGAACGGCGAGAGTGAACTGATATATGAGCGAAATAATGGAAGGCATTTGGGTGGTGCTGGGAATTGGACAGACATTTTGGGGATTCTTAGAGATATTTTGAATTGAATTTAGTTTTGCAGTTTGATGTGAGGAATTTAATTATTATTGCATGCTTTAGATGTTTGTTGTTTATATGTACATGCCATTTTTATTTTATGTCAGATTTAACTGAACCTTAAAATGAATTCAAATTTTGGGTTTAATTAGTGAAATATGAACTTCGCTTAGCTAGATTCTATGAACAGAAGCCTTTGAGACCATTTTTGAAGGAGACTAATGCAATGAAAGATTCCAGCAAATTCTATTGGAAGACTATTTCGATATACCATACAAGTATAAGTGTTTACAGTACGAATTCGATTTACGCAACTAATAGAAATCAGGGCAATTGAAATAACCGAGGTTGTTCCATTAACCGGGTAGCTTTTATTAAACTTTGTTGCTGGTGTTATGGTATGGGCGTTATGGTTGGTCCCTTATTTTGCTGAACAAATATACTGCCATCAGTTTAAATGATCTCATTAGAAATTTGGTTATTTCTAGCTCTTTGCTTCCGCCCTTACAAAGGCTTTTCCATCTGAGGGTAATCAGAAGCCTTAAGTCTAATGCATTTTTCTATTCCAGATTCAGCTCTAGCCACAAATTGTTTCAAAGCGCTTTATTCGGCTTATTGTGGACATTATATTTGAAACAAAATTGGTTCACTAAGCCACCTTTACCCACTTCGGATTAGAATTCACTTCTCTTTTTAAAAGATATTTTTATTATTTTCTTTGTGAAACCCCAGTTAAATGTATTACCCGAATCAATGATGGAACAGTTCGTATGAAGAAACAAACACTCTTAGAAACTAGTTCATTTCCAATCACTTGGGTACACACACATGCAAACTAATCTGTCAGGATCGGAGAAATCTAACTGTGCAAACAAACACAAATGAATTTGAAGATTGATGACGGAACAATGAAACACAAGAAGTTGCAATCGAGGTATCTTTTTTTGGAAGTTGCACTTATAGAGTCAACAAAGGCGATGATATTTGTGTAGTCAAAATCGAGTGTTGCGTGAATCGAGTTCGTACTGTATTTAGTTCCGGCATGTATACAAAGTCTTTTACATTAATTATTACTACTTGATTCCATTTTCAATTTGGGATCTAAATTTCCACTAAGACCTTAACTTCCCTTGGGATCTGACTTTTGTCGATTTGCAAACCTTGTTCCCCATTTAAGCTTACTGTGTTTCTGTTTATGAATATACGATTTTTATTTCGACCATGACATAAACATTTGGTGACCTGTTGCTTGTGTCTGCAAAGGTTGGGCATATTCCGATATAGTGGAGTAGTGTTTCCCCTTTCTCCTCATCCTTGCAGCTTCATCTTCTTCATGGTTGCCTATGCGGCAGTTGGCAGTTCGAACGTCTATTAGTTTACCAAAGTTCTTCCTGTCTAGCTGCAAGAGATTTCAAGTCCTCTTTGGGCTTAAGGCTTTACCATGTTCATATAGATTGATGTTGTTCCCAGCACCCTTCTGGCTTCGGTGTGGATCTACGGCATGTCGGGCTCTTTGATAGTCCGAAGGCTGCCTTTTGAACAGTGGTAGTCGATGTGTCATATAAATCTCTTGAGAACTGGAGTATATACCTGAATCGGTGGCATCACCCGATTACATTTTTTGGCTGTGAAGATTTCTATTGCAGCCGAGTCTCCCCCAAACTTCTCTCGTGGGAAGTACAATCAAGATAATTTTGTGAACCCACTGCCTTGTCTGGGGAAATCTCTGTTTATTGCATCGGTTGATTCGTCTCTTCAACACAATTCACCAGCTATTCCATTTTTTTAAGCCTGCAAAAGTCTCAGTCTCCTAACACAAACTGTTGCAGTGAGGAGTATCCTCGTCCTCATTAGCATTAAAGCTCTCACAAATTCCAACACTGATGGTGGTGGGAATGTGGACAGTGACTGTCCCAACCGAAGGGTGACCAGATAAATGATTTGTTTCCAATCGGCGCTAGAATCTTGGAAAAAATTTGAGCGTTAGTACCAAAGGTGTGTACAATATCCAATACGATTTTGGCATCTCTAGAGAGAATCAACTCGACTTATTTTGTGGTTATATGTGGCCCTACATCCGTATAAGTTGATGCATCCAGCAGTGCCATGAGTTCGCTCGAGAATGTTCCCGAAGACCCAGATTTCGACTAAAAATCATCTTGACGGACGAGGTCCTTATTTTTCTTTGGCCCAGGTAATGCGTCTTCAAAAATTGACTGTAACACATAGTAACTAACATCACAAGATGTTTGTTCACCTAGTCACTGCTTCAAATTGGCCACAATGTTCAAGACTGCCAAATTTAACTAAGGAGGCTTGAAGTCGAAATAAGCATCCGACTGTTGTTGTGATCAAAGCGAGAAAGTTCCCCACTTCAGTTAAAGCGGATAGAGAAAGTTCCCCACCTTAAAGTTCAGTCGATATAAATAAAACGTCTAAAACTCACCCGCTGTCCCATTTAAGAGACAACCGCGAATATCATAAAATAATCTATTCGGCGACGAGAGCTTGTGCTCAACTCTTATTTTTAAATTCCACAGAAACAAAAACACATTTCACTCGCCATGAATACGCTTCAACCACTTCCATGATCCAAACCGGAGGTATAATAAAAAGCTTCAGTTGAAATTTCTAATACATTCGTCACTTTGATGTTTCTCCTGCACCCGAGCAGATGTCCGCACGTTTTCGTTTTAATTTCTTCTCCACTCGCTCACTCGCCCACTCGTGCCAACCATTAGAAGAACAAAAGAAAAACAGAGGAAAACAAAAAAAAAGCAAAAAAAACCTCAGCAATTCAATTTCGCAATTGTCGTTCCAAGTGGAAGCGTTTAAATAAATTACACATCGCTTTCCATTTCCTTCCTCTGTCATCCATCTAATGATTCACTCTGTGGTTGTCAAGGCACGTTGACGGCAGTCACATCAAATCCCACACAGGTTAAGTACAAACGAGGAAACCAATTAAATCATTCAAAACCGAAGGCAGGCACCGGACGAGGAACGACACAAATTCACAAAACCGGAAACCGTCTTCTCAGCCATGTGAAGGGGATATCTCTCGCCACCTGTCAGAGTGATTAGAATGATGTCCAAGCAGCGGAGCGCAACAGCAGGGCCGCCGTAGAAACATCTATTTTATCCAAAAACCGTCCATTAAAATGCTAAACGAGCTCCAATTACTCGTTACATCACACAGGAAGGAAGCAAGTGAAAAGCGAAAACGAAAGAAAAAAAAACCATCGCCCCACGCCCTGCCGCTCAGTGGGAATGTCATTGAGTTGACAGGGCGTGCTTTTTTTATCTGGCCTCTCCCACACACACACACACTCACTCCACAGATGCGCGCTCGTTGAGAGACAAATTGTGTGGAGTAAAAGTTTTCACTGAGTGAAATCCCGAACATGAACGCGCCGTCATCGTCATGAGGCAACAACAACGACGGCGCTTAAGTGGAAAAGTTGTATCGCTTAGATTTGATTAAAATATTTTTTCTGTTCCCATCCATCCTCGGCTGCCTCGGCTCGCAAATGGTCTATCTGGCACCTGGGTATCCTTCCAGGAACACCATTCAACACTATTACTGTCGAGCCAACCGTGGGTCTCACGGGTGGTCTGTAGCTGGCGCTCATTCCCGGGGGGTGGACAGGACATCGGTCGGACGTAAGTTTTGTTGTTATGATTAATGTGTCCTATGTGCTACAATGCGCGCAATACCGCTGACGGCAGGACAATAGCCTGGCAGGACGGCATACCCCATCCGGCATTCGGCATTCCCTCAAGAACTGTAGCTGGTGGTCGCTCGTTGGTGGAAGATAACCTTACCTTCGAACTTTTTCCATTCTTTGAGAATTGTTTCGTGAGGGGGGCACGATATAAATTGATGCACGTGACAAAATGACATATTCATTGGAGATTATGCTCGTGGGGAGGGGGGCAGGTACGAGCGCGGGTGGACGACACGTGGTGTGGGATAATTGGGTAAGGACTTAGTTTTTCAATTGTTGCCGGGATAAAGGGAATTCCAGGAGGCCGTTGGAAAAGTCATTAGAGTTGGCATTCCAAGAACGAAAAGTCAGAGGAATCGAGGAACATTTTAAGGGATGATCGTTGTGCTTCTTGGCTTAAGTGGATCGTTCTTTTTGATTCTGATGGATTCATTTGATCTTCATTTGTTCATGCAGTAAGCTGTCTTTCATGCCCATCTGACTGATCCAAGAGTCCTGGGTTGCTGTCAAGCCTTCGATTAGAGCTCTTCAGGGCTCTGGATGTTCCCAGTGCATTTAGATCGCTTCAAGCGGGTTGTGGTGGTTCATAAGGACGTGTCTTATTTTCCAATTTTGAATAAATATTTAAACTAAATTTGCATTGTGGAAAAAAAACCTCTAAGTGCAGTCAAATTAAACTCAAAGACTTCTCTGAATTGCGACGTAACTCTCAACGGGCTGACGAAGTATTTAAGCCTCCAAATTATGTGGGTTCCGGCGCATGTGACATTCTGCAGAACTGTGAAGCGGACACGAAAGGACACTGGGTGGCTACTACCTATCGGATATCCCGAAGCGTTTTGTTGGTATCATAATCGTGCCATTAGACCACACGCTTCCAGATTAAACCTACCTTACAATGATTTCTGCAGAAACTGCAGACACCAAAAGGAGAGAGTATTGTAGATCTTTATTGCTCTCTCATCCCGTATATCACTTAGACGACTTCTATTTTAAAAACTCCCAGCTTTATCAAAAATGCTGGGAACTGGTTTTGCGGAATAAGATCAATCAGATTTTCGTGTCTAATAAACCCAACGTTCAAAGGGTCTAACCTAACTTAACCTTCCCGCTTTGCTACTGGCATCAGAATAAACGTGCGGATAATATTGTCTTGAACAACCTGGATCGTAGCTTATAGGCCTGCATGTGGTCTATTTTCCAGCACTGAGACTTGAATTTTCGGATGGTAAAGCCAATAACTAACCCAGAAGGTCGATGACGCGATGACGCGCCTAAAAACCGATGCGTTTTCTTTCTGCGACATCCTATCCTATGAGTCTTCATGCAGATTGAAATGGCGCTTCTTTTCAGGCCTTACCCATGGTCGTGCGCCGGCAAAATTAATCGCCTGCTACCTTAGCCACCGTACATAAATGCAGTGTTCTCGCAGTTAACAGACACCCCTCATAATCGGACAAATTTATTGGTTCCGGTTTTGAGAGAGTTCACTGCACCCATTAGAAGAATATAGAATTGATCGCTAATTAAAACAGACAGTTTTGAAGAAAGCGCCAATAATTGATAAATGAATAGCCTAGGAACAAGATATCCACCTTGGGATACCCCAGGAATCGCTGTAAATGGGTAGGATGTGAATGATCTGAAGAGGATTTCGTGGAGGAGTTCTTTCAGGTTGAATTCATTATTGTCTATTTATGCAGATTGTTGTACCTTCGTAGCTTTTTTATGATGTCCTTCATCGCTAAAAAAAAAACGACTTCTGATCGTTGCTTTACTCAATCTTGATACTTCGGATATTTGAATCAGCCTTTTGTTGTTCTTATTTTTATGAAAATATGCTACGCCTTTGTATGCAGAATCCCACTCTGCACCTATCCCATCGCAAAGTTCATCCACCCCAGGATATCACTTTCACCATCAGTGTATCCCAACGAAACAAAACAAAACAATATCGAAGCGATAAAATCGAGGAAAATACTTTTTATGTATATCCCTTTATTTTTTTATTAAATGCCATCATCCTCTTCAGTCGGCCTGTCCAGAGAGTGAAGCTGAACGCCATTGGAGGAAGTGTTTGGTGTCAATGATTGCAAAACAAGATAAATGGTTTCCTCATTGAGGACTCTTGATAGATGACTCTTTCACAGAGACGCACACACACGAATGCCATGACACCTCTGCTGTTTCCTTTTGTGTATAAAAACGGATAAAGATTAATGGTAACTCTCGCATCATCACCATCACTCTGATCATCATCATCAGCAGTCCCATCAGTGGCAGCAGTATCCTGGGTGGCGAGGGGAGGAGGGCTTGAGTCTTGGAGTAGCTGGGGCTGGGAGCAGGCAGTGGACAGAAAAAGGATTCTTGAGTTTATTATCCTCTTACACAACTGTTAGGCATGAAAAAACCGAACACATTCATGCAAAAATGTACACAGATCAACGGATGTGCTCGATATTAGATACGCCGTGCCACTGCTCTACTCTGCTCTGCTCTGCTGTGCTGTGCTGAGCTATAGCTCGCTTTCGGCGCTCAACATCGAAAGGAAATGTTAAGGAATATTTATGGCATCACCAGAAGCCTTTTTGCTACTCGCCTCTAATCCAATAAAGGGATTTATTAATCAGAATATGTGAGGGAACGAGTGAGTTGGTTCCGATGTGGGTTTCGGTGGCATGTCTAGGCTGTGTGTTGTGCTTCTATTTATTCTGCTGCTGTGTTGTTGGGCCTGTGTTTGTATGCCATAAAATGAATGATAACCAGCGATGTGACTCGAATGTCTAACACAGGATAAAATGAAATAAATCGAGAGTGAAGGCAGTAGAGAGAAAGAGAGGCAGCCGACGAAGTAGTAGTTCACGTATTCAATATTCGCATTATTAAAATTGTTGTAGTCACTGGTCTGTTGTTGTTCGTCCTTGGGCGGTCTTGTTCAGTCAGTGGATTGTTGTGAGCTGCAGGACAGTGAAGGGCAATAACTTATCAGCAATCAAGTGTGAGTGATGAAATGAGGGAATAAATTGTGCGTGAGCGAGTTAATATGGTGTGTTTAGTTAAGCGTATGGACCTTGGACGGCTGTCAGGAGCCATGTATGTACGTATGAATAGTTTGCAAAATGTTTGAACGTGGTGAGTGAGTTAATTTTGTCATCTGAAGGAATGAAAAAGGGTGGGGGGGCATGAAGGCGGGTGCACGCCTTGAAAATCTGAATGAGGAAATGTTCAGCATTCGGCTTGCTGGAGAATAAAAGGGCGTGAGCCATTCATTTCCACTGCCTTTCATTCTTAAATTGATCCCTCTTAACGTCTCTCATTCAATTAAGTTTCATCGGAAATGTTTCTTTCGCCATCTCTATCTCTATCTCCATCTATCTATTTCCATTTCTCTCTCTCTCTCTCTCTCTCTGTCTCTATCTCTCTCTCTCTCTCAATCAATCAAAAACGTTGTTTCCCCGGCAATGTAAGTCGAACGCCGTGTCTTACTGTGAAGCATCCTCATGAATTCATGTCAAGCCTGTCTGAAACCATCAAAAAACCGTGCCATTAGCTACAGATTATTAGTTTCACTCGAACGGACAATCATTTCACCGCCCATCATTCGTTGCCTCTCCTCTATTTACATTTTCCACCCACAAAAACGTTTGAGTCGTCCATAAATAGTCGGCGACACACCACTCAAGATTGCCAGCCACTCAACCCTATACACCATGGATACGCGAATACAGATGTGATGGCCGCCTCTCTCCACCTGTACGCAGGATCAAAGCACTCCAAGTAAACATTCGGCATTCATAACGTCGTATCGCAAACACTGCAAAGTGAAGGAATATAAAAAAAAAAAAAAAAAACGAGGAAAACACCAAATTCCCGCTTTCGATTCCCTTCCGATTAAATGGAGCAATAACGAAGCAATATCTGTCAGCGAGGCTTTTTTTCTTTGCATTTCTTTCTCATTCCGGTAAGCGAACGTACCAACGAACGAATACAGCGCTAAAATCCTTAAGCAAATATTTACGCTCCGCACAACGATGGCGCAGAGGGGAGATATCGAAAATCAATTGCCTATTTCATCGGCATCATCACGCATCAAAATGCTTCCTCACAGATATTTTATCTGAATTTAAACATCCTGCACGGCCCACCTCATCCGGCAGAGAGGCATCATCATTGCCTTCCTTCTCGGCCGCCCGCGCACCCGCACCACTTGCGGCGTGGCGCTGCGCGGCGCCTTCACCTCATCCGGCACACGGTATCCTTTGAGCAAACCAATACAAAATTGCGAGCGCGATATCGATTCAAAAAAGAAAAACTCCTCCGAACATTGCCAACGTTTTGATTAACACGTGTTATTCCCTCTCTCTCGAGGGGGTGGGAGATGGTGTGGCAGGGGGCACCACTCAACCGTCTTTTCAGGCTGAAAGTGTGCTTGGTGACGTTGAAAATTACATCGCCTCAGCTCTGGGTGGGTGGTAGATGGTGTGTGGTGGAGGAAAGGATTGTGTTTTCCACTTTTTCATATCGCGAACCGCATCACTCAAACCCGCGAGGAGGAGATTGAAAGTTCAATCTCACGAATGAACAAAAAAAAAACGAGTGAATCTCGTCCCTCCCCCCGTTCATTGTATATGACTGGGTGTTGGATTTAAGCTGAAATCTATGCCCTGGCGAAAGGTTAGAGGTGGAATATATTGAAATTTTCTTCTTCTCGTTTTATTTTGCGTTGAAACTTAATATCCTTGAGATTGGTATGTGTGCGGTATATGCGCGGTCGGCTCGTGACGATCGTGTGTGCAGATTGTGACGTGGAAATGAGTAAAATATTGAAATTTATGTGCTTCGGAGATTTTTCATTTTGATGGAGCTTCAAATTGAGCACTGTCAACGTGACAGTAGAATGCGCTCGTTTGGAGAATGTACTGCTTGAGAAATCGTGTGTGTATGATGGGTACTTGAAAATTGTGACATTGACTTGATTTGTCATGTAATGACGATGTGACGGGTGCAATGAGGACTTGGTTTTTTGTTGGGTATACTTCAGGAATGAATGTGTGTGGTTGGATCGGATAGGCCTGACCATTATCGTTTATCGTCCATCTGGGATGGAGTTCCCCACAATTGATTGAAATGGCCTGTGCCGTTTTGTCATTTTGTGATAAAACGTTAGGCACAAAAATGTTGTTCCACAGGTTGGCTCGGACGGGCCTATACGTTTTCCATAAATTTTGTGGTCATACTTAAGCCATTAAAATAATGTTACAAAGATTGGATTGTATGGACTTGTTCCTTTTGTCAATTTGTTTCTCTGGTGTTTCGTATGGAAGTTTGGACAGGTTATATCTCGAGAACGGTACGCCCTGGGACAAAATTTCCGCACATAATTTTTGAAGCTTATGACTTGATCTAGAGGATGGAATTGGAAAATTCCCCAATTTACCGTTATTTGGGCAAATTTTTGAAAAAAAAACGGGGAAATTTATTTCTCTGGCGTAAATTATATGAAATTTTACATCGGCTTTGAAGGAAGTTCGATCTGCATTGTTGTTCGTAACGTGAATTTACATTGTGCAAGTTTTCATCACAGCCAGTCACCGGCAAGGCTATAATTAAAATTATTTTCCCCCACAAAGTGCATTATCCTTTAAAAATTAAACCCTTATAACGGTGAATTTGTCCTCTGTCTAACTCCATCCTCTAGGTCAAGTCCCAAGCTACAAAATCGGTCTCAGTCACTTTGCTGTAGGACGCATAGTTTTCGAGATATGAGCAAATTAAGACCGACATTCATGATTTTTTTCAATGTAGAAAAATCGACATCTGTAGGGGTTCTGGCGGTTCCTATGAAATTTTCCACTGCTCATATTTCGAGAACGGTGCGTCCTAGAACAAAAAACATGTGCATATTTTTTGTAGCTTATGACTTGATCTAGAGGATGGCATTGGAAAATTTACGATATAACCATTATTTGAGGAAATTTTTGAAAAAAACGGGGAAATTTGTTTCTCTGGCGTAAATTATATGAAATTTTACATCGGCTTTGAAGGAAGTTCGATCTGCATTGTTGTTCGTAACGTGAATTTACATTGTGCAAGTTTTCATCACAGCCAGTCACCGGCAAGGCTATAATTAAAATTATTTTCCCCCACAAAGTGCATTATCCTTTAAAAATTAAACCCTTATAACGGTGAATTTGTCCTCTGTCTAGCTCCATCCTCTAGATCAATTCCCAAGCTACAAAATCGGTCTCAGTCACTTTGCTGTAGGACGCACAGTTTTCGAGATATGAGCAAATTAAGACCGACATTCATGATTTTTTTCAATGTAGAAAAATCGACATCTGTAGGGGTTCTGGCGGTTCCTATGAAATTTTCCACTGCTCATATTTCGAGAACGGTGCGTCCTAGAACAAAAAACATGTACATATTTTTTGTAGCTTATGACTTGATCTAGAGGATGGCATTGGAAAATTTACGATATAACCATTATTTGAGGAAATTTTTGAAAAAAACGGGGAAATTTGTTTCTCTGGCGTAAATTATATGAAATTTTACATCGGCTTTGAAGGAAGTTCGATCTGCATTGTTGTTCGTAACGTGAATTTACATTGTGCAAGTTTTCATCACAGCCAGTCACCGGCAAGGCTATAATTAAAATTATTTTCCCCCACAAAGTGCATTATCCTTTAAAAATTAAACCCTTATAACGGTGAATTTGTCCTCTGTCTAGCTCCATCCTCTAGATCAAGTCCCAAGCTACAAAATCGGTCTCAGTCACTTTGCTGTAGGACGCACAGTTTTCGAGATATTAGCAAATTAAGACCGACATTCATGATTTTTTTCAATGTAGAAAAATCGACATCTGTAGGGGTTCTGGCGGTTCCTATGAAATTTTCCACTGCTCATATTTCGAGAACGGTGCGTCCTAGAACAAAAAACACGTACATATTTTTTGTAGCTTATGACTTGATCTAGAGGATGGCATTGGAAAATTTACGATATAACCATTATTTGAGGAAATTTTTGAAAAAAACGGGGAAATTTGTTTCTCTGGCGTAAATTATATGAAATTTTACATCGGCTTTGAAGGAAGTTCGATCTGCATTGTTGTTCGTAACGTGAATTTACATTGTGCAAGTTTTCATCACAGCCAGTCACCGGCAAGGCTATAATTAAAATTATTTTCACCCAGAAAGTGTCTTATCCTTTAAAAATGAAACCCTTTTAACTGTGAATTTGTCCTCTGTCTAGATCCATCCTCTAGATCAAGTCCTAAACTACAAAATCGATCTCAGTCACTTTGCTGTAGGACGCACAGTTTTCGAGATATGAGCAAATTAAGACCGACATTCATGATTTTTTCAATGTAAAAAATCGACATTTGTAGGGGTTCTGGCGGTTCCTATGGAATTTTCCACAGCTCATATTTCGGGAACGGTGCGTCCTAGAACAAAAAACATGTACATATTTTTTGTAGCTTATGACTTGATCTAGAGGATGGCATTGGAAAATTTACGATATAACCATTATTTGGGGAAATTTTTGAAAAAAACGGGGAAATTTGTTTCTCTGGCGTAAATAATATGAAATTTTACATCGGCTTTGAAGGAAGTTCGATCTGCATTGTTGGTCGTAACGTGAATTTACATTGTGCAAGTTTTCATCACAGCCAGTCACCGGCAAGGCTATAATTAAAATTATTTTCCCCCACAAAGTGCATTATCCTTTAAAAATTAAACCCTTATAACGGTGAATTTGTCCTCTGTCTAGCTCCATCCTCTAGACCAATTCCCAAGCTACAAAATCGGTCTCAGTCACTTTGCTGTAGGACGCACAGTTTTCGAGATATGAGCAAATTAAGACCGACATTCATGATTTTTTTCAATGTAGAAAAATCGACATCTGAAGGGGTTCTGGCGGTTCCTATGAAATTTTCCACTGCTCATATTTCGAGAACGGTGCGTCCTAGAACAAAAAACATGTACATATTTTTTGTAGCTTATGACTTGATCTAGAGGATGGAATTGTAAAATTCCCCAATTTACCGTTATTTGGGCAAATTATGCAAAAAAAATAAGGAAAATTTGGTTCTCTGCTTTTGGAAGTGAAAATTGACATTGAAGTAGTATCTTAGTCCGTCCTTTGTACCACTCGACATTTATTTTGTTCATTTTGATAAGTTCCCTTCATTTCAAAGGCAATCATACTTTCACTCGCCCTTTCATCCTCCCTACTAACCACCTCCTACTCAAAACAAATGCCCAATCTATTTATCAATTCTAATCTTGAACTCAATCCCTTTGTCGGTCGCATAAACCGCCCCATTAATCATTTTCTGTTGCTCAATCCAATCGACCAACTCTCCGAAGACAAGGATTCTCACAACAATATTCGATTGTCACCAGCAGCAAATATTGACACACACTCCTTTCAGTCCAACCAGCCAACCGCTATCTCGCACACTCAAAACAAAACTAACAAACCTACTCTATCAACATTAGTCGAAGCCAAGAAAAAACAAGCAAACACAAACGTCATTCAAATTCAACAACAACTCGTTCGAATGGCTTGATTCTGTGTCGTCGCGAGGATTCGCTTCAATTAGTGTATTCATATCTAGATGCACTCAATCGGAAGTGAAACAAAAGACGAAACCGTGGTGGGTGAAAAAGAGACGCCTTCCTCCTCCTCCTGCTCCTCAGGCATTTTTTTTTTCTGTTTGCATTGCGCTTATGCAAAATTAATCAAAACCTGAAAACGCGGAGGAAGCGGAGGAATGGAATGGGCTCGTCGTGTTCCCTAAATCAATTATTTTCCCATAAATAAGGCGAATGGGGAATTAGAACTCACTCATGCGGTGAATTTCCATTTTAGTTGTCTTTGTTTTGTGGCTTTTCTCGATTTGCTGTGTGCTTCTCCTTCTGCTTCCATCCCTTGTCGAGAGTGTGTATGTAGGACGGTGGTTCATAGAACCACAAAAAAATGTGGGACAACATTGTGATGGGGATTATGAAGGTTATACACAAAGGTGATGAGAAAAGTTTCCATCTTTCAAATGGCTTTCGCTTGGTCTAATGACATTATGGGCCAGTCAATGCCCGTGAGGACGGACACGAGCTGATGAGATTTTATCAATAAAACTTTTCCAATAAATTTCATTTTGCCATCGATTCTGGTTTCACTTTAAATTGCAATCTAGGGACTCGGAGACTTGATGGTGATTGGTGGCGTCACACGCATGCTGGTATGCTGGTATGCAGCACTTGAAAGTGTTTTATTTGAGTGGGGGGAAAGCTGACAATCACTTATGTCAGTCCGGAGTTAGTTTGATGAGGGACGATGAAAACTTTTATGTGGTGGTTCCTTTGGGGGATTTGTTACTGGCAGCAGCTTGTGGCTGTGGGTCGTCCAGTTAATCCGACTCATTGTGAAGTGACATGCATAAATTTTGACCCTCTTAATTTTGTAACAAAAGACCTCTGCACTGTGGTCGAGTGGGTAGTCTTATTGACAAAGGTATTTACGATTCACTAAATGGTAGAATTCTTGTTTCCGATGCTTAAGATTGTTGCTTTTCCAGGAATGACTGTCGGTAATTTTGTTTATGTTCCTTGGGAATGGGGCTTTACCAGCTCTTAGCATGAATAAGGTCCTTTGAAGGATAGCCACAGAAGCCTTTTCAAGAATGATGCGTAATTTGTGTCTAAGGTCACGAGGTCTTGCCCTGAAATTGTGTCCTTTCAAATTTTAATCCGCATTTGAATTGAGTTCTCTTCCAAAAGGTCATATTGTAGCATTAACGCTGTTGGCTTGGTTTTCCCAGAAAAAAAACCCCTCTACACTGTCAACTCGTGCCAGTTTCTTGGATTTGGTAATTCACATTGGAGCGTGGGGAGGTTGCCGCAATTTGGGCACAACTGAGCTGTTGAACAGCCACCGGGCATAGTCAACAGATGCACGTTCTCCTTTAACTACAAATTTGTCTACCATTAGTCGCTTTAATGTCACTTGAAGAAGACTACAAATTTGTCACAGTGATATGCAACACGACCGAGGATAATAATGGGTGTTAATATACGAGTCCTGTGGCTGATCTACAGTAATGATACACGCCGTGCCATGGTTTGTACACAAGTAAACGCCAGTTCAAATACACGGATATTACTAATCATGTACACGAGCAATGGTAAGCGCGTACTGATAGATCAAATTAATACACGGGTACACGTTATTTTTCTAAATACACGAGTATTGATACACGTGTACTTGAGTACTGATAGACGCGTACTGATAATCCCTTTATACACGGATACACGCACACACGGAATCTGAAAACATGGGTATTGCAACACATAAACACGGGTAATGACAGACAGATACTGATAGTACCTCGATACACGGGTACACGTTGTCGGTCTAAATGCATGGTTATTGGTGGACATTTACATGGGTAATGATGCACGTGTACTGATACTTCATTGACTCAATGTCGGCATTAATGCACCTAAATGTACTACATTGATACACGGGTACACGTTTGTTGGCTTAATTACGCGATTATTGGTACACATGTACCGGATTACTGCAACACGCATACGATAGGTCCTTGATACACGGGTACACGTTTTCGATCTAAATACACGGGTAATGTACCACGGGTACACAGGTTCAACGTTACACTGTTTCATGGATACTCAATTTGCACACATTTTAAATGAAAAATCAGATTTTCTAATCGGTCTACATTTGCCTTATTTTAAACCCAAAATCACGTATCTCTCACGTGCGCCACACCTCAAATAAAGTTCACCTCAATTGACACCTCCCTCTCGTATGCAGCATCCAGCTTGTTTTGTATAGCACACAGAATTGGCCAAAGTCCCAAAATTCGACATAAATTCACCGAAAATCCCCCGCATAAACCAATTATTTACCTTTCACACCTATCCTGTCGACACCTCCAAAGCGAAGCTGCACTTCATTACCAATTTAGTGGCATTCTGCACTAAACTCTGTGCGATACGGCGGCACTCGCCGGTGGGACACGATCTGCCAGCCTCTGGCCTAAATCGTTTGTAATTTCATTGGGATTGCATGCAGTGTCGCATCGGTTTTTTTTTTTATCATCTTGTTTTTTTGTTTGGTTTTTACTCATGCATGATGTCAGTCCCAAGTGCAGCCTCCCCGGCCGAGCTGCCCGTGCCCAGGCCGTGACCCGGTGTATGGCAAAATGTTTTTGGGATTATAAATTGAATAGATTCTAATCTTCGGGCTTTCGAATGGAAAACACCATTTTGGGGCTTATCTCACCGCGGATCCCTGAAACGTTTTAAATGTAAAATATATTCACGGACCCCTTGCCCGTCGGGACGGCGCGGCGCGCACTCTATCCGGGTGCATATTTAAAGGTTATCGACTTTAAATATCGCGCTGTGTGCAAACGCATACATTAGAGCGGCACGGTGACATCAAACTGACATTAACCTCTGCTCCGGTACCTCCGATCCGGCAGAGATTACCGGGTTTAGTGTTGGCCATGACGTGGGTTGGGTTCGGATCCGTAAGGGTGCATGCGGATGCAGTGAATTCATTATTTCTGATTCTGTTCCCTCTTTTTTCCGTTCCGCGAGTGGTGATGGGAGGCAATGGAAAAAAAATGTTGCGTATACGTACGAGTGGGCTGGACGTGTAATTCGGGGCTCAGGATGGGGACCATCGGCTTTGTGTCAGTCACTGATTGATTCATTGCTCTAGGCGGGTGGCAACGTCAACGAAACCCATCGATCTAAGGGGAAAGCTTTTTGGTGGAATTTTCCTTGTGGAAAGATCGATATGACAGTCTTTATAAGACATGGCTGCCCGAATAATTTTCGTCGCAACCCATTCCCCCCGTTGTTCTGACTTGTATTCGAAGTAAAAGTCCCACAAACGGCACGTGAATCTCACGGCTCTTTCCTCGAAACTTTCATTTCGTCGCGTCACTTAACAAGAACACTCAATGGTCTAGACAACCCCTCGGCAATATCGTCAGGCGCCGTTTTCAAGCGGAGACTAGCTTCCCTGAGTATATCCCGTTCATTTGGTTCAGACAAAGGTTGTCCTTGTTCATTTGAGGGAACCGTCGTCATTGATAGTCTTGTCAGCGTCAGTTAACAGTGCTTTGTTGCCGCTGTCAAATAAGGCGAAGACCGAACAATGGTAATGGCCGCAAGGTTATTGGAGTGTTCACAAAAGCGGAAAGTTCATAACCCTCGGAATTGGATTACCCTCGCCCGAAAACCAAAGCGACACAATTCCATGAAATGGTGTGGGATATCCTTGTGAAAAGGATGTTGTCCGCTCAATCGCGTTTATTTTACGCGACTGTCGTTTAACCCTCGTTATATTTCGTTGATAAGCTGTTCTGTCCTTTAATCGGTTGAAATATAGTCAGGTCTTGGAGTGTTGGTGGCTTCTTCTGGAGCATTCAATGAAATCTCTTAACCATGAGCTCTGTCTGTGGATGGCGGCGCGCATCACTGCGTATGGCAGAGCACAAATGTTTGACGAAGCGGATGCGGTGCTAGTGGCATCATGTGCCCTTAGCTCACCACCAATTGACGAGCTTACAATCGAATTCCAATCCCTCCGCTGGCTGTCCGAAATCCATTCGTAATTCAAATCTAGATTATGGGTCAACAGCCAGTGTCGCACGGACCATTAATAACGTCAATTAGTCACCTCTCTAAAGCACACAGATAATTTCATATAATTTCATATGTCGAAAAATTGAAAAGGCTCCGGGCACTCCCACCGCCCAGCCTCAGCCTTCGGCTCGGTTGCAAAAACCGAAATCGAGCGGAAACGCTGAACAATTAATTTGAAGCGAACGCAATATGCGAATGCCAGAGCCGTTAATCGCGTTGTTTAAAACAAATTAAACCCGTTTAATCGATTTGTAATTAAATTCCAAAAATTCCCCTAATTGCCTAATAGAACCGAACAATGTGTGCGACCTGACATGGCAGACCACCGACGGTGATGTTGTTCGCCCACCCGTTGGCTGCACAATGAAAAAACCAAAGCCCTCCTCGTCCAGCATTAGCGCCGCATTGCGAAACGTACAACAGAAGTGTGTCACTACGCTTTTCAGTGCACCGAGGGTTGAATTCAATTAAAGAGCACAAAATATAATCCTAAATGAAATGTGATTGCTCGAGTCCCTCATGGGGGGTGCACAAGGGAGGCCCCTCCCCTGCCAGTGACACACCGGCTCAAGCCCTATTTGCAATTATTTCCATTCCACCCAGGTAGTCGTCGTCGTCGTTGGTAGTGGCGGATATTAATCATCTCGACAGTGTACAAAAAGCGAAGGTCGCTCTTAGAAGGCCGGCTGGCTACGGCCCTGGTTGGGCATAGGAGAAAGAATTGATTGTAAGGAAGTGAAAAAAGAAAATAAAAAAAAAACACAAAGTCCAAATCAGCGCGCGGCTGGTAATGAAACAAAGCAAACAGAACGCACAGCTTGGAGGTCATGGATGATGATGATGATGGTGGTGGTGATGTGGCCGCCACCCACATTTTGCATGACATTTTGAATGCCTGTCACGAACATGACCAGAAAAATTATAGCACACAGGACAACACCACACCGCAAGAGCAGCATGTCACAGCACCTACACCACTGAAACCAAGGAAACCCCATACGGTGAGCGAGCGCGGCGAGGGGTGGGCAGGATGACAAACGAAACCATTTGTCGTATGCCACCGTTGAATGGACGGCTTGTACTTGACTGGTGGTGTCGGTGAGGCGATGTGAGGAATCCTTAAGGACATTTGTTTATTCTTACTTTGTGAGGGTTTTTTTTTTTATTTTTCGACCCGACTTGGGGCATGTTATGCGGCTGTACGCTGGGTTTAATTACTCGCGTGTTTTTTTATATTTTTTTTTCCACTCGTAGGGGAAGGTTTGGTTTTTTTTCTCTGCTTTGTGTAAAGGAATGTTGGTTTGCAAAAAATACCAGCCTTACGTTATTCTTCGCAGAAGACAATGGCAGGAAAGACTGAGGGCGCATATGAGACCTCCCAAGGGCCTGTAAGTCTACCTAGGGAAGAGCACATGTGTTCTTTCTTGGTTTTCTTTTATTCGATTTCGAGACCTGCTTGTGGATGTCTGTCTTCCATGAGGATCCATTACGAGGATGACAGTTGATATCAGACTTGGAGCTTCTGTTTGATTAATTTATAGCTACAACTTAAGCCTCTGTTTTTCTACACTGTCTGCTGGCGCTTTTCTGTTTGTGGGTTGGGAATGTTTAAAGCAGTCGTTGTAGAACGTGTCATTTGTGAAGATAGAAGCCGACCAAAGTCACGAAGATAACGAACGTGGCGCTAGGCAAAGCAGAGAATCCTCAAACGAAACTACTCCTGTTCACTAGACGTACAAAGACAAGATGGGAATCTCCTATTATATGACTGAAGAAATGGCGCTAGTCTAATTTTCAACAACGCCGCAGTTTTGAAACGACGCAAAGTGGGACCACTCAAATCACCAATTCGTCCAACCTTGCTCGAGGGACAACAATGTTGTAGTTATTACAGTGTGAAGGCTCTAATCAACGATCTGAACGATTTTCAGACTGGTCTTGTGGCAGTTATTGTAATTTTTTAATTTATAGTGCTTACAAGAGTAAGGTTATGCAACTCAAGACCTTTGCTATGGCTATGGCTGACATTCGGCGAATGTAGGTAGCTAGGTAGCAGGGGCTGCTAGTGAAGTTACCAGCACACTTAGACCATGATTGTCCTTTGTGATACTCACAGTCAGGCTGCTACCACTGATTGACCATTCCAGTGAAAGGTCCTCTAATTTGATCCAAGCGGCAAATCGTGAGAGGACTGAATTTGAGAATAAGATAAGAGTGCATTAACTTTGCTCTCACTGGGATTCGAACCGAGGACCCCCCACTAACCAAGGGCAGGCACTTAACCAACTGAGCCATTCAGTCGTTCGGCGAATGTACTCCTTTGCCGATCGCCTGTACTTCTCCTCGCCTTTAGCTGAATTCTCGAATTCTGTTTTTCATGAAGGAATACCTGTGCTTTTTATAGGCAGAGTGTAGGTTTTTACGTGATCGTAGCTTGTGTGCCTGGAAAAACCCAAGAAATGCAGATCGACACCCACCACCTATTCGTCGATTTCAAGACCGCATATGACAGCGTGCATTCCTGCCAAGCTCGTCAGGTTGTGCAGGATGACGACGGAGAATTCTCGCTGCATCAAGGTCGGTAAGGAACTCACCAAGACCTTCAATGTCAAAAAAGGTTTCAGACAAGGCGATGCATCATGTGACTTTTTCAACATTATTCTTGAGAAGATCGTGCAGAACTCACACTCTAACACAAGAGGAACGAACTTCCAAAAGTCCATACAACTGCTAGCATTGGTCGAACACAGCGAGCCGTCAATGAAGCGTTTGCTGGCATTGAAGCGGAGGCGGCCAAAATGGGTTTAGCGGTGATGAAGTATATGCTGTCATCAAGAAGGGACGCACAACATCGCGTCACCATAGCCAGCTATAACTTCGAGGTAGTGAAGGACTTCGTCTATCTCGGCTCGCAAGTGAACAGTACGAACAACACCAGTACCGCGATTAAACGCAGAACTACTCTTGCTAATCGCTGTTTCTTTGGGCTCAAGAGGCAATTGAGTTGTAGAGTCCTCTCTCGAAGGACCTAGCTAACATTATAGTGCGGAGGCATGGACAATCTCAAAAGCGGATGAAGAAGCACTTGGTATTTTCGAGAGAAAAGCTCTGCGTTCAATCTCTGGTCCTGTCTGCGTTGATAGTTATTGGAGAAGAAGATTCAACCACGAACTGTACGGGCTGTACAGTGGCTTGAGCCTAGTCAGGCGTCTACGGGCCATGTAGAGCGCATGGACAACACTGCTCCAGCCCGAAGAGTTTTCGACTCCGAACCAGTGGAACAACGCAATAGAGGACGCCCACGGAACCGATGGCGCACCCAGGTGGACAAGGACCTCAATCGACTTGGTGTGCGCAGTTGGAGACAGCTGGCTTAAGATCGTGCCGGCTGGAGAGGCTTACTGCTTGAGGCCCAGGTCCACCCCGGACTGTAGCGCCACCAGAAGAAGAAGAAGAAGCTTGTGTGCCTACTCATCGTCGCGGATCTCTGAATTTTTCACCGCATCACTTTGGTTTGCCACACGGCTGTTGCCGAGCAAAGACTGTGCAGATTTTGACCCCGAGCTATTCCCATCGTTATCACCAGCCGACACAGATGTGGACAGGGAAACGTAGTACTTGTGGACGATCGTCGTGATACATAGATCATGATGAAGGGAACTGTCTCGGCCGGCTTGGGAGATACGTCCTCATTACATCTTACTCGTACCCATCATGTTAGTGTGTTGCACAGCCATCCTAAGATTTCAATCGGAATTCAGTTAGACTCTGGAGGTCTTGAAAAAATGTTCTCCCAGCGTTCTTTATACCAACTCTCAGACACATGGGCATTAGCAAACTTAATGAGGAGTGTTCTTCTTTTCCGCATCGTCACCGCAGCCTCTGCATGTGAGCTCCTTGGCTTATCCCCATTTTGATTTTGTATTAGCTCAGATGTTCAGATGATCATCAGCAGTTAGTGCTCCTAGAGTGGAAATGGTAGCTCATTCCTAGATGTCTCCGATATCTCAAGTGTCCACAACAATAGTGTTTGTTTGAAGTAAGTTAATTTTTCTTGAACAGCATTTGTGTCCTCCGTTGAATCTCATGAGCAGTCTTTAACTCCTAGGTTATTGACGTGGCATGCTTGCCTTTCTTGAGTTGGTAATGTTTGGTTTCTGTCGTACACAGCCTTCAAGACCTTAATTCTTCATGGCTTGTGGCACCAATTTGCAATCATTCGGTTTTGCCCTCCTTTATACTTTCTTCTTCGTGTGGAGATACAGTACGCGGTCTCTCCCTAACAACGAACTCTAACTAGCGTCTTCCCATTGTGTCCACCAAGTTGGTTGAGATTCACCTTGGACGCGACCGTTCTCTGTTAGTCCCTAAAGACTCGAAGTGTCTATTTCAAAAATGCTCAGTTTCTCAAAGGCTAGCTGTGCCAGTTCCCAGGTCACACCTTCTCCACCTACCAGTCAGTTATCCTCCTATCCATCACGTCCCCACCATTTTGTGCCACCAAGTGTGTAAGAAATAGCATTTTGTCACGTTTAAATGTCGCTACCCTCCCATGAAGGTCATAGCCCACGATAACTACTAGTAGGTTCTTGGCCTCCAAACGATGGTGCTGGGCCCCTCTTCCCCTCCGCTCGTCAGGCAGCTGCGGTGGTGTTTGCCAAACAGGCCGACATGGAGTAACGTATGAACAATCATTTCTGACACCTGCCGTGAGCTCGTCTAAACCGTTAAACATCATAACGCACGCACACACAATAGAACCTATGTGGTGTGTGTGTGTGTGTTTGGTAACGATGATGAGTGTGCTCCTTGCGAAGGTCATTTGCTTTGCCGAAAAACGCACATAATGGCACCTTGGTAGAATGTTTTTATGGCCCAATCGTGTTGCCAACCAACCAACGGCCGTGGGGCGACAGCGGCAACAGTGGCGGCGGAAAAACCACGGTTGGAGTGTGGGTAAATTTACATTTTCACCTAGGGGTGGTGCTTTGTGGAAGGGTGAACGTATCACAAAACACACCTACACACCCACACACAGAGATTTCTATTTAATACCCTGCCACTTTGAAGTACTAAAAGTGTTTTGTGTGTACGCAAACTGGGGCGTATGCGTAACCTATTTCATAATTTTTTTTTGTTGTTGCTGCTGTTGTTGTTGTGTTGTTTTTGTTTATCCTGTCGTGTGTTGCTCTCCACCTTGTGTCGCCTGCAGCCGGTGTTGCGCCCTAGTTCGAGTGAGTGTGTCTGTGCTAAGCCACTTTATGGCGTTATGCTAAATCGTTGAGTGAAAGTTCGAGTTGTTTCGGCGTGTGTATCTGCCTCTGCCGCGAAAGGATGAAGCTGAAAGCGGTTCCTCAAAAGGCGGGGAACAAATAGAATTAGATATTAGATATGCAAATAAGAGATTATTTCAAGAAATTCGTTTCAATATTGTTCTCCGTGGAAGTGGCTGGATGCTCTGGATGTCCTTCCTTTCCGTTCGACGGCCGTTGTCGGTGTCTTTCTTAAATATTGTTTTTCACTCCCCTGCACAAGTGTGTTCTCCTTCTTCCTCTAGTTGTTGTTGTTTCTTGTTTTCCTGAATTTTTTCCCCCGTCCCACGCTCGGAGCCTTTATGGAAATTTTACGCCGCCCTGGGTGTTTAACAATAAAGATTTGCGAGTTTTACGATTTGATTTGTCGGCAAAGTTAAAAGGGACCACGGACAAGGGACGGAACTGTGGTCAGGTTTCGGGGATGGGTGTGCCAGGCTTGTGCCCATCGAACAAAAGGTGGAATGTCAGATAAATTCTGGCACAAGGTGGTGCGGCCCTCGGTTTGTGCGACGGTGTATGGGAATTTGATTTGGACGTACGTCCTTCTTTGCCTTCAACGCAAAGAAACTACTTTATTTGGTTTACGACGAACGTGCCTGTAGGGCAGCAATAGTTATTTTTTATGTTGGTTATTGTGTGAGATCTGAATGGTGGATAAGATTGCGGTCTTTGGTGGTTTATAACTTGTTTATACACTCCAATCGGATGGCGGTGGAGGACTGATGGACGACCTTGATATTTTCGGTCATTGTTTGGCAGAAGTGTAAAAACGTGCCGCTTTGAACACGCGGCAAGTGCGCTGCTGATGATTTGTAAAGTGACCACAGAAATGCTGGCATGCTCGGTCAAGCTGTTGGATGGATAACTTATTTTTTGTTGGTTTTTGCGTTGTGTGTGCTTTGGCGCGCTGTATCAGCAAACGAAGGGACTTATCAGGATCTTGTGCGAAACACTTTTCGGCTCTTGGATGGATGATGGAGTGTTTCGTGCTTCGTGAGCAAATCGCCGTCCAATGCCTAGGAAGGGATTTAATACTTATTTATGGTAATATTCGATACAGCGGAAACCCAACCCTTTTTTGCGGTTTATCGTGAAGATTGATTTCACTTGGGTTGTGGTTGAGTATGAGAGTCTTAACTTTTGGGCCAGCATTAGCCTATTGTGCTATCATGCGGATCGGGTGACTTCGGATCTAAGAAGCAGTTTTGCTTACGTAGCCAACGATGTCGAAAAATGTAGTACAGTCACCTCCCTCTAAGTCGAATTCTCACCGAGTATCAAAATTAGTTCGAGTTAGGAGGCGGAGGCGACTGTGTTCCTATTGGCTTTTTCAGTGAGTGGAAATGGCTGCTAAGGTGCGTCCTCCTCGTCTCTCGAAATTTTGCAAAAATGGCCGTTAGTGAGACTCAGCCTGAAAGGGTTATATTTGGTGGCTAATTGCCACCAATATTCAGCCACACTTAATGGCCAGTATGAGCCATAGGTGGTACAACTCGGATGTGTAGTGGATCTTATTCTGCAAACCTATTCGTGCCGTTTGAAGTTTGAAGTTTTTACAGCTTGTAGGAAATAAAAAGTAAGTCCCTAAGTGACTTCTCCTTCGGGAGGTGAAAGATGTGGCGCCGAGGAACATTATTTTGGTCGTACCAGGACCATGGTGGTCACACAAGCCCTCATGATGGCTGTATAATGATTTCTGTATGGATGAGGAGGACTTAGAGACCATATATCATCTTCTCTGCTTGTTCGGAGCTCTGTCTGGTCGCATGACCTCACATCTTGGGGTCTTCTTTTACACATGAGAATAAGCGCACTAAACCACTGCTTTGCCACAGACGCAAATTGGTTCAATATATACGAACCCGCCTGGTCTTACAGTACAGTCTGTCACACATCTCCAGCCACCCACTTTAACCTAAACCTATCCTGCCATAAGACACATCTACGTGAATTGGTTTAATTTTTTGCGCTGTTCTCACGCAATTTTAGAGTTTATCTAAACCTAAGCACCGTTTATCCCAAAAAACAAACATTTTCCCATCCCGTCGATTAAAAATAGATTACACCCCACAAAGCAGTCAACTGTAGCAATCCCCCGCAGGGTAGGGGAGGGATGTCATGTCATATCAGAGTACACCAACAACAACAAAAACGAGGAGAACCTCAAACTATTCATTAAACTTCATTTGCACAAAATGGAATTCAAATTTATCATCATTCCCTGGGTTGCCTGTCGGTGATTAAAATTCATTTTCATTGACGGTGAGTTTTTAATGAACCGTTCTACCTGCCAAAATGTATCCGCAACTTTTTTTTTTCCCGTTCATTCATGCCACAGCAACCTTTGGGGCTCATGTGTGTGTATGCGGCTGTGTATCAACGAGCGAAAACATAATTATTTTCCACTACAATAACTTTGGCCGCTTCCGGTTCCTGTGATATGCTGACACACAATCCGCCACCACCGCCCCTGCCCCCCATCGACGGATGTGTGATGTGAGTACAAAGTTCATGAAGTGAATTCCATAACTTTGCCCTCGAACTGGAACTGGCTGTGGTGTGGGTGGGATGAGAACAAACCGGGCTGTCATTAGGAAATTGTAAATCTGCAGCTGTTTCAGGTGCTCCGAGGAGAGTCACAGAGACTCTCTCGCCTGTCATTCTGTTCACTCTTCCTTCAGGATATGGCCGAGTGTTTGCATGGAGATGTCTGGCGGCGTTTTTGGTTGATATGCTGATGGAATTCTCTAGTAGAATTTCGGTCGAGAATTATTGTTTCCGGTTACGGAAACTTTGACGAACGAGGAATGGGGCATGGTGTTGGATTGCATTAAATATAGACCTTGTCTTGGATCTGCGTGTGTGTGCGAGGAGATTGACATTTTGAGGGAGAAGTGCGTGAAAGGGTCTTAAATTGATTTTCAATTAATGTTTCGGATTTAATTATCAACATCAGTGCACACACTCAAAGCTATAGGGCTAGAGAGTGACTTAAGCTTCGAACTGGGAATTTGCGTCTGTTAGCCGAAGTTTCAGGACGATGAGGTGAAATTCATTTAAAGCCGTAAATGAATGTCCTTTTGGTTGGTGCACCAAACTTACACGTCTTATTGCGTTCCAATGATGATTGCCCAAATGGGGACGGATTACATTGGCTTTGAGGATGGGTGCTCTTGAGTGATTCAAAATCATTTTGAGGTGTCCATAAAGTGGGATGCATTGCAGGCTGTTTTTGAGAATTGTCACATAGATTGCATGAAATGTGTAAGCAAATTAATGAAAAGATATTGAATTCAAATGGGTAAGGGACTGGCAAACGAAACTAGTCTTTGATTAGCTGCCTTGACCAAACGGGAATAATTACTTTTTCTTTCACGTTATAACCATTAAGGACTTCCTGAACAACTTTCCTGAACTCAAACCCCGAACCGACCAAGTCTGTCCATCACGCCAAGTTTGTTGATGTTCTTCTCAACTTGTGCGCACCATCTTTAACAGGGCCGTCATCATTATGCATTTTTTTTAACAGTGCCTGTCCTGTTTACCGCTGTCCCGAGTCAGTGTTCCCTTGTAACTTTAAGAGACAAGTGTTAAGTGCAGCCTGACCAGATAAGAGCAATATGAAAAGAGAGTTAAATGAAAAAAACAGGGGCGTAAGGTATAGAATTAATTGTGGTTTTATTTTGAAGCTACATTCATGCCATTTTGTATAAGATATGACATCATTAAAATGTCCTCCTCGGATTCCATGGCAGTGCTTCAAGCGGTTGGTCCACTATGTCCGGTGTTCTTCCGGCAATAACGTCTCAAATATTGCTCTCGAGCTCGTTCAATGTGATTGGACTTTTAGCGTAGATCAAGCACTTATCGTAGGCCCAAAGAAAATAATGGAGTTGTGGCAAGCCTCACGGGCCAATGAGTAACGCTCATCTTGAGATAAAACCCAGTCTCCAAATTCACGTGTCTTGGAGTTCGCAAGCAGATCTCCAAAGCTTGTAGGTGAGTTTGTCTCACGTACCAGGCAACCATGATCTTGCTGGAACCACAGCCGAAGCTCTGGTCACAGTAAGTCGGTAACCATTGACGGTACCGGTGTATCCTCCTCCATTTCGGAAGAAGTAAATAATGCCGCCTTTCTCCCAGTCGAACCAAACAAACGAAAAAAAAGGCAAAAATGTTCCACATACGCCCGAGGAAAACTTGAACATACGCCTAAGTGACCGGTGGTTGGGACGTTACTAAAAAATATTCCACATACGCCCTAGTAAGTGCGAGTGAAAAAATTGTCCACACGCCTAAGTGACACGAGGTTGGAGCGCTATTAAAAAATATTCCACATACGCCATAGAGCGTCCCGCCTCTATGGGGAAAAATTCCACATACGCCTAAGTGACCGCAGGTTGGAACGATATTAAAAAATATTCCACATACGCCCAAGTAAGTGGGAGTAGAACAAAATGTTCCACATACGCCTAAGTGACCGGAGGTTTGAGTGCAAGTAAAAAATATTCCACATACGCTCTAGTAAGCGCGAGTGAAAAAAAAAAGTTCCACATACGCCCACGTTACTGATCGTGGAATAAAATTTATTTAAAAGGGTCCACATACGCCACAGGGGCTGGCGGTTGGGAACTAATATATTAAAATGTTCCACATACGTCCACGCGGACGCTTGGACTTGTTTCAATACACGTTTTTCGAAACGCATTCATTGATCTTATCGAACTATTTCAGCTGAAAAGTACAAGAAATAGGTCGTGATTCAGAGTATTGTCAAGAGGTACCTTAAAGAATCTCGATGAGCCCCACACCCACATACCCTTGAGTATCAAGTTCCAACATCCATCATGCACCCCCATTAACTCAAGCATTAATACACGTTTCCTTGCCATTCACTTACTAACCGTAAGTGCCTCAATGTGATCTAAATCAACTCAAGCAACGCTGATGTGCGCATAAAAACTTAACGACACTCGAACACAACGGTAGCCCCGTTAAGTGCGCTTTAATTTTAAATTCAATTCTCGCACACCTTCCGCTCCATATCCCTGCGCAGCCTTTCAAACTACTAGTTACGACGAATACTTTCATGAACTCGTAACAAGTGTCTTTATGGCCTCCAATTCAGTCCAATGTCTAAACTTTCCCCCCGTCACGGTGAGAAACCAAAAAAAAGGGAACCAAATAACGGGGGAGAAAAAAACATCCGGTTTCAAGAGTTAACAGCCATCCGCAACTCTTTATAGCCCGGCACCAGAAAGGGGGGCGCGCGCGCATTAAAAAATTCATAAAACGACGAAAATCCATCAAATACCTTGCTTTTATATTCCACTAAACCGGGATTTATGCCAGGACGCCCACACTGCGGGTCGAGACGAGTGTATCATCGAAAAAATAACGAAAGCAACAAACTTCTCAATTACGAACGGTGCTGGGCGGTGCATCGTTAAAAACTTCTGCCACGCATCTAAACAATCAAAACTTGCCGTAATCCACGGCAAACCCCTAATCCAATCACTTAACTTTTAAATTGACTTGTAAATGAATGATTAAGGCTCAGCCGTGTCTCGTGTGCTGTGCACTGTGCGCTGTGCGCACCCGTCCGTAGATCACGTCGAACAAAGGACATAAAATATTAATCCTGCGATCAAAAATATTACTACATTCAAGCGGTATGATTGTCAGGTCGTCCTCATCTCTGGCGTGGGGTTGTCTCTCTCTCTCTGTATCTGCCAAAATGAATTCAAACACATGCCTCACCCTTGATAGTCAGTGGCGGAAAGTGTTCGAGTTACACGAAGGCGATGCCCATCCTAGTTCCTGTTTGGTGTTTGAACAAGCCACCAGCCACCAACCTTGCCACGACCATCGACAACAGCAGCAGCAGCACCGTTGCATGTGTTTAGTTGTGTTTTGAGTGTACACCATTCACCTACCCTTTGGAATAATTCATTAGGCAATTCTCATGAATAAACACCAAATGCGGATAATTTAACAACACAACTACATGTGTGGGGTGAAACAAGCAGATGCTCCACGGAGAGCAGAGTGTGTCGTTGTGGACTGAATTTCGGCTGGGAAAATTGAAGCGCACGAATGTTCGGGATTTTAGGTCGTTAGACGAGCCATCAAATGGCAGCAAAGGGCCCCAAAAATTGAAACCATGTCAAATGGCCATCAAAAATTTTGCATCACTCAATTGACGGGCACGCCCCGAGGGGACGGCTGGAGAAGTTGTTGATTGGCTCTAATAAAATGCCCATGTCGATGTCATTAGACTGGAGGCGCTCTCCATTGTCTTGGCATTCATTATTTGTCTTCCAAGTGTGGGCCTGAGTGAAGTGTCCTTGACCGGTGCGATGTGGCGATGTGGTTGGTTGGTGCGTACAGGAGGGGCCGAGGAGCTCAGGGACCCGTACCAGAGGCCAAGGATAATTGCCCTCAAGAGTGTCCTACAAGCGAAATTGCATAACATTAACGTTGTTTTTTTTTTTTTTGTAAGTCCTGACGTTGTTGTCAAATGCCTATCGATTGGGAGGTGACGGTTCACATTCGTTCACATGGCTGATACCGCTGCGGCGTGCCGATGGATTGGTGGGCAGATATCCCAATGGCTGTCGTCATTTCATGCCATCGTTGATTCATCGAAGCACTGTGGAAGCAGAGGAGGCAAGCTAATGGACCATACTCATTGAATGACGGATGGTGGTGGGTGGTGATGATCATTTCGAGGGTTTCCACTTTGTTGTCTATTGTGACTTGAGGTTTCCTCTATTGCAACCCATGCGGCAATGACAACGACGCGGCGATCTGAAGAGATCCAGCGCCTCCTCTTCCATGAACTCGGTTCGGAAGCCTAATCCCCTCAGACAAAGCCAACATACCTTGTCTTGACACAGGTTTATCGTGCTTAGGTTATAGTTTAGGGCCAGTAAGAAAGCTCGTTAGCATTCCTATACTTTCCTTGTATAGGGAAAGGATAAGGACGGATTAGTTGTTTGGACTGACCAAGACCATCAGCGCCTTAGCGGGTGTCCAGGAACTATGAAAGGAGATTCTGAACCAGCCTTAACGGGCTCATCTGCAATTTCGCTGTCTCTTTGCTTTGTCTCCGGGGATCCAGCCGAGCTTCACATGGTTGTGTCTGGCAAGGGATTGTACTGCGTCGTTGTAACATTTGTCAGTTTTGGAATTCATCAGGTTGGACGGTAAAGCCTTAAATATTGGAGATTCTGTCTGGCGCAGATGTGAAGTGAATTTCGACTTGAAACACTTTAGAACTCGACCCCATTGGTTAGTAAATCATTGCGCTGGGTTCAAAGCCTCCGGCCACGACTACTGGGTTAATCTTTCATCCGTCTGTGAATTATACCAGACTTCTGTGTTGGGACACCTTTCCTCCAATTCCCAAGGTTTTTTGCCTGTGGGAGAGTCTTATGCCACCAAGAGATGGCCGCGTATGTGCTTATGGGCCTCGCCGTCATTGTGGACAGCCAAGCGCCTGCCGTACACACTCTATGACCGACTCTATGACCGACTTGATATTTGAATAACAGTCGTGTTTCCAGGATTACTCCAAGATATAAGGTGCAGTAACATTAAATTAAGTATTTGTCTTGTTTCACAAACCTCTCTTGAGACGAAGTTTTCTCCAGAAAACTCGTTTAGGAACATGGGCAGGAACAGGCAGTAATGACTTGATGCTAGGTTTGAACTATAAGGTGGATGCATTAGAACCTCCCAACTGGGATTCCGGAGCTTCCTGGGGGTCCCTATCGATGTGAGTGGCTAAGCGTTGTTCTGAAGGAACACCAAAGCTTGCGATTGCTTCCTTCAGACGCTCCAATTGGGGACAATACTGGTCTGAACAAAGACATTCGCCTTTTGAAATAAGCTCAAAGTAGATGACTCCCTGTCGATCCCACCAAGACCTACATGGCCGTCAATCCTGAAGACGGCCACCGTTTAGTGGCCACTCCGCGATTCGACAACGACCGTATTTTCTTGATTCGATTGGACTGATTCGAAGATGGAATTTCAGTCTATGAGATAGAGGCCCAATATCAAGCTTCTTTTTGTAATCAGCCTTTTTCAAATGGCTCCTAACTTTTCTTTGTGCAACGTTTAGTTCCTGGGCGTTCGAACCAGTGCTTACATGACGGTCAGACATGACGAATTCCATGATTTTATCCACATTTTCGACAATTGGCCTTCCTCGACGAAACCAAAACAGTGAATGGTTTACTGTGACAGTATCAAAAACATTCCCATTTCTTGATTAATTTGGGTTCAGAGTGACTAGTGTCTTCCTTGGACAGGACACTGTTGATCGATAATCAAAAGTGACAGTAACACTTTCTCTGTCAGCAAAGATGAGATTAACGAAGGCGAGAAGATGGATTCCATTAAAATGCTTAACAAATCAAATTTAATTTGCTAATCGCGTCAACCTCCTTCCAAGGTCTAATTCAAGCATTTCCCTTTAGAGCATTTAACATCGTCAATGACCTCCCTTTGAGAGGAACTCCCTTTCTCCCTCCCTCCCATACGTCACATCCTCGCAGCCCAAGTCATTTCCGAAAGTTTCAAGCAACAATTTCCGCGAGAACAAATCTTGAATAAATTCAAATGAGCAAAAGGAACCGAAAACGGAGCAACAGCAGAGAAAAGAAAAAATCACATTCACGACTCGACCCTCCTCTCAGCTGTGCCATGTATCATCGTGAAACCTTTTTCCGAATTACATAAATCCCTACTTCCTACACCGTGAGAGGCGGTCGGCACGGCAGCGGGTCCAAGGATCCCCGAAAAAGGAAAAAAAAAGGAACTTCAAGAAATATTGGTATAATGATCGATTTCTTCTTCTCAGAGACTTTCGCAAACTTCTGCCACGAAGGGGAACTGGGAAATGCGATGCCAGACATCTGGGATGAGGAATCTTACAGCTTTCGGAATTCAATGCAAATTCCTATCGACTTTCGCAGATTTTTTTCTCTGGCTTTCAGAATTTTGCGATCGTCGGGCCCACTCGCACGTTTGTTTGCCCTTAGCGCCGAGCACCTATTGCAATCCAATTGAAGGGACTGGCTTCACTCACACGGACTGAGGTTGAATGCCCGTGTGACCCTCTCTCCCGAATGTGTCTTCCTGTTCGTCAGGAATTTAAGGATACATTTGCATATGTTGTGTATTTTATTCGACGGTCGTGCGGTCTTATTTCTTTATTCTTAAACGCAAGCATAGCGACCGCATGCTGTACCGCACACATGCTGCTGTACTCATGTATGGCTGCACAGTAAATGCGAAAAAATTTGGTTTTCAAATTTGAAGAGGATATAAAGGATCTTCGCGCATACATTCCCGTTTTCGGATGATATCTGCTTTCTCATGATTTGACTGGGGGGCGGAAAAGGGGAGGCCAACTACTGCACTGGGGGAGGTGTGGTTACGTTTTGAACTCAATTCAAAAGGTTGAATCCTTTTTGAGGAAGGGATGGATTGGATGGTTACAAGGGCTTTGCCCTGGAAAGAAGTAAGAAGCCGAAAAGACGACCTTTTTCCCTTTTTTTCGTCCTTTGATTTGAATAGAACGGATGGCCTACCTGTTTCGTGTAACTATCATTTTTCGACTCATCTCTGCACTCCTCCGGTCGCGTCTCCGTCTTCGACTCCAGCAGCCGTCAGTCGTCTCCGGAAATTTATACAATTTCGAGCTCTTTCCTTTGCAGAGAGCGAGCACGAGCACGAGCACTACAGGATGGTGTTATTAGTGAGATTTACATAATGGCTATGCGCAACAGCTCGTGAATGCAGATGAATTATCCTTTCGTTTTGGATGGAGGCGTTCATTCTCTTTGCGAGCATTTGGAGGAGGTTTTGCTGGTGATTAGGCTTTCGATGGAACGTCGGCGGGCGCTTGCTGGATGCAGTGTGCAATTGTGCTGCCTTAAGTGCCTTGTTTTGAAGATTGGGGAAAGACGACTTGTTAGCTGTGAGCGGCTTAATTGGGTGCCTTCTTGGATGTTGGGTGGTGAGATGCATTGTGTTTTGCCGGCTTTTGAGTGTGTTCAAGAGTTTGGAGTGAGGACGCCCTCAGTGTAGGATGGAATGGGTTGGTGTTGGCAATGAGTTGAAAATTGCTCGTGAGTCCTTTGATTGGAGGAATGTGTGCGGAAAGACGTTTGAATTGCCTTGTAGGCCTTGGGTTTTTCTGCACAATCATGCATTACTCCGACTGACCTTGATTTGAAAACTAAATTCTCCGTTCCTTCATCCACCCACAAATCCATAAGATCTCATGCCCCAAATCCATTGCCCTTCAATGCGGCATACCGAAATTGTTCGGCAGGCAGGTCAAGTGACTTGCACCACCACCCACTGAGCCCTTAAAAAATTCCTTTCCAACTCTGCCAACAGAGTCTCTGACAAATTAGAGAAACCAATTCGGTGTCCATCGTTGCCTTTCAAAAACTCAAGTACAACGATTAAACTAATTTCACGAAATGCTGTAACATCCTTGACCTAGTTCTCTTCCAAAAAAAGAAACCACCCCCAAAACTGTAGCCCCACTCATGTAACCAACCCATTTCTCTTCTTTCTCTCTCTGAACTCATCTGTAAGGCATTATGCCCAAAGGATATCCCTGCAGGACTTGACGTCAAATAAAAAATTGATTTTACTACAAAAACCCATCCAATGACATCCTCACAGCGAAGGAGGTGGAAACAACGAGAAGGACGAAGAAAAGAGCTGAGTCAACGTTGCCATAACCGAATTTACCATCGCCGCCACCCCTCGCTCCCCCAGCACCTGCTTGCAAAGAAGCAGCAGAAGAATACACAACACATATTCATACATTAGGGTCACCTAAATTGTGCCCCGCCGGTATTTCGCCTGCCTAATGTACACACAAGACCGGTACATGTGTGTACTTTGAAGTTCCATTTTCATAAAGAACCTTTCTTACACACACTTTGTGACGGGCGGCGGCGGCGCTCTCATCCCTCGGCGCGCTGCTGAGTGGTGAGGATTGGTGGGATAGCCCCAGGTCAGGGAGGCGAGTCGCGGTGGATATTTATGGAAACATACGTTCCGTTGGCTCGGAGAGGCTGAAATCAGGCAACAGTCTTTCGGCCGGCACACATAAAACCTGCTAATGGACTGCACGAGATTGTGAAGCAGGTGAGGGGAGGGGTGGGCTGGTTGGTCTATCGATCAGGCGAAGTACGTGAGAATGTGGTTGCATGGGATGTGGAGGGATTTTTAAGTGAAAAGAGTCAAGTGCTAAGTCGTGGTTGAAATATGCAAATGGAGGTATCAAGCTCATAGGATGTGGACCCGACAGGAGTGATAAGAGCGAATTGTAAGTAAATGTCAACAGAGTCTTGTGCTCGTTGTGACAAAGTAGATCGATTTCGAAGGGAGGCTTATATTCATGGTAACGATGAAGTTCATAAGTTTTCGAGGGGGTTTGCGTCCGTGCTAGTGGACGCAGTTTTATGGTAAGTTGTCGTGCGAATGATGGAACATGTTCCACAACTCTGCCGAGTTCCACAGTACTGTCTGAGCTTGGACAAATAAAAGGCACTGAAATCATCTCGCCGATTAGTGGGAATTTAATGATCGGTGTGCCAAGGAAAACAGGTTTGCACTTAAGGCTGTTTTATTCCCCTTGGCCTAATCTGCAAGAAACAGTGAGGCCCTGCTAAGGTTGGTCGGTTCTCAAACCATACTGACATGCTTTCACACTAGCAGGCTGGACAGCAGAGCAACACAAAATACAGGCAGAACATCTACCATCAACCCAAGCTCCATAAGAGACCTTCCACCTTGGAATCAGCCGAAGGGGAGAACTGACGGGCTAAGAACG
This sequence comes from Eristalis intricaria, assembly GCA_964034865.1. Lineage (NCBI taxonomy): Eukaryota > Metazoa > Arthropoda > Insecta > Diptera > Syrphidae > Eristalis > Eristalis intricaria. The sequence goes on along the minus strand of OZ035877.1, from coordinate 7,225,024 downwards.
AGCCCAGGAGCCCAGGAAAATGTTGCCTGCAGTTTTCATTTCGAAAATCGCTCAAATCTCGGAAACAGTGAACTTCGGCGATGTCGATGTGCTTTTGTTTTGTGCAGAATGGAAAGACTGTCCCTAAATCGTCCGGCTCCGACCAATAGAAGGAGGCATGGGGTCTTATGTACCCTCTTCGAGAATTCCCTGGCAACAAGAGATGACTGTCCTTCCAGCCTAAGTGGCACCAGGGTACATGAGGCAGCACAGAACTGAAAACAATACAACCGACTAATCGAACACCATTTAACTCGATAGCCAAGTGGAAATTAAAGCCATGGCATTGGACATTTTGACACCGGAACTGATCAGGTTATGTAGACATGTCCAAGGGAACGAGGATGTAGAGGACTTGTGAGGGTAGGATTCAAACTGGGGGAATCTCTCTAGCAATTCTTTCTTGTGCACACAGGCCACTGAGCAGTACAAAGAAAATACTGGGGGTCTAAGCCCAGTATAGAGCCAGAAATGGATGAATAAGTCTCTTTAGATCAACACCGCAAACGATCCGACGAAGAACTGCCTCTGGCAACCGTTACTTCGGTTTGTCAAAATGTCCAAAATCTGTTCTGCGAATGCGTAGTCCTAAGAATGAAATGAAGGCAGTTCCATTGAGACCTAGAGGGCTTGGATAGTTTGACTGAAACTTTTCTTTTGAATGTCCTGAGCCTCCTGGGCTTGTCCTGGGCTCCTATTGAGATCTACCTGAGATCCTCCTCAGCTCCTTCTGATCTTTGTGAATCTGAATAATTTTTAGGAGTAAGGAAGGTCAAACATCCATTGACCAAATTTGTTGCCCTAAACAAGTCACAACTGTAATGTCAACGGAGCACCCTACCTGCGAATGGACTCCTTTGCCAGTTGCCCATCGACACATCCTCGTTTTGCAAAGCATCGCTACCTTTTCCTCCTGATAATGCGACTCTATGACCTTCTCTTATAACTGCCCCCTGGGCCGGTATGCGTAACAAAATCCTTATTACTCACCATTTCCCTGGGCATACTCGCTCAAAATCCTCCTCCCACCGGCTTTCCCTGAACGCGTGGGAAACAAACTAACTCTGGAGGCTTTTATTTCGTTGATTTGACAATGTCCTACGCCCAGTCGATTGGCTCACTAGCTCGCCACCGCCACTGTCATTGTGACTGAGGTTGATAATGTACATGTTAGTCGTTATTGATTGTGTTGTTAATTTGTGGCAACAATTGTGATGATTTATTACCCATGGGGCAGCTCTCCAAATGGACGAATAAACCCACCAATTCAGATTTTATCTCGTCGGGGACCGAACAAAGGACACAGGTACACACTCATGCACACGAGGTGTATCCCAAAGGCGAGAACATGTCCCCATTCATCTCGCCCACCCTGCCCGACTGATTAGACTGACGTGTCATGATTAATCTGAGATGAAAAGCATTAGAGGACAATTAGCGAGTAGATGTTGTTCATTTGTTTGCTCCTTTGGCATTCAACAAAAGGTCAAGGACCCACTCTGCTGCGGGGGACAAATGTCTAACATTACCTCATTCAGATTTCAAGTAGTTCCTGCAGGGGTAGGCTGTAATTACAAATCGATTTTGGATGACATGGAGACGGAGACCTCACCGCGGGCGCACTCACTCGTTGACATGCGAATAAAAGCGTAAATAATGAAAAGGAAATTGCTCCTTTTTTGCGTCGAATTTCCACTCTCAACTTTGCTGCTGTGTGTGTATGTGACTTTGATTTTTATTTGATTTCCTTTTCTTTTCTTTTTTTTACGACTGCCTATTGCTCGGTGATTACTTGGTGAAAAAAAATACACACACAAGCACATAATGTTATATTTGTATTTCAATTACTTATGAAATTTCAGTGGCATAGATTTTGGATGTCGACACGGGGGTTCGGCGAAGGAGTGAAGGCTTTTGAAACTCGACGAAAAATGCGAACCGAATAAACATACGAATAATTCGGTTTTTTTGAAGGAAATGGAAATGCCTTCCGGGTGTGTTTGAAATTTTGACATTCCTTATTTTTTCGAGGCTTTAATCGAGCCCCCCTCACGCCCTCCTTCGCCTGGGCTATTGCGTGGCGGAAGTACAAAAACGGATGGGATGGGTAATAAAAAGGAAGCACGGCACAGTTCATTAACGAGCCATTATTTTTCTATAGACTGTAATTTTCGGCGGAATGTTCAAATTAAATTCGACGAAGAAAAAAAAAACGATGGCTTTGTTCTGACAAGGGTCGCCGATGTGGTGTGGCGTATCACCACACCTCCGTCGGTAATGCGATAATGGAATAAACGTCCCAAAGATGACTGACTGTCATCAGGGTTGTTCGCGTCGATGAGCATTGCTTTCGAATCCTTTTTCTGTTGTTGCGTCGTCTTTTGTTGATAATAATCAATCAGTAGAAAGTTGCTTTGAATTAATTAGCAGAATGATCAATTGAGGAACTTCACCCTTCACGTTTATGTTTTAAATAAATGTATTCGGCTCCCGCTGACTTCCTCTGAGTTTATTTTGGGATCTGTAGAAGAGTCTCTCCCAGCAGGTGCTGTGTTTGCCTTTTGGCAACAAACAGGCGATTTCCGTGGCCCATCTCTACTCGTGTGCGCCACCTTAAATGCAGCCCTTGTTGCCATGTCCCACAAAATTCGGAGTTCGAACGTTCTACAGGTCTGGGATCCGTAGAGGCCCGGCTAGGCTCATATCCCTGTGTAGCTCATACAAGTCGTGATGAAACAAGCCTTTTTCACCCAGATGCCAGCAAACAAGCCCTCTCATGCTTTGCCCCCAGATGGCAGCAAAAAAGCCCTCCGAACTTTTCTCTCAAAGGTATCAAGGAGTTCTTTATTCGATATTGAGATTCCCTTGCGCTGTACAGTAGATCATGTAAAGTCAGCCTGGTCTTTTGAGACGCGGGTCTCAATTGCCTCTTGAGCCCAAGGAAACAGTGGTGGCAAGAGCTATTCTGCGTCTGATATCGGCACTGGTATTGATCTTATTGTTTACTTGGGAGCCGAAGTAGACGAAACTACGTCAAAGCTATAGCTAGCAATGGAGACCCACGACGTCATATATACCATATGTTGCCTTTATGTATTCTGCCAATCACGTCAATTTCATCCGCGTGAGGTAAAAGTTTACGGCCTTCTGAAAGTTCCATGCCCAGGCTGACGAGCCTTGCATGAATGTCAAAACGCGACATGACGCCGAATTGCTCGTCTCTACGTACGTTGGGACATGTCCAGCCTTAAATCCAATGAATAGGCGGGTGTGGATCTGCATTTTTTTGGTCTTTTCCAGAATCTGTGACGATTTGAAACAGTTAAATGCTTGCCAATTGCAGGCCTTGCGGTTAAACACAATCTCTTGATACTTTGAGAATCAAAAAGAAGGACATACCTTGAAATCCCTAATTCCCACAACGGATGTTACATTTCTGAATTGTTGAATGCATCGTATCCCGCAGATGAGTCATTTACTAAACTAGGCCATCCACCATTACAGATGACATTTGAGACTCAAAGACCGCACTCATTGTAAACTCAATTTAGTTCACTTATTCCACAATCAACGGCACTTAACTTCACGCCTTCTCTCTCCGTCTCATTCACATTGCATTCACAGTCAATTAGGACCGTTGCAATGGCATCAAAGTGATGCATCCAGTTCAAGTGTGCCACCTTTCCAGAGTAGTGCCACCAATTACTAGATGTTTCTTCTCACACACTTCCCTCTAGCACTTGCCGCACAACTTCATTAAAAAAGGAAAAAAAAGCATTTTATTTTCTCTCTCTCTCTCTCTCGTCGACTTTTCTTCTCCGTCTCATCGCCGCCACAAGGATGCTCGCCATAAATTTATTTTACCTCTCAGTGCTCACATGCATCGATAGCATGAAAATAATTGATACACTTTCGCCGCTCAACGCGCCCGCCTTCACAACGGCAAACTTATTAAGAGTGAAACGCACTCAAAGGACTCTTGAATTTCACTCAGCCGCAAGGTGAGATATTTTTACACCACATCAGCACCGCCGCCATCGTGATCATCGACTCCGGGATGGGGTCTAATTGGGTCAGGACTAGAAGAAACCGGAAGACATAATTATAATGCAACACTGATGATATGTCCCGCAATAATTTTTCTTGCTTTCCTTTCCGTCTTGCTGGCGTAATTCGTCTCGAGTGAGGGAATGCTTTGTCTCCACCCTTAATCAATGAATGAGATCGAAAGCGGGTTAGATGCGGAACACAGGGATTACGTGGAACGTCGTTAGTCCGTAGCCATTTGTGTGCGGAGTAGATTGAATATTTGCCCTCGACTCTGGTATTTTGCGAACTCCATTCGATGCATAATCCTGTTTAATCATTGCCATAGGTGAAGTGGGTTACAAAGAACTTAGAGAGTTAATGAGAAATTCCTTTGGTTGGCAGCATTCACTGGCAGCCTGCTCTCGTGGGCTGCCAGTCCGGATCAGGCCACTTAATGAAGTCATGAATAGATTGTGTTCAAATGCGATTTAATGTTGATTGGGAGGCGTGATGGCTGCGAGAGCAGGGAATTAATGAAGACAATGATGTACTTAGGCCGTTTTTGCACGTCATTCATAAGCTCATCGCTGTGGATATTGCTAAACGATTGACCGGTAAAGAGCCGAACCCTCATTAGTTCGTTTTTATTTTGCTGATGGAGTGGAGGTTGGGGAAAATGACTAGTTTTTTTTTTTTTTTAAGAGTCCAGGATGAAAGGAATTTTTTTTTATCAGGTTGGCGACCCATGCCGGTTCCGAGCCTTAGCGATAGCTGCTTTCCATTGTTGACGGTCCTGGGCACGCTGCTTTCAGTCATCAAAGCCAAACTGCCTTACGTCCGCCATTACTTGGTCTTTATACCGGAGATTCGGTCGTCCTCTCCAGGATCGGATTCGAAGGCCCTCTTAGCTGGAACATTGTTGTCCATGGGCTCGATGTGGCCGAGCAGTCGACGGATCCTTGCCTTCCGGACTACATCCACATCCTGGTACAACTCGTATAGTTCGCGGTTGTGTCTTCTCCTCCATTTGCCTTCCTCGCAGACCATATATCCGACGTTTCGAATGCACCAAAAATCAGCTCCTCAGATTTGCTTATCGTCCAGCTTTCGGCTCCATATAGCAGGACTGGCAAAATAAGAGTTTTGTAGAGCGTGACCTTAGTCCTTCGAGTCAAAGTTTTGCAGCATGAAATAAATAGTGACCAGATAGCAATGATTGCTCTTCGAAGCGTTATGTTTTTGTAGCTGTCAAAGCTACCAATGACATTGAAGTATCGAAATATTCAGAAAGGCTTGCCATTCGACCATGAGTCTGTTTCAGACTTGCCAAATGTGCGGAAAAGTGCAGTTGTAAATACCGGACTTGTATTTCGTCGTGCGGCCGCCGTAGTGGCCAGTATCGATCAAGAAAAGTGGATTCGGCACTCATCAGCTGAATTAGGCTTCACCAAACAGTCAGTCCACCCGGCTTATTTTGGTGGTTGGTTTTGGGCCGACATTCTTATAGAAAGTATCGTGAGGCCGCTAGAAAGTCCCACTTTTTGTTCATCGGCTATGGCAACAAGCATGGTTGCCGTGTGTGAGTGAACACAATCCACAATCCACAATCAATTGACCCATTATCAGTAAAGTCCCAATGATAGACTGCTTGGAACTGAGCTGTGGTTAGGATAAGGCGGCGCTACATGCCATAAGAGCGTTGTGAATTAGAAATGACCATTCCCATGTCAAGCGTTCATCAAGTAGCCGCCATGAATATGCGACTTGATTCAATACTGGATTCTGATTGTTTTCTCTCAAGTCATCAGTGTAGGCTAACAAGTGAGCCACTTTGAACGAGCTCAAGGTCAACGTTCAAGACGCTATTTTTGCTCATATTGGACTGAGTCATCAAAAATAGGACCGACCGTTTGAAGCACTGCCAGCGAAGGCGAGTTCGGCAGTTGGTCGACGTCCTGTTCCATACATAATGACACGAATATAGCTTCAAAATAAAGCCCTACACACTTGTGTGCCTTACTCCGTTGTGTCTTATGTGAGTTTGTGTCGTTCTTATCGGGCCACCCTGTTCCAGCTATTCTAAGTGTTCTCAGTTTGACTAATGGGCATCATTTTGACCAAGTTTCAACTACAAACCATTACTTTTGGATTTGCTTTTAGTCAAAGAGCACACGCCTCTTAATGACCTGCCCTCATGCATACGAAATTTCCACTTGGGTCCCACACACCAAATAATTGAAAATCATGCAGTCAATCAGTTTTCAACCATTCATTATCCGCCAGAGCTATCATTTCGGAGTGCCCTTCACCTTCTGCAAGCGTCGAACACATATTTTCGCTCACACCCTCGTCCGACCCTTAAGCCGTTTCTAACCTATCAATCTAAACACTTCAGTTGACATTTTGTCAACCTTGACAATTCATTTATCACACGACTCGTGTCCCCTCAGTCGCACAGTGCAGACGAACAGAGTTGTCGAGAACATATCAATTTTCCTTTCAGTGAGGGAATTTTCTCCTCCTCATTAAAAAATTAAAAACAACGTTTGCTCCTTGCTGCAGTACGCCACACAGCAATTATAATTCACACATTCAATAATTCATGTTGAGCACTATCACGCGCTCGTTGTATTTGAGCGAGGGTTGGGCCCGTTCCCTGGTCTGTCGTGTGAACGTGTGTGCTCCAATTTGCTGGAGAATCTTTTATTCATATGCAGTGAATCCTTAATTAGTACAGAGGAAGGGTTATCATTAATTCTAAGCTGTTAAGAGGCTTTATTTATTCACCGTTTATTGCCACTTGATCGGGACGAGTGAGGACGAGCCTTGGCACACACGGGCTGGTCAGCGGTGATATGACGAGTTGAAGCGGCATGCCATAAAATGTCTTAAAAATTAAAGAATCCCCACTAAATCAGCGAGACCTAACAAAGCAGCAGTGATGGTGCCTTTTGAGTTCAGAAGTTCTTTGAACATTTTCCGAAAGATACTAGACGGATGCTGCGTCATGCCTGTCTGCTGCTTTCATCCAATTAATTAGCGCTCGGCTCGTGTTTCACGGCGTTGGGGGGATCTCATTTTGAATGATAAGGCCTTAGTTGTTACCACCATCGTCACCTGGAAATGAGTAAAAACTCCTCCATCTCTTGTGGATCGATATGTGCGTTTGTGTGTTCATTAAATGTTGACAGGACGATTAGAGGAGTATTACGAATGTAATTAGTCTAATGAGTGAACGTGCATGCGGCGAACGTGGGCGAGAGGGAAAGTTTACTTTGCGTAGGCATCAATGTGGGACGGAAGAGTTTTGTGTTTGTTTTGGTGGGAAAATTATTTGCTCCCGTAAGCAGATTATCGTTTTTCAGTGTACCAAGAAGCTCAAGTCATAGTAACCGCTATTTGTCATCTGTGTGTGTGTCTGTGTTTGCAGAACTTAACACATACCAAACATCGTGTGGGATTTTGGGAAAAAAAATCGCATCGTGCTTGATTTTTACAATCAACCGACTGCATGAGAATCGATAAGAAGGGATTAAATTGATAGGGTTTTGTTGGTTTTAGCACTCACATGTGTTATGCGCTGATTTTGATTGGCAGAAACTCTGTATTATGTGTTCGCTGTACGAAATGGATAATTTGGGGTTTGAACTAAGATGGGAGGCACTACTGCAGAGTTACTTCCAAGGTGGATGCTGTTTTAGTACATATGCATTTAGCACATGAATTGCGTTCAAAATGATGGCTTTATACAAATGTTTGTAAAGAAACTTCATGAAATTGGCTTGTTGATTGTTAATCGAAGGCTCTGTGGGCATTAGAGAGACTGTTGCATATCCATCAGATCAGAGGGGAGGCAGCTTTTGAAAGACCTATCGAAGTCTTAAATGGCATCTAAAGCTTCTACAATTGATGAAACAACTACCAAGAGTTAACACAACTTTAAAATACAGGACGATAGGAAAAGAAATTTACCAGTCAGAAGCTTTCTTTTTTTGATTACACGGTTCAATATGTATCACCAATAGTATCTTGAATATTGGCCCAAACTCATCCAAGGTGGTTGGGAAAATAATCGAATGGTTAGATAGTCAGTTAGAAACGACTGTATGGCGCAGTTTGTTGAGTGCCTGTCCCTGGTTAGCGGGGTCCGCGGTTCGAATCCCAGTGAAAGCGAAGTTAATACGCTTTTATCTGGTTTTCAAATCGGGTCCAGTCACTATTTGCCGATGGGATCAAATTAACGGCACTGTCACTGGAGTGGTCAATTAGTGGTAATAGTCTGATTATTTGTATCACAGCCCCTCTACCTAACGTAACCTAGACAGTCAGTTGATGAACGCTCCCTTCTCCTTCACAACGCTTGCATGGCATGAAGCGCCGTCTTTTCGTAATAGCAGCTCTGTTTAAAACAGTCAATCAGTCCTTATTCCCAAACAGTAAATTCATCTAGTTGACATTGCTGACGGACAAATATAGGGCTTCGTCCGAAAATATGAAGTTTTAGCAGAAATTCGGATCACTGGCAAACATTTCCAAAAACCAAAAAGCAGACTCACTTGTCCATGATCGTCCGGCTTTAATTCTTACCATCGTATATGAATTTAGACCCATATCGAATTGCAAAAAAAAACCGGGAAGACCTTCCGGTGAAGCATTATTCATCGGATCGGCTCCTAATCGAAAATTTCTCGATATTTTGCCATACTGGCCGCTTCGACGGCAATTTTTTCTTCATTTCGCAGCAAAAAATAAATAAATTCCTCACGTTGGGCAAGAATCAAACGATGCACATTGAAATGGTAATCGTTGCTGAATATTCCGAGAGCTGGATGTCAATGGTACTTTTGGCAGCTGCTAAAATATCAATCACTGGTCTCTGGTCACCCCTTAGTTAGTATATAGTGAAGATGAATGCGTCCTTCTTCGAAGACAGCTCACACAACTGCACACGTTGAAGCTTACCTTTGTGAGGAAAAGGAAAAGAAAGACCGAAAGAAGAAATGAATGGAGAACCTCAGGGTTGATACCATACACCAATTATTGTTCTCAATATTGATAGCCACACTTCTTGGAATCGTTGTAAGAGGAGCCGTGGCTTTTCTTATAATCCTCAGACCATGCGGAACTGCATAAATTTCATCCATCTACCCACCAGTTCATGTCTTTAAACCTAAAACTTCTTCCTTCTTTTCTACGTGTCCCACTTGCTTCCTCCTTTTTCTCCAAGTCCACAACTCAAAAAAAAAAAAAAATAAAAATGAACAAGCTGTTTAAGCAGTCAACAACACATCATCCACATTCACATTTGTGCTAGAAGAATATCCGATGATACATCACAGCAAGCCTCATCGCCAGCAGACAAGGATGCGGATTGTGTGACAATTTCCCCATCTCCTGCATATTTTTTTTTTCCTCATATCAATCACAACGTGCCTATGAATATGGTTTGTACCGACGATGATAATGATGTCCTCTTGCAAATAGTGGCCTCGATTTTAACCCGTCAAACATGAAGATAGTAGAAGCAAAACGTTGCACACGACTGAACATCTATCTGTGCAAGGGAATGTGAAATTCCCGTCGAGACACACCGGGTGCTGTGCACCAGGAAGATGCAACTTAGAGTGTATGAATAATTTGTGCGAAAGTGTTTAGTTGCGGCTTGGGTAAGCATCTGGATGCGGTGAATTAGGTGAATTGCGAGGAAGTTTGTTGGCGGAGTGTTTGACAAGGATGGATGTTGCTTTTGATGGAGAAAAAAAAAAACACAAATAAGATCCATTAGGAAAATTCAAAGAAAAAGAAAAAAACGCTCTCTTGAAACGCGTCACTTTGAGTCCTGTTATTTCACATCGTTTATTGAGCGAGTACACAACAATGTTACATTATCCGACAAGGACCTTGAAGGTGCGATCGTCTAGATTCTGCGGTTCGCCCACTCGGGAACCAAACAGTGGCGTAGGCGTCGAAAGATCCGTGCCATTCTCTGTTGTCGTGGAAGTCGTGGTACACAGGACGAACGTGGCGAATGATAGCAGAAGAGCAAGCAGGAAAATCGAAGAACTTGGATACATTCCGACAGCTAATCTTAGTTACACTTCACAGTTGAAATTTGCAATTGACACTGAATTCGGATAAGAGTTATTGATGAAGGAAGGCAGAAAAACCGTATTTTTTATTAGCTGGAAACAGTAATCATCCTTGGAGGAGGGAAGAATAGGTCATGTGCTCGATGGTTGATATGAGAGCAATTTAATCTGAGTCCATGTCACCTCATTGTTGAATTTCCACTGCATCCCAAGCCATTAATGGGCTTGTGGGGCAAAAACCCAATCAGAATCGAATCAGTCATGCATTGCCATTCATCTCAGTTTCAGCAAAAAAAAAAGTCCACAGCAAAAACCCCCGCGATTCATGATCTTTTTCCATGTGCTAGGTATGCGCGCAATCTCAATTACGCCTCATCACTTGATTGATTGACAATAAATACACCGCCGACACGCCATCCCATGTAAGCTTCAACAGACATTGCTTTCATATCTCTCATAGGCTAGAATCCCCTTCGCAGTCGTGTTTGCCATCGAATTATGTGATCAACCGCACCTCGCCTAGAACACAGTCCACCAACGCGCGCAACCCTCAAGCGAATCTTAACTAAATAAAGCGCCAAAAAGAGCGAACTCCCAAAGCCATTCGCAAATCGATAAAATTAAACCTTATTGACCCAATTTGTGAACCAGCAGTGGAGCAATAAAATCAAAACTCGCAATCTCCCTTAAAGACTTGCGGGCCTTATCATAGTCCCACCGGGTCCAACCGCACATTTGCAAGCGAATCGAACTCGAAGACCAAGTCGTTTCCACCCGCCAGGTATCGTTAAATATTCCAGCCATAACCCTTTTCTCAAAAATCGAACACCTTTTGCCGTGCTCGTGACGGCGTAGGGGCGAGACAATAAATTAGTCTCGCCGGCACAGCAAGTGCGTGCTGTTGCTGTCGCAAAAAAATAAACCCCTCTGAAATCGGGCAATTTGTGAAAATTGGAAAATTGGCGGCGCCCACATTGGTTTCAATAGGTTTCTCTTCTTTTTTTTTTTGTTGTGCACTCAGAAACCTGTTGGTTGCGGCAATGAAAATTAATTTTCCCTACACGAGACAGCCTTGGCACGTGATCACCACAGACAGCAGTTATTCATGGGCTGGGGCTACTCTTTTATTCGGTCATCCATCTTGAGAACCGGTGGGGGCGAGACTGTATCCACATCGAATGCGAGAGTGAACACGTAGAATGTGAAAATCTGTGGGAAAATCTGGGAAATATGTATTATCCCAGAGGGAGAGATATCCGGTGAGCCGAGCTTCAAAAATTAATTTATTACCAATCGATGGCCTACCTCCAACCTGGTGTGGCAGTGAGTAGCAGTCGAGGCATGACGGAGATGAAGATGTGTATCTCTTCGAATAAAGAGGGCGGTCGGATGCACGACGAAGGTTGTTGGTTCTCTCTGCGGAGCTCTTGCGTTTGAGAAAGGGTAGAGCGTGGAGGCATTTTCCATTGAAGAGCCTCCTTTGTTGGAATACAATCAGTTTTCTCTCGATTCTTCATGGCTGTTGGCCTTGGCTGCGGTATATTATGCTCACCCGAGAGTTCTGTCTGTATTCGTGTATATTCAATGGACTTGGGGTACACGTTGGAGTTGGAATTTAAGTGAGGAAATTGTTAAATTGCAGGATTTTGAATGTTGGGGCTGAACTTTCGCCGCCAAGGTGTTTGGTGTCCCATGGTTTGGACATGCTTGGAACTCTAGTTACTTTCGCTGTCGAAAATGTAGTGGGCTTTAGGAGGTTGCTACAAACAAGAACTCCGGCAAAAGTATTTAATTCTCCTCGGTAAAGCCTACGCAATGGTTTTGGAAGTGCGTCTAAGTCTTTCCGGTATCGTCGCCAAGTCTACACCAAGTTATTGGAGCTTCTTCCAGAGCTATGGTCGAGTCTAGGATGGGGAATGAAAAGTGCGGTTTTTGTCTCGGCAGAAGTACAACCGTCCAGCTTTGCACTCTAAGAATGAAACTCCAGAAGGCTAAGGATGCCGATCTGCAGCTGTTGATTTTTAAACCGCATGCGACTGAATTCGTCGAGGTAATCTCTAGAGCCTTCTGTTCCTTTTTAAAGCCCAATCAGTCTCTAGACACAAACTGTAGCAGCTGCGTTCTGGGTTATTTGCCTTTCACTGTGGGCTTTGGACTCCACCAAGGGTCCATCCTTGCACCTATACTTTTCATTAAATACATACGGACTGGATGTCGCAGTGCAACCATGGTTATGAATGTTTCAAATTGGAAGGGTTGAGGGTAAAGGTCATTTCCTTTTTTCAGATGACTCAGTTATCCTCACCTCCACCTAGATGGAAGTCCAGATCACGTTCAATAGGTATGTGGCCGTATGTGCTGACGCTGGCTAACGCGGACAAAACTCAACCAAATGTTAATCAGTTGCTCTCTGGATCAGAAGAAATGTCCCCGGTCACTTTTAAAAGGCGGTTGATAGACAGGACCTGGAAATGGCAGTTGAAAGGCGATAGCTAGAGAAGACTAGGAAATCATAGTGTGACCGTGTCCATAAACTCGCCTGGTTCGTCTTGGGGATGACCTCTGGTGATTTATTCCATTGTCGAAGTGTGTTCTGGAGACGTACGGGTGGTCTGCGATCCTTTAGAGGTACATGGTGATCCGAGGATGATGATAATTATTAGAAAATATATTAGAGACTAACTCTCAAAATGCTGAAGAGCTTATTGGGTCTAAGGAAGGTGATATTTTCGCCAAGGACAACCAAGGCGACAGTCCAAAGCAGGTCTGGGCCCATCTTTCACCAAAGCCTCTCATGTTGTGCCTTCCATCACGAGTTGGTGACACCTACAATTTTATTGCTACTGCGAACGGGTAAGATTTTGAGCAGAAATGATATAATATCGAGATGGCCGATTTAACAGCTGATTGTCCTCTAGTCCATCGACGAAGTTGATTGCCTTTTTGACGGATATATATATATATATAATACATTTTGTTTTGAGAGAAGGATATATAAAACGGTTTTCAAACATTTTAAGGGGCAATAGAGAGGGCAGACTTCTCTCTCGGTAATACTTCATTTCTTGCTGTGAGCAGACTGGAGTACTCTTTGAGCGACGCATCAGCCCACTGCGTCACAGCGGCCCTGGTTCATCAGAAGTCGTTTAATTAGTCCCAGTCTCCGATAAAAATGAATGTGAACTTTCAGGAAATGTGAACCGCGTCTTGAGGCCTCACTCTTGTCAAACAGCCAGCCTACCCTCAATCGACACAATCCACCACTCACTCCCATCGGACGCGGCGAATGTACATAAATTCCAATTTATGATTGCTAAAGGAATTCCGTCCCCACTTAATCAACATCATGTCACAGCGACGGAAAAAAATCATCCCCATCACCACGCTCCTCCACGCTCCCCACGCGACTCAGTGTGAAATTTATTTTGATTAACTTTCAGTGGTTTCCTTGTCCTGGTGTCACTCATCATCCTCCTCCTCTTCCTTGTTTCTCCGCCCTACCACGCCGCCATCAACCATCAAGGAGAAGACTGAACGATGAAAAATTGCACTGTCACCGAAGCGAATTTAAAGCGTTAACCCATCTGACAGGAGACGGCGCGGCGTGAGTGCGAACTCCGCCTACTGGTTGATTCCTCTTTCGTACGCCTCATTAAGGGGCTTTTATCAAAATTTCCTTCCATCACGGAAAACGGCAGTGAATTTCTAAGTCCCACTAGAAGACTATTTCATTCTAATCGCTTTCATCGCCGTCGCGCGTCGCCATACACCTTCGCAAGAGATTGTGTTGTGGCTGAAATCTCCACCCTGTGGTTTCCACCTCGTGCTCTCTTAACCGCGCATTATAGCCGCGCACGAAATCTGTTGCCACATATAATCCAATAACGTAAACTGTCATTGCGAAGTATTACAAGGGCTTAAAGGCCACACAGAAATGGCATGATGGTGCCAACCTTTGCCATCGTTACACCAGAGACGATCATGGTGATGATGATGGTGTTGGTGTACTCCGCCAAGCAGCGGTGGTGGCACAGAGAGAGAGTAGCACTACACTACCAGCCGTGGTGGGACTGGCATTGATTTAAGGCTCTCGGATTTATTTGTTCACCCTGTCGCCCATCGGGCTGTGCCGCCAGCCATGGCTAACGCGGGGGTGATACGTCTTTTTCGCTCCCCTTGTTTCCAGTGGCAGACTAAGAGCCACTATGTGTACGGCAGCCACCTAGTGAAAGAAATTTGTGGTGGGGATTTATGGTAAACGGTTGATTGCATTTTCGAGTGGGGATGGTTGGCTGCGGAAGAGGCACGTTTTGTAACGTGATTACTCATAGCAAACCCTCGGTGACACTGACATAATGGGAAGTGTAAGTAAATGTTTGACGGCAGCGATAACGATAACCTTAACATCTGAGCACTGTTAAATGAGATTTTTTGCATGGCATGGTTCAAGAGTGTGCCTGATCCACTGGAAGGCGGTGCCTTGCGGCATCTTTTCAAGGATCATTGTTGCATGTATTTGCCTGGAATCCCGTAGAACGTGCAGAGTTCTATTTCTCCTCTAAGAAACCTCACAATCCACCCAGCATATGCTAAAAGTCAATAAATCGAAAATTGTTGCACGCTCATGTCAAGTCATCCCTTTTAAGTGCACACCCCCTTCCCCCCTCAGAGTAAACAAGCGAAACATCATTGTGCTGTGTCGATATAGCCAATTGAACGATTTATCTCCTCTTGTTTGCATTGTTGCTTCCCACGTCGTCGAAGTGCTGCGCATCCCAAATCCACTTAATAAATTTCACCCCTAAGCCTTCTTTCCATCCACCCAACCACATGTTCGAACAAGCCCCTCACCGCTTACGCGTGAGTTGGGGATGAGTATCGTGTCGGCTTCGGGGTGTATCTTGTTTGAAGCGCTTTTGTTTATCTTTCGTTTTAATATTTTTCACTCAACTTAATTATGCGCCTTAAAGGAGAACAATCAAATCAAGACACACACGAGGTTAGGCGGGGTGTGTCGTTGTCATTTGTGAAACGTCGTCTTGCCTTGGAATGGGACTTGTGGATCTGGCGTCTTTGTTGCATTAGGTTAATTGAAAATCATCAAGGAATTGTGACTGTGTGTTCACTCCCACCATTTATTGTCTCTGAGTGATTATGAGGAAAGGGACGATGAAAACAGCAAGCCATGTACAGACGGCCTCTCTCTCCCTCATCCTTGATGATGTCGCCGCTATGAAGTCTCTGCTTGCACCATTTAATTGAAGACGAAGACAGAGACTCGGTGTGGATTAGAAGGTGCTCGAGAATATCAAATGATATAAATAAATGCGTTGGGTTTCGGTGTTGGCTTTTTTTTTGTTTTCCTGAAGAGAGAGTGCTTGTGCTCGTTCTCGTTGGCTCTTAATGGTTTTTCGTTGCTAGCGATAAATCATTTTGAGATTGAGGAAGACCCATTTATTATTCACTTCCGCATTGGAGAATGCTCTCTTTCAGTTTTAGTGTGTTCGCTGGTTGTCCTCTTGCTTGTGAAGTGAAAATTAAATTGAATCATTAGCGGGATGGGGTGTTGGTCAAGTGAATTGAGTTTTCGAGGAGGATTTGAACAAATTTAGACTCGAGAGTTGGAGAAAAGGAAAAGGACGTTTCAAGGAAGTTAAGCATCGGGGTTCAAATGGGTAACATGATCGATCCCATGTGTCCAACGAATTGTGATTTCAATTCGATATGAAAAATGTTCCACATACGCCCACGAAATTGTAGTGTGTAGGTTTTAAGCTAAAAAATGTTCCACATACGCCCTCGATATTTCCATCGGTCAGTATGAGCTAAAAAAAAGTTCCACATACGCCCTCGAAATTTAGGTAAGTCGGTTTTGAGCTAAAAAATGTTCCACATACGCCCTAGAAATTTTAGGAAGTCGGTTTTAAGGTAAAAAATGTTCCACATACGCCCTCGAAATTTTGGTAAGTCGGTTTTGAGCTAAAAAATGTTTCACATACGCCCTCGAAATTGTAGTCTGTCGGTTTTAAGCTGTAAAATGTTCCACATACACATACGACCACATACGATACAGAAATGTTTCACATACGCCTACTGAATCGATTCCGTCTTCATTATCTCCATCAATTTAGTGGCCGCATGTTCCACTTAAAAGGTTGCTGGGCAAAGCACGCACCAGAGGTCTCCAGTGTAGAGCTTCCGCCATCGACTCTAACTGAGTCATGCCTAGGCGCAGCCAAGACCAGCTCGAACTGATTCTGCCAAACGATCGTCTACATTCTGGATTCACAGCCAAGGCACGTCTCAGAAGTCGTGATGATGGACACATTCGCACAGCATTACTAAGCCCTTGGGTTCGATGAAACTAGACTTGAGATCTTCGAGCACTAACGTGTTCCTCACCCTATCACGGCGAGTAACTCTTACAACAGCACGAAGAATTCTCATCTCAGCGGCTTGAAATCACGATCTCATTCTTACGGCTATAACTCAAATATTTTCTATTTTTCGTAAAGGTCAAAAATTGCCTTCCAAATTTCTCTCCAAATCACCAAGGCAACAATTCTCATCGCGTAATCATTTCGAAACCCCGCCCCAAAAATTGCGGCGTCCATGGAAACGTGGCAGCCCATCGTTAGGCCAAAATTTAATTGGATTTTAATGAAAAAACACCCCACTCTTGTTGACTCTCATACAATTGAGTACCACAGACAAACAAACACATAAAGTACCACAAAAAATGTAACTTTCCAACTAATTCGATTTGAATTTAGAATTTTAATTTGAAAATTCTGTTGCACCCATTAGGTAATTCTATAATTTAATTTCATATCCCTCCCTAATTGCACGGCACTTCCACCGGGTCGTTTGAATTGAGTGCCTCGATTCGGTGTGTAGCCAGTGGCCACCAGTCAATCGTTCATTAAATTCACATTTTTGCGGACTCGAAATCAACTCAGACCACCGCTGCAGCCCATTCGTCTAAATTGAATTTCATTTGATTTAATTAAATCCACCGCACACTTATTGATCATATTCATCATTAGCCCTCGTCTCGTCCGCCAGCAAACAATCAGGCGATTTATTTAAATATCAAAATAGCACTTCACAAACAAACTCTCGATTACAACAGTAAATCTATTGTGATTAATTTATTGTTTTCCTGAAGCCCCGACCCCGCGTGTGTTTACTTTTTTCCCCCTGCTTTTCGGTTGGTAGCAGTGGAAGCCACATAATAATTGATTTACTTAATTAAATCCATTAAACCCAAATCCAATTCGCCAAATATTCATTTTCATTTAAATTTGCATTTTTTCTCGTGTCGCGTCCTCTCCCCTCAGCCCCCCCCCCCCCCCCCCCCCCCAACACACGGATGTAATTGAAAAATTTCAAAGTTAATTCGAAACAACAATAATCCTTCATCGTGGAAAAAAAAATCATCACAGCCTCCACCGCGTTCCATATCCATCAAAGGACTCAACTGCCCCAATAAATACTTGAAGTTTCTCAGTTCTTCAACCGAAGATGGGGAGCAGCCTGTATCCCCATCACCTTTCTTTTGTTCGCTGTATTTAATGATGAGTCGCAGTTGGATTATGAATGCGAATTTGTGGGCAGTAAAAAATGATGACGAAACAATGTCAAGGGAAACTCTTCATAATACTACGACAAGGAAGAACGTGAGAAAAAACAAAAACGAGGACAACCACAGTAAAGAAGAAATGATTGATTAGACATGTTGTGAGACCACCAAAAAAAAAGGTCACCGAACACGGATAGTCCTCGGATTGATCGAGCTGAGGATGGAAAGTTTATTGACCTTCAAGCGATTAGATATGCTTCCTTGCGGGTGGTCCCCCTTAAACCTTTGTCAATCTCATGTCATAAGCATCATTTAGTTTCCTTTGCATCCGGTGGTGGCTCATGAGGATTTAGGCAGTGTTCGCTGTCACTGCCGGGTGAACTTGCTTCAGACAACCGATTTGTCCGTAATGGATATTCTATTTATTGCGTAGGAAGCAGACCTAGTCGGCGGTGGTTTTGTGTTTATTCACTGAATTTGAAATGTCAAGGAAAAGGGCTGACAACTTTTGTAGGAATGTTATCAACTTTCTTGTGAATTTAGAAACCTAGTATGTAATAATATCCAATGCTTTGGTGAAGGAAATAAACTCACTGATTCTGAAAACGTGTTTGAGTGGGTCCTTGAATTTGACAAATGACACTTATGGACTGTTTCTGAGTTAAAAATCTGGGGCTCATTTTTCTCGAGCCATGACACGGGATCCGCTTCGTAGACGAAATCATGGAATGGGCACAAACAATGATCACAGAAAAGTTCTTTTTACTGATGACGAATTTTCACGATTGAAGAATCGTTCGAACAACAGAATGATAGGATTTATGCGCCCGAACTTAATCCGAGAGTTCAACGTGGACACCAACCAGCTTCTATCATGGTTTAAGGGGAAGTCGCTTGTAGTACCAAGCTCCATTTCTTCAGAAAATGTGGTTATAGAACGTTCTTTAGCTTCTATCAGAGGCCTCGTTCATAACATAGACACGTCAGAGGGATATGGCTGTTGAACTATGTGGGCCTCTGTTGGGTATAGGGGCAAACTGGAAGGAAACGAAGGGCGGATAGCCTAACGAAAATTGTTCTGAGCTGGGTAAATCGCTAACAGTCCCATATGCATATAAGTCTCTTAGCTCCGTGAAGAAAAAAGATTCGAAGAAGAAGCTCTAAGCTGAGCCAGGACTTGATGGCTTGTTTTGTATTTTGGAGCAAGAGCAACGTTCTTCCGGCAGACGCTGAGCAAAAAGGGAACAAAATCATTGGCCCTTTTCGTATGGATAGGGTACACATGCTAAAGAGTGTCCTTACCGGGCACATGCAGTATGTCTAAATCGAATGCTTAACGACTTTTGCAGAAGCTGCAGAGATGAGGAAGATAAAGAATTTATCCAACAATGCCCAGACATAGCAAAAAATAGTTGGTGCCTAGGAAGGCACTTCTTCGCAGTGATGGAGGACTTAAGTGGTGGAACCTCCTAAAACTCATATATGAGTTGGATGGTTTTTTAGGACTAGAAGTAGGCATCAGAAAAGCAACCCATGCCCTAGTGGTTACTTTAAAACTAATTTTTAATTGAAGGACAGAAATGATTCAATATATCTTAATATCTAAATAATTCATGTTCTTAAAAACTGTACTACTGACCGATTTTGAGGGCCTTTGTGGTCTTAATGGAGCTCGGTCGTAAGGCAATCAGGGCACTCTTCTACCTCCATAAGCCTCCTAACATGAAAACAACCTGTCGACTTTTCAAAAAGACCTCCCAGATCATACGGCAGAAACGACATAAACACGGCTAACAACTAACTTTTCAAGTTTTATTTCGACGAATGAATGGTGGCCCTTCTTTGAACTACAAATTGTGGTCCTTATGAGAGACATTGACTTGTGCCTGACTACGTCCAAATATTGGCTTTTAGGAGCTTGCGCTTATGATGGATAATCTTGTAGAAATTTGCGTACTCATAAGTAGCCAGCTTGACGTCACCGTTGCTGGAAATGATATGAAGGGCATTTTGAATAATTCCTTTTACAATTTATAGGCATTAAGTGAACTACTAAAAAGTAATGACCGCGCCTCAAACATTTTCTAGTGAAGGGTGCTCCAAAATTAAAGCAAAATTTGAATCAAAGAGAACACACAATTTTTAATCTTTAAATTTGCCCCTTTAGTTTACTGGTGTGTGGATCAGAAAAACGAGTTATTTATAAAATAACCCTTCGGGCAACTGACCACTATGGCTTTCCCGGCACATACGTTCTATTTTGTAGAAATTGAGCACGATATATTCTTCGTAAATGTGGCTGACTTTCGGTGACGCAGCTTTACATTGCCTCTTGTAACGCACGGGTGGTTTTAGGCTTCTTGGCCTTTGACTTCAAATAACTCCATAGAAAGAAAGTCCATAGAAAAGAGTCGTGTGATTTGACGATCATTTTAAGCACAGGAACGAATACAAAAAGAGTACATGACCAGGAAATGTCGAATACTGAAATTGCATTATTGCCGTATATACTCATGCGTGTGGCACGGCCTTGTTGGAACCACACATGGTCCACCTAAATATAAACAAATTGTAACCGAAACAACTGTGTTATCTTGTAGTCACATTGATTACCAGTAACAGTGACTGCTTGACCAGCCTCTATTTGAAGACTGTATGGTCCAATGATGCATTAGAAGCAAACTTGCATGATCTTAGAGATATTATTCGATAATAAACGTTGTTGCATCGTATGAAACTCAATTTTTGTTAACCCTAAACAATCAGTTGTCAATTTTCTCCTTTTCAGTGTTGCCAAGAATTTACTTTACAAATGGCTGAGATCTCAAATGTTGGGCTTATTGTGGGACACCCTTTACTAGGTAAGGACTTAAGAACAATCAGAAGAATGTGGACAACGAAATTATGAACTGGAGTGGGTTGATCAGAGTCTCGTATATCCACTCCACTGTCAGAAGCCTTATGTCTTCGATCTGTAGACGTTTGGCTCGAACAGTTCGTGGTTGAATCTTATCCTTCAACGCAGGCAAGCACACTGAACATTCTCTCGAACAGTTCGATCGGGTTTATTGAACGATTCTCCATTGAGCATGAATGTTGACATGTTATCCCTTCTGCTGAGAAGGAAGTAATGTTTAATTTGACGACGATAAAAAAATCAATTGCTTTAGATTTTTTCGCCACTACTCTCGTCGTTTTATAATATAATATAACATAACTACATGACTGAGAGATAGATTCCTTTTCCTTTCACAGCTAACGGTTGGCAACCAGATGTCTCTCGCAACCTCTTCGTGTTGCTCATTCAACGCATAAATTATTCAAATTACGCTTTCCTTCGAATATATCACTTGTTCCACATCAAGGTCGCACAACACTCATGTAATCGCGGCGAAATCATAAAAATGCCCTGACATTTGTTCGCTGAATAATTTCCTCCAATAAAACTGATTATTTGCATATAATTCGTCATCGTCTCCTCTTCTGTTTCCTTTAAAGTGTGCGCCACTACCGCGACTATCCCCCCTTCACTGTGTGTTTTCTGAACACGACAACGCACGCAAGCCAACTGCCCACCCACCTAGGTGCTCCCTTTCAGGTCTTTTCGTCCTTTTACTGGTGCTATTTAGGTGGCATAAATTAAAATTTAGTTGTTCCCACACGTGGGATTTCTATTCAAGCTTTCCGTCTCCTCCCCCTTTTTTTTCTCGGAATGAAATTAACGAAAATTGGATTAGTGCGATGGGTCGCGCCATGTCATATGTGCGCCGTTGGCTAGACGAGCAGCCTGAATAAAGTATACGACTGGGAAAAGAAGTTACACAAAAATAGGCCAACGCGACGCGGTGGATGGGTTTTCTCTTGATGATTATGGAACGCGCTCGAGTCAGTCTTTAATTCGATTCAATCGATATGATTGATTGGCCTCTGGAGGAAATCAAAGGCGAGGCATTATTGACTTGCAAATTGGATCAAAGCCACCATTGAACTGTCAAACACGACGCGTCTGTGGGGGAATATCAAATATCCAGACATCGCCGTATTCTGCGGCGAAATGTGGGAAAAGTGTAAATCCCACACATCTATTCACTGGTGAGGGTTTCTCATTTAAGGTAGTGGAAAATGTCATTGCCGTTGTCGAGGACAAGTTAAAGCTACGATACCCTCGGTCAACCTCCGCGCATCTCAAACCCCCCAAAAAAATTCACAAAAGATCACAAGCCACACAGAGAAAAAAAGGTCACCACAAATCAACCTCTATTCAAGTGAAATATCCTCAAAATTAAGTCGCTGTGCAATGTAAGTACTTCTCATTCTTATTCACCGAAGTACCTCAAGTTCGTCTTTCGAAAAAATTCGCCGAATGGCAGAGGCACTTAAGGACAAGACAAAAGCCTAAGCCTCTTTTCCGCTTCTCAGTCACTGGGCTGTTGGCTCGGTTCAGTGAATTTCATTCTTTCCACATCCTCCTCACTCGAAGGCCGAACATATTGCGTTGCCATCTGAATGGAATTATAAGTCTTGTGCAGCCGCTGATATATCGCTTAACGGCGAAAACATCTGAACCAGGAAAAGCCTGTTTTTTCATAAATTTTCCACTCGTTCTCATGCGCGTACATGTGTGTCGCTGGTTCCTTATTCCGCATGCATTCGCTTTGGGATACATTTCATTCGACGAGGGAATACAGAAACGAAACCGATACATACCTGCGATGCATGCCTGCGTAGCAATTATTTGTGAGAAATGTACGCGCGTTCGAATGTAGACTGGGTTGACATTCAAAATTTATCAAGGAGAAGCATTACGCCACCCCCACCGAAGTCGACTCGATTTACTTGCTTCTTGCGTGTGTCATAAGAGGAAATTATGCTGAATAATTGATCGAACGAAGTTTTGTTTTTAATAGGTGACAGCTATTAAATGGCTTTGTATTTAAATATTGAGAGTTAAGAAGTTGTTAAGTGTTGTCACAGGAAAGTGAAATAAGTTTTGTGAACCGATGGATTTAGGGTTAGTTTCAGGCGATAATTGCCGAGATTTGAAGAGGGATTGTTTTGTTGTGAACTGTAGAACAAATTTGGGTTTTGAATGCGGGCTTTGCTTGAATGGGGATA
Organism: Eristalis intricaria; assembly: GCA_964034865.1. Classification (NCBI taxonomy): domain Eukaryota; kingdom Metazoa; phylum Arthropoda; class Insecta; order Diptera; family Syrphidae; genus Eristalis; species Eristalis intricaria. The sequence continues at coordinate 7,202,170 of OZ035877.1, read as the reverse complement.
TTTTCTTTTAAAGAGTAGTGATGTTCTCAGTAATTGGGGCATGTCTTGAAGGACCACGGTGACTTTATAAAAGACACTGGTCATGTGCGGATCAAATAATAGGACTGGTCTTTTCCTTTTTTCATCTTCAGCGAGAAGTCCCATTTCTGGAGGAATGGATGCGTCTCAAATTTGGAAAGATACAAATCCAGTTGAGATCCAAGAACTTCCAAATCACTCACAAAAATTCACTGTTTTGTGTGGCATCTAGGATGTCAGCCTCATCGGTTCGTATTTCCTTAAGAACAACGTTGGCCAAATTATCGCCGTCAACGGCGAGCCAAAGGTCGATGATTACCGACTTCGTCTTGCCTGAATTTGATGATATGGACACCAACGGCATGTTATTTCAACAGGACGGCGCTACATGCCACACAGCTTATGCCAAATTAAAAACTCCACGACGAGGGCATGATCATCCCACGTGGACAACGAGATCGTACGATTTGATCAAGTTGGACTTTTTCTTGTGGGGTTTTTAGAAGTCACAGGTACTTTGCGAATACGGGCTGAACCACAGCGGCCCTCCAAGCCAACGTAAAACATGCAATCGACAAATTCAGGCTGATTCAGGAAAGCAAGTGATCAATTAGCGGCGGACATTTGAACGACCTTAACGGCATCGACGAAATTCGGATGATCTCCCAGACAGTTTTTTTTATATAATCTTAGAGAAATGAAGGGCTTAATGAATCCCTTCATTATATTCTGGAGATGACATTCGTGATGACGTTAGTCCGATACTTTGGATCGTGGGGATTATGGATCATAATTTCTACGCGAAGATCATGCTTTCATATGCTGAGTGGGAGTTGGCATCGAAATAATAACTTATGCATGATAGTGATCCAAAACATATGGCGGCTAATGTAAAAGGGTGGCTGGAAGAGAATAACATCGATGTCTTAAACTGGTCCGTCCAGCGTACGATCATAATGCCTTGAATAATTAATGGAGCATCGTTAGAAATTCGTTTGGAGCCGAAAATCCAAAAATAAAGATGAATTGCGGCGAAGGGTATACGCTGGTTGGTACGTCACACCACTGATCACTTGTCTAATGAAAATAACTCATCTTTAATTTATTACCTAATATATAAATAAACTTAATCAACTAATAGCAGCTATTTATGGAATCAAAAAATATCATGATCGAAACTTTCCTCTGAAGCTTCCGTGATCCTCCATGAGATATTGAAAAAATTCGGAAATTGCTTGCAATTTTCTACAATTTCGTAAAAATGTTCCGAAATGTTTCTTATTGATTTGTCCCCCTTAAATTTGCGTTTCTTGAATTTCTTTCGCTTTATTGTTTTTATTAAAATATGAACTTCGTTATATTTTATAAATGTCTGTGATTTATAATTTATCAACGATTTATACAACCAAATTCAAGAATTGAAAAAACAGAAATAGTATTTACATAAAAAATAATTATATAAAAAAATAGTTCTATAAAACTAGTTCGTTAAAAATTGTTAACATTCCGAGTTCTGGAATGAAATCGACAAAAAATATTCCATAGTCCTTAACAAGGGGTTACTTACATCAAGTGATTAGCAACAAGGAACACCTCCATTACGTTAAAGATTTTCATTGGATATCCCGAATGGTGGCCAATCAAGCTATCGATCGATCCAAAAATGTATGTATCCTTTCTCCGATCACGCAGCACTTTCTATTCAAGTTTCGTTTTTTTTTCTGTTTTTTTCTTTTTATCTTCTCAGAACTAAATCCGTTTTAATCCTTTCCGATCAGCCGGTTGCATTCTCATCACCATCAACAGCACAAATCACTTTCATGAATTAATTATTTATTTTTCTTCTCTCTCTTTTTTCTTATTTGTATTCACACACCAGACCAGCGGCGGTTGGAAGGTGATCCTTTCACATGAGTGAACCAAACACGCACACAGCGACGACACATTTTCGAATAGCACACAACTACGCTCGCGAACAGCTTTTGGCTTTTAATTAACAATAATCCATCATTTTATTAATTATTATCACTTAAATCGCGCAATATGTCGATAACAGCTTGGGGGTAGCTGCATCACCAGGACAAACTGGCTGCACTCGTTTCATTTGCAATTAGCGCGCATTTCGATTGTATGACAGGCGACCAATGGGAAGGGTATTTGACTCTTAATTAACGTCAATTCACTCGCACAGCGTCCGGCCGTACGGATGTTAAGTGAACACGTCCTCGATGATAAATCAAAAATCACACTTATCGTTGCCTTAATCCTGGCGAGATGGAACCAGAGAACGAGGGCAAGCAAGAGAGAGAGAGAGATGGAGAGAGATATGAGATTGGCTTTAACACTTCACTTCACCTGGCATCGTTCATCACCATCGCGACCCACACCACTGCCAGCGATCGTCGGTACACACAGTCCCGGAGAAATTAAAGTTTGCCACGGGTAGTAAAATAACAATAATCCAACGCTCATTATAATTTATTCAAACAACGTTCCATTTGGCGGAAGTTTACTCTCCTGTGCTTGAGAAGGATACTCCTTAACCGCGCGCCAACAAGCAACCGACACACGAACGAAAAGACGTTTGGGGACGACCGCCGCCGCCGCTGCCGCCGAAGAACGCACCAAAAACCCGAAATCAACCCAACCACGCAAGGAACAGAATAAAAATAAAAGGTGGGCGGTACGTGGGTGGGGGGCCAAAAAGGACACGAGCACACGGCAGCAGAAAAGAGAAGGAAAAATTAATGCGGCATAAATAAATAAATACACAAGTGGGTAAAGTTGTATTCGAAGGATCCTTGGCGTTTTTTGTTGATTTGTTTAAGGATCCTCGTCGATGCACAAACACACACACTGCGTGGCAAATAAAGGTAAGCTATGCTTTGTTTTTATTTTTTGATACTATTTTCTTTTTTGCGTATCCTTTCTATCGGGTATCGTTATCCTGCGGAACACACGACGGCATTCAACCACTCCGGAGTGTGTTTGGTAAGCACTTGAGAGCACTGTGTCTTGACCAACCCAACATATGAAGGGAAGCGACGACAACGTATGGAAGGATAATTATGATTCACCGACTAACACCGTTATGGTACTGAATTTTTTCCCGAGACATTGTCGCATTTTATACTACAAACGTAGTAAATCGATTCGGAGAGAGAGTTAGTCGGTCGAAGAGAGCGTGCCATTGGCGTTCTCTTTGGCTTTTCGCGAAACAAGCCTACCTTTAGTCCGAAAAGTTGTCCTAGTCCCAAATCGGTCAGGCGTGGGAAATACCTAAATTCTGAATGAAAACCGCGCTGAGGGCTCTTCACTGCGTCGGAGCTAGAGGCAGAGATGGAAAGAGAAAAGGAGAAGTCTTTGATTGAAGAGAAGCACTGGGACTGCTGTTCGGTTTGTGGATGGTATGTGGAATGTGTTGTTTTCAAAACTGTAGCAACATGTTGGGAAACATTCACGGGACAGCCGTGGAGCGGGACACGTTTTTGGTGTAAGAAATGGAGCGTGAATGAGTGTAGTTTTTGCGAAACTTGCTCAGGGGGTGCTCACTCGTGGCATATTCTTCTCCAAACGCAAGGGATATAAAGCTAAAAACTGAACTCGCTCTGGTTAATCCCCAAAACACAAGTCTCGGGCCAATCATATCTCCTACAAGTCATCTGCTCATGTAGCGTTGTCTCAACTCGAAGAAAAAGTCACTTATGACTTCGTCCATGACTTTGGCGAGTAATACATACCCCAGGCATTTCGACCGCTTTATCAGGACTTTTTTCAATTTGTGACTAGGGTTAGGCTTAGATTGGCGTGTTTGCTCAACAATAGGAACCCAACTTTTGTACATTGTTTAATTTAACAATAATGGTTAAATTTTTATTTCTGGCAACGACAACATTCACGACGATGCTCTAGTACCAATGACGACGAGGTCAAGGCAGTCAAATCCACATGTTCTTTTGTGTCTTAATCGTTTAAATATTGTTTTGGTCATTTACTTTCAACCCTGACATTTCTAACATCCTGGTGTGTCCTTGTTGAGCATATTGGGATGGGGTGGTGGTGTGAAAGCCGATTTAGCCACGATGACTGCCGTCGCCGCTCTGGTGGAATCAATGCAGCTCGATGTTGAATTTCGTTGGGAAATTCTGCTCGGGATTGCGTTTCTCAGATTCCTGATTGTCTCGTTATAATGGCTGTTGATGCCTAGAAGCTGCTTTCCGAACAATGTCACCATTTCCGATCGTAAGGGAAGCTTATTGTGGGTGTGGTCCCCTCGACGGTCCCTATCCAAGGTGAGATCGATACAAGCACGCCGTATAAGCTTCATGTAGAGCACCAGCTTTGATCTCTGAAAGGGTGGATCAGAGAGTAGATGCAATGGAAGCCTAGAATAGCCTTCTTAAATTTCAGTTTCCAGTTTCTGTTGAATTTGAACCTCGCCGTGAAGTTAACTTTACTATACTTTATCTTATCTATTGTGCCAAAAAAAAGTCACTATAGCCAGAGCCAGCGCCAGACACGAACCCAAGACAGAGCCAGTGTCAAACCAGAGCTAGAGCCAGAGCCAGACCACGAGAGTAGGAGAGAGATATTGCCAGTACCAGAGCCAGAACCAGAGCCCGAGACAGAACCAGAACCAGAGACAGAGTCAACAGAGGCAGAGACAGAGCCAGTGCCAAGGCCAGAGCTAGAGCCAAAGTCAGATCCAGAACTAGAACTAGAGCCCGAGCCCGAGCCCGATCCAGAGCCAGAGCCAAAGCTAGAACCAGAACCAGAACAAGAGCCAGAGTCAGTGCCAGAGTCGGAGACAGAGCCAGTACCAGAGCTTGAGCCAAAGCCAAGGCCAGAAGTAGAACAAAAGCCACAGCCAAAGCCTGACCCAGGGACAGAGCCAGAGCCAGAGCCATAGCCCGAGCCAGAGCAAGAGCCAGAGCCTGAAACAGAAGCAGAGCCAGAAATAGATCCAGAGACAAAGCCAGAGCCAGAGCTAGACACAGAGCTATAGCCAGAGCCAGAACCAGAGCCCGAGACAGATCCAGAGCCCGAGCCAGAGCCAGAGCCAAAGCTAGAACCAGAACAAGAGCCAGAGCCAGAGTCAGTGCCAGAGTCGGAGACAGAGCCAGTACCAGAGCTTGAGCCAAAGCCAAGGCAAGAACTAGAACCAAAGTCACAGCCAGAGCCTGACCCAGGGACAGAGCCAGAGCCAGAGCCAGAGCCAGAGCCAGACCCAGAGCCAGAGCCAAAGCCAGAGCCAAACCCAGAGCCAGAGCCAGAGCCAGACCCAGGGACAGAGCCAGAGCTCTTCCAACTCCGCCGTTTGGAGTTGGTATAAAACTGTATGCCCCATCACCTCTTAATTGAACAGTGGCTCGTGCAACACGAGTGAGTGCTGTAGCTAGTGACCAGGTCCACGTCAGACTACCGCACCACCCATTCTGCGGGGATGAACTGCTCTGGAGTTAAGCGCTTGTACTTAACTCAACTTCATTTGCTACACAATCAACATGTCCTCCAATTCACTCCCCTCTTTCTCAAAGATCTCAGCATAGTTAGAACATTTTCCTTCCAGCTCACCCCTCCAAACCCATCCTCGCCAAGACAATCTCTAAAATGTGCAATTACTACGCGCGCTACTCGAAGGAATCCGAACTAACGCCATTCGAGGAGTCATAAAAAACCGTCGTCAGTCCCATCAATCCACCAGATTCTCATCACAATTTCAACACTCCAATAATCATTCAAAGCAAAGCTGTTGTCCTTTCGCGGAGTCCTTGAATTCCAAAGCAGTCGTCTGTCAAACCATCACCATCGACTTGCCTCTCCCTCTCTCACTCCCATCTGTGAAAAATCCTTCCCTGAATCATATTTCTTCCTCATCTATCTGCATAACACAAAAATCCTTTTGATGTCCTGTCTTCAGCCGTCAATGGCAACCGAAAATCCAACGCATGTTGTCACCACACCACTTAACTGCTTTTTGAAATAGTTTAATTAATTTTGCAAAATGTCTTCAACCACCCTCTGATTGCACAAACTCTCTTCCATGCCATGCCCGTCCCGTGTACAACGACTCACCGCAATTTCTCAAAGGATTCTCCCTCAAATTGAGGTGTGGGTGGTGGTGGTGGTGCTAGAAAAAACAGATTAAGATGTACGAAATCTGTTAACCCCGAGCACCGAAAACGTTGTATATCCCTGCCCCTGCTATCGAGGAAAATTGTGTAAATTAAGCTCACACCGACTGGTGGAGTGTCGACGAACGAGAGGCGGATGAGCGCGGAGGAGAACAGGAGCGGTACGAGAGCTGTGTTTAGAGTAGAGTGTGATGTGGTACAGAAAGTTTTCTAATTAAAAATTTCTCTTTCTCTTTTGTACTGTCTGCGTACCCTTATCTGGCGGGCGGGCTGAGCTGGGCTCTCTTTCTGGCTCCTTGTGGAGTGAGGTGGCGTTCTCACCCTTGGACTCATTGGAACGAGCGATATGGTTGCATTTTTTGCATTTCGAGATGGCACCTCCTCGCTCATTCATCCTTTTTCACAGTTCAGCTCTGGTTTTGTGAGACTCGTCGTGCCGACGTTGGTTTTACCACATTTTCATCTTCATGTGTTGTCTTTGGCTATTACTTTGAGAGTCTCTGTTATTTCTGTTCCCTTCTTCATTTGCCAATTGTCGTGAGTGTGCGAATGAGCTTGAGTCAAGAGGCGGCAACGACTCGACAGCTTAAGGCTTTGATTTCGGCGGCATACTGCAAGATCCTTGACTTTGGGGTGATTCAAAATTACAGTAAACAATTTTGTAGCTCACCAATTCGCCGTGATTTGGGGACATTTTTCAAAAAAAGAGCAAATTTGTTTCTCTTGTGCTTCGTATGGAAGTCGTATGGAAAGGATACCCTTATAACGGTGAATTTGTCCAGTCTCCAGTTCCATCATCTAGATCAAGTCATAAGCTACAAAATCGGTCTCAGTCACTTTGCTGTAGGACGCACAGTTTTTGAGATATGAGCAAATTAAGACCAACATTCACGATTTTTTCAATGTAAAAAAATCGACATGTAGGGGTGTTGGCGGTTCCTATAGAATTTTCCACAGCTTATATCTCGAGAACGGTGCGTCCTAGAACAAAAAACACGTACATAATTTTTGTAGCTTATGACTTGATCTAGAGGATAGCATTGGAAAATTTACGAAATAACCATTATTTGGGGAAATTTTTGACAAAAACAGGGAAATTTGTTTCTCTGACGTAAAATATATGAAATTTTACATCGCCTTTGAAGGGAGGTCGATCTGAGTTGTTGCTCTTGACGTGAATTCACATTGTGTAAGTTTTCATCACAGCCAATCACCGGAAAGGCTATAATTAAAACTATTTTGTCACAAAAAGTGCCTTATCCATTAAAAAGGATACCCTTATAACGGTAAATTTTTCCTGTCTCCAGATCCATCATCTAGATCAAGTCATAAGCTACAAAATCGGTCTCAGTCACTTTGCTGTAGGACGCACAGTTTTTGAGATATGAGCAAATTAAGACCAACATTCACGATTTTTTCAATGTAAAAAAATCGACATCTGTAGGGGTTCTGGCGGTTCCTATAGAATTTTCCACAGTTTATATCTCGAGAACGGTACGTCCTAGAACAAAAAACATGTACATAATTTTTGTAGCTTATGACTTGATCTAGAGGATAGCATTGGAAAATTTACGAAATAACCATTATTTGGGGAAATTTTTGACAAAAACAGGGAAATTTGTTTCTCTGACGTAAAATATATGAAATTTTACATCGCCTTTGAAGGGAGGTCGATCTGAGTTGTTGCTCTTGACGTGAATTCACATTGTGTAAGTTTTCATCACAGCCAATCACCGGAAAGGCTATAATTAAAACTATTTTGTCACAAAAAGTGCCTTATCCATTAAAAAGGATACCATTATAACGGTAAATTTTTCCTGTCTCCAGATCCATCATCTAGATCAAGTCATAAGCTACAAAATCGGTCTCAGTCACTTTGCTGTAGGACGCACAGTTTTTGAGATATGAGCAAATTAAGACCAACATTCACGATTTTTTCAATGTAAAAAAATCGACATCTGTAGGGGTTCTGGCGGTTCCTATAGAATTTTCCACAGCTTATATCTCGAGAACGGTACGTCCTAGAACAAAAAACATGTACATAATTTTTGTAGCTTATGACTTGATCTAGAGGATAGCATTGGAAAATTTACGAAATAACCATTATTTGGGGAAATTTTTGACAAAAACAGGGAAATTTGTTTCTCTGACGTAAAATATATGAAATTTTACATCGCCTTTGAAGGGAGGTCGATCTGAGTTGTTGCTCTTGACGTGAATTCACATTGTGTAAGTTTTCATCACAGCCAATCACCGGAAAGGCTATAATTAAAACTATTTTGTCACAAAAAGTGCCTTATCCATTAAAAAGGATACCCTTATAACGGTAAATTTTTCCTGTCTCCAGATCCATCATCTAGATCAAGTCATAAGCTACAAAATCGGTCTCAGTCACTTTGCTGTAGGACGCACAGTTTTTGAGATATGAGCAAATTAAGACCAACATTCACGATTTTTTCAATGTAAAAAAATCGACATCTGTAGGGGTTCTGGCGGTTCCTATAGAATTTTCCACAGCTTATATCTCGAGAACGGTACGTCCTAGAACAAAAAACATGTACATAATTTTTGTAGCTTATGACTTGATCTAGAGGATAGCATTGGAAAATTTACGAAATAACCATTATTTGGGGAAATTTTTGACAAAAACAGGGAAATTTGTTTCTCTGACGTAAAATATATGAAATTTTACATTGCCTTTGAAGGGAGGTCGATCTGAGTTGATGATCTTGACGTGAATTCACATTGTGTAAGTTTTCATCACAGCCAATCACCGGAAAGGCTATAATTAAAACTATTTTGTCACAAAAAGTGCCTTATCCATTAAAAAGGATACCATTATAACGGTAAATTTTTCCTGTCTCCAGATCCATCATCTAGATCAAGTCATAAGCTACAAAATCGGTCTCAGTCACTTTGCTGTAGGACGCACAGTTTTTGAGATATGAGCAAATTAAGACCAACATTCACGATTTTTTCAATGTAAAAAAATCGACATCTGTAGGGGTTCTGGCGGTTCCTATAGAATTTTCCACAGCTTATATCTCGAGAACGGTACGTCCTAGAACAAAAAACATGTACATAATTTTTGTAGCTTATGACTTGATCTAGAGGATAGCATTGGAAAATTTACGAAATAACCATTATTTGGGGAAATTTTTGACAAAAACAGGGAAATTTGTTTCTCTGACGTAAAATATATGAAATTTTACATCGCCTTTGAAGGGAGGTCGATCTGAGTTGATGATCTTGACGTGAATTCACATTGTGTAAGTTTTCATCACAGCCAATCACCGGAAAGGCTATAATTAAAACTATTTTGTCACAAAAAGTGCCTTATCCATTAAAAAGGATACCATTATAACGGTAAATTTTTCCTGTCTCCAGATCCATCATCTAGATCAAGTCATAAGCTACAAAATCGGTCTCAGTCACTTTGCTGTAGGACGCACAGTTTTTGAGATATGAGCAAATTAAGACCAACATTCACGATTTTTTCAATGTAAAAAAATCGACATCTGTAGGGGTTCTGGCGGTTCCTATAGAATTTTCCACAGCTTATATCTCGAGAACGGTGCGTCCTAGAACAAAAAACACGTACATAATTTTTGTAGCTTATGACTTGATCTAGAGGATAGCATTGCAAAATTTACGAAATAACCATTATTTGGGGAAATTTTTGGCAAAAACAGGGAAATTTGTTTCTCCGACGTAAAATATATGAAATTTTACATCGCCTTTGAAGGGAGGTCGATCTGAATTGTTGGTCTTGACGTGAGTTCACATTCTGCAAGTTTTCATCACAGCCAATCACCGGCAAGGCTATAATTAAAATTATTTTACCACAAGAAGTGCCTTTTCCATTAAAAAGGATACCCTTATAACGGTGAATTTGTCCAGTCTCCAGTTCCATCATCTAGATCAAGTCATAAGCTACAAAATCGGTCTCAGTCACTTTGCTGTAGGACGCACAGTTTTTGAGATATGAGCAAATTAAGACCAACATTCACGATTTTTTCAATGTAAAAAAATCGACATCTGTAGGGGTTCTGGCGGTTCCTATAGAATTTTCCACAGCTTATATCTCGAGAACGGTGCGTCCTAGAACAAAAAACATGTACATAATTTTTGTAGCTTATGACTTGATCTAGAGGATAGCATTGGAAAATTTACGAAATAACCATTATTTGGGGAAATTTTTGACAAAAACAGGGAAATTTGTTTCTCTGACGTAAAATATATGAAATTTTACATCGCCTTTGAAGGGAGGTCGATCTGAGTTGATGATCTTGACGTGAATTCACATTGTGTAAGTTTTCATCACAGCCAATCACCGGAAAGGCTATAATTAAAACTATTTTGTCACAAAAAGTGCCTTTTCCATTAAAAATGATACCCTTATAACGGTGAATTTGTCCAGTCTTCAGTTCCATCATCTAGATCAAGTCATAAGCTACAAAATCGGTCTCAGTCACTTTGCTGTAGGACGCACAGTTTTTGAGATATGAGCAAATTAAGACCAACATTCACGATTTTTTCAATGTAAAAAAATCGACATCTGTAGGGGTTCTGGCGGTTCCTATAGAATTTTCCACAGCTTATATCTCGAGAACGGTACGTCCTAGAACAAAAAACATGTACATAATTTTTGTAGCTTATGACTTGATCTAGAGGATAGCATTGGAAAATTTACGAAATAACCATTATTTGGGGAAATTTTTGACAAAAACAGGGAAATTTGTTTCTCTGACGTAAAATATATGAAATTTTACATCGCCTTTGAAGGGAGGTCGATCTGAGTTGATGATCTTGACGTGAATTCACATTGTGTAAGTTTTCATCACAGCCAATCACCGGAAAGGCTATAATTAAAACTATTTTGTCACAAAAAGTGCCTTATCCATTAAAAAGGATACCATTATAACGGTAAATTTTTCCTGTCTCCAGATCCATCATCTAGATCAAGTCATAAGCTACAAAATCGGTCTCAGTCACTTTGCTGTAGGACGCACAGTTTTTGAGATATGAGCAAATTAAGACCAACATTCACGATTTTTTCAATGTAAAAAAATCGACATCTGTAGGGGTTCTGGCGGTTCCTATAGAATTTTCCACAGCTTATATCTCGAGAACGGTACGTCCTAGAACAAAAAACATGTACATAATTTTTGTAGCTTATGACTTGATCTAGAGGATAGCATTGGAAAATTTACGAAATAACCATTATTTGGGGAAATTTTTGACAAAAACAGGGAAATTTGTTTCTCTGACGTAAAATATATGAAATTTTACATCGCCTTTGAAGGGAGGTCGATCTGAGTTGATGATCTTGACGTGAATTCACATTGTGTAAGTTTTCATCACAGCCAATCAACGGAAAGGCTATAATTAAAACTATTTTGTCACAAAAAGTGCCTTATCCATTAAAAAGGATACCATTATAACGGTAAATTTTTCCTGTCTCCAGATCCATCATCTAGATCAAGTCATAAGCTACAAAATCGGTCTCAGTCACTTTGCTGTAGGACGCACAGTTTTTGAGATATGAGCAAATTAAGACCAACATTCACGATTTTTTCAATGTAAAAAAATCGACATCTGTAGGGGTTCTGGCGGTTCTTATAGAATTTTCCACAGCTTATATCTCGAGAACGGTGCGTCCTAGAACAAAAAACACGTACATAATTTTTGTAGCTTATGACTTGATCTAGAGGATAGCATTGCAAAATTTACGAAATAACCATTATTTGGGGAAATTTTTGGCAAAAACAGGGAAATTTGTTTCTCTGACGTAAAATATATGAAATTTTACATCGCCTTTGAAGGGAGGTCGATCTGAATTGTTGGTCTTGACGTGAGTTCACATTCTGCAAGTTTTCATCACAGCCAATCACCGGCAAGGCTATAATTAAAATTATTTTACCACAAGAAGTGCCTTTTCCATTAAAAAGGATACCCTTATAACGGTGAATTTGTCCAGTCTCCAGTTCCATCATCTAGATCAAGTCATAAGCTACAAAATCGGTCTCAGTCACTTTGCTGTAGGACGCACAGTTTTTGAGATATGAGCAAATTAAGACCAACATTCACGATTTTTTCAATGTAAAAAAATCGACATCTGTAGGGGTTCTGGCGGTTCCTATAGAATTTTCCACAGCTTATATCTCGAGAACGGTGCGTCCTAGAACAAAAAACACGTACATAATTTTTGTAGCTTATGACTTGATCTAGAGGATAGCATTGGAAAATTTACGAAATAACCATTATTTGGGGAAATTTTTGACAAAAACAGGGAAATTTGTTTCTCTGACGTAAAATATATGAAATTTTACATCGCCTTTGAAGGGAGGTCGATCTGAGTTGTTGCTCTTGACGTGAATTCACATTGTGTAAGTTTTCATCACAGCCAATCACCGGAAAGGCTATAATTAAAACTATTTTGTCACAAAAAGTGCCTTATCCATTAAAAAGGATACCCTTATAACGGTAAATTTTTCCTGTCTCCAGATCCATCATCTAGATCAAGTCATAAGCTACAAAATCGGTCTCAGTCACTTTGCTGTAGGACGCACAGTTTTTGAGATATGAGCAAATTAAGACCAACATTCACGATTTTTTCAATGTAAAAAAATCGACATCTGTAGGGGTTCTGGCGGTTCCTATCGAATTTTCCACAGCTTATATCTCGAGAACGGTGCGTCCTAGAACAAAAAACATGTACATAATTTTTGTAGCTTATGACTTGATCTAGAGGATAGCATTGGAAAATTTACGAAATAACCATTATTTGGGGAAATTTTTGACAAAAACAGGGAAATTTGTTTCTCTGACGTAAAATATATGAAATTTTACATCGCCTTTGAAGGGAGGTCGATCTGAGTTGATGATCTTGACGTGAATTCACATTGTGTAAGTTTTCATCACAGCCAATCACCGGAAAGGCTATAATTAAAACTATTTTGTCACAAAAAGTGCCTTATCCATTAAAAAGGATACCATTATAACGGTAAATTTTTCCTGTCTCCAGATCCATCATCTAGATCAAGTCATAAGCTACAAAATCGGTCTCAGTCACTTTGCTGTAGGACGCACAGTTTTTGAGATATGAGCAAATTAAGACCAACATTCACGATTTTTTCAATGTAAAAAAATCGACATCTGTAGGGGTTCTGGCGGTTCCTATAGAATTTTCCACAGCTTATATCTCGAGAACGGTGCGTCCTAGAACAAAAAACACGTACATAATTTTTGTAGCTTATGACTTGATCTAGAGGATAGCATTGCAAAATTTACGAAATAACCATTATTTGGGGAAATTTTTGGCAAAAACAGGGAAATTTGTTTCTCTGACGTAAAATATATGAAATTTTACATCGCCTTTGAAGGGAGGTCGATCTGAATTGTTGGTCTTGACGTGAGTTCACATTCTGCAAGTTTTCATCACAGCCAATCACCGGCAAGGCTATAATTAAAATTATTTTACCACAAGAAGTGCCTTTTCCATTAAAAAGGATACCCTTATAACGGTGAATTTGTCCAGTCTCCAGTTCCATCATCTAGATCAAGTCATAAGCTACAAAATCGGTCTCAGTCACTTTGCTGTAGGACGCACAGTTTTTGAGATATGAGCAAATTAAGACCAACATTCACGATTTTTTCAATGTAAAAAAATCGACATCTGTAGGGGTTCTGGCGGTTCCTATAGAATTTTCCACAGCTTATATCTCGAGAACGGTGCGTCCTAGAACAAAAAACACGTACATAATTTTTGTAGCTTATGACTTGATCTAGAGGATAGCATTGGAAAATTTACGAAATAACCATTATTTGGGGAAATTTTTGACAAAAACAGGGAAATTTGTTTCTCTGACGTAAAATATATGAAATTTTACATCGCCTTTGAAGGGAGGTCGATCTGAGTTGTTGCTCTTGACGTGAATTCACATTGTGTAAGTTTTCATCACAGCCAATCACCGGAAAGGCTATAATTAAAACTATTTTGTCACAAAAAGTGCCTTATCCATTAAAAAGGATACCATTATAACGGTAAATTTTTCCTGTCTCCAGATCCATCATCTAGATCAAGTCATAAGCTACAAAATCGGTCTCAGTCACTTTGCTGTAGGACGCACAGTTTTTGAGATATGAGCAAATTAAGACCAACATTCACGATTTTTTCAATGTAAAAAAATCGACATCTGTAGGGGTTCTGGCGGTTCCTATAGAATTTTCCACAGCTTATATCTCGAGAACGGTGCGTCCTAGAACAAAAAACACGTACATAATTTTTGTAGCTTATGACTTGATCTAGAGGATAGCATTGCAAAATTTACGAAATAACCATTATTTGGGGAAATTTTTGGCAAAAACAGGGAAATTTGTTTCTCTGACGTAAAATATATGAAATTTTACATCGCCTTTGAAGGGAGGTCGATCTGAATTGTTGGTCTTGACGTGAGTTCACATTCTGCAAGTTTTCATCACAGCCAATCACCGGCAAGGCTATAATTAAAATTATTTTACCACAAGAAGTGCCTTTTCCATTAAAAAGGATACCCTTATAACGGTGAATTTGTCCAGTCTCCAGTTCCATCATCTAGATCAAGTCATAAGCTACAAAATCGGTCTCAGTCACTTTGCTGTAGGACGCACAGTTTTTGAGATATGAGCAAATTAAGACCAACATTCACGATTTTTTCAATGTAAAAAAATCGACATCTGTAGGGGTTCTGGCGGTTCCTATAGAATTTTCCACAGCTTATATCTCGAGAACGGTGCGTCCTAGAACAAAAAACACGTACATAATTTTTGTAGCTTATGACTTGATCTAGAGGATAGCATTGGAAAATTTACGAAATAACCATTATTTGGGGAAATTTTTGACAAAAACAGGGAAATTTGTTTCTCTGACGTAAAATATATGAAATTTTACATCGCCTTTGAAGGGAGGTCGATCTGAGTTGTTGCTCTTGACGTGAATTCACATTGTGTAAGTTTTCATCACAGCCAATCACCGGCAAGGCTATAATTAAAACTATTTTGTCACAAAAAGTGCCTTATCCATTAAAAAGGATACCCTTATAACGGTAAATTTTTCCTGTCTCCAGATCCATCATCTAGATCAAGTCATAAGCTACAAAATCGGTCTCAGTCACTTTGCTGTAGGACGCACAGTTTTTGAGATATGAGCAAATTAAGACCAACATTCACGATTTTTTCAATGTAAAAAAATCGACATCTGTAGGGGTTCTGGCGGTTCCTATCGAATTTTCCACAGCTTATATCTCGAGAACGGTGCGTCCTAGAACAAAAAACATGTACATAATTTTTGTAGCTTATGACTTGATCTAGAGGATAGCATTGGAAAATTTACGAAATAACCATTATTTGGGGAAATTTTTGACAAAAACAGGGAAATTTGTTTCTCTGACGTAAAATATATGAAATTTTACATCGCCTTTGAAGGGAGGTCGATCTGAGTTGATGATCTTGACGTGAATTCACATTGTGTAAGTTTTCATCACAGCCAATCACCGGAAAGGCTATAATTAAAACTATTTTGTCACAAAAAGTGCCTTTTCCATTAAAAATGATACCCTTATAACGGTGAATTTGTCCAGTCTTCAGTTCCATCATCTAGATCAAGTCATAAGCTACAAAATCGGTCTCAGTCACTTTGCTGTAGGACGCACAGTTTTTGAGATATGAGCAAATTAAGACCAACATTCACGATTTTTTCAATGTAAAAAAATCGACATCTGTAGGGGTTCTGGCGGTTCCTATAGAATTTTCCACAGCTTATATCTCGAGAACGGTACGTCCTAGAACAAAAAACATGTACATAATTTTTGTAGCTTATGACTTGATCTAGAGGATAGCATTGGAAAATTTACGAAATAACCATTATTTGGGGAAATTTTTGACAAAAACAGGGAAATTTGTTTCTCTGACGTAAAATATATGAAATTTTACATCGCCTTTGAAGGGAGGTCGATCTGAGTTGATGATCTTGACGTGAATTCACATTGTGTAAGTTTTCATCACAGCCAATCACCGGAAAGGCTATAATTAAAACTATTTTGTCACAACAAGTGCCTTATCCATTAAAAAGGATACCATTATAACGGTCAATTTTTCCTGTCTCCAGATCCATCATCTAGATCAAGTCATAAGCTACAAAATCGGTCTCAGTCACTTTGCTGTAGGACGCACAGTTTTTGAGATATGAGCAAATTAAGACCAACATTCACGATTTTTTCAATGTAAAAAAATCGACATGTAGGGGTGTTGGCGGTTCCTATAGAATTTTCCACAGCTTATATCTCGAGAACGGTGCGTCCTAGAACAAAAAACACGTACATAATTTTTGTAGCTTATGACTTGATCTAGAGGATAGCATTGGAAAATTTACGAAATAACCATTATTTGGGGAAATTTTTGACAAAAACAGGGAAATTTGTTTCTCTGACGTAAAATATATGAAATTTTACATCGCCTTTGAAGGGAGGTCGATCTGAGTTGTTGCTCTTGACGTGAATTCACATTGTGTAAGTTTTCATCACAGCCAATCACCGGAAAGGCTATAATTAAAACTATTTTGTCACAAAAAGTGCCTTATCCATTAAAAAGGATACCCTTATAACGGTAAATTTTTCCTGTCTCCAGATCCATCATCTAGATCAAGTCATAAGCTACAAAATCGGTCTCAGTCACTTTGCTGTAGGACGCACAGTTTTTGAGATATGAGCAAATTAAGACCAACATTCACGATTTTTTCAATGTAAAAAAATCGACATCTGTAGGGGTTCTGGCGGTTCCTATAGAATTTTCCACAGCTTATATCTCGAGAACGGTACGTCCTAGAACAAAAAACATGTACATAATTTTTGTAGCTTATCAAGTCTATAGCTACAAAATCGGTCTCAGTCACTTTGCTGTAGGACGCACAGTTTTTGAGATATGAGCAAATTAAGACCAACATTCACGATTTTTTCAATGTAAAAAAATCGACATCTGTAGGGGTTCTGGCGGTTCCTATCGAATTTTCCACAGCTTATATCTCGAGAACGGTGCGTCCTAGAACAAAAAACATGTACATAATTTTTGTAGCTTATGACTTGATCTAGAGGATAGCATTGGAAAATTTACGAAATAACCATTATTTGGGGAAATTTTTGACAAAAACAGGGAAATTTGTTTCTCTGACGTAAAATATATGAAATTTTACATCGCCTTTGAAGGGAGGTCGATCTGAGTTGATGATCTTGACGTGAATTCACATTGTGTAAGTTTTCATCACAGCCAATCACCGGAAAGGCTATAATTAAAACTATTTTGTCACAAAAAGTGCCTTTTCCATTAAAAATGATACCCTTATAACGGTGAATTTGTCCAGTCTTCAGTTCCATCATCTAGATCAAGTCATAAGCTACAAAATCGGTCTCAGTCACTTTGCTGTAGGACGCACAGTTTTTGAGATATGAGCAAATTAAGACCAACATTCACGATTTTTTCAATGTAAAAAAATCGACATCTGTAGGGGTCCTGGCGGTTCCTATAGAATTTTCCACAGCTTATATCTCGAGAACGGTGCGTCCTAGAACAAAAAACACGTACATAATTTTTGTAGCTTATGACTTGATCTAGAGGATAGCATTGCAAAATTTACGAAATAACCATTATTTGGGGAAATTTTTGACAAAAAAAGGGAAATTTGTTTCTCTGACGTAAAATATATGAAATTTTACATCGCCTTTGAAGGGAGGTCGATCTGAGTTGATGATCTTGACGTGAATTCACATTGTGTAAGTTTTCATCACAGCCAATCACCGGAAAGGCTATAATTAAAACTATTTTGTCACAAAAAGTGCCTTATCCATTAAAAAGGATACCATTATAACGGTAAATTTTTCCTGTCTCCAGATCCATCATCTAGATCAAGTCATAAGCTACAAAATCGGTCTCAGTCACTTTGCTGTAGGACGCACAGTTTTTGAGATATGAGCAAATTAAGACCAACATTCACGATTTTTTCAATGTAAAAAAATCGACATCTGTAGGGGTTCTGGCGGTTCCTATAGAATTTTCCACAGCTTATATCTCGAGAACGGTACGTCCTAGAACAAAAAACATGTACATAATTTTTGTAGCTTATGACTTGATCTAGAGGATAGCATTGGAAAATTTACGAAATAACCATTATTTGGGGAAATTTTTGACAAAAACAGGGAAATTTGTTTCTCTGACGTAAAATATATGAAATTTTACATCGCCTTTGAAGGGAGGTCGATCTGAGTTGTTGCTCTTGACGTGAATTCACATTGTGTAAGTTTTCATCACAGCCAATCACCGGAAAGGCTATAATTAAAACTATTTTGTCACAAAAAGTGCCTTATCCATTAAAAAGGATACCCTTATAACGGTAAATTTTTCCTGTCTCCAGATCCATCATCTAGATCAAGTCATAAGCTACAAAATCGGTCTCAGTCACTTTGCTGTAGGACGCACAGTTTTTGAGATATGAGCAAATTAAGACCAACATTCACGATTTTTTCAATGTAAAAAAAACGACATCTGTAGGGGTTCTGGCGGTTCCTATAGAATTTTCCACAGCTTATATCTCGAGAACGGTACGTCCTAGAACAAAAAACATGTACATAATTTTTGTAGCTTATGACTTGATCTAGAGGATAGCATTGGAAAATTTACGAAATAACCATTATTTGGGGAAATTTTTGACAAAAACAGGGAAATTTGTAAAATATATGAAATTTTACATCGCCTTTGAAGGAAGGTCGATCTGAGTTGTTGCTCTTGACGTGAATTCACATTGTGTAAGTTTTCATCACAGCCAATCACCGGAAAGGCTATAATTAAAACTATTTTGTCACAAAAAGTGCCTTATCCATTAAAAAGGATACCCTTATAACGGTAAATTTTTCCTGTCTCCAGATCCATCATCTAGATCAAGTCATAAGCTACAAAATCGGTCTCAGTCACTTTGCTGTAGGACGCACAGTTTTTGAGATATGAGCAAATTAAGACCAACATTCACGATTTTTTCAATGTAAAAAAATCGACATCTGTAGGGGTTCTGGCGGTTCCTATCGAATTTTCCACAGCTTATATCTCGAGAACGCTGCGTCCTAGAACAAAAAACATGTACATAATTTTTGTAGCTTATGACTTGATCTAGAGGATAGCATTGGAAAATTTACAAAATAACCATTATTTGGGGAAATTTTTGACAAAAACAGGGAAATTTGTTTCTCTGACGTAAAATATATGAAATTTTACATCGCCTTTGAAGGGAGGTCGATCTGAGTTGTTGATCTTGACGTGAATTCACATTGTGTAAGTTTTCATCACAGCCAATCACCGGAAAGGCTATAATTAAAACTATTTTGTCACAAAAAGTGCCTTTTCCATTAAAAATGATACCCTTATAACGGTGAATTTGTCCAGTCTTCAGTTCCATCATCTAGATCAAGTCATAAGCTACAAAATCGGTCTCAGTCACTTTGCTGTAGGACGCACAGTTTTTGAGATATGAGCAAATTAAGACCAACATTCACGATTTTTTCAATGTAAAAAAATCGACATCAGAAGTTCGCCTCTGTTCGCGATCCAATACTGTAGGCCTATACTTTGTTAAGTATGATTAATTTTGTTGTTAAACTTTAACAACAATTTCCTGGGCTTAGATCGAAGCCTCGGTCCACTCTCTAGTCCCTCGTTCCAAAAAAAAATCCTCAACAGCATCTCATTATGATTAGATTCGCAGATATTTGCCAAAAACTATTAAAAGACTGCAACTAATGCGCCTGGCATCTGTTTAGGTACTCTCCCTTTCAGAAGTATCTGTTACTCTAGATAGGAAATTATCCAACGGGAAAAAAAGAACACAAATGCAAAGCAGAAAAATCCAAAAGGATAACACATTTTCCATCCGTCCAAGTATCCCAGCCAATGTAAGCTACACAGCAACAATGTGAACATTATCCTCGCCCACATCCAAGTTATTCAAAGTTGAAGTCGAAGTCGAAGACGATGAGACGCTGCGGTGATGGGGCGCATGGAACGATGGGGCGATGATGCGATGAGTCGATGGGGCGGATGGCAAAGGCACCCATCGAAGGAAGCAAGCAAGCGCTCAGACATTTCGTTTTGTTTTATTTTTAGGACTTTATAATGAAATGCAAATCGTTAGCCGAGGATATACAAATAAAAATGACATTAAGGGTAACTTAGGTGTGGGACGGGGTCGTGGGATTTTGCCAAGCATTTCGCTGCTTCCATTCGAAGGGTGATGGTGGAAGAGGTTTATGATTTCACAGGCCAAGCCAGGGAGAAGTGGAAACAAGAAACGAGGGGAAATTGTAAAATGAGGCAGACGGCGATGTCTCGCTTAATGACATCCCTCATTTGTTTTTTGCTTCCTCTTTTTTCGGTTTGTGTGAGCGCGGGATTTTGTTGTAATTTTTCTTGCACAACAAATCGGCGTGGCGTTATGAATTTTGTATGGTTTTCCATGGCACTGTGGTGGGTGAAGGATGCCTGATGATTGATCTTTTCGTTTTTCCGGTGATGCGACCTTAAGTGACTGGGGTGGTTTTGCTTTAACAGATAACAGAGGCACACCTTTGTGACATTTCTCTAATTCCGGATGAGCATGATGCCAAGCACCATTTGATTGACGCTTCTATTCAGCCGATCTGATGTTCCTTGACTTCATCCGAAGACCACGGGGACATAAAAATGGCATCGACATAAGAGTGGTGTGTCTACTTGACAATCCAAATTTGCATCACAAAGTGCATATGTCAACTGACTGATGTCGTCGCCTGCTCAAAAGGACACATTGGGAATCTGCCGAAAATTGAAATGCCAAAAACAGCGCCTGTGTCAGCTGCATAAATGTCAAAACGTCCTCTTCACCGTTCAATTATACATAGAGCCGGCAAAATCACATTTCACAGCTCGTTTTGCTGCTGTTTTTCGACCGTTATGCCATGTCCTTATCCACACTATAGAAAGCATTTATCCGCCACCGCCTTTTTTAAGACACCTCCACATTCAACTTCGACGGCTGCTAATATCCTTTTTCCATTTGACTGCATTCTGAAGTACCTCCAACGGGAATGACCACTCTCAGCCTCCAGCTCACTCTCCACACACGCCTCTTTGCAGCCAGCATCTCTGTGTGCTCAACCCCGTAACATGTCAACCATGAAAATCAATAAACCGTACTTAAGTAAAATGTCACAAAAACAGATAAGGTTCCCAGAGTGGCCCTGCATGTGACCGTGTGCCGAGCCAGCGTAGCGAATACAACGGAAGCATGTTTCTTTGGTTTTTCCTTTAGCCCTACCCCCCATTCACCGGCTACATGGAACACAATCAATTTAGTGGAATTTTGGAAAACAAAAGGAATCACCAGAACATGGCATCCGTGCTGATGGAAATTAAATCTTCTCCAGAGAATAATCAAATCGTAATGATCGTAGTTGACACTTGTTATCAGTGCTTTGGGTTTGGGCAGCCCAGAAGTGTCCGAGTGTCTCTGCCGTTCCATTGTCTCGTTTTTGTCCGTATTCTTTTATTTTATTTTTTTTTTTTTGTGTCCTCGCCTGGACACTGTCATGTGAGATAGCCCCCGTGGGGCGGTGTCTGCATACAATTTTGACACTTTTGAGTAATGAACATCCTATTGATGGTGTCAGGATGTGTGAGCATTTTGGCTTATGTGCCCACTCGTAGATTGAATATTTTTCTTTTGTCTGCTCTTCACCGAGCTAAGCTCTCGTGTGGTTGGTCCGAGCGCAGCAACTCGTGCGGCGACTCATTGTCAATGTCATCGTTTAGGGTTAAATTGCTGGATGAGCATCTAATTGCCAGCGGGAATTGGAATAACTCCCCAGTCTCTGCTAAAACGACAAAAAAAGGCATGGGATGGGAATACCCAACATTGATTATGGGAAAAAAATTAAGTGAGCCCCATGGCGGCTATTGAGAGGAAACAATACAGACATTAGAAATTAATTTCAGAGAGGAGATAAACCGTCAACTGAAACAAAGCAGATGAGGGCGATGACTAGCATAAACTTTCACTGGAAGCACATACAAAAGGACGGCTAAAGTCATCACAGATCACCTTTTTATCAGAAAAAGTTGTGAGAAAATGTGAGAATGTCCTTTGTGAAGAAACACAATCAATTTTGGAAGGTCAATGTCAAGTTTTGGCACTTATCTGGCTGTTGGACAAAATTGATAAAATAAATATTTTTTGGGTGCCGAGTCCCATAGAGTTTTCCAAGAAAAAATGACAAATTCGTGTGGGAAGCGAGAAGAATGAAGTCTATCGTAGGAGCAGTGATGGCTGTCATGGAGAACGGGGGGTATTTTTTATACCAAATCTAGGAAAAATGCCAGTGGCCCAAAAATAATACCCGCCAGAGTGTTGGGTTGGTGAACATATAGCATGTGCATGTACAGTCACAGACATTTCTGCGTGCGGTCCTTTTTACGTTGATGGCTTTTGGATGAGAAGATTCAATCACGAACTGCATGGGCCTTACAGCAGCTTGAGCCTAGTCTGGCGTCAGTGCATGTCTTTTTGCAGTCTCTCTACATAATTTTTCTTCCAAAAAAAAAGTGTTGCATTACGCAGATGATAGGTATCGCCTTGTTCGCAGACCTCAAAGTCTTCAAATTGTAGTCAATAAAGAGTTCAACGTTACCAAAACTTGGCAGACAATCTATGAAAATCCAAGAAGTACCTTATAATGTTCGCATAATGCAAAGCAAACTTGGGGAAAACATTTTTTAAATTTAGGAATTATTCTTGCAACAGACATGAAACTCAATTTTCATCTCAAAAGCAGGCTAGCTTGAGCCAAAAACTTTAAAATGCTTTCTGGAATGGTGGTTATTATAGTGAAAAAAGATTTAATTGCAATCTCTGCAGACTATCGCGTCTTCAAGGCTTCATGCGATCTGTGATGTGCGTCATCGTTTCTTATTGAGAAACAACTCGTTCGCCTACCGATAACCACACCGAAATGAGATAATATCCTTGAAACTGGCTTACCAAGACTTTTTTACTCTTACAATGAAGTAACACTTCTTTTTCGACTTCTGTACTTCTTCTTTATATGGCTCTACAGTCCTGGATGGATCTGAACCTCAAAAAACAAGCCTCTCCAACTAGCGCCATCTCTGGCTAGCTGCCTCCAGTTTCGCACACTAACTTGGTTGAGGTTATTCTCTACTTGGGTGCGTCACCTTAAACGCGGGCGTCCTCTGTTGCTTTGTTTCAATGATTAGGATTAGAAGATTATTTGTGCTGGAACTGAGTTCTCAATACGTTCTACATAGCCCAGTCACCTTAGGTCGTTGGCTCATGCTGCTGTAAGGCCGGTGCAGTTCGTGATTGAATCTTCTCATCCAAAAGTCATCACCACAAAAAGGAACAAATATCGCAGGCAAAAACGCCTGTGCCTGTACCACCGAAAGATTTTCGAGGAAATCTTATCTAAGCCTAAAGCGCAGACCACCAAGAGGACAGAATTGACCGTCTGAATTTATATACATGCGTAGAGTAGTCCAAGGTGGCGTATACGTAACATTTTACTAAGGAGAGAGTCTTACGAGTTGTCTAGTACGGCCACTAGGCGTATACGTAACTTTTTACCACGTGGCGAGGAGAGAGTCTTACGAGTTGTCTAGTACGCCCACAGGGCGTATACGTAACATTTTACCAAGGGGCTAGGAAAGAGTCTTACGAGTTTTCTAGTACGGCCACGGGGCGTATACGTAACATTTTACCACGGGGCGAGGAGAGAGTCTTACGAGTTGTCTAGTACGGCCAAGGGGCGTATACGTAATATTTTCGAAAATGGCGATGAGGGAGTCTTAAGAGTAGTCCAATGAGGCCACGGTTCCTATTGACACTCAGGCGTCATATACACGTGGCTAAGAGTCTCAGTCTAGCCAAGACACCTTAGGGCGTTGGAACCGTAGACACTTGTCGCTGTTAGCGAAATGGTGGGATCAGAGACTTTCTTAGTGGAGACGTAAGATTGTTTTCGCCAACCCAACCGGTGGATACAATTAGAAATACCTCCTGAATGGAAATACAAAAGTCATGTTGAGTCGAAAGAGCTTATACTCGTCGACTTCGAAATAAAATTCTACGTCGGATTGCGGTCATGTCTGCGAGGAATTCACCTTCAGGGGAAGAATTAATCTCGAACTGCAAACTGTGGAATACATCCGAAAGGAAAAAATCTGACTGAACTGACTCGAGCGCAATGACAGCATGCTCATGCTAAGAGGGTCTTTGAATCCGAGTCTTCTGATCGAGAAGGAGGGGATGACTGCATCTCAGATTTAAAGATTAAGTTACGCAAGCACGCTATACCGATCGTTTTTCTGACTGGAAACAGATTCACCAGTAGCGTCAACGATAGAAGGTAGATATTGATTCGGCTCAGACGCCTGGCGCGCAGGTCTGACAAATGAGTATGTACTCACGCGCTTTAAATCGTTTCTTCAACTGAATTTCTTCCTCTAGACTTGCTTGACCTGGTCAGAGATCAGTCCGATGATCTAATCCGACAAAGGATCTGATGTAAGAGGACGGCATCGCTTGGATCTCTCGGGAGTGGAAAAATCAAAGAAGGAGGAAAATATTAAGTCCAAATACCTCTTCCACTTCTATTCTGTACTGCACATCACCACCAATGAAGATAATGGACTTGAATACTTGAAGAAGTGATTGGAAATGTTCCTGGTGCAAAATTCATCTGAGCAAGGAGTATGAAATATCCACACTTGCGTTCATGTTCGGAATCCTCTATCTGCCGCCCCGCCAGCCTGCTCCAATTCATTGTCTGAAATTCAGAAAATTATATTCGATTGGAAATAATTTGAAAGCACATAGGTGTTGCACTAAGCCTTCAAGGTACTTCCACAATTCCGAGAATCCATGGCCAGCAATTTGCTCTAATAAATATTCGTCTCGTTATGAGAAACAGGAAGCAGCAAACCACACAAACACACACACACCCTCACACAGGCATCCCTTAGAGAGATTCGAAAATTCGAATTCATCTCGAATAGCCGGCGAGAAATAAATTCTGAGAAAATTTATGAAATTGTTAACCTCAATTTAAGAAAGCAAGAGGAGACCCTTATCCTTCTTATCGCACATGATTAAACCTATATTAAGAATCCGTATCGATACACTTTAAAGGAAATTATTGAAACGTGGTGGTGGCTTCTTTTCCAACCAGCATGCACACACGCGCCGCACACGCACACACTCAGACTCGGCTGGAGCGGTGTGTAGGATGAAAGAATCGATCCGGTAGGAGAAAACAAGGATTTAAAGAGATAACAGAGAAAGGTAAGCAAATTAAATGGTTTTGTATCCCTTTGACGAGTTTATTGGACACGTGCTGGCCATTCTCGACTGAGTTGTGTGTTTTCCTATTCAGCAGCCCCGAAATCAGCACATAGGATGTGGACCACTTCAGGTGGATACATCCCATCCCATCCTCTACCATCCCATCGTCGGCAGATGTCTTACGTGAACTGGGGAAAATTGCTGTATAGACTGTGACCTCGTTTACGCATTTGATTTTGGGCTGAGATGAGGGCTGTCCCTTTGAGTACACATGCAACACGATGAGCGAGTGAGCGAGTGGCAGCAACACTATGTCAATGTCAGTGGGATGTCAAGATGTTTCTATTAGGTAAGACCTGGACTTCATTATGCTTTATCTGTGGACAGATTGTTCCCCGGAGTGGGCGGACGCTGGTGATTCATATTTCACTGGGACGGGCCCTGGGCAAGGGTTCTACCTGGGGAAAAGCTGTATAATGGTGAAGTTTTTCATGGAAAAATGGTTGAAAGGGCTCACGGGGTTCGGCAGACAATCGGCACTCGACAGTCGACAGTCGACACCCACGACTACACTTTTGAGGGTAATCCCGGGGGATTCGTTGGCAGTTCATCCTTTTTTTCTCATCTAGAGAGTTGGGTGGAGGACAATGGATTTATTCTATTCCATAAGAGAAGGGTTAAAGCCCAGGAGGGGATGAATGTGGGTTACTCCAGAAAAATATTGGCCTAGAGAGGTAAGAGTGGCTGGACTACTACCTGTAGTCACACTTAGGCCAAAGTAGGTTCATTATGATACCACGTGGATTGACTACTCTATACCCTGGACCCATTTGGTCCTTGTGACAAAGCGGTTAAGCTGCCTTAGCTTATTGTTTGTGTTGAAATACTAGTTACCTAGCCTTACACGGGCAAAGGATCTGATGGTTGGTTTCTACCTACTCTTCATCCAAGCAGCTTCTCCAGAAATTGGTGGACGGCTGATGGAGAGCTCCAACGAGCGCCATAGGCGATGGATGTCCTTCTTGGAGAGGTTTGGCGTCTGTCTGAATTCCGAGCCACTGTGACAGCTCCTCCAGAAATTGGTGGACGGCGCCATAGACGGTCGACGTCCTTCTTGGAGAGGTTTAGGCCATTGGCTGTACATCTGCCCGGTATGTCACAGTGTCTCGGAACCCACTTATTAAAATGCTCAGCTATCTCAATAAGAGACAGACGCCAAGTAAGAATTGAATGCAACATTTTCAAGGCACTTAACTGCGGCCGATTGTCTGAGTCCCTTTGGATATTACAATACATTGTTCTTGAGCCAGGATATGGGTGGCGCGACAGTCCAAGATGGACCTGAGCCTAGCCTCCACAGCATCCACTCGAGTTATGCGAGGAGAGGGAGACCTCCGGCGTAGGAGTCGACTCACCAACCCGCTACGCCACGGCGAAGAGTTGCCAGTCCTTGAAGTAGACTCCCAGAGCTACACCCACTCCCTCGTACATCTTCGATCAGTCTATGAAAATCGGGGAGGAGCAAAAGACCATGCAGTACAGTGATTGTCAGACACTCAATCCGATCTGACCAAAGCAATGCTAGCAGAGACACTACTCTCGAAGATGACTTGAGGGAGACGGCGATCATCGGGGAGGAAGTTGCGTTCATTAAGAATAGTCAAATGGGCGATGCTAAGTTCGACGTGTCCTTAGTCTTAGGGCTGGCTGCTACTAGCTGCTGGAAAGGTCCAGTGGTAGGATATTAAAGAGTATATCAAGTGGAGCAGATGAATAGGTAAAAGAGTATGTAAAATAGAGCAGATTAAGAACTCCAGATGCTCTGATACTACGCATGCAAGCCAGTCATTGCACTCGTCTATTAGTGTCGGTCTGACTATCGAGGTGAATATCTATCTTGAGCATTACGTGGATGTAGTCCCCATTCACAGAGAATACACTCTCTCGAGTCAGTGAGCGTTTCTCAGTCTTCGCACCACACTGCTGTTCATCAGTGAACTCGAACTTCGATTACAGATCGACGATATTCGACTTCGCTCGAACTTCGATTACAGATCGGCGATGTTGGTCTTCGCACAAAGTCTACGTGAACAATGCCATATGGACTTCAATCCGTCATCATCCTATTCCCCATCGGCCACCGGTCCCCTCATCGACTCAAAAACTGTCGTCCACCCTTCGGAGCGACATTCTCAAATAACAAAAACCATGCCACTTCCTCCGGCATCAAGTGGACATTGTATCCGTTACAAGACTCCACCCCCCATCAAGTTAACAACCTCTTCAACATGATTCCCAGATGTTCATTGTCAGTCAATCGATAACCGCACGCAATCGTCTCCCAATCGATCAATCACAATCGTGATTGCGTGCTCAAAATTTATAACACCCGCCGCCGGTTCGTTAGCCCGTCTGAAGAATCCACCCTTCGCCTAATCAAAAGCCATTCAAAGTGCTCTTCTTCCTGACTTGTCAAGCCATCTCTCGAACAAGCGGTAATAAATCACTGCGGCCACCTCGCTCTCGCTCTCTCAGCGCCCATTCAAATGAACTGCCCATTAATCGTCTTCGATTTCCTCCACAGCACAGTGCGTTCATAACTACCGAGGGTGCGGCGCCGGCCTGGGGGACGCGGAAAGGGACCCATAAAAATTGTATCTCACAACGATTACTCATCGTAATTGGACTCCAGCAGCAGACAGACGAATCCCTGTTCCACGTCTGTGTACACATAACCAACTAACTAACGAAGCAGCCAAGTCCATCAATCAATCAACTATTAAATCAGATTCATTTCTTTCTCTGCCCACCCCACGGTACCACCGCCTGCGCTTCTTTTTCGTATTTCCCTCGGTTAGCCTATTTACGCAGGTCCTTGATCGGTCTGTTTGTCCGCGTTTCTTTCCTCATTGTCCCGCTCCTCATCGTCGTCGCCCCACAAGGGAGCGTAATGAGCAGGCAGCCCCCAAACCATCACTCGCATTCCGGCGGACACGCATATCAAGACGGACGGACGTCCCGTGCGTTCTACTCACTTTTATCGAGTGGACATTATTTGCTTTTGTTATTGTGGTGTCATCCCCGTCCGGTGGTACGGTGTGGTGGCTCGCAACTGCCGTGATAAATGAGCAACACTGTGCGTGTGCGGTGTCTTCCCTCGCACGCTCGCCCCCTCGCCGGCACAGCAGAAGCTGAGTGCCGACTGGAGATTTGTACAAATATCCAAGGAGAACTTCGGAGGAAGAACCACCATTCGCAGTTTCGTCAGATAATTATCCTTCAATTTATTCAATTGGGAGGTGGACGGCTCTGGTGCTGTGTTTCACAAATTGCTTGGGTGGAGAAAATGTTACGTATACGCCAGAGGAACAATGTTGCCAGGCGCTCGGTGGCGGCGGCAGCAGCGGCGGCCGCCTGTTAAGTGCCGACGCTTGTTTCGCAAATTGACTGAGAAGCAACGGGATGTGTGCGTTCGGATAAACACACGTTAATTTGACTTTGAGGAAGATTGACGTGGACATGATTAGTTGCGATAAATGCTGACAATGAGTCGATATCGAACAGACGGTCGGAGAGAGAGCTGGGAGACACAATAACGAGAGAGATTAAAGTGTGCACTGGATCTCAAGGATATCCTGGTGTCACATTTAATTGGGACTGCAAATGCCGTCCTAATGAAAGCGATATTCCACTGAAATCGGATGCACACATCGTTGGGATGGCAGCACAGGAGGATAAAAGTTGTCGATTCGGTCTTGTGTGACGATGAGTTATGTGCACCCTACCCATGTGACTGGCAAAGGTTTTACGATAATTGATTGGTGGCTTTGCGGAGGACTCCTGGAAACGAACGCAAGTTAATCTCTCCACGGACACGGGACTTCTGTGCCTGTCAGCGCAGACAGGCGGAGCATGTTCGATTGAAAGCCGATGTCGGCTGTATTCTGCAGTGATTAGTGGCTTTGGCTGCAAATGCATCGACTCTTAACCCCCCTCCCTTAGCCCTCAGCGAGGTAAGTCGTAGAAAGCTCTTTCCTCGGGCAATAATTGCGTCCATGTCCTGTTGACCTCATTCACGCAGAGATGTCCCGTGAAGATTATGGAAGTTGTTTTTCCCCCGTTTGCAGATTGCAATCGATAGCAATGCCTTTCGCGGCATCAAAACTTTTCAATCATGAGCCGGGATGGGTTGGGGTTGCTATTTCAAATCGACATCGTTATAACTTTCCGCCCTGTGCCCAAGTTAATTCAACCGCGATGAATTTAAATGAATCATCACCACCACCCAGTGGTGGCATCATACACCAGCACCCACACCATTGGCAGATAATCCTCCGGTTTAGACGAGAGAATAGATCCCCGCATCCTTTGTCTGGCCGTGACTGAGGGGTATGCGTGCGTTTGTGTGTCGGCCATGCGGCATCGGTGGTGGTTTATCAATCTGCATTCGCGGTGTGTTCAATATGCTGATGTGGTAAGCCTCCAAGCGGTTCACTGTTGGTATTGCAATGCCACCCCCGCCGAAAGTTGTGGTCGGGGATGCATGACGATGAGCCGGAATAGCAGGTGTCAGTGTTTGTTTATAAATTTTCATAATTAGAATATTATTTCAATAATATCGCCATAAATTGGCATTGTGGCAATTACGGGCTATGCATATGTGATGGGCTCCGAGTGTGATGGGGACTGACTTTGAGGGTGGCGTTGGTGGAAGTGCTTATCGTGAAATCCTTGGGTTTTGATGGTATTTGCATAATTAAAACATTGATTAACTTGACGTCGTCGCAAGCCGCTGCCAAGAGATAAGCGATGAAAGTTTAAATCTCCGTTTTTGCACCTTGAGGAGGTTGAATGGATGGTTGGAGGGCAAAGGAATGACGTGGGCGCTCTTTCACTCTATAGAATTCACAAGAAAAGAGGACTGCGTCTCATTAACATCGCGTATAGAATATTCTCTGCCGTTTTTGTGTACTCGGCTGATGCTATTTTGGGGCACTCAGAGTGGTTCAAATCAGTGTGGCTTCACACGCCAAGGAAGTCCACCATTGACCAGATTTTCCCACTTCAGCAGAGACTGAAAAAGACTTAAGAAGTCCAAATCGACAACTATCACAGATTCGTCGCTTGCATGTGCAGCCTTTATCACATGTGACAGCGTGCAGAGAGACTAGCTTTCTTAAACAGATTTTAATTGCCAAATTTGTCAGGTTGTTCAGGGTGACGATGAAGAAGACTCGTTGGTGCATCTAAAGAGAAAAGTCCTACGTACGATTTTTGGCCATGCTTGTGTTGATCGTATTTGGAACAGAAGATTCAGATACGGACTTCAACATGAACGTAGCTGAACCTAGTCTACGAGACGAATAATCAACTTGGCTAGTCTTCAAACCGGAGCTTCTGAGACCATGCAAAAGAAGAGGCTCGACTTGAAGTTGCTGCTAACAAGCAAGAGGATTCATTTGAAGTCATTTTCCAGGGAGTCATAAATTGCAGTTTTTCGACGGTCAAATCATGCTCTTGCTATTAAGACATCGATTAGATTTAGGTATAGGGTAGGTCGGCTTAGGCCCTCGTATCCTCTTCGGGTATCTTTGGGTGGTATAGGCACGGGCTATGAACACTCTTCCTTCCTCTATATCCTTTTCCTTTTCGCTATATATGCAATCTTTAGTTGTCCGTCCACAAGCAGGAAGGGTAATGGGCTTTGTTCCTGTTACAATCTCTTCCTTCCTTCCTCTGTCTTAACTACATATAAAGAGGATCATTCAGACGAGCTAAGCTATAAAACCAAACGCGTGCCGATGTCCTCCTCCTCGTCACTGATACTATCCTCTCAGCCCGGTGCAACAAAACGGCTGTGCTCCTCATTTCAAATCAGTTCTCTTTGTCACCCGGCCTCGTTAAACATTCAAATAATACAAATATTTTGCAATAAAGCACTTTTTTTTCGAAAATCTGTTTACCACAGTCAATTACTAATTAGGTGTCAATAAGCATCTCTGCACAATCCCGGAATAATGTTTCACGCGTCCGTACAGAATTCCCAATTCCAAAAAAAAGCTAAAAAAAAAATAAAACAATCCACACCCACTCAGACGTATCCTATTTGTGATTTTTTTTAACCCACCGGTAATTGTAGTGCGAGTATTTTCTTTTTTAAATCCCATGTACAATCACGGCTCATTTGTTACAATCACTGGCACATACCACCAGCACCGGCCATGTGATGATGTTGTCTGTGGAATCGTTCATATTGAATAACTTGCCGATTATTTATTTTATTTATGAAACAACGTTTTTCCTTTTTTTTCTGTTAGCGGCGAACTGCACAGATTACAGAGAAATCGTGTTCAGAAACTAATGAGAGCCACTTGAATTTTACACAGCCACGTGTTCAATTATTCACTGAAACAGTTTCATTACTTTCATATATTCATGAAAATAAGTGAACAAATATTTATAATAAAACAGAGAAGCAAAATTTGCACAGATTGAGCCGAAAAAAAAAGAAACAAAAAACACATGATAATATGTGTATTTATTTTTTTCTCGTGAAAATATGAAAGCAACGTGAATTTGAATTAAAAATAAAGTCCTTTATGAATTTAATATTTTTGTGCTGGTGATATTTTATAGCCTTTTGATGGGTGCGGTTGTTAATGGGCAATGAGGAGCACCACTGGCATTTATTAATTGCACTTGATTTAAGTTGTTCTACTAAAATGGTTTCAGTTGTGGTCGTGCTTGCGTATAAATGAAGTGGTTGATGATGAGTTTGTTAATTGATTTTCGAACATTTTATGCAGAAAAATTGAAATTACTACGTATTGGAGAGTTTGTCGAGATGCATTTGATTATCGATGCGGAATATGGAGTGGGGGGTAAGGTAAGCAAGATGCGAAAGTCGATTGGCTTAGCTTCCGGTCATTGAACTGCAGTTTTTTGCCTTCTGATTCTGTTGAGTTGTGCTGCCATCAGCTTTTTTTTCGTTGTTTTGGAAAATCATTCAATTCGAGTAGTGTCTCATTTCACTTCTTCCAGAAGACTTAGTTTGAAATGCCCCAAGCCTCCCCTTTATTACCGCCTATCTCTTAATGAGATGGCCAAGTACTTTAACATCCAACTTACGTGGGTGCCGGAACACTGTGACATTAAATAGAATTGCGGTGCGAACGAAAGGGCAAGAAAGGCCATAAGCTCCGTGCTTTTTCCGGGTGGAAACCCACCCTCCATGCCTGTCACTACTGCAAAACATCAGCTAACGCTTGAAACGCCTGCTCAAATAAACCACAGTATCCATCTGGCACAGGATGCCTCACTACCAAACAACTATGGCCTATGATAGACTCCAAGCGATCCCTTAGCTTGATCAGATTAAGCAGGCCAAACCTCAGATCTCTTATTGGCGATTTAACAGAGCATTGTGCCATCGGAACTCACGCCTCTAGACTAGGCCTTCCCTATAATGATTTCTGTAGAAGCTGCATGGACGAGTATGAGGCAGAAACCATCGAACACTTGCTATGTAGCTGTAGTGCTCTCTCATCCCGTAGATTCAGACTTCTGGGGGCCCATTTCTTTCTTAATCTGGCTGAACTGAACACCATCAGAATCAGCCCTCTTCTTCGCTTTATCAAAAGCTCAAATTGGTTTGCGGAATATGTAGTCTAAGATCCGCGTGGTAACACAATGGGCCTAAGTGTGTCTGCTGTCCGTATGCGCGGTTGTCAGCCACCTCGACCTAACCTAACCTATACCCCAAGAGTAGACCTCGAGAACGGAACAATTTGTTGTATTGCTGTAATATCGTGCAAGCCAACTGGCATGTCTTTGAACCCATCGAAGACGGTAGCCTCAACTTTTTATACCAATTTTCAATAGAAGTCGCTCAACTGATTTGTTTCACTTCTATAAAATCAGAGGAGTTTCGAGTTTGTTAGCATACCTCAGGAGTAAATTCCGAGGCCTGATATTTTTCCATTAAAATTCGTTAAGTTATTTGTCGTAGTGCATGCACTGGCTTGTCCCTACAGCCCTTCCCTCGAGTTTGTTCTTGTATACCTCAGGAGTAAATCCCGGGGGCTGAACTGTTTATAGTAATTCTTCAATAGAAACTCATCAATTAATTCGTCTTAGTTTTGCAAAACCAGGCTATCCGATTGACAAGTCACTTCACTTCTTGAACAAGTGCTTTTCTTGGAATACCTCAGGAGTAAATGCTGAGTCCTGAAACTCGTCAACTTATTTGTCGTAGTTCATGCAATTTGACTAGCATGTCCCTATAGCCTTCCAATCGAGTTTGTTCTGGAATACCTCAAGAGTACGTCCCCAGGCCTGAACTTTTTAGCCTCATTTTTCTGAATTGAAATTCCCCTACGCACTTGTATTCCTATAAATCCTTGCATTTCGATTTTCATGTCACCGCCCTCCTTCCACACGAGTTTGTACTACGAACACCTCGGAGCACATCTTGAGGCTTGCACCTTTTATATCCATTTTTGAATTGAAATTCATCTCAAGTCCTCCCAAATTGCCTGTCCTATCGACAATCTCCTTCGAAACTTTCAAAGTATCAATCAATTTCCTTTAAACCGGACTGGAAGAAGCTGCCACACAACTTTCATTTCATTAGGCTCACAAACAAAAGTCTCCAATTGACACATGTGCGACCAAAATTGACACGCAATTTCCCAGAACAATACCGCACACAATATATCCTCTCTCACACAAACACACGCGCTGACACTCTATCTACTGTGGTCCAAGTTTAATGGCAATAAATATTACTTTCCAATTCGAAATCATATTTCCTCCTTCTCCCGGATCCACTTAAGTGATCATCGTGCCCCCCATCCAACGGCCATCGGCCCCTTTGCAATCAAACGGATGTCATAGCACGTTGTTATATTAGTGAAAGATGGCAACAACCGGGGGTCAGTTGGATTGGAGTCTCGCACAATCACATCGTCTCTATATTCCAACGGAAGAGGACGTGTGTGTTCTGCCGGCAAACAAAACAAAAAGTCATTATAACACACAAACGCATACACGAACCGACACAGAAGGGGGAGAGAGAGAGAGATAGAGAGAGATACGCATGATATTGGTCAGTTGACGTTATTAAAATCACCTCCGCCTGCTGACGCCTCCAGCCTCCGGCCAACGCATCGGCGGCGGCAAACAGCTACCAGCAACCATTCGACCGAATGTAAACGTAAAGCGAAAGTCTATTAAGTCTATCCGGACCAGCTTGCAGCAGCAGGATGTGTCCTGCGATAGACGAAACTAATACGCATACACACACAGCGACAGCCAGCGAATCGCCCATCGAACTCGAGCCCCCGGTGAAGCTTGTCAATTTGATTTTATTGGTCTCGCGGGCAAAATTCCATCTTTTTGTCTCGAGGAGAATTGGAATTATTATCAATTTTTGCTGCCCTCCACCCCATTCTACCGCAGCAGCACGCCAGCGACGATAATCAGCGAGGACTTTCCCCTTGCCACCATTCCCCCGTTCGGAAATCGATGAGGGGAGCGAAAGGAAAAAAGAAACAATTTCGTTAATCGTCCTTCATGCCTCTGGGGGGACGCCAGCGCCGAAATGCTGCCGCTCTCTACCTTCGTTCCCGTAGATAAATTGAGTTATCTCCTAATTCTACAAACGTGTCCGTAAATTTTTATGGGTTTCCCGAAACTGTGCAAGAGCTACCAAGGAATTTAAGCCCGAGCAACCATTTCATTTGAATGTGTCCTTGCGCCACCGTCGAAATTCACCGAAGTCAAGGAGTATCTCTTGCTGGTGCTGTCCGAAAGTTTTATCATTGCATGGCCTAGTTTCTCAAAAAATTTTTCTTCGTTTTCGTTCGCTTCAAAAAGGATTCGAAATTGAATTTAAGACGGGAAGGAGATTGGGAGGGTGGCTTGACATGACCTTAGATCCAATCGATATCACTCCGATGATCCATTGCTTTGACTTTTTCAAGTGCTGGTGGATTGGTGGGATGAAGGCTGGATAAGGCGGATGAGATGAGAAAAGGATATTTGATTTTCAAACAAGGATGAGATTGTTGTGGGATGTGTCGTGTCGTATCGCCTCGGTATACAACAAATGATAAGTGAACAATTTTTAAATTGCTCTTCGATCAATGGCAAGTGGTGACCGAGCGGGGGTAAGGGGGACTACACACAGGAGACAGGACACCCCATCTGGAAAGGGTCGTTGAATCTTCGGGGAGAACTTGATTGAATGATTTCATGGGAATCATCAAGGATATCCTTGAGATTTGTTTTCTTTGATTGGTGGACTGGTTTGATTGTCGACCGAGAGATTTGTAGAAGATTGAATTGAGGTAATGCTGATGTGTGAAGAAGTTTTAATCAGGTTTATCGCTTGTAGAGGAATGACAGTTCGATTGTCGTGTGTGTGTGTGTGGGCTGGGAGGGATGATGATGATGAATTTGATGGCGTTTCGTGTCTCCACAAAATTCTTTGAGATTTCCTTTGTTTTTGGTAGAAACGGACACTTTTGTGAGAAAATTCACCTTTTGTGAAAAATATCACTTTTTGTGAGAAAAATCACCTTTTGTGAGAAATGTCACCTTTCGTGAGAAAAAATAAATTCTTGGGAAAAAGTCCACCTTTTGCGAGACATGTTGTCACCTTTTATGAGCCTCACCACTCAGCGCCGTGTGTCATTGAGGAGGATAATTCCCGCTTCAATCCGCCTTTCGAAAACTGCTCCCAAAACAATCGCTCCCCCTGGGATTACCGCTCATATTCCCTGGCATGCATCCCAGAGTGACGAAACGATTTGTAGTGCAGCTCAGTTTATACAACAAAATTCCCATATACCTGTCATCCGGTCGCCAAACGACGTTGTCATAATCCAGGACTCTAACGAACGGAATACACAAATTTACGTCAACAAGGATTCATTCATTTATGTGGTTAGTACTTGCATCCACACACACTCTCACACATGCACGCGGATAAACAGCATTTCATTTTATTTATTCGATGCCCATCATCATTTTGCGTACACTGCGGCAGAACGACGTGTTCACCTTTTCACCTCACCCCAGTCACCCTTCAGCGTCCTGCCCAACTTTTGCGTGGCATTACACGCGCACATCCATTAATTTCAATTTTATGGGGTGGCACATGAGTTCATGTGCGGTACATTTCATCGTGAAAATATGTTTTAGCCGCCAATAAATTTATTTAATATTGGCCAGCAACGCAAAGCGTGGCCCTGGTTGAGTGGTTACAGTGAGGCGGGATCACGTTCATGTGTGTTTGTGTGCGTGTTCACCACCCTAATCCACTCATCCGTGGGATGAGCGATGGTGTATGCATCTGTATCTGCATATCCGATGTGCGGTTGCAATTGCAGTTGCCATTTTCGAAAATTGATTGATTTTATTTATGAGAATCCCTCCGCGCACACCCACTTGCTTTTGGTTATTTTATTTCAATTTCCTGGCACCGCCACCACCGCCGTTGCCACTCGAACCGAAAGGACACCAGGTGGGCAGATCAGATGTGTGTGAGTGTCGGCTGAAGGTTGAATTTAATTAAAACAAAAAAAAACACATCAAAACAACTTAAAGCACAAACCGACGACTGGGTTTCCCTGAGTGGGCAAGCAGAGATTGAATTTTATATTTGATTAGCTAAACAGTCCGGCGAGGATGCGAGCAGACCATCCGAGGATATGGATTTCAGTGAGCCGGATAATAATGCGAAGCAGACGAGACGCGAGCGCGGATTGCGGATTGTTGTGTTGTGCTTTTCGGGGAGGGAATTAATTAATTTTGAATAGAGACTAGAGTACAACTCGTAATGGAGGGTCCAATTGACCGTGGGAATGCATTTCGTCAGCGCTCGTTTGTGGCTCGACCATGTCAATGGTATCGGTGCACATCCGGCCTATCTGTCCCGTGACGTTGGCTGGCGCTTTGATGGGGTGCTTAAATAAAACGGATCTGACTTTGATTGTCTGCGGATTTACGAGGATGAGTGATGGAATCCATTAGTTTATTTGAAAAGTCTAGGATTGATTCAGATTGTGTCCTTATTCAGTGTGTAGACAGTGACTGATGGTTGCATTGATGGGATGTAAAATGTAAACGATCTATTGATTGTTGTGCGACTTTTTTTTTAGACTGTATCATTTATTCAGGCAGGCAACTCCGAAACAAATGAGGGCGCGTGGAGGAGGTGCCTTACATGAATGGAGGAGACGCTGAGAAGAGATCGTGCTAGCTGGAGAGGGTTGTGGGTTGAAACCCAGTTTCGTCTTGGCCCCTACGAGGATACCGTCGAATACCCATCGAATGTGCCTTGCAAACCAGAGGCTCTCAGAGGTGGCTCTGGCTGCTTTAAAGGATTCCGCAGACAGTCTGTCTGCGTCTCGACTTCCTTATCTTGACCTCGTCCAGGTCGGGGGAACGAAACCCTGTTCTTTGATCGTCCATTGAGTTGAATGGAACACTCTGTGAACAGTGTCGTCAGTTTCGACTCTAAATCCCGCCATAATTTTGTCCGAAGCATATGCCTTGAGTTTATACCATTGGGTAGTGGCTTTATCCCTCGGTAGAATTCTCGAAAATGATTCCTGTCGCTACAGCTCTCCCTTGTGGTGGTCTTTCTTTTTGCTTCTGCGAAACCAGTGCTCTTTCCTTCTTTTAGATTCGTAGATCCCATGAACTCGATGAACACTAATGAACACTCTCATGAACTGAAGCAGCGTCGCCCTAAATGCTAGTTTGTTCGCTAACTGAGTCTGCTTAAATTCATTGTCAAAACTGGGATTATTTATCGGTATCGTTTTAAGATCCAGCACATCAAAGGCAGCATTTCTGGTGAGATCTTTAAAACGCTTCAGTTGTTCGTCGATTGCTTCGCCGGTTTGACCCTCTGAGAGATCGGTCGTCGCAGTTTGTAGTGGTCGATTGCGACTGTAGCTTGCCAACGTCAAGCTTATTTGGTCTTCATATACCTTATCGACATCTGTGTTCTCACTCTGGTTTCAACAAGGAAGTTATCCAAGTCAATTTTGGGTCCTCAGCAGGTTCTAGCAAATATCTAGCTAGCAATCTATCTAGCTTGGCTTTGGATTTTCCTAGAACGATCTTGCTGCCATAACTTGGGAACTGATCATGTGTTCTTTCGGAGAAGAAGTGAACCTTCCTGTTGATATCTTTGTCCCCCGACTAGGCATGGGTGCGATGGGAATTTCTATAAATTATGTAGGTTTATGCTTATCCTGGCAACCGTGTCTCACTTATTACGACTTATATCCTTAAACCTTAGGACATCGTGCCTAAGGCTGCCTCGAACATCTACGCCTGCCTTCCCTCTTTGTAACAGTCGCCGTAATAAATGTCGCATTTTGCAGTTTATTCCATCGCCTGGATTGTGGCGATGTCGTTTTGGGCTTCCAGTGCAGTTACAAGGGAAATACAAGCTCTTCCTCTTCATCTCTACAGCTTCTGTGAAAGTCCTGGTCCGACAAGTCCTACCCATGGTCTTATAAGGCAGCTCACATTAAGAGTTACGAACTGTCCTTACTCCGTTCTCCATTGTCGTCAGCAGTGGAGTCATGCGTCTCTGAGGAACTCTCTGATCACCGCAAAGACACCGAATCT
The DNA here is from genome assembly GCA_964034865.1 of Eristalis intricaria. Classification (NCBI taxonomy): domain Eukaryota; kingdom Metazoa; phylum Arthropoda; class Insecta; order Diptera; family Syrphidae; genus Eristalis; species Eristalis intricaria. The sequence continues at coordinate 7,162,960 of OZ035877.1, read as the reverse complement.
GGAGAATCGGGTTCACATATGAACCTCTGAAGGGGCCACTGCATGTGTAACTTCACCTCTATGCGAACTCTTAAAACCGCCATAGCTATAAACAGCTCCCCCTTCGGGTAGGGGCTAGAATATACCCGAGGTAAGGCATGCCTGTCGTAAGAGGCGACTAAAATCCATTTAAAGAGTAGCTAGAGCCATTTGTCTAGCATACGTCCCTGCTTCTCTAACCACTCGGAGGCTATATTCTGGACCCGAGTGTTCAGAAGCCCCATCAACATCAATTCCAGTCTGATCGGTTGAAATTGACCTCCTTATTGGCTGTGATTTCAAACCCAATCCCAGTCGCGAGGAGAAGTGGACGTTATAGCAAAAAATTCTAAGACGTGAATGGTATATGATTCAAATCGATGTGGAATTTCAAACACTGCCAGGAGCTGCGACCCAAGAGCAACAGAGGTTTTAAATCGGTATAACACTTCACTAAGTTGGAGGGCAGTGTCCATAAGTATTGAACTCATATTATTACCTGAGACTCATATCCCAAGGCATGTGGTTCAGCGAACTGGACCATAAATAAATAGATCTCGTGTTATAGGCCCAATGCCAGGAAATCTGGTAACCTTATGTATAGCCTACCACCTAGAGCAGTGCATAAAGTTTCGCTCATACATTCAAGTTCCACTCAAAAGTGCATGAATAGGTCGTCTATCCTTCCGCACAAGCCGACCTCTTTAGCCGCGAAAAAACCGAACACATAATCCACTTGATATAACCAGTCAAACAACAAGGGCGACCCGCGGTAAATCAAACCTCTGCAGTCAGACACCGAAATGGCATTTGGAATCAATTCATCATCATCGTTTCGGCCTTGTCTATTCAATTAGCCGTTGCGCCAGCACATCTCACTGCAAATAGGAGGGTGCCAATTTCACATGCAGACCGACCGCATTTAGCCTCTCCACCAAATCTATCGATTTATGCCCCCACCCCCTTCCCCCACCGCCCCACAGCATGATGCAATCCATTTCTGTGATGATTTTACAAATTTAAGTCATTGCAGGCGGAAAAGTCACGAAAAACAGATAAAAAAACTAAAATCAAGCATCACCAGCACAAAGGCTCGCTCTTCACCAGCGTCAACTGAAAATGCGTTCTTTGTCCATCGCACGACCCCCCCCCCACAGCGGATAGCGATGCCACATTCTGGCAGAACGAATATCCATCTCATTGGACTTGTCCGCGCATTGGTCATTGTATATCTGAATCGCATCCGTCCGCGGAATACCACCAGCGCCAGCTAAAGAGTCAACAGCGCAGGAGGGGGTTCCGTCCGAGTTCGTGGAAATGTCAAAATTTCCCCCGATGGCAGCAGAAAACGCTTTTTTGGCCATTGACCACAGCGAGAGGCTTCTAAATTACGATTCCTCTTCCATCAAACGCCATGGGTGAAGGTATTGCGTTTGCTATCACATTCCGGCTTAGCACTAGCTAGTGCTCTCTAGACTGCCGGAGTTTGTGTGCGTGGGTGGATGGAGTGAAGAATGCCGGGTAAATCTGTGTCTGTCTGTCTGACTGCATTGAATATTCAATTTCAGTGAAAATCCAATCACACCCGTGAGGGCCATTACTCTGAAATCGGTTCCTTTTTTTTTTGTTTGGCTGAAATTAATCTTTCCTTTCGCGTCACCAAGTTGATGTGAAATTGTCTTTAGGGTGCGTGTGTGTGCTTTGGTGCAGACCAGTGTTTGAAGTTTGGGCCCAGTTTTAGGCAAAAAGATGCTATTTTAAATGGGAATTCGTGTTGTTAGTAAGGAGACTTGACAAAAGAAAATTTGGCGGTCATTTAAAGAGGATGTTTAATGTGGAACCTATCTCTTGAAAAAAAACTTTGCCGCATGGAAAGTTAGATATTTCTAATTTTAACTGTTTTAGTTGTTTCTACTTCAGCGAGCGTAATTTTTGTAATTTTTTTCGAAATGAATAATTTTTATAGATACGTTCCACAAGTTAGAAAGTAACATTCTATAAGTATTTGTGGAACCAATTTTCTGAAACACTTTTGCAAATAAGTACGACTCAACTATGTATATCAGAAGGGGTCGTGTATGTACCCTGATTCTTCTACGCGAAGGTTTTAAGGAATAGGTTCCACAAGTATATTTTCTCCACTTCTATGCTAACCTTTTGTCAGAATTGTTTCCACTCATCAGTAGGCATATCCTGTAACGTTCTATACAGACAGACACACTTTCTGTGAATTTATTTTTCGATGCAGAATGGTAGGAGAATAGGTTCCACAAGTGCATACATTTTTGCATTGCTATACCAAGCCTTCATCAAATCGCCTTCTAGACCTTCATTAGCACATCCCACCCTTGAAACTTTTAATCATCCATCAAAGCTGTTCCATGCGCTCGATCTGAGTTGTGAGAAAAATTAGTTTCTATTTTCCTGTCCACCTGTTCACCTGGATTCTGGCAAAACTTTCAGAGCACTTACATGCGTTGCAACCACTCGCTACAGGACTCGAATAAAATTTTCATATCAAGATTGATTACCCTTGGTGTGCTCCTAAACCCCGCTCCTTCTTAGAACTCCAAAACACCCAACATCACCCACACACTCCCACTCACACATTGCTCGGCTTTTATTCGTAAATTTCCTCGCACCTCCCTCCTCCCCCCTCAGCCGAGTGAGTGAAGACGCCAATATGAGAGGAAGGAGAATAATGCAATTCAGTTCGGAGCCATAAATTATGACATTTTTCCTTGGGCTTCTGCTACTGCGCAAGCTCGGCTGATGCTACTGCATGCCGCTCCATCATCTCAGAAGAGCAGGCATATATGTATCCATGGCATTTTCTTGTGTCAATTTGCCGAGCGATACATGTGGACCGAGCCTGAACAGCGACGGCGGACGGGTGTGCAGAGTGTGAATGACAAATATGCTGATGCAACAACTTACACCGACAGATGCATGGACTCCGGAAGGTAGTCTTCTCGTTCATCCGATAGTGATATCAAAATTAATTAACTCTAATCAAATTATCCTCTTTCCTCTCTCTGAATGGGGGGGGAGGGGGGACGGAGAGACCAGACAGGCCTTCAGGAGACAGCTAGACAGATAGGCAACCGGTCGATGTTAGACAAACTGTCCTGCAGCTGCTCAAGGATATGTGGAGACATGTCAAATATGGGGGAACGATATGGAATATGCTAAATGCGCAACAAATTGTGCTGAGTGTGCATTTTGCACACAAGATGAGTTGCATTTTCAATTTCATGAAATGAATCTACTGAAGAGGATCTCTCTGGAGGGTGGAAGGAGGGAGTTGATGCTTTCACGGATAACACATGTGCTCTCTGCTCTCGGTAACAACTTTTCCCCCCATTTCAAGGGCGATACAAGACGACAACGCAATGTCAGGACGCCAATGACATGTCATTGATATCCTTCATCTTAAATGAGTGCCACCTTCATCACCAGACGCAGATGTTGCCTCACTCTCACACATGACTCACTGACTCAGTCCCTCTCCAGGACCACGTGTGAGTGTGCGAAGGCAATCTCAAAATCACACTCGCATTTCCAATGGGACAAAACTTCTATTTATCTGCAAGGACATGGCCTTTTCCATGAAATTATCACCATTCAAGGTGAAAATATGTCCTCCATCCGTTCGACCAAAGCCACATCACTAACTACAGTCCACCGGCTTCGCTCCCTCACAACCACAGACTGCACAACGATTGCTCTGCTCAGTGCAAATCCCCGAGCGGTTCTTTTCTGCCATGTTTTGACGTTTGTTTTCCTCGAGGACAAAGTACCGACCAACCAATCCAACCGTGAAAACGAACTTCCTTCTACAAAGTCCTCGCTCCAAAGCGAACACAACAACAAAAAAAACACGACACACACAAGACCTTCTTGCAAGTAAATATTTATCGCATTGCATCCCATCGTTTCACACAAATGGAACCAAAAAAAAAGGCAACGCGACGAGAGACACAAAAAATAGACAAACAGGATTCGAAACCCAATTCTTTTCTCCATTTTCCAAGTGGTAACAAGTTTGTGTTAAATATCCTATGAGCTCATAGATACGTTATCAACTTCCAGTTGCACCGGGACACCACCGGCAGCCAGAAACTGCGAGCACTCTCCGCCGACGAACGGCCACTCAGCTCAGCCACCGTTGCATCGACCGTGTCACGCCCATACCTGATACCGAATATCCCTTCTCGGGAGACACGGGGGCGCGCCAACCGTTGCCGGTTGCAACTTGCAACCCCAGGTGCAATTGTTAGACATAGACACAGTGGATATCCTTTTTTTTGCACGCTGCTCCTATGATTGCTACAAAATGAGTGGGTGAGCGGAAAAAACGAACAAGCTTTGGGATGAGTCTGTCGTGGCGGGTGACCGGGTGGTAGTGATGGTCGTTGTGGTGGCAGGAGCCTTTGAGCTTTGCTGTTCAGCATTTTCTTCTTTAAGGTGGGGAGGGGGCTTCCTTTTTTTGTTGTGAATTCGTCCTGCCTTTCATGTTGTTATTGTGTCCCTATTGTCGATGTCGACGTTGACGTTGGTGTTCATTGTTCGTACGTTGCATTGCAGCAAATTGTCCTTTCAAAGTCCCGCACTCCCTTCGTTTGTATGCGGCGAGTTTAGTTCAGTTAGTTTTTTGTTTGCCTTTTTTCGACAATTCGATGCGATTTTCACTGGTTTACTCCGGGAGCAATCGTTGATCGTGTACGAGTAAGGACATGCCGTGTGGTGTGCCGTGGTGTGGTGATGGTGAATTATACTTGACTTTTTTTTTTTGTAAGAATACCATTGTTTACCCAATCGTGGGTGGCGTTGAAGTTTACTACCACCACCCTAGCCAGCAGGTCTCTTGTGATTGCAATCATTTTCCATCTGGTTAAACACACTGTCTACCGGTCGCAGTTTGAGATCCTTATTGCTTCGGTGTCATTCTCCTTTCCTCGGTTGCTTTCTCTCTTTTTATTCGTGTTTCTCTTGCAAATGTGATAAGAATTGAGAACGAATGACACGATATTCACTTTTGGACTTTGTATCATCCGCTGTGTGTGTGTGGAATGTGTTTGAATGGGGCGACGATGGGGGGGCCGAAGCAGATGATTCAATTAATGTCATCCGTAAAGAATGGCAGTCATCCTTGCTCCTGTATATGCTTCAGTGTGGAATGTCTTCGGTTGAATTATCGCCAATCATTCGTTTTTTCCGAGTAAAAGGTTTCTCTGCAATTGCATGTCGCGTTGGAAGGAATTGAGTGCAACCGGAGGGAGGAGGTTGCCAAAATTGAGATTGAATCCTTTTGGGGAGAAAATTGACCAAATTGATCAGAGAGACAAGTCCAAGAGGGATAAAGTCCTTGAGCAATTGCAAGTGTATCCTATTCGGTTTCTTGCAATAAAGAGGAAATTCCTTGCCCAGCATTCAAAGCGTCGGTCGATGACTGACTGAACTGAGCACAAGGGACCCTCCAGGTGTAATTTAAGTTACGCAACAGAAACGTGTCCGTTCGACAACGCTCGTGTTAATTAGAATTTCTGGAAGGGACATCCGAAGGAAGACTTGACGTCGGTGTCGATTACCGATTTGAAGAGGGTGCAATCGATTCGTTTTATTTCATTGCCTTTGGCCAGTTCAATGCAGCCCTGTCTTATCTTCGAAGGGCCATTTTAGAGAACGAGTAGCTGGCTGGTTGGTTGTCAGTTGCTTTGCAGTGACAACATCTGGCACGTCTATGTCTCCCCCTCCACCCATCGGATTTAAATCTCAATGATTGCTGTGACAGATGGCGCAATTTGCACACAGTTGATTTGTTAGCTGGAAAATGTTGAACAAAATTAAGATTTAAACTGCCAACAGTTTGAATAATTAAGTGCATTTCCTAGATGGCGTCGTAAAATCATGTCAGGACCGTCGTCGTTGCTAAACCCCGCCTCGCCAGCCCCCAAACACCACACTCAGTCCCCTCGACAAGCAATAAATTAATTCAATAAATTCAAATTAATAACAACATCCATAGCGGCGGCGGCGGCAGCGGCACCTTTACAGTCGTGTGCAAATCACCCAACAGTCCGGACACCATCCAGAAGGTTATAAATAAGCGCCACAGCGCTACCGGGACCCCCCATGATGGGTTTGCTACCGCCACTCACCACCCCCCTCCGGTGTGCTACCCACAAGCGCTACCTTGTCAGTGCTTTTAATGCGTGAAACAAGAGCAATCGAGGGAGCATAAACGTTGCTTTACTGCCCTCGCAAGTGTGTGTCGGAATTTATTACGATGCCGTGAAGTGGAATGGGACGATGGTGGGGAGGCTGCTGATGGTGGGTCAACGAAGGACCATTCACCTCCGTCGCCATTGATCTCACAGCGCGGCTCACAACCTGCACAACATTTGACTTCCTAGATGGTGGCGGCGTACCATCCGCCCCATTCATTCTCATTCCCGTCGGGCCATGCTGTCCCTCCGTGCCATGCTGTCCCCCGTGCCATTCACCCATTCACTCTCAGTCACTCACTCACGGACTCGGGGAACTTCCGCTCTGCGATCACCCTTCACGTTCGAACTGTGACCTGATGAAGTGAAGTGGCTTCCCCGCGGCCAAAGAGCACAAGCACAGGCACAGGCGCACGTGCAACAAAACAACCAACCGGGATCTTTGATGCTTTATTATGATGATAAAGGTGCACATTATGCGTCTGTAATTATGGTGTGGCTGTGGAGCGATGGCGAACGGTGGCGGTGGTGGTGACGACGGCAATGGCAACGTCGACGACAGTAACCATGGGAGCGCGGACATTTTAGAGTAAACCCCTTTTTATAAATTACCCCCAAATGAATTGTTACTTTGTGCGAGATGAAAATATTACCTGTCCGAGGCGTTTTGCATTTGCTTTGTGTCCTTCACGCGGGTGGGGGGTAATTTATGGTGGAGCGCAAACCACCCGCAGGCCAGCAGTCGTTTGGTTCGACGTCGGGGATGTGATTGAAGGGCAATTGGGTGCCAATGGTGTGAGAAATTGGAATATGATGGAGTTATTCATTAGCGATGGAGACGCTTTTTTCTTCTGTTCTCATTTTTGCCTTCAGCGTTAAGTGAGTCCTTTGAACGTTGAGCGGTTCAGTGACATATTTTTTTCCGAGACATCCTGGCAGAGGGTATTGACTGCAACTTTGTACAGATGCCCTCCATTTGTGAAAGAACTCACGACAGTAAGCCCCGAGATCACCAACCTCAGACAGTTCAATTGCATCCATCCCCACGAAACCACTTGAGTCCATCTACGACTCTTGAACATTCAATCTTGATTCAGACAATCGTCCACGACCCGAGCTGGTCCATTGTCTTTAGTCCCTCCCAAGAAATCGATATCTCCTGGAAAACAACTCACCTTTTCTATCTCCACTCGATTTAGTGATTCTTGGATGGCTTGCATTTGTCGGCGTTTTTTTCTTGAGGATATTTCTTGAAACTCCTAATTACTACGTTCACCATGAAGTATCTATTTCTACGGGACAAGAGAGACTAAGAGGCGTCTTATGAGTAAATGCTTCGAAGACTTGATTGATATTGATGGGATGACAGGTACGACAGAGGGATGCATTCCTCCGTGTGGACTCAGACTGCCCTTGAATGAATTATGAGATAGGTATTGTATCCTTAAAAGGACATACATATCAGCGACGTGGGATAATTTGTGGGAGAATATGTGATTCGTTGATGACATATTTTGTTCACTCTATAAATAGGAATATTTGCTGTGACCGTAAATCAAGGACAGTTGACTGCCACGTCCGATGATGCTTGCTCTATCACCATTATTTTGGCTGACGTGATAACGGTTGCATACTCGTCCAATGGCTTGTGAGAATTCTATGAAAAGCTTATGCTTTTGAACTGCGCTACAGGGTCCTCAGACTGTTTTCAAAAATGTTCCACATACGCCCTCGATATTGCAATGTTTTTGTTGGTTAACATACAATTAAGACGTCTAAATCGGTTTCTTAGAGAAACAGAAGCCATAGCGCATGTAGATCAGCAAACTATAGGGATGGGTCACATAGGACAGCGAGCGAACAGTTTTAAGGCACACTGGTGAAGTGAAATCAGAAACGTCGCGGTATTGTTATATTGTGGCATTCGTAACTAACGCTTCTAGATTTCATATGCCCTACAACACGTCTGCAAAAGCTGCTGAGGCGAAGAATAAATTTGTTTCCACCGACGGCGCATATGAAAATTTGTTCTAAATAGAAGTCAAATCACAAATAATTTGATCGTAAGGCGTATGTGGAATATTTTTTGTTCAAAATCAACCAACAAAAAATTCATTGTGAATTTTTCGATGGCGTATGTGGAATATTTTTAATCAAAAATCAACCAACAATAACATTGCAATGTCGAGGGCGTATGTGGAACATTTTCAAAAACAGTCTACAGACCCTGTGGCGACAAGTGTGGGACCAAATGAACAATTATAACGATGATAGAGCAAATACGAGTCAACTGTTATATTCAACGTTTTCGTCGTCTTTAACATGTGCAAGACTTTCAGTATGATCTGGAGTAGATTTGTGTCAGGAGATCGATTAAACCAAACATTTCGGGTTTTCCTTATTTTCTGCTCCTCTCTGGTTCATTGTCCATTAAATTCTGGTGATTACTTGACTTGCACATTCCCCTATCACTTCTTGTTGAAGACTTATTGACTTCTTCGACTTGATACATTGCCGAAACACACAAGGGTCCTTAAATCAACGAACCGATTGAACAACTCCGACGCCTAAATAACGCACAAATCCTACCGAAGAACGCCCCTAACAAGCGAACATATTCTCCGCTTGTCCAAGTCCCACTTACATTTTTCCTCTGAACCATGACCTTACAGAAATCCCTCTAAGCTGAGCGATTTCGAATCGGCATCGGTGTCGTTTTCTGTTTTTGTTTTTCTTCTCTATTTTTTTTTTTTTTTTTGCCAGAAGGATATAACCCTCTTTTGGCGATTTAACGATGCGTCTCGCACTGGGTCTCCTCAAAATCCATGCCACCTTCTAGCGCCGATCATCACCCACACTTCCTAATCATTAACTGACTTAAACACACACTCGCACACCCAATCACAAACGAGCACAACAACAACCACAACAAAGAATGTTTATTTCGCAAAACCGCTCATTTAACATTTCGCTTTTATCTGGGCGATAATGTTCGGTGAAATATCTCTGCGAACACACAAAAATAACCTTAATAGCATTACCGCCTTCCCTCCGCTATCAGACGACACACACACACATCGTCGTCACATCCTAGGCCGGTCTGAGCAGAACGCGAAGACGACTAAATCGAAAGCATACCGCGTAGGGATAATAAATTATTGCCCCCTAATAAAAACGAACGCATAAAACATTCATATTTCCGAATAAAATTGATTACCCCCCAAAGTAACGGTATTTATTTCAGAGAGAAAGTAAAATACAAATGACTTACACAACCGCTCAGCTCAACCTTCTGCAAATGTTTTTGGTTTTTTCTTTTTTTTTGTTTTCATTTCCCATGCATTTCACACACAACACAACAAATTCCATCCAAGCGCCACGACCACGACACTCTTATGCGGAACACAATCGCTGGTATTATGCGGTTTTTCTTCTCTTCGTTGTTTCCACCGCACACCACGGTCTCTACGCCTTCAGTCTTCGGTCTTCTGCTTCTGCCGTGCTACGTGGCAAAAAGTCGTACGTAAAACATGCGTGCCAAGTTGATATCCTTTATGCTCGTAGAATCGAAACGATTCACAGTTAAAGTCAGACTACCGCCCTGGCCTAGGCAGCAGGCAAAAACTGTTTTTATTGCACTCTCTGTGGTGAGTTGCTCGACAGAATGGGAAAATTTATGATTTTATTATCGAACGACTATGCAGAACGTTATGGTGTGTCGTAAGTCATTATGGGTACGGGGAAGAGTAAAGAGTATCTTGTGTTTTGTTGTTTCATGATTACTTTAAACGCTCTGCCGCCCTTGGAGTGGGGCCCTATGGACTGTTTGTCAGACTGTCTGTCGATTGAGGCCTTGACCGAATGCAAATATCTTCAAAAGCAGGAAGCAACTTTTCAGCACAAAACACGAAAAGAAGTCGAGAAGGGAAAGAAACTTCAATGCGAACAAAATTAATTCGAATTCGAGTCTCAAGTTGGGCGGGAGCGAGATTATGCTCTTAAGCAGAAAGCCGGCACAAAAAATGCATCACTCACCGATACACTTCCCTGGCGCTCGCCCTCAGTCCAATGACAGTGAAAGTTGTCTTAGAAGGGGACACGATACACAAAACATGAGATGCTGCAAAATTCGATTTTCACTCGAACCTCTAGAGAGCAGCTAGTAGAACTGTCCGTCTTAATTTGATTTCACCAACACGCCGCCGACCAATTGCGCCCACATTGAACGCACACCAGCAGGGAGGTGAAAGGAAAAACTTTTCCCTTAGAGCACCTTCAATGAAGGGAACTTTTCCATTAGGCTTAAGCCAACCTACTTAGGGTCGGTCAAGTCAGCCCACTTCGTCGTCACTTCCGTCCCGTCAGCGGCGTCTTCGTCGAGTTGGTGTTTCTCTTTGCAAATTTTATTCAGATTTCGATACACACGCCCGGCAGACTCCCGTGAGACTGGGGGGGAGTACAACAAAAGGGCAGTGTCTGTCGCAAGACCTCGTCGCTCATAGCTCGTGAGTTCAAAATTAAATTATCATCAACAGCGTATATCGCTTAGGGCGGTGAATTGTTGTGTTGTTGCAGTGTGGTAGTTTTTGGAAAATCCTCCACCTGACACTTTTGATATGTCCGCAAGGACAATTCGTATTCCATGATATGCGACTGAGTCGCATTTCGGAGAACTTTACAATTAGTTCAGAGTGCCGTCTGTGTGTGGGGTGGGGCGGCCGGTGTGGGTTGTCTGCGAACGAACCCACTTCAATTGAAATGAGAATTGACAGCGACATTTATGTGTAGCTATTCTGGTAGAGGAGTTGTTTAAGTCGGCGAATAAGTTGGAAATTTGTGGGAGTGTGGGACACAAACTTAAGGACTACCTTGTTTTCCTATTTTAGTGTATGGTGATGGCCTTCATCGGTTGTCTCCGCCAGACTGACACACAGCGAGAGAAGGATCATATGCGATATCTTTGGCAGATCAGTGCTATCTCCCCTTTCGGGTAGAAGTTAGAATATACTCGAGGGGAGGCATGCCTGTGGTAAGAGGCGACACAAATCTAGCATCTAACATAAAAGTTGGCTTGAGAGATGGACTTAGACCTGACTGGTTTCATTCTGCGGTGGATTTCTCTATTTTTCGACACATTAACCGATTTTTTGTCTTCAAACTCAGCCTGGTTGGAGGAAACTTGCTCATTGACTGCACTACGGACCGAGGAAACTGTCCCTATTCACTATTCAAACCTTCCGCTTCCATGAAGTCCTCTAAGACTAAGTTATACGGGGGTCGCTCGAGACTAAGTTATACGGTTCCATTTGTTCCGTCTAGACCCTCCCTCTCAGCTGTGTTGTTTCAGCTGCGACTATGTGCGTTATGTGGGATACCAAATTTTGCGGCAGGATCTCCAATTGAACAGTGTCTCAACAGGCTAGTTATGTCATATCGAGGCGGTCTTTTGCTTTGGATCGGTTGTACACATGCCAAAGTTTTCTTGAAGTAGCAAAGTTTATTAGTCTGGCTATTTCAAGGAAGTGTGTAAAGATATTAGCCGTGACTGCTCGTAGGGATGTGCACCTCCTCTGCAAGCGACTACTGAAGGGTAGATCCCTGCCTAGCAAGTTCATCAGCCGACCACAGAGAAGGGAGATTTCGAGCTGGTTTTCTAATGACGGTAGCTCAGCTCGGCATTCCTGTACTAGCATCGAGTATGAGGCACAAGATGCAATAGCTTTGATGGCTGCTTGGCCACAAGACTGAGTTATAGGCTTCGACGGGATCTGGGTATTCGTAGGGATGACCTGATAACTGGGTGCCTGGTAGGAATGAACGTATCACAAGATAACACCCAAGCCAGTTCAGCCGTCCACTCATCTACCACACGCCTTCCACATCCAGATCAAGTCCCATTTTAAATTTAAAGGTTCCCACTCCCTCAAGAGATATTAATGAATCCGCTAATAAACAAAAGTCATTTGCCCAGCGATACAGGATATTTACACACCCACATTTGTCCTTTCCTCCAGTTGACCCCCCACAGAGCATCGAAATGAAAAATAACACCAAACAAACACTTCTAGCAGATAGCATTCAAAAATATATGCAAACACATTTTTTGAAACAATCGACTGTGAAATTTATGAATAATTTTGTGCACTTTATTATGCCGAGTGGGAGGCGACTCGCCCCTGCCAACTGGACGATCCCTAAAAACGCCTATCCACGCAAACAGGAGCGCACACAAAAAAAGGAATGGACTGCATTCCGAATGAGAAAGATATAAATTACGTCCCGATTTTTACGTCAACTCGCTCTCGCTTTTTTGCGCTCCATTCAGAGCGCTAGCGTGCGGCCAAAGTTTGCTCTACTCCACCACCACCGGTCCCGTTGACCTGTCAACAGCAGGACATGGGCTCCGCTCGCTCACAACTTTTTTACCAGCCATTTGCAATAAATTCATAAATTCATGAAGGGAGCGCGCTCGTGTATAGAAAAATCGGAGTCCTTCTCTCAAACTGGCTAGGAACGCAAACAAGTGCATTTCCCAAAGAGAACAAGCGCTCGTACGTCCGCCCATGATGGACGGTGGGTACACAAGTGCCCCCCAAAATCGACTGAAAGCATTTTCTGCTGCGTCCTGATTCGACAACTGGTTCGGGAATTGTTTGACTTAGCTGCGTGTATTTTCAGGCTCAGTCAAAGCCGCCGAGAAAAAGTCCTTTAAATATGTGCGTTTTGCTGTTGGTTCTGCTGGGTCTGGGTGTGTGTGAAAAGGATGTGGGGTGTGTCTGCACGGGGAGAGTCGGTACAATTTGAATTGGAGCGTAATTTATGGGTTTTTGATGAAAAACTTTTCACCCAGCCTTTGCTTAGCTGCGGCCCCAACTCCAACACACACCCACAGATGCACACGCACACCGAGAATGAGGTCAGGACATACAGAGAGCAGCGGCGTCGACTAGTGTTATTCAGACAATTTTATCGAATTAAACTGCTGGCATGTGTGCGCCCCCCCATTCGCACACATATGGCAAGCGGAAAATGGAGCGAGGCTTCCTTTCGGACTTTCTGTCATGCAAATAATTTTAAATTCACAAAAAAAAAACGCAAAGAATTCGCTGCACGACGACTTCAGCAGCAGCAGGATGTGGGTCGACTGGCTGGCTGGCTGACAGGATGTATTTTATGGGCTTGTTGATGGATATTCGATAACACTTCCGTTTGGAGTCGTCCATTATGGATTAGGACCAACATAAGTGTAGAGGTTGGTTGGTCTTTTCCCTCTCCGTGATTCGAAGCAGGTTTTCATCCCCGGAGAGAAGACGGGGAGGTTTTCCCCAGAAAAGGCAAAATCAATTCAAAAGAGGCCTCAGCTCTAACCCGGAACTCTCGTTAGCAAATCCAACTATTTCGAAGATTAACTGAAATTCCCCAAAAATGCGGTTCCCCGTCGTCAATCCCTCAACAACCCCTTCACAAATCTCACTCAGAACCAAGTGATAGATACATCTGTAGTCACAAAAGTCTGTTTGCCATTGTGGTGTACATTTCACACTCCGCTTGGCATTTATTCCCCTTGTTAGCATGAAAGTAATTTCACAAACCTTCGTACCCTACCCTCGCACATACACACACCCACAGTCACATTCACCGGCACACAGCCTAGCAGCCTTGGTTTGCTCGAAATTGAGAACATAGTCGGGATGTGTCCTTTCATTTAAATTAGCGAGTTGAAGTTTGATTGCTTTGCTGTGTCTGAGTGTGTGTGTGTCTGTGCGAGGAGTCTGGTTCACTCTGGTTCTAATTGCGACGACTGTGACATGTGTGACGGAAGTCAGATTGATTTTGAATGATGTAGGATTTTGGTAAATTCACTTTTGGATTGTTGAAGGGTTTTGCGGAATGCAATGGCAAGGAATCCCGGTGACAGTGAGTCCGTGAAGTTATGCAGTTAGGAATTTATGTGTGTGACGGAGGCAGGTTGACAATATGCATCAGTTGGTCCTGTTTGAAGTGGATTAATTAGCAAGACATCACCCCGGCAGGAACTTGAAGTGAATAGAGATGGGGGGGGGGGGGGGGAATTCCTTGTAATGATATCTGCACCTATCTGAAAGTTTGGGAAATACTTACATAATCATGCGAACTAATTGCATTTTAATTTTCGGCGTCAAGAAACTTTTGCATGCGAAAAAACTTGTGGACTTAATCTGGAACCTTGAGGGACGACAATCAAATTGGTTTTCTTTATGATCAGCTTTTGTTGAAACTTGCAGATTGATGAGTTTGGACATTTTTACTGCTTTTATCAGCCTTTTAAATTTCAACAAATATTTGACTTTGGAAAAAGTTGGGGTATGAGGGTTCTGCCTTGAGAGATACCACGCCGTTCAAACAAATTATTAGACTGAAGGAGATCTCTTGGGTTTTTTTCAAAATCTCTGAACAGAGACGAGCTTGGGTTCTGGTTAGTTTAAAAAAGTCGTAGTCTTAGTCCGCCGTCTTGAGGAGGACAACCAAACTGATCGTGATCCTCATGATCATACTTCGCTGGAACTTGTCGATTGATGACTATATTGTGTTTATGTCTCTGTTCTGTACAAGCAACTTTCTGTCTATTATTATTTATTTATTTATATTTTTTTGAAAAGTGGTGATGTCAGACTGGGCTCCTGAAAGATACTACAAATGTAACTGAGATTTACCGAGGTCTCTTGAGCTTTCTCATATTAACAGAAGGTGGGCTAGCGCTTTAGGGTTTGCCAGGTAGAGTTGTTGTCTTAGTCTGGTACCCCGAGGAAGTTTTCTGATTGATAACTTTGTTCGTCTATTCTGTTGCAGGGTCTTTATTTTATTCACAAAATGTTGCGGTGTGTAACTGGTGCCCTTAGGGATTCTACAAATGACACTACGCTTGCGCCTTTTTTCTGTAAAAAAGTCGTGGTCTTGTACCCTGAGGGACGTCAAACAAATTAGTTTTCCTTATGATCAGACCTCGCTGGAATTTACCTGTTGATGCATTATTTCTCTATTGCCTTCAAAGAACTTTGTACACTCTTCTTCCATTTAAATATCCCGTAGTCTGACACTGAAAACAGATGTGACACCATCATGCTACGTAGATTCAGTCAAATCGATTGTACTGTCCTCGAACTCATCACCATTACCCGACGTCTAGACTAAATAACTCGTCATCGCCATTCCGCCTCTCTCTATCTCTCTCTGATCAAAATTACTCCTTTTTCCGCAGTTACAATGTAATCCATCACTGCTACCAGCCACCTGTCAGCGTGACCCTGGTTATCCCCTATTCAACGTATCAACGCTGTTCACTGGGCTTCCTCCGCCACCTCAACCTAACCCACTCTCCCATTTGACATCGCTCATTGTCCACCACTGTGACCACACCATGGATTGTTGACAGTTTGGATATTGTTTCGATTGAACTCGAAAACGAAATGTCAAAGTCAAATGCAGACATCAATATTCGCTTAGGGGGCAAGTCAAAGGATTTAATTGACGACAGATTTGGCTGCGAACCCCCGGCTATGGATATGTTCAATTAATTGAAACACTTTAAGGCCGCCATAGGCCGTCATGTGGCGATGGGGTGGTGCCAGTGGTAATGACTGCGTTCGCATATGTTCCATACACTGGAATGCCATGCCGAGGTTGTGACGTGACAACAAAGGCATTTTTAAGTAAAAGGGCTTGTCAGTTGCATTTCGCTTGCATTGATTTGCGGTGAAATGTAATTTTGGGAACAACTCAGCTGTGCACACGTCCAGGGCTGTGCTCCTTGGCAAATTCATTCTCTCGTTGTTGCTTTAACTTCTTAAGCTGGAATGCTTTAAGTAGCCCCACGTCTGCCAGCGGCCATTATTTAATTTATTCATCGAATGCCCATATGTTGCTTGAACCTCTCCAAATCGAATCCACCCCAACCACGAACCACACACCCACCCCCAGAGGGCAGCGTCCCGCCCCCAGACTCGATTCTGTTGATTCATCGCTCTTAGCCTGTGGTACCTTCCGGTGTTTGTCTTATCTGTCGGGTCGGTCTTGTGAAAAATGTCATAAACCGCTGAAGCGCGGCGGAGGCAGAAGCCGTCGAAAATTGAGATAGATCCTGCGGTGCGGATACGTTTTATAACCGACCTTCTCGAGCCACCTGCAGCCTAACCCCAGAAGTGATGATGAATGCCTCTCCTGCCCATCTGCGGTTGTGTATCCCCGCAACTTACTGCCACCGCCGAACTGCTGCTGCTGACCATCACCGCTCATCAATCAGTACGAGTACGAGCGGGGAAAAAAGGTTAACAATCCTTTTTGTGTGTGCGTGCACCTTGTCTCGGGCCTCTCGTGCGCGCTTCGACACAGGAAATTGTTTTATTTCGCCTGATTGGCGTCAGCGGCACGGACTACACGGTCCTCAATCAAATCATCCAGCCGAGAGATAAAACCGATGCTCGGTGAACCTGAAGTCACTTTTCGGCATCGACCGCAGGAACAATGATGACGATGAAGGAGCTCGCTCCAACGGGGTTACTCGGTATCGTTGCCATAAAAATCGGGCCTGATAAGCAGAAAGACAGAGAGAGGTGCCAGGAAATAGCCCGACTTCACTCGCAATTCATCAAAAGGTGGGTCTCGAGGCCTCCGAAACGTGTCGCTCTTTGGCCAGCGGCAAGCAACAACGACTCCAGGTCGTGATACGTGGCGTCGGCCGTCGGGGAGACTATACAAGAAGAGGACATAAAAACGCTGGTGGAACCCTTTATTGTCCCGTTGAAAATTAAAATCATAAAACTGTCCACCGGTCGAGGGCTGAGACGCATGGGCGTGCTTTAATATAGTCCTTCGGGGCTAAGCCGTTTTACTTATTTATTGAAGAACTTGCTCTCTGGTGTGTAAGGACACCATCCGGTGTTGTCCTTTTCAACTCACACGCAACTGACACTTCATCTTGCGTTGCGTCCGTGAGCGTGTGTCCGTAAATGCGCGTCGAGGGTTGAATGGTTTTTTTCCCGGGATTTTTCGTTTTTTCGCTCAGAATCTCAATTGCCCACATCCTGGAAAAGGATGAAGATGTAAATTTTCAGATTAGGCTCAAGTAGGGTCAGTAGATGAGCCCCGGACGACCTAAGCACAAACACACACACAAACTCACAGAGGTACGGCATCAGCATATTTTTCCGTAGCATGTGCGTGTACTTCATTACGCATGAGGGGAGTGTTGTTCGTCCCTGTTCCGCTTTCGAATTTGAATTTAAATTTGAGTAATGGCGTCATTTCGAATGAAGGCGTTCAGAGGGCGGCATTATCGAGTTTGGTCGCTGAAGTGTGAGGGTTAGAGTGTGAATGTAAAATTGTATGAGGTGTGAAATGAACGTGGAGTGGGAGGCGAAGACAACGACGACAACGATGACAGCACACGATTGGCTTGATGTCTTTGAGAATTTCTGATGAGGTCGTTGATGGAGGTTGCGAAGAGGAGTGCTCTCTGTCAAGACATGAAGACGATTCGTCTGTCTTATGACAGGTGCTTTCCTGCGGAAGTTGTGAGAGATTTTCTTTTTCTTCGACCTTGTTGATGGAGATCGATTGTGAGCCCTCTTGACTGAGATTTTGGGGAACGTGCTGATGACTTTGATGAGGGATTTGGCAAGGTTCTTGCGAGGCTGTGGTAAAGGAAGAGGGCTTTCTTAAGACACTTGAGATGTTCACTTTGGAGCGCATTGATGGTTAGACGCTGTAAGCATCTACACAACGGGATCTGAACTCAGAGTGAAAGTATATTAAAACGTCGTATGGCTTCTGAAGGCCTGTGTATTACTCAAAAGTTTATTCATTTCTGGACA
This sequence comes from Eristalis intricaria, assembly GCA_964034865.1. Lineage (NCBI taxonomy): Eukaryota > Metazoa > Arthropoda > Insecta > Diptera > Syrphidae > Eristalis > Eristalis intricaria. The sequence continues at coordinate 7,144,866 of OZ035877.1, read as the reverse complement.
GGCGTCGTATGGCGTATGTGAAACATTTTAGTTTTAGATTTTGTAACAAAAGTTCTCAAAACTCGGGCGTATGTGCAACATTACTATGGTTTTTTTCTTCACTTATATTTGAAACTCTTGGGCGTATGTGGAACATTTTTCAAAACCTCTTCAAAACTCAGGCGTATATGGCATATTTTTTAAATCTATTTCAAGTCTCTGTGACACTCTCGGGCGTATGTGGGTTTTGTCTTCATTTACATTTGAAACTCTCGGGCATGTGGAACATTTTTTTTTTATATCTTCAATTACATATGAAACTCTCGGGCGTATGTGGAACATTTTTAAAAACCTCTTCAAAACTCAGGCATATGTGGAACATTTTTGAAATGTATTTCAAGTTTCTGTGACACTCTCGGGCGTATGTGGAATATTTTTGATTCTCAGACAGGGTATGTGGAACATTTTCAAACTTTTTTCCTATTTCCAAAGCCTCGTGCGTATGCCAATTTTTTTTTTAAATTTGATGCATGTCCTATGGACATTTGATCGCCTTCCCGGACGGTCCTTCTCGATTGTGCAACCTTTGCGTCGTGAACCTATGCCCTTCAAAACTGTGGCGTTGGGCGTAGAATCAACCTTTTCGATTCGAGATCCCCAGACAGTAAGCCGATTACCCTGAAAACTTCTCTGATATCTCCGACGAATACTTAAGTGGTTGCTCCCTCTTCAAGGTGCAGTCAACACTTTGCCGTCAAGCACAATTTTCCTCGCCTTTAATGAAATCCACACCACTGTTAAATTATTTCACGCCACTGACACTAAATCTAAGTCCCAAGTACCCAATCAAAGAGCGACTTTAAGCAAAAAAAAAAACTTTTGTCACTCCTTCGCGTCTGAACTTTGAAATTTCAAAGCGACATATTTCCTTTTGACTGAAACTTTCCGCTTCAGTCAATTTCCTCGTTCCCTTTCACAAACAAACTTCACTTTACTTTGTGAAGTTCCACTTCCAATTAATTTCCTCACGCCATCGGCGATGTATATACTTTACTCCACAGCCCTCCTCTCCACCCAGCAGCTTTGCTATTTGTGTTTCTAATTCCGCACCAATCCCCGCCCAAAAAATTATGTCAAAGTGAAAAAAGAAGCAGAATATAAACCGTACTCCATTAATAATAGTTAATCGTGACCAATTAATTATTTCCACGAACATGACATTGTAAGCCGCCCGCAGAGTGCAACCGCCCGCCCCTACGACGACTGTTCGATTTCGCAGAACAAAAGCCGACTTAGTATCGTTATCCCCGTTCGAGCAGCACGCAACGTCGGCTCGTCCGGAGGTTGCTCTTTTCCTTCGCTTCACTTCACACTCGCACGTATCTCCATCGTCGTCTGCTAAACACCCAACCGGTGGAATTCCTGTGTGGACAATACATTTCGATTACCATCAACCATCAGGCTTACAACAAACCAATATCATGCTACTCCGCTCAGCACTCGGTGTTCGGCGCTCGGTCGCGGTCCGGTTCAGAGCCCTGGTCAAACAAATTGCATGTCTGTCCACTCTATCGGACCCATAATCAGTTGGTGTATCTCAAAAGCGACGACATGCAAACTTTCCAGCCAACAGCCAGTCAGGTGGACATCGCTGGCTCGTTGGACCCTGAGATGAAGCTCTATCAGAGCGGGTCTGTCAATCTCGGTTTAATTGTTTCCTACGACAATGCAGCGAACACGACGCAACTCTCTCATTTGGTGGTGTTGAGTAATTAATTCGAAATAATCGGGTAAAATACCCCTGAAGTTCGTGACGAAAAAAAGCGGCTGGGGAAAGGCACTAGTCCGACAGAATCCACTTGGAAAGTGGTTTTACTTGTTCCAGTCTGACATAGGACACTGTCGCGCGGCGATTAGAGTTGATTTCATTGGTGTGCGCGATGCGGGTGGGTGCTGCACGGTGGTTTGATTCTTATCAAAGGATGTGTATGTGTGCTTTTGGGGGCACGAGTTCGAGTGTCGGTAGGGCAAAGTCAACGAAGCTCAAAGTTGAATCACGCAAGGGATTAGAATTTGAAACTCAAGGGGTAATTAGTTCCACTAAGACTTCTAGCTCCCTTTCGGATTATGTGGGCGGTGATCTGGCTGGAGAGGTGTTTTGTGGACGTCACGATGTCGTGCGAGTTGTCAGTTAATAACTTCGACGGGACTTTAAGTGAAAAAGTCAATTTCAGTAACTTGTTAAAGGGGTATGAAGGGACAATTAAAACGAGTGGGAGGTTGTTTTTTAATTTTTTATAAAGTCAGGGGATAGCTATGTTTTGGGGTAAAATGCTAAGCGTAAGCACACGTGTCCAAGCAAAAGTGAACGAAACCCAACGAAACTCTTTAAAGTGGTTATGACGGGAACAGTGTTCCATTCTTGGTTGGGAAAAATAAATTCTATCCTCGCAGAGACCAATCCCTATGTTTCACTTAAAGAAGCAAAAATGAACGAAACTTAACAAAACTCTGCAAAGTGTTTACTACGGAAAATGTGTTTCATTTTTGGTTGTGAGGAAAAAAATAGTACCACCCGTAGAGATCAATTGATAAAAAAAAACTGAACGAAACTTAACGAAGGTAAGGCGCTCACGTGTTTGTTCTGTACTCCGACAGACGTTGTTACGATAAATCATAACCTCAACTCATCACACCACATTGCCAACCGTTAAATATCCTTTGGTCGTTCGCAAATCTCACAGCAAGCTTCCCACTAAGTAGCCTCCCCTTAAATCTCTCGATTTCCTTGCAACATACCATCTTGCCACAGACTCGTGGCTTATCAAGAAATTTCACACCCACCCCACTTTATTCATTAACTCTATAAATAATCGCCCTCCTCCCCCCCAAACACCTTTTGGCAACCGAAAACCGAAACGTCTGTTAATCCCATGCTTATACCTCAAAGTACCAGGAAATCTCCTCTTCTTCGAACATCTTTATCGCTATTTCCAGGCATCACGGGGCGAAGTCAGGAAGCTGCAATCATTATCTAGCGGCAGCCGGAGCACCACCTTCACCTCCGCCATCGCCTTATTTATCAATAAAATTTATCCTCAAATAAACTAACTTATCCTTTCGCTCCGATAGCGATTCCCATTTCCTATCCATTGCCGCCCCGCAATTCTGCGCAAAGCAATAAATAAAAATCATACAATTGCAAGCAGCACCAGCACCAGAGGAGGCAGCAATCAACGAGGATGTGCTCCGGCTGCTTGCTCACTCTCACCCTGCGGTGTGGTGCTCCTCAAAATAAATGCTTTTCCCAGGACGCCCGTCCCACTGCCCGCGCTGGATCATTCAAGCGCAATATTTGCAATATTCCCTCTGATTTGTTTGCACTTACATTCATCTCTCTCGTCGTCGCTGTGCTCCTCTCTGGTGCATCTGTGTTTGTATTTATTTCTGCTATCCCTACATCTTTGCTCAAGGATAACGAGAAATATTATCGTGCAGGGCTGCAATCTCAGCTGTGTCGCGGGAGGGGTAAGCTGATGAACTGAACGCCAAATGAGGGTTCGACAATTGATATGTGTACTCCCGATGACATTTAGTGGGTACTTTGCGTGGATCTGTATGTGGGACTGCGTCACGCCACGCTCTCCGTAAACAAAAACAATCACTGCCTGATCCAGTTGATTATGTCTCTGTCAAAGGCGACAGAGCATGGTTTGGACTCGACGTTGATTTGAGAAAATTTTGCGGGCTCTTTGCATACAAAAGGAGGACAACCAAAGGACAGGACAAAGTTCTCGTGAAATTTACATCGTACCCAACAGTTTCCATCAAAAGTTTCTGACGCTGGGTTTGGTGTAAAATTTTCAATAATTTCGTTGAAAAACGGTCAAGTTGCGCCATTTATTTGTTTTTATTTTCTTCTTTTTTTGTTTTGTTTTTTGTGTTCGCTCTTCCCTCAAGGACTTCAGCTCCATATTGACGACAACGCCGTCAGGACGATCCTGCTGAAAACAGAGAGAGAGAAAAAAAACACCACCACACCATCACATCCAGAGGCGTTGAGTAGACGGAGGTAAGGGAATAATGCAAAGTTTGAGCTTGCATAAAATTTTAACAATTTCCTCTTCAGTTGTTTTGTGCTTTGTACTGCAGCAAGGCACTTGGCGACGATGACTACGACGACATGGACGTGGCAATGAGTTTGTCAGAGGGATTTATTATTTTATAAAAGGTCTTTGGATTGAAGGGGGAGCGAACTTTTTTGTAACTCCGTGGTGCTGTCGAACGGATGACAGGATGTCGCACGATTTTTTTTGGAACCGGTAACGTAATGGTCATTTCAATATGAAACGGATAAATGGACAGACTAAATGACAGCTATAATTAACTGACGTGAACTTTATCTTATGTCAGAAAGGAATGAAAAGTAGCCAGAGGCATTATTGGATTTTAAAGTGATAATACCTTGTTCTGGGAACCTATCAGGGGTTCCTAGAAGGACTCCTACTCAGTTAAACAAACTTAACGAAAGTCTGCAAAGTGGTTACCAAGGTCATAGTGACTAATCTCTTGTTATTTAATTGATTAACATGCCTTCTACTTAAGAAAGAAAAACTTAACGAAATTTAACGAAACTCAGCAAAGTGGCTATTAAGGCCATAGTCACCAATCTCTGGTGATTTAATTGATTTACATGACTTCTACTTAAGAAATCGAAACTGAACGAAACTCAGCAAATTGGTTATTGCAGTCTCAGCGTATAATTTCTTAATATTAGCTCCTCAATTAATATTAGAGTTCAAGTAACTGCATTGAAAACAAACTGATCATGTCCAATTCATGATCTTGACGAATTTGTGGGAAGTTACAGAGACAGACCTAAAGGCTACTTCAATTATCTGCGCTCCAACCCTTCCTCCGGTCCGTCATGTTGCTTTAAGCCAACATCACCATTTGTTGCACTCTTAAAATGCAATTCCCCCGTGAGCCACACAAATGCCCCCCTTTTTGATTCTCATAATTTTCAATGACCTTGTTGAGCAAGGTCTCTTGTGAGCACACAAGAGATGAAGTGTGCGCAAAACTTCGATAAGAATTCCGTTGACTAACATCTGTTTTCGTAATTCACTCATAAATCTGCAAGTGTGTGCCAGACTGATGACTGCGCTTGCCAAGGTTTACATTCAGTGTCCATTGAGAAACCAAACAAACCCATCATCATTCCACCCATATGAAAGTTCTCTAAAATAACATCAAAGTAAAGCCAAGCGCAGTCATGAGGACCAAAAACTGAGAACAAGTTTTTCAACTTTTTTTTTTTGTTTCGTTTTTTATCTCTGGCCTGCCTTTTTTCTGTTCTTCTCGTTTATGCGTCTGTCCATCTGTCTTCATAAACTTTCCGGACGAAGAGGAGCCAACCCCTTCTCTGCCCACATACGTACACGTCCGTATGTTCATCGCAATGAAAATATTTTCCCAATAAACGTACTCTGCCGGAAAAAAAAGAACGAAACTAACTGACAGACTGGCTGACTTGCCTTTCACAACTCTCAGCTACTGCTGGTGTTCTTTATTCATTCTCGCTGGCATCTCAAACTGAAGAGATAAATATATGAATCTTCAAAAAACAAAACCTCACGAACGCGTCCTAGATTTTCCTTGTACTCAGGCGGCATGGGTGGGGGATGAAACTATGAGAAGCCATTTTCAACCAGAGGATAACAATAATCAACCAAAAAGGATGGTGTATCGCAGAACGAGTAGTGTGCGCCCATGCATGTGATGACGGTCCTTAGAATACATTCTAAGCTAATTTCATCCGGGATCCGTACAAGTAGCGGTGGAGTGCGAGCGGATATGTTCACATTGATGCATAAATACGAGAATCTGCTAGGCAAATACGCGCACTCGGGCTCTGTGTGCCTGGCTCTCTCTCGCTCTGCTTAAAAGTTTTCCGAAGAAGATGGCAAGCGGGGTAATGCCTTCATTTTCAAGGATGTGAGACGAGGTGTATGTGTGACTCTCTCCTTAAGAGTGCAAACATTATCCCGAAGTTTGATGATAAACAATGTGAATGGCAGTTATGCGGTGAAGGGCTACGGCATACAAGTGAGTATGGGAACGGCTCCACTCGAGCTTGGGTCTAGTTGTGGCTCAAATGAAGGCCTGACACAGGATATAACCATAGTGCTAGTGGTTACATAGTTTCCGAAGCAGCTCAGTCTGTTTTGAACTGATATGGTACCCATGCCTGGCAAGGGGTATAACTTACATAATTAGCGCAAAGTTGCCTATTGGCCCGACTCTGGCGAGGAGATGTTTGGTTTATTACCGCGGAAAGTTGGACGCGAGTTGTCCCCCTCTCTGTGATCAGCAGAACTTTGATGTTTCATCCGTGGAGTGGTGTAGGAGTTACCAGTAGTCGTAAGCTGAGCATCAATTAATGTTGTGCGCGACTTCGGGGAACAGGGTGCGATATAGAATGAATTTCATTGAGTGTTGGACGTGGCGGAGACCCTGTGGCAAGAATCTCTGCGTGGGGTTGATACTTGGCATACTTTCTGCATCTGACGGTGGCCGGAGGGTTGTTATTTTTAATTAAATTTCTCTAAACTTGTCATTCTGGCTTTCAAATTATGGAATGCCAATTGGCCGCGATCATCGTCATCTCCACGAAATCAATTTTTTGGCTAAAAATGTTGAAATGAGCACGAATTTGTGGCAAATTCATCGAATACTGAAGTTCTTGTCCAAAGCTTCCAGAAAGGCTCGAGAATATAATTCTTACTGAAATAGTTAAATTATCACCCTCCTTGTTGATTCTCAGAAAGGCCAATGACCTGATGCATGCTTCGTTCGTGTCAAACTCAGAACTCCCTTTCCCATCCTTTTTTTTCGCTAAATTAATTTTCATAGATGAATCTGGGAATAAAAAATAAATAAATTAACAAAAATTTAAATTCCTCTCTTGCAAGTGAAAAGTACCCTCAGCAGAAGCACAAGACAAAGAGGAGTTTGCGGAACACAGTTCACAGGAGTACACATCCCTCGAAAGGATATTTGTCCATTTATCCTTCACATGATTTACAGATCCGAGCTCGCGAGGATACCGAGCTACTGCTGTGCTATTCTGCCACTGCTTCATGTGACCGGAATTGAGAAAGGAGCAAGAACTGAAATACAGGATGTCGGTTAGAAGGGATTGCGCATGCATCAAGAATAAATCAAGAATAAATTTCAAATATTTTTTCTCTTTCTCAACGGATATGCACATATTTTGAATAAACCCACGAAAACGAGTTTTGAAAGTGGAAAAAAAAAGTCTGGATAATCCGCATGGAAACACTGGGGAGTTCATTCATTGAGGAAAAAAAGGACGAGCTTAAGATGAGAAAAATGAAAACACGAACAAATTTGTGTATGCGATCCTGTGACTGTTGAAGATTGAACGTCTGTAGGTGAAAGGGGGTGTATTTCGTGTCCTCGGACTTTATTCATTTCCCCTATGTGGATTTGTTTGTCGAGTCTGGAGTTGCTTCGATTTTTCAGTAAAATCACAAAAAGAGCAGTTCCTCCTGACTTTGAATTTAGCTGTTTTTTGAGCCCGCCATCTACCTCGAAACCAGCTGTCTTTCAAAACCTATGTCAATCCTTTGCCCTGACGTCGATTTCAGTTCATACGCCCTCTAGGTTCCTCCCTCGTGCAGCCTCCTCTCTCAAGATGATGGAGCCACTCCACCACCACCCCATGCACACGCCCATATGCGGCCTTTCTCAACACCATCACCACCACCAGTCAGTGCTGTTATTTGATTTTCAATAGGAAAACCCTAGTTTATTCAATTCCGCACTGACACTTTGTCCCTTTTGTTCCGGCTGAGTTCGTTTGTCCTCGAAAAACAAATACCAAAAAAAAAAGAATCCTCTAAAACGGATACATGACCATTCCATTCGAAATATACGAGGCTTTTTTGTTCGCTCTCTTGCTTCCGCCTTTTTCGCCTTTCCACCACTTTGCTGGACAATCTCCCCTCTCCCGCTGTCCATTTCTGCCTTTCTGACAGGCCAACAGCATCGAGGTTTCACATATTTTGTTATATTTTAAATTTTTCGAAAAGAGTTCCTAGTTGTTTGTTACAACAAGGATATTTGAAACAAACCAAAAAAACGAACTCACCACTCGTACAATCCGCAACAAAAAAAAGAATACACGATCTACCACAAAGATAAAGTGATACCATCCATCGAGTGCTCGCACACACACACACAAACCCATCGAAATGACTCCACTGTCAGGTCATCGGATGGCTCACCACTGTGAAAGCTTCGCACGACGGAGGGACGCAGGCGAACTTGATGGCGGCAGAGAGGACGATGGTGAAGTGAACGAAATAATAATACACTGTTAGCTAGGACCTCCCTTGACCTCCCACAATGCAAAGAGAAGGACGAGGAACGTGGGGCAGGAGGAGAGGGGAAAAAAATGTAAATCCCCAATATATTTTCTATCCGACATGATCCTGTCTGGTATGTGTCCTGTGCTCCGTACACCACTGCCACTGCCTGCTGCCAGTTTCGAGCGCGAAAAAAAATCATCTTCCCTTCCCTCTCCCAGCCCCCACTCATCAGCGCCTCGTCGAGTGCACACATTTACGCGAAAAAGGACGAAATGAAAATTTCGCCAAAATGAACTTGGAGTGGAGTTGGACCCCTTTTGCGAGTGTCATGTGATCCTACTTTTTTTTTTTTTGCTGCTCATCCTCGCTTCTGCTGCTTCTGGTGCATTTTTTTTGGCGCTTTCTTACAGACCAGTGGTGGTGATGGTGGTTGGTTGGTTATTTTATACGATTCGTTCCGTTTTTTTCACTTTCTTTTTTGCTTTCATTTCGCTGGTAGTCCTGCATGTTATCCTCTGCGCGGTGGGATTGGTGGGGGGAGATACGCCGCTTGCAAACAAGCCACACTGTCATCAATTCCATAGTTGCCTCACCCAGTGTCCAGTGTCTGTGAGCGGGGCGGTGAGGAGACGCCTTGCAATGAATATGAATGCACTTATGGTGTATGTTGTCCCGGTCTATCTTGTTTTGCTTTTTTTCACTGTGTTGCGTTGTTTCTCTGCTTCACTGTGATGTCCTTTTAGCTAGTTTCTTCTCCCTCCAGACCCATTGCCATCCCCACATGGAGCAGTTCATTTAAGTAAGCAATTTTGTGCCATCGCGCGATGGGACCTTCACTGTTATCCATATGCGAGTAGTGGTCACATTCTCACACTCCCTCCCTGCCTTCAATCCATAACAATTTAGGTTTTTTAACAGACCCAGCGAATCATAATACGAATTGTGGACGGCAGCGGTTCTAACGCTTCGTAGGACTCTACAATGTTGAAAATAGAAAAAAAGAAAAAATTAAAAACACCACATGAACGAATCTGTTAGGCTTCAGTGGAAAAAGCAGAACGTCGTTGGGTTCTGGTGGTGCACTAAATGCATAGCCAGCGATTTCATTTGATGACTGTCTAGCATGATGGTAGTCAAATTGGGGTGTTTTCCGTTTTTGTGGTCCGCGCAAAAGAGTCCTCATCATCGTCGTCGTTTGTTGTTAGAAAACGGGCATTCCCGATGGTCTTTGGGTTGGAAATAGATTCTCTTTTTGGGTTACGTCAGCAAAGTGAATGGTGGCATACATACGTATGACACATTGGAAATGTGAAAGAATGTGCCTCTTAATCAGAAATGCAAGTGATTTTATTTTGATTCAGTGCACGAGGTTTTTGGGGTGACGCATTTGGGGCTTGCTGTGGGTATGGAGAATTGTGGTTATTTTGGGGGTGCCACTGGGTTGAAGCTTAGCACTTGTACTTTTTGTGTTCCTTTAAAATTTTACAGATTCTAAACTACCAACTTTAAGCATAATTCAAGCGGTAAAGGACACTCTATTCTGAGGTGCCGCAAGGTTAAATGTTAGTTCCCCTGCTTTTTGCGTTGTACTGAAATTGGGGGATTTTGAGACTCCTAAATTTGGCAGCTCGATGAGCAACTTTTCTCGCCAGTTCTTTCGGATTTTACCAAACTCCTGAGGTGGCAATGGCATGTAGGGCGCATAGACAACTTATATTCACCCCGAAAAGGGCCAGGCCGAACGGGGAATCGAACACAGGTGTCGATGCACAGATCTACAACGCCACGGCCACCATAAGAGTCTTCGACTCCGCATTTTGGCGACAACTTGGTCAACAAACTTGGTGCGTGTAACTGGAGTCATTTAGCAAGAGTTCACGCTAGCTGAAGATGCTTGGAGATCAATTCCCATCCAAGTCTACACTTTAAACTGACACGCAACTTCTTGATATTCACGCCCTCCGACTGAGAGCTCATCCTTTGCGAGCTCCTTACCATCCTTACCTCATGGTTGTAGTACTTCGTTTACATTAAATTAAAATCAATCCTCTGTTAATTGCTTCCCACTCGAATTGCGAACCACTTTTCCCATCAATTGCAAACATCACCTTCTGGTGGCTCTGCATTTTCAAATTGCTAATCTCTCTCCCTCTCACACGACGTCTCTGGCCTTGTAACAAATCCAAGTGCAATCTCAGAGCAAGTTCACTCACATTCTCATTGCATTTCTCCACCGGCCAAAATAATTTGATTGCATTAACTTTCTGCACTTTGAAAAGGTCGAAGAACAACAAAAAAATACAAAACATTTTGTATGCCACAACACACATATCCTAAAGATACGGCGAGTACAAATAGGACAACCCAAAGTATCTGGAAATACCATCGTCATCATCATCGTCTCCTCCATCGCCATGACCATCATCATTATTTTAGTCATGCAGGAATCCTCAATGAGGATACAAAGCAGCAGTAGCAACAGCAAAACGAATAAAATGTACCACAGTGCGAATGCAAAAGTTCCGCTCCCACTTCCGCTCCCCGGGCCCTATCTTCGATATCAAAACCGGAATTTGAAGAGCTCCACTCGACTGATGGGTGATGGGTGGGAAGTGGGTAGGCGAAAGGGGGGGAGCAGCAAGCAGAGGCAGAGAATGTTTGCCAGATTAGGTCAAGCAAATGAAATGCAGATTAGTTTCCAACGAGTTTCGGTCCTATTGTACCAAAAAAAAATACGGATTTAAGGGGTATACGGTTACCCTTCACCCGCTGTCACGTCCCTCTCTGTGGATTACTTTAGTATATTTTTTCTTTGTACCTCAAAATCGCTAGACAAAGCGGAGAGATGTAACGGAAAATGAAAACGGGTACAGTATTCGGTACACCTTTTGCTGAATGCATTACAAAAGCCCTCTGAAGCAGGACAAGAGAGTGAGATAGAGAGAGAGAGACCTGGTAGAGGGTTGAAAGAGGTTTCTTTTTGTCATCAAAAGATAAGGCGATTACATTTGAGCTTCGAAAACAGGAAGTATGGATTAAAAATTATTTTCCAACCAAAGTTTTGAAACCAAGAATGAGGTGGAACAAAAAAAATTTGAAGAAAAAAAAAAGACTTGAATAAAAAGGTTATCTCCCGAGCGGAAGTGGCAGTGGCAGTGAACTGTAGGTTTTTCTTTGGAAGTGCGGTCATAACTCAAGGGAATTCCCTGCTACCCAACGAGACGTTACTAAAGGTTTTAATTTTCAAAATTTATTATGTTCCTGCGTTCAGTGTTTTTCTGATGCTCCTGTTCGAAATGGAAAAACAAAATTAATGAACTCTCCTCTTTGGTAGCTCTCAAGTGAGGGCAGTGATTTGTGAGCGAAAACTGAATTTTATTTATTTATGCACTTTTTCTTTTCAGTCTGAGGGTCTTTTGACGAAGAATCATTGCACTGGAAGATAAGGGACATGGTACCTCGGACATGGTCTTGTACCTTAATTTGTCTGTTGGTCGGAGTTTGGCCGAACTTCCCAGACTAAGAACTGGTCTCATCGTTAGCGCATATCGCCCTCTCATTTCAGTTCATGAAAGTGTCAAGCATACGGACGGATTGAGTAGGAGAACCTCTGAGCGATAAATTTCTTGAATCGCGGAAGCTGTGGTAACAATAATCCCTCTTTCTATGGATTAGGAACTACCTGCTTCACTGTATTTCGCGCTATTCTGAACGTTTCATATTTCTTCCAAGACTCACGACTCTTCCCCTTGGACCTCATAATTAAGAACGCCAGCTATTTTAAAGCGCATTGAATTTGCCTTGAAAAATCATTAGAGTAGCAATTGTTGTTTCTAAAACTTCCTCATCTTTCCACTTCTATATCTTCTGTCACTTATCCTGTGTCTTGACTCCGCACAGTTAATTGTATTCTTTATCCCTTTTGCGCGTGAGTAACAGCACAGACATCGCTCAACGATTAAGGAAGCTTTACTTGACGTAATGTGATCGTGGCCAAAATGGAAAAAAAACGAATCGATTCTTATCTACGCGGTTTCGACACATATTTGACGGAATCCATTCTGATGTCTATTGTAGAAACTGGTTTGGTACATGCCATAGGACAGCTGGTATGTGTAGAATCCTTCCTCTTTCACGGAGTCTTTTGCTTTCTGTGTGTCGCAGGCCTCCATCCGGAAGTACGTGACTAAAATTTGGAAGAAAAATTAATTGAGATGCTTTATTTGGTGACCTAAAATTTGTATTCATATGCCACGCCTTTATTTCCACGGAAGATTTAAAAAAAGGAGATGTAGCTCCTTTGGGTATGCGACTGCAAGTACGATCCGTGGTGTTGGCTGTTGATAGTCACAATTTGGTTCCACCGCTACTCCAAAGCTTACAGTGCTCTAAAATAGATTCGTTGACACCATTGCGCCACTGAATCTCTAATTACGTACTGTGTCAAGATTCATTCAGCTTCCAAGGGTTACCAAGAGCCTTGAAATCGTCATGATAAGCTTACACTCGTTTCAGACAATCGTTATAATTTTGCTAGAATTTGTATTATAAATATTCATATGCAATCATCTGCAGATAAGCCCCTCAGGCTTCGCAGATAAATTAAATAATGTAAAACTGATCTTGAATACACGAAATAAAATAAATAAGACAAAGGAGACTGTCGCCTCTTAAAATTCTTCAAACCAGAAAACGAATAAAAGAGAAAAGGAGGCGAACTATCCCTCGCCGCCTACATTGACATGATGAATACGAACATCATGTCAATGTATTGCTCAGCCATCCTGGTGTCATTCCATGAGGTCGAGCTAATATACTCGACGGAGCATAGTCATCCGCATCTCTCTGCATGTTGTCTGATTAAACTCATAAGAAGCTTCAAAACTATGATATCCAACCTCAAAATAACGTTTCCTAACGACATTTCCACCACAATTTCCCGTCAAAAAAAAAAATAACAAACAAAGATGCTGAAAAATACATTCAAGAGATATTTGCCTCCTTCAGCTTGCATCTTCCGCGCAACTTCATCTTGGAAAGACAGGACGACAAAAACCATCTTACAGCTCCAACTCCGGTCCCCATTAAAAATTAAACTCTCGCAAGTTTCGAAAATTAAAACAACATCACATTCGCACGCACACACAAACAATGGCAGGAAGGTTCCCTTCTTCACTCCTTGAGAGAGAAGAAGCACTTTTCTTCGATGCGATTAAGTGAATTAAAAAGTTTCCATTTAAACTCATTCTTTGCCGGGCGACGAATAATAAACGGGCAGGCACCGACTATACAGCCCCCCTCCCCCTTCCTCAATCACCGCTCGGCTTAGGATACTGGATCATCTGGAGAGGATAAAGCGGGCTATGCACTCCTTAAGTAATCGAATAAATAGTTTTCATTTTTGTTGCTATTATTGCTGTTGTTGTTGTTGGTGGTGTTATCCTATAGATGCACTTCAGAGTGAGAGGGGTTGAGGGGCTGTGGATTTTTGTATATATTGAAAACATGGATTAAACCCAGTGGTCCTTTCATTTGAAGAGACTAAAACTTTTGCACTGAAACAAGGGTGGAGTCCGTTCCAACTTTGGATCGGTGTGTGTGTGTGTGTGTGTGTGCCTTCACAAGATGAAAATGAACTCAACACAGTGGAAGGGCAAACTTTAAGACGAAAGGTTAAGATGTTTGCTAGAACATCATCAGCAATAAGGATTCACTTAACCATCCCAGGGCTTCGGTGTGCATTAGTGTAAGCTGTGAAATTTTTTGGAAAAAAAAACAACGACCTTAAGTTAAGAACGCGCGGGCATTCGCATCGAATATGAGCAGTGACAAAGTGGGGTGGAGAGTGGTAGGGCTGACTCCAGGGGTCGGTCATTTTGGTACAGACTGAGAGGAGTCTGAGGTAGGGCACGAGAACATGATGGCGGCGATAAGTGTTTCATTAAACTTCCAAAAATCAAAGAAAATCACTCGCAAGATTCTCGAAAGAATGAACAACTTTTAATTGCCGATCGATGCACAACGGCAAACTTCAGGCAACCAGATGGCGGGTACCTTGATTGCTGGAGTGGGGAGGTGGCGAGCAGGCAGAGAGCAATTATGGCGTGGTGTAAGGTTCTAGAATTTATTGCAATCAACTTCAGCTAAACGTCGTTGAGAGGTGGGACGGCAACCGTCGTTCTTTGTTGCATCCATTCTTGGCGACAGAGCCGTTCTTAAATGCACGAGTTCTTGGCACGAAGTCATTCTCAAAATCCCCGGGGCCTTGATATCCTCTTTCTTATCACGAGACTCGTCTGCATTTAGTTTCTTCTCTCAAATGTGCTCTTTCACAAAAGCCAGCCTCCTCCGCAGACAGATCAACGAATCAAAGGTCACCGCCCATGCTGTCTCACCAGATGCTTGAATTCCAACATTCTAACTGTGCCCTCCCTTAACCTCGAGCGGATACAAATTGTCTGAATCCCATTACCCCACACAGCGCCCCCAATTACCGTATCGCAAGGATTCAATTAAACTGCCGGTGACACCTTTTCGGAGCCCTTTGAATTCCTCACCCGTTAAGAGGATCAAATTCCACCTCACTAACCCCTCAGCTTCGTGGAGGGGGAATGGCGAGAGTGAATTATTCGCGGTTTATTTGTTCCCCAACAGACCAGATAAAGCTGGGAATGAAATTACACACCAGTGGCAGTGTTGTCGCAACAATTGGACACGACGCGACGACCCACGACGGCAGTCATGCGAAGAGTGAGAGAGAGACCTGCTCCCCCTTTCCCTTCTTTCCGGTCTTCGTTGGCGTGTGCAAGCGCGTGCCCCCTGTCATGTAGTAAATGTCAAAAAAGGATATTTTTATTGCGTCGCACACAAATTTTCGTCCACCGGACGAGGGAGAGAAGGAAACAAAACGATAAGACTTTCAGTCTGAGTCGTCTCCCCTTGTTCTGGTGTTAAATTCCAGAAGATTTCCTTCTTTTTTGTTTCTTCTCCGGTGGCTATCCTGACCTTCACACTGAACCATCAAAGAGCATCATTACAACATGAGGTGCAATAAAAGCGACGAAGCGGGATCACAACACACAGCAACAACAGAACAGGCACCCAGGAACGGCAGTCGAATCCAAAGCGTGTCGCTAAAGATGAGTGACTGTCGGTGGCTGGGCGGAGTGGGTGTGGGGGTTGTGGGGAGACAGAAGGAACGATGGTCATTGAAAGATAAGCACGAGGATATAAAAAGGATAAAAAGCTATGTCACCGTACTTAATGGTTTGGTTAACAATAATTCAACAGACGACCAAGGATACGGCTACTTTTTCTGTATGTTTTCTTTCTTTTTTACTCCGCCTGTGTGCCTATCGGTGTGTGTGCATGAGTGCGTGAGTTTGTTTGTTAAATGTCATGTCGACTATTGGCAATGAATATGCTGCAGATATTCCGAAACACATGCGGCTGGTGAAAGAAGTCTTGAAGGACACGATCCCGCCGTGGGGGAGGGAGCAAGAGCAAAAGTAAGAGCAACCAACCAAGCGACACGTGTGTGTGCTGTGGATTGTGGGTGCAGCAATGTGGTTTTGATTTATGTTTGTACATCGTTTGTGTGCCGCGCGGTGTGTGTCTGAGTGTGTGTTGGGCGACGGGTGTACCTTGTGTAATTGGAGGGTTTCGTAGCGTTTTTTTTTTCGTCCGGCTGAGTAATTGGATTTTTGTGGGTAAAATGATTGGTGTTTGCGAGGAGAAAGATGGCCCATACTAAAGAGGTGCTAAGAAGGCCATTTGTGGACGATAAAATCGGAAATTTTGTGTACACTTTTGTGATTGGGATAGCTCTTAGATTTGATTGATTTGGTTTTTTGCGTTTTCATTGGATTGTCAGGATTTTTGAATATGTTATGTGGTAGCAGAATGGTTGCAGTGGAGCTGTGGGTCCGTGCTTCAATTTCTAGGCACTTCAAGGGTGTCTTGGTTCGATTCCTAAGCTCTAGGCTAAGGTTTAACCAAATATTGTTATCTTCTTCCCTTCGCTTTCAGCCCTTCCTTCATCGGCTCTTTGGTTGCTTGGAATACCCTTGTGCCCAGAGGCCAAGCATACAGTTAGAGTTTTAACCTCGGGGAGTCGATCAAATCTGTTTCCAGAGCCCATATGTTCGCCTGATTCTTATTTACCCCCATAGACACACCGTATTCACCTGATCTTGTGCCTTCACAAGATTCGGTCCTGTCTGTGCAGATTTCCATTGCAGCCGGACGGTAACTCTCTCCCACTCCTATAACAGTCGCCATAAGGCTGGAGGACCAATTCCCTCCTGAATAAACAAAGTCATGCAAAACACGATTGGTTACGGAAGTCTCAGGTCCAAGTGTGGATACAGAACTAGCCTCCAACTCAGTTCAATCGTATAAACGTCAATTATTCGTCATTGTTTGATGGTGTATCTGTTGACACGTGTTTCAAGGATTTGTTTGAAAGAGATTAAACGTCATCGTCTCTCTGCTGGGTTAGCTCCCAGTTGCTGAATTTTCCATCTTCTGCTAAGCTCATACGCACTTCTTGTGGAAGTTGGTTCACTCACACACGAACAGAACTTGCAGCCAATCGATTGCTGAGAGATTACATCGCTGCCAGCTTGATGGCGTTCTCCTGCAACTACTCCGAAGACAAGCTTGCGAAATTGTGGTGTGCTCCTGACAGACGTGGATGCGATTAAGAAATCTTTTTGTCTCGAGGCGGAAAACTTCTTTTATCAAGAAGAGCTTAGTTTCTTCGAAAATGGAGAAATCCATAATGGCGTTAAATTTAAACGGCTCTGAATCAAGCTGATACATTGTCGGTACATCAACGTTCGAAGCAGATTTACTCCATGGTCGGTGACTTGAGAGGGGTGCAGTTGTGATTTTCGAAGATCACTCGTGTCGAAAATTGTATCCAGACACCCACCCGGGGTTAGAAGGCCACGCACCTACTCCCTATTCCACAGCCGCGATCGCGCTCATCTGCTTAATCCAACTCTCGGCTAAAACGTGTGCATTGAAATGCTCTAGAAAATGTTGTTTGCCTTTTCGACATTCTCGCCTCAAGCTTGGGCCTGCCTTTCAACGCACTTTCCTGCACATTTTCTGTAATTGAAGCGCTCTCTCCTTCAGAAGAATAAGTCAGCATTAGTGTATGCAATAGGTTTGACTAGATCTCCGTCATAGCACTACGGGCCTAAGAGTGACTGCCACTCCAACCTAAACTCCCATCACATCAGCCTTCCACGTGTGCCTACTGAAGCTTACCGAAAGTTCGCACTATGCCTACACGTGTGGTTTTTTACGTCTCTTTTAACCTTTTGCAACATTAACATCATTCTCACATGGCCACCCCTGCATCCCAGCATTTTCGATCTCCTTCCACTTCAAGCCTCGAATGTACGATGAATTCAAAAGCACCCACTTACCCGCAGCAAAACTACCAACTAACGACATCTATGCGCAAACCGTGACTGTCATGACTGTTCACAAACAAATCGTTTGCACCTAAGCTCACCCTTTTTCGACACAGCCCCCCCACCCCGCCGCCTACGTTCACCCGCAATGGCAAGCAACGTTTACCACTTAAACCTCATCATCATTGTTGTCACACCAAACAGCATTTTCCCCCCGTTTAAACTGTCAATTCACGTTAGCAAGACCTTCGAAAAACTTTCAACACACGACAACGACGAACATCCTTCTCATGCCCATCTCCTCCCCCACGTCCACAACACCGCCACAAGAGCAGTGTAGGAGAGTCAGAGTGGGGAGAAAAGAAAAACAACGAACCAACCAACCACCACCATCAGCAACACCGGAAACCCCGACAAAGGAGCAGCGTAAATAAGCTCATTGCTGGTGCAGCACTTTTGAGTGACTTCGCCCCCCTGTCAAACGAGAAGAACCGCACGTAAAGTCAACCAAGAGGGACCAGGGCAGTGTGTGCCTACACTCACCCTCAGCGGGTGTATGTGAGTCACCCGAAAAAATTAAACAGACTCCCAGGACAAAGGAGACACAAACTTAATTCTGTGGTGTCGCCGCTCCCATCAGGAGCAGGTGCCATAGGAGAGGACTTAACATACAAGAGTGAAAATTCATAATCGCCTTGTAATTGTGTCAAAAAATCAACTCCCTCCCGCCCCCACTCCGTGCCATGGAAAAACTGGATTAACCCGAAAATTTTGTACACCTTCCACTCCATTTAGAGCAGCCAAAGCAGTCAAGGACCATTAGAGCGACTTTATGACCCAGGACTCATTTCTTATTTTCTTTTTTTCCCCTGTTGCTGCTCTTCGCTCTCACATAGATCGTGCACTCTGCCATGACTTGGTGCTAACCGCACTCAGGCAGAGGCGACGGAAGAGGGTACATGCTGGTTGGCATCATTTACTACGAGTTGCCTAAGTGTACACTTCTCATGTGAAAGGTGCACCCTCATATGTGACTGGCAACCTACCTGCGCCCCTCCGTGCACAGTGTGTTCCGCTCTCGGATTTGTTTAGAACAACACACAGCCAGAGGCTGCTGTTGCTGGGGGAATGGGGTTGTTTCTGTTTTTCTTGCATGCCGGGTCCCCCTTTAAAGTTAAGAAGTTCCACTAACCGTGCCCTGATTGACGTGAGTGTACGTCCAGCTGGCTTCCATTGAAACTTTAACTTGAATCGAAGCCCCTCGGTATGTGTCTGTCTCCAGAAGGGTGGCTGGCCATCCGCAAGGTTGAGGTTGGAATAGGTCAGAAACATGGTCATGTGATTATTTATTTTTTCCTCTCTTTTCTTCTCTGGTCTTCCGCCCTCTCTTGTCCTCGTGTCCTCCTGGTACTCTCCCGGTGACATTGACCACGTGGAGTAGGTCAGTCTGGAGCTGGTAAGTGCCCCGGGCGGCCAATGCTCCTCCGATTCTGGTTCGACGACGACGACGTCGGTGATTATGACGATTCCTAAACGATTGAGGAAAAAGTTGAAATTTTATTGGTTTTGTTTTAACAAGCAAATTACTACCCCTCGGTGAGGGCTGCGGGGGAGCAGGCATGCGGAATCTGAATTGCTACATGGTCAGAACTTAATTGTAAGATGTGGTTCAGTGATGTCCTGCGGGGACAGATGGGGAAACTTTTCACTTTTGGATGATGAGGTTATCTTGATTCGGTTGTGGGGGGAGGGGGGTGTTCAAAATGACCCACAAAATGGCAATCAACTTGTCGGGGCAGCTCAAGAAGATTGCACAAGGAAATGTTGAATTTCAATGAAAGTTTAGTTTTCGTGCGGACTATGATGTCGGTTGTTTGAAGGGTTGGACCGGGCTGGGGAGACCAGGGAATGATGTCTGTCCGATGTTCTAATTTGTCCTGGGGATAGTGGAAAATTATTTCTGGACTATTGAAGGAGTTGTTAGATTCTGTTTTGTTTCCTGAGACAGCCATGTGCCACTAGTGTAATTTTTGATTGTGGTACCATGGGGGGTGCATGGTAGAGAGGTCAGATAGTGAACTTCTTTCGAGGCAATGAGGGTAGTGAGGGTTCCAATAAGGGTATTGGGATATATTTGGTTTAGGAGTAAGGCCACTATATTATCCATCTTGTGGTCCTTCTTCTCTTGCCTCTACAGTCCATGGTGGACCAGGCATCATGCCTCTTCATCCAGCACGGTCTTGTACTACTTTCTTCAAGCTACGCACAGCAAATTGAGGTCCCTTTACAGCTGTGTTCAACACCGAAGTCATGGCCTTCCTATACCACGTTACTCCTTGGAGGCGAATTCCTTCCAGTCCGAAGCATTTATCGCAAAAGTCTTGATTTACTTCGCCTTCCTGGCCATAGGGCCTTATTTCTCTTTGTGAAAGCGTCATAAGGCCATATGGCCTAATGCCCCACTGACAACGCGATATGTCCTTCCGATGATGCGGATGCCATCGCCCGATTGCGAGCAGCTGTACAGTTTTATAGAAAATCACGGCTTTAGTGTTGATGTTTGAGTTGCGCGCGACCAAGTGGATTTGGAGCAGGCGTTTTAGAATCTAGAGGTAACTTACAAGCCTCTCCCCAGAGAGTTAACAATTTTCCGAAGGTAACCAGGAATGAAGAAGAAAGGTTCAAACATGTCGATATTCTCAGAGAGCCACAAGCACTTAAACAGCTGCACATTCAACTCCAGCGCGGTCTGAGTTTGCCGCAAAGTATAAGAGACGTCGTCAAAGAAAAGCAGGTTACAACTCATATAGGTTCCAGGACATGAAAGCCCGGAGGGCAATGAGAAGGCAGACGTCCAAGCAAAAAAGTAGCTCCAAAAACTATAGGCACTGCGACAATCAACGGAAACACCAGAAAGAGTGGAAAGCCTCCACTCGGTCAAAAACGCCTTCAGTGACAAGTCCAAAACTTGAAATGCCTGAACATCCAACGCCGTTTCAAAACTCTAATAGGTCCCTCTTCAAGGGATCAGAATGGCAAACCCTCCCCCCATAAATACCATCTTCAAAAAAATCCCTTTTCGAACCCAAGAAAGACTCCATAACTCCTCCAAGTTGTCAGCCAACAGCTTCAACGTCGACTCATTCACATATTCCAGAGGTGTCACTGCTCTAAATTGCCACGAACCAATCACTGACATCACAAAAAAAACGCAGGGAACCCCTTCATCATTGGAAACACGTTCTCCGACTCACTCTCCTCACATCATCATCATCATCACCATAGTCATCATCGTCTGCACCCCTCGATGTTCTGATACTAAAAATTCTGTTTCCATCTTTATTTTGAATCCAATTAACCCGTTTTTCAATCAAAATTTTAAACCAGGTCACTCGGTGTGTTTCGTTTTCCGTTTCTTTTTTTTTTTTGTCTCTGCATTTTTTCACCGTTCAATCACGAACACGAGACAAAGTCCAAGGACATCCTAGGAGTACGTGTGGGTTTTGAAATGAACGCAAAAAAAGCAACAAAATTGGAAAAAAAAATAAACATAAAGGAACCCTCTCACTCAGCCTGTGTGCGCCTGACCCTGGTTTAAATTAAATTTCACAATTCCTTAACGATTCTCAATTAATTTCAAGGTTAAATCAACACCCCTCAACTCGCACGCAAAACTCCAAGGGAATATATGCTCATGTGCTCGGTGAGATATCCGCATGATACCATGGGACCCACCAACAGATTCTCAAGTGAAACTATAAATAGTAATGAGCTTCATTAATGGCCTCCATGTTGGGGTGCTAATTTTACTACAAGTACCCAATAACATTGAAAGGGTCCATCCCCCCAACCCCCTACCGGGAACTAGTTGATGGGAGGAACCCCGTGATATCGAGGAAGGACGACGACCTTTCTCCCTAGAGCGTTTATGAGCTTGACTATGTTGTAGAGGAGTGTCTCTCATGTCACAGGCTGCATGCATTTTAGCAGGTGTAATCTATCATATTTTCTTGAAGAGATTTTGTTTTGTTTTTCTCTTTGAATTTTTTTTTAGACTTTCGGAGTTACTCCCAAAAATTTTCGGAGTAGCTTTAAATTTGCTCTTTTTCATGCAGAAATCATGCGCCAACTGAAATTGCTCTTTAATCGGAATTTTCAAGAGAATAATTGGATTCCGAATTTTTCGTTGCATTGCTCTTTTCATTTCTCAAGAGCGGAGGAGGGTATTTTGCTGACCTAATGCAGTAGATGGTGGTGATGGAATGAAATTCTGTCATTTATGAGAGAGTTGTTTGGTTAGTTGTTACGCTGGTTCGTACGATTTTTGAACTCACCATAAATGCAAATGCATTCAGATAATCTTTCTAGTAATCCACTTATTCAACGCTTAAAAATTACACATCTACTCTATAGGTTACATCTGCTGCTATCACCTCGATTATAATGAGGTGCATGACATTTGGAAAAGAGCTCAATTCTTCTTTATTCGTTTGCGTTTGTTAGTGCACTACTTAACATTTCAGGCAGCAGTCATCGTACATCGTCTCAAATACTCTGCTTCAGTCGTCTAATAGAGTCTGGAATATGTACAAACATATACTTTGTCTTTAAAATATTCTCATAAAAAATATCGGTACTGAGTTAAAGAGGAGTATCTGTCGAAGTCCCTCAAGGCAGTGCCATTGGTACTACATTGTTCCAGTTGTATACAGTGGACGTTCCCAACACTGAACGAACACTTGTGGCTACGTTCGGGGATAAGACAAGATATGCGATTGGACAAAACTTAGGGGAGTGGAGTGGGAGCACCTTTGAACGTGGGGTTTTTTTGAACAGCGATTTTATAAGTGATTTTTAAAGGTACCCCACGTTCAAAGGCCCTACATTATTTTTTACTAAAAAAATCCTTATTTTTTTAGTTACAATAAAATGGACGATCTACCAGTCTTCGCACCGATGCAGATGACAGTAGACGCAGCACTTCAGTCACGTGATAAGATTGTTCACATATCTTAGAAAAAGACCTAGAGATCGTTACCGCATGCAATCAAATAACAAGCCGAAAACTACGACTTCATGGTCAAACTCCTCTCATCACGCTTAGGGTCCCAGAGTCAAATTCATATTCCCACGAATCTCCACGTTATGTTTCACACAATTCACCGCCAAAAAAAAACGTTCGCGCAATAACTTTCAAAAATTCAAAATTAGGTTATTCCCCTGAAATTGAATAACAAAACATAGATTAATCTAATCTTCCTCCTCGCGCTTACATCGCTGAAAAGTATGAAAGTCCAACCGAACCGTTCAACAAACCAACGAACTTCTCGGTCCCCGTAAAAGAGCACGAAATCAAACTTCAAGTTTTCCTCTACCCTCACCCTCCCTCATTCAAGAGATGGTAATGATAATGGAAATGTAAATAGAAACACATACACCGCACCCCACCGCCAAGGCCGTGCGAGTGAGCAAATTGAAATCCAATAAAACCATAGCTTTCGCCCGTCTCAGTGTTTCTCACTCATTCAAGGATCCAGGGCGCAAACAAAACACAAAAACGCCAGTAAATTAAATTCCAAAAATATCAAGTAAAACATAATTCAAAAAGTCCTTTTCGCCGGAGTGTGCACACACACACAGAACCTCCTTTCGTTTGTCATCCCTTCGTTTGGCGGAGTTATAACCCACTCCACGAATGATAGCAGCAACAACCACAAGCAGGCGCCGCTGCCGCTGCTTGCTGGCGAAAAAGTTTAGGGAATTCCCCTTGTAATGCTCATTGTAAGCCGCATTAATACTCATTTTGGCATCAACAACAGAAGTGAGCGCGTGATGGTGCGACTTGACTGGCGATTGGATACGGGGCTGGGAGGCGGTGTCAGGATAACAAAAAAAAAAAAAAAAACATTTGAAACGTCTACAAAAGAAGGCAACGAAATTCATTCATTTTCAAATCTCAAGGATATTCCCTTGCCCAGCAATCGCATCCAAGCGTCGTCGGGCGACTTCACTTTGCCGAGGAGAGGATGATGCATGGTAGACCTCCATCTGCGAACTTGGTTGCATTCTCCAAAAGCGGATAACAGGGATAAATAATAGTAATTAACAATGCGGCTGCAGGCTGGCGCTGCACAGTGTCTCGGCCCAACACACGATGGCAGAGGAGGCTGAATGGGGGCAAGTGTAAAATGAGAAATCGCCTTAGGTGCCCACCGACACGCTGAGATGAGAAAGCAGAACCGAGCGCAGTGCAATGTAATTCGAGACGTGTTTGCGCTTGTTGCTGCTGGTGTGCTATGCCCGAATATGGTCGGAGGAGAGACAGGAATGAAATGCATTATTTTTCACAAAAAGATGGATGAAAATCCTTGAAAGTCAGTTCTCGATTTAATCTTGACGAAGGAGGAAATTTGTGTGCTCGCACTCACGACGCCCGCCATCCCTCCGACGCCTCTACTGTCCGGAAATTTCCTCTTTTATCCTGTTATTCCTTTATGCTTGCACTTAAAGGAATTCCTGCAACTATAACTTTAAGGAGAGATCTTGAAGTTTTTTCGGTATGCTCGTTGTAAGTTTTGTTCAGATCCCCCGGGGGATGGGGAGTGCCAGGACTTGGATGGGGGCAAAGAAGTGGGCGGGGATTACCGCTAAAGGTGAAGTTTGTTTGCTTTTTGAAAAATTTCCAAGCGATGCAAGGGAACAGTGAAAAGAGAAATCTCTTCCTCCGCAAGCCTTAATATATTAATTCACTCAAAGATGCTGCTCTTAGTGGACTTAGTTCAGTGTGATGATGGGCTTGTAAGGTCTGTGACTCACGAAGGGTCTGCAATAGCTGCCTGCCTTCTGTCGTTTCCGGTCTTGGGTAAGGTGTTTCCAGTAATCAGTGGCCTTAATTAGGGCCTTATAGATTGAAGCCAACATCTTATAGGATCTGCAATATTTCTTGCATTGATTGGCAAAACCTAGACATTTCGTAGCATTTTTCTCTTTGAGTTTTCGACGGACTAAATTTCACAAAATATTCGCTTAAGGTAAGCTGGCTTTTCAATCCTACGCCCAAAGCCCTTGATCGTGAGCCTTGAAATGAATGGAATAAGCTAATGACAATGTCATCTGCGAAGAAGTATATTTGATCAGAAGTAGCAAACAGAATGTCATTTGTGAAAATGAGAAAGAGTATCGGTCCAAAAACAAAACCTTGCGGACCACCAAAGCATATTTTCCGAATATCAGACCAAAACAAACTGGGGATATTTAAAACAAACTATTAAGAAATTACAGCCAAGAAAATGAAGGGAATATAAGTATCGACCAAAACTGAAAAAACCTTCCTCCGAATCCCCTTCTTGTCGAACATTCCCAAAGTCTTCACAGCACAGTTCCAACGATACCAAGGCGTTCACCTCTCTAAAGACTTCTGTGACACTGTTTCGTTGATGCCATTTTCACGCCTTGCACTTCAAGGCATCGCAATTCCCCGACCAAAAGACGAGCAATACCCGCCGATACCTCAATCGTTTCCCACTCATCTTTACACGATTCAAAAAAGTGCCCCCCTTTCTTTTCGAATTCGATGGTATTATTCTGCTTCCCCCGTTCCCCAGTATCGTTTGTGAATCCTTGCTGCTCTCCCCAGTTGGCGGCTATGGCGGCGGCGGCACACGGCACCAGTTTAAGCCTTGAATTCGAATCCAAGTTATCCTTGAAGATTCGCAAGCGCATACATTGAATTCACTCTGAGAGACAGACGTGCATATATTCATTCAGCAGCAAATCCCTCAGCGTGTCCTTTGTGAGCGAGAGTGAAATGATGAAAATTTGCACCACCCTCCTACAGTATCCACTCTCACACCTCATCAACCACACACTCTCTATCGTCACGTAGAAGTGATCTTTTCCAAGGCGAACAGCTGCAGCAATTGGGAGTTTATCCCCGGCATTCTGTTCACCGTTTCGCGATTACTCCCACTTCCCACATCGCACTCTACCTACCACCCCATCGACATCCTTTTGAAAGGATTGTCCTCCCTCCCTCTCCCTCTCTCGCTCTCATGCACAACACCGATGTAGGTGACTGAGGATGAGCGGTAGAAGGTCCTTTTGTTGAAGTATTATTACCCTCACAGTCGACATGTTGCATTTCCAAAAGGGGGGGGTCCTCTGCAAGAAGGGAAAATAAGAAGGCACACACAAATAAATGGAAGAGAAGAAAAAAATGCGCAAGGATGCAGAGAAAAATGCACGAATGCCTTTAACGATTCCAATGTTTCCGGTTCCGTTCAGTCGTGTCTCGTTTCCTTATTCACCTCAGACCACATCTCTTTCTCCCTCATCCCGTCCTTGTACCCGTCACTCGCCCTCTGTAATAATACCTGACGAGTTGCGTTTTCTTGAGTTGAATTTTGTCCCGATAGCGATTTTCCAGTTCGATATCCCGACAGGAACCACCCTCATACAATATATTGTAGACGAGATTGCTCCTGATGCGATTTCATATTTCATCGATACATTCGTTTGTGTTTGACTGTGTGACAGTCACCGTGGTACAAAGCCAACCATCGTAGGGAGGGCAACACAGAAATGATGGTGGGATAAATGGTGCCCAGAAGCACGGATACCAGATGTATTTGAGAACAATTGAAAAAGTGTGTATGACATAAATGGGATATAAGTGAGTGTGTTGGTATGATGTAACTTTGTTAACTTTATGTAAGCACCACTGGCAGTGGTGTGCGAGGCGATGGCGGGAGGGGGTGGAGATGGAGAGAAAATGGGATTGTTTGACAAGGATTTTATTTCTAAACACACACCCAAAAGCTAGACGTCGAGGATGTGTGTGACGCAAGGGGGACACATTAGCTTTCGGTAACAATTGGGAATTGTTTTCAATTTGTCATCATTATTTGCCAGGGAATAGAAGTGTGTCGTTGATATGAAAGGGACTGAAATAATGAAAGAACGAGCTTGAGGGAGATTTTGCTTTTTTGAAAAGGGACACGACTTTGGGTTCCGCATGCGTGAGTTTCTGGCAGGGTACAATCTGAACTCACAGCGTGAGTACTTGTCATGAGAGGTTCTTGTGCTTTTCGAATCGAACCAAGGAACGGATTCTGGGATTTGTACTCGCTGAACCCAACCAAGTTGGAGCATAAGTAAACTCCTTTGGATCTGAAGCCACCACCAGACAGAGATTGGTGCGAATTGAAGAAAACGTAGTCGTCGAAGAATTCTAGTAAATGTCGATTCGTTGCCGATCGGCTGATGGCCAGAGGTTGAATCAAGCCTATTTCGCGGTTGGATTTGGGACTATATCCGTGCAAGATTGCCATGAGGCGAGAATTTAAACCGGGCGACTACAGAGAAGGACGTGAGCTTGCTAGAAATGTTGACAGGAGATCCGCATTTGGCAAAACAAAAAATCTTGAGCTGCGTCAAAAAGCACAATTGACATTAACACAATCCACAAGTGTCAGCCCATGAGCAAGCATAAATGCATTCACAAATATTGACTGAGTGGTGGAGACATTATTGGAACGAATACGATCCACAAGTGTTCGACCAAGACCAAGCATAAATGCATCCACAAAGATTGACTGAGTGGGGAAGTTTATGGCATGGCGGCATCGTCGGAACTTATTTCTGTCAAAGTGAGCAGGGAGAGATCGTTGCTGTCTATGGTGATATGTGAAGACTGATGTTAACCGACTTTCTGTGGCCAGAGATTGACTATATCGATATATCCGAGCTGTTGTTCCAATAAGACGGCCACACTAGCGACGCAATGCTCAAAGTTGTGAAGGACAAATTTAGCGATTGGGTCATTTCACGACGCGCATTTATCAATTCTCCTTCGCGATCGTGCAATTTTACACCGCGGGCTTTCTGGGTGTACTCAAGTACTTAGCCTACGTTAAAAACCATTTGAACCACATCGAGGCCAACGTATAAGACGCTTCTGTCTGAAATAATGTCGCACATATTGGACACCATATTGGACTACATCGAAGCCAAGATATGAGACGCTACGTCGCACGCATTGGGCAAGTCATCTAAAATTGAACCAATTGCTTGAAGCACTATCAACGAAGCCAAGGCGGGGATTTGAATGACGTGTTACGCCAGAATCAGATGTACACCTCCTCCTTTTTTTTTTTTTAAATTCCATTTCCTACCATCCATCTTCAGTCATCGGACATGTTTTATGTGAGGATACAATTCGACACAATCAGTTTGTAGCTGTTTTGGTTCTCTAATCGTCTCTGGCTTTACATCGTGCTCCACTGAGGTGAGTGATCGTCTTGAAGTTAGGATCCACTATGACTTACCATACCCTCTAATTTTATTCTCAAAACGCATTTCCAGTAATTTTCACAAATTTTCATTTTATTTGTATAATTTCTTAACATTATCCTTTGACTATTTCTCGATCATCAGAATTCCCCCACTCTCACCGTCATCTCAGTCACAGTGTAAGTCCTTTCTTAATTCAACCCCCACTCGTTCCGACTTAAAGACTACCCGCAAAACCTTCATACACCGACGAAACCGGTCCCCCAAAGCAAAAAGGCAACCGGGCTGACTTCAACGAGAGAGAGAGAGAGACCGATGGAAATCCTGATGAATACCAAACACACAGGAGTCAAGTACTAAATGATAATTGCAATAAAGTTTGAGCGAAAGAAAAAAAAACAAAAAAAACAGAAAAAAAAATGAATGTAGACAAATTAAATAAAGAATCAACACAAAAGCAATATCGTGGAGTTCATTAAATAACCGAGATATCTATTTTTGCAACGATTCACAACGGCAGACAAACGATGACAACCGCCGTCATCAACGACGAGACCGGCGATACAGGGCAGGACGATGTTGCTGGTACACCTAACTAACAGGCACAGTGCACTGTTGGCAATCTTCCATTTCTGGCGTGAAATCCTCAATCTGAATTGTTGTCTCAAAGAAATTGTACTTAAGATGCACTGCAGTGGTTGCTTCCTGCAGGATTTTCTTTGGATTGGCTCCAGAGGCTACAAAAAAAGAGAAGAGAAAATTTAACACAATTTAAAAAAGTGCAGGAATGCAGGACAATAATGAAGAGGCAGCAATGAAAGGAGATAACTTAATCAGTAAACAAAAAGGATAACAGGCAAACAAGGACGGAAAACAAGCAGACAACAACTCACGTA
This sequence comes from Eristalis intricaria, assembly GCA_964034865.1. Taxonomy (NCBI): domain Eukaryota; kingdom Metazoa; phylum Arthropoda; class Insecta; order Diptera; family Syrphidae; genus Eristalis; species Eristalis intricaria. Next base: position 7,115,880 of record OZ035877.1, on the reverse strand, counting down.
ATAGAAGAAACTTTAAGTGTGCCTGGACTTCACACACACACACACACCCTCACCCTCACCCACAGACAGAAAGTGGTAATCAAATAAACACACGGACAATTTGTGGATAAAGCTGGAGGAGATCGTGTGGAAAAGATAATGCCGCTGCAGGTGCACGTGGTGGTGGTGGGTGTGGAATGGAAACTTCCTCCGTTGGATAGTGTCCTTGCACGTAATGTTCGATTGTGGATACATGAAAGTATGCGCTTTCAGGAGAACCAGCAGCAAGTGGTCACTTACATAATTGCTTAATTTTTATCTCTCACTAGGTAACGAGGGGGTTGCAGCACAATGCGATGGTAGTGGTCTGAATTTGGAACCATTCACTGGATAAACTGATGACTGCAAGGTTTGGAGAGGCTTCTTGTGGATTCAGAGTATCAAAATGTATTGCATACTTTCATTTAGCATGGAGGACCTCTAATTGAATTTCCTTCTTGTCTTAGCCTAAGTAACATTAGGTGAGTAACCCCAAACTGAAGACTGATGATTGGAACTATTCAATTGTAAGCGAGAGGAACCCAAAGGATTTATAGGATCACAATTCTTGTGACCAATGAAGTATCGCTCGAGACAAACAAAATCGAGTTCGGTTTTGAAAAGATACCCCTCAAAGTTCACCACCTCGGCGGAAGCCAAATAACCTCAAAGACAACCTGCACTAGTTTTCAACCCAACCGAAATTCCTGCACCCTCGGAGTTGTGTACTTCACTGAGCTCGGAGGGTGTCTCTGACCACGCACCTGATTCTGGGAATACACTCAGAAACGGAATAAGAGTTGCTGAAGACCTCGCAGGAGATGGCCTTCTTGTCGGACTCCGAGGAGGCAAGATGTTTATCAGACATCAGTGAATTTAAGGCAGCAACCATAGTTGTTCTTGTTGGTGGTCATGGTTGAGGGATGTCAATGGAAGGACGTCGAGAATGGAGAACAGTATATGGAACACATAGCAATGGTCCAAATACTGATGCCTGCGGCACTCAAGCCTTAAACTCTAATACGTTAGATAGTTCATAATTATATGTAATGAAGATCTGACGTTGACACAGATAGCTTTTAAGGATCCGGTTAAAAGTCTTGCGGAGGTATGTTCTCGGGGTTATACAACTGTTCATTGAGTCAAACCTTGTCGAGGGCGTTGTTACGTGTACATCTTTTTCTTGTAATTTTTTTTTTTTTTTTTGATTACCCTCTGGATCTGTTGAAAGGTTGAATATTCCAAGTCAGGGGGCTAGTCTTTGGCGAATTTGTTGAAAAGCTCAATATGAATTCACCCGCAATACCCGCCTCGCCAGGAATGCCCATCAGTATATTCTCAAGCCTTCTTTCGGACGGACAGTTAAATTCAGAGACTCGTTCTTCAGCCGCACTGCAGGAATATGAAATGCTCTTCCCACCCTAATATTTCCCACAGACTACAACCCGCAGTTATTGAAGACCAATGTGCACAGGTACCTCCTCTCCCTTTCTCCCTCCATACCTTCGGCCCGTGCTGTGTCTTGACCCCGGACACATAAGGGCATTAGCAATCCCTTGAACACGCGCAAATTATATAAAAAAAAGCCCGACCACATCTGCACCCTAGTGGAGAAGGTCCGAGCTAGTCCGAGCACCGATTTTTGGTAGGCATGCCAAACTGTGAGTAAAATGTAAATTTTATTCTTTCCGCGAGGCATGGCGCGAAGGCATGGGCGCGAAATTGAGTCACATGCGTGATGGAAAGCGGCACTGAGCTGTGTTTTGTTTATGGCCAGCTTTGTGATCAGCTTCCATTGCCTTCCAGTTCATCTTAAAAACCCAGGCACAGCGACCACGAAAACTTAATTCATTTCCGCAGAAATCATTTGCAGTTGCATTTCATTTTGACTAAATTTCACAGAACACGGCCCACATTGCCTACAGATGGGTTCGGAAAAATTATAACTGCAGTTCCAGGAACCAACTGCGGTTCCTTCTAAAATAAATTCTGTGTCTTGCCCTTGCCATCGTCCAACCCGATGAAGGAATGCCACACAGTCGTTGGAATCCCTTGTTGCAAATCTAATTCCAAGAAGACGAACAGAAAACTTCATCGAATTGCCTGCAGCATAAGAAGCATGCTTCATCGATTGTTGCCGAACGAGGAGATGTGCTTTGAAATGCATTGCTGAGGATTTTCTGCACTTTTGTGCCTTCACTGGCACAGAATGGCGTTGTGTACCCATCTGATCGTATTTCCAATTTGACGATGACTTGATTTACGTCACCCTGTTGCCCAGCACCTTGTCTGTTCAGAAATTCAACCCATTCCGCGATCACGCCTGAACTCTTGTCCATCAATCAGTGCTCCCCGCAATTAGTCACACTCTTTGGCCGCCGCGTCGCCCCCCGTTTCATTTTATGTGTGTCCCCCGGATAAAATATTCATCATACCAACTCCCCAGACGAGTAATGTCCGACCGTAACCCACTAATGACAGTGTACATCGTCCCCTGGCGGAGCACTTCTCCACTCCTCCACTCCTCCCAGGCGATTCCGAAAAATGTTCCCATGTAAAACTCCACCGCCAAAAACTTTGTCTTGATTACATTTTCATTTCAACAATTAAGCGCAGTAAACTTCCGTCGTCGCTTCGGGTCCTTCGTCGTCGCTTCGGCGCGCGCGGCGTCAAGCGCACACAAAAATGCTCTGACAATTTATCTCATAACTTCGGTGACCCCCAACCGCAAGGGAGGCAACACTCAGAAGAGGGGATAAAACGTTGAAGCACGACGTTCAGGATCACAAATCTTTTCCATGCCGTGAATTCACTGCTCATTTACGCTTCTAGTACTTCTGGCATTGTCTCTGCTCTTCTTTTTCTTCATTCTCTAGCTCTCTGTCTGTCATTCATCAACCATTCGTGGAGGATGGAGGCATTGGGGTGTGGGACACCCCACAGAGGCGGCACACTTTTGCCAACATAGATAAAATGTGAGAGCAAGGACAATAAAAGGATTGCGCACTAAAACCCATCCAGCCTTGCAGTGGAGCATAAATTTTATTCGTTGTCTGTTCCAAAGTGTAACTTTACAACTTTCCCACCAAAAAATTCGTCGCCCCGCAGGACACAATCTTCAATGGTCCCAAAAGTCTCTCTAGTCGCTCGTTGATTGCTCTATGTTCTAAGCAACAACAGACTACTGTGTTCCGTCTCGCTCGCACAGGACATTAATTGGCAGAATTAAAAAGGAGCAAAACAGTGAATTATCAAGAGAACTTTGCATTTTATCATCTCCTTCGTGCTCGAAGGAGCTCGCCAGGACGCAGTGGGAGTGAAAAACAGTTTTTCAGAGTTTCTTTTTTTCGAGGATAATCAAGGCTTGGCCTCCTTGAGGAGATGCAAAAATATGGATATCCTTGCGGTTGGCTGGAAAGAGTTACATCCTCCCTGGAAATCAATTATTAATGACCCACCACGCTCCAAGTGCAAAACCGCTGCAAGAGCAGCAGTTCATTGCCTTGACCCATTCCACGGGAGGTGAATGTGGCACACGATGACGCAGATGTTGAGGCTGCTGCTGCTACTGGTGACGATGATGACGATGATGTTGATGATGATCATCATTTTTGGAACTTGCTTTCCTAGAGGACTCCATGTCGTGGGCATGCTGCTGCCAGAGGGTGGGAGGGTGGTGAGAAAGTTTCCCGGCAACGTTACGTTGTTATTACTCGAATATTAAATTGTCCTTGGGACATTGGCAGGCTCAGAGGCGATGATTGAGAGTTGATGTCACACATGCTTACGTTTAGCCGTGTGTCATGATGTCGGTGCAGATGCACGATGGTGAAGTGGCTTCGAGGGAAATTTGAATTTTATTCAACACACCAAGTGGTAAATGGTTTGCAAAAGCGGAAGTACAAGTACACACCCCCCGGGCTTAAGGAACACTCTTTGTCACGTGATTTTTGCATAGTTACCGGTGTTTGACCTTTTTTTTAAACAGAATCTCCTGGATACAATGCTCCTCTTCTGTTACCTTGGTTTTCAGACATATTCGGGTCGATTTTATAGAGCCCAGAAGATTGAAAGAGGTTCCCATCAAAAAAGGAGCAAAACAAAAGCGAGTGAGCCTAGAAGACGGAACCTAGAAGATGGAAGTTGGAAGATGGTTCTCCCTAAATCCATACCTAGACCCTTTTTTGCTGCTTCCACGGAACTACCATAACTTCAAAACACCAAAAATCCACAACACATATTAACAAGATGCCACCTAAGTATTTGAACTCACCAATGGCCAAATGAGCAGACAAAGCGATCTTGTTGATGCTCAACGCCCATATCCTCAGGTTGTGGACCCGCTTAACGCCCTCGATGTTCAGGAAGATCTCCATCACCTCGGCATAGTCCAAGTAGCTTGGCGTTCCCTCCATCAGGACCTTCAAGAAAGCAATAAATCCCAATCATTCCCCTGCCCATTTACAACATCACTCATCGTCACTTACCAGAAGCGCATCCTTCATGATCGAGAACGTGGTGCACAGGACGATGATGGAGAAGACGAACGTGCAAATCGGATCGGCAATGGCCCACTCTGGCTTGAAGTAAATGACCAGCGCTGCCACGAAGACACCAACACTCTGCAGGACATCGCCGAGGACGTGAATGAATGCGGCGCGGACATTCATGTTCTCCTGTTCGTCGCTTTCGCTGAACGCGCTTGGACCATGTGAGTGTCCGTCCTCAACGATCGTCGTGTCGTGCTGATAGGAGAAATCCAGCCCGTCCTTGGGAGTTGTTATCGTTGGCGTCTCCCCTGTTCGAATGGTCGTCACTGTGGGGCGCCGTGCTGCTGGTGGTGGCGTTGCTGGTGTTTTGCTTCCATGCGAATGGCCACCACCACCGCCATGTGAGTGCGAGTGATGCAGCTGGAAGCCCATGCTGAAATGGAATGAAAAGAGTGAGATTTTAATTGTCACTAGGCATGGTCTATACCATTTTGGAAAGCCTATTTAACAAGCGTGCTAACTATTGAACGAAGATCTATGATCCTCGATCAACGCCCCAGAGTCGATGCACATGCAGTGAATCTCGAAGAGAGGCCACGCTGGGCTCGAGAGATTTCTAGGACACCTTTCCCAATGTCGATTCCTAAAGTTTGTCGCTTGTAGTAGAGTTTAACAAGGATGAATCCTGCGATCCCCTAGAAAATAACAAACGTTCGATGCTCTACCGTCGTCGTGGCACAAACATCGATGCTGGAAGGGTCACACTACAAAAGTTGTTCCTGAGCTCGAGAGAGAAGTCATCCAGTCTTAAATCTCATGCTCCTCCCCCACAAGTCAAATTAACTCACTTCCATCACAGCAATCCCTTTCGACGTACAGCGATTTTCGTGGCAAGTTAATTCCCCGTTCCTCGTCGTCAAGGCGGTTCCCTAAGCGCCTGTCCTTTGTTTCACAATTCATGAGCGTGTTGAACCCAAAACTATAAACCCCCCACCCCTCCCTGCGTAGCCGGAGTAACCTGTTAGCTTGTGGCAATCAAAACTTTTCCAGCTTTATGGACTCTTCGGGGTTTTTCAAGTGCCTCTCTCTCTCTTTCTTTCCGTCCATACGCTCTTGTATCTTCGGCCAATTTACTGCGCGCTTTATTAAGCCATTCCCAGAACCCATGTCGGTTTGTCTTAATCGTCGCCAAAGTTCCCTCGTTAAGAGGGAGAGAGAAAGAGGCAGCCCCTCGGTTACCCCTTACACATCTCTCCAAGCCCAGCCGCTGCCGCACGCCCATTCACGTCCCACACACAAAAACGAGGACATCAAGCAACGCTTCCTTATACAACTAATTGTCGTTAACTTTACGATCGGATGATGGTGCCGCTGCCGTTGCCGCTGCTCTCAAGGCATCTCAGGGATCCCCGGCTTTAACGACTCTGTGTCTCTCTCTCTCTCTCCTTGAGCAGCTACATTCCGCACCATTATCCTCGTCAACGTGACGACGACTCAAGTCAGTGTGCTGCATCCTGATTCATTTCGGTCCTCGGTCATGTGTCTCTCTGGGATGAAGCGGAGACGGAGGACTGCTCCAATCGATTATCAACCACTGAATGTGAAATACGGTGCGTCCTGACTGTGCGGCCAGATGCTAGTGGAGATCAGCTTCAATCCTGCAACTCGTCCGTGTGCCCTTGTTGTTTCGCTGTTCCTCGGTCATGTCCTGATTTAATTGACAGCTAACATATATCACACGTTCTTAGCTTCTCCAACTGTAACTTGAACTCACTCTTAGTTGGTGTCGGCGACGTGGATGTGGATGGAGAGGCAGCAAGGACTTGGTTTGAGAGCCAGCAGCGCTTATGGCACTGTCGGCGGCGACGGTTAGGGTTCAGTGCAGAGGAAGGATTTTCCCTTATTTTTTGCTCTTCGTCCTGACGTGTGTGAGTGGGTATGGGTTGCAATATGAGATTTATTACTTAAAGGACACACAAGTCACACCATGCAAACATGTTCCAGACCAAGTCACTGGCAAGGATGTCTCGCTTGAGGGTTATTCACTCTCTCGCTCTGGCTGTGTGTGTATGTGTGTGTTGCTGGCCAAGGAACATTAATGGATTTGTGGGTGGCAGCGGGAATGAATTCGAAATACCTTTCATCCTTGCACTGGGCACATTTGGAATTTATCGCAAAAACAAAATCAAGCTCAGCAGCAAGTGTGGCGTTTTTTTTTTTTTTTGTTTGTCCCTTTACTTCCATTCCCATGGGAGGACAGCTGAAAGGACTGAAGAACATTTGGGAATTTTTATGGCATATTCCCGGTTCGATTTCTCGTTGTTGGCGTTTGCCATTCGTTCGATGGCCACACACACAGCGGCTAATTCCATGAGACGAATTGTCTAAATAGTCGAAAGGATTCCACTTCAAATGGCCATCTCAAGGGGGCAGGCGATGGATCCTGACGACTTTGTTCTCCCCTCCTGTTCTTTACGACGTTTATACTTTCGCTTGAAAAGTTTGCTTGACACTTTCGTGCATTCTGCTCTTGGCTATTGATTGAGTGTGTGGTTGGTTAGTTTCTTCCTTTTTTGATGCCTTTTGATGTGTGTGTGGGTAGAAGGGGATTTATTGAGATGTAGAGATGGTTGAAGATTGATACTCTCGAAGCAGGTGTAACTTGTTCATTGTTTATGGAGACGAATTTGAGAAGAGCATACTTTTCGCACACTATGAGGTAAACGATTGGATGAAGGGAGGGACAAGAAGGATTTATTCGAAATTTACGATTACTGCTGTGCAGTGATGTTTTTTTCAGTGAATGAAGGGATTGCCTCGGGAGGAATAAAGTTTCATTGGCCATTCTATTGGACTTCACGACTGGCAGTTAGGTATTCCCCCACTCTTTTGATGCTTGTTGTGACGTTTGGTATCGATGGGAAGTTTTACTACAGTCGGGTCTCAGACAAGGAGCTTCTCCGTGATCTCTACAAAAAGGCGAGTCCTTCTCTTCTTCTCGTGTGGCACTACAGTCGGGCTGGAACTGGGTCTCACCCAAGGAGCTTCGCCGTGATTTCTGCAAAAAGGCGAGTCCTTCTCTTCTTCTCGTGTGGCACTACAGTCGGGCTGGAACTGGGTCTCACCCAAGGAGCTTCGCCGTGATTTCTGCAAAAAGGCGAGTCCTTCTCTTCTTCTCGTGTGGCACTACAGTCGGGCTGGAACTAGGTCTCAAACAAGGAGCTTCTCCGTGATCTCTACAAAAATGTGAGTCCTTCCCTTCTTCTCGGGTGGGACTACAGTCGGGCAGGAACTGGATCTCAAACAAGGAGCTTCTTCATGATCTCCACAAAAAAGCGAGTCCTTCCCTTCCAGCCACAGACTCCAACTCTCTAAATTAACAATTTCACTCCCCTTTCCTTCAACACCCTCCTCCGCAGTCGCCCACCACAACGCCTCCCACCCATTTGTCACCCGTTCAAATTCATGCTCGTCACAGCCACTCCACCAGACACAAATCATACATTCCCACCCCAGCCTGTCCAACGTGGAAACCACATGCGACACCCTCATTAGATCAAATTGCCACACTTGAAGTTTATGGCCGCCTCCAAGCGTCATATGTCACATCTGTCATAAGCGGGTTGAATAACCCGTGCTCAGCCGTTTTTTGCCCACTATCCTGACACCAATCAATAAACTAGGAAAAAAGCTTCCAACTCGTTCACACGTCCTCACCTCATCTCGTCAAGTACAAACCAGACCCGGGCCGTCGGTCGTTCCCTGACCACTGTCACATGACGAAGCACTTGAATGTTTACTTTGATGAATCCACTAAACCAAGCCACCTAGCGATGCTGTCCACACACGAAAAAAAAACACAAAGCAACTGCTCTCTAAAATATTTCACAGCCTCGCCAGGGCGAACGACGCAAACGATCCAAATCCCGCGGTTGTTTCCGACTGTTTTTTTTTTTTTTTAGTAGACCCACCACAGCACCACCCCCTTGGCCAGTGCTCCATGGAAACCCTCGAACTGACAAATAGAAGAGGTGCTCACATAGGCACTAGTCACGTAAATCAAACAGAGCGCGCGCTGCAATAACCGACGAGCGCCACGGGGCGAATATAAAAACGAGAACCGGAAACCATCACCAAAAGGGCTGATGACGCGAATATCCTTCTGTTTTTTTCCCCTCTCTCTCGAAACTATAGAGTATGTGAAGAGATTTAGGACACTTGCAAGCGGATATGTTCGCTTTTTTGTGACGTAGGTTTGAAAACGTGTCGAGACTCTGAATAGACGGATAAAGTAGTGCTAGTAAAGAATAACCTCGTGTTGGCTTAAATTGATTAAACACAAAACAAAAAAAAAAACGGCAGAAAAACATGTTTGTTGTGCGGAGTGTACTTACATGACGTTAACCAGGATGGCGAGGATGGAGGTGATGAGCATTATTTTAGCATCGACTTCGTAGTGACCGCTTAGCACACGTCCAATTGCCAACCAGACGAGTATGGCTGTGATGACCCAAATCATGATGACCGATGCCATGGCTCCGATTACCTCGGCACGATACCAACCGAAGGACATTCTGTGAAAAGATAGAGAAAGAGAGTTTATTTTAACAAATACGAGGTGGGAAACGCAAGAACAATCAAAGCATGCAATCCACAAGTCTACTGCCATCAATCCTTGCCTACTTTTAGGGAGTGTTCATTCGGGAACCGATTTGGGCTAGGGTTCTGCTGAGCACAGTGCACGATCTTGTACCGATACCAGCACATGCACGCAACAAGGAGTGTATCCTATTTTTCCGCGTATGAACTCCTGTTACAGGATCTTCTTGGGAACGAAAGAAGTCACATGACAACGCATCGCCTTTTTTGACAAAGAAAACGACAAGCTGTCATGTCATTCTGGTGATGTCTGCTCTGTGGGGCTCTAGGGCACTACAATTGCAAGGACGGTGCACAGCAGTTTCCTCTTCCAACTTTTCTCTGCAACTTCTGCAGTAGTCGCCAATTTGTGGTCTGTTAAGGGTGTCCTCAGATTCCTCGGGTAGAGCCGATGTCCTTACCTATTTGTCCGTGCTCATTAGCGGTAGAGTCCACTACGTCCGAGGCTTGAAGTCGTCTCTTAAGTTATAGTGTTTACTCGGTGGGCGTAATTTGCCCGTGAGGAGTCTCCGACTGGGCCCTCATTTAAACACCTCTGGACAGAGGGGCCCCGCTGGATATATTAGTTCACCTCTAGTCAGTTCCCTTAGAGGCTATCTAGAAGGCGGCACGAGGAGGACGTTTATTTATCCTTGCTGCCATCTAAGTTAAAAGCAACGAAAAACATCGCCCTAGATGCACAGGTCCATGTCTACCAAAAATGTAAAAACTGACTCAAAAAATTGCGATTCTGTACGCATTCAGAGTAGATTATGGTCGCAGTTCTTGCCTACCCACACGGCGTCGTTGCATACTTGTCTCCTGCACTCCCCCTCAAAAGCAAAACACATCCATCATCACCCTTATTCAATTACTGGACAATTATTGCCTAACATCAGCAATAGCTGTCCAGTCCAGTCCATGTACTGCACTGACCCGTGCACAGCACTCCCATCAATCATTCATTCATGCGCCATGCGATATGTCTGGGCTGCCTTTAAACTTCATTTCCGCATGGAAGCATTCGCAAAGCGAATCAACCGAAAACTAAAAAACTAATTGCCCCCGACATTAAACTCCAATTGATTTTCAAAAAGTTCCAGTTGCCAAACAAATTCCCTGCAAAACCCACAGACGGTGTCCTCTTCCGTGTCAGCCGCATGCATACACTCGCTGTTCGCTGCCCTGACTGGCAGGGTCCTCCCAATGCTGTCCCCTCCCCCCTCCCCCCTCCCGTCAGGCAGTCGTTTCCATCACTGGCGGTCGCGTCGTGCGAGGGCAGACGAAAGAAAATGTAATAACAGTTTCGAACCGGAATTCAAAATGAATTCTCTCCTACTTTCCGATCTAATAGAGTAATTTACTTAGATGAGCTTTCAGCCATGTGTGGCCCCGCGTGTGTTTGTGAATGTTTGCGATTGCCTGCGGCTGTGTATCTGCGGCAGAGTGTGTGTGTGTTCTGTGCACTGTGCAGTGGGCTGCACACGGTGATATCCTGTGACCGCTTTGTGCCATAATCGAACGCAAATGAAGTTGAAAATATCCTCTTAACCGACGTCGACGGCTTGGATGGCCCGTCGGAGAGATTATGCAACAGTTCAACGAATGCCGTGCCTCACATACTGCCCCGCCGTCAAGCATGTTGGTCGGATTGGAACTTTTGAATGTGAATTACCACCACCAACCCTCTGTCGAAAATGGAATGGTGGGGGGTTAGGGGGGAACGAAGGTTGAAGGTACTTTCAAGTGTGGCGGGCGTTCAGTTCGGTTCCGGATGGAATATAAAATCTGGGGGATCCCCTTTCGTACCTCTGCCAGAGGAGGAAGTTGATTACAATTTTAAATAATGTTGCCACCACATCAGTTCGGGGATCACAGTTCCGCTCTGCAGTTCGAGTCTTTTGTATGTTTGCTCGTTCAGTTTTGATTTAATTCACATATTGCATGGTTGCGGGATAAAAATAGCCGTACTTAGGTCAGTCTGAGGGGTGAGAGGGAAACCTCTGTAACATGATAAATCAGGCGTCCAACACGACGGCAGCAGGAAGAGGAAGGTAAGGTGTTCTTGTGCCAGGGACGGTCTCACGTTTGAGAATTGAGATTCCGTTTTTTTTTGTGTATTTCACGTCTTTTGGCCTACACTTCACTGACGTCGGTTTTTTAAGGAGTTCAACTAGCTGACACTTGTCCTCGAAGTGACTGCGAACAGCGTGGACTTCAGAAAGAGTTGCGGTTGCCGGCACAGGGTTTGCCATGAGGTCTTGACAACTTCTTTCTTAAATAAACCGAAAACCATTTGAGATGTCTCGGAACTTGTTTATTGGCTGAAAGTGCAATCAAAACATTTACAGTGGACTCTCCCTCAGTTGAATTGTCACGGGATACCAAATTATTTCGAGTCAGAGAGAGTGTGAATTGGCAGAGATTGCCTTAGAAAGAGTTCACTGTATTTATGGACTCTCGACGTCGTTTATCTGTCTAACACGGGTTCGTTTTCTGCGATCGCCTCATCGTTAAACTCAATTTTTGATGAGCTTCGAAAAGTAGATGGAGCAAGCCGTCTGTGCAAAATTGCCATCTCATTCGGTGAATGGTGCTCCAGAACATCTTTTTCGCTGATCTATGGTCGCTTTCCAAGTTCTCACTTTCCAGGACTGCTCTTAAGCTGCTCGCACAGTCAATTTGCAAGTTCTGCGCGCCTCAGTGTACCGCTCAAGGGAAGCAGAGTCCCCCATGAGAGTCCTCTCTCTAATGACTGCTTAAACTCCGGGTATTTTAAACCAGAGAGTTTCCTTCCCACTACCAGCCGCCATTTCGAACCCCGCTCCACTCCACACGGGAACATCTCACAGTGAAAGTGTGGACTGAAAATTGTTCACTTGATCATGAATGGGTTCCCAATCAACAGAGAGCGGACGCAGCGGCCAAAGTACACCCTCGACTCCTTGACTAACCACTGTCACACAAGAAACCCTCAAAAAGCCATTCAGGACCCCTTCAATTCAACACGAACCCACGAATCCACGACAAAGATCGTGCGAATATCTCTCGTGTGTAGTGAGCTGTCAAAACTTCCAAGTCCATCACATTTCATATGCTCCTCTCTAGTTTGTCGAAATTTCTAGTTCCTCGGTTCGCCTGAAGACTCCCTGGCACTAGCAGTTCCGCCACCGTTTCACACAGCCCCACTCGCCAGCGCAGGCATCCTTTGGCATGTCCTTCTGCCAGCACCACCACCATGTATGATATGCGCGTTATGGCTAATTCCCCTGTACATGCCGTGTATGAAGATATCGCCAAGGAGGCGGAGTGTATCCGTGCACGCTGTTGCAACACAACCGTACGCCCAACTTTTCCACTTAACGATGCCGACGAATGTTTTTTCCCTCAACTAAAGTGGAAATTACCCGAGACACACAGTGGAACGCAGTGAGGTCGCCGGTTGGTGGTGCTCTTTGTTTTGCAGCCAAGCGAGCATAATCACCGACCAGCTACATTAACGAGTCCTTATTCAAAGGAGCTAACTGGTGGCTTTAAGTTTTATCGCGATGTACCTATCAGTTTACCAGTTCACCAGTTTACTGCCCTCGCTCGCACCCATGCACACGGACAGGAGGAAGGAATCGATATCCGGGAACGCGCAATAAATAACAAGAAAGTCCGAAGCCCAGCCGCCCCCCACCCATGGTACCCTTGTGTTCTCGATTTTTGGGTCACTTTTTGCCCAGCTGAGCGCCAAACTTTTCACACACTCTGAACGACATCAGGTGCACTCATGGTCATGTTGATGTCTTAACGACGACGACGGTGTGTTGCCTCTCCGTTTTATTGTTGCTCTCGGGTCACAGGATTCTGGGATAAGCATTTATATTTCATTGCAGGACAAACTGCTTTTTCTTCGCTCACACCGCTCACCCTCCAAAAGAAAACACACAAGCACTGGGGCTATCGAAGGCGGTTGCTCCCACTCTCCGGCGAATCCTTTTTGCCCGGGGGTTCCTTTTTTTCGTGCGGTGCGGCAAAAGGACTTACATGCAAGTCATACATTTGTAACGGTTGGTGTACAAACAAAAACAAGAATAAGGATGCGGAAGGAAACATTCGTTGCTCTGCTCCTTATGGACTGATTTTTATTGGATAAACTTTGGCGCATGTAGTTATGTTTCGCCTTCTTTATGGCGAGCGGAGGGAGAACAGCAGGTATCACTGCTGACATCCCCGTTGCCCGCAACGCCTTCCTAAGACTGAGGATCAGGATAAGTCGACGGAAGTAGGTTCCTTTGCAGGAGCAGCAGCAGAACTTTCTCAAGTGATTTTTTAAGTTTCACCTGAGGGATTCGCCCGTGAGGATGCCCCTCCGTGTGGCTGGAGGGAGTTTTTTTGTTGTCTGACGGGTCTTGTCAATAGTTTTCAATTTAAATTCTATCGGATTTGATTTCTTGATATTTTTGAATAGGAACTAATGAAAGAGGGCAACGTTGGATGGGTTTGAGAACCTTCTTTTTATGTCTGTAGGCGCAATGGTCTTAAATTGTTGGCCTATGTGAACTGCGAGTGTAGACGGTAAGGAGATGAGACTGCGATAGGAGATTAACGTGATTGACATGTGGCCGAAATTAGAATTGTGGGAGCTTGTAGGAAGAAGGCAGAAGAATGGGGAATTCTTCCACCAATTGTCTAGAGACGAACGAAGGACGAGGAACGAAATTCGTTTTTTTTTTCCCAAAGAAACTCTTAGCTTGAGTATTGCAGTCCTAGCTCTCGATGTGGCTGAGACAGTGCAGTTAACGAGATTGCCTACCGGACTATAGCATCTTATTGCAGACGAGGCCATATTCTATCCCACGCAGAAATCTGATCTTTCAAGGCACCACCTTCTATTTGGTGGTCTGAATTGCTAATAATCGTGAAACTGCTGACCGCCCAGAGAATTGATTGGGCCAGTAGTGTAACAATCAAGTTCATAATCCAGTGCTGGCTTTTCCCCAGGCAGTCCGAGAGAGAGTCTTGAGTCTGTCTGGTCTAGGTAATCTGTGCCAGGAGCTTGAGTTACTGAAATCCGTTTTCTACTTGCCTCAGATGAGGACTGATACTATGATGACGACGAAGATTGGTTTCTGGAATGTGAAGACGTTCATAGACTGGCAGGATTGAGGCACATTGCTAGAAATCGCACAAGCTGGGTCGTAGTCGTTCTAGAGGCCCTGTGAACCATAAAGGGATACAGAACTTGATGATGATCAACGAGACTACCAAATGGTTAGATTGTAAAGCAACACTTTGGTCCTTCGTGTCATTGTTGTTTTCCAGTTGTTTCTAAAAACCGAAGTAGCAACTGTTGTTAAGGTTTTACGTGGGATCTCCACTAAGATGTCGTTTGTGGATTTGAACTCATTTCTTCATATTCTTCGGCTTACGCTACAATCTGGTGCAGACTTGGGCTTCAATCAACATGCCTTAGTTCTTTGGGAGAAGGCTTCATTTTTCAATTGACTTCCTCTCCCAAAGGCTCAGCAATTCGCATGGGTGATCGTTCGCTTTTTCCCCGCGGTGGTGTCATTGATTGCATTAACTTCGGATCCTATGTGGCCAGAGTCTTTCACTATGTCAAAGTTACATATGTGGACATCAGTAGAAGGTAGTGCCTTCCTAACTAGAGAGGAGCATATCGTGTCCAAGACGTCTGTATTGGTAACCATTCAACTTCTTTACTACCGTCGATCGTGATGTTTTGTCTAAGGTGGTGGAGGACATAACAAATTTTGCTCAACTCCATACACAGTAGGTTCCGCTTTCTTGGGATATCACTTTATCATTCTTTCCGTCATTCCCCAGCAGGCTGACAAATTCCTTCAATCCCATGTTCAGGATAACTACTCACAAATCGATTAATCGCCAGCTTCCGTTCCCCTGTCGATCCAATCTGCGATCTCGCGTGCCACAAGCTCCTGCCAAATATACCTCTTTCTGGAATTACCCTTCCCAGGGCTCATCGAAATAATTCACAAAAATCCACTTATCTCCCATCAATTTCAATTGAACACGGGATTCCATTACAACTTGGCCCCGGATCCTCCGAGCACAGTTCACGACACATTCACACCACCACCTCACGCGAGGAAAGAGTGCGGACTTAAAAGCCGAAATCCCTTAAAATATTCATTGACAGCCGCGAATAACAATTCGATTGGCCTCCACACGCCACGGCGACGCTCTGACATGGATCCTAAGTCAAATTTCCAATCTCATCATCATCGTCGTCGTCATCCGGGAGTATCCTTTTATTTCCCCCCTTTTTTTTCCCTTTTCTTTCTTGTGGTCGTGTGTGAGTGGGTGGGGAGGGGGGCGATGAGTGGCAGGAGAAGAATCAAAATTTCATATCGTGTGCCGCATCAACATCCCCTTCACCAACCGTCACCGCCACCATCACTTGAGATGATTTTTATCGCCCATTTCGAGGCAATACACACGTCTGCACACAACAGCGTCACACACTCGCGCATAAATGCCGTCAGACTCAACCTGACAATCATTGCCAGGATAAGGAACCACGTCAGACACACACATTCATAATGATCGGCAGAGGGGGAGGTGGGAGACCAGGCGAACCAGGACATGTGTGGAATCTGTGATTCGTGTGCGCTTCCTTGATGCCTGCCTGCCCTGCTGCCTGCCTCTCCATCGAAGTTGGGTTATTGTCGGCATTATGCACTTACCTTTGAGTCGATGGTCGTCCTGCTAGCCAAATGGCAAACAATGATATCATGAAACTGGCGAAATCTGTTAGAAGATGTGCTGCATCTGTTGCTATTGCCAGACTGTTCGATAGGATCCCACCTGAAAGTACAAGCAAACCAAGGAAGTAGTGTGGAGTACATGCGAGGATACAGTGCAAGTGGAAGTGCATTCATAAATAAAGGAAGTGGAGCACTGAAGTGAGCAGTTGGGAATCGAAATTCGCTTGAATGAGTGTCCTCCGAAGACGGATTCGTCCTTTTTTCAGGATTTTCGATTTGCGAATCCCTGTGCTGGAAGTGTGTGTGATAAGTTATTTGTTAGGCAACACATTAGTTCAATTGAAGCCCCGTCGTCGTTGTTGCCGCGCCGCCACGGGAGGGACAAGCATGTCCTCGACGAAGATGCATAGTCATGTCATGATGATTCAAGGTGAATCTGTAGTGTTACATGTGCTGGAGAGGAAGGTACCACCTACCTGCCTCGGCAATTGGAGGAGAATTTTCCCGACTCAGACGTGATTGAAGAGGATAAGTGCGACAGGGTGTGGGTGGACACTCGAAGTTATTGTGAACATTTTTCCTATTTCTTGAATTCATCATCCATCACTTGTGTGAATTGCGAACGTGATTGTGGACAATCGAGATGTTTTAGGGTGGCCATTCGATTTCCACGTGCGTGGTGCACTCGAGGCACGATCAAGAGGTTCTAAGGTGTTCCACAAAGGATCGCGAATATTTGCAAGGTTTGTGGCTATTGTTGTCAGCTTTAGGACGGCGTGGAGTGAGACACTGGATACGGAATCGAATCAGATCTTACTGCAAGGACTGAGGACTTCTATTAAGAAGGACGCGTGGTATACCGTGGGAAGGCAGGCCTATTCAAAGATTATGTCCTCTTCTTCAGGGTGGACATGATGGAGAGACATGTTGGTTGAGGCCAACAAGCCTCTCCATCTAGACTCCTTAACGGCTCCAGTTTCGCACGTCAAGTTAGTTGAGGTCCTTTTCAACTTGGATATGACACCTTAGACGCAGGCGTCCTCTGTTGCATTGTCGCACAGATTCGAAGTCGACCAATGTGTCTTAGGGTGGCGCTATAGTCCAAAGGTAGGCCAGGGCCTGAGCCTCAACATCAAGCACCCGTGTGTTCCCTCACAAGTGGAAGGGACCTACAGTTACATGCCGATTCCGAATGGCCAAGTTTGAGAAGCTGTTTCTAGACGGGAACACTATTTGAGCATC
The DNA here is from genome assembly GCA_964034865.1 of Eristalis intricaria. Classification (NCBI taxonomy): domain Eukaryota; kingdom Metazoa; phylum Arthropoda; class Insecta; order Diptera; family Syrphidae; genus Eristalis; species Eristalis intricaria. The sequence continues at coordinate 7,098,755 of OZ035877.1, read as the reverse complement.
AGTAGTCGAGTAGTCAGTAACTCGAAAGTGGTGTTGGAGGTGGCCGTGAAAATTCCGTGTCGTAGCCACATCCACACAATAGGTGATCCTATCTCTTGCAAGAGATCTCTTGCACTAGAGTATTAGGTAACCCTGCTCCAAGTCGACTATAAAGTCCTGTCCAGTGGACTGTTTGAAAGTCATAAGCCCTTTGTGGAGGCTTCTCAGCCCGTCAAATCGCAAGAATCCCGCAGATGACTAGGGAGTTTCTGATCCAGACACACCATCTTTCGATCGATTTCAAAAGACACACACAATCGCATTCATCACATGGTACTATTAGATGCGATGTCCTAGTACTGTCTCCGAGGAAGATGATTGGAGAAGACATAACCGGGCTGTACTAAAAAGAGGAAGCAGTCCGAAAGCCAAAAATCAGTCGAACGCACTGACACCAGTGTTGCAGCCAACAGGGTCTTCGAAACCGAGTCTCCTGATACGAGAAGGAGAGGAAGGCAAAAGGACTAGTCTCAAGACCAAGTCGAAGTGGTAAGAGAGTAAACGTGCTTCGTCTACTCTGGATGACTGGAAGCAGCGTGCCCAGAACGGGTAACTAAGCCATTACTCAGCCTCAGACCCTTGATGCTTTGTCCATGAGTAAGTAAGTTGATCGTCCATATTCTGCTCTCTGGCGCGGAGACATAGAAAATCTCAAGAGCTCTTCATCTGCTCCTGCCCTTGGTCTTTCTCGAAAGAAGAGTTCTGCGATCAATCTTTGGTCCTTTCTGTGCTGATGGCATTCAGGATCAACAATGAACTGTAACATGTCACCAGCTAGCGCCCAAGCCCAAGCTAGGCGTATTCGACGGTTTGGAAGGCAGCTACTGCTCGGGCTCACAGCCCGCCATGGATCGCATGCCTGACAAGAAGACATTCCACAGATCAGTGCGACGGGAAAGTTCCAGAAAATCAAAACAAATTATGTCACTTTGGCGAAATGAAAATGAATGAACTGCGTCTGAAATCCCCCTTTCAACTGCATTCATCAACGCAATACTATGTTGTCCCCCTCTGTCCATAGCGCCAATTTCACATCACCCTCCAACTCACGACAACTCCCTCGTCCAGCAGCTGCGTACACCCACTCCAACAACTCCCCCACTCTGTGCTGTGAGGTGTTCAAGTGGAAAACCATTTCGTTGAGTAAAAAGTTTATCATCACACACCCCCTCCCCCGTCGCCATTTAGTGCGCAGATTTCTGCATCACCCTCTTTCAGTTTCCATTGCCACGCCAAATGGCATCGCTCTCGCAGCAGCAAAACAACACCAAATCCACTCAGGAACTCGCAACAAATGCACAAAATAAGTTCCAACTCCTCAAGATAAGAGTCATAAAGACGACGCAACCGAAGCATTCAAGCGCTAGACTGTCAGTGGATGATGGGGAGCAGGGAACACAGAGCAGAGAGAGAGAGTAGAGAACTGCACCAGATGTAAACTTTCTCATTTTTCACTTCATTTCAAATTTCCTGAAGAAATTGACGAAGTTCCTGCATTCATCCAGTGTGGCCTCCTCCCCCACCGCATCTAATGTATCTGTTTCCACTTGCACAAAGGACTCGCTCTGGCTGAGGAGAGTGTTGTTCCTCGTCTGTTGTACTCTTCGCGTTCCGAACGTAGATCGCACGTTGGTGGCAACAGCGGCGGTGGCATTCTTTGCGAATAATGTGGGCGAGTGGTTGCATCCTTTCACCGAGACTCTGACCAAAAAAAGGACTTTCTCCATTCACCCACCAGTCCAACGAGCTTGTCTCTGTCGAGATAAGACGCTGCACTGAAGTTTCCTCGTTTAGTTTTGAATGCTTTACGCGGCGCACTGACTGCCACTGCCAGCGTGGTGGCGGAGAAATTTACATATGAACAGATGTCTGGGGATGAATGATGAATGCCCTTGCTCCTTCGGCTGGTTATGCCTTTGTGTGTGTGTATGTGCGTCTCAACCGAATTCAGGAACTTAATGAAATTCTGACCAAGACATTGCAATGCGATTGCACTGGCCTTGATTTATTCAAATTCAATCATTTAATGCGGTCACGAGCGCGTGCATGGCAAATTATTCAAATGAGGATTAGATGGGATCCTGCGTCTCGGGTGATGCGAACAGCGTCATTTCCAAGACAATGCCAGACGTAAGTGGCTCGGGGCAAACATCTCCTTCATGTGAATGCATTTCAATGAGACTGACCGGACATCAATGGGCGCCCATTAGGATGTTCACCACAAATGACGTCTAAGGGGAACTAACTATTGATCTAACTTGGTATTTAACAAACGTGCCTTAAAGTGAACCTGAATCTGAGACCGTCGCATCTTATCATGTCGAAAACGATCTTCTTTGGAATTCAATTATCCACTTAACACAGTTGTGCGCACGAGAGTTATCAATTAAGGGGTACTCCTGTCGTGACTGCGATTCAAGGTGCTTCCGTTGCGTCAAGTCACGCGATGAAGCCAGGCAGATCGTAAGATGATACATGATCTGTTATCACTCTTTTTGGCTGTAATAGGCTGAGAAGAGACTAGAAGTCGATGGAATTCACTTACAAGCCGTGTAAAGTGTTAGTGTGACAAATTGGTCGTTTAAAGTGTGACCAGGTGGCAATGATAGCTTTTCCAAGTGTTGTCAAACTGTCAAGCTGTCAAAATATATTTAGCAAGGTTTGCCATTTCATCGCGCATCGTTTCATGTTTCTGGGAATTACGCAAAAAAAAAATGATTTAAACATCACTTAAACATCACTGAATACGCAACGTATTGCTGGTAATGAATCTGCAGATGAGCTCACTGGAGTGAGATCGGAATGTGCGTTTATCTGTCCCGAGCTTTACTGTAATGCCAATTGGACAGAAGCTACAACACTGATTAACGAATGGGGAAACAAGCTTCGCCTAGACTACTGGACCAATGGACTGGGATGGTCTTAAGAAATCCAATTAATTCACCAGGCCCTATTCCTATAAGGAAAGCCTCTGTCTTGACAAGGAAAGCATGAGAATGTGAGCGAACTTCCTTACTGGCCACAGCGAATTACGACCTAAACTTAATAAACCTGTACAAAGACTAGGTATGTCGAGGATGAGACAACCGAGCAGATTTTATGCGAATGTCCTGCACTGTCCTGGTTAAGAGATCTAATTTTCAAAATCAAATTTCAAAGAACCGCACTTCTGTGGAATTAAAGAATTTCTCTACAAAGGAACTCTTTCGTAAGGGAAGTAGTACGTTTTTTGGGTTAACTCCGGCCCTTCGATACAAGAGATCTCTTCAGGTGGCGGTGTCGTTGCCTTAACAGCATGGCATGTATAAAAGGAAAAAACTAAGCAACGTGAATTTAGTGTGTATACAATTCGTCACACCTTAGAAGAGTTTGAGCATGAGCACACTCTTTTAGATCTTAGCCGATTCATTTCATTTCGTAAAATACAAATATTTCACTTTTTTATTATAAAAACCTAATGAACGATCTTGGCTGCCAACCTCTTGTCGCGCTCTTCGGAAATGCTCAATTTCAAACCCCTGCGAGATGTATGGCTTGTTGCCCTTGCCGGAGATGAAAACGCTTGTCAGCCTAGTGGCAAATACATGTTCCTGAGTATCCTTGACGTGGACAATGTCGAAGGAACCTGGCTGTCCCTCGCGGTTAACAACTGTACCGAGTTATCATGCACAAGTTTCCTGAATCAAATTTAATGTAATTGGTAACTTTGCCGTTGGAGATGTCCACTTGTACGGTGTCATTAGCCTTGCTCAAGGGATCGGGGTAACGAATGGTCCTGCCGTCGTGTGTAACTAGGAAAGGAACACCCTTAGTGCCCAACTGAGTCTTGCGGTCCTTGCACAGCTTGTACTTGGCCACCTCGGCAGAGATGCGACCAAACGGAAGTTTTCTCAACTGTGATAACATCCATGAATCCAGCTGGGAAGGTTGGGTCTGTACGAACTTTGATGAGACGCTGCATAACAATTCTTGTCACTTCAGCCCCGGTCAGCGCATTATTTTTTAGACGATTACTTAAGAAAATCATCAAGGGAAGTGAAGCCCTCAATTTGTGGGGTCCGGTTGATGGACGTGGGGCGAATACTCCCCCAAGTTTGTCCAACAGCCATGCTTTTGGTGCCGCCAAACGCTTCAAATGTTTTTTGGGTCTTCGCGCCATCTTGCAAGACAATATAGAAAGGAAAGGAGCCAGCAGGCATCAGAAGAAGCTGGAAACCCTTGCTCACGGAATTAATATATGGCACAAGAATGAGAAAAACACAGCCGATGATCCGAATAAGATCCCGAAATGACGATTCGACTGAAGCGGGCATCGCCAGAGCCTAACACATCGGCTCATTTTGCTGTTTGAATGGATTTTGGCCTACAACCGTGTAAGATTGAGCTGACGGAAGAATCGAAGCAGGGTGAGCATAGACAAAATTGGTGGTATTTGCTGGTAATTTTCGCCCGAAGTTCGATCCAAACTTGGAAATTAATTTTCTCGTTCAAAGCACAGTTTTTGTTTGACGACTCAACAAGCTGAATATTTGAAGTGAACACAATCGACAAGAGTTGGCTTTATTAAAATGCACTAACGCGTGGTCACACTGTTGGCCTATACTGGGCTAGGTTAGGTTAGGTTTGGGCGATTGCCACCACTGTAGCTGTACTGGGCTAAGTGTGAGTACTGTTGTTTATCATCTGTCAGCCTCCACAACCTAACCCAACCTGCCGTTATAGGGACGGATGTGAATCGGTTTTCTGTTGCCATACCTCGACAACAGTTGGGGTAGTGGACTAGCTTCAAGCGGTAGGTCCATTTATTGATGACTAAGTCGAATATGTGCGGCTTTATTCCGGCAACAGCGTCTCCGATGTCATCTGAGTGATTTGCTTTTCAATACATAATGGCAAGAATGTTTAGCTTCAAAATAAGGCTCACATCGTACACGTTCTATTTAAATTTCTTTTCGTATCTGGTCACCAAGTACACGGCACAATCACTTTTGGCTTCCAGCAGTGTATGCCTCCCAGGCAAGGAATGAGCATCAGAATCCTTCACAAGCCCCGAAGCATTCGAAGATCATGTCCTCAGAGAAGAGCTCAGGGAAATAGAAGGAAGGCACCGGCCGGAAACAAAGATCATGGCTTGGAATAGGCCATATAACTGAAAGAGGTTTGAGGCAGAACTATCTCCTAAGAGCCTTCTTTACATGGCTCTGAAGACTCAGACTCATGTGACGACAGCCGCGGAGCAAAGAAATCAAGACTCGTATTCAGTTTTTGTTACATTTATTTAAGCGTATGTATGTACAACATGGCGGCTGAGATCGAACTGAACTTACTCATTACCGATTAAGAGGGTGTAAGAGAGAGCTAGAGCTACGCTCATATTTACGTAATATACAATAAGTGTTGCCATTATTTTCTTACACTCAGCACGTAAGGGAACTGAAGGAGAAATCTGCAAATTCTGTCGAGATTCTGCTAAAATTCCAGAACACCGCGAACAGCAGTCTCCGTCCCTGTGAATCGTTGGTTCTTTGATTCTACACATTGGGCATACATTACAAATGAGCCTTTGCATGCGCGTCACTCTAAAAATTTCAGACAATCCTCGAGTTTCTTTCCACCAAAAATCTACACACTTCCGCACAATCCCCTTTCAAAGCGGCAACAATTTAATTCAACCTCTCCCGCAAAGCAAAGATCATTCCATTCCCACTCACTGTACAAGCAGAAAAACTGCAAGCAAGCCAACCGATTCGAAATACTCCTTCATGATTTCCGGCAAAAGAGAAAAAAAAGAAAAACTTACCAATAATTTCCGCCACCATAAAGAACAAACATAATATGCTCGCTATAATGAGTTTCTTTCGTGCCTTCACGTCAACTCCTTCCATTCGCTGCCGATGGCAATGTCCTCGCACTGAAAATACACAAACACAAAATAAGAAATCAACAAAAAAAAGACACCCAAACCAACTTTCTTTCTCGCAAACACACATCCAGAGCCAACAGCGAGAAAGACAGGAAAAAAAACGAATATAATTAATCAAACAAACACCAAGCCACCCCGCAGATCCTTAAGGAAGTCCTCTCGGAGGATGTTTCCTTCTGGCATGAGTTCAACACAGAAAAAAAAAAGAACAAGAACTCCACAAAATTATGTCAAACTAATATGAAAATTCAATTTAAAAAGTTTCCACTTTATATCCTTGCATCCGATGCACCCGATGCATCCACCCCTCCGTCCATCCAGTGTGAGACGTAAGAGTGAGAGAGAGACAGTTTTCTTAAGCCCATATGTCTGCGAGATAATTTCGAAAATTACTTGATCCTTGAGAGTTTCCTCCTTTTTTCCGTCCTCGCTCGGTCCCGCATACGTCTGCACCACCCAGCTGGTATGGTGGTGGAAGAAAATTAACTAGGATGCAGTAATTGTCTGGCACTGGTATTCTGATTGTTTGCGACGATCAAAGGATAATAATTCCAGGATAACAATTAACATACAATGCGCATGCAGTTCTTCCGCATTTTTGAATCATTTATTATGGGTCGTCGTCGTCGTTGCAGTTGTCTGGACGACGCGCTAACAGGGAAACGAAAAGAAAGGAAGAAGGACCACACACAGAAAGAGGACACAAGGATTAAGCCGGAATCCGGGCAGAAAACAAATGAAATATGTAGGCGCCCCAGTAGTTTGGGATGCGACGATTAATATCGCCACAGCCAGCCAACCACTCCAGTTGCAGTGGTGGCCCTCGCTGCCAGCCATGGGTGTCCTCTAGAAATTGTGCCTCTTGGATTTGAGTCCACAGCCCCATTCATGCCTTAATTGATTTGATTTATTTGCAAAAAGACGTAATATAGAAACATAATCGTATCGCGTGACTTTGGCTCCTGGATTTATTTGTTTCCACTCACTGGCGCACCGGCATCGCAGTTCGCAGGGGGTTAAGGATAAATCATGGAATTTATGACGTGTAAAAGGATTATTGCTCGGTTACGATTGTAAAGTTCAGAAACCCATTCTAAATCGTTTTTGGAATTTTGTGGAAATTATCCTTGATTAGTGTTATTTATGCGAATTTCGGGTCAGGACGTGCGAAAAGGTGTTCGAGCATACATCACAAAAACCCACCACAGCGCGTTGAATACGTTACAGGCTATTCGGTGAACGATTAAATGGATTATGGTTGAGGTTTAATGGTGTAATGGAGTGATGGAGTGGCCGCTATTGGGACTTAGTTATGAGATGTATGGTTTTTATTTTTTGCTGAAGAAAGCCGTACAAATTGTTGTTTGTTTTTGGTCATGTGTCGTAGATGACTTTGCATTTATGTAACTTGCACAATTCTTGCGGCTTACATGTTGAGTTGTGAGTAAATGCGTCTATTTCCGGGAATAAACCATGAATCATTAATACAGGACCACTTTCCTCGAATAACTGACTGGTACCCGGCCTTTAGCGTCGTATACTAATTCCTATCAAAACGGAGCCCCAAAAAGCTGGACGATAAGCAAAACAGTAGAGCTGAAGGCACCAAGCCTTAGAAAGAAAAAAGTCTACGTTGGCGAGGAAGGTAAAACCTGCATTTAAGAGCGATATAGCTGAGCTGAACCAAACCGTGGACATAATCCGAAAAGGAATCTGTTCGGTAAGATGCAGGTGATCGACAGTGCGTCAGTGGTGTGGAAAATCTTAGATGACACCTTGTGCAGTCCCGGAAGCGACTCTCGCATCAACGAGGAGTTTGATTTTCGTCTCTTGTCTGTAAGCTCGTCAAAACTGGAAAGCTCAGGAAATTAGAGATGTAATCGTTCCCAGTGCCTTTCTCTAATGTTCATGGAAAATTCGATGTAAGTAAGCTCCACAAATTCTTTGATCGCATCATCATTGTATTATTCTTCTAAATGCTCTTACTTCCTCTTCAACATCCTGAAATTCACGAAACTTGTCCAATATAATCCCGAATTGTTAACCATACCGTCCTATCACAAGTGTCTGCTTAACCTTCCTCAAAATGGTGTTGAACTCTTGCAAGCATTCTCCTTCGCATCTTCACAGCTCCCAGCTCTCGTTGCTTTCAAAATGTTTTCAATTGCAGTTGTTTTTCAAATTACCTCCCCTCTCCGTGTACTGAATTCGAATCTCCACGTTGTTTTCCATCATCTTGACGTCTGTCCGCTGTCTTTACAATTCACTCACTGAACGTTCACACTCTCAACAGCGTCTGACGAATCCTCTTAGATAGAACCGAATCTCACTCGTTTTCACTTTCACAAAAAAAAAAAAAAAAAACTGCCACCCTTCCAACCTGTGTGCGACTTCAACTGCCTTCAATGAACGCGCTAGACCGAACCGAACCGAATCGTTCACAACCGCGCTTATAATTGAACAATTGCCTTTCAGATCACCCAGAGTCTCTCAAGTTCATGCCAGAGATTCAGTCTGTTGCGCTCGTTGCCGCTGTCGTCTCCGCTCTATCTTGGCACACAGGTAATTTCATCAAATCGTCGAGACTCATTAAAGGTAATCGCATATAGGCTAACGTGCGACATACCACTCATAAAAATTAAAGCAAAAAAACAAAATGCAAGATACGACGAGTCGGTTCGTCGCTCATTCATTGATAATAGGCCTCTGGGGTGTACGAAGATTCAGAGAAACATCCCTTTATCACATCATCGGCTCGTTTATTATCGCGCATCACGTTCTACGTGACGTGCTTCAGCTCCAGACACACTCATACGTGCATGTAAATGAAAATAAAACGAAAAGAAGATAGTCAGAGCTTGTTTCTCATCTGCTGTTGTTGCTGCCTCTGCTGCTGCGTGCGTCTCTCAGTGAGGGTTAGTGTAGGGACGGGTGCACCGCTGGAACAATCGATTTCGTCGCTATGTCAAGTGAAACTTCGTGAACGGGTGATGAAATGCACAAACATGGAGGTCAAGCTTGAGAATCTGTCACAAACCTAAGACTTTAGCTGCCTTTCGGAGGAAGCTTCGTGGGTTAGCGTTGGCTTGAACGGCATACCTAGACCCCAAGAGCCTGCTGCAAGGGCTGACGCAGCGATGTCAGGACTTGAGTTGCCTTTCGGAGGAAGCCTCGTAGGTTAGCGTTGACTTGAACGGCATATCTAGACCGCAAGAGCCTGATGCAAATTGGATTGGTTGACAGCCATTCGTCGGGATGGATCAGAACACCGTGTTAGGTGGTTGGGTATATGGATGCCCTTAGGACCTTGCTGCCTTGGCTTACAAAGCCCAGCGCGCTGGGTCATTTGTGCCCTTATTATAAGATGTTTTCAATCATGAGACCTTCTTTAGTTTCATTTATGAACATTTGGAGGTTTTTCAGTTGGGCACCGGTTAAGTCCTCCAAGCTGCTTGGTAGTTTCAACCTCCTTTTCCTGGAGCTGGGCATTCGCAGAGGAAATGTTGGACACGTGCGGTATGATAGATTGATAAAGACTCCTATAAGTATGCAGAGTTAAGTTAGATTTGGTTAGGTATTTGGGTAGACGCGCAAGCCACGCCTCAGTTGGGTCCTGATGGACCCATTGTGATGCCCGTAGCTGGAATTTGCCGTACCGTACCAAGGAAGAGTTTGATTACCAGTCCCGTCAATTTCTTGCCTGAAAATAGGGCTTGGAGCGATTTTTCTTAGAACTTGCGGTCTTGGTAGATGTGTTCTGTATCTCAGTTGGCAGATACGGTGGCTGTGACAGAGTTGGTGAGGAGTGTCCTGTTTTTCTTCTTCAACAGCGTCTGCATATGAGTTCCTTGTTCATTCTACTTCATATGTTTATAGCCATTTAGTGCTCGAACTACCACTTTTTGATGCACTGAAGAAGTTTGACGGTTTTTGCACTGTTCAACTTGGGTCATATAATCCGTGGTTAAGAAGTTCCTCCTTTTATTTGCTAACTGTATGATCTTGTCACCCACTTTCTTCTTGTCATCTGCAAGTGGTGGATTGATTCATAGAATTTCCTGGGACGGGTGCGTTTCGGCCCTTCCTGGCAAATTCATCCACTGCCTCATTGCCGGCTTTGTCTCTTTTCCCTGGGTCCGAGCATGAACTAATTGAATGCTGCATGCTGGGAACCTTAAGAGAGAGCATGAGACCAGCTTGAACTAGATCTCTGTTTGCCGAAATTACTTTAATGGCCACTTGACTGTCAATTTGAATGGTAACATCAGTCGGTGGTATTTCCAACACTGGTATCATTCTGGCGCCTTCCTTGACTGCCAGGACAAGGAAGGCTAATCAGGGGTTCTGATGAAGAACTACTTGTTAAACAATTCCATGGAAGTACCCAAGCATGTGCATCTTCGATTCATCCGCACAGACGGACGATCTCGAATTCTTGATGGATTCATTTGTGTCACTCCTTCCTTGTTGGAAAATAACGAAAGGGCGGAAGGGTCAAGCAAAGGTGGAGTATAGTCGCCTTCGATTTTTTCAATTTGTAGTCCATCCCACATACTTGCATGGCTAGGAGAACTTGTGAGCACCATTGGAGCATGCGCACTTCATTGCGACTAAGACTGACTGATCAATGATGATGATCTCTTCTTGCTCAGCATAGGCCATCTGAAGCTAAGTGCCGTGTTGAGAGAGATTCTTCTAGATGTGATCGAGACTACCCAATTTTTCGTTGCAGTATGCCCTTGTCCCCAGCATAGGTTCGACATGTTCACCACGAAAAGCTCATTGACGCTGTGTCTGCATGAACTAATAGTTGCGATATCCGATGATGCGGCCCTAATCGGCGCTTGGTCATTTGTGATCTCTCAAAACGGTGTTTCAACGCAAGTGCTGCATAGGTTGCGCGACAACCACTTCTGTTTACAAAAACACTGCAATTTTCTCTTGCTGCCAGTAATTCTTCGAAGTGGTCCTTTGGCCACTCAAAGTGGACCTCTGATCACTCGAAGTGGTCCTCTGACTCAATGCGCTTGTCTGTGAATAGGGAGATCTTTTTCCCTCAGACAGCTCTGTGGGATCCCACCGAATCCTGTGCAGTTAGTCTCTAATCACGCTTCTTCCTCTCGGCACATACATCGACTTTGTGAAGATCCGTCCAATAACCGAGTTTTTACTCAGCTGAACCCCGGAGTATCCTCTCATGTTCTGTCTAGTTTGACGATGGCGTTTACATTTCCGTAAGGTTGACGATGGCATTTACATTTTTGTAAGCTTTTCAAGACTCTCAAACCATTTGCTGTCCTTTCGCAGCCAACAAAAAAGGAAGAAGCCTCACATTCGTTCTCTAATCAATCTGTATCACTGACAGTTGATTTCACATCGCTGTGATGACGTCTCCGCATTTCGAAACCGATTAAGTGTTTGCCAGAGGCTTAGCATGCCCTTAAGGCGGGGACTTAACTCAACCCATTTACTTGAACCTTGAGACGTGTGCAAAACCGAGATAAACACGCGTCACACTTCACGAAATTGATGGCAGATTGCGAAATTCACTTTCAAGCTGATCACATGGTTGCCCCAGAAGTCCATCTGAGACCCCTCCCGTCTCCCCTTTGCATGTCAACTAGCAGCCATAATCAATTCCCCAGCCTGACCTGAAGTGAACCCAATTGCAAATTTCCATCACTCTGCACTCAATCGCGTTGATTAAAACGTAAAACAAATGAAAAGCATTTGCTCTCGTTTTTTTTTTTTTTTGGAAAAATTAACTCCTCGCGATAGTTTGCATACTAACGACAACTGCACTGACTTTCGATGCATCGACTGACAGGCAGCTGCTGCTGACTACCTGTGCCAGCAATTTCCTCCGAACTCGTGTCCACCTCTGCCCTGAAAATTAGCTCATTTAATGCAAATTTCACCCGAGCCTGGAGGGAGGAGGGTGCAAATTGGCTTTGAATTGATGAGAGCGCTTTTGGAGTGGCACGTCGCCAATGAGGTTCTCATAAAGTTCGATTAAATTGAATTGCCATACGCATAACCGTCGCGACCCAGACGAGTGCAGTGTGTCCGAAAGGGGGGGGGGGGGGGGGGGGGCCGTAAAAACGAACTCGATTTCATTAAGTCTAATGAAGATGAGTGAAAGTGTTGAGTGGAGAAAAGATTGTGGTTTTTTTTCAATCGATTGCGTTGCAGTACTGCGTAGTCATTTGTTATCGCGGCATTCCCTGTCACAACCATAGACCAGAAGTGTCAATAGACGATTAGATAGCCTCTCGCGTGCGTTCAACAACTTAAGCCCCAATGCAAACATGATTAAGTCTCGCACTCGAGAGCACGCTGCACAGAAGTCGTCTGCTGCGTAGACACATTCCAGACCTCTCCAGTCCGATGAAGAGCCCACTCGAGCACACGTAATGGTGACCCATTGGATTTTTGTGTAAACAACGAATTTGTCTCGCCCCTCGGGATATCAGAAATATTCTTGAATGCCACTTCACCCATGGTTACCAGCCGCTGACACGTATTTTTTTGTTTATTCCTTCGGTCGTTCCACTTGATGACAAACTTTGCTCGCCGGCCTCTGTCCCGCCCGTCTGTGAAGCTCCAATGCAAAGGCAAAATCATTGCATACCAAGGATGACATCCCGACGAATGACATTCAATTTGCCTTCACCAAGCCCTTGGTGCGCTCTGGCCAAGCTCTTGTGGTGTAGATTCCCATCTCCAGTCAGGACAACCGGAGGCGGCCGACATGTCTAGGATGTACTCCACTCCCTGGTCTGGGCACCCCCCCCTTCGTGTGTGCATTGATTTGTGACATCCATTGAAGGGACAAATTAAAAGACGAGAAATACTGGCAAAGTGGAAATTCTTAATCCGGTCTATGACTGTGTCTGTGTGTCCTCTTCGGCTTTGCCTTATCCTGTGCAACAGTAATATGTGCGGAATTGGAATTAAAGTGTCCTCGTCTAATGCTGTTTTTTCTTTTTTTTTCGTTTGCTTGTTTTTTGTGCCCTCTCTCCTTCGTTCCTGCCGTCCGACCGTGTGCAACTCATAGTCGTTCACATTCTCGTATCCTATCCCTTCCCATCATAGTTATTGGCAATTGAGAAATTTAATTAAAAATTGAATCTACTGCTTGAGAGAGGGTTGACTGGAGAGGATGGGCGCCGAGATATGGGGGTCATGACACACACAGAAGTCATTGTTCGTGAGCGGGGATGGAGATCTCTCGAAGTGGCAATTCGTGTAACGATTTCTTCTGTCGATGCCAGGACAAAGAACAAAAGAGGATGGGTTCTGTTTGATGGGTAGCATGTCTCTATCCTGTATCCTGTCAGAGGAGGTGGATACTCTGTATCTCTGATGGATTACCGTAAGGAGAAGCTGCAGAATGCATGCACGACAAATATCCAAGGACTGCTGTGGGGGAGTTCACAAAGTCCAGCCGAATGAGGTTGAGGCTTTTAAAGATCAATTTAATCATCCCTTGAACAGGACATCGGGCATAATGCACCGAGTGAAGAAAAACTGAAGAGTTGAAATGACATTCGAAGGGATATGATGACATTTTCTATTGCGACGGACTTCCTCTTCCAAACCCACCATCCAGCTGGCTCAGATTAATTTCACCATCCGCCGATCTCGAAGTCGCTCCCTCCGCCGTCATTATCAACCCGGTCAGTCGCGTCCAGCTCTAGGGGCATCAGTCTTCATTTCACGTCCCACTGGCTGAGGAACCAATTTATCTCAGCACCGGTTTCACCACAAGAACCGATATTGAGGAAAGAGAAAAAAACTCCTTCTCCCTAAAGGACTCGTAATAACGTCAGAAGCTCATCCTCAAACCCAATAACAATCATTCATCCTTGAACGTCACGCTGGTCACACTGCAACGCAGTACAGCTGAAGCGGCACTTTTATCAGTCGAACCAACGCATGCATTTCAGAGAGATGTACTCTCGCAGCCCCCGCCACACACACGCGCACACACATCCTCGTCATCGTCGCCATCCATCTAGCCATGTGTGAGACTTTCATTACAGACATCCATCGGTGGGACATATGGCCACTGGTTCGTAGGACGAAAAAAAAACGCAGAATCTCCCGCTCGAACTAATCTGAATTCATTCCCTGTGGGCGAGGCAATGGATAAGCACAATGTGGAGGTCTGAAGGGCCAGAGCTAGCGTGGACGACTTCCATTTGTACTCATAAATCTACGAAAAATCCTCATATTTTATGATATTTCTGTCAAAGTTGTGCGGACGGGCGTCAGCCTCTAGTGCGTGCATTTTGGGCGCACATTCAACTGGCCAATGTGTGCAGCAGGCTCATGGTGGACGCGGATTCCGGGTGGCAAGCCTTGTGGGAAATTATGTTCCCTTTGCTTTTCTTGATTAACGATGAAAGGTGAGATGGAAAGTTGCACGTCTGCAAGTGCTTTGCTCAATGAAGGCGTGTAGTATTTTTGTTTTTTATTTTTCTTCTGTTGCAGGGTATGCGAGTGGTGGAGACAAAGCGTCAAATGTGTGGAATTTTAATTAAAACTTGTTTCAACTTTTTTTGCAGCAAAAGTTTATTGAAAAAAAAAACAGAATTCGTCTGACGGAGGGAATGTTTGTTGAAGCAGATTAGACACGATTGCTGGGTGTGACCTGGGATTTAAAATTCAAGCCCGAGGGAAAATATATTGCAAATTAACCACCATGGGTGGTTTTTGAATTATGTGCCGTTTTGATTTTCGTAGCTCCTTCGCGAGGAAAAAATGTACAGAAGCTCAATATTATGTTCTCTGTCTACGAACTGAGTCGACTGAGTTTTTTTTTTTGAGATGCAAAGACCTTTAAATTCTCAAGATAGTTTCCTGTGACAGCAAATTTGACTGTTTTGAGATTAGTGTGGTTTGGCAATTCATCGTAAATAGGCTCACATCGGAGCATATTGCGTACGTATTTGAAAAACAAGGTTAAATTCAAAACTGTCGAAACATGTTTACATCCAGAAAAGGTCACGATTGTGCTGTGCTTTATTTGCCAGGGGAATCATTGCTTTCATATGTTATCATTATGAAGACCGGTACAGAGACCAGATTATTAACTTTATCGTGTAACACTTGAACTTGCAAGCTATTCGATGCATTAGTGCCGTAGTACAGTACTATAAGGCCGTGATGGACCTGGGATTCAGCGAATAAGCCTCTTCAAACTGGGCGATATTTGGCTGGAAGTTCCGTTCTCCAAATCCATCCTCTAGATCAAAGACGCACGGTTTTTGAGATATAAGCAAGGTACGTCAACATTCAAGAATTCATGACTTTTGCAGCACACATTTTTCTGGCAATCCAAGCCACCAGACATTTCAGCAGGGTTTGTGGCGGTTCCTATGGAATTTTCGCCAGCTTATATCTCGAGAACGGTGCGTCCTAGAACAAAAAACCTGTACATAATTTTTGTAGCTTATGACTTGATCTAGAGGATGGAATTCTAAAATTCACAAATTGACCGTTATTTGGGCAAATTTTTGAAAAAAACAGGGAAATTTGTTTCTCTTGCGTAAATTGTATGAAATTTTACATCGGCTATAAAAGAAGGTCGATCTGAATTGTTGCTCTTGACGTGAATTCCCATTGTGCAAGTTTTCATCACAGCCAATCACCGGCAAGTCTATAATTAAAATTATTTTCCTCCACAAAGTGCCTTATCCTTTAAAAATTAAACCCTTATAACGGTGAATTTGTCCTTTCTCCAACTCCATCCTCTAGATCAAGTCATAAGCTACAAGATCGTTCTCAGTCACTTTTCTGTAGGACGCACGGTTTTTGAGATATGAGCAAATTAAGACCAACATTCACGATTTTTTACATGTAGAAAAATCGACATATGTAGGGGTTCTGGCGGTTCCTATGGAATTTTCGCCAGCTTATATCTCGAGAACGGTGCGTCCTAGAACAAAAAACCTGTACATAATTTTTGTAGCTTATGACTTGATCTAGAGGATGGAATTGGAAAATTCACAAATTTACCGTTATTTGGGCAAATTTTTGAGAAAAACAGGGAAATTTGTTTCTCTGGCGTAGATTGTATGAAATTTTACATCGGCTATAAAAGAAGGTCGATCTGAATTGTTGCTCTTGACGTGAATTCCCATTGTGCAAGTTTTCATCACAGCCAATCACCGGCAAGTCTATAATTAAAATTATTTTCCTCCACAAAGTGCCTTATCCTTTAAAAATTAAACCCTTATAACGGTGAATTTGTCCTTTCTCCAACTCCATCCTCTAGATCAAGTCATAAGCTACAAGATCGTTCTCAGTCACTTTTCTGTAGGACGCACGGTTTTTGAGATATGAGCAAATTAAGACCAACATTCACGATTTTTTACATGTAGAAAAATCGACATATGTAGGGGTTCTGGCGGTTCCTATGGAATTTTCGCCAGCGTATATCTCGAGAACGGTGCGTCCTAGAACAAAAAACCCGCACATAATTTTTGTAGCTTATGACTTGATCTAGAGGATGGAATTGGAAAATTCACAAATTGACTGTTATTTGGGCAAATTTTTGAAAAAAACAGGGAAATTTGTTTCTCTGGCGTAAATTGTATGAAATTTTACATCGGCTATAAAAGAAGGTCGATCTGAATTGTGGCTCTTGACGTGAATTCACATTGTGCAAGTTTTCATCACAGCCAATCACCGGCAAGTCTATAATTAAAATTATTTTCCTCCACAAAGTGCCTTATCCTTTAAAAATTAAACCCTTATAACGGTGAATTTGTCCTTTCTCCAACTCCATCCTCTAGATCAAGTCATAAGCTACAAGATCGTTCTCAGTCACTTTTCTGTAGGACGCACGGTTTTTGAGATATCAGCAAATTAAGACCAACATTCACGATTTTTTACATGTAGAAAAATCGACATATGTAGGGGTTCTGGCGGTTCCTATGGAATTTTCGCCAGCGTATATCTCGAGAACGGTGCGTCCTAGAACAAAAAACCCGTACATAATTTTTGTAGCTTATGACTTGATCTAGAGGATGGAATTGGAAAATTCACAAATTGACCGTTATTTGGGCAAATTTTTGAAAAAAACAGGGAAATTTGTTTCTCTGGCGTAAATTGTATGAAATTTTACATCGGCTATAAAAGAAGGTCGATCTGAATTGTTGCTCTTGACGTGAATTCCCATTGTGCAAGTTTTCATCACAGCCAATCACCGGCAAGTCTATAATTAAAATTATTTTCCCCCACAAAGTGCCTTATCCTTTAAAAATTAAACCCTTATAACGGTGAATTTATCCTTTCTCCAACACCATCCTCCAGATCAACTCATAAGCTACAAGATCGTTCTCAGTCACTTTTCTGTAGGACGCACGGTTTTTGAGATATGAGCAAATTAAGACCAACATTCACGATTTTTTCAATGTAGAAAAATCGACATCTGTAGGGGTTCTGGCGGTTCCTATGGAATTTTCGCCAGCTTATATCTCGAGAACGGTGCGTCCTAGAACAAAAAACCCGTACATAATTTTTGTAGCTTATGACTTGATCTAGAGGATGGAATTGGAAAATTCACAAATTGACCGTTATTTGGGCAAATTTTTGAAAAAAACAGGGAAATTTGTTTCTCTGGCGTAAATTGTATGAAATTTTACATCGGCTATAAAAGAAGGTCGATCTGAATTGTTGCTCTTGACGTGAATTCCCATTGTGCAAGTTTTCATCACAGCCAATCACCGGCAAGTCTATAATTAAAATTATTTTCCCCCACAAAGTGCCTTATCCTTTAAAAATTAAACCCTTATAACGGTGAATTTGTCCTTTCTCCAGCTCCATACTCTAGATCAAGTCATAAGCTACAAGGTCGTTCTCAGTCACTTTTCTGTAGGACGCACGGTTTTTGAGATATGAGCAAATTAAGACCAACATTCACGATTTTTTCAATGTAGAAAAATCGACATATGTAGGGGTTCTGGCGGTTCCTATGGAATTTTCGCCAGCTTATATCTCGAGAACGGTGCGTCCTAGAACAAAAAACCCGTGCATAATTTTTGTAGCTTATGACTTGATCTAGACGATGGAATTGGAAAATTCACAAATTGACCGTTATTTGGGCAAATTTTTGAAAAAAACAGGGAAATTTGTTTCTCTGGCGTAAATTGTATGAAATTTTACATCGGCTATAAAAGAAGGTCGATCTGAATTGTGGCTCTTGACGTGAATTCACATTGTGCAAGTTTTCATCACAGCCAATCACCGGCAAGTCTATAATTAAAATTATTTTCCCCCACAAAGTGCCTTATCCTTTAAAAATTAAACCCTTATAACGGTGAATTTGTCCTTTCTCCAGCTCCATACTCTAGATCAAGTCATAAGCTACAAGGTCGTTCTCAGTCACTTTTCTGTAGGACGCACGGTTTTTGAGATATGAGCAAATTAAGACCAACATTCACGATTTTTTCAATGTAGAAAAATCGACATATGTAGGGGTTCTGGCGGTTCCTATGGAATTTTCGCCAGCTTATATCTCGAGAACGGTGCGTCCTAGAACAAAAAACCTGTACATAATTTTTGTAGCTTATGACTTGATCTAGACGATGGAATTGGAAAATTCACAAATTTACCGTTATTTGGGCAAATTTTTGAAAAAAACAGGGAAATTTGTTTCTCTTGCGTAAATTGTATGAAATTTTACATCGGCTATAAAAGAAGGTCGATCTGAATTGTTGCTCTTGACGTGAATTCCCATTGTGCAAGTTTTCATCACAGCCAATCACCGGCAAGTCTATAATTAAAATTATTTTCCTCCACAAAGTGCCTTATCCTTTAAAAATTAAACCCTTATAACGGTGAATTTGTCCTTTCTCCAACTCCATCCTCTAGATCAAGTCATAAGCTACAAGATCGTTCTCAGTCACTTTTCTGTAGGACGCACGGTTTTTGAGATATGAGCAAATTAAGACCAACATTCACGATTTTTTACATGTAGAAAAATCGACATATGTAGGGGTTCTGGCGGTTCCTATGGAATTTTCGCCAGCTTATATCTCGAGAACGGTGCGTCCTAGAACAAAAAACCTGTACATAATTTTTGTAGCTTATGACTTGATCTAGAGGATGGAATTGGAAAATTCACAAATTTACCGTTATTTGGGCAAATTTTTGAGAAAAACAGGGAAATTTGTTTCTCTGGCGTAGATTGTATGAAATTTTACATCGGCTATAAAAGAAGGTCGATCTGAATTGTTGCTCTTGACGTGAATTCCCATTGTGCAAGTTTTCATCACAGCCAATCACCGGCAAGTCTATAATTAAAATTATTTTCCTCCACAAAGTGCCTTATCCTTTAAAAATTAAACCCTTATAACGGTGAATTTGTCCTTTCTCCAACTCCATCCTCTAGATCAAGTCATAAGCTACAAGATCGTTCTCAGTCACTTTTCTGTAGGACGCACGGTTTTTGAGATATGAGCAAATTAAGACCAACATTCACGATTTTTTACATGTAGAAAAATCGACATATGTAGGGGTTCTGGCGGTTCCTATGGAATTTTCGCCAGCGTATATCTCGAGAACGGTGCGTCCTAGAACAAAAAACCCGCACATAATTTTTGTAGCTTATGACTTGATCTAGAGGATGGAATTGGAAAATTCACAAATTGACTGTTATTTGGGCAAATTTTTGAAAAAAACAGGGAAATTTGTTTCTCTGGCGTAAATTGTATGAAATTTTACATCGGCTATAAAAGAAGGTCGATCTGAATTGTGGCTCTTGACGTGAATTCACATTGTGCAAGTTTTCATCACAGCCAATCACCGGCAAGTCTATAATTAAAATTATTTTCCTCCACAAAGTGCCTTATCCTTTAAAAATTAAACCCTTATAACGGTGAATTTGTCCTTTCTCCAACTCCATCCTCTAGATCAAGTCATAAGCTACAAGATCGTTCTCAGTCACTTTTCTGTAGGACGCACGGTTTTTGAGATATCAGCAAATTAAGACCAACATTCACGATTTTTTACATGTAGAAAAATCGACATATGTAGGGGTTCTGGCGGTTCCTATGGAATTTTCGCCAGCGTATATCTCGAGAACGGTGCGTCCTAGAACAAAAAACCCGTACATAATTTTTGTAGCTTATGACTTGATCTAGAGGATGGAATTGGAAAATTCACAAATTGACCGTTATTTGGGCAAATTTTTGAAAAAAACAGGGAAATTTGTTTCTCTGGCGTAAATTGTATGAAATTTTACATCGGCTATAAAAGAAGGTCGATCTGAATTGTTGCTCTTGACGTGAATTCCCATTGTGCAAGTTTTCATCACAGCCAATCACCGGCAAGTCTATAATTAAAATTATTTTCCCCCACAAAGTGCCTTATCCTTTAAAAATTAAACCCTTATAACGGTGAATTTATCCTTTCTCCAACACCATCCTCCAGATCAACTCATAAGCTACAAGATCGTTCTCAGTCACTTTTCTGTAGGACGCACGGTTTTTGAGATATGAGCAAATTAAGACCAACATTCACGATTTTTTCAATGTAGAAAAATCGACATCTGTAGGGGTTCTGGCGGTTCCTATGGAATTTTCGCCAGCTTATATCTCGAGAACGGTGCGTCCTAGAACAAAAAACCCGTACATAATTTTTGTAGCTTATGACTTGATCTAGAGGATGGAATTGGAAAATTCACAAATTGACCGTTATTTGGGCAAATTTTTGAAAAAAACAGGGAAATTTGTTTCTCTGGCGTAAATTGTATGAAATTTTACATCGGCTATAAAAGAAGGTCGATCTGAATTGTTGCTCTTGACGTGAATTCCCATTGTGCAAGTTTTCATCACAGCCAATCACCGGCAAGTCTATAATTAAAATTATTTTCCCCCACAAAGTGCCTTATCCTTTAAAAATTAAACCCTTATAACGGTGAATTTGTCCTTTCTCCAGCTCCATACTCTAGATCAAGTCATAAGCTACAAGGTCGTTCTCAGTCACTTTTCTGTAGGACGCACGGTTTTTGAGATATGAGCAAATTAAGACCAACATTCACGATTTTTTCAATGTAGAAAAATCGACATATGTAGGGGTTCTGGCGGTTCCTATGGAATTTTCGCCAGCTTATATCTCGAGAACGGTGCGTCCTAGAACAAAAAACCCGTGCATAATTTTTGTAGCTTATGACTTGATCTAGACGATGGAATTGGAAAATTCACAAATTGACCGTTATTTGGGCAAATTTTTGAAAAAAACAGGGAAATTTGTTTCTCTGGCGTAAATTGTATGAAATTTTACATCGGCTATAAAAGAAGGTCGATCTGAATTGTGGCTCTTGACGTGAATTCACATTGTGCAAGTTTTCATCACAGCCAATCACCGGCAAGTCTATAATTAAAATTATTTTCCCCCACAAAGTGCCTTATCCTTTAAAAATTAAACCCTTATAACGGTGAATTTGTCCTTTCTCCAGCTCCATACTCTAGATCAAGTCATAAGCTACAAGGTCGTTCTCAGTCACTTTTCTGTAGGACGCACGGTTTTTGAGATATGAGCAAATTAAGACCAACATTCACGATTTTTTCAATGTAGAAAAATCGACATATGTAGGGGTTCTGGCGGTTCCTATGGAATTTTCGCCAGCTTATATCTCGAGAACGGTGCGTCCTAGAACAAAAAACACGTACATAATTTTTGTAGCTTATGACTTGATCTAGAGGATGGAATTCTAAAATTCACAAATTGACCGTTATTTGGGCAAATTTTTGAAAAAAACAGGGAAATTTGTTTCTCTTGCGTAAATTGTATGAAATTTTACATCGGCTATAAAAGAAGGTCGATCTGAATTGTTGCTCTTGACGTGAATTCCCATTGTGCAAGTTTTCATCACAGCCAATCACCGGCAAGTCTATAATTAAAATTATTTTCCTCCACAAAGTGCCTTATCCTTTAAAAATTAAACCCTTATAACGGTGAATTTGTCCTTTCTCCAACTCCATCCTCTAGATCAAGTCATAAGCTACAAGATCGTTGTCAGTCACTTTTCTGTAGGACGCACGGTTTTTGAGATATGAGCAAATTAAGACCAACATTCACGATTTTTTACATGTGGAAAAATCGACATATGTAGGGGTTCTGGCGGTTCCTATGGAATTTTCGCCAGCTTATATCTCGAGAACGGTGCGTCCTAGAACAAAAAACCTGTTCATAATTTTTGTAGCTTATGACTTGATCTAGAGGATGGAATTGGAAAATTCACAAATTTACCGTTATTTGGGCAAATTTTTGAGAAAAACAGGGAAATTTGTTTCTCTGGCGTAGATTGTATGAAATTTTACATCGGCTATAAAAGAAGGTCGATCTGAATTGTTGCTCTTGACGTGAATTCCCATTGTGCAAGTTTTCATCACAGCCAATCACCGGCAAGTCTATAATTAAAATTATTTTCCTCCACAAAGTGCCTTATCCTTTAAAAATTAAACCCTTATAACGGTGAATTTGTCCTTTCTCCAACTCCATCCTCTAGATCAAGTCATAAGCTACAAGATCGTTCTCAGTCACTTTTCTGTAGGACGCACGGTTTTTGAGATATCAGCAAATTAAGACCAACATTCACGATTTTTTACATGTAGAAAAATCGACATATGTAGGGGTTCTGGCGGTTCCTATGGAATTTTCGCCAGCGTATATCTCGAGAACGGTGCGTCCTAGAACAAAAAACCCGTACATAATTTTTGTAGCTTATGACTTGATCTAGAGGATGGAATTGGAAAATTCACAAATTGACTGTTATTTGGGCAAATTTTTGAAAAAAACAGGGAAATTTGTTTCTCTGGCGTAAATTGTATGAAATTTTACATCGGCTATAAAAGAAGGTCGATCTGAATTGTTGCTCTTGACGTGAATTCACATTGTGCAAGTTTTCATCACAGCCAATCACCGGCAAGTCTATAATTAAAATTTTTTTCCCCCACAAAGTGCCTTATCCTTTAAAAATTAAACCCTTATAACGGTGAATTTGTCCTTTCTCCAGCTCCATACTCTAGATCAAGTCATAAGCTACAAGATCGTTTTCAGTCACTTTTCTGTAGGACGCACGGTTTTTGAGATATGAGCAAATTAAGACCAACATTCACGATTTTTTCAATGTAGAAAAATCGACATATGTAGGGGTTCTGGCGGTTCCTATGGAATTTTCGCCAGCTTATATCTCGAGAACGGTGCGTCCTAGAACAAAAAACCCGTACATAATTTTTGTAGCTTATGACTTGATCTAGAGGATGGAATTGGAAAATTCACAAATTGACCGTTATTTGGGCAAATTTTTGAAAAAAACAGGGAAATTTGTTTCTCTGGCGTAAATTGTATGAAATTTTACATCGGCTATAAAAGAAGGTCGATCTGAATTGTGGCTCTTGACGTGAATTCACATTGTGCAAGTTTTCATCACAGCCAATCACCGGCAAGTCTATAATTAAAATTATTTTCCCCCACAAAGTGCCTTATCCTTTAAAAATTAAACCCTTATAACGGTGAATTTGTCCTTTCTCCAGCTCCATACTCTAGATCAAGTCATAAGCTACAAGGTCGTTCTCAGTCACTTTTCTGTAGGACGCACGGTTTTTGAGATATGAGCAAATTAAGACCAACATTCACGATTTTTTCAATGTAGAAAAATCGACATATGTAGGGGTTCTGGCGGTTCCTATGGAATTTTCGCCAGCTTATATCTCGAGAACGATGCGTCCTAGAACAAAAAACCCGTACATAATTTTTGTAGCTTATGACTTGATCTAGAGGATGGAATTGGAAAATTCACAAATTGACCGTTATTTGGGCAAATTTTTGAAAAAAAACAGGGAAATTTGTTTCTCTGGCGTAAATTGTATGAAATTTTACATCGGCTATAAAAGAAGGTCGATCTGAATTGTGGCTCTTGACGTGAATTCACATTGTGCAAGTTTTCATCACAGCCAATCATAGCCAAGGCTATAATTAAAATTATTTTCCTCCACAAAGTGCCTTATCCTTTAAAAATGAAACCCTTATAACGGTGAATTTATCCTTTCTCCAACACCATCCTCCAGATCAACTCATAAGCTACAAGATCGTTCTCAGTCACTTTTCTGTAGGACGCACGGTTTTTGAGATATGAGCAAATTAAGACCAACATTCACGATATTTTCAATGTAGAAAAATCGACATCTGTAGGGGTTCTGGCGGTTCCTATGGAATTTTCGCCAGCTTATATCTCGAGAACGGTGCGTCCTAGAACAAAAAACCCGTACATAATTTTTGTAGCTTATGACTTGATCTAGAGGATGGAATTGGAAAATTCACAAATTGACCGTTATTTGGGCAAATTTTTGAAAAAAACAGGGAAATTTGTTTCTCTGGCGTAAATTGTATGAAATTTTACATCGGCTATAAAAGAAGGTCGATCTGAATTGTTGCTCTTGACGTGAATTCCCATTGTGCAAGTTTTCATCACAGCCAATCACCGGCAAGTCTATAATTAAAATTATTTTCCCCCACAAAGTGCCTTATCCTTTAAAAATTAAACCCTTATAACGGTGAATTTGTCCTTTCTCCAGCTCCATACTCTAGATCAAGTCATAAGCTACAAGGTCGTTCTCAGTCACTTTTCTGTAGGACGCACGGTTTTTGAGATATGAGCAAATTAAGACCAACATTCACGATTTTTTCAATGTAGAAAAATCGACATATGTAGGGGTTCTGGCGGTTCCTATGGAATTTTCGCCAGCTTATATCTCGAGAACGGTGCGTCCTAGAACAAAAAACCCGTACATAATTTTTGTAGCTTATGACTTGATCTAGAGGATGGAATTGGAAAATTCACAAATTGACCGTTATTTGGGCAAATTTTTGAAAAAAACAGGGAAATTTGTTTCTCTGGCGTAAATTGTATGAAATTTTACATCGGCTATAAAAGAAGGTCGATCTGAATTGTGGCTCTTGACGTGAATTCACATTGTGCAAGTTTTCATCACAGCCAATCACCGGCAAGTCTATAATTAAAATTATTTTCCCCCACAAAGTGCCTTATCCTTTAAAAATTAAACCCTTATAACGGTGAATTTGTCCTTTCTCCAGCTCCATACTCTAGATCAAGTCATAAGCTACAAGATCGTTCTCAGTCACTTTTCTGTAGGACGCACGGTTTTTGAGATATGAGCAAATTAAGACCAACATTCACGATATTTTCAATGTAGAAAAATCGACATCTGTAGGGGTTCTGGCGGTTCCTATGGAATTTTCGCCAGCTTATATCTCGAGAACGGTGCGTCCTAGAACAAAAAACCCGTACATAATTTTTGTAGCTTATGACTTGATCTAGAGGATGGAATTGGAAAATTCACAAATTGACCGTTATTTGGGCAAATTTTTGAAAAAAACAGGGAAATTTGTTTCTCTGGCGTAAATTGTATGAAATTTTACATCGGCTATAAAAGAAGGTCGATCTGAATTGTTGCTCTTGACGTGAATTCCCATTGTGCAAGTTTTCATCACAGCCAATCACCGGCAAGTCTATAATTAAAATTATTTTCCCCCACAAAGTGCCTTATCCTTTAAAAATTAAACCCTTATAACGGTGAATTTGTCCTTTCTCCAGCTCCATACTCTAGATCAAGTCATAAGCTACAAGGTCGTTCTCAGTCACTTTTCTGTAGGACGCACGGTTTTTGAGATATGAGCAAATTAAGACCAACATTCACGATTTTTTCAATGTAGAAAAATCGACATATGTAGGGGTTCTGGCGGTTCCTATGGAATTTTCGCCAGCTTATATCTCGAGAACGGTGCGTCCTAGAACAAAAAACCCGTACATAATTTTTGTAGCTTATGACTTGATCTAGAGGATGGAATTGGAAAATTCACAAATTGACCGTTATTTGGGCAAATTTTTGAAAAAAACAGGGAAATTTGTTTCTCTGGCGTAAATTGTATGAAATTTTACATCGGCTATAAAAGAAGGTCGATCTGAATTGTGGCTCTTGACGTGAATTCACATTGTGCAAGTTTTCATCACAGCCAATCACCGGCAAGTCTATAATTAAAATTATTTTCCCCCACAAAGTGCCTTATCCTTTAAAAATTAAACCCTTATAACGGTGAATTTGTCCTTTCTCCAGCTCCATACTCTAGATCAAGTCATAAGCTACAAGGTCGTTCTCAGTCACTTTTCTGTAGGACGCACGGTTTTTGAGATATGAGCAAATTAAGACCAACATTCACGATTTTTTCAATGTAGAAAAATCGACATATGTAGGGGTTCTGGCGGTTCCTATGGAATTTTCGCCAGCTTATATCTCGAGAACGGTGCGTCCTAGAACAAAAAACCCGTGCATAATTTTTGTAGCTTATGACTTGATCTAGACGATGGAATTGGAAAATTCACAAATTGACCGTTATTTGGGCAAATTTTTGAAAAAAACAGGGAAATTTGTTTCTCTGGCGTAAATTGTATGAAATTTTACATCGGCTATAAAAGAAGGTCGATCTGAATTGTGGCTCTTGACGTGAATTCACATTGTGCAAGTTTTCATCACAGCCAATCACCGGCAAGTCTATAATTAAAATTATTTTCCCCCACAAAGTGCCTTATCCTTCAAAAATTAAACCCTTATAACGGTGAATTTGTCCTTTCTCCAACTCCATCCTCTAGATCAAGTCATAAGCTACAAGATCGTTCTCAGTCACTTTTCTGTAGGACTCACGGTTTTTGAGATATGAACAAATTAAGACCTACATTCACGATTTTTTCAATGCAGAAAAATCGACATCTGTAGGGGTTCTGGCGGTTCCTATGGAATTTTCGCCAGCTTATATCTCGAGAACGGTGCGTCCTAGAACAAAAAACACTCACAAGCAGCTGTCGTTGTTCGTTGCAGTATTGTGTTGAAGGCTTCCAGTTTTGCCACATTCGCCTGCATACAGTCGGTGTTCCCCTCCTCCAAAAACAAAACAACCTTTACAACAGTGAATTTTATTCAAAGAAAAAAAAAGTTTCACATACGCCAGAAGCGATGGATAAAAATGGTGCACATACGCCACAGGCACTCGGTGAGGTATGATGACTCGTTGTGAAAATCATAAATCTCTGGCTAGAGATCTGGATGTGATGATGAAATGACCTTCAGCATGTCGATCTTAAAGGCTTCTTAAAAAGATAATGGGCTTATTTGAAGCAGATAACATTCAATTGTTGTTTATGGTTTTGAGTTTGTTTTTCAATTATTATGGGCATACAAAATTAATACTAAATCGCTGTTTATTGATGATGTAAAATAATCAACTACGAATTCTGCCATAACTTGCAGAATACCTAGTTATCGTTGCAACATGTTGCTTGTGGAAGGAAGTGCTATCAAACTTGATAATGGATTGTGTTTGATGATGTTTTTAGTCGCGTCGTGTGCAGTGGAGTACTGCGCTAGGGGCTCTCCATCTAATAGGCTAGCAACTTTCACACTTCACATCTCTACCTGCCCAAATCAAAGAGTATACACCTGTTAAGGAAAATCTCGGCTTCTTCGGCAACTTCGAAGTTCTGAATTAATGCATAAAATTGTAGGTCCCTTCCACGTGCGATAGGACAATAGCATGCACAGCACGGGTATTTGTTGTAGAACTTATGTCCTGGTTCATTTCGGACTGTAGTAACGCATATACATATACAATCACCAACAATGACGTTCATTTGGACAAATGGATTGGACATTTGAGGATTTAAATGCCTCCAAAAATAGCAATAACAAAATTATGCGATAGTCGCACTCCCGTGCAAAATACAAGGTTATCAATATGAAATGGTAGTAGTGTCAGAGTTGGTAGTATGCGTCAAAAATGTCATCTGCTTCAAATAAGCCAATTATCTTTTCAAGAAACCTTTGAAATTGACGAACCCCTCATCGAAAGGATGGCCTCGTTCTGAAGGTCATTCCAAAGAAGTCAAAATAAAGGCATCGACATCCCTAGTCAGCGATTTATAGTTTTCACAAAAAATGCTCATGCCACACCCAGTGTCTGTGGCGTATGTGGACCATTTGTATGCATCGCCTCTGGCGTATGTGTAACTTGTTTTTTTTTTTGTATAAAATTCGCTGTTGTAAAATTTGTTTGTTTTTTTTTTGATGCGGAGGACAACGAGTGTAGGCAGGCAATTGTGGCAACGCTGCAATGAAAAATGAGAGCTGTTCGTGACCACGACGAACAGAGACGAAGGAAAGAGACCTGGCTTCTCAGGAGGAAAAAGAAAGCATGGGAAGCAGGCGATGACGTCCGAAAAATTTACCAAAGGTTGAAACAGCTATCCAATGAATATACGGACAGAAGCCTGTCAGGCCAAATATGGCTAGCATGGAGTAGAGTTAGAGGTGGAAACATAGAAAATAGAAGAGTAGTATTGCGGGCAGCTTTCAAATGTTTTATTTCAATTCCGTGTTGTCTTAAAGTCTCAGCCAAAGGGAGGGTTAAGAGGAAAACTTTCTCTATTCTTCTTCAAAACATTGGTTACATCTGACTGTAACCACGAGTGTGTTGGAAAGTTTTTCTCATATTTTCGCTACTGTTTCAACAAACGCATGGTTCTCGTGAATGAGCAGAAGACTCAGGCTCTACTGAGGCAGACCAGAATCTCCTCTGTCTCTCTGATAAAGCCGAACGGTGAATTCCAGCGGACCAAGATTTCTTTAACTTTCTCTTTGCGAGGTGGTCTAGTATGTTAGCATTTAACTTAAATGGGTGCAGGGATATTGTGACATTCCATATAACTCCTGTACGAATTCACTAGAAAAGGAAATCCATATTCAGTCACAGACAAGGACTGACTGGCTCTGGTTGACACGATGGACAAGGATATTTCTTAATCGATCCACTCCAGTTCACACATTCAATTCCAACCCACCCACATTTTCCTTACAAATTGCTTGTCTCTTTTGCTAGCCTCTTTAGAAAAGCAGAACGAATTCTGTTAAGACTTCACAGCTACCTGAATGAGAGTTCACGCATTCACTTGGATTGAATTTCATAAGTAATCCACAAACAGCCGTCTGACGTCAAGTTACTCCAACGAAGTTTGTCTCCTGAATCGAACCAACTTGCGATGTTGAACTCCCCTCTCATCTCATTCCTTAAGGCTATTTGCTGTACTAAATCTTAAATCAGGGGAACATCAGATATCTCGATCCTATCACAAATTAGAGGCCGCTCCAAACCTCCACCCACTTTTTCAGACTTTCAGTTACTTTAAGACATTTCCAATCAGGTGGGACCTCTTTTAATTTAATATCGCCCTTAAGGGACACTAATCGGATAGGAATTCATTTCGTCGCCTCCACAACCTCAGCCCCCGCTCGTCTTTACCCCAAAAAACATGGCCAACTTAAGTGAAGTCGAAGACTTTTAATTAGAAACCCTGCCTGCACCCAGTTCACTCTCCCATCGCAGAGAAACAAGGCGGTGGGCCGGGTGTAGGATATTCGCATGAAATACTGTATTCGACTTATAATTAAAAGTAAAAGAAAAACAATCTGAATTTAAAGGAATACAAATTTACCTTCGAAATGGCCGTGTTGGCCACGCAAACAGTAGGTGTCTGAGTGCTGCGGCTCAGCTCTGGGCGTCGTGGAGGTGGTGGTGGTGACATTATTGTTGTTCCCCGCTGATCCGTAACTAGATTGCACATGCCTGCAGAGGAAAAATAGAATTATTTCGAGTAATTACAGAGAAATTCATTTTCTTTCTTCTTTAATTTTTTTGCAACCTCCCCAGCCCCGAAATGGCGCTCAGGCGCGAGCAGACGGCGAAAGATGATGGCGTCGTTGGTCGTCGCGCCTACATTCGCCTGTGCATAATCAAGGAGGCAGTAGTAAAAGTTTTTCAATAAAAGGAGAAACGGTGGGGCGTGGGAGAAACAAATTGAATGCGGTGCACTCTGCCCCCACAGACGGAGTTCTTTCAGCGGGAGCACTGCCCTCGTTGTGCAAAATGGTACACCTGCATTGGCCTGGCTTCAATTTGAATTTCTCCTCAAGCCAGACGAGGAAAATCCTGTGTGTGTGTGTGTCCTCTTAAAGTGTGCATTTATGCATATTTCGTCTGGAAGACACATGTTTTCTTATCCCGAAGTAGGTTCATACGGGGGGAGTGGGAGCGGGTGGGTCTTATGGAGTCTGTGTGCCATAACATGACACGGGGGGAATGAGTTCCAGACAGAACTCGGAGTTAAATAAAATTGTCTGTTGCCCTGTGCCCTTCTCGTTCGTATTTCGAAATAAGACCTGAGGTGAAAATTCGTGCAGTTCTGAAACTGATGCTGAAGA
The DNA here is from genome assembly GCA_964034865.1 of Eristalis intricaria. Taxonomy (NCBI): domain Eukaryota; kingdom Metazoa; phylum Arthropoda; class Insecta; order Diptera; family Syrphidae; genus Eristalis; species Eristalis intricaria. The sequence continues at coordinate 7,068,452 of OZ035877.1, read as the reverse complement.
CAGTGAAACGAGTTAAACTGCATAAGCAGTCGAGGAGAAGGCAGAGAGTTCCCTGATGTTCAAGACTGTGAATCGTGTCGTACGATGGAGAAGATTTTGTGGATACTTTGGGAAGGGAGGTGGATTTTTAAGAGAAAACCAGAAAGCTGCTGTCAAGGTACGAGCTATGTTCATTCTCAGCCGATTTCTTAAGACACACTGGATGACGAAGGCTGGACAACGAATGACATCGGACCTGGATTTATGTATTCAGGCTCTAAGAACACGGTTCTGAATGAACCTTGATGGCCAATCGTCGCAACAAAATAGCCCCCGCCCATCTGCTGACCGATTTCTTTATCTGAGTTTGCTTCTTAAAAACAGGTCAATTAGATCCAAGCTTGGTGAGACCAAGATCTGCTGAGCTATTAACAGGGCAACACAACAGGGCGTTGTCCTCTCCCCTCTCTTGTAGAACGTAGCTGAGAATCAAATTCTACTGATACTACGAAAGGACAGGATGCAAGGTCCATTTCAAGGGATTGGCAGGGAATCATTCCCTGTAAACTGATCTGCTACGGCAAGAGCCTTAATTCGGAAGACTCTTAATATCTTCGGATGGTAATCTGCCTCCTATGCCAATCGCTACCGAAAATTACATTCTGAAGCTTGGAATGCTTGCTCATGTCAATCTACTGTGGTCTACTAGCACATTACTTACTCGGCCCCTTATCTTAATATGGCCTGCTCTCAATTCAAAACGCTCACTCGGCCTGATCAGAATGAGTAGACCAAATATCAGAACTCTCATCGGCATTATAACCGGGCACTCGGTCATTGGAACTCACACTTCTAGACTAGGCCTTCCTTACATTGACTTCTGTGGAACCTGCAGAAGCGAGGAGGAGGAAGAAGCTATTGTACATCAAAGCCGGGCAGGTATATGGATGATTCCTATCGAGAAATCAGTAAAAGAAGACTTACTGGCTCCACGGGGCGACCACCGGGTAAAGAACGCTTCGGCGAGATAATATGTCCAACATCCAAGCTTGCTCAACTGAACATTTATTCTTTTCCGCTTGCCTAGGATTCACGACCTTGGGTCCAGGCCAAAGTGACCGACATTTAAAAACAATCTCTAATCCAATGGTGGAACAGCGTGCGCCTATTTGTGGCTAAGAGAGTGCTTACTTTTTAGTATGCGAACTCCGAAAACCTTGGCGACCTTTGAAGGAGTGGATTGACCGGTTTGAATCCAGTCCTTCCTGGATACATCGTTCTCTGCCGAGGACGGCCTATGAACCCTTCCCGACAACTCGTGGGAACCGCAGTTCAAGAAAGATGAGGGTGATGAAATTTTAAATTAACCAAATTCTGTTCTTCTATAAATCAAACCATCTTTGACCGCTACCTCTTCTGATCGCCTCGTTAGGATAAATGTTGTTGCCTCAGCTGACAACGAGTTTGCAGGCAAGCGGATACGATCCTTGCCTCCTAAAAGCAGAGAAAGCAGTCAACGCTGACTCTGAAACTCCAACATTTACTCGTATGCATACGTTCAGCGTAGTCACAGAGAAATCTGGGTGATCATCCATTGGGAAAAGACCAGGCAATCTGCGTATTGTCCCTGACAGCTTCGTCAAGTTCAATTCTGCCTCAAGAAGGCAGTTTCAATGTCACTCATCTCTAACGCTTTATCAAATGACTAATTGGCTTATGGAATTAGAATTAAGCAGATTCGCGTGGTAAGACTACATGCCTATGCTGTAACCTATCCTAAGTCCAGACATCAGTCTATAGTTCCAAACAATAGCAAAAGTCGTGGCCAGCCAATTTCCCCACCTGTTTGCCTTTGCCGCCATTGCTCCCTGGAGAGTTTCACAAGAACAAATCTCTTCACTTGATCCCTTAAAATCGCATTTGCAACCACCAGAAGAATGGTTTGCATAAAACAACGGCCACATCAGAAGAGCTGCACAAATAACGAAATTGAAGGTTATCCTATTTCCAGAAGCTGCCCATGCCACCCAGTTGAAAATTCCAAACACGAAACGAATGAAATCTATTGAATCGCAATCCCGCGGGAACACAAAAAACACACACACACACACAGAGACTCCTTCGGCACCCGCACTGCTGTTTGTGTTCGTTTTTGGTTCGACTTTGCTTTGCAAGGATAAGTTTCACCAGTAAACCACCCGCAAGCAGTCAAAAAGTAAATCTTCCCGCAATCCGTATAAGATCTTGAGGACTTCCAAGGATTTTATTTTTAGATACTTTTTCATTAGTTTTGACGCGTATGGTTTAACGACGGGGGATCACTCAACAAGTTGATGGGTTGACGTGCTTGGTTAATTACCGGAGACTTGATGGTTGGCCATGTCCGTCCAAAAAAAAAAAAAAATAAGGCATGGCCGGTACTCGAAACAGCTTTCAGCTTTCAGATCGGAAAATAAGCAAATGCCAAAAAAACACAGCACTGAAGGGAGATGAAAACTTTCTTCTTTATCCTCGCCGGGTAATAAATGGTTTTGCATATTTTAAGTGTTGGAAAAGAATAACTTGACCATCACCTGGTGTTTCTCCCAGTGCATTAATTTTAAAGTCGCCGGCGCGCAGATGATTGCCGAGACAGAAGGAGGGATTTCGCGACCAATGACGACTGCAGTAGGAAATGTAGTTTTTATGAGGTGAGTTGGAAGAGTTGCACTTCGGCTAAGTGCCTCTCGGCCGCTGTCTGTACTTTGGCAAGGAAGTGCGCTGCCAGTCACTCCAGGGTGGTGGAAAATGAAAGAAAACTTTAAATTAGTTCCAAGGATTTTTACTTATCCGCTTTTGAATTGATGCGACTTAAAAAAGGAAACGTAATCCCGTGACAGGTGATGAGATGAGAAAAGGATATTTCATTGGATTGGGTTTGGGAGCGGTGGAGAGGGGTGTAGATATGGAGTCCGAGGTAATCCTTGGCCTAATAGTCACTCGTGTCGCGATTGGAAGGCACCTACAAATTAACGCCGAATCCAAATTGGTTGTAGATACCGCTCACACTTAGACCAGTATGGGCAGTGATGCCATCCGGATTGAGTGCAACCAATTGGCGCTTGTGACCAAACCAGTTTATCTAGGCTATCCTGATGCCATTCTGTTCCCCACTATTTGCGATGAAAGATGGGATTCGATGTTTGTCGAGGGGTAGGTGACTAGATTCTTCTTGGGATACAAGAGCACCTTCCACCTTTCCAGGAAGGCAGAGAATACGGGATGAGGGAACACTGCTGATGGTCAGTTTTGCCTCGATCAGGGAGAAGTGAACACTAAAAGACACCCAAGCTGGTGCACGTGCCTGAGAGGGTCCTAAGTACAGCTCTACTTAGTCTGAGCAGGCAGAGTGATAGTTTAAGATTGATTGCCGGCCGGGTTAAGCCCAGTGGTGTCTTCTTGTCCCACGTAATTGGCGGAACACAGCGAGGTGTTTGCTGATATTTAGACGGGAAACGCTGAAATGGGTCTGATGGTGAATGAGGGAAAAGCGAAGAAGACGCTGTCCTCATGAAAGGACATTCAACATTGACCTCTTGGAGACAGCGTTACAACAGCCAGTTATAAGTTCGAGGTAGTTAAGGACTTAGTCCTCGTCTAGTAAGAACAACATCAGTATCGAGATCGGAATAGCTTCAGACAACCGCTGTTTCATTAGGCATGAACAGGCAATTGAGTCTGTCTTGGCGTCTCTCTATGATCACTTCCTGCTGCACATGGGCAACCTCAAAAGCCGACGCAGAAGTGATTTATCTCTTCGAGAGTTCTGCGGGCGATCTTTGGTTATGTTTGCGTTGATGAGAAGATTTAACGACGATCTGTAGCTCCGAAAGGTCTTTGACTCCGACGACGAACCTGTGGGGCAACGCAGCTAGCCAGAGATCGCGCTATTTGCAGAGCATCGTTGGTTAATATCCAGCTCCAGCCTGGATTCTGACAGGAAGATGCTACTCTGTTAGATCCGGCTTCGATCAGTCCGTTTAAATTCACAGTGGAACGTCCAGCGTCTGATTGTGAGACGGTCAATTCGATCTGGAGGGAGTTCTGATCAGAGATAAGTTGTTCTCAAACATTCATGGGGCCAGTTGGAGATCAGTGTCCTTGGGGTGGAAGTTGAATTCGTTGAAGAAGGGCGGATTGGATAATTCTGAGTTCAGTCTTGAGTCTTAAGAGGCTCCTCGACACTTGCTACAACTCGCCTGTAGAATAATTCCATCAGATGGAGTAAGAGAAGCATGTTAAGTGCAGCAAACAGTGCAGTTATAGTCTCTGACCATTGTCTGTGAATGGAGAGACGGAGAACTACAACTAGACACCCAACGTACCCATTAAGACGGCCACGAATGCCTAAGAGTTATTTTAATGTTTGTTCACTAGAGACACACAAAGGGTCCTCCTCGTCTTCCAACTCAATCAACCAACAAAGCAGACAGCCTTGATCGGAGAGTAAACTTCCCAACAGCACTCAATTGCTGTTAAATTGTATCAAAATCATCCATTTTCCGAATCACTTTGAGTTCATGATTCAACGCTGTTTTGAGATTCAATTCGCCGAAGGGAGGTGATCCCTAACTGCTTTGCATTCCCTCCCGCTCAAAAACAAAGAAAAAAACAAATAAAACAAATGACATCTGACATTTGTTATCGCCCAAGTCTGACAATCCTCAAGTGATATTGTTTCCCTCAACCGAACAATACGTTAAAATCAAAACAAACTAGTGGATGAAAGTTTCTTCATCCTCCCAGCTCACGATGTGGGACAGGGACAGGACAGGACAAGAAGGAAGACCTGCACAACCATCAACTGTGGCATCCTTGTTGTTCCTCACGCTTCTTCATCGTCATGCTGTGAATTCTCTGAAACTCTCAATCCTCCAGCGGTCAGTGTTGGCCACTGGGAACACACAGCAGAATGGAATAAAATAAAGAGCGAAGAAGGAGAGAACAGAATAAAAACGACAGAGAATGATGGGATGGCATGGCGGAAGGTGGGAGTCTTTCATAGAGGCCAGAGAAAGGAGTGATTTTCCATGTATTCTCGGCAACATCCCTCCAGAGTCGTCGTCTCCTCTCGAAACTTTCCTTGCTTGCTTGCACTCGTCCATTTGTCTCGCAAACGGAACGGGACGGGAACTCGACTTTTCACCATCAATCACTGCACTTTAGACTCGTTTGTCTAAATTTCCTGAAGAGTTAGACACAACCCCAAAGGAAAACAAACAATCATCAGGATATTTGATTTTTCACAAGAAAGGAAGACCGAATCGCTTGGAATTCCTTCTCATATCCCTCCTTTTATTTTCTCTCCTTCTCGGCCTCGTCCTCCATGTCCGCCTCACTCACTCATCCGCATCCTCTCGATGGTTGTCGGCGTCTTTATCTCATTCTGTCGGTTCTGCACTAAGATGCTGCGCTCAAAAGGATATCACACAAAAGCGTGCGATTTTCTGGTGAAAAAGAGGCAAGTCTCATTGTTGCCACACACACTCCTGAGAGATAGACAGATGTGGACCACAAATATTGGCAGAAGCCAATACAACCAAAAAGAAAATGAGGACGTAGGCACACACAAAGGAGCAAATAAAAACGATGAATATCCTTCGATAAAGCATGCGATGATGATATTGTTGGACTGTGCGGCGGCAAACACCAGCGGCACCTCTGCTGCTGCAGTCCAAACAAATCCATCCACAGACCGCCACACTGATAAAGACATACCAGACGGACCGACCATCAGATTATCACCGGGCGTAAGCTACAATGTTCAATGGGAACCACGCCGCAGATAGGGGATTCCGGGCTAACTCCCAACTGTGAGAAGTACACACTGGACTGAGCCGACAATAAGCACAGTCCCCGATGGCAATGGATGGAATCCATCTTTCAAGGGGTGGAATTCTTTGTGAAGTACTCAACGATATGCGATGGTGTCGGTTGATTGTCTTCCTAGGAGTGCTGCTGCTGACTCTGAGCAGGAGAAGGAGGTTGATGATGATGATGACGTTGCCGATATCATTGCCTGTGGGATGTTTGCGGATAAACTTTACGAGGGTAAAGTTTTTCTAAAGACTTTTTTTTTGTTTTTTGTTCAACATCTCGGCTCGCTTGGGTCTTTTTTCTTTTGTCGGTCCTGTGTGTGCTCAGTTTTGTGTACTCAGGATGGAATGTGAAGGATTTCTTTTGTTTAAAGAAAGCGGAAAACACATCAGGTGGGGCTGGAAGTCGGAATTCGGAAGCAGAGGGTGAAGGAATGTCTGTCAAAATGTTTGAAATTCATATCAAGATGGAGCTCATGGACGAGGGTGATGTTTGAGATATTGCCACACTCAGTCATGAACTTAAGATTTAAGACGGAAGAGAATAGAGTTAGCATGAGCCGGTAATTCCCCGGAGTGAGTTGAGTGAGTTTTCGTCACGAAAGTGATGCTTATCCGATTGTTTGTCAAGGAAAATTGCCATTCGAAGATGACTTCTCTCCATTAAGGGATCAGTGGCTGTACCCTTCCTGTTCCACTTTCAACACATTCCGTAATTGAGTCACCAACTTCTGCTCCTGAATGCCCGACATCACTTCATTTATTCCCCGTTATCCAGGACTAGGCCACATACATCATTCATTTAACGACGCCCACAGTCAAACTCGTTCATAAACTTCTTATCGCCGCCTGAATACGACCACCCCCGTACGGCCATAAAAATTATCATAATTGACCCAAGAAAGATTTATCGAAGCGTTATTTTTGCACAAAAATAATTCTCAAAAGGACGACCCTCATGGAAGTGATTAGATCGCTGGACTGCTAACTCCTTAGGTCCACACCACACCATTCGGTCGTCATCACAGACGAGTCGAGTCGAGTCCTCTGGAAATACTTCGATAAAATTATGAAATCGAAATCACACCGTAAATCGTCGTTCGAGCCGGCCATTCTCTCCTCCGGGGTCCTTACAACAACATAATCCTTTCCTTTAAAATATTCAAATGAAGTCAATATCAATAATAATTTATACGCCACTCTCGTCTCGGCGCCGCTGTGGGTGGTCCTGGGTTGACAAGAGACTGGGGCTTTATCGGTGTCTAATATAAGGACATTCGCCATTTGGCACGAGATAAGAATTCATCTTTTCTCGGAGTCTGGGAGAGTGAATGTGAGAGCACTTCCTCCTCTGCAGACTTGAAAGTTCGTCCAAAATATGTACGTGTTCGATTCGTGCAATCCCTCGGAGACGACACACCGGCACCAACCGAGTGAAAGAGACTATCAGCATCCTGGTGTGTCCTGCACACAGTTCAAAGAACAAGGAGACACATCCAAGGGGAATACAATTCAAGGTGTGTAATAAAATAAGGATTATCGGATTTTACGATAGCAATGGGAGGCGGCGCGGCGTGAGCTCAACGTTGCCTGTTCCAGGCCATCGAGGAAGTAAGAGAGCAACTAAGAATATCTATCTTTCCCAGAAATAAGGACGTGTCCTCGTGTAGTCATAATAATTCAATTTTATACTTTCCTTCGGAAGCGCAGAGTCACAGGATTTCGAGCGCTCTGGTCACGGGAAATGGAGCTGAAGCTGTCAAGTGGGAAGTCGGTGGCGTGGTGGCGATGCTGGAGTTCGACAGGATTTCTTTCTTGTTCCTGACGATGTTGATTCTCCCTCAAAGGAAGCCGAACATCTCGATGGTAGAATAACATTTCCATGAATCATTGTCTCAGAGTCCCCCCAATGGGAAACGCAAAAAGGGGACGTCGCAAAGAAGAATATCCCGAAAAAATAAGGACATTAGTGTTTAATATACTCAAAGCGCACCACGCGAGAAAATCACTTTTAGCCAATTCGATTACCTTTTGATCTCTCCCGATGAATGTCATTATCCTTCAAGCGGTGACAAGTTTCATTCTCCAGCTGCACACGAAAAATTCTCTTCGTCTTGCCGCGGATGGAAGGAGCACACTCCACATTGAATGAATAACATATTTGCGTGACACAAAAAAAAAATGAAAGAAAAATAAATAAGGAAGATGAAAACGAAGGATGCCTGATGTCACAGAGAGAGAGAGAGAGAGAGGAGAGTTGCAGGGAAGACGCAAGGCGAAAAACAAATGAATGTAAATAAGTCTAACGATATTACCGTGTTCGTTGTCGTCGCACTCGCATTCAAATTCACAGGTGTGAGCGTCAAGCAGTATTTACGATGAATTTATTACGGCGACATGATACAAGGATATCACTTTTAAGCTGCTACACTCGGAGACAGAAGTGGCAGGCAACGACGACGGAGAGTTGATGGAGTCTCTGGTTTGCTGATTGAATGTAAATGAGGAACTGTTTAACATATATTATCGAACATGGGGGCCATTTGAATGGTTTTTGAGTGTGAGTGGGGGATGCGACTCGATGGAATAGTTTATTTCGAAAAGAAGCATCCTGGGCGTGTCTTTTCAAAGTCAATCACTTTAAACTTTGCACAAAAAGAGAAAAATTCTCTATTCAAGTTAATTCGAAAAAGGGACATTTGGAGCGCCTACGTGCATGCTTGGTTCTCAGATTAGGATTTGGAAAAAACAAGAATCTCTATCTTCTTATCCTTCGTTTAGGAAACATGGAAGTAATCAGAAATGCGAAGATCCTGAAGCATACAGAGATTGAATAGCGCCCTTCGTAGACTTAGAATTTGGGTATAAAACACTGATCCCAGTAAGAGAAGACTGGGGAAAAGAAGTATACACAGGCGGTTCCGAAGTGGAAGACGGACCAGCAGTGCTCCCGATATCGCAGGGGATTTCATTCTCCCTGTCCCGTCGACTGCCTAACCGTTGTACGGTATTCTAGGCATCCAAGAGGCTGCCTATCGCTTATACTTAGACAGTCATGGCTCTGAATGCAGCATCAATTAAATCAAGGATGGCACAATTTTGACGTTTATCAAGGAGATTGCGGTCAGGTGAAACCTTCCAGGCAACGAAAGAACCGAGAAGTTAGCTAGAACAAGAATGTGTTTAATAATAATATAGGTGGCGCTACAGTCCGAGGCGGACCTGGGCCTAGCTTCTCAGCAACCACTCGTGTTGTGCGTGCTATTATTCTTTCACGAGTGAAAGAGACCTACAGTTTAATGCCGACTCCGAACGGCTCAGTTGAGAAGCTTTTTTCTAGACAGACAATGCAGGACAAGACAATGCAAGAGCTGTAGGAATAAGGACCAAGACTTGCAAGAACAAGTAAAAGCACGCGAGGCAAATATTCATGCAGCATCCTAAGAAACGTCAGGCAATAAAATTCTGAGAATACAAATTGGCTGTAACCCAGCAAAGGAATGGATCATCTATTCTTTTCTCCTCTCTTAGTATGCCATGCAATCGCAGGCCTGGCCTTCGTCCTTCTTCTCTACTCTGAGGCAGTCGTCCTTGGTCTTTGGCAATAAATCCCATCGTGACCATCTGTCGCCATAAAGTTTTAGACTGAGGTTAGGTTAAGGTTAGGTTAGATGGTTGATAGCTCTGCGTAAGCCCCGTCTCACTTAGGTCTTGCCTTGGACTGCCGTGTGTTTCAAGCCTGCACCCTCCAAAGCGCGACATTTCCCCTCTCCTCGTACTTTAACCAGAAGCTAATTGCCAAGTCGGAGGCGTCAGTCACTACCTCCTTAAATCACATTAAAAAATACTAAAACCACGTTTCACTCTTCATCTGTTGTCTCTAGCCAGTACCCCTCTGCAGTCAACACACCTCAACCTGTCATCACACTTTCCCCCACGTCATTTCCTACCTTGTGCTGTCACCTGATCAAACTTGTCAGTGATTTGCTGTAGTAAATCCCTCCAAAAACGACACACATTCTTTGTCCATGCCCAACAAAAAACACAATTATTGGTTTCGGGTGCATTGTAAACTAACAAAGACGATTTCACAATCACCCGGAATACACTCAGCCACCAGGCGTTATCTGCACAAAGTCAATTCATATAAATTCCGGAAGACACGTACAAGGTTTCTCAAGATGCGACTTAACGTACAAGGCGACCAGGTGTAGCTCTCGAGAAAAAAAAACCGATTTCGTGGGACACTCTTCAAAACTAGCGCTCCCCTCAAAGGATACGATCTTGGTACAAATCACACACCCACACAAGGACTTACATAATAAACGGCGAGTTCTCCCTGCGGTCCATGTTGAAATTTCCAAATCCCGAATCCTGTTGCTCTTATAAAATTCTCCACTCTCGCCCTTCAGTCTTCTGCAAGCAATTTCTTTTCTCCCACGAGCACCGGAATTTTTTTTTTTTGTTCTTCTTCGTCGGAAAATTAGTTTCCCAGTTGCACACGAAACATCAACTAGTTTTACCCGCGCACGTCTCCCGGAACTCACCGCGGAGCACTTTGCGAGACTTATCTTTTGCCGCAGATAAGCAAATCAGCGATAAGACCTCGGGGCGAACTAAAGATGCGATGAGACTTGATGCCAATAGCCAAGCTCAGCCACACAGAGACTAGAGTAAACAATGGATGATGCTGAATAAAGAATTTCCACTCCGAACCACGAAATTCAAACTGCATCTAGTTGTGATGGTGCGTTACGACTTCTCCTCGACGATCACACTACCATGTGGCAGCTGGGAAGATGTTTTTTCGTTTGTCAACGGGCTGACGACGTTAGATACTCTCGCGCGGACAGAATATTATCTTTAGCCCACCGTTTGCTCTTGGGCTTTGGCAAGGGCGAGGGGTTTGGCTTTGTTACTTTTGAATTTTGATTAGCTAACGGGATATATAAATGACGTATTGTTTGCCCAAGACAGTTCAAACACGCTACAGAGAGTAAGGTGCTTTTTTTTATGGTTTGCTTACACTGCTTGTCTTGGGAAAGAATTTATTTCGCTTCGTCTTTGATAAGATTTACTGTGTTGGATTCATTGGTGTGTGCTGTAAAATTAGTTACCTCTTTCCCTTAGTGGATGCTGTCCGTTTGAGCCTTGAGTTGTTGACTGAGAACATGTCCTCAGCACAAACATTCAAAGAAACCTTTATAAAATGAAATTCAATATACTCCAAGCCAATTGATATTCAATACATCTGCTCACTCAATGAAACGCAATCATCATCCACATTGTCCTTCACATGCACACCAACCTCTCTCAGATGAAATACGCTCCGGCACTTGATTAACTCTCATTTATTTAATTCCATGCTACCCACATCGCCTGCTAGCACATGCATAAAGCGCTTTATGACACTCCAAAGGCAGAGAATCACAACACAACCCAAATCCGCCGAAAAAAAGAATTCATAATCCCGCAAACGAACAATACTCTGTTAATTGTGTAGCCAGTGAGTGCACTTGGATCACGTTACGAAACAAAGAGCGACTCGCTTTTGCAGAGCTCAATTGCATGCTTATACGATGCAGTCTTGTGGTCTGCGTTGGCCACTGGATTGGTTGGAGTTCCGACGGTCTACATGGAATGGCAGTGGCTCACCCCGTACACTTATTGTCATGAATTGTGGGAGGGAGAGTGCCAGCTTGAGGAGGATTAATTAAAACCCAGAGAAAGAACCAAAACAACAGGCCAGTGGTTTGTTTCTATAAATATATTTGTCTCTCTTTATTTACTTAAAATTAACTTTCTTCAGTTTGAGTGACCTAATTGGGCGAATGACTTTCCGGCGCTCCTCGCGGTGCTTTCGCATCTCGAACTCACGCTTCTTCTCGTCACGCGATGGCTTCTTTGTCTCGAACTGCATCTGCCGATTGCCAGTGCTTCCGCCAATGAATTGCACGTTCCCGCTGGCTTCTTGTTCCTTGCGGACACGATCCTGGAGGCTCATGCGGTTGACTTTCCTCTTGATAGTACTTAACTCCAACTTGGTTGTGCTTTCGACGGCAACCATCTTTGGCTTGCGCGCGGGCTGTGGAACTGTTTCCTCTGCATCGTCGTCGTTTTCTTCATCCTCTTCGACTTCCTCTGTTCTTTGGCGCTTGACGTCTTTGTAGGCCTTCTTCATTTGCTTTGAGAATTCCCTTGGATCGTCATCGTCCGAGCTCTCTTCGCTCTTCTCCTCTTCGTCGTCACGTTCTTTCTCGAAGCCAAAGAGGTCCTCGTCGTTGTCAGACTCTTCGTGTGGCTTTTCCTCATCCGCATGAAGTTCAGCCACCCTAGCCACCTCGACGCGTTTCTTGATCTCCTTGACCTTCGACTTCTCTAGACGATTGAGCACTGGGGCCAGCATTTTGTACTCCTCGGCGTTCTTGTTGATGGTGAAGTCGGGGTTTTCGAACATGGCCTTGAAACGGTTGTCCTCAAGGAGGTTAGGAACCTTCTTGGTTTTGGGGGTTGGATTTGATTGTTCATCGATGATCTTGAGGGCCAGTTCTTGATTGATTTTAGGCAGGTTGGACTTAATTTGAAGTCGGCTCTTGCGTTCGGAGGCGATCTCCTGGCGGATTTTGTCCTTGCGGAAGCGATCGAAGGCGAAGGGCTCGACGATGGCCTTGGCCTTATTATACAACCGCACGTCAATAAAGTAGCTACACGAGAGGAGATAGTTAGATCGAAAAGTTTTGGTGTTTTTCGTGAACACTTACCCGTGCATGTAACCCTTGAGCAGGTTTGTGCCAATGAGGTTCTCCAAGTCAAGCTCCTCGAGCTCCTTCTGTGTGATGAACTGATAGTCGTCGTACATATTTTCCACGACCTCCGATTCGATCTCCTCTGTGAGATTGTCCAGGAACGAGCACCATCTGGGTGCTGGGCCCATCGATGGTATGTAGTACGTCTGCATTTTGACATCTTCCTGTGCGATGAAGAACATACCGGTTTCGGGTATGGTGCAGAAATCATTGAAGTTTGAAGTCGACTCCACGTATGCGACCTGTTTGCCGGTGGACTCCTCCCACACCTTGAGCATAGCTGAGTCAAGGGAATACACAGTTTGGTGGGTTGGGTTGAAATCTAATCTCTTGATGGGCAGCTTGTTCAAGTGGTCCTTGACTAACAGCGGTTCCCTTGAACGTATGTCATACAAGAGTACATTTCCGTTGGCTGTTCCTACGGCCATTTGAAGGTCGTTCTTGAATTTCAGAGCACTGACCTGAAAATTGAAAATGGAAGGATAAGTCTGGAGTTTGCGGATAGACTTGATTGCATTTACCGAAGGGAACTTCTTGGATTGTGGACATTTCATTGCGATGTCGAGTGTAGCGCATTTTTTGCGGTCCCTTGGATCCCAAGCCTCCACTGTACCTTCTTTTGAGCCTACTACCAACAAGTGGTGTTCCGGATTCACGTCGCATACATTCAGACATGTGGCCGCGGACTCATATGGTTGAAGGAATTGTCCACGCTCAAGGTTTAACCTGAAAATATCCTAGAAATCCAAGCTGTCATATATTTGCTAACATCAATCAAACAACCAATTTACACTTGAAGTTCCTACAACGAACAGATCACAGGATGGCGAATGATATTTAATATCTCTGCCAAACCTCGGAATTCGCAAGCGATAGTGCCTTCCATGTGCGGCGTGGATCTCCAAATACCGATCGCATTGAAGAAATACCTAAGAAGTTCACATTTAGTCAAGGACTCAACGCAGGCGGCATGTTTCTTACCATTTTGCTGTAGTCATCACTCAGAACCTCAAACGTAGTTACTTCCGAGTCGAAACATCGCTCAAATTTAATTGACAAATTAGAGACTTCAAAGCACTTGACTCTGGGCTTGTATGTTCCTGTGGCTAAGATATATTGATTATCTGGACTCATTCGGATCGATGTGGATACACCGGGCATGTCAAAATCCTGGATCAGTTCAATTTGGCGCCGGGAGTCGACTTTTTTCATCAACTGCGACCGCTTCCTTCGATCCGTCAGCCACTGGAGACAAGGAATTCGAGTTAGATTTGGACATTGGGAAAACAGGGGATAGTACTTACTTCTGGTACAGATTTTCCAGCGCTGAGGTTATATATTTTCACATCATTTACGTCGGAAACAAACATTTTGTTAGCAAAATTTATATCATCTCTTCACGGTGGAAATAGTAAACAAGAAATGTCAGCGCACGTGTGTGAACAGTGAAATGACAGTTCAGTTCTCAGGGTTTTCGTTGAGTGTTCGATGGTGGTAGTTCACAATTGACCCAAGTAAAATGAATGAGTAAACGAGTTGAAGCCTTTGGATTAAGTCACTTTTGAATTCTGAGTATTAAGTAATCATGGCATAATAACACCGCGTGTAAGTGACTAGATCTGTAATTAGTGTAGGGGATGAAGAAGTCTACGAGAGTAATTACTTTACTGTCAAATCTCACTGAACACCGCCCATGTTCTGATTCACACGAGACTACCAGTATTCATGGATTCCAAATCATTCCAGGAATACATTTGTTTTCAATCCATTGTGATTGGTTCACATTTTAATTACATTTTTCACTTCCTCGGTCGGGTATAGTTGTTCTAACACGAAAAAGGGTACACAGATTTTCTCAGTTTTTCTAGCATTTTAACGAAAAACATCTTTATCAAACTATTGAACAAAACAAAGCATTTATTTCTACATAATCTTCACTATCGGCAGTGTGCTAAAATGTCAGTCATAAGCTAAATAATCGCGTTAACTTTCTATGAGTAATAATAATCAATCCCCCCCCAAAAAACACGAAAAGCCAAGATACGACAAAAACGCAAATAGAATACAAAAAAGAATATAATAATACGCTTATCAGTGATTATTGAATACAAAGAATCGAGAGAAGAAAACAAATTTAAAGTGATTTTACAATTTTCAACAAATCAAATTTATCCCCGGGAGTGAATTAATCGGTAAGTGCATATTGCAGTTCTTCTACGCAACACATTTCTCGTTTGTATTTTCCTCTGGCATTGGGTGAAAAATCAATGTAAAATGCACAGAGAATTGTATGGAGATCTCGGCATTAATCCATTGCTTGGTTGATGTATGCTATGAAACCAGGTAGTCGTGCCATTCAGGGGTTTTTTTTCTGCCTTGCGTTCGTCGTAGATGTTGGTTTGTGTTTTTCTTTTTGCAGAATGCAAACAGCTGAGGGATGCTGATAGTTTTGATAATCCCTCGCTTCCTCCCCTGAGGGTCCGTGTGTGACTCATTGTTTGGGTTTCGCAGATGTTTGGTTTGTATCCGTCTCTTGTTTTGATCAGTGATTGGTGCACCGATAAGTACACGTACATTTGTTATACCTTCCCGGGAGGGGTGGGGAAATGCTTCAGTGTGCCCATCATATGACGATCGGTTGAAGATATGTCGACATTTTTTTTTTCTTGCTTCTGTATTTTGTTGGGTAATTATTATTGTGTCTCATAGGTCGAAGTGTGATTGAACTCTATGCCTTTTACGACGAGGGCACATGCTTGCGTCACTTCGACTCTTTATTTCGCATGCTTTTGATGTAGTTCGTTGGAGATTAGTCCACATAACAGATGGCTTTGTTGACTAGGTAATCAAAGTCACCTTTTTATCGATAAAACATGTGTACGTTGTAGACAGTATTGCCTAGACTACTGGTCGAAGCGGTTTCAGTTGTGTAAAGGTGGGTGTGATTTTTCGACTATTGCTTGTGAAGAAGCCGATGACACTTGTCAAATAAACACTATCGCTCCCCAATTCGATGGGAGTTTATTGTTATTTTGTTGTTTTATTACTTGTCTATTGCATTGACTCATAGAGGAACTGGTGAATTCGCGTGGACCGCGAGTTGGTTTTTTTTTTTTTTGTTTGAAAGGTTTCAACCTCGGTTTCGCTTTTCACAATTCCTTACCATGTGTGTATGTAACAACTCCAGCATGAATTTGATAATCTTCTGGGTCAATATCACAAACGGATGATATATAAATCTTCTCCGAAATGCTGGTCTCCAATGCAGCCATAAAGTCGACAATTTTGATAAGATAACATTAAAATGGATGCTTGTCAGAGAAGACACGCAGAACGGGAACGAAAAGTGAATGCTTATCAACGAAAAAGTCAACTTCCGAGTTCCGAGTGAACAATAGATAAAGTCTCGCCATAAACACAACTCTTTATTATCAATTGCGGTGTTGGTGTTCCCATGGACAATTTTGCCTGGATTTGAACATCAACTTTGTGCAAGTTACTCTTACATTATTGACCGTCGGATAATGTTTCATCTTGAAGTTGATTAAGTGACCCAGTGACCATGTAATTGCTCGTCTCACTCTCACAACTCCTAAGGGGAAATAGTTCTCTCATAAGCTCCAACCACTGTAACAACAACAGTTGTTGTTACTGTCTTATGTTTCACTGTCCCCTCCTCTTCACATTCGTTATAACCACGCCAAGTACTTAATCACTTTCTACGCACTTTCAACCATTTCCCAAAATTCTCCCCGCTAAACCGAACCAGTTTTCTGAATCTCTCTTGCTCTTTACTAAGAAGTACAACGAATACATTCGTCATGCACCAAGAGGTACTAATGGCATGAACTTCGAGTCTCTGCCCCTTTTACTGCCCAGTGCTACTGTGCAGGGTTCCCTTGCTCGTCTGAAGCATTCAATAGCTGACGACTTTCTGTGCGACTGGTTTGTTTTTAATTTCCAGGTCACCGGCAAATTTATATAGTACTCCAGTTGCCATCGGTTATCGCCAGAGCCTCCCACCGAGCATAATGAATTATTGAAATACCTCACTACGCCACTTCGAGGCGACGCTGATAAGGCTTCGCGCTCGACAATTGTGTCCCTCCTTTGCTGCATACGCTGTGCAAACATTGAAATGTGCAATAGCACAACTCCAAGCATGGAGATCGTAAATCAAATCAAGGAGAAGAGCGACATGATACTGGAGCGTTGTAATCCAATTTGATGAGGTTCCATTGATGTAGATTGATCAACTTTCTTGTCGTTCTCATTCTCAGATACCATCATGTCGTCGGCACCGTACAACTACAACTACATCTTCAAGTACATCATCATCGGAGACATGGGCGTAGGGAAATCATGTCTCCTCCATCAGTTCACAGAGAAGAAATGTAAGTGTGCCGAAAGGAGGATGGGAGAGGAAGAGGGAGCCGCTCTTACAGATTGTCTCTTTCTCTTGCAGTTATGGCCAATTGCCCACACACAATTGGAGTCGAGTTTGGGACGCGAATCATCGAGGTTGATGACAAGAAAATCAAATTGCAAATCTGGGACACTGCTGGACAGGAGCGCTTCCGTGCTGTGACACGATCGTACTACAGAGGAGCAGCTGGGGCATTGATGGTTTACGACATCACAAGGAGGTAAGAAATCTGGAGGAAGGAGGATTTAATTTCAGAATTGAATTCACACGCAAACGTAACTTTACAGGTCGACCTATAACCACTTGAGCAGCTGGCTGACAGACACAAGGAATCTCACCAACCCCAGCACTGTTATCTTTCTGATTGGCAACAAGTCCGATTTGGAAAGCACCCGGGAGGTCACATATGAGGAGGCTAAAGAATTCGCCGACGAGAATGGACTGATGTTCCTCGAAGCCAGTGCCATGACGTAAGTTTGATAAGGACGAGACAGGCGAAAAGGGACTTACATGAAATTGTTTTCTTTTACTTCCAGTGGGCAAAACGTCGAAGAGGCATTTTTGGAGACAGCTCGAAAAATCTATCAGAACATCCAAGAGGGTCGTTTGGATCTGAACGCCTCGGAGTCTGGGGTCCAACACCGACCATCACAACCAGGCCGAACTTCGTTGACAAACGAAACACTCACTAACAAGGATCCGTGCTCGTGTTAAGTGTGTCGATTTTCTTTTTAAGTGATATCAAATGGGCGTAAAGTAATTTCTGTGTGTTTTTTGAAGAGTGCGCGACGCGGGGATGTCCACAGATAAATAATAGTGGAGTTCGATGGTTAGTCGGGTTTATATCTTATTTTATTCACTCTTACCTATTTTCCCACACACAAACTCACATCCAATTCCTCCCCCCACTTCTCTCACTTCTTCTATGTGACTAAGAAACGGCCAAATTTCTCACTCCGTATTAGATATACTATGTATTTGATTGCTCCAAACAAGAAAACCGAAGACTTTTCTTCCCTCTTGACTACAAATTATATTTATTTTTTGTATATAAGAGAGAAAAGTATATATATATATAAAGTAAACCTAATTGAATGTTACGTTATAAATAAATAAATAAAATAATAAAGTGTGGTATTCGTTGAATATATATTATATATATGTATGGATAGACAAGTAAAAATATATAACATAATAGGTTATGACGTATTTTTCTCTCGTATGGCACCATTGTAGTGATATCACGTAGTTAAATAAATGTTTTTTGTAGTACCATTTATATCATTTGTATTAATTTAAAGTAAATATATTCATATTTTCATGAAATCTGCAACAAAATAAGTTTTGATTTGTTTTTAACAAAGAAGTGAGTCTGAAATGGCTTGTGTGTCGACCTTAAAGAAAAATGTGTGTGGTTAGGGTTCGTTCACAAGGAAGTGACATTCAGTAGAACACGATGGAAATGGAATTCAACTGTCATTTCTTGTTTGCCGGTATTTCTGCATTGCGAAAATCAGCGCGGGAGTACTTTGTTTATACGAACCTCGCTGGCATTTGTTTATAATTTTGATTTGCATTAAAGTGAGAACTGCCTTAGAAAACGAGTATTAATTTTGTCCATAAAAAATGGATAACCTAAAGCCGGTGAATGCGTTGAATTTAGGTAAGCACACGAAGACTTTCGCTGAGAAGGATTTCGATGGGAATTCTACTGAATCTACTGAAATCATCAGGCATTGTCCTTCAATCATGTATTGTCTTGAGATGCCTTGATTTATCGGAACCAACATTTATATATCTTTCCAGATGTAAATGCGCAACGAAATTTCATGAAGTTCTTTGCAAAATTAGGCGAAGTAAGACTGTACCTCAAATTCTCTGTGTCAAATATAATGCGTTCTCCTTTCAGAAATCACCAACGACAGTCCGCTTCTTTGATCGCTCCGACTACTACTCAATTCATGGCTCCGAGGACACAGAACTTGTCTCGAAAATCATATACAAATCCACTGCGTTCATCAAAATCATGTGTCCCGAGGGTGAAGGTGAAGAGTTGCCTTACATAACCCTGTCCAAGAACAACTTTGAAGCAGCAATCCGTGAGCTGCTGCTCGTCAAGAACTACCGCGTTGAGGTGTACATGAAGAAAGCCGGTTCTACCGAGTGGAAAGTCGAGTACCGTGGCTCCCCGGGCAACCTGATTCAATTCGAAGACTTGCTATTTTCGAACAAAGAAGTGCTCGTCGGCACTGGGATTGTGTCTCTTCAGATTCGCATGGAGGGGGCTCAAAAGAAGATCGGTTTGGTGTCAGTCGAACAGAATGATTGTCTCTTCCTGGTCACCGAGTTTGTCGACGACGATTTTTTCACAGAGCTTGAGGCAACAGTAGTGTTGCTCGGCCCAAAGGAGTGCCTGTTGCCCAGCGCTGAAGGAGAGGTAAGTTTGTGTTTTCATATGGTCCCTGCAGCTTATTTAAGACCCTTCCATCCCACAGTACACAGCCGTCAAAACGCTCATGGAACGAAATGGTGTGATGGTGTCGTCGGCAAAGAAGACTTCCGGAGAAAAGTCGGACCTGCTCCAGGATCTCAACAAGTTGCTGAGGTTTGCTAAAGGCCAGCAGGAAGACGCCTCCACTCTGACAGAAATGGGGCTTGAACTTGCAATGGAGGCCCTCCGGGCGGCCATCAACTATCTCAGCCTCGTGTCGGATCCCGGTAATTTGGGTCACTACGAGCTGAAGACCTTGAGCCTCAATCGCTACGTGCACCTGGACGCAGCCGCAGTGTCCGCACTGAACATACTTCCCAAGCCCGGCACACAGCTCTCTTCGCCAGCGTTTCGGTGGCAAAGCATTCTGGGAGTCCTCGATCATTGCCGCACAGCCCAGGGGCACCGTCTGATGGCGCAGTGGGTGAAGCAGCCGTTGCGCAGCAAGGAAGTTCTTAACGACCGCCACGACGTGGTGCAGTGCCTCACCGAGAGTCCCACAATCATGACAACAATCCACGATGACTACATGAAGCGCATCCCCGACATTTTGATGCTCACCAAGAAGCTGATGCGCAAGAAGGCAACGCTTCAAGACCTTTTCCGCATCTACCAAGTAATCCTGAGGGCACCAAGGCTTGTCAGCACACTCCAGGGGCTTGAAAACGTCACCGTGACGAACGTCATCTGCGACCCGATGAAGAGTACTTTATCGGATCTGCTGGGCCTGAAGCAGATGGTGGAGCAAGTCATTGACCTGGACATCGTGGAGAACGGC
This sequence comes from Eristalis intricaria, assembly GCA_964034865.1. Taxonomy (NCBI): domain Eukaryota; kingdom Metazoa; phylum Arthropoda; class Insecta; order Diptera; family Syrphidae; genus Eristalis; species Eristalis intricaria. The sequence goes on along the minus strand of OZ035877.1, from coordinate 7,048,117 downwards.
GAATACTTGGTGAAGGCGTCGTTTGACGACAACCTGCAGGAGATGAAGGACCGCATGGATCGGCTCCACCAGAAGATGGAGAAACTGCTGGCGAAAGTAGGCGATGATCTCGACCTAGACAAGGGCCAGTCCGTTAAGCTCGAATGTGTGTCACATCTTGGCTATCACTTCAGAATGTCGCTCAAGGATGATTCCGTGCTGCGGAAGTCCAAGACCTACAAGGTACTGAACGTGATCAAGGGCGGTGTGCGCTTCACATCCGACAAGCTGAGCGAGTACAGCCAGGAGTTCACCGAGATCCGTGAGCAGTACGAGGAGCAGCAGAAATCCATCGTAGAGGAGGTCATCAAGGTGGCCAAGGGCTACTCAGCGCCACTGACCTCGCTGAACAACCAGATCGCCCAGCTGGACTGCTTGGTGAGTTTCGCTGTGGCTGCTCACAATGCCCCGACTCCGTACGTTCGCCCGAAGATGCTCGACGAAGGCTCGGGAGAGTTGACGCTTAAGGACATCAGGCATCCTTGCCTCGAGCTGCAAGACAACATCACGTTCATCTCGAATGACGTTGAGTTCAAGAAAGGTAAGGAATCACAGCCGCCTGAGATGTGAATGCACCGATTGATTGTGTCTTCCAGATGAGTGCAACATGTTCATCATCACCGGCCCCAACATGGGCGGCAAGAGTACCTACATCCGGTCCGTCGGCACAGCCGTCCTCATGGCCCACGTGGGCTCGTTTGTGCCCTGCTCCAAGGCAACCATCTCGATGGTTGACTCCATTCTGGGACGGGTGGGAGCCAGCGATAACATCATCAAAGGTCTGAGCACGTTCATGGTCGAGATGATCGAGACATCGGGCATCATCAGGGTAAGTGGGGGACGGCAGTTTTCTTGGGGGAACTTGATCCAACTACGTTTTCTTACAGACTGCCACCGAGAAGTCGTTAGTGATCATCGACGAGCTAGGACGCGGGACGTCTACTTATGAAGGTTGCGGCATCGCCTGGTCAATTGCCGAGTAAGTGTACAGACGACACCCGCGTGTCAAATGTTAGGAGTAACGTTTTCATCTTTCTTTCTTTCGAAGGCACCTCGCCAAGGAAACGCGCTGTTTCACCCTGTTCGCCACGCACTTCCACGAGATCACCAACCTGGCAGACACGTGCTCCACCGTGAAGAACTGCCACATGGCAGCGATGGCTGACAACGAGAACTTCACCCTCCTCTACCAAGTGCGTCCAGGTGTCATGGAAAAGAGCTTCGGCATCCAAGTAGCCCGACTGGCTAACTTCCCCGACTCCGTGGTCAAGGTGAGTGCAGAAAGGGTTCGATTTCAGGCAGTTTCTAATCTCATGCGTTTTCTTTCCCAGATGGCACAGAACGTCTACCACGAGTTCGAGGACGAGAACACCGAAAAACGCACCAAGAAAGACGAGGAACTCATCAACAAGATCGAGACAGCCATCGATAATCTGTCGTCCGGCAACAACCTCGACATAAACGAAGGTGATCTCACCAAGCTGGTGGAGCAGTTCAAGAAGGACATCCAAGAGCTCGACAGTGAGTACTTCAAAGCAGTCCTGTCCACGGCAAGCGATTGAACAGAGACGCAAGAGCACCAGAATCTCAACGGGTGCACGCAGCAGCCTTCATAGCATTTAATCAGTATTTTTTTTTTGTTAATGTTTTTTGCATTCACATGTATTTTATAACGAGTTTTATATGAATTAAAGAATTTCCAACTGAGAAAGTTGTAAAACAAGTTAAAACTTTTTTTTTTAATTTCCATAGGCCCTGGATTAAAGGTAAGCTCTGGTTTGTGGTTCTTAACCCTCGGCTTGCGGTGCCAAAGAAAGGCCACAAACACACACACATTGACACGATTCTCTGAAATTCACGAAAACCACAAATCGAGCTAAAATACTAGTCGCCCAGAATCAACAGCAAGCAAATTTCACGTTTTGACGAAAAATTCAGGAATCCAGGCAAAATTCACGAATCTACGAAAAACCCACAAATTCCCAGAAGTACTAGTCGCCCAGAAATGGTAGCAGGCATCCTTCGGGTTCTGTGCCATGCTTAATAGAACACATTACCCGTGTCTCCGCTGATCGTCATGTCTTTGCTAGTCGAGGAATGTGCCTAAGCTAGTTGTTCCCAGGATTGTGCCTGTGCTTATAGTGGGCACAAATGTGGCTGTGCTAATGTGCAACTGCTAGTCATGGACACAAATCAACTGACCGAAAAACCGTGCATATGCTAAAATATTTCCCAATGTGGTTGGGACCTTGCTAAGCTGCAAGAAAAGTGCCTCTGCTAAGCAGGACACAAATTGACACCGAAAATGGGACCAAACTTCGGAATGTGTTTGTGTATTTGCTAAAAATATTCTCCATTGCATATTCCTGGGGTGATCAAGCTTGGTTCACTTACCAGGTATGGTAGCCTTCTGTCATTTCTGGTGGCCTGGTATTTTAGTGAAATTTTTAACTTTTTCGTGTTTTTTGATAGAATGAAAAAATTGAACGACACGTTTGTTTTAGTCAATTTTCAGTTTTTATTGATTTGTTTCTTTTGTGTTTTAAAACAATTTTACATATTTTAAATACTCAAAAAATAATTTTAAATATTACATATTTAAATAAAGGCAACATTTCCACTTCTATATTTCATTTGGCTTCATATACATTTATATAAATAACAAGGATGGATGAGATAATAGTAAATATATGTAACTTGAGTATTCTTGTGTGTGTATGTGAGTAGTTTGTTTGTGCAAAACTTAGCTTCATGAGTTGTTATCCACGATGAATGTGGGAGGAGGGGAGTGCTGGAGTTTGTTATGATAACGTAGACATGTGTATGAGTATGTCTTGTGTTTGATTGAAGGTGCACATAAGTTGTATCACGAAGGATTGAAAGTTCTGAAACCCTTTTTGGCAGAGGGACGGACTGGACCGACACACTATGCGTCTGCCGCGGTAAACATCTACAAAATTTAACAACAAACAAATACAAAATAATTGTCTAGGTCGACGGTAGGAGATGACGGCGAGACATCCTGTCCTGGTGTGGGTGAGGATGATGAGTAATTGTCTAAACGCTTCTTCTTGGCAATTGTTGGGAGAGACAGAGAGAGAGAGAGTGACGGTGAAAGAGGTACAAAAATGCTAGAATATCTAGAAAATCATGGTGGGGTCCTTAAGTCTTAATTAAGTCGCTAGGTGGTTGACGATCCACTGAAGGTTACGCATCCCGATGAGGACGACAAAGCTGGTGACGAGGGCTGTGAAATTCAGTCCAATTGATGATGCGTCCCCGCAGTAGGTGTACTCTTCTTCCTGCAAGAGGAATCAAATGAAATCAGTAATTCATAACGTCCAAATGGAAGCTTACATCTTCGTGCTCTGTGTAGCACTCTTCAATTCTGCGTCGTTCCAGGAAACTCATATTCAGCTTGTAGCAAGGGAATTCCGTGTCGTATTCAATGCGAGTTGGTTGCGTGGTGGATTTACGCGGCTCTGTTGAGTACATCACCTTGACGACGATAAGCAGGAGATTGGACTTGGGGATGCGCTTCAGATGGAACGGCCGCGAGTAGTTTGCCTGCAGGGCATTGCTGAAGTGCAGGGTGTCCTCTTGCAAGATGTACAAGGTGGACTTCATGTCGCAGTGATCGTACTTGGGCTCTGGAGGGGGCTTCGGGAAGACCTTCTCTTCTTCGCCGCCTTCCAGAAGTTTTGCGGTCTTGCGGGAACCAGGTATTTGCATGGCCATGTCCCCATCGTAGTCGTCATCATCGTCGTCGTCGTAAACTACGAGGGAAAGAAACACACAATTAACCGAGTTCTTTTCAAAGTTAAATCCAACCGTACATGGCATTCCAGTGGCCCACAATCGCACTCGACTCCAGTACCAGAACATCTCGGTCACGAGCCACTTCAATCCCAGCTTCAGAAGTCCGATTGGCTGCGACGGATAGGGGAAATGATAAATTGGTTGGAAGGTCAACTAAACTTGAACTCACATGAAGCATCGAATGCGCATCACTGGAACTCTCGATGTCCTCCTTGCACAACGCCTGGTAGTCGTACACATCGATGTTCTTGAAGATGCCCTTCTCCACCATGGCGTCCATGACCGCGCCCTCGATTTCACCGAAGAACCGCCCGGTGTCGTTCAGATTCTCGGACAGGACCACGTAGGCATTGTTGTCCACCACGTAGCACTCGTGTTCGTCCGTGTTGCAAGTCTTCACACAGCCGTTGCACTGGAAAGACAATCGACATTACGAGAGATCCATCACCCGCTAGCCTGGCTTACATTCTCCTCCGAGGTGATGTTTGCGAACCGCTCCAACATCAGTGCGTGTGTGAACTGGAACCCGACCACACAAGCGGGTGCCTCCAGGCCTCCGTCTCTGGGGAATATCGCATGCGATGCAGTGACTCTCAGCTCCGAGTCCTCGGGGGGATCGTTGGCATGCGGCACCGAGTACACAAAGCTGTCCGGGTCGATTTTGTGCTGAAGAATGGCGCTCTTGTACCACGTCTCGTCGATGGCTGTCGTGTGGTAGTCGCCGAATTCTCGGTCTGTGTCCACTTCCACTTCGCCATAGATGAACTGCCAGCGGGTGAGGCCACTCATGGTGGCCACGAAACGAAGTGTTGCATTGTACCGCTCAATCAGAGTCTGCTCCTCGGGATCTGCGAATTTCCACACTCCGTAGCAGGAGTTTGTCACTTTGGCCTCGAAGATGAGCAACTGGACCAGCTCTTTGTTGCAGTAGTAGGCGTGGTCGCTGAGTGTCTTGCGGCCGCAGTTAGCTGGAAGAGATGCATTTTGAGAGATAGAGAGAATGGGTAAGGGAGCGGACTCACGTTCATCATCGTCGTCCTCGTCGCTGGCATCGGTCTCGTACTGCTCCGACCACTTCCAGTCGTCCTGCACCATCTTCCACAGGAAATGGCGAAGCTCCTCCTCGGGCGTCTTGAACTCGTGCCCCTCCAAATAGTGGTACTTGCAGTACACCCTGAAATCAAGCGCCTTGAGTTGCCTGCCTGTCTTGAGACTGCGGCGCCTACTCACCAATCAGGATGAATCTTCCAGTTCTCGCCGACAAAGAAGTCCGAGATGTTTATCTTCATGTGGATGTTCTTCTTCACCTCCTCGCCTACCTTGATCCACGTCTTGCCATATTGGCTGGGCACTACCAGGCCCAAGCTAAAAGGCGTGTTCGGCAGCGGTTCGTAGAAGTAGTCCTGGTTCTCCTGCGAAACGCGACGCATTTTGTCGTAGTGGAACTTGACGGTGATGTTGGTGTAGTTTCCGGACTCGTGGCGCACCATGCTGCGTCGCAGATCGAGTATTTTGTCGCCCGGTCGCCGCGGCTCATTGTCTTCGTAGAGGTGCTCTACTTCAGTGAGGTCGATGCTGTTGTAGTTCTCATTCAGAATGCCTCCTTGCTGAAATGGGACTGGTTACAGATTTGCTCTGGACCGCGTTCAGGTTCCTTACCGTCGGCCGGAGGTCGGGATGGAAGATGACGTAGCCGTTGTTGCTGATCACAAACGAGTACCCATTCACGCCGAGCTGTGGAATGCGGGGATCTGACGAGACGTTTCAAAGGGAATCGAGGCCAGGTCTTACCTTGTAGGGAAGCGTAAGCTTGTCGATGTCCTCGACAGGCACGTCAGTTCCAGCGACGCCCAGCAGTCGCGCCCGCCGCGTAGAGTTCTTGTCCATGTACGTTCGATCAAAGGCCGGCACTCCGACGGCGATCATGAGCCTCTGCTGCTCGTCGTCCTCTTGCTGGTACTGGAATACCAGTTCAGAATCCAATGAACCAAACAATAACTATTCACACGAAATTTACATCAGTTACCGTTTTGTCCGCAAACGAGTGCGTCCACGTTGGCGGATGCTGTTCATCTTGCAGGACCAACGGCGTTGCTATCACGTCCACATACTTCAGCACCTCCTCGTGGACCTCGTCGAGCGTCTGCACGTGCGAGTAGTACCCTCGATTCAGGCACGCCATCCACTGTATCTCGCGCACTTTCGTCACTTCCTTCCCCAGCAGGTAGGTGAACACGCGCACTCGCATTCGAGACGTTTCGTTGTCGCCTATGCCCCAGTTGTACTTCTCGAAGACCTCCGTCGTGTTCCCGGCGACGCCGTCAGTGACCAGCATGATGGCTTGGTTGCACGTCGATGTCTCGTTGCAGCGTCTCTCGACGTAGTACTGAAGTGAGAAAAAGGGGATGCTTAGTCTCGCAGGGGCACAGTGGACAGGGGGAACTCACCTTCTTGAGCAATTCGAACGCCTTTTCGTAGGCCTTGGTCAGGTTGGCGTAGCCCTCCGGCGCCATTCCTACGATGGCATTGTTGAAGGCCTGGATGTTCTCGGGAGTCGCCTGCACGAGGGCTCCCTTGAAGCAGGGGATGATGTCGTCAACCGTTTTCGAGTAGTTGAAGATCGTGAAGAAGTCGTTATTCGAGAATGTATCCAAGATGCTGCGTATCGTGAACTTGGCCACGTGATTGCGAAAACCCGTCATGGAGCCCGAGTTGTCCAGCAGGATGACGATGTCCTTTGAGCACGTCGCCGTCTCAATGTACCACGATCGCTTGCGGCAGTCATACGTGTCGGCGTCGTCCGTGTTCTTGTCGTCCTCCCACTGCAGCGCCGGGTAGTGCCGCAGAATGCCTGTGTCCGAGCCGAAATACTGCCACGACAGCGCCGGATCGGACTGATAATTCTTCACGAAGACGGAGTCCAGGGCTTCGGACCACATTATTGCTTTTAATACATCGGGATCTGAAAGAGAAGGGACATCAGTGGATTCTTTTGAATCTCATCTCTTGGGTTGCTTAAGCGGGCATACTCTTGTCGTACACGTTCGATGGCACGTGGACGGAACTGTGGGATGTGTCCACAGATATATTGTAGAAATGTGTATCCTGATTGAGAGTCATGTTCAAGTACATGGGCGCGTTTGCCTCGATGCTCTCGAGGAGTTTCTGCGCCCGGTGTCCATTGTATGGCGAGTACTTGCTCGAATAGTACTGGAACTCCTTCATTGCGAACGATTCATTGTAGACGAACTCTTTGGATACGTTTTCGGCCTGCTTGAGGATGCACTTGATGGCGTCCATCTTGCGCGAGAGCATTCTACCGACATTCTTCACAATCGACTTGATGAGTGCTGTGCCGTTTTTCTGCTCAACGCGGGCATTGTATTCTTTGTATTTCTGAAATGACAAGGACATGAAATTAAGTTGTTGCTGGTCGCGTGAGGGAACTTCTTATTGCACTTACTGCTTTGATTTCTGGGGACTTTGTCATCTTCTTGCCCAGCTCCCAGAGCTCGTCGCCGAATTTTTCGGCCCATTTGCCAATTCTGGAAAGGAGAAGGGGAACCATGAAGGAATGGGAATGAAATAGGTTTCTTCCTCTATTCGCTCCAGAGAGTGGTATTAACAAAGAGAGGAAACATAAATTTGCCCTTGTCGTGTCATGTCATGTCCAAATCCGGTCTGCACCTCCTCTAGACCGGATTGGGACATGACATGACACGACATGATCACGGCGAAGGTTGTCGCAGAAGAAAATCCGATTTAACGTGATTTACGGCGGTTGTTCGAGAAATATGACCAAGAGCACGAAGAGATCCGTCGTTCATCTGTACTTGAAGTCATTCCAGCACAAGATCATGTCCGGCTGTGCGTCATTTTTTAAGTGTGTGACAAGATGGTGACCGCTGACTACTCGTAGCGTGATGGGAAAATAAGGAACCACATGGCGAGAGAGTGTGGACGTACATTTGAACTTTCCACTCTTCTTGCCTGTGTGGTAAGGGGAATACGACACGCTAAGGTTTATGATATCAACTGCTCGACAGTTTATCTGGTTGTTTCATCCCTTCGACCTTGAAAGTGTTCATAAACTCACATGTGTATGCGTCCCAGTGATGTGAAAGGAGACGACCTCACGAATGAACTGGCATTCTGACGGCTTTGTTTCTATGTTTATTATTGGAAGACGACAGCATGCCCGATGACTGGAATATCAGCCCCATCCACAAAAATGGCGATCCTACCTCTTGCAACAACTATACACAAATAGGCGGACCGTCTCTTAAGCGGACAACCCCCTTGAGCGGACAATTTCTCACGACCGTGGACCTTGAACTCAAGTTACATATATTCCCATGGACGGACAACTCCCTTAGCCGGACAAAAGTGTTGCGACAGTCGCTGTCCGCCTATGGGAGCTTTCACTTTAGAGGTATATCCCTGCTCAACGTCGCCTACAAGATCCTGTCCAGGGTACTGTGTGAGCGTCTAAAGCCGTTTTTCATCGTACTAGTCAGCAGCGCGACTTTCGGCCCGTAAAATCGACTATGGACCAAATTTTCACACTAAGGACCAAGAAGACCAGCGAGTTTCAAATGAATGCACATCAAATTCTTATCGATTTTAAAGCCGGGAAAACTGCCCATGGCAACCGATGTTACTTCAGTTTGCCGAAGCACCTGGGCTTGAAGGACCAAGACCATGCTCTACCCAACTTGTATTTTGCCAGCTCTGCTATATGGAGATCTATATGGATCGAGCGCATGGACACCAACGCTCCTAATAAGAGGGTCATCGAATTTGAGTCTCCTGGTTCGAGAAGGAGAGGAGGACCGAGTCTCCGGTACAAAGACTAATCGCGGATGCAAGACAGCTTGGTCCTGATGACTGGAGGCAGGGCAGGGGTCGTCAACGATGGAATGCAGCGCTTTCTTAGGCCCGGTTCCTTCATAGGTCATAGGTCTGATAAGTTGGTGTCAAAGAATCAGATATCACTAATCCAGTCACTCATACCGTCAATTGAACACACAAAGGTCCAACTAAGTGGCCTAAGCAGAGAAATGAATCTCTAGCATTCAACGAACTACGCACACAATGCTGTCAGAAGTGGAAACATAACCAATTAATAAATTGGGCTTTTAATTGCCAGCCCATTAATAACAAAATCATTTCCTTTGATGAGACTCATCGCAACCCACACGTCCGGAAAATGATTCGCTCTAACAATCAGTCGCGATCCATTTCCCACTCGAGAGATGATCTAAAAATGTATCGCTGACACCAACACTCACTAAATTCGATTTATTTCGCCCGATTAATTGTTCCAAGAATAGACCCTTGCCGCGCCGCTCTCAGATAAACCGGATATCGAATATTCACAACCACCTGCAATTAGCACGCCGCTGACATTTCCCCGCTGACAGCACGCGACAAGAAAGGTGTGAAACATGAAATGTCAAAACATGCGCAACCGGTGATAAACGTCTCGTTGTTTGTAAACACAAGTCACCAAACCAACCACCAGCAGGCGAATGCGCGAAATCAAAACAAAACCGATAGATTTGTTTACAACCGAATTTCCCTCAAAAAACATCCTACTCCAATTGGAAGATGGGAGAAAAATCCCTCGGTCGAGGATTATTTTCTCTGGTTTGTGTGGTTCTCCCCAACAGCAACAACCACGTTCAGCCATCGCCACCTTTCACCATTCATTCGGTTTTTGTCTATTTTTAGCAATTTTATTTTTCACCCCGAATACGCCGAGATGAGCAATCAATTCGTGGCGAAGAAAACCACAAGATTTTGTGAAAAATAATTTTCCAATCCCATCGCTGTGGCGGAACCTAGAGGAATTTACAAAAAATTTATTGAAAATTACAAACTTACGCATCGTCTTCGAGCGTTGCCGTAACTGGCTGCGGCGGTATACAAATAACGTGGAGTAGAAATAGTACGGCCACAACGAGGCAGCTGCGTGACATCAACTTTTCACTTTTCGAAAACATTTTTCTCGCATTTTCCAAGGGTTACCACTGATTTGGGGTGCACACCACACCCGTTTCGAATTGTGAACCAAACACTTAACACATATATACTCGTGTATCGAACCCTTTTCCGGGAATTCAAGGGGTTTTCCGATCGATTTTTCACACTTGACACAAATTTATTTCTGACAGACACGGCTGAGTGGGACCGTTCTTGTTCTTGTTTTCGAAAACGTCAATAGCCGGACCGTTACCGAAAAGGCAAATAGTGCACCTCCGTGTCGGTGTTGCTCTGTCGGGAAACTGACAAGAATAAGGTGAAAATTGTGTGTTTTCGTTGAAAAATTTCCCCGCACAGTCCTATTTATAGGTGGTCTGCATCTGTGGCTGTGGCGCTTTGACAGTTGGCTTGTTTTTGAAAATTTGAGAGAGAAAGAGAGCAAGATGTTTTGACAGTTGGGGAGACTGTCTTCTTGGACTGCGGGGGGACTGTGTGTGTGTGTGTGTGGACGCCGCTATTTTCCCGGTATTGATTTTTCCGGCTGTAGACCACGTGGCTAGATGATTGCTTGTAAACAGACCACTGACACACAAATGAAGAGGGTGAACTTGCGAGAGCTTTGTGGTGAGGTGCGCGTATGCGTCAAATTGGTGTTACCAATGTGGTTCTTTACTTTGAACAGTGTCCAAGCGCGTTCGTATCCGGGTTGCATTTAATCGGTGCAAGAGGATTGATATCATCAGAAGGCTCTACGGTTAGCTTTTGAAAACCAACTATTTTGCGTTAGTTTCTATTGAATTCACTGTCAATTCCAGAGAAGGACGGTGGATGGTAGTTCGACTGAAGATGGATTAAGGTTCAGGTAAACTAAGGGATTGCAAGATAGGTTGTTGATATACCTAGGAAGATATTTTTGATATTGAAATGAGACTTAGCTGGCCTACAACGAAGGCCCATGGAAGGAACGGGTCTGATCGCTGACGGGCTTGGACACACCGGATTCGGTATCCCTCTCCATTTTAAGCCATTAGCTCGGATTCGAAGTCCCTCTTTGCTCGAGCATTGATCCGCTCGATGTGACTGGATCTTTGCCTTCCGGACTACATCCACATCCTGGTACAGCGCTTCTCCATTCACCTTCCTCACAGACATGACCATATTTTATCCTAATAAAATGAGAGCCTTTCTTAAAAACAACTTTGCGTCAAATCTCGTTTCTATCAAAGGCAACACTGCTTCAAAGCTCATTCCTTCCAGTACCGTCGCAGAAAAATCAATGGAAAGCTCAGCGGCGCCACCGCCACCAGCCCCATCCCCCTAACTCCAACTCAGTGGATTGTGTGTGAAAAATCCGAATCATTTACAGATGAAAAAAATGAAAGGACTCACAAGAGGATTTGATGTAGAGGTGATGACGGTCTCTCTCCGATGATAAGGCATCCTCGTGAACCTCCAAATACACATCCGCACTCAGGGGAACTGGCGCACGAGCGAGTAAGAGAGGGAGAGGGAGATAATGAACACCCCAAGTGCGTGTACCAGAAAAGGTGGTGGCTTTGAGTCTCTGTTTTTTTTTTGTTATTTGCTTGCAACCTTGAACCTGAGTAGAACCAAGGTGGCGCACATAGTTAAATAGATACATACTAGGCCCCCACATCTCTGTCCTTCATCTAGGCACACACACACACACACACACACAGTCACATCATGACAAACTGCGAAACTCCATGTCAGAAGGATGATGAAGGAAGACATCCACAACACGTTGTAACTTGAGGTATGCTGAAGGGTTGAGGGATGAATATACACCGTGGAACGTTTTTGGTGACGAGAAAGTCGTTGGCATCGTCACGTCGAAGGAGGCTATTTCCTGACACAAATACACACGCCCACCCACATCCACACACATACAATTAACAGGCGCTTTGCTGGCTTGTTTCTTGTTTCTAGGAACTTCTTAAGTGTTTCTGAGGGATAATCTTGAAATCTTGAGGCCACATGCACGGGTCTGAGTGGGAAAGTGTTGATGCTTGGCGTGCGTCAAGGAGAGATGAGGGGGACCATGTTCAGGTATTAATTTAGTAATTTTGTTTCATGAGGATTAAGGGCAGAGTAATCCGTTCCATTGTTTGAATTGGATGGAATTTTGTGTCAAGTGGTATATTTCGTTAATTAATATCCTGCGACAGTTTTGTGATTCAATTTGGAATATTGAATGGTTTTTATTGTTTCGGGGGGAGGAGGTGATGGGAAGAATTTTTGTTTTTTGAGACTTAGAGGTGCTTCCACGAAGTGCCAACAGAATTTGGATTTAACGAAGGTAGTGGGGTAGGTTTTGGGGTCTATGACTATGGCCTTATGTCTCATTCTGTCACAAGGTCCAGAGAGTAGGTGATTTGTGGTTTCTACCTCCTCTCCTTGTGTAGCACTGTCTCAAGTCAGCTTTAGCAACAATAGTCTAGGTGTAGGTATTGTGACATCCCACAGTCAGACTACTACCACTGATTGGCAACTCCAGTGATAGTGCTTTTAATTTTATCCCTACGGCAAACCGTGAATGGACCAGATTTGAAAACCAGATGAAAGCGTATTAAGTTTGCTTTCACTGGGATTCGACACTTAACCAACTGTGCCATCCAATCGTCTTGGTCTAAGTGTAACTGCGTTCTGTAGTCAGCCACTTTTAGTTAACCTAACCTAACTTTGAACTTCCACTGTGAACGGACCCTTAAACCACAGACTAAACTGTCAAGTTCAAAATAATTCAGTAAAACTGGATTTATTTTCTTGGTGAAGTTAGCGAACTAAGAATCAGAAATGAAGTATTACAGAGATGGCCGACTTCTATTTCTTTTGCCCGTCAAAAATGTTTAACAACTGTTTTTTTATGACGTCTTCTTAAACCAAATTGACCAATCAGAGGACGGTATTTACGTTATTTCGTGAATAACCGTCAAAAATTCATGAACATCTGTCAAAAAGGCACTCAAATTCGCCGATGGACTAGGGGGCAATCAGCTGTGAAGTTGGCTATCTCTGTTATACTTCATTTCTGCTGAGAATGTTTACGAATAAATAAAATTTATTTCCAAAATTCCGAGTCGCTGACGGCAACTTTTAACACCAATTTTCGGTCGCAGCATTCTCCTCCCAGTAAACACGCAATTCATGGTCTAGTGAGTACATTTGAGTCAAAATTTTCGCTTCTGGGTGTTTTCCGTGCCAGAGAGACAATTAGCTGGTCGTTCAAGCGTCCATCACAAACGAACAGAAACAGTGGATGGCATGGCGAATTGAGCATCGCTAAGGCCACGCTCTGTGTAAGCGACCAGAGTTTAACTTAATAATTAACTATATAAGCCGTGTAGAGAGAAGAATGGAGCCAAGGCGGTTTGAATTGTTTACAATCAACGAAGCTAGATATCGCATTGGTGACAGAAAACCCACCAATATCAAAATAAAATGTATTCTTCGATAGCCAAACTTTAAGACTCTCTAGGAATCCCACAAAATACTATAGTGCCTACAGAGAAATCTGAGAGAGACTTCCAAGAAATCCCACTTAAAGGAGATGGCCACCAATCGATCATAAATTCGTCGAACAAATGTCAGACCAATGATCCAGAAGTCATTTCGATCATTTGATTTCGCCAAATAAGGTTTCCTCTCTGAATTGTTGTCAAGAATGACTCTTCTCATCTGTCTCACTTCTTCAATTAAATTGGAAAATACTTGCGAATAATATTCTGTCTCCATTCTGGTTGAAGAAGTTCTGTGGAAACTTCTCGATTGATTATCTCTAGATGTGGCAAAACGAACTCCAACATCAAACCTAACCTCTCATTATCTCATAACGATTTCTAAGAAATGCGCCAGTCCTCGTCCAAGTGGAACCCCCTAACGAGACAACACCGGAACGTCTTGACGTCTTCACTGACCTGATTGTTTTTCGCACTCCCTGTCACAGAGTGATGTCTAACAAGACATGCCACGAAACCCATCACTTAAATCACCAATTTGTCACCACGTTCCCCCCATCGATTCAAGGCGACAACAGCCGCCCACAAAGTGTTCCTCAATGACTTTCAGTTAAGGGATCACCACCGCTTCGTCCTCTCATTTGAAAGGTTAAAGAGAATAATCCCTATAAACAATCCACACAACAAATTTTCGCTTTGTCTCCATCCGGCTGAGGGAGTCGCCAGGGCTCTCCCACTGATCTCATTAATTAAATCACCTTTTCAGATCGAAAGGACACTCGGTGTCTCGGTGTCTTCCGCTCGCTATCTCCGTCGCCCGCTGCTTGACATCTAATTCACCCACGCGGTGTAAATTCCATTGAATTACACGAACAGATGTCTAACCAACCCCTAGACCACGCCAGACTCCAGGTTGACATTAGCAGTGGCTGTTGTCGTTCTTGTTGCGGTGCTCTGCTGATGTTTATCTTTTTATTTATGAAACAATTGTCGCCTACTTGTATCCTTTCATTCCACTTTCCGCCGCCCTTCGCATCCAATTATCATTTAAAGTCGTCACAGGCCAACAACATGGCTGGGTTCGTTGGTCTGCTTCCTTAAGTTAGTTAAGTCTCAATTAACTGAGGGATGCCGCGACTATGCCCCCACCCACGTCCCCACCTGATGTCCTATTCGCTGTTCGACACATGGCGGTGGATCTCTAAGGACCGCATTGCCAGCAGAAGGACACAGCTTTGTCTTGTTGACCACCACCAGCAGCCGCCCACCGAGCAGTCGTTTCTTCTTTGCCTTTCCGCCGCACCTACAGACGACAGACGTGGCCTTATGGCTTCCATTCATAGTAATTACAAATAATTGAGGTATCCTCTGGCCGATCCGATTCACTGTGCAGAGGCTGGCAGGAGGTATTGCCACGGGATTTGCATAAGACCCTCTGCCAACCCAAATGGGGCAAAAGTGAGAAAGTGGAAAAAAGAGATGGGTTCTCGTTCTGTTTACTCCGTTTGGGTTCACTTTGGGAGTCTCACTATCCACCGAGGCTATGTCAACTTGGACACCGTCTCCTCCAAATGGCAGGCGGCCGGTGAAGAAGGGCAATGAGGGCTAATTGGGGATGAGGACTGCCGGGAGGTGTAGGTCCGTGATGAATTTGTATGCCCACCCTCCTGTCGTGATGACTTCTGCACATCAGGCGGCAACAAGGGTCAGGACTTCGCTGGAAGTCGTGTCGACGGGGACTTAAGCTCAAACCTCGTGGAAGTAATTGGATTACGCTCCAAAAAAACAAAAAAAAAAATACAGGCCATGCTCTGATTGTCATCGATTGACGGGAGAAAATGTGTGTTGATTCCAGGGGAGGAACACCCACGACGGTCGATGTCTTTCTTCGATTCCCTGCTGATTCATGAGTTCCGCCAAGAAGTACATGCACACTGCGGTACACGCTGACGAAGGACATTGCTCCCCTGGCTTGTTGTAGGACGCGCGCGAATACACAAGAACATCCCCTCTGAGGGTTTAAGTAAATTAGTCATCGACACGTTTACTGGCGTGGAAACAAGTGTGGCAGCAAAACGAATTGTATGTACAATAGGATTTCGTGTAAGGTTCATTGGCTGCTTTGGCCTTGCGGCAGTATCTTAGCAACGCGCAAAGGGCGGCGCGGGGAATTTCCAGAAACGAGTGGGATTCGGATCGCGGTGGGTGGAGTGTAGGTTGAGTGGAGTCGAACTGACTGCGGATAAGAAACATCGTAAATTCTGGCGAAATAAGGCATTTGTCAGAATTGAGTGCAGCATCAATGAGATCTGTCTCATTGATAAACGGACATGGCGGGCTGGCGAGAACTGGATGTGAAGTGCTCGTACCTCGATATGCCTCTATCCCGATTCCGATTGAAACAACTGAGGAGATGTTGAGAGAGATGTCGATTGGTCTATCAAAAGGGAAAGCAGAACTCTAGGAAACTGTGAAAAGCTTCAGTCAGCCTCGGGAACAAGGAGGCTATCACTTCTCGTCACGTCAATCGGTTTTTGAAATTCATTCAGTATCGGATTCCCAAGCAATTATATGCAAATGTTCGACCATCTTTCCACCAGCTGCCTATCGGTAGCCCGAATCACAACAACCGGCACCCGTTCATTTCCCACAGCCATTCCGAAACGATATATCACTCATTTAGCATCTTTGCCTGCAATCAAAAACCAATTCCGCATCAGATTGGGCTTCTCCTGCCAACCAGCCCAACCGTCACCCGAAACGAGGCGGCCAAACCACCCGCCCTGGCTCCTCTTTTCGCGTTCGTGTATCTGGTAATTACGCATCCACCAAATCGTCTCATCTACGCGGTGCTGTCGAATGGCGTAATTGAACTTAAATTGTTTGTTTTCCAGTGTCACCGACGGCCCGGGGTTACACACCATTACCGCTTCTAATTGGCCAGAAAACCGATTGAACATTGAATCAAAAAAAAAAAAAAACAAACCGAATGAATTGGAATCCAATTCAATTTCGAGGGCTTCCGCGTCTTCGTTCGGTCCGTGGTCTCTGCGATTGAAATTCCTAATTGACACTTGGTGTCAAGGCACTGCCCAGACAGATGACACCGACGACACTTTCCCACAGCCCTTTCGGCGGCACGTCCTCGTGCAGATCCTTGGTCGTCTTGAATTGAAAGTCTAGACGGGCAAGTCACGAAGCCACCAGAGTGTGATTCACATGTGGTGCTGCGCGCTGTGCGCCCGGCAGTGTTGCCTAACTGTCAACTGAGTTGTAGGTATGACGTGTGTCTGGCGCCCTCAATCGCGATGCCGGCAAGGGGCTGGCCGAGGTGGAGTACCAGTTGGAAATCCTATTAAATGGTTTTAAGGCCACTTAAACTGGGTTTTGCTTTTCATTTGTTTTTTGTAAGCCCTCCGCTTTTAGCCGGCTTTTCAAGTACAAAACAGTCGCTTCCGCTTCGCAATAAATGCCACTGAATGGTGTTTGGTTTGGTGGGCGTAAGATGGGTGTTGGCGACGCGGCCGAAACGTCGGTACATCGGTATTGATTTTCTGTGAAACGGATGTGTTGAATATAAAGTGAATAAGTTAACAAGGCTTACTTGGGGTGGTATCCCAGTAATCAATCGTATGGGGGAATGTCATGAATGAGGGAATATTCCGCGAGGGTTTGACTGATGGTGAGAGGTGTGGAATGGCTTGAAAGTTTTGAGGAATCGATTGGAAGGTACATGTGGAGTGTGCAAATATGCGGCGTTTTGACAGCAGTACAGACCTTTCATGCATACATTTAGGCGCAAGGTATAGATTCGGACGATCCTGCACTTTTCTACTTTCTTTCCGGGTGGTATCTTTGTCAACCAGGAAGAACATTGAAATCTCTTTCACCCTGATCGTTGTCGTTGCATCTAGTCTCGTGCACTAATATCAGCTTCAATTCATCATCACCAATTACAACTCGATTCAGCAGCCCCCACCTTCCCATCGAACTAATCACCATCATCTAGGCACGTTTCTGCTCTATTTCCCACAGCATTGCTGCACACGCAGCGGGGTTACACGAATCATTTAGCATATAACCTGCAATTTTCAAGCACATCTGCTTCACTAATACTCACCTCTCGTGGCACACAGCAGCTCGTTCAGATCTGGGAACGGGAACTTTTTCAAGTACAAATTCAACGGGGATGGCGGGCTGGCGAAAGCTAGAAGTGAAGTGCTCGTACCACGATATGTGTCTAGCGTGGATTCGAACAAAACGAACGTAAGTCGTTTCCACTAATTGATTGATTCAATTATGAACGCTTTAAGTGCCGCTCGCCAGAGATGCTTCCAATCGAATTCCCAGCATCGGCAAAAACCCCTGCCTTCGGTCAGTTTATCGGCTGTTTGTGGGGCCATTTGAGATTTATGTGCTATTCTCTGTTGGGGGTGGGGTGACACTTGACGTGATGTGTGACCTACGGCTGATGAATTGGGAATACATAAGTTGATCTGTCCACTTGGAGTTAAGGCACCTTACAGTGCGAAGATGATGATGAAAATCAAAAATCAATCGACTTGCTCATGAATGAACGACTTGTGGAGGGAAGAAGGAAAAAACTAACACTCTTGATTGGCAATTATTGCCCGTGACAGTGTTGATGATGTTTGCACTGTGACGTTATCAGAATCACAGCCGGTTTGAGGTTGACAGTAAACAAGGCGCGATGTGGCCGGGGCTCGAGATGCGCCACATGTTAGCAACGCTCCGTTTCATCGATGGCTTTAAAAACATACAAAGGGTAATTCATTTAGACTTGTTTTTTAACGATCCATTATTTCGGTCTCAACGATGAGAGCAGTGATCCAATATCGGACCTTCAGAATGGACCTTGAACCGCATAGTCTGGTAACGTTATAGTCCTAGTCAATCTAGGCCATAGTACACCTTCCACCATTCATTTTATGTATTTAATTTAGAGACTTAATCAATCCGAGAAAACACGTCATGTTGACAGCTGTCATCACGTCAAAAATCATTGTTCCTGTTCTTCTTGCTATGTCTGCGCAATGTCTACAATAGGATCTGAGTTGCGTTTTTCACTATGACGTCTCATTTGACACTGATAAGCCAAATCTGTATCCCTTTCGATTCGATGCCATATAACATCTGACAAGTCTCCACATTATTCCATCCAATTGACAGCACTTGGCGTAACAAATCTGACAAGGGCTTCATGATCATCTGTTAATTGAATGCCACTCGAGTTGAACAAAATCTCTGCAAAAGCTCCTTCCTGGATCTGACAGCACTTATACAGAACTTGTCAAGTCTCCACGTGCCCCCAATTTGAAACACTCACTTGTCGTTTGAAAGCACTTCGAATTAGGGATGTTCGATGTTGAAGTCGATGTCAATATCGTTGGCTGTACATCGATGACCGATAATAATCGAACACAAAACATCGATGTTCGCTAACATCGATGCTTTAGAATGAATTTATAAAATTCCGATTAATAGTGTAAAAAATAGCAAGAAACTCCAAGCATTCTGTATACCCGGAATATCAAATTTTGTTATCATACTCAAGTCGAAACACTCCATGAACCAATTCCAAGAACTAATCAGTGGTTTTTCTACGATATGTCTACGTCATCATGATGGAATTCCAGAAAATTATTCCAAATCTACAAGTAGGTAGTAGGTTTTCTGTTGCTAGCATCAAATGCCAATGTTTTGTACTTAACATCGACTGCTTCAAGGGGACGAGCATGGAGACAATTTGCATTTGCTTGTTGATATTTTAAAATTAATCTTCAATGTGAAACCATCGATATTTGGTCCCTCAACATCGATCTCTTGCCAACATCGATGGACATCGAACATCCCTACTTCGGATAGAAAAATCTGACAATTCTCCACTGCCCTTCCTTAATCAGACATCTCTTTGTACACAAAATCTGGCACGTCTCCATGGTCTACACGGATTTCCTTCAATCTGACAGCACTTGTCACCGCAACAAATTTCCTGCAATAGTCTGCGCCCTCTGTGATCCTCCGTGGATGGAACTTGACAAAATTTGACAAGTTGCCATGGTTTTCGTCAATCTGCCAGCACTTGATGAACTTTGATGACACTTTGAATAAAACCTCTGTCAAGTCTTAATTCTGTAATCATTCGGTATATAAAATCCAGAAAGTCTCCATAGTTTTCCGCCAAACTAACAGCACTTGCAAAATTTCCTGAGACAGTCTACGCCCTTCGAGACACCCCTGCACCGTCCACTGAGCAGAGCAGCTCAATACATAAGATCAACACAAGCATCCCATCAAGACAAAGAAATTATGACATTTACCCGCTTTTATGATTGAACGTGTATCTATTATCGATTGACGACAATCTGTGTTCAATTAGCAGTGCGTGGCGTGATTGTATTCCGCATCGAGAGGAGAAATGCACGCTCAGGGTCGTGGACATCTGGTCGTCGTGTCCATCCACATGCCGGGGTGCCAATGCACAGCCTCGTACTTTATCGTGAGAGTTTTGACAATTCTTCCCCTTAGCATTTGCCAACGAATCATTCGCTCCGTGGGTCAATTGAAAATGAACCCTCAAATTGGTTTGCTGGAAATATGCTTCGGATCTGCAACCCCTCGAGGTATGACTGAAATCGAATTTCGCACGCAGTCTTGCGGTCAGCAGTTAATGTCACGCCATATTGTGATGCATTCACGCAAAGCGGTCACAGGCACGTCAGCCAACTGGGAACGGGCTTTCGCTTTGAAGTCTCACACCGAGGGTTGTGGTGTTTCTTAGAACGCACGCACGAACCGGACCTCTCCTCGACCGTCTGGCTCTGGAAACTGGGTGTCAAAGTGATCCGTCATCTGTTCATCATGTGAGTTGAAAGCTACAAAATTGAACCGTTGCGTGCTGTGCGAGCGACCTGAATGTGACACATGTGAGAAAAGGTGGGCAAATGACCACAAATTTATCCTTATCCAAGGTTCGGTCGAGTGGCGACAAATTTGAACAATTTATCAGTGGGTGCTCCTGGCAAGCATCCTTGCCCCGAGCAATTATCTTTTATGTGCCACCACATCGGTTACATGTCCAATTACAAAATAAAGCCTATGCCTCGGTCAGGTGAGGCCTGTGCAGTGAACCAGGACTTGCTAATTGCAGGGTGGGGTATGTCCTCGGGGGGTTTTCCTTTTTTTGTTTTGTTTTCGCACGAAAGGCCACAACAAATGTGTGTTAATGGAGTTATGTATTCGGCTGCAAAACCAAAATGTCAACCCTCGACGACAGCCAATGGGACAATTATCGCCCAAATATAAATTAATTTACGCCAACAGACGTTTTGAATCAGTTCGGTTTTTTTGGTTTTTTTTTTGTGTTGTTTTATTGGCGCTGATGCGCAGCGACGCTAGGGTGCGCTTGAAAATGAATTTATTTGCGCACCGAACAGCGTTCAATTGGTGATGGATTGTGTGGCGACCGTGTGGGCTGGTAGAGTCGTTGTTGCTATTGGAATGTGTTTGCATTTAATTTCGATAACTCAAATTGAATTAAATTGATGCGTGGTGGTGTCCTTGTTGTGGCAATTTTGAAATTTTCATTGATTTCGAATTGTGCACAGACTGTGTTATTTTATTTTGTTGATGAGGTGGTGTGGTGGTGTATGTGGCCCCATCCACAGACAGATGGTTGACCTTCAAAGTCACGTGGAATGATACAAAATCTGCATTCCCCTTAACACATGAGTGGACGTCGAAGAACATAAGCAGATGAAGAGGAAGAAAATCAATCAATCTGAAGAGAATCGGTCACATGGGGCTGCCTTGTGGTGTGTCAGAACAAATTGCCACAGGGAAACTCATCTTTCGCCCGAACAAAGGGAACACACAAGAGACATTTAATTGAATCCTGCCTAATAAGGACGTAAGGATACACGTGCTGTATCCCCAACCGGTCCGAATACGCACACACACACAGAAACACGTAAAAAAGTGACAGCCAACAACTTCCCCTCAGGGAATTATCTGTGGTTTCTCAGCACAAAAATGTATCCTTGTCGCCATAAACCGGCAAAAATGGTCTCGGATTTCCTTCCAGCTACTCGCTAACCTTGCCCATTATTCAATTACTCAAGGAATTACAACCACCAAGCGACAGTCAGAGACAGTCACCCGCCCCCACCAGCATCGACGTCATATGGAAGAACCTCAACTTCCACTCCAGCGCGAGACAACATCACGTCTATGTATCAATGTGACACCACCAAGGAAGCAAATAAAAACGCAATCCCTGCACATGATAATTTCATTCAATAATCGAAAGCTTTCTCACCAGAGGCCAATCAACGACACAGAGAGTGCCACTGAAAGAGAAAGAGAGACCGAGCGCGAGAGCGAGAGCACTCAGTGAAGAGGAAGAGACAAACAAGAGAGACGCACGTAGCTGGGCTTTCTTCTCGTGAAGAAACCTGCGCTCTGACCATCCATCCATCGATGCACCAACCCAACACAACACCGAAACACCCTCACTGGGACTGGAGACCGAACTATTATATCACCTTCCTGGTGTGTATCCGTATTTGTGCAGTGTGCACAGCAGAGAGGAGCCTCCACACAAGCGACGAACAATAAAAGGAACAAGACTCATTCTATCAACTTTCAGAGCGGAAAAAAATTCACATTCGGTTTTCAGTATCTCGAACGGACGCTACCAGAACGGAGCAAATACTTCTTCCACGTTAGGTGCGCTCCGGTGTGTGTGGTGTGATTCCCAGAGCAGAAGCAGCAGAAGCAGCAGCAGCACCACCACCAGTCATCATTCACCAGTCTCTCTCTCTGTCGAGGCAGACCGACAAAATAACATAAAACGAAAAGAAAAGCAAAAAAATAAAAAAATAAACGAAAACCCATTCTGTGAGTTCTGTGTTTTAGATGACAGATACATTGCTATCCACTTGACCGAAACCAGTGAAATAAAAAAACATAAATAAAAAATAGTGCAAGCCGCTCGTTGCTAACCAAAGACGACGGCGCAGTGAATGACGAAAAGTTGAGAAAACATCGCAATCGACAGAATCCAACATCGGCACATAATCGATGTATTAATGAGGTGGCGTGTATCCTCAGGTCCCAGCTCCTTTGTTGTGTCGTGACTCGAGTCTCAAGCCCAGCTGTTCGATCCAAGAGTCTTGGATTTCGATTCATTTCGATTTTCGAGTTTTTTTTTTGTGATTTTTTCTCTGTCGCCACTTTCTCTGCTCCTCCCCGGCCAGCGTCTATCCTCTCGACAAGCTTCGCATCCGCATGAGTGTGCCAAGTAAAGGAAGGAAAAAATTTGCAAAAAACCATCTCATTTGAAGGTTAAGCCAAGAAGAAGCACACACAAAGCCGGCAAAACGAAGTTAACGCAAAGGAAAAAGTGAAATAAAAAAAGAATAAGCCAAGCGATACGTGTATCTTTTTGCAGTGAATCTTGCGGATTTTTCCAATTTTATTTCGATTCGGTTTCATTTGTCGCCGCCACCCTACCGCCCGATCCAGACACAGAGAAATCTATCAAAGTCATCATCATCATAAGCGGCAGCAGTGGCAGCAGTGTCAGCGTGTCGTTGAACGTTCCTTCTGTAGTTAATTCGGTTTAATTATCAAAGCTAACCGGTGCTGTTCGCGTAGTAAATTACTCATGCAAACACCACGCGACATCGCCAAGTGAAAGACGACGCAGAGCGGAGCGGCGAAACAGTGAACCAGCGAAACGGCAGAGCGGCAACGAAAAAAGAATCGAGTGTAAACGTATCTTAAAGTGTGGTTTACCGGGAGTGAATTGTGCTCGCGTGTGTGTGTGTGCCCGTTTGTGTGTGTGTTTTTAAAGGGATGGTAGCACTATTGATTGAAGGGAGTTGCTGAGATTTTGGAATAAGACACAAACAGCGAAGGATCTTGCGCGCCATCAGCTTGGTAAGTCTGCACTTCAATCATTCATCCATCGCATGCCTCGGATGAGGCGAAACGAAATCAAATATTTCAGGTTACACAATGCCCACCAGGCGATTGCGTTGATTATTCAAGGGCGGCCGCCTCCAGAAGGTCCCTTCCTCATTCCCAAGCCACAGCTGGGAACTCCTTGTTCATCCTTCCTCCTTGCGATCGGAACGATTAATTTTCCTTGTATCCATGAGATTATGAATAATTTATTCTCGTGATTTAATTCACCTTCTTTTCTTTTGCTCCATCCACTCCTGTGTCGCGAGGGGGTTGCGGTGTAAAGGCAAGCACTGACACTGACTCTGAGATTCGTCCTTCGTCTTCTCACTCACTCCCACGTCCGTTGCTGGGGACGCTCATCAGCTTGACGAAGAGTGAAAAGTTGACAAAGTTGATAAATATCCAAGCGCCGACCGAGTTGGCGTTGGGGAAGCGAGGTTCGGCGAAGTGGAATATTATTGAGAATTAGACGGGCTCCAGCAGGGGAGGCTGTTAATTTGGATGATTCTATGGTTTTTTTATGACAAGACGACAACGATGAGGATGCTGATGAAGGTGGAGGTCAAAAACTTATTCTTCTCTTCATCATCAGAAATGTCGTCCGTGGTTGACCGCACAGCGACCAATGGCAGATGGTTTTTTTAGGCTATTCACGTGGTCTCATGACATTCACCCCCTGAAGAGAGTTTATTAGGGGTTGTATGCGTTTTCGCTGAATGACAGCTGCACCACGAGGAAGGGAGAGCCATGCCCGTGCCCAGTGTGACTCACAGAAGCACTCAGCGCTCAGGTGATGTCGATTCGTAGAAATGATGCATGATGCCGATTCATGGTCTGATTGCGAGCTCGTAACTGTGACATGCTTTGGATCGCTCGCAATCTATAATCTTATGTTCGTTTGACCATAAAGTTTTTCATTTTGACAAAAAACTAAATTAAAGTACCGCTCTTGACCGTCATGCTCACGTGGTGCGGCAAAAACAAATAGCTGCTAACCTTCTGTCGGGCAAGTTCGTTTAGGAATGCGATGACATTTTGAATCATCGGTCTGGGTTATGCCCGAGTGCTCGTAGAAATTGTATACCACTGTCGTCCATTCGACCTTTGAACAAGCACTCCGGCATCGTCTTTCTGAGGAAGAGATGAACCCTGCTACAGTCGTTCTCTTGTGTGCAGACAAAATGCCAATCCACAGGAACTTCCTCGTCTTCCATGGAATTCCCACCATCGCTGTCATCGAGTGAGACAAACGGTTTCTTCTCCTTGTTCTCGAAATGAAAACACAAAAATCAATTTTTCTTCATCTTTCGTTTGTTAGTTGTGGACTCCCCTCTATTTCTCATTAAAGCCATAGTCTTGAGTGAAGATGTGTCTACTCTAACAAATTCTTGCAGCTCATCAAATCTCTCGTTCGGGTAGGCTGAAGTGGTCAAAGCATCAGTCACACTTAGAGGGATGTCGGCGGAGTTAGTCGACCCTATTCCGCAAACCAGTTGGGGGTTTTTAAAGTGCGTTGAAGACGGGTGACACTCATATTACTAACTGCTGCCAGGTCATTGAAGAAGTTAGCCCCTAGGGGACCTCTCCTTCGGGAGGAGACGGCGCGGCGCTGCAAGTGCAGAGAAGATGGACAGTGCTCTCCACCTCTTCCTCGTCTCTGGATGTTTTGCAGGAGGTCTTGTAGGGCAAACCCAATCTGAAGGCGTTTAGATCTCACGCCAGTGCAGTGCTTAGTGATGATTCCGATAAGAGTCGTGAGAGTCAGATCATTCTGAGCTCCCTGTGTGATCGTCTCGGGGTGAGGGGCATTGGATGGCCATTGGATCATCTACCATTAGTGCAACCACCCTTTTCAAGCTTCAGAAGAATTTTGCAGTGGAGATAGGCATGGCTAGCAAGTCTCCACCCGAAAAAAGGACTGCCAGCGAGTTCGTCAGCTTCCCAATTTTCTGGAATTTTACAGTGTCTCGCCACCACCACATTAGGTGGACGGTGAAAGACTCGGACATCTCGTCAATAGATAAGCGGCATTCACAGACTAGAATTGAATTGAAGAAAATGGAGAGTGATCTAGGACTTCTTTGAAATTTGATAACTTCTCTCGATGGAATGTCCTGATTGTCTGCTCTTGTTTAAGTGATTCACTTCGTTATTTTATACCCGTTTAGTGTCAGATTTGAACACACGACGAGTAGGTGTTCTGTAGTTCCCTTTGATTGTCCACAGTGGTTTTTATGCTGCTTTGCTATATTTTATGCTGGAGATAGTTGCACGAGAAGTGCCAAGTAAGTGCCTCATATACTAAGCATCCGTAGATAAGACTCATTCAGATTTAGGACCTCCTTTGTTCTTCTGTGATCGGCCTACATGCATTTCTTAAAGTGTGAAAGTAATCCCGGCTGTTCCAGAATTGGTTGCGGTGTTTATTTGACAAGTTGTGTAACTGTTGTTATATGGGCGTAAACATACTTAGCGGGCCGACGGCCTATGGAGGGTCAAAGCCTGAGCAATCGCTGAGAGTCCTGGGTACGCTGATTCCAGTCGTCAAGCGTCCGCGACCGGATATTCCGTCTTCCTCTCCTTCTCGAGCCAGGAAGGATGGATTTGAAGACCCTCTTTACTGGAGCAATGGTATGCCTGCGCTCGAAGTGGCAAAAAAAGTTAAGTCGACGAATTTTTGCCTTCTGGCTACATCCGAACCAGTAGGACAACGTAATAGAGGACGCCCACGGAACCGATGGGGCACCCAGTTGGAGAAGGACCTTAATCAACTTGGTGCGCACAGTTAGAGATAGCTGGCTAAAGATCGTGCCGGCTGAAGAGGTTTACTGGTTGAGGCCCAGGTCCACTCCGGACTGTAACGCCACCAGAAGAAGTAGAAGGCTACATCCCCATCCTAGTACACCTCGAAGTTGTGTCTTCGCCCCCATTCACCTTCTTCGAAGACAGGACCATATACCCGACGTGGACGTTACTAGGACGTTAAACGACCGAAAGGCCCAAGGAAACGAGTTCTTGATCTCTTATTTCCTTGAATGTCTCCTTTTCATTGCCTTCCGGTTTTTCATGTCCTCTCATATCAGTTTCAATCTGTTTTTCTTTGTCAGCGTGTTAAGTGTTTTGCGGCATTCCAAGACAGTCTGAAGATGCAAGTCTGTGCTGCCTGGCTATCTGAGAATATTGGTACTTTGGAGTTGCGTAGATCCCTATCGCCGAGGCAATGAGCTGCTTCATTTAGGCAGAAGAGTGCAGAGCTTAGAAGATTGTGGACTCTCTGAGGAGAGGTATGTGTAGATTACATCTAAGTCCTACAATTCATAAGACATGGTCGCCATCAGCGATAGTTGCATCAGAAGACGGGGGTCTTCAATGAAATTGAAAGCAAAACCTTCCACATGGATCTGGTTCAACTAATTGCACATGATTTTCTGCTTTCGAAGGAGATTGCTCCAAGTTCGTTCGCCCACTGACTTTAGAACAGATTACAAACGATAGCTGTCTTAAATGTCAGCTTGTTTTTTTTAGCCAGGGCAGAGCTTCTTACGTTAACCACCTCTAGTGTTCTATTCGTTTGCGTAATCACATCTCTGGTCATCTTGTGTTTCCAACTTCATCTTCAACATCCAAAAATAATGAAGCCAACTTTGGAAATTAAGGCGATTTCTGTTGAATTCAAGGGGACTTATCCTTATGAGGGAATATACTGCTGGATGGCAAGCAGGTACGTGGAATCTTCTTTGATAAGGCCAAAACTCATTTTGAAGCAAAAACAGATATTCTTAGGGTCTAAACACAAATTGGTCTACTATACAGGGATAGGAAGCCACAAGTTATTTTACATCAAGGGTGTTTCCGCAAAACCGGCATTTATCCCACAAGTGGGATGAAGCTGACCGCCCTAAAGATCCTTTACATAATCGCTGTCAGCGTTTGCAGCTTCTAGCCCTAACTGAAGGACGAATAGGTGCTAGACGCCGACGTTTTTTGTTTCGATAATTTTTGAATAAATTATATTTTCTCAAGCTCTGACTGAATTTGCGGAGATTATCGTTTCAAATTTCTTGTGGGAATAGAACAGCATTGATCAGTAAAGAACACTAGTCTCTTTGGTTTCAGCTTGCAAGCAATTAATAGGGAGTGGGGCGTTAAAGGGCAGATAGTCACGTGTAGCGTAGTATTTGCGCGCAAGTAGTGCTGGCAAATCGTTCAAGTTGCTATAACACCTTGGAATATCATTCATTGGGACAGACAACAGAGAACAAGACAAGAACTGGTGGTCGTCCGTACAAGCCCGGTAGATAAGTCAGTGGGCGAACGAACTCGGAGCTCCTTAGCAAGCAGAAGGTCATATCCAGGGAGTTGAACATATGAACCAGATCCATGTGTCGGTTGGAAGGTTTTGCTTTGAATTGAAACATTGAAGCCCCCTCTTCTGATGCAACTATCGCCACAACGACCCCTCAACTGTCTTCTTTTACTTCTCCAAAATTTCACTTTAAGGTCACGCCATTTATTGCAATGTCCTCAAATCGCCCTCAGAGGCTCTCTGGGATCAGACACGCTTCATCGCGCTTCAAATTGAAGTTGCAAATCTCTGTCAGTGAGTACACACAACCCTTTCAAAGAACAGAAGCACTCAGCTTGGACGTCGTCTGCAGTGCTGCCTGGCTTTGGCTTCCTCCTTGGAAAACACAGACACCGGCCGACTTTACATGTGAACCCATGAAAATTTAATTGGAACACACTCTGATGTAACTAATTAATCGGCAGGGTGACGTAAAGCACGCACAGGAGAAAAATCAAAAACAGACATGTGCATGCACAGCAAAGGGCAGTAATCCTTTTGCAAAGAGGATTACCACAAGTACTCGCAAGCTTATGCCAATGGCATCGCCGCCGTGAGTTCATTGTTAGCCAGGCACTTGGTTGTTTGCGCCACGAGACACGGCACAGAATGCAGTCGTCATGAGAAACTAATTAATCCGCACATGGGATGTGGGTCGGTTTGAATGAGGGGACTGAGGTGACGATATCCCCGAAGGGGATGCAATATTGTTCCAAGCAAAACGAACATTTCATGTCACCTACTATCTTGCCACTCTGCCGGGATCAAATCAATCAATTCGATCGACACAGCGGGTGATGTAAATCAATTGTCGTGCCTCCTTGGCTTGATCCGTTCCGATCGCATAACAACGCGTGCGTTTCTATTTAACTCGAATTCGGTTTCATCTTCCGATGCGATGATGAAACTCAGTCCGGAGGCATCGGGGCAACGTATCGGTTGTGTTTGTGTCTTAATTCAAATGTGAATTGTCGTGCGGCAGTAATTAACGCGAACGTTATTTGCCGATGGAATAAGGTCATTAATCGAATTAAACAAGACACACGTTGATGAGGATGCCACGGGGAAGACCGGCAGCGGTTGTTGGAACTTGATTTTTGAAATTATCAAAACAACATGCATTTAAGTCATTCCAGGAAGGAGCTGGCGGTCATGTGCTGCTGAATTGATTCTTGTTTGTTTTTGTGTCTTCAAGCCGTGGATAAAACGGTGAAGAATGAAAAATTATGCCTTCCGCTATAACATTCATTCTCCTATTGGGTGTTGCGAGACGTATTTGCGATCAAACACTTCGTCATCAAATTAATGCCACAAAGCTTCCGAAGTAAGACGCACTCTTTTTACAAGACTAAGTGCCCTCATGGCAACATCTTCGACAGTCCTTTCGATCATCCTTTGGGTCTAGTGTCTCGTTTTGAGCGAAAACGAAGTGTCATTACATTCGGCATCAATTTGTCATCAATATCGGCTGTTCATTGTTAGTGGAGTCCGTGTTCACTGTTCATGTTATTGGAGTGCTATTAAAGCAGGCGGAAGAGTTAAAGAATCTCAAGGTATTTTTCGCGAGTGATTGCAGGATTAATGCTGAGCTTTCCTGTAGGCTTGGCAAAGGAGGGTCAGTTTTGAAACAGCTTGGGGGCCAATAAACTAGAGGATCTAAGGAAGAGCGAACTTGGTGTCAAAGCCAAGTAATTAGTTTTCCAACTCAGTATTTATTCCAACTCTCACCTGTGGCAACTGAACTAGGGGCCTACAAGCTGATGAGTGGAGATTTCTTCCTGCTGCTGCGGGTGTTGCTCGCAGGGTAAGAAACAGAGCATGGCGCGAGTATCCCAATGTTCAGCGGCCGTTTATTTTATTCAAACGGAAATGGCTATGCTTCGATGATGGTACACATGTCCACATCGTCACGAAATCCGTCGATGGCGGAGTATCGAGTGGACTATATCCCCGAGATCGATTAAGTGTATCATGCGAGCTATTGCAAATAAGATGGATTTTTTTTCCGTGGGTACGTGGAAATCTTCGACAACTCTATGGCGAACGTTCGCACATAGAAGTGTGATATATTTACTCACTAAAACCACCTCCCTCTATTTTTAAAACTACAACTAAGTGAAGCACTTAACCATTAGTTTGCATTTCATAATTTAGGTACTGATCGGCAATAATTTAGGTACTGATCGGCAGGTAACTCTCCAAATGAAAGTTCCTGCTAACACTGCAACCAAGCGCGGGTATAGACTATCGCACGAGATCAAGGGGTCTAGTCCTTTGAAGTCGGCGCAAGACATTATATACCTCAAGGATCGGGTGAACTGCAGCGTTTGTGTGCCCCTCTAGGCGGCGCTTATGTTTATGAGCAAACTTCTTCATCTTCATCTTGGGTCGGTAATATTTCAAGATCTCTGTGTATCGTCGTTTCCATGGTGCATTGACGATGGTTCTAAGCACCTTATTTTGAAAAGTCTGTATTATGATGTATGTATGTACCCCAAAGTTGCACGGCATACGTCCAAACGGGTTTTAGGATTTCCTTGTATGCAAGCAGCTTGTTTAGCTTGGGTTGTTTACCATGTTTCAGATGGAATGAGAAGTGTCATCGCATCCTGTATCATTTTCTAAAAAGCTTTAGTAAACTTGTCGCAACAGATTTCTAGATTTGTTGCATTAGTGCCTGTAGTGTATTGGCAATACTAGGTAGAGCCGGGGAGCATTGGACGTGAAGTCGATATGTCATCATAATCATGAGTCTTGACATGCGTCTTAGGTCTTAACTTGGTTGTCTTGTGTTCATGTCCAATCAATCCGGAAAATGAGGACGTACTGGTAAGTGGATACTACAGTGCCTTTTGAAATTTCCAGAGCAGCTATTTTGTGCTTCATTGTGCCTTCTGGGCATCTTCTACTTCTTCTTCTTCTTTATTTGGTGCTATAGTCCGAGGTGGACCTGGGCCTTAACAACAAGCCTCTCCAGGTAGCACGGTCTCTGGCTAGCTGTCTCCAGTGTCGCACGCCAAGTTGGTTGAGGTCCTTCTCCATCTGGATGCGCCACCTTCAATGCGGCCGTCCTCTGTTACGTTGTCCCATGGGTTCGGAGTCGAAGACAACGGGGGCCGATGTTGAAAAATGATTTGCATTCGTTTCCGTCTTCCTTCATCGCTTGGAAAGACATAGACGTCCCGTCAGAAAAAAACCCAATTCAGGCCCATTGAGGCCATATTCAAAATTGTCGCATTTAAGGAACGGGGAATCCGCTCGAAATCCATGAAACACCAAACCATTATTGGGTGCCAAAACCATTATTGGGTAATTTTTCCTCGGGAAAGGTGAACCATTCGATGGGAATCGATATCGGTCGATGTTGGCTCATTATGTCTGCTCACGAAATATGTAGAAAAAGGTCTAGACGTTTACTGCTTCCAACAAGACAGTGTGCCGTGCTACACTGCAAGTCAAACAATGACGGTTCTGCAAGGAAAATGTTTGATGCGTGTTGGGGACATTAACTGGTCACCCAGATTACCATATTGAAACCCTCCGGACTTAGTTTTGTGAGGTTCTTAGGAGAGCAAAGTGTATGAAGCCTCTGGCCATTGACATTGCCTCATGAGAGGCCAAAGTCATAGCTAGGCATGCAGAGAAAAGGGCACATTTTGCTTTGGTCAATAGAGGCGGCCACTTGATAGGTGCTGTATTCAAAAGCTAGTCCAAATAAATTATTTTCAAAGTCTAAATCGACAATTTACGTACAGATTTAGAACAGTAGAAAGGAGTGCAAAAAGGTTTTTTGTTTGGCGGTAAAATAAAAATTTAAATCAGGATAGGCTTGTGAGCAGTTTTCATTCAGGACCTTCATCCGCAGCAATGTCATCAATAAAGGCGTTAATTATCCACTTTATCCCCTGTTCCCCTCGAAATCTTTGCGCCTTTTGTCAAACAAAAGCAAATCGTGTGTCTAGACGGGCGTACTGGGCAAAAAGTGCTGCCCAACGCTCAGTAGGAGGCACCATCAACCTCACACAAAGGATTTCAATCAACAACGACGCATAGTACCACTTGCAGCTCTGTCAAGAGAAACAACATTGCTTGGCTCGATTCAAAACGAACGACCGACTTCAAACTGAAAAAAAAAAACAACGCCAGCAAATTCCAAGCCCAACCCCAAGAATGATGGTCCAAAATCGTATGCCTAAGCATGCGTACGGGAGTCAACTCCACGAATGCAGTTACAACCCGACGATTACTTCTGTTTGCATGGCACAAAAAAGAAAAAATTCGCATGTCCTTACATGTCCTCCAACCATTGGGTCGGGTTTTGCTTTTGTTTTCTCTGCCATCCAAAGGATACTTAGCCAACTCTGTAATTTATGATGCATACATTATTGCTTGACGAAACCGTACACAGCCGGGAGGGGCGTGTCGTGGCTACAAGGAGCGCGAGACAAACGCGGTCCCACTCTGTCTCGTAGGCATGTGCAAATAGATTTAATATTTTATTCGATTTTTTATTCTTATTGTGTTTTTTCCTGCTCCTGTTGTTGTTGGTGGCGTGTGTCGTGTCGAAGGAGGACACCAGGCGTACAGCCCATCATATTTGTCTCTGCGCGCGGGTGTGCGTGTGTGTGTGTGTACATGTAAATGAAATTAAAGTTTGATCGATGGAATGGGGGTCACACACTTGCCAGCATAAAGAGGTCGCCCCTTTGTGTGTCGCCCCCTCATGGTGGGTAGCCACATCAAGGCCCTTTCGAGGCGATAGCATCTGAATTTCAAAGCTTTTGTGAGGGAAAATCCAGAGAATCTCTCATTGTCACCGCCGGTGGTGCAATTGTAATTCACTTAAGTAGTTTATCTTTGTATCTTATTGTGCGTCCGATGGATACATCCTTCTTCCAATCAACACAATATCATCATCATCAGCAGCAGCAGCAGCCCTTTGTCATGGTCCACTTGCACCTCCGCCACCGCCGTTGTTTGCCTGTTGTTGCTCCTCCTCCAACCGGTCTACTTTCAATTGATTCGAAATTAATCCATACACAGGAGCACACATTCACACGCACGCACACACACACAGATTGAAGTGAGGTGAAGTGAAGTTTTCATGAGTAATTACGGACGATTTACTCTTAAATTGTGGCATCTGAGGACAGACGTGGGGACAAGGATAATCGATTGCATTTCACTCGATGACATCCGATTGAGACATCCCTGTGCTGATGGTGAGGTGGGGGCGACGACAAGTGGGTGGGTTGTTTACCCACCTCCGTGCAAAGTGGGTGTTGTGGGTGGATGGATCCTGGCACGGATTGACACTGAAATGGAAGAGGATTACTCGGCACTCGATAGACGTTTCATTATTGGTCTCAGGGAGAGGCACCATATTCAGACACTCTCCCGTCTATCGACCTTTTAAGCGTTCCTCGTTACGAGTCGGACCTAAGTCTTGTCCCCCTTCTTCAACAGCAAATTAGACCTTGTCTCTGTTAATTGAGTCAAACATCCTTGAATAACTTCAGTTTGCATTACACAACTGAGCTCCCTCAATTTCCATCGAAAAAGTCCGGAGCTTGATATGGACTCACACTCATCGCGAGAAATGTCTCGCGACACAAATGGAATCGTGTGGAAACAGCTAAGCCATTGCATCGCCCATTCAGATAATCACGCTAGTCGCACTCGAGGAGAAATTTCACGTTTCAGAAGTGCCTGTTGTAGGACTCTCCACGAGGCCTAATTGAAATAATTGCGAACTTATGTATGTTTGCGAAAGGGGGCTATGAAGTTGGGCCCACTTGAAGCCATCCAGTGGAGAGTGCACATTCCGCAGTGTAAGTGGATGCTTGAGGCCGGAGTGGGGATGTGTTCTTAGAAATTGGTGTGGAGTCGAAGGAGATGGAAGGACATGATTTTCCATTCAAAGATTTTCGAGAGATGATGTCGGTTGGGGTGTATTTTTAGGCTAAGGCCACGAATGAATGACTGAGGGATTGAAACGATAAGAGATTGTGCGTCGCGAAAAATTGAAGGATGACAAAATCGCCAAGTATTCATTGAGCGACGAGAGATGCCGATACGACGTTGAACATTTCCTTTGGAGAGTCCGGCTCAGTTGTAAGTGCGGAAAATGAATGTGATGTCAATCGTCGTCTTGGCTTATAATAATAATAATATTGGTGACGCGACAGTCCGAGGAAGACCTAGGCCTAGCTTCTCAGCAACCACTCGTGTTGTGCGTGCTATTGTTCTTTCACGAGCGGAAGGGACCTACAGTTTAAAGCCGACTCCAACGGCGAAGTGAAGAAGCTTTTTCTAGACAGGAATACTCTTTGAGCATTGTCAGTGACTCGAAAGAGGTGGCAGCCGTGAATTAAGAAAGTTGGTAGATTAGGTATTCGAACTTGGTACCCTTTGCGTAGGAGTCGACGCACTAACCCACTACGCCACGGCGACCACCATCATGGCTTAAGTGTGCAATATATTCATGAAACCATTGAAGCGTTTAAGCATACTCTTTTTTACCTTAAGCCACTGACCAGGCAAAGACTGGTGCAAAATAAAAAAACACTCATCCGCCATAGTGGCCAGTATTGAAGAAGGTCAAAAGAATTGGACATCGCCAGAGAGTCGATCCAGCTTGGATTAGGGCCTACATCCGGTCAAAATATGACGTAAAAATTGTAGCCAGATGACCACAGATAGGTCCGTGAGTTTGCTATGAAAGTGGTAGCCTGAGCTCCAGATCTTGGCCAAGAAATCATGTTTTCGGCTGAGGTCCATTTTTGGTTCAGCGGCTATGTTAACAAGAAACATTGCCCCCAGAATCCACGAGTGTTTGTTTAAGCATCAATGTAACCATAAGGACTTACTTGGTCCTCTTTATCGCGTGACAGCAGCATCGGACCTGCTTTCTTCCGAAATGAGGAAGGAAACACCGCTACCGTCACTGGTCTCAGGTGTAGACCGATTCTAACCAACTTTCTGTGGCCAGAGTTGAAAAACATCGATATATCCGAGCTGTCGATCCAAGAGGACGGTGATACATGCCATACAAGCGACCCAACCCTCTATGTTTTGAAGGAGATATTCAAATATACGTATACTTTTATATTAAAATATACTTCCTCTTTAGCGGATTCCACATTCGGGGGTGGACATAGGCCTCAGTCAACATGTCTCTCCACCTAGCACGGTCTTGGGATGGGTTAGGCATCTCCAGCTTTATTTTTCATTAGCCGTCTAAGCCTAGAGACACATTGATTGGCAAGGGTGATTATTCGTGTTATATCGGCGGCGCGGTGGTGGCATTTCCCAAGTTGACTGTGGAGCCTAGGTAGCCAAAGGTAGACATTCGAGTCGCTATTGCCAAAAGAATGTCACACATATTGGACCGCTTGAAGAATCGCCATCAAAGTCGATGTTGATGATGTCCTATTCCGTTCGCCGCGTTGTTTAGGACTTCGTTGGAATATATGGTTTGTTTGTACTAGGACCGTAGGTGACCATTGGCCCGACGAAGATCAGAGCAGATTACTTTCACCATCGAGTTGGTTGTTGTAAAACAGTCCTTTTGTTGGGGAGAGACCAGCATCAACATGTTTGTTAACCGCCAGTGATTCCCCGTATCGTCCAACAATTCAGAACTTCCGCCAAATCTTTTTCGTATCAGCGGAGGCATTATATACAACGGCGTCTTGGACAGCATGGTATTCGACTGCTAGAGGTTGATATTCAACTTCCGTCATCGCAGTTTCTCATGGTTGAATCGAAGTCACCCTGGGCTAGAGTGGTATGTGTCAGTTACTACACAAGGTCATTCCGCTGGTCGTCGCTGAATATTCCTGCTTGCACATTTTCATTCCTTGGTCCTTCTGAATGCCTTCAAACATATTTCAATTTGAAAAATACAAGGGAAGCGACGAGGAATAATCAGTCACTCATGCATTGGTTAGGTTAGGTAGGCGGGCTGCTAGTGCATTCAACAGAACACTTAGACCATATTGGTCCATTGTGATACCCACAATCAGACTACTACCTCTAATAGACCACTCCACTGACAGTCCAGTTAATTTGATCCCACCGGCAAATGGTGACTGAACCAGATTTTGAAAACCAGATAAAAGCGTATTAACGTTCTTTTCATTGGGATTCGAACCGGGGACCCCGCTAACCAGGGGTAAGCTCTCTACCAACTGCACCATCCAGTCGTTGCCACGCATGCTTACTTCGTGGCCTTAGCGTCAGAGAAGCTCCCAAGTATGCGAAAGACGAACTTTGGAAAGAGTTTGGTAGTCGGTCAATTTGGATCGCAATTGGAACTTCCAACAGCTCTCTTGAAAAAAAAAGACTTTCATATTGTCTCCTCTTCCCAATCTCATCCCCTCCCCCTTCACTGGTTAACTGGGACTATCCCGGTCTGAATCCAGCCTTGTCATTGTCAAGCTAATCAAATTTAAGAGCCTTGTCTCCTCGTAACGACCTTTCGAATATCATACCACGGCACTTAACTCTCAAAGTGTCCATTCAATTCTCGAAAACCGATAACCATCGTCCATTCGAGAAGAAGCAAAAAAAAACCTGTAAAGTGAATGACTTGCCATTCGCCAAATGAACGCGCCTTCTCGCCTCTCGCCCCGCGACTCCACTTGATCCCCCAGAATACTCCCGGAACAAGGATATCAAACGGCGACCTCTCCTCCTCCGCAGTAAACTTTCAACTTTTCGCACCATGCAAGGACTACTCTCCACCGACACCGACACCGCCGTCGCAGCCGCCGAAGGTAAACTAAATCAATAAAACAATTTTGGATTTTTCTCTCTTCTTCTTCTGTTCTGTTGTTCTTCCTCTCGGCCAAACAACCAATTTATTCCCTTCTGTGCGCGTGTTTGTAAGAAGAGACAAAAGGAGGAACAAATCCTGTCCAGCTAATATTAACTCTTATTACGCCAGCACCACACAATGTCCGGTGCGGTGGACTCGTCCTTACTGCGTCTCACATCCTTGTCAGTCGCCGCGTGTGTGTGTGCGCGTTTATCTGCGAGCCAAAACGCCATCTACCAGAGAACAAAAATTCACTTGTCCAAGTCAAAGAGCGTCCTGTCGCCTTAAATTGCCACCCGCTCGCAAAAAAAAAAAATAAATTGCACAAGACAACAACAAATAATCAAAATAAGGTCCTTCACAAGTGAACGTGAACGGGGCGCACAAACAAAAAAGCTTCCCTCTGATGGAAGAGGGAACAACAACAAAAGGACACAAGAGAGACAAAAGGGACAAGGAATCAAGGAAAAGTTTTCCCAACGTCTCCCCCCTCATCGCTGGCACTGCACCATCACAGTGTGTGCGTGTGTTTGTGTGTGTTTAGCTTCAACGGCGACAGCAATTGCTGGAGGGCGGAAAACGAACAACGACGAGATGGTCGGTGGCGGCTGAGGACGGTTGCAGATAGCATGGTTGTGTCGCTTTTTGTGCTCGGGAAATTGTGTGTGCACTCGGAGCGGGTTAACCTTGAATAGTTCGGCTCCCGCAGAGGGACTGTCGCCTCGACGATGTGCTCTCGCTCAGCGCTTGTGAAGCGCCGCCTCTCTTTATGTGGCGGTTCTCTCTGTTTTGAGTCTTGGATTGTGTGTGTGTGGTAGCACGTTTCGTCGATGATGGTGGAAGCTTTCAGGTAGTGTTGCCGTGTGTGACGTGGACAGAGGTGAAAATTTAACTCAGCGACCCCGCCTCTTTTCCTAGCTGAATGGCATCTCCACCTTCACATTTGTGACGTCGCGTTGCAGAGAATTGATCTCAAGTCGATCACATGAACTGCCTTCATCTGCGTCTACTCCCATCGGCAACACGCGTCCCTTGTTCCACACTTCAAAAGCTTGTGCTCCACCGGATGTGTGTCATTCTCTGGCGTTCCCTGCCAAAGAGAGCAGTGTAATGCGTCCAAGAGAACCACTAGACCACGGCCTATACTCCACTCCAACAACAGCATTAGCCCAGTAATTGTATCCTCAGCTGTAACGTTCAGGGTTATCCTTATCAATCAATCACACCCCAAATTGAAATCGACCCTCGTTCTCGCGTGGAATCCTTTGTGACATCCATCGCATGCGGGTGGACTGCATCAGTTCCCCCTTGCAGCTGCTGAAGGACACTTGGCCAGTGAAAAACTCTCAAAGGACACATCTCATTGCACAGCATTTCTGTCACCAGACCGGCGACGGCGTGTTGGGATAGAATGGACAGAATTTTCTACATCGCCCGCTGCTCCGCCTACTCCATTGATCGGCACATTTTGTCTTGCTGCTTCGTGTCTTCCTTGCGGTAAGGTCAAGTTGAAAAAAGAGGTGTGCCGCCAACTTTGCCACCATTGTCGCCATCGCTACCGTCGCTGTCGCCGTCGCCTTCAACTTCGCGAACAAATGAACAAAAAAAATAGTTTTCTCAACCACCCACCATTACCGTGATCCTGTTTGATTATCTTGAAAGGATAACTGTCTTGAATTCAAGAAGGAAAATTGAATAAACTACAGCGACACAGAGAGAGAGGGAGATGGAGCGACCATTGCATTGGACATCACTCCCGAGGCCGAGGCAGGGAAGACGAAAAAAAACCAAAAAAAAAAACAAAAAAAGCGTGGAAATGCTAACACACAACATGAATACTTTCAAGGATCTCTCCGGCATCTCTCTATCTCTCTAGGTTCTACGCTTTTTTTTCAGTTTTTTTTTTTCCCGTTGTTTTTGGTTTTTCGCTTGACGCTGCAGAAAATCAATTCCAATGGCGGCCGCTTCTAGAGAGCGAGAGAGGCGTGCTTGCGATGTCTTGCGGTATTTATTCGAGGATTTGGTCCATTAAATTCCATTCAGAGTGCATTTGCTGAGGATGATAGTGTTTTTCAATTTATGGTGCGATGGTTCATCTTTTTTCGTCCTCCCAGCCAGCGCCTTCTCGGAGGGTGGCTGTTTGTTTGCTGTGAATGGTGTTTGATGCCGCTGCTGAGAGCTATTAAGTGAGGATGTGGGTCAAAGGAAGTGTAAAGGATATCCACTTTTTTGTTCCTCCGTTCCGAACTGGCAAGAAGGATTCTGCTTGGGAGGAGTCGTCTGATGTGTAATGAAGTCCGACAAGAGAAACGCTTTTTTTCTTTCCAAACAAAGTTTTTTTCGCTTTGGTTGGGTGAACAGGATCAGAGTTGAGGGGTGTTCTTGGGGTGTTATTTATTCAATGCGTTGCTAATTGACACGGATAATGATCCCGTCTGCGAGGAAGGTGAATGGAGGGAAAGACTTTACCGTGAACTCTACGAGCTGTTTCAAGATGTGGACATAGTCTGGAAGGCAAACATCTGTCCACTGGACTAGCTTGGCCACATGGGGCAGCTAAGAGAGAGTCTTCGAATTCAAGCCTCTGGGTTCGAGAAGAAGATGAAGACTGAACCTAGCCGTACCATCAATATCCTCCTATGTCCTTAAAGTATTATGCGTCGGCAATACGATGCCTCGATTATACAGGGTGGCCATTTAGAGTTTTTTTTTAATCATAGGTTATTTTGACACTGACAGTTGTTTACCGCAGGAAATCTTGACATAAAGTCAGACAGTATCAGACTTCCGCTGAACGAAATGAGTCACTTTACTTTTCAACAACGTTGGGGAATGTTGAAAACTTATTTCTAAAGTGAGTGCTATGTAGCCCAAACAGTGGTTTTTTGTTGAAAATAAGTTTTGGCAGAAGCACCCCCCTGAAAATTGAAGACATGGATTTGGATGACCTTTGTTTCATGCAGGATGGCCCGCCATGCCACACAGTCCATGCCACAATCGATATTTTGCGCACGAAATTCCCAAATCGTGTTATCAACTGGCTTGGCGATGTCAATTGGCCGTCTCGGAGCTGCGATTTGACACCATTTTTTTGTGGGAGCTGTGAATGACCGATGTTATGCCAATACTCCGGAAAGGATTCAAGCGCCAAGTTATTGGAAAATTGGGGTAACAGAATGGGCACCTGTGATGCCAGCCGAGGCAGCCACTTGAACGACTATTTACTAATAAAGGCACAATACGTCTTTATTAGTACATCAAAATTGACCCTCCGGAGTCGGCAGGAAACAGTTGGTCCCTTCCACTCGCGCACAGAACGAATGGTTGCAGAAAATCTAAGCTCGGCGCCACACCACCAATATTATTATTATACTTAAAATTCGATGTAAAAAAAATACCTCTACCTCTTCTGACAGCCGTGATGGATCCGAGCACAAACCATCAAGCCTCCTCAAGTTGAATCCACAGACGACTTGCAAGACTCATATCGCTGTTCAGCCCATCGCCTATGTACTATCTAAGGATCGTAGCCATCAATGAGACGTTTGCTGGCATTGAGACAGAAGCGGCTAAAATGCATAGATCGAGGGAAAAGGGATAAGATGAAGAAGCCCTTGGTCATCACACTTGCCCTTTAAATCATGTTTCTACGTCGGGTCATTTTTCCAAATGAATTAGTATCCTACAAGCACCCATGAGGTATGCAGCAAAAAGTGATTTCAGTCAAAGTGCAGGAAATCGTATGCACAAGCTACTCTTACATAAAGTGCTTGCTTGTCTCCGATTTCCTTGCAGACTTCTGGGCGTCGAGCGTGTCTGGTCGAATTTCGTCATTTCTGATGGAGCTTTTTTTTTGCATGTTTGGCTTCGTGTGAATGGTTGAAAGTGAGTGCGGGGATGGAGGTGATATTGGAGAGAGGAGAGTGTTTTAATGTATATTTTTTGTTAGAGAGGAGTAAGTGAGTTGTGATATTTTCGAGATTTTTCGTCTTGTAAGCTTCGAGTGAGCCACTGATATTTTTTGATGTTAGAAGCCATCTTTGACTGTCCCAGCCGCACTGTTTGAGACCTTCTAAATTAATGTCCGCGGTCTACTGGAATTCATACGAGATGATTAGTCGTCCTCCTCTTTTCGATTGCGGATCCTGTGATACAAAACTGGAACAATTATTGCTCTTCTAGATCAATCTCCGGCCCCTCAATATATTCTAGTATGCGTTATAGACATCCACCTCATTTTGTAAATACACCCCAAAGTGTGTAAAGTGCGCACAAAAGAGTAATTCACTTCCTGTTAAATTTTCCATTTCGTCACTCTTCGTAAGCATGTCGTAATTCTCCTCAAAGAAATGTACTTTCAAATTCCCATTGAATCAGGAACAATTAAACTCCAAGAAAACCCCAAGTTTCCGTCGCCCACATGAGTCACCTCCCTGGTAACTCATAAAGTGACTTTCGTCATAAATTGCAAGTTAGCATGAACGTCAAATTGATCTCAGTCAGAAGGCAAAGCCAAAACATCCCATGTCCCAGTGGCACGCCCCAGATCTCATCTTTTAACGCAAAATTTACATAATCGTCATTCCAGCGAACGCGTAATTCCCTGCTCGCCACTCGAAGGGTTATTAAGTGCTTCGTAATTATCAATTAGTGAGTGTAATTATTGCTGAACACATTAAACGTTGATTATGTGCTATCAAAAGGAGGCTTATCGGCTGCCGATAGGCGTTCTAGGAGTTATGTTGCACAATAAGGGCAAAGTGAAAGGTGAAGCTGCGGCAACATCCCACTGAGGTAATCCCAGAGTGATTCTTAAAAACCGAAATCTCTTTATCTCACGGATGCATGCACACTGCACCGATGCGATGGATGGCTGAACGAGAGCTGAGGAGAAACAGAAAGAGAAAAAAGGGAAAACTGCAAAGCCACACAGAGATGAGGGCAAATGGGTTGCAGATGTCCATTCCAAGGTCTCCCGAGTGAGTGAGCGAGCAGTGCTCGGTGCAGTGGCATGCAAGAGATGGGCCATCTCCTGGAGCTTAACTGAAGGTAACCTTGCAGACAGATCAGGTATGCTGGAATGAAATTTAATTAAAAAAAGCCCAACACATTGCCGGTGTGCGCCAAGTGTCCTATGAAAAGCCCCAAACGTGTACAAGGGGGCAGCAGGGAGGGATGAAATGAGGATGGGGAAACAGAGGTCAGGTGTTGATTGCGAATGTGTGAAGCGAGAGGTGTTGGGATGGGCCCTCGAACCACTTCGCTTTCATGGGCAGAGACTCAGACTCAGGGAACAGAGTCACACGACTTAAATTGCAAAACAAGAAAGAAAAAGAAAAAGAACAAGAAAGCCTTCCCGATCAGCTTGCTTTGAACTGTAGAGATCTACTAAATAAGAGTTCGTTGAGCAGACGTCTGGTGATAGGTTTACCGCCATTACAACAAGTTTAAATACATCTTATTTAAATTTGTAATATTACCAGGAATTCTCTCTCTCCTCCTTTATGTGTCCCAAGCTACAAATACTCTATCTATCAAATATCTAATCTAGAGGATGGAGTTGGAGAAAGGACAAATTCACCGTTATAAGGGTTTCATTTTTAAAGGATAAGGCACTTTGTGGGGGAAAATAATTTTAATTATAGACTTGCCGGTGATTGGCTGTGATGAAAACTTGCACAATGTGAATTCACGTTAAGACAAACAATTCAGATCGACCTTCCTTCAAAGCCGCTGTCAAATTTCATATAAAATACGCCAGAGAAACAAATTTCCCTGTTTTTGTCAAAAATTTGCCCAAATAACGGTCAATTTATGAATTTTCCAATTCCATCCTCTAGATCAAGGCATAAGCTACAATATCGTTCTCAGTCACTTTGCTGTAGGACGCACAG
Source organism: Eristalis intricaria (assembly GCA_964034865.1). NCBI lineage: Eukaryota > Metazoa > Arthropoda > Insecta > Diptera > Syrphidae > Eristalis > Eristalis intricaria. Next base: position 7,005,745 of record OZ035877.1, on the reverse strand, counting down.
TTTTCGAGATATGAGCAAAGTTAGACCAACATTCACGATTTTTTCAATGTAGAAAAATCGACATCTATAGGGTTTCTGGCGGTTCCAATTGAATCTTCGACAGCTTATATCTCGAGAACGGTGCGTCCTAGAACAAAAAACCAGTACATAATTTTTGTAGCTTATGACTCGATCTAGAGGATGGAATTGGAAAATTCACAAATTGACCGTTATTTGGGCAAATTTTTGAAAAAAACTGGGAAATTTGTTTCTCTGGCGTAAATTATATGAAATTTTACAGCGGCTTTGAAGGAAGGTCGATCTGAATTGTTTGTCTTAACGTGAATTCACATTGTGCAAGTTTTCATCACAGCCAATCACCGGCAAGTCTATAATTAAAATTATTTTCCCCCACAAAGTGCCTTATCCTTTAAAAATTAAACCCTTATAACGGTGAATTTGTCCTTTCTCCAACTCCATCCTCTAGATCAAGGCATAAGCTACAAGATCGTTCTCAGTCACTTTTCTGTAGGACGCACAGTTTTTGAGATATGAGCAAAGTTAAACCAACATTCACGATTTTTTCAATGTACAAAAATCGACATCTGTAGGGTTTCTGGCGGTTCCTATGGAATCTTCGCCAGCTTATATCTCGAGAACGGTGCGTCCTAGAACAAAAAACCCGTACATAATTTTTGTAGCTTATGACTTGATCTAGAGGATGGAATTGGAAAATTCATAAATTGACCGTTATTTGGGCAAATTTTTGACAAAAACAGGGAAATTTGTTTCTCTGGCGTAAATTATATGAAATTTTACAGCGGCTTTGAAGGAAGGTCGATCTGAATTGTTTGTCTTAACGTGAATTCACATTGTGCAAGTTTTCATCACAGCCAATCACCGGCAAGTCTATAATTAAAATTATTTTCCCCCACAAAGTGCCTTATCCTTTAAAAATGAAACCCTTATAACGGTGAATTTGTCCTTTCTCCAACTCCATCCTCTAGATCAAGGCATAAGCTACAAGATCGTTCTCAGTCACTTTGCTGTAGGACGCACAGTTTTCGAGATATGAGCAAAGTTAGACCAACATTCACGATTTTTTCAATGTAGAAAAATCGACATCTATAGGGTTTCTGGCGGTTCCAATTGAATCTTCGACAGCTTATATCTCGAGAACGGTGCGTCCTAGAACAAAAAACCCGTGCATAATTTTTGTAGCTTATGACTCGATCTAGAGGATGGAATTGGAAAATTCACAAATTGACCGTTATTTGGGCAAATTTTTGAAAAAAACTGGGAAATTTGTTTCTCTGGCGTAAATTATATGAAATTTTACAGCGGCTTTGAAGGAAGGTCGATCTGAATTGTTTGTCTTAACGTGAATTCACATTGTGCAAGTTTTCATCACAGCCAATCACCGGCAAGTCTATAATTAAAATTATTTTCCCCCACAAAGTGCCTTATCCTTTAAAAATTAAACCCTTATAACGGTGAATTTGTCCTTTCTCCAACTCCATCCTCTAGATCAAGGCATAAGCTACAAGATCGTTCTCAGTCACTTTTCTGTAGGACGCACAGTTTTTGAGATATGAGCAAAGTTAAACCAACATTCACGATTTTTTCAATGTACAAAAATCGACATCTGTAGGGTTTCTGGCGGTTCCTATGGAATCTTCGCCAGCTTATATCTCGAGAACGGTGCGTCCTAGAACAAAAAACCCGTACATAATTTTTGTAGCTTATGACTTGATCTAGAGGATGGAATTGGAAAATTCATAAATTGACCGTTATTTGGGCAAATTTTTGACAAAAACAGGGAAATTTGTTTCTCTGGCGTAAATTATATGAAATTTTACAGCGGCTTTGAAGGAAGGTCGATCTGAATTGTTTGTCTTAACGTGAATTCACATTGTGCAAGTTTTCATCACAGCCAATCACCGGCAAGTCTATAATTAAAATTATTTTCCCCCACAAAGTGCCTTATCCTTTAAAAATGAAACCCTTATAACGGTGAATTTGTCCTTTCTCCAACTCCATCCTCTAGATCAAGGCATAAGCTACAAGATCGGTCTCAGTCACTTTGCTGTAGGACGCACAGTTTTCGAGATATGAGCAAAGTTAGACCAACATTCACGATTTTTTCAATGTAGAAAAATCGACATCTATAGGGTTTCTGGCGGTTCCAATTGAATCTTCGACAGCTTATATCTCGAGAACGGTGCGTCCTAGAACAAAAAACCCGTACATTATTTTTGTAGCTTATGACTTGATCTATAGGATGGAATTGAAAAATTCTTCAATTTACCGTTATTTGGGCAAATTTTTGACAAAAACAGGGAAATTTGTTTCTCTGGCGTAAATTGTATGAAATTTTACATCGCTTTTAAAGGAAGGTCGATCTGAATTGTTGCTCTTAACGTGAATTCACATTGTGCAAGTTTTCATCACAGCCAATTACCGGCAAGTCTATAATTAAAATTATTTTCCCCCACAAAGTGCCTTATCCTTTAAAAATGAAACCCTTATAACGGTGAATTTGTCCTTTCTCCAACTCCATCCTCTAGATCAAGGCATAAGCTACAAGATCGTTCTCAGTCACTTTGCTGTAGGACGCACAGTTTTCGAGATATGAGCAAAGTTAGACCAACATTCACGATTTTTTCAATGTAGAAAAATCGACATCTATAGGGTTTCTGGCGGTTCCAATTGAATCTTCGACAGCTTATATCTCGAGAACGGTGCGTCCTAGAACAAAAAACCCGTACATAATTTTTGTAGCTTATGACTCGATCTAGAGGATGGAATTGGAAAATTCACAAATTGACCGTTATTTGGGCAAATTTTTGAAAAAAACTGGGAAATTTGTTTCTCTGGCGTAAATTATATGAAATTTTACAGCGGCTTTGAAGGATGGTCGATCTGAATTGTTTGTCTTAACGTGAATTCACATTGTGCAAGTTTTCATCAACCTCCATCGTCGGCAAGTGGATAATTTAACTTATTTTATTACAAAAAGTCCCTTATTCATTAAAAATTATACCCTTATAACGGTAGATCTGTCCATTCTCCAACGCGATCCTCTAGATCAGGTCATAAGCTACAAAATCGGCATACATCACTTTGCTGTAGGTTGCTCGGTTTTTAAGATATGACCAAGGTAAGGCAACATTTATATGAGCAAGGTAAGACAACATTCATGAGTTCTGGTGGTTCGTATGGAACTTTTGACACCTTATACTTACGCAATTAATGAAGAAGTAAATTCCTTGTGAAGTCTTGCACATGTGTAACAAAGTCACGAAAAATGTTTAACTGAAGCGAGCTATTGTGAGTTGGACAATCGCTTATCTTGGGTCTTCAAACGGACCTATTTTCTGGTAGCCTTGGACCTACTTAAGCCCGGTCCCGCTGGGATGTCATAAATTAAAAAAAGTCTACACAACCGGTGTGTGTGACAAGACGCAGCTACAATTTTACCTAGACCCCGTAGCTAGTAAGACTGGATTACATACACCTCGTCTCGTGTCGCACGTCAGGATGATCACTTCCATTTAATTTCGGCAACCCCCTCAGCGCTCGTTTCATTCTCTCTTGGTATCACATGCCTGCCACGTCCTTGCAATGTAGGCGTTCGTTCCGGCAAAACCATCCACCACCGAACATCACCTTGACTGAGTTGCATAACAAATCGCCTGTGCACACCGCCACCCACTCCCCACATACCACGGGAGACATGAAACGATTCCGCATTACCGAAGTCCGAACTTTGCTCTCCTCTCCCCCCCATTTCCGCCCTGCGGGACGATAAAAAATGTTCAATACCATCATCGTACGCCTACGCCTATAGCCGACCAATTCTCGAATAACTGCCATTTGCATTCGGTTCTTATCCGATAAATGAATAATTAAGGCTAGGCATCCATCCCCGGTGCACACCCAGGACGCTGGGACACTGGGACCGCCAGCCAGACACACAGAACCAAAAGAAGACACACATCCTTCCTTCCGAGCGCCCCATAAAACACCCACATTAAGACATGAATTTGTGAAAAGTCTTTCGTGCTTCCCCCATTTGGGGTTATGTCACACACAGTCGCACACAGGCACATATGCATGTGGCATGCGAGCTCTCTCTAGCCGGAGACATGACTTGCACCGCTGCCGCCGGTGGTCCCGATGCCTGTTAAACACCCACTTAAGTGCTTACCCTGAGATCCTGGTTATCAATATCTTTTTCTGCATAAAACACACATAGTCACAGAGGGGCGGGAGCGAAACACAAATTGAACTCAGTTCCACGTGTACGTTTGTGGTGTCCTTGTGTCAACCGAATACCTTGCTCCGAATGCAGACGACGACGGCGGCGGTGGTGGCAGCACAGACCGTCTTAAGGGGGAACCGAATGCAAATCCTTTTTCTATTGAAAATGTGCAGATTCAACCAAAAAAGTTTTCTGCCATCGGGAGAGACCTGGGGATGTTCCTGAGGGACAGTGGGAACTGCAAGCAAGGCATTGCGGATGCTTAGTGCATGTTTGGTTGAATTGATGGCACGGGATTGAAGGAGAGACAATGGGGATGAGCTGCAAAAGAATGTGGAGCGTAAAGGAATCGATCGCTTGAAGAGGAGCAGGATCGTGCTCTGACAAAAGCAACCAAAGCCGAGGTCTTCAATCTCTCTGCCTGTCTGTGGATTTAGACCACGAGGCTTCAAAGATCCTAGAAGTCTCTACCCAGGCACGTCTGGCACAAGAAATTAGCAGGTCGAGGCATCCAAGCCATGGCTCCGGTCGGTCTGCTTAAACAATTAAACAATGAAGGAAGTAACTTTACAACGAAAGACTTCTTGTTTTGAGGGACATCCACCGAATTCAGGAATTCCCATCCAGACCGAGTAGCATACGCTAAAAGCACTTGGCAAAGGTCTAACGTCGGATAGCAGCCTGAGTTCGCGTCACAACCCCACACGAACGTAAAGCCACCTCACAATCAGCTCTCTCACGAAGTGAACTCCATTCTGCTGCCAAGACTGTATCCAAGATGCTCCCGGCCGTCCCCGAGCATCCTTAACAGCTAATAGAACAGGACCAACTATAGGCGATAAGTTTTAATGGCAGTCAGGCAGTGGCAGCAGCAGCAGACTGGTGTCAGCAGTAGACTGCCAGTCTTGTGGTTTTTGCTCAAACAGAATAGTGTCACATAATCGTAAAGCTGGCTGGCGGAGAGGGGCCGGAATTGGCACAACTCCCCGAAGGATGTGTTCTTGTGCCGAACGTCGGCGTATCCCTTCTTTTGAATAATGCAACGAGACAAAATTCCTGAAAGGGTGAGAGGAAGGACACAGTTTATGCATCAGAGGTGCAATTAGATTAGTTGTTATGGTAATTAGGATAGCTCTCTATAAATTATGACATCCTGCTGGCTGGCTGACATCTCCCCTCCATTGACACACATTCACTGCCAAAATGTTAAGTGCGGCGAGGATATGGGGCGCTGCTTGTGGGGGTGGTGGGAGTGGTGTAGGCGACAAATGTTGTAAGTTCTGTGCTCTGCTGGGATTACGAAAATATTGCCCTCGTCTACATTGCCGGTAATAAACACATTTGAATAAAGTTTAGCTCTCATTGGCCATGCATAATGTCAAGGACATTGTCGCAAGTTGCCATCGATGCCGATATCGGTGTCGGTATCGACAAATGGGACTGTGGGTGGCAAGCACATCAGATTCACAGGATCACATCTGAAGAAAGTAACGAGATGCACTTTGGCTCGGAATAGATGCGGGAGGACTGGATGGAGGCTGAGTAGCAGTTTGACATGGCATCCCCATTTGTTCAGGGCTATTGGGCCGCCGTCGCTCCAGGAGGAGGGACGCCCGCCTGCATCGAAGGATTATTGTTATTGGGTGCATCGAGCTGAGCATGAATAATATTAAATGCGAGGTGGAACATATGCAAATAAATTTGCATGAGACGCCCGCCTGCCGGAACCGGGCCAGGCCAAGGGAATACGGCGGATTTTATTGGTCGGCAACTGGGGACTGTAGAGCCAAAGTGAAACAAAAAATAATTGCAACTGGGTGTGGAGGGGGGGATAGGGACAACGACTATCGATGTCGAATGCCAAAAGTGGATTATTTATTGTGCAGAAGAAGAAAATTGAATATGATTCAAGGAGAAATGGGACGTGGATGATTCAGAAATCGTTCTTTGCTCCTCCGTCGCCGGGAGGTAACAATTTGGTAGGATTATGGTGGAAAGCCTGCAAATTACGAAGGAAATAATTAAGCCTCCGAGCAAGGGTCTTCACGAGTGGATGCCAGGACAGTCGGCCATTGAGAAGGGATGGTAGGGGAGGAGGGAGAGGGGATAGGGTTTATTTAAATGGAATTGCCGAACGGACGAAGAGGATTCGGTGCCAAGGCAGAAAAGAGGATCAGTTACGATGTCAACCTTTAGTTATGAAGTTACATTTTGTGGCATTCGGTTTTTCCTTTTTTTTGTTGGACGAGGGATGAATATTGATTCGAAGTCAGTGAAGTCAGTGCCTTAATCAAAGTTTTTTCGAACTTATTTCTTGAGAGAAAGGAAAGGAAAGTGTGTGTGTGGATTAACGTGATCTCCTCTTGGAGTCCTCACACTCAAAGTGAGGAAATTGACGACAAATGCCTTGAGTTTGACTTAAAGGACCAAATGAGGTCATATCTTAAGGACTAAGGCCTATCAAACATGTCTTCTGCTGTATGAATTGGTGCACTGAAGCTCCTCATCAGGTTGTTCCATGCGAATCTCAAAGAATCGGAGCCAAAACGGGCTTAGCGGCGAATGACGGGAAAATGAAGTAAATGCTACCTTCAGGTAAGGTAAGGTAACTCTTGAAGGATCATGCGACACCCTAATTATCTCAGACCTGGGGTATAGTGCAGAGATAGAGACAATCGTAAAATCAGATGAATAAGAACTAGATATTTTCAAGTGAGACAAATTCTGCTTTCAATCTCTGATCCTGTTTATGTCGATAACATTTGGAGAAAGTGGTTGAGCTGTCAAACAGGCGTCTATAAATTCAATGCATAAGATGGCCAGGCCATGAAGAGCGCATGCAAAAAAATGATTCAGCCCAAAGGATATTTGTGTCTGCACCACTGAAACAGCAAAATAGAAGACGTCCACGAAATTGATTTGTGCACCATCGTGTGAAGAGGGACCTCAGCCAATATGGATAAGCAACTGAATAAAGATCGAGCCAATGGGACAGGCCCAGGTCCATCCCGGACTGTAGCGCCAGCTGAAGAAGGAGAATTTTCGAGGACAGTGATACTAAAGATGAGGCTCATAATTAATACGGAATTAACACAGTCGAGAGCATGATATTCCGAGTTGAACCCGTAGCTAGGTTTTACAACAACCACTTGTGTTGTGCATGCTAACGCGATAGAACGAGTAGACTGGACCTACTGTTCTATGCCAACTTGAAACGGCGAAGTTCGACAAGTTGTTCTTCTTATATCGGTATAGACTCTTGCGTATTTTGTCAGTGACTCGAGTAAGATGGAGCCGTGAATTATAGAAGTTGTCCAGTACGGGGATTGGTCCTAGAATCCCCAGCGTAGGAGTTTACGTAGCTAGCCACTGCAACGCGGCGTCTAACATTTTCATGGAGTAGCTTGAGAAGAAATAACCTCAATTATCGACATACTGTATTATATTTTACCACATTTACTAGAGATTAATTTACGCGCCTTCCTTAAATTTCCATAAAGTGGGGTCAAATTTGTTTAAAGACCTTCCGTAATGGGTCAGGGGATGAGGTTAGAAGATGAAATGGTGGCCTTACTGAAACTATACAACCCATTTTGTGAAGCACAATCAGATCTTCCACCCCTCTTACAACCTGTGCAATATTTTCTTTTGAGGTGCAAAACACAACTGCTCTTCAGTAAAAGGCTTTTGATCAAAATTCAGCACAGTACTATTAAGCTCTCTCTTCTCCAAAATAGATTTCAAAGACAAATCAATAGATTTCCATTCAGCACAACAGGGCACCTTGACAACAACAACAGCACCAGAGAGAATATCTGCAAAACCTAATGAACTATTAATTCATCTAAAAAAAAAAGGAATCACAATTTAAGAACACACTCAAGTGAATTCTCCAGAAATAAAAACGGAAGACACAGCCGACGAGCAAATTTCATCTTCAGGAAACAAATGCCCATTAACCCGCCCGCGTCTCCCTGCGCCCGGGCCTCATTCTCTATTCACTCATCACTCAACTTATTCCGGTACGAAGACATCTCTGGGCACTTCAGTGAAATCCCAAAACGATTCTTCATATTTTCCACTCCAACGGGCCCCAAGTATCCTTACCGATAGCACAGGCCGCTGCCGCTGGTGCTGCCGCCTTCACCCGAAGGAACGATGCGGACCGAAGAAAAAAGAGAGGGAAAACAAAAAACAACAAAAAAAGAAACTCGAACCTAAACGATTCCGTCGTACTTCCTCGAACTTAATTTTGTTCAAACCGAGAGGGGGTGGTGGACGAGAGGAGGGAACAAAAGTGTATACACATTCACCCACTCAAGGACACACGGATATCCCTGAAAATGACACATTCTGACACACATTCTTCTCGGCAGAGAAAAGAATAACCTTCCTTGCTTGCAGCACCCGCATTTGGAAGCCGAGAGGGAGACGGAGAGAGAAAGGACTAACATACCGGCTCACCCTCTGCGCTTCCTACTGCACGCTAGCAGATGTCCGGGGGAGGGGGGGAAGGTAAAACACACAGGATATATGGGCACATCCTTGAGATTACACATCCTAATCAGGAAACAAACGCAAGCAAGGCGAATGAACGCAAGCAAAAAAAAAAGAAGAAATTCCACACAGATCCTTGAGCGCACTTGCAGATCTGCTTCTCGGGGGAATCGCTCTTGCCGGGGAAGGAAAAATTCAGGACACAACGGATAAGGGAAATTGCATCAACTTGATTGAGTTTTATGCATTGAATATCCTTAAGGAGCCTTCCGTGGATTCATTCAGCGAGACGCCCTCTATTTTGCCTTCATGCAAATCAGTTGTCAATGAAGCCCTTCAGCCTGTTCTCTTAGTCGAGCTGGCATGGGGGCCGGAACCATGGTGTGGAACATGTTAAGCCAGAGATGACATTTGCAAATTTGTTGTCCTTTCTTTCATTGGGCAACAAGCGAAGGGACGGTTGAACGTTGCTTGGGACAAGGATGTTCGTTAAATGAGGCGGAGGTCGATTCCTTGGTTAGGTTTGTTAAATTTGAAAGCGAAGGCAAGTCTACTGGTGAAAGCATAGACTTTGAGAAGACTCTGCCTGAGATGACCCAAGGAGTGGAAGTAGCCGGAAGTAGGGTGTCCCAAACGACTCTGCCTTGCACGTGAGCTTTAGAACGTCGCCGCATCGATGGAATGTCGTTTTCGAAGTGGAGCCAGCCAGTCCAGACAACATTTCCAAGCAACTACATATCAGGAACCATCCCAAAGAAGGACACCATCTCCAAGGACGGTGGCAGAATCTTCACCAAGGCTTTCGCTGCGATTTCATTGACCAAGTCCCCTTCCTCCCAAATCACAGCGATTTCCCGCAGCTCAACTAACACAACAGACTTGTTTTCGCCATTCATCGAAATCATCCAGACCAGAAAGGTTCCTGTCACTCTCACACCCACGCTGAGTGCCCCTGTGTCACGTTTGTCGCCAAAAATAGATCACCGCCCACTGCCGGCAGTTCGCCGGGTCGCGTCGCTCAACGCTTTAGTCCCATAATCGTCCAAAAGGTCAGCCAGTTCAATCTCAGAACATCCTCATTTCCCCGCCATTCGTCCAGATTCCTTCAAAGGCGTACGTATTTTAATTTAATTTTAAATAATTCATTAACCAATCACTCGTGCCTTTCAGCGGGTGCTGGCACGGAGCACGATGCTCCGCCGCCACTCGACTGAAAATCCCTTCACCTGCCAGCCCTGGGACGACAGCTTACAACAATAATTAATTTCTCCCTCCACCGCGAGTTTGCCAGTGTGGCAGCGTCGTCGTCGTCGTGCTCACTACCCACAGAGGACAAGCTTCATGACAGCTGACACACTCCCGCAGTGTGCTTCGGTTGGTCTGACATGAAGAAACGACACCATTTCGCTAGCGGCGACCACGGCAAAAACCACAGAGGAAGGAGGAAGCTGCTTCTGTTCCAGCTTCCGCAACGTTTGAGTGTGTGTGTGTGGCGGTGGAAGATGAATCCTTTTTCTGTGTCGTTGTCAAGTTCCGGCAGAGGTGGTTCATTAACAACGCACACACTACACTCGGCACACAGAGACAGAGTTGTGCGGCGCGGCAGCGGTGTCCTCTTAATGTGATCAATGAGAGCCGTGAACGCGGATGTTAAAGGATAAAGCCGGGCTTTTATTTTATCTCGTCGTTCATTATTCCAGATGACACGGCACCACCGCTACTGAGGATGAATCATAATGCTAATTACAGTCGTTGTGTGGCAGTGACTGCGTGTGGAATTGGCCACGAATCGCGTGTAGATGCCATTCAAAGGCGCTTTCACATCAGGATTTTGGCACATCGCCAAGAACATTCTCGCGAATGAGGCTATTTACCGTGTGCACCTTTTGGATGGCTTCTTCGCCTTTGTTAGCTGCGTTGGCACAGTGGACGTGACAAGAAATGGAAATGTATACTTGGCAGAATGGTAGAAGGTTTCGTAAAAATAAAAAAAAATGGGGACACAATAGGGGAATGAAAGGCCATGACAGTCTGCGGACGAAGGGGACAAACTTGGTGACATTTTGTTGCACGAACCCTCGCGCTGTCACAGCAAAGGAGATCCAGATAGTCAACGGCTTTAAATTTGCCCACTTAAAAGACAGTTCTCTCGAGGCTTCTTAAATTCCAAGGTCCTGCATCAACACGCACTGGAAACGCATGAAATTCAAGTGGAGCTCTACAAGGTGGAGATCTAGGACTTATACTAATTCAAGTGGGGTTCCACAAGGTGCAGCTCTAGGAACTATACTTGTTCCATGATGGGACCATCAAATTGAAGAGGAATCCCACAAGGCGGAGATCAAGGTGCAAATACAAAAATTGGGATCAACAAATAAAAAAGGGACTCCCATAAGGTGAAGGACTCAGATCAACAGTGTTTGAATAAAAAAGGAATAGGGTTCAAGCTCAAATGCCAGATAGAATGACTGAATACAAAACTTTCCAAACACAGCAGAAGGTCCCTTGGATCACCATAGTACTCTAAAGTGACCCAAAAGTGAAAATGAAGTGCTCCCTCAGTGATCACATCAAATGCCACTCAATCGTATACACAAAAGAATGCAATCCTTTGACCTATGTGAACACAATTCCTGACAGAAAAACAGCTCTAATCCATGTCAAATGCGATTGAATAGTCATCAAGTTTGTCCACTTCACTGTGCCCTGTCCTGTTCCCCCCCACAACACCGCCACCCACTCGCCTAGTTCTAACATCTGGTACAACCCCGACCGAGACTGAGACCCCTCCAGGCATGGCATATCGATGTTTGTATAATCACTACCACCATCACCACCATCATGGCATTCATGCATGTTTGCATGGGTGTTCATGGGAAAGTGGATTCAAGCGCACCAACAGTCATCACGGATGAATGGTTTCAATTTGAAAATGTGCAAATCTCCCCTGAATATGTGTGCAGCCTGGGAGACCTTCCTTCCTGCACCCCGTCCACCCATCGGTATGCACAAGGCTACATCACATGCATGAGATTGTTTTCCTAGAAATCGAACAAAGGAAAGGACTTGTAGTTTGAACAAAAAAAAACAAAAAGATTCCGTCTCCTTTTCCATTCTTTGCTCGTGTGTGTGTGTGTGTGAGGGAGGAGGGGGAGTGAGAGGACGTGTGTGATTTTCATTTTATGATTACGATAATATTTTCGGAGGGGGATCACGAGAATCATATTCAAGGTGGTGGAGGTGAGTTATTGTTTTCCTTTTTTTTTCGCCTGCAACTCTTGGCACCGGATCGGGTGCGAGGTTTGAATACGAAAGGCACCGAATGACGGGATAAGTTCTATGATTACCCCGTAGGGGATAGTTAGAGGGTTTATTATTAATTTGCACCCCCTACACGCTTTGTACCTCGCCAGAGCTCTGCCGCCACACGCTGCACACCCTGCGGTAGCGGTTGTGGCGGTGGTTGCGGTGAAGATGGTAACCGAACTGCCAGTCGAGGGTTCCATTATTCAAGTGATTTCCCTCTCGTTTATTTTCTTCCTTGGACTTTAGTGGTTTTTTAGGGGGGGAACGTTGATGGCAGAGGGAGGGTGTGCGGATGTAGAGTTCATGGGGAAAAGTTTATTTTAGATTGGCGTCGCGTTGGGTCTGAGGTTTGACCGAGTTTAAAAGTATTTTGTTCTTCTTTTTTTTCTGAAAGCGTTTTAGGGTGAGAGGCTAATGAGATGGCGGTGGAATGAACGTCTTGAATTGATTATTAACTTAGTTGGGATTCAAACCAGTGGGTGTTCACCACTAATAGACGGCACTGCGGTAAAACTTCACTTAAGTTCGTCTCTTGTTTGTTGGTAGCTTCTGGATATTACAAAACTCGAGAAGTGTTATGGTTCCTTGGGACCAGCGTCTCTAGGCCATGGATTACCGACTGAGCGATTGAATTGCAAGCGGAATAAGCGACCAACTGAAAAGCGACGGAGCAAAAAGATATTTGTGGGGTACTCATTGAGTTATGGACGACTGATTGCGAAAGAACCGAAAGTCATGAATGGAGCGATGAGGGACTGAGCGATGGAACGAAAAGCTATTGAGCAACAAGCAATTGAACGACAAGCTATTGAGCGACAAGCAATTGAACGACAAGCCTTCGAGCAACAGCAAACAAAATATGAAATCATTTTGTTTGTGGCCACGAGGTCCTTTGGCGATGGAAGATTTTAACAGTTGAGGGAGAAACGGAAGGCCACGAAATTAACGATGACCGATTGAATAATTGTGCTAGAGGGCGACGAAGGAATATTAAAAACACGTAGTTTATGGCCGATGGTTAATGATGATGGACGACTGAGCGATCCATGGGCATTAGAGTGCAACAAAAAGCTTTGAATTTGTGCGACTGTAAGCACGTAGCTCCTGGTCGATGGCTGATGCTAGGCAAATAAGCAACGTCCTTCCGCAAAATCACCCGCACGTCGATTCGACTCGCCGATTTCGCTTATCGCCCTCCACACAGCCTTTGTCTTGACCCTGTCGAGATCACCGAAGCGATCTCGTAAGTGGCCAGCATTAAGAAAAACTAAACTAAGCGCGATTGAGCGATTGAGCGAAATGCGAATCGCATGGATGTGGCCACATAGTCAATGATGACAAATTAAAAATGACAAGAAAACGGACCAAACCATATGAAATCTATAAGCAATCATTGAACGTTCGAATATGTTACTTTTTGACGTAATCGGACGATAATTCTCAACAGAAGTCCAACTGACGAGGCTTAGACTTGACGCTGAATTTTTCGAAGATGTAATTTTTCTTAAGCGTTGACGTTTATAGAGTACCCCCCGGGAGTCGATCAGATTTGTCGCTAATTAACCCGCGTGTCGTTTAATCGCCTAGTCGCTTGTCGCTCACTGCGTAGCCTTAGCCTCAATAGTTTGTATCATTTTAGATATCACGTAGTTGACGTAGACAGTCTTCAGACTCATGCACGGCTCACAATTAAAGAACCCATCGACAAGGAACTCGTGCGAGAACCAGCAACCATGACGCATGTTTGTAATAATTTTTTACTGTGCAACCATCAGAAGCAATTCCAATCCAGACATCCAGACAGCACTTGATGACAAAGATAAAGCAAAACAAAAAAAATGTCCACTTGAAACGACACAGGATATTGCTTTGCTTTCATAAACAGACTCAACCGCCCGGACTTAACCATGCAATCGACCCTCATCCGGATGGCCCCTCACAGACTGCCCCACAGTCCACCGGTTTAAGTAGGTTACCAGCCTAAAACATAGAAGCAAATTCTCATGTTCTCCGCCTGTTCGCATCGTTTCACAATCGATTCGTTTCAACCTGCCCGCCTGTCTGTTTAAGTGCAAACTAGAACACGGACAAGTTGCCCCTCAAGCACCACTTCAGCCCGGTCTCGGTCTCCGGCAGTGTCTGCCAGTGTACACAAAACACACAATTTATTGCATTCTAAGTGTGTGTCCTCAGGCTGGATGTCTCCATCCCCATGCGAGGATATGACAAGGAGCAGAAGGAAACACAGAGAGAGAGAGAGAGAGCAAGACTCGCACTCATGCACTGGCGAGGTCACAGGTCCCCTATTAGATTATTGCCACCTTTTATGTCCTGTCGGATGTAAATCTAGCGCTTCGCAGCCCATTAGCGCGCCTCCAAATGAGACAAGCGTAGTGTAATGTGAAAAGTAGTTTCGCTAAATTGCCAGCCTTGTCAGGGAGGGTCCTCGTTCGTCTAGACAGTCGAGTGGGAGTTGGCGTACGCAATGGCGTGGCGGGTGACTCCGATTGTGTCGACTGTGGAGCAACGAAGCAGCACATGCGATGAGAAAGCCTCTAAATGGCTGCCGGACTGCGGTACAACACGGACCCAGCTGTGGTCTGCGATAATGTTTCCATGGGTCAACAGAGGAGTGGATATTAGCTGACCGGACGGAGGAGTGCATTATGCACAGCAGTGCGCCGCGCCGACGAAACGAGGGAGACGCCACACTGCGACAAGATTTATAATCGCTTTCAATTTATGATGACACTTTGGTGGCTGATGTGTGTGTGTATGCGCGCAAGGGAGCGAATGCATGCCGTGATTTAATGGAGCGTTAAGTGATTTTACTAGAAGGACCAGGAATGGGGATACAGTGAAAGCGCGCGGGATTGCAGCACGTGTTGACAGGCAAGCAAATCGCTGATATTGAATTTATGAGTGCGCGATACGAGATTTGTGGGTTCTGACGACGATAGCAGGAAGAGGAAAGAGTGGAAAAAGTGATAATAAAACTATAGTACCGAAAAGTGCTTGCCGAGCGATGGTAGCGATTTGCATTCTGTTTAACTGGAATGACATGTGACACTAGGAAATGGGAGAGATGGGAGGAGCAAGTGGGATGTTGTATCAATGCTGTGTGGGACAAGAGACTGAGCGAGAGACAAGTCTGGGGGAGTGTGGCCCTCATCGATCGTTAAGCGTCATCGCTTCAGGGATTAGTTCAGCAGAATTAAATACATCATCAATCCAAGACATGCAGAAAAATCGACAACGCCGAATAAGCTGTGAAGCGAGGAAGTAAAAAAAAAACTAATTTATCGCAAGACGACGACGTCTTGACGCGGATTAAGGAGTAAGTGACGACCACGATTTTGAGTACATTAATCGCTCGGCGTTCCTCGTATTCTGACCACTATCGTGTGGTCGTCATGCACATTTGACTGGGCTTATTTTACATCAAGCGCCCCAGAGTCTGCAGGCACCTGCGAGTTAGATCGGAAAATATTCCACATACGCCCGAAAATTTTGATTTCGTTCAAGCTTAAAAAAATGTTCCACATACGCCCGAGGCAATTTTTTCTCATTCAAGATTTTAAAAAATGTTCCAGATACGCCCGAGGCAATTTTTTCTCATTCAAGATTAAAAAAAAAAATGTTCCACATACGCCCGAGGCAATTTTTTCTCATTCAAGATTTTTAAAAAAATGTTCCACATACGCCCGAGAATTCGTTTAAGCAAAAAATATGCACATACGCCCGAGAATTCGTTGAAACAAAAAATATGCACATACGCCCGAGTGACGAAAATGCAAATGCTTATGCTTAAAGGATTGCTTCAAATTTCACAAAGCTTCACAATTTCGAATTGTTTCCACTTGGACTTTCCACCAAGACTACGTCAACAAGAAAAAGGTTGCGCAGTCATTTCCAATTAGACAAATGCTCATCGAATCATCAAAACGGCACGCTCAAGTGCTTCCGCATAGCTCATGGTCACCACGACTACGACAGTACAATGCGGGCAGCCCCTTCAATCTCCTCGAACAATTGCCAAGTGATTTACCTTCCAGCTCGGTGTCCTTTTGCCTCTCCATCTCAGCTCATAAAGGAATTCTTTTTGCACTCTCTTTTCTTTTCACAAACAGGCACCAGCCGAGCTCGCACTTATTGTTCCTAATTGCTGCGTCCTCGTAGCGCCAGTTAATACAACAAAGAACAGAACGACCAACGAACAGCAACCCAGCCACTTTGCAAGCCAACCTCCATTTTAATTACGTCCTCCAACCTTAACCTCTTCATTACACTCACTAGGACCATCGAAAAATGAGTGAAAGCAGCAAGCGAGCGAAATGAAAAATTCACAAAAAGAACACAAGGCGATTTCAGCAAAAAAAAAGGAAGAATAATGAATCTCATCCTTTTCACAGCCTACACCATGCCATGCTTGGGGAATGAACAACATGGCGCGCTTCAAAGTGAGCAACAAATGATAACAAAGGCGTTTCTATCCCAAATGAAGCCCAACCCGTTAGCTGATGGAATGACTATAGTACATACCCTCAGCAGCACCCGCACCCAGACCAGCAGCAAGCAACAACATTCATCTCGACAAAGGCTATGAAATCCGGTGAAGATGGATCCGCCAACATTACCATCATCGCCTCCTCCCCCACTCGGCGGCATTCAGCGGCAAAAGTACTTCCGTTCGAGTATGTTTAAACATCAATTTAAATGCATCGCAGATACAAAGATACAAGATACAGTGGCAAGAGAGGAGAGACGGCCGGCACAGGAGAAACAAAAAATAAAAATCAGGGGCATCGAGCGGAGCAGCAGGAAGATTTGCATAATTACTACGACTTCAGCCTCATGGGCTTTATCTTTTTCCAAACGCAGTAGAATGTCGACAGAGGCGACGGCAGCCGACTGCCATGGAAGGGCGTACTTGTGAGAGACAAAAGTGGTCGGCAGCAGTGCCCCACATCGCCCCACCATCTTTGTGTCTCAGCAGCAGCAGCATGCCAGTAAACACAGATTATGCCTCGTAGCAGGAGCGCTCTGCTCTGCTGGTGCTGGTCCTGCCGTTGATCCTTGTTTGCACGCCACCAAGCGCATCCTGTGAAGGATTCAGATGCTGACTGGTGACTGATACTCGAGTGGGTGTTGGTGCAGGATTCCTCATCTGCTCTGCTTTGCGAAGCAAAATATTGACAAACTGAATAATTAACGGGAAACGTAATGAAAACGCCGCGAAACCAAGAGCATCAGAAACGACGCGGCACCACCACCAGCGACAGTAGCATCAGTTTTGTGGCTGTGTGAACGTGCGTGAGTTTCACACAGAAATGCCGCGGGCTACGCGACGTGGAGAGGCGGTGGACAATGTCGGAAATGTCTCCCTGCACGGAATGACTATTCCAGTGGTAAACATCGGCACAGATGCGATGCCATGGCGGTGGATGATGGCTGGCAGTGCGGGTGATTGTTTGTGATGTTGATGGGCAGCAGCACTTGATGTTAAGAGGGGTTGTTGTTTGTGTGTGTTTTTTTTTCGCTCTCTTCTTGGTTCCTTCTGCCTTGCAGCAATTAGGGCCTTGCGGGGTTTTCAGTTGAGGATGTCGTCTTGTCCGAAAGGATGGAGGGAACGAGTGGCGAAGTGGACACAAAATCAGTTCTAATGATGGGGGTTTCTTATAGTTCCTAGGAAACTATTTTAATTTCGAGTAGCACTTCAACCCAACTGCAGCCCATTTTTGAGCTTTGCTGCATTTGATCTGCTCAATTTGAGAAAGCTCTCCAAATTCGAGAAAATTCGTACTGCCCAGAAAGACGTTATGACTCCATTGAGTATGTCTAGTGTGACTTGAAACCCTCCGAACTTCAGTCGCCAGAGTACCGCCAACGATTTGATATAATTTTCTGTTAAAAGCTGTGATCTAACCAACCCGATGCACCGCTGTTCAGAATGTCCGGTATCTCTACCGAAGTGCACCCATCTCAGCTCAAATTGACCAATGAATGGTCAAAGATCCACCAAAACCACCTTCAAATCATTCGCCCACCACCAAGACCTCATTGGTATGCCGAATGGATGCGTAAACACTGGCAAACAACCACCCACACCAACCGACGCTCAATGAACGATTAATTCTGTATGCAAACACCCGCGCAAACACCATCAGGACATCCCATATCCCTTCGATATGATGACAATTACACTCATTCAAGTCAAAACGAGCGTTTTACACACACCCCTAAGACCCACTCTGGCACAAGTCTCATCTCTAAATAGAATTTAATGAGCACAACGCTCTTCCCCTCTCCCCACCGCCAACGGCCCACCGCACACATGCAGGACGATGTGTACTTTCGTTAAATTGTTTGATTATTCGCTGCCAAAAAATAAAATAAAATTTGTAAACTCCCATTTCCGTTGCTATTTAACAACCTCCTAACGGCGACGTCATAAGGACACGATGAAATAAGAAGCAACATCACAGCCCGCGGGGGCATGGGGGAGAAGGACGAAATATGCATAGCTGCTAGAGAGAACACGGATGTTTCAAATTAAATGCAACTAGAGTTGACACTCTTCTATTCCTTCGCCGTCAGCCAGCTCAGCCAGTACCGCTCTTCTCATTTCTACTGACTTCCATGTTGCTCATACTCTGCTGGGTATGGACAGCGAAGGTGGTGGGCGGTGTGAGAGCCCGGGTAGCCCGGAAGTCCCTCTGTCATGAGGAGTAATGGAAAATTGAAAAACCCGACAAACAACGAGGACGCCTCGTCGAGAGAATAAATTAAAATTATTTCACTCGTATCCTTGGATGTTGCTTGACAGAGATATATGCATGTTGGGTGGACGGCGCGAGCGGGAGAGACTGTTGATGGAGAAACAACTGCCATTTCGTTAATTGTTTTCAGTCATATCCTCGCGAGCCGAGACGACGGAATCTTTGGAGGTTGCCTTGATAAATCAATGCCAGCAGTGTGACGATGCGGATTTGTGTGGGTTTTTGGGTTTAATTTGAGAGGAGCAAGGAAATGTTTGGCTTCTGGAAGGTAGTGTGGTCGCAGCAGAGAAATGATGCAGTGTTTCGGCCAAGGTACTGCCGATGTGAAAGGGGGCGATGTCAAGGCCTTAAGATGAATGAGCTTTGGGGTATTTTACAGATTGCATGGTAAAAAGAAGCCGATGACGAGTTGGTTAAAGCACCTACTAGTGACATGAGAAATCATTGTTGAATCACTGTTTCTATTCTCCGTCTTCGTGAACTGAAGTAACAAGCCTACATGCCTACAAGCCTATACGGTGAGCGCAATCGCTGGCCAGTTGGTTGAATTGCTTTTGTTGCGGGGGCCACCCTAGATGGTGTTCTGTTGTGCACAGGTTCGGAGTCGAAGACTCTTCGGGCTATGTGCTCCATATGGCCAGACACCTTAGGCGTTGGATCCAGAAGCGCCTGGCTGGGCTCGTGTCGTTCCTGCTACAGTTGTCATAAACACAAAGAGGTCCAAAGGTTAGAAGCAGATCTTTTCTCTCACAAAGCCTCTGCACCGTTCAGAAGGACTGCAATGATCAGTGTCTTATATAAAGTCAGCTTGGTTCTTGGAGATAAGGTGTAATTACTTATCATAAATACATATTTAGTCCAAAGAAATAAATGGTTACTCTTTCCGCGAAGTTCCAGCTGTCCATGGTGGTGCTCTGTCAAAGACTACGATGTTGTATGTTCTTTCGTGAGAATAGCATGTATCTATATATTTCGTTTTACCCTCGATCATCGCCAGATCCATTTTGTTGTAGAAGCCGCTTCAATCATAATGCCAGCATTAGCCTCATCGTCGACTCGTTCTGCTAATCCCGTCAATAAAATCGGCGAATGGTGAACAGTTCAACGGACTTCTGGAAGATTGTGCTCCAAGTGTTGGCATGTGTCTTGCGTAATGTTTCCACGATGATGAATAAGTCTGACCGAAGTTGTACACGATGGTAACTGGCGCTGTCAATGCCTTTCTTGTGGATCGGTAGGCGATAGTGAGATTCAACTCGGGTACGCTTTCCTCCGAGATCTTACATACATGTGGCTGCATGTGCCCAGCCGGCTCACCTTCAGCTGTCTGGCAATTGATCGGGAGGAAGGAATTTTTTTTCTTCGTGTGGTCTCTCGTCCGTCTTTGCGCTCCTTAGAAAATGTCCACTTCTCTGGCTAGTTAGACTAGATATACTTAAAGCTATGAAAATAACACAAAAGTGCAGGGTCTTCAGTTTCGTCTATCTTAAATGTGTAGGCACATCCCTTCCCAAACATACATAAGTCAGTCCTTATATCAATAGCGGTTCAGAGTCTCCAAATACGTTCGAGATATTCACCACGGAAGAGTGGATTTAAAAAAGAGATTCGCTCAATCGGTCGGCCCTTGCGTGGGCTTGGCTTAAAACTGCTCAAGAATGAGCTCAATACATGCAAGCAACTCAGGGTCCAAGGCTAGGTGGGTGGATCATAAAATATTCCACACACGCCCGAGAGGTTTGAAAATATATTCCACATACACCTGAGGGTTTTTTTTTTTTGATTCGGGTGGTATAAAATATTCCACATACACCTAAGGGTATTTTTTGAATCGTTCGTTAACGATGCACTACGACTGCGTGCGAACAATGTCGATGATGTTGATCTTCTCATGGTGTTTACTCACTGCCAGTGGGCAGGTCAGGAATAGGCACAATGTAGCTCATATTTCACACAGTTCCTTGTTTGCAATTGTGAAGCCTTTCAACACTCGCGCTATGACAACACGCACAAGTTGCCTGATTGCACATCATCGTGAATGGCGGAAAGTCGCCAATACTTGCGATGCAAGATCAGAAACACAAATATCCACTTTCCAGTGACATCTAGGTTAGCGCACGCACACGTGAGCAATTTCATGCGAGTTTGCAAAGAGAATGCGTGCCACTAGTCCCTCTAAGCACACATTAGCCTTTTTGCAATCTGTCCCCATTTCAAATGAATCTAAACCAGGCCAGCCGCATGATAATTAGTCGAACTTTAGTGCCTGCAGTTAGCAAGGACTCCTATTACTTTAGCCATATGCGCCCCATTGCCCCAATTCCCTAAGCAGCCCCTCGCCACCTGCGACCATTATTACATGACAGCCTTTAATAATTTTTCCCTCTCTTTCTCTCTTTGCAGCATAATAGCAAAAATAGTCCTTTACCTCCTTAACAACACATACAAAGAAATCTCATCACATTGGCTTATTCGCTGTACGTATGCCCAGAGCCGAGCAGTGGCCAGAGTATAATATCACGTGCCACCGAGCGTACTGACACACATCATAGTGTCGGCACGCTTAATAGTCTATCGACATCGACGACTGGCCACTTTAACGGTGCGGCCAGTGTTAGTGCGGAAAGTGTTGTGGTCGAAGTCAACGCCAGCGGTGGTATTGGTAGCAGCAGCAGTGGAGGTGGAGGCATTAAGACAACAACTGGCGCTGCTTCAAGTAGCCGCTGTACAATACACAACACTAATCCGGGTATTGGCGACTGGTGTGGCACTGGCAAATCGAATACATCGCCAACTGCAGCAGCAGCATCAAATATCTATCGGAACGGTGATTCTGATTTACCCCGAGAAGAGGAAGAAGATACAGATACAGCACAAAAGTGTCCACCAACTAATAGAATGATGGTCAGTAAATTGTGGAACAGCTGCTTTCCAGAATTCTCATCCGAGAGTGTTCATCGGCATAATTTCTACTTGTGTCAGGTGAGTTTTGTTTTTTTGTTTTCATTTGGTTTTAGGACGACAAGCAATGATTATCCAAGTGCAGCTGACTTCAAGTATGATTAAGGCTCAAGACTCAAGTTGATGACCTAGATTCTCGTCCGCTACAAACCGACCACAGATTCTTGCAGCATGCTGGTTGAAGTCATCATCTTAGGCATCATTCTCGTATACTTGACTTGGTAGTCCGAGATATGTGCTGAAATTGAAATGACACAGGACCTCTAACGTTCTTGCCTGGGCTCTCATTACCTAACTTTTCGGATGACTCTCGTGCAGTCGCACCAATGACGACGTAATTCTGAAGCACCTGCAATAATCTTGTCAGGTCTCGTCCACATTAACCCTTGTACACTAGTTTTTGAATTCACGACATGGCTAGAGAGGCTGTCATGATATATGGATGCCAACAACTGCGTTCACTCTAGGCAGAGGTATTACCTAGATTGGTCTAGGTCTCCATCACCAACACTTCGTCTAACCCAACCTTTGCTCAAGTTAGGTTTTACCTTATCTGACTGCAGCCACCTTTCAAAAGATAAACGGGTATCCTTACTCGGCCATCCTTGTCTTATGGCGTTCTATTTTTTCGCAGACTCCCTCAAGAAATGCACAGATCTCCTGAAAAAAATCGTTTCATAACAATTCTTTATATTTCTCAAAAAGTTCAAGTCTGCTTGGGTACTCCTGTGATATGCCATTTAATTCGAGTCGATGTCATTTTCACAGAATGCCACAAGAAGCGCATCACTTGAAAGCAACTGAATTTTTACAAGTTTTTCAAATTCAAAAGCTTCGGGTCTACCTCGACACTCCTGCGGTAAGTCAATCAAATTTAAGTGATGCAAGATTTTCCAAACCAGTTCCAGGTCGTCTCACACTCTCTAACACTGTCCACAGCAGCCCTTGACAAGAAACTGAAAGCATTGGAGTTACAAAAAAAAAAAAAAAACAGTCATGGCCAACTTAAGTAACCTTGTGGCATTCGCACTCAGACTGAGGAAAAGACTCTGCACATCTCTTGGTTTTGGTGGCCAACAAATTACGCATTCCATTCAACATCTGTGAGAAGAAACTTTGTCAAGTTACACTTGACCTCATTTCGTTCCACACAAAATCCGACCAACCAACCAACCAACAAGACTTCAACATTAAGTTTCATAATTATTGAAGCACTCCCCTTGCGTTTGCAGAAACAGATTAAGATCCTACACAGGAGGACATTTCTTCACCATTACAT
The DNA here is from genome assembly GCA_964034865.1 of Eristalis intricaria. Classification (NCBI taxonomy): domain Eukaryota; kingdom Metazoa; phylum Arthropoda; class Insecta; order Diptera; family Syrphidae; genus Eristalis; species Eristalis intricaria. The sequence continues at coordinate 6,982,680 of OZ035877.1, read as the reverse complement.
CCGGCACAACTGGAAGGTATCTCAAAACTTCATAATTTCCGCTTTTAATTTCTCGAGTATCTATTGACAGAATGAAGTAGCCCCTCGTCCGCTTCTCGGCTGAGTCATGTCTTGGAGTTTTGTGCAAAATGTTACCGCCTTTCAGGAGCGTTTACCTTGACCCAAGATCTCTTCAAGCACAAGGTGTTTGTGCTAAAGGCTCTCGCAAACAAAACAAAAAACTTGGACTACTCGCTCTCTTGCACTCCCTCGCTGTGCGGGAAGGAATTCTAGGAACGCACTTGAGGATGTGTGTGTGTGTTGTTTTTTTTTTCTCGAAACACACACGGGACATGAAGTCTTGTTTAACATCCTCTCGTTGCTCTTGTCAAGTGGCACTAGACTAACGAACGACGGGCATGTGGAGGACGACGACGACGATGACGACGTGGGAACTTAAAGAGTGGGTGACCTGCCTTAGTTGCTGAGGCTAAGAGTGACTGCATGTGCGGATGGATGCGAATCCTTTCATCGTCATCAGAAGTCGCAGTCGCAGCCGCAGCCAAAGCAGTAGCAGCAGTGAGTTTGTCATTTGTCAAGGTTAATTGGACAAACGTAAGCCGGAGGGAGGGCTGAGTGCCGGCTTGTAGACTGAAATAGATTCTGGGCTTTTCGGTTTGCAGAACTCTCGTTTGATGGCACTCATCGTGCAACAGAGTCAGATGGGGGAAAACTAACTCACCTCTCGTTGAGGTCAATTAGCGTGCAAATGGGCTTCGCAGAGGGTCGTGTGTGTGCGAGTGATGAGAGCTTTGACTTCACAAGGTCTTCAAAAACCTGCTTTTGTGATCACTAATTGGATTGAGGACAACAATGAATGGATTGTTGCTGCGGAGCTTGATAAAAGTGCTGTGCCACCTCATCGCACAGCACCACATGAAGACTGAGCCTGGAACGTTTTCAAGAGATTGCTTTGCTTAACTCTCCAAAATGAACTAATGTCTTCCTGAGGACTCTAACCCCCGGCGAAAGGAATGCCATGTGTTCCCCCTTAAGTTCGATGAAAGGGGACGAATCTCCATAACTCACATGCCTGACTGAGTCAAGTGTCCTTCATAAAAATCAAGGATTCCACTCGAAATTCCCTTCGAAAAGGAGAAGGAACCAGTCATCAATTGCAGAACTCGACTCGATTTCTTAGCAATTACCCACGTCACGTGTCTCCCCTGGAACAAGTTACACTCCACTCTTGTCCTGACACTGATGCTTGTCGTCCTTCTCAGCATTGTCCGTGTATCGCATTTTAATTAAAGCAAGAAAAGAAAAAAAATAAATAAATTTTCCTTTCTTTTCTTTTCATGTCCATTCGTCGTTCGACCGTGACCTCTTCTCATCACGTCCCCATGTCGGCACACAATCCAAACACATACAATCCTACAGTGGCAACGTAACACTCAAGTTCGAATAGTTTATCTCCTTTACCGTTGGATAACAGCGATCACCTGTCTGGCGGCACTGGTGTGTTCCTTCCTGGACATCGGACGAACGGATGAACAATTTGAACATCATTATGCCAAGTGGTGGATCTACTTGACCCATTGGGGTCTGTTGGTCTGCACCGCTCAGGCATGGGTCGGGGCGTGGATTGTTACCCAGGGCATGATGGTGGAACGTGACGACTTCGAAATGGTGCGACAGGCGAAGAAGAGTCGACTGCATCACATCTACTGGGTCCTCTACACGGTGGGGACGGTGTATGCGTTTGTAATCTCAATTTGCTACTGGTTGCTGGTGCATAATCCTGGTAAGTGTGTTGCGCTTGGTGGAATGACTCAGGGATGGTCCGCTTAATCTTGATCTCTTGACTGTCTTAAGTGGAGTTTGATTGGAGCCCAGCTAAGTCCCTGAGTCCGGTTCACCTTCGTGGATAAAGTTTAAATTTCCCCTGTCATTCCACAGAAATCCATCGTGTGGACGCCCTCAACATCATGGTGCACGTACTCAACTCTGTGATAATGTTAATCGACTTGGCCATCGTTGGACATCCAATTAAGCTGTCGCACGCCTACTGGACAATGGGCATTGGTCTGGCGTACGCCATCTTCACAGGCATCTACTTCTTGGCAGGTGGCACCGATAGGTAAGCACCGTCGCGCTTCAATTCACTTCAAAGTTTGCAACCTCATCCTCATCCGCAGGAAAAATAAAACCGCCATTTATCCCCTGTTGGATTGGACGAAGCCTGGCAAGGCAATCGTTGTGACCGTGTGCGCCCTGCTGTTCGTGTTCGTGATACACTTTTGCTGCTACCTGATGTACAGATTGCGGATATGGCTCTTTACGAAGCTCTGCATACGCGTGTCAAATAATCGCGACGGTGAAATGGGTGAAGGCCTCAACGACGATTCCGGCAGTCGAAATGTCCGTGAATGCAATCAGCAATATGTTCAGGAATCCCAACAGGCCTACATCCAGCAGCAGCAACGTCACCATCAGCAGCAGCCCTCGCCGCAGCAGCAACAGCAGGTGCAACACCATCAGCCGCAGCGTTCCCAATTGCAGCAGTATCAGTATTCCACGTATCACCAGGACAATAACAATAAGAGCAGCATGTCCTCGCTGAGCCGGGCGGTGTCGGCTCTGGAGGCCGGCCAGCGTGAGCAATTCCTGAATCCCAATAAGATACTCGAGTATAAGATGTAAAGTGCCCACCGCTCCGCCGCCGCCGCAGGTGTGCTCGTGGTACTTTGTGTTCGATTTTCACACACATTTGTGCACGGATTTTGACATTCCATTTTTGTTTTCTTTTTTTCGTATTTGTTTGTGTTTCATTTTTGGTTCATTAAGGGGTTTCCATGAGGCATACATATGCTCGAGTTCGAGGACACTCTTCTTTGGTTCTATGGTGAACGAAAACGTGTGTGGCGAATGGCGCCGCACAGGGTAGACTACTAGACATGTAATCTTTAGCTTTTAAGTTGGTGTGAATCGCTTTTGTTTTGACACAGTCCTGTGTGGGGCGCGCGGTCTGATAGGCAGACAGCTGCTGTCGAACGGACTCGTTTTAATGGGAACAATTAACAATTTAACAATAAACTTATGGCGAAGAGGCGCGGCGCGGCGCGGCGCGGCAGCACGAGTAGACAGGACATTTTTTTCGAGGCTTTATTAGTGCGACTTTTGTGAGTCGAAATATATAATGTAGATTTTTTTTTAAAGTGGATCTTGGCAAAGGAATGGAATGAGCGAGACGGGTTTGGTTTTCGAATAGAATTGACGCGAATTGAGGGCTGCCCGTTGGGGATGATTTTTTTTTTGTCGCTGTTTTCTGAAACATGTTGAGTTTGTTGGGCATTCTTTTTGGGGTTCCCTCGGAAAGCCTGGTATAGGAATCCTTTGAAAATGAATTCTTCAGTCGATCTACGTTTAAAGAGGTTCTTAAATTTTTCTCAAATCGAAGGTAGTGAGGTGCAACTGTCATCTCTGTGTCGCCACAGATTTCATGGGTAGTTTATGCTTTCAGTTTAGCATACTCTTAGGCTGAAGAAAACTGTTTAAAAAATGTACAAACAAATTACTTGTTAGGAATGTTCCCAAGAACCCTTTTCAACCCTTTTCTCCTTATCAACCGGTGTGAGCCCAATTATCGACGGAATACTTGCCAACTTCCACAAAAGTAGATGACAAAAAAATATACATGTAACATATAATTTTGAGTAGATAGCTTCGTTTGTGTGTTTTCTGTTGAAACATAGAGAGAAAAAATAAAACAACAAAATTAAAATCAAAAAATGTTAAATTAAATTCCCTAAAATTAAGAAAAGGTTTTCAAAACAAAAAAAAAGAAAAACATACACGAATGCCTACACAAGAAATGTCTTAAACCCCCACAAGACATTAATACTACAACTCACTAACACTCGTTCAGTTTATCTTAAAAAAAACAAGCACTTAAAAAAACAAACATAAATAAATTCTACAAGGAAAATCAAACAAAATACAAGAAACAAAAAATCAATTAAAATACCGCTAGATAAACTATATACGCAGTTTTTTGTCCCCTAATTTCATAGACAACAAAATAGAATTGAAAATCTCTCCTACCACAGTATAAATTTGTTTGCACGAAATGTTTGAAAACAAAAACAAAAAAGAAGTATATATTTAAAGTGAGTTAGTCAACCTAGTGACCCGCTCAAGAAATGAAAAAAAAACAAAATACCAAAAATTATTATATACATATAGACAAATATTTCAAAGAAAAAACAAGTTTTGTTATATAAAATAAAATCATAGACTGATAAAAGAAAGATGAAAAATATAAGAAAATTAATAAAACATAAAACAATGTCGACTAAAATTGTTTCTGAAAAAAAAAAACACAAATATAATTATGTAAGACATTCCTTTTTGTAAAATGCTTAAACGTATTATAGTTCATAAAATGACATTATAAATTATATGAAAAAAAAAAACAAAAACTAAAGAAATATATAATGTAGTATTTAGCATTAAATTCAGTACGATATTTCGAGAAAATAAAAACACAGATACACAAATGGTTTGTTGGTTGTCGAAGAATTATGACAAAAAAGAAAACAAAAAAATACACAAAATGTTGAATTGAATATTTACCCATTAAACGCATGTGTTTATAACGAAACCTATACATACTCGTATTTAAGTCAATTCAAAGTTAAATTTCAAGTAAACCAATTGAATTTGTTAACAACATATTTATTTTCAAAACATTCCAGTCATTGCTTTGCTTTTTCTTTCGTAGGTTGTCCAGACACATATCAGTATTATAATTTGGTTTTTCGTTTAAATTTCTTACCTTGTTTCCATCCACCATCCATCGAAGAAATTCCTCTTGCGTTCCTCTGAAAATAAAACAAAAAAAAAAGAAATCAAATTAGTCTAAAATAAGGAAATGAAAAGGATTAACAAATATTAACAAACAAAATGTTCTAAAAGTGCAGTACCTCTCTATAGACAGTTTAAATAAAACTCAAATATAAATACATATATATTCATACACATTGGTTAAGGAATTTTAACATAACAAAAAGAAGAACCACACTATGGGAAAGAGCTTTATAACGATGTTAGGGTAGCATAGGATTGAGTTGTTTCTGAGATGTGAAAGAAAATATATTTTTTATCTAAATGATACCTCGTAAACCGCACGTATTCATTGTTCCTAGAGTTTTTGTTTGTGTTTTCTTTTCGTGTGTAGTTATATTTTATTTCTTTTGATTTAATTCGGAGGATCGGTAACAATAATTAGTCAATTGACAAGGAGTTGAATTGTACGTTTCTGAATTTTGTTTTACTGCTGGCTTTTTTTTTTTTTGGGTTTTCATGTGCAAGATGGTATGAAATATGTAAACGATTTATGAACGGATGATGTTTCGCTGATGGGTAGACCGATGTTAGCCACGACTCCTCCATCATGATTACCGAGGATGTTGCGTTATTACAATTGGCTCTGAAAAGGGATGCTTCATTCCGTGATGGTGTCATGCTCTAACCCTCAGTCCTCTCATGTTTTACTTCCCGTTGCTACTAGTTCTACTGTGTGTCATATGAATTTTGGGATTCATGAATTCGACTTCTAGTCTTCTGAACAAAACTCACGGGTTTGTATCCATGGTATGTCACCATGCTTGAGATTCAAACTTTGTGTCTGGTTGCTGGTAGTCCTGGTGACTAATACCATCTAGTTGCTTGGCCCTCTGCAGACAGTTGTACATCGTTTCTGCAGTCTTTGATGGCTTGCTGCTAAGATTTCTAGTCCTTCGTCGTGGCTCTGGTGATTCCCAGACGAGTCTCTGCCCGAACAATTATTTTATTTCGAATGACGAGGACTTTGAAAGATTGACTAAAAAAGTCATTGATATTACATGACTCACCAAAGGTCTACAGGGTGGTCCAAAGAAGAACTACCGTTCGTGGCATCCTAAGCCGGGGGTTGCCGGATCAAGCCCCAAATTTACCGGCTTTCTTAATTTACGGATCCACCTCGTTCGGAGTCCGTTCGGAGTTGTCATAAAACTGTAGTTCTCATTGACTCGTGGTCAGAGTAATCGCTGACCAGATCCACTTCGGACTGTCACGTCAACCATAAGTTAGTATGAAATATGACATCAGCCTAATGTTACCTATTTTGCTTGATACAGACATTGTCTCTTTTAGACGCGTTTTCCATTGCAACGTGTATTTTTTTGAATGAATGCACAATATCCGAATCGTCAAAAAGTCTTGAGCTGTTAAATCTGGTAAGCGAGGTGGCAAAGGAAATTTAAATTTTTTGAAAAGAAGCGTTCGCGCAAGAAATCCATCTTGTTGGAACCACAAGTTAGGGGCTGCTACGCCATTGGCAGTTCGACGAAATCATTGTTCTGTAAGAAGGCCGTCTTCATAATCATGCAAAGCTGTGGAAGCTGATCTTCAGGTCCACTATAAAAATTGATTATTGACAAGAATTGAAATGAACTGACGTCTTCTGATGTACTGGCTTTTGTACTACCACTCTGGCCTAAGTGTAATTGCTGCTAACTAGAGTTTAATGTGGGCTGGTTTTACATGGCAATCCCACTCGGTATTTCAAAAAATGTGTTTTTTGGTACGTACCAAAGACTTCTTCCATGAGGACTCATCCATTCAGTCGGAAAAAAATAATGATCAGGAATCCCTGACTTACAGCATCTGAATACCATCCCCAAGGACCCCACATCTTGCACATTCTCAATAAATTATTATAATTTTTTTGAAAGAATAAAAAAGTGAAATATAAATTGGATACGGTTAATAAAAAAAATAAAACGGTGCCTTCTGTATGCAAAGTGCATGAATGCAATAAAAGTTTGGTAAATGCTAAAAAAACACGAAAAATAAATATTTACACGAAACACATAAAATGTGCTATCCCATACTCTCACGTGATGGTCCTCTTAATGGACTCATCCGCACGGATATGGATAGCAAAACATAGAATGAATGGCTTTAAGCGAAATCGACAAAATTGAGTTTCAATTGAAATGGGATTGTTCCAAGATGGAAAAAAAGAAAATATATACCATAAATTAAATTATATATAAATTTATATATATATATATATATTAAATCAAACAGTATTATAAATGATATAAACTTTTGCAAAAAAAACCAAATTCACTAACGTTCTCAAAGGATGAGTTTCAAATCCATTTTGATCATAAATAAAATAATTTCGTTAAAGAAACAAAAAAAAAAAAATAAAATGTAATGAAACAAAAAAAAACAAAATAAAGAATAATTATGTAATGCATTTAGAATGTGAAATTGTTATGAAATTAAAGACCATAGATACTATTTTTGTATAGATTCAATATATATACACACATATATATATATACCTAACTATATATGTATACACATATAAAAAGATGAAAGAGGCGAAATGGAAAAAAAAAGATATAAATTGTAAAATTAGTTTGTATATCATTCATCAATTTTAGGAATGTATTCGATTAGAAGAATAGAAGAATTAATTTCATAGAGAGAATGTGTAGACCAGACAACGCGCACTTCACTGGACATAACTTACGATGGGGGAAATTCATAAAAACAAAATTATGCTCAAAAGGAAATACATAATAAACAAATAATTAAATAAGAGAACCCAAACAATGTTTAAATGATGAAGAACAAGAAGAAAACAACAACAACAACAACATTAATAAATAATTATGTTTAGTGAGGTTAAGATTATTAAAGAAACAAAAACAAGCAGAAACCAAAGTATTTTTTTTTTTTTTTGAAAAATAACAAGAAATAAAAAAAAATCTGAAAAAAAATTGAAATTATTTAAGATGAACGACAGTGTTTTTTTGTAATTTTATTTGTGTGGCGAGGGGATGTTTTGGGTTGAGAGTAGCATCAGATTGAGAGTAGACCATCCGAGGAAATTTGTTTTATTTTCGAAGGAAGCTCCTACCATAGCATATATGATCTTATTTGAACTTCTCTACGCCGTTTTGTTTCGATTCATTGATACGGAAGAATCATTGGTTATTATTTTTTGTCTTGAAGCAGTTGAAGGGTTACATACACGTCTTCATATGCCCATCCGCACAAGTATAATAAAAGACAAACGCAAGTAATTTTAAATCTATTCTTATTTTATTTCCATTGCACAAATCCTTAAACTAAATCTCCGCCATAATTCCCGCCCGTAAAATCGCTGACTTACACTCGTATCACATGTGGATTGGGAGCATTGAAGCACTCTCTGAAACAGAACCGTCTAAACTTGTAAAGCCAAAACAAAAAGAAAGACAAGACGAAGCAGAGGACAATAGCTGCAACTGCCGTTAGCGTCGCCCATCCAGGAGCCGCTCCCCAATCCAGAATCGGATAGATGAAGTCATTTCCCATTCTGCAAAAAACAAATGGTTTCAAATTCAAAATGCCACCACACCCAACATGAAAATTCCACCCACGGATCTGTTCCTCCCGCGAAAAAATAGACCAACGAGAACAACATGTAGACGATGCCGATTCCAAGGGGGTAGATAAAATGTAGCAGGCGCGATGGAAATGCAACCAACATATGATCGATGAGCATCACCACCGAGTTGCACGCATGCTGCAAGAGGTTGTACACATTTCCAGCGCTTCCGGGCGTCTCTGTGAAAAGAAATTCATAGAATTTAGGGTGTTTTGAAGGTTATGCCTTCAGAACGTCTATAAATATTCTCATTATGCCGCCATGAGTCGATGGAAATAAAAGAAGTCCTTAAGTAAATGAATTATCAAAATCGTCTCATGTCACGCACTGTCCTCAATTTCCTGTTTCCATCCATCCTCCACCACTTTCTACACCGTAAACTTCCCCGATTGAACGAACACAAGGTATTCTTCAGCACAAGTGAAACACATCCGTTATTCATTGAGGAACAAATAACAACAAAATTTATTTTTAGTTGCCAAGGTAAGTGGACGCTTTCACTAGGCTACTGAAGGTCGTTCAGTATAATCTTGTTGCCGAACGAACGTAACACGTGTGAACTATTACATCAGGATTTAGAATGTACACAAAAAAAAACAAAAAACCATGAGATTTTGAATTATGTTTTTGAACATTTTTCGAAAATTGTCACAGTTTTGAATGTTTGGATTGTTTTCAAAAGACTTTCAGAAGCGTGTTCGAGAAAAGAAAATGCAAAAATATAATTTTAAATTGAAACATGTGCGCTTTTCAACGAGAAACTCACTCAAAAACGGTGAAATGCTTCAGAAGAGTTCCTTATTTCTGAGAGAAATGTGTTTTTATCTAGACCCGGACTATTTGTGATCGAATGCGTTGGTGTCGCAGAGATAAACACCACTGAATATGTTCGAATCCATGTTTTGGACCGTTTTTGAGGTAAAATGCTTTCGAAAACAGTCAAATCGGAAAGCATGAAGATTCAAATTTGCTCCTCTGTATTGAGAGCTGTTTCATGAAGCGAGTATAAGAATTATTTAAGGGGACTACTCCTTTGTATCGAAGCGATTGTAAGCATTATTTAATGGGACTTGTTCTGCCTTGCCGACGCCTCAACACAACTCAGTTCATCCATAAAAAATTGACACAAATTTGATTTTCATCGGAAGAAACAAAATGTTCACAGACACTTTTCCTCTGATTGCAATCGACACTCTATCTTATCTGTCGCAGCACACTTACGTGGGAATAGGAAAGCCCAAAACATCAACGTTATCACCACGGCCAACACCAACGTAGACCAGTGCAGAGCCCAATACACTTTCAGAGACATACACCCATCCACTGGATCACCTGCAAGCAGAAATGACACACGAATTGATTTGACCCCATTTCAAAGTCCATTATCAGACCTCTTCGCTCGGGATTGAAGTACCACATCGTTGCCAGCACCGCTCCATAGGTCGTTGTTATCATGCACAAAATAATGCCCCAGTCGGTGAGATAAATGAAGAACGTCCCGCCTCCAAAATATTCCACAGCGCTACTCACGACCACGCCAATGAAGAAGGCGGCTGCACACCATCGATACAGGAGCCACCACAAGGATCGCGATCCTCTCTGCCACTATTCATCGAAAGACACGTCAAATTGAAGCACTTGCAAATGCACCGATTACACACTCACTTGAGACTTGTAGAAGTCGTCCACCGGGTAGTGAGTAAGCAGCAACTTGTTCACTTGAAACTCTTGTTTCATAGTGCTTCCGAACTTGGAACAACAACCCTTCTCCTTCATGATGTCGAGCTCAACTACTACAGCTGTTTAACTGGCAGGCGCCGCGCCGATTCTTTTGGCAGACTACAGCATTTTGCAAATTCACACGGTGTACAACAGCCCCAACTGGCGAAATGAATTCGCTCAGGTTCGTGATTAGATGTCGATAATCTCGATAGACTCGCAGTGCCTACAAGTGGACTTTATTTTCAATTACTATTCGATATTGTGTTATCGCAAGTGATTGCTTTATCTGCGCGACACATGGGGATGGTGGGAGCATTGGAAGAGTCTGCTGTCTGACTAAATTCTTTGGAATTGTAATTGAATTAAGACCCCTACCGCACGGTCCTTTTCCGTGTGATAAGTCCCATCGACACCACAAGCTAATGTAGACATGTGTCTTGGAACCTGCGACGAATTGCTTGATTGATTGGCGGGGATTAAGATAAGACAATCAATGGTTTTTCCCAGCTGCTTCAATGAGTATGAGAACGAGATTATGTGATGTGTGGGGTGAAGGCGATAAGAACGGAAGATGATGGCAAGCTGCACTGAAGAGATTTGTTGTGGATGCCCTAGGCTCAGTACTTGTTCTCTCTTTTGTTGGCCTGTTTGTGGCTTATTCCAACGAGCGACGGAGGCGAATCCTTATTCATTACATCTCATGGCAGTCCCGGTCCAGCTAGCACGCCATTTTACCTCACTAGGGTGCGCCACAATCACTATGAACGTCAAGCTAGAACCACTGTTCCACCAAACATCACTCCCAAGAATTTCTGAGAACTGCCCTCAATTAAAGTAAAACAAATCTCATCCCAACACCCGTCTGATTGACCCCAGGGCCCTTCGTCAATTCCTTGCAATCAACTGCATACATCACTCGCCCAGCTCGCACAATTCACGAGTCCAATCTGCCACCACTCAGCGCGTACAACACTCTCACTTTCAATCAAATGCTGTGCGAAAAACTGACTACAACGCAAGACCGATGACGCGCAACATCACACCGTCACTTAACCCTTCACTTGCACTCTTCAGCGTGCATTTCTACTACCCGCCAGTCCGCCAAACAAATAATTTCGACACTTGACACACTAATTACCCTCGCGAAACACTCGCGTATACCAACAATCGGCCGAGCAATGCGGCACGGCACTGCTGTCGTTCTCACCCCTCGTGCCGGCTGCGACTGCCGAGTTAGCTCGCATAATTCGGGCGAAGCGCCAAAAGTCTCATACAACATCTCAGGGACGTGTCAGGTGACGTGAGTTCCTGCAGAACGGGCGCAGCTACAATGTTGAACACACTTGTGGCGAAAATAGTTGCCGAACACTTGGATCGGTCGCCAATGGCAAGGCCATCCCTGTGCCAGCGATTAAATTTAAATTAATCTCTCCTCAAACACATGCACACGCCATCGTGCATCGCCGCAGCCCAACAGCCCCCCACTGGGTGTCCATTCTGACAGTCCGTTGTGTTTTAGCAGATCAATTACACGTCACCTAGTCCAATGTATTGATTTGAAGCGTCGTCGCGCCGCGCTGGTCGTGCTACAGATACTCACACTGCTGGCAGCCGCACAGGCCCCGCGGTAGGGCTCATAAATTGTCCGACGGTTCCGTCGTTCAGTTGATACCGATCAGTTGCTTCGGATGCATCTGCCAAAACGGGGAGCATACTCTTACGCCGGTGGTGCTAGTTGCTAGTGTGACAAACCGACTGATCTCTGTGTTCTGGCAGTGAGAGTGGGCGACCACGACGACGGTGAAGTTGTTTTTTGTTCGGTGATCGTGCGGAACGTGTTTTTTTGTTAATTTATATGAAATCTTTTTTCGGGCGGCGCGAGCTTTAGAGAAAATGCAAATTTTGAAAAATTGTGCGAAGTCTATCGCCAACGAGATCAAATGGGAGAACTTTGGATTTGAGCACTCGAATCCAGAGGAATTTGTAAAGTCAATGGTAAGTAACCGGGAGTGATGGACTGGACCGAAAAACACTGACGCAGCTCGTGCGGCATAGGCAAGCGTAGGGACTCATTGATAAACGTTGCTTGCCAAGCGCACGGGAGTGAGGAGGAATGCTGACACATCTGGCGGCGTCGATAAGATAACCGAGAGCGATGATTGTGCCAGTGTGACGCTGGGGGAAAAAAAGGCGATGATGATGTAAAAGACTCTTCGCCAGAGAGCAGCTGTTACAGCACGAGTGAAATGTTGTCGGTTACAACACAGAATCTGAAGAAATTCTTTTACATTGTGTGTTGCTTTGTTCGGTGCAGATGGGAATGTTGTTCTTTCGGTTCACCTAACGGGGAAGACTTTCAAAGCCCAGTCTCTGTGGCTTGAAATAGTAACGCTTCGCTGCACTTATCGGTCCCGGCAATTTATCGGTCAATTGAGATACTTCAGATAGCCAACTTGAACTTGTGTAAGGTGCATAGCCAAATGATATCGATATACAGGGTGACCACATAAGAATCGGAGGAAAAGAAATTTAAATAAGACATCAACGGTGGGAGAGAGGGAATTGATACTGTCCTAATTTCGAAGCCACATGCATGGCATTATGTGTGGAAAAGCGCATCGAACGTTGGCCTCGAACTCGTCCAATCTGGTTGGCCTGTTAGAGGACTTAGGACGTCAAATCAAGTCAAGAAATAGTTCCCCAATTCCCCAAATTCATTGCTTTCAAATATTCATCCAAGGGGACTGCCATTTCAAGGTCTCATCTTAACCCGCGTCTAAGTTAAATTTCCCATCCTATGCGATATCTCTCATCTCTCCACCCATCCTAATTATCGAGAAAATCGTATCACAAAATTTCGTAGTCATCACATCACTTCGTCCACAAATTCGTTGATTTTCAGCAAAAAATTGCGAGTCGGGTGTGATGCCAGTTTATTGGATTTTTTCGTGTGAAATGTGTCAATTTCTTAAAAGTTGATATTTTTTGTGTTCGACCAGAAATGTCCCGTGAATTGTGTGGGCCTGAATGTGAAAACGATAATTTCAGTAAACTCAATCAACAAGTCCAAGGGACATCCATGAGAACAAGAGAAAAGGGCTTATTTCATTTTCTATGACTTAAGACTTGAACATAACCATTACTTGGCTTGTAACCGAAGATTAGGGACTTGAAGCAGCCCTTGGGACTATCGTCGAAGACGCAGGAATTGATGAACGCCGTGAGATGACCCAGTCGCTAAATTCCTAATTCACTTCACTCACTCACGTCTTGCTTGTATGTCACGTTGCGCCGATTATTTGGAACCACAGCTTGATCGATCAATGTTGTCGCCCTGGTGCTTAAGGATATCTCTTATGTTTACAATCTGTTCTTCGTTGTGGTTGAAAGAACCTATTTCACAGTCTTTTTCTAGCATGCGCAAGGGCGATGTAAGTATGTACCGAGTGTAATATAGTCTCCTCTTTCTCCACATCCCTGCAACCTGTACAGAAGTCACTGCAGGACACTCCACCTTGACTTCTAGCCTGACTGACTTTGAGGCAGTGTCCAGTTTTTACGCCTACAATTTTTGCTTATATGCTTCCTGCCTAAACTCTAGGAGAGCTTTAATTCTGCCTTGATTTAATGCAGCAGTATCGTGGAGTACCTATTTCATTCCATCTATCTTGTGTGTCGTTTATCCCGCTGGTCATGGCAAAGGTTTTTTTAGTGAGTGATCGACGGTCATGTCCCGTGATCTTAAGCCAGTGACACGCCTAACCCTTGCCTTGTTAAGGGGAGTACCCTAGTCCATTGGGACCCAGCACATGGTATCAATCCGCATAAGAAACATGCGGCAAAGTTTTACCATCTTGCAGTTCGATGGTTAGATCTTCGGTCTCTCGGACTCACCAAAAGTATTGCACTCACTGTGGAGGGATGCCTCTTGAATAGCTGTTATATCAAAAAAGCACTTTACTTTTCTTCAATGCGAAGACGCTTCTTTTGAGCCCTTAACTATGCCGCTGTGGCCAATCGAAGGTTGGAAATATGTATGTCAGAAAAGGTGACTGGAATAATAGCACTTTGAAAAACCGCCCATATCTCAAAGTCGGTGCGTTTTTCGGCGTTGTTGCACACTCTGAATCAAAACCAAACATAGTCTGTCGAATTGTAGACTAGGTAACATTGGTAGTGTGTGGAGACCAATTACTTCTTCTAGTGTTAATTAGTTACATCCTCTTCGTCTTCTTAAGGCGCTACAGTCCGAGGTTGACCTGGGCCTCACCCAAAATTCATCTCCAGTCTTGAACCTTGTACATCGTCTGTTGTGGACATCCTCTGTTGCGTTGTTCCACAGACTCAGAGTCAATGGTTCTTCGGGCCAGAGCTAAGTTAAGTTGGTCAAGAGCCTATTCATCTACTTTGGATGTAGCACATGCCTCTGCGCCATAAAGCCGGACTCTGGGAGAGATGATCAAGCTCTTAGATAGTTCCTCAAACACCCTTTCGATAACATCCAAATAAAAGAACGCCTCATCCACTGAAGGGTTCTCTTTTACTCTAATCGCTTCCGAAGTCCAACACTGCCCCTAATTTGAGAGGATGAGAACACTGTACACACTCACTATCGACAAGACAAGAAAATAATTGGAGTTAATGAACCACCGAAAAGTCCAATCTCCACAAAAATCACTAAGAAGACCCCGGCCATCGATAGCACCGATCAGTGATCGAATATTTTATCGATCTGTTATGCATATCATCAATTGTTATGTAAAATGCAATTTGAATGCCATCTCAAAATTTTACGATCTGACACGATACACACGACATTTTATCAATCACCAATTGACGACACTCAAGCAGCCATCAAAGCATTTTAAAGCAATTTAACGATCGGAAAGTTAATCATAGCAGCGAACATCAGCGCGTAGTTCCCGGTGAAATGTGTTTTTAACGATCACTGCCGTTCGAACACCGAAACGTTTTCGGCGTTAATCGATCGGGATAGCCTTAAATTTCATGCGACACTGACTGCGTTTGTGGGTATCAGGTTTCAATTCATCGGCGCCAACAACTTTAAGAATGAAACTCTAGATCCCGCGGGAAGTTTACTAGACACTCTTTGAATTCCCGCGATGAGGGGGCTCTGTGGCTGCTGTTTTATAGCTCAATGCTCCCAGAGGTCATCGCTTCCGTCTGTCGTCACTGCAATTGAAATATGAATAATTGTTCGGCGCTGTTATGTCAAAAGATACACAAATTTGTGAACAAGTGTGGGGCGTGTGACTCAATGTTGCATAATCAAGTGGCATTTTGCTTTCCTACGATACCAGCCTGGTGACTAATGGGCAAACAGGAAGTCCGAATGGTATGACGTCGGCTGCACTAAAGCGGCGGCACATAGAGTGAGCACATAGAGTGTTGAATCCCTAAGGAGCTTGAGAAATGATTCATCAACGAGTGGCACATTCTCTGGCAAATCTGCTATCAAGCTATCGAATTTAAACTCTGTGGCTATAGTACATTCGGTTCGCATTTTTGTGGAAATTTGTCTGTCGCTCGGATCTCAGCTCAAGCCGTCTCATTCAGAGACAGAGGCCCATTGTGATACCACGTCGATTGGGCTCTTCCTACAGTTGCTCCTGGTTTAATCGTTCAGATCGATCAGGTTATTGAAGAAGTAGAAGTTTCTAGGATTAGCCAGACTAATATGCACGGGCTGAGGTTGTGGTGTGTGGTCTCCCTCCTCCTCCTCTTCATCCGTGGAGCTTCTTTAGAAATCATTGTCTTTGCTAGATTTCTTTAATTCAATTGAGCTGAATAGTGTAGTGTCTTAACTAGTGTAGTACCAGTAGATCACATAAATGTAGATTCTGAGACAGCCCGTACAGTGCGTACAGGGATCCACCCGAGCTTCACTTTGTTGTGTCGACGAAGGTTTGACCGTCGTAGCAATATTCGACCGTTTTGGAGTCCATTAGGTTGGACGATAATGCCTTAAGTGAAGTGTGACAGGTCTGCTTAGTCTGAAAAGACGGACTTAGCCTTTAAGCTTGAGTGTTGGCCATATTTCCTTTGCCCTCTAGTCATTTATCATTAGTTAGTATCAATCTTTCGAAGATGGTAGGCTGTAGTTAGTGGCAGAGGCGGTGAATAGATGAGTATGAGTACATCGGCTTTACAGGCCCCACCAAGTACATGTGCTGTGTGTTGAAATTCTAAGCCATCTTGTTGAGGGACAGACGACAGTTAAGAGATTTTTTTGAGTTGAGAATGACATTGCCTAGGGAATTGATTAGGGGCCTGGATGTCCTTTTGGATCTCGAGTTAGAACAGTGCCTCTATTGATCGCTATGGTTTCTGTAGAAGGAAGACGATCCAGCAATTGGGGAGTGGCAAGGACAGAGCAATGGTTATGTTTTTGGGTTAGACATCGGTCTGGGTAAATTCTCAGAAGATCGTCCACACGACAGATTGCCAGACTATTAATTTAATCTGCAGAGATCGGCAGAAACATTTTTCTCGAAGTTGGCTTGAAAGGAAATTGTATTCGTATAGAATTGTTGAGTGGCCGGTGCTGAGTTCGTCGAATTGACCTGAGTCTTAAGTCCAGCGGGAGGAGATGAAGAAGAGCATATTTCAAGTGCAGCAGATGGATTGCTTAACGCTCCGTTGATACACGTACCAGATCGTTGCAACCAGCAGACTAGGCCTGTCCGACTATGCAGTGAAAATAGGGGCTCCTTAGCTTGGCTTGCTATCGATGATGTGACACTGGCGCTGGCACACAGTAGCTGTCACCGAATAAAATGCTGCAAATTTTGTGTATCTATTGGTGAATCCAAGGATGTCGAATTGTTTTAAATTAAACACCTTGGCGTCTATACATTTGGTATGGACATCCTTGACAGTTTTCAAAAGTACATTCACTTCTTTCACCTTCCCTTTTTTTCAACCAGAAAGATGTGCCAAATTAGCGTTCCTCAGTCAAGTTTCATAATATCTGACCTCGGGTCACAAAGAAAAAACAATCCAGTTCTGAAACGACCCTGATTGCGTACTCTTGGCGTTATTATGTCTTCTGTCAACAAGTTAATTGACATCTTTTTTCATATAACTTTGCTAATTTGTTTTGTTCTCCCAGCAATTACCATCATAAGGAAATAAATCCCCTTCGTAGCAACTTCCAAGCCTATGATTAGATAAGATCGCTCTTTAATCAGATCATTTGCATCTAATCCATGATTGTGTAACTCTGCATCTGTCTAATCGGCAAATTTCAAACTTCACAGATTGTAACAATTCGCCTCGAAGATCTTTATCGCTGTGCTTCGCAGATGCTGCGGGTGGCGTTTGAATTATTAGCTATTTTCGCCGACTGATTAATCAGTAAAAAAAAAAATTAAAAAAAAAAACTCCGACCAATGAAAGGGGAACTAATTTCTGGTCAACAGGTCAACACCATTTGAATTCTTAGCCGCGTGCTTGTTTAATCGCCTCAAATTCCCTTGACTAATTGTCACTGCGTATGACGTCAGCTGAGCAGATATGTTGATCACTGAGGAAAATTACGAAAGAGAGAATGTAAACGTGTAAAGCGTAATGAAGCGTGCATTACACATGAGCCCTTGACTTGTATTCTTTCGCCGTGTTTCGCTTTTATGAGCTCAACTTGACACGACCGACGGTGTATGACACGGCTTATGGGATTTTTATGGTTTTGACACTTTGACCTGGTCATCCTTAGGCTTTGCCGGGAATTGGGAGTTTCTTAATCGTGGCTTTGCTGAAATTGATCGTCTTTGTGCCCAAGAACACATTCAAACAGAATTTGACGCGCTGAAAAGATCAAATAGAAGCACTCTCCAATTTGTTTTCAATTTGTCTCCACCCCATCCCATATCAGAAGGAAGACGCCGTGTTGGCAATCAACGGCTCATTACATTGTGTTCAGCGAAGCGATTTAATTAACCGTTGAATCGTTTTTTCACCAGCTCTCGCTTGTTAATCAATTGCTTGTCTAACTGAGCAATTGAAAAATGATGCATGACACTGAATTGCATCTGTATCCACGAGTATCCACTGCAACTCGACATGCGCCCCAGTCTCGGACTTTCAGCTGACGTCCGCAGCCACTTTTCAGTCATTTACCTCTCAAACAAGTATCCGATTACTCTCGTCCAGAAATTCTATTCAGATCAGATCAACAAAAAGCGCGACATGCGAGATTCAGAGGCAATATCATTTCCCGTCGCGTGTAAGCAGTGAACAGTGACCCTTATCCCATGTGCATGCATAAATCAGAGCTACACTTTGAAGTTCCAAAGTACTCACATCACACAATCTCTATCCGCATTCATCATCCCCAAAACCAGCAGCAGCAGCAGGAGCAATCTAACCGCGATTTTATGTCTTTTCTTTTTTTCATTTCAGTGGCAACGTGGTGCAAAATCGCTTTCGTATCTCATATTCCGATGGATTTTGGCACTCTTCTTCGTTGGACTGTACACAGCGTGTTTAGTCTTGCAATTGTGCGATGGCACACTCTTCATTTACTTGACATACTGGGGCATCTTGCTGTGTGTGGTGACGAATGTTCTGGCGGTAATAGCAGTCACCCAGTGGTACTTCAATATTGGCACGCTGCCGAGTGAGATAGTGGACAAATCGTTTGAGTCGCGCACACCGCGGATGCTGAAGTTCTACTGGCTGCTGCACGGGGTGACACTTCAGTTGGCGGTGGTCATAACGTCTATCTATTGGGTGTTCCTGCACGGCAAGCAGGGTGAGTGAGCGATTGTGTGTCTTTGTCTGTTGAAATTGAATTCTTTTTGCTTTTCATTGCAGCAAATAAACCGTCCAGATTTCCAACACTGAGCTTCATTACACACACCTTCAACACGGTCTTCATGACGGCCGATTTGTTTGTTGTCGGCTTTCCTGTTCGACTGCTGCACATTGTCTACGCCATGATGCTGCCTATATTCTACTGTGGGTTCACTGTCGTCTACTTCAATTTGGGCGGATTAGATGAGTAAGTATTTGCGTCCTCTAGTCCAATCGTCATTTAGTCCGATCGTCCTCTAGTCCAATCACCGATCAAGTAACCTATATTCTTTCTCATTTCAGATTCGGCAACCACTACATCTACACCATCCTCGACTGGAAGAAGCCCGCCCAGGGTATAACAACCTTCTCGGGTGTCTTCGTTCTCTACGTGATCTACGCTTTTGTGATTTTCGGCGTCCACTGCATGAAGACCTCCATCCACAAGGCGCTACAGCACCGCAGCAAGCAAACCTCATTCGAGGTGGTTTAGCGATTTTAGGTTAAGTCCCTTCGGAATTATGAATCCATTTAGACGTAGTTTAGAAATATCTCTCGCTCGTAAGCATTTAACGCATTTAAGTATGTACCTAGAATCTCTGCTGTCTCATTAAAGTCAGCGTGTAGTCGGAATCGAACCGCGTTGTTTTTTTTTTTTCATTTTCACCCGAAGGGTGGTAATTGCATTCGCAGCGATGCAGCTGCGGTCTCGCATGTGCATTTTTAATTAATCGCCATAAATGATTTGCACAAGGTGAGTGCGAACTTCTAGGACACGTCAAGTCGCCAGTAGGGTGTCCAGCTTGTGGCGTATCCGAAGTGTGACTTTCTAGTTGTAAGCCAGCATTGGGCGCGAGAGATAAGTTGTTTCTGTGTGAGGCATAATTCGTCGTTATTTGTAACGTGGTGAGTATCTCTGTGGTTTCTGTTGAGTTGGCAAAGTGCTAGGGGTGAAGTAAGTATGGACGTGTTAGAACCGGATGTGTGCGGCAAAGTACATTCATAATTAATTTGATGGGACTGGGACATGTGTGGCGCGTGCTATCAACACCCGCAACTGGTGATTATGTCGGTTGATGTAATTAATGGTTAGTGAGATGGTGCGAGAAGTCGTTAGGGGTTGATGGGTCGAAAAAGTGGACTACAATGTGCCCACTGGCGAACAAAGTGCAAACGTTTCCTAGTCTGATTGCATTTCCCCCATGATCTCTTGACAAACACACTTCTCGTGAACCCTTGGTATTTTAAGTGGCAACTGGAGCAATTTCTGAGAATAGAAGCTGAAAACCGACTGTGCAGTGAATTAATGATTCCGGCGACCTATACCAGAGTCGAAAAACATGAGAAGAAACCTCCAAAGGACTCCCCAAAATATAGAAATGAACGACAAGCTCGTAGAAAGACGTACACAGTCACTGAGTAAATCCGAAGCGAAAGAAACGTTGCCTACTTTTAGGCCGTCGTCGCTTCACCCAAAACAACACACACCTTGCTCCCAATAAACGACAGCGCCAGGCTCTCCAACAGCGTTCACAATTGCTTTCTAGCCTCAATTGATTCATAAATCCATTAAGATTTTCGCATCGACTGGTTATCAGACCGAGCCAGCCTTATCACGTATCCAATCAGTGCGCGATAAGGCCCACCACCGCCAGCGCGCCTTCGGTTTTGCGCAGATAAAAACCAAACCGTCCAACGTTGCAGGCTGCAGAAAAACAAACGTGATCATCGGTACGGTTGCTCGCTCTCCACTCAAGCTCCATTCAGTCGTGAGTTGAGTTGAGTGGTTTTGTTGGTCTATTGCTGCTCAAGTCACCGTTTTGCGCAATCTAACTCGAAAAACAGGTAACTCTCTGGCCGACAGGTGAACGGTTCCTGATATCCAAACTCAGTCTCAAGCGTCGTTCGGAGTGGTGCAGTCGTCGACGATCTCCTGCTGCGTGTGTGTGTGTGTGAATCGTGCGTGCGTTTATTTTGTGTATTTAAGCCTGGCTCGAGCCACTGGAGCTGGTGGTGGGCCTTGACGAGCTTGATCGATTTGCTTGGGTGACTGACCCACATTTGCTTAGAGAACCGTTCGAGTACATTTACGCGCTGTGTTTGCCAAAGCGTAAATCCACGTTCGGGCCATTAGCGGAGCTTGAGCCTCACTGCCCTTCAGGCGGACCCAACTCGTGCATTGCAGTAAGAGTACCCGTCTCTTTCGCACTTCGGCGTGTGTGTGGCGTGCGTCGAATGATAGCTCCTGTTGTTTTGTCGTGGGCGTCTATCAATAACAAACTCTGCCCGGAGTAGTGACATATTAGCTGATGGCGGCGGCCGCGATGGCCTACTGAACGAATGTTTATTCAAAGCAGCAGCAGCAGCAGCAGTGGACGCTTGGTGCACAACGATCTGTTTGGTAGGTTCGATTGGATGTTTGTTTTTGTTTTTGTTTTTGTCTTCTATTTGGCGTCGCGCCTTTGGGGCAGAGTCCGCGGAACGCGTTTCGAATGCAAAGAGTTTCTCCACACGCGGTTCTGGTGGTGCATCGTGAGTGAGTATGATTACTTGTGCGTTTGACAGTTGACCTTGTTTCGAATGGATTATGGATTGCGATGGCCTATGTGTTCGAGTGTGTGTGTGCGGTGTGCGTGAACATTTGGTTGACAAAAGTTCCGCTAGATGTGCGCTAAAATGATGGAAAATTTGCGGACACAGACAGGATGGTCAGTGGGTAGAAAGCAGTGCAGTGAGTTTGAAATTTGTTAGGAAAGTTGGGGGAAAGACTGTGGAGGAGGAGTGAGTGGTAAAAATTGATTGGGAATTTACTATAACCTGCCTAGTGAGTTCCTGACGAACGTTGACTTCTAGTTCTTGTTGATTCTCAGTCTCAGTCAAGGGAAGTGTCATAAGGAGACCTTGATCTGTTGTCTAAGAGTTCAGTTCCCTGCCTCTCCTCATCATAAATCAGGCGCCACTCACTGTAGCCCTGAGCGTAATCTTTTTCGAACGGATGCTTCAAAGTAATTCTCAGCTGTTAGTTCAAAGGATGCGGGGTTCTCGTGAAGAAGCAGCACTGAGCCCGCTCCTTAAACGAGAATGCAACGCATTTCTCTCAGTTTGGGATAGCGAGCGACGTTGGATTCCACTGCGTCCGGGTCTATATTGCAAGAATGCTGGAGCCGTGCGTTTGCCAGGAAGGAAGCGAAGTCTCCCCATCTGCAGGTTTACGATGAACGGCTCTACTCAGCGACGGACAAGGACTGATGCCTCTGTCTGACTTGAGTTCGCTTATTCAATTCTAAGCTGCGCCGCCTGCCTTCGAAGCAAAAGACTAAAATTTTCCCTTCATCTTGAACCACTGCCATTCAACGGCAACACCACAAAAGGCCAAGGAAACAAAGTCCCCCCCCCCCGCGAGAGAGGTCCTCACCAAGATCTACTGGGTGTCGAAGTCTACTCCCCCCACACACCCAACCCCTCCCCATTTTAACACATGCCAACAAATCTGGTTCACCTTGCAATGGCACAGCCTCCTCCCCTGCCTCATAATAATCGCTTCTAATTGCAAGCCAGTCTACGCTCTGAACAATCGTCATTACACAAAATTACGTCTTTGAACACATCGCTGAGGCCGCAGCACAGCTTATGGCCCCTTAAATGACCTACGGTTCTCTGCAAGCGTACAAACGTTCAAAACATTTCATTTAATAACTGCTGCCTCATTACTGGTTATCTTCAGGTTTTTATGGGTCTCCTTGTGCACTCCGCACTCTCATGCCAGCTCTCCTCAGCACATCGGACTGGGAAAACCGCCCGCGTCTCGCCGCGCCCCGTCAAATGGGCTCGTAGGTCGTCGTTGGTAGATTTTACAGACTCATTTGGTCGTGAATAATTTTTTTTTTAATTTTTTATTTCAAATTGGAACATTACCGTCATTTCCCAGACAACCGACCGACGACGCACGCTCGGGCTGATACAGTTGCGCACTGGAAATGGTGATCATTACGCGAAATTAAATAACACCCGTGGTAAGCGTTACACAGCGGCGGCGTTGCAGTGCGCGCTGGGTGGAATGGAGTTGGTCAACAAGTGGCTCTGGACTTTGGCTGGCCTAGTGGCCCCACTGGGAGCGATTAAAGCATTGCAACAGTTGCAGCTGTGTAAATTGCCACACAAAGTAACAGTGGAGTGCGTACGGATCAACCCAATCGAAGTTGTCAAAAACAAGCGTTCGACGTCCAAATTGAGTAATCGACGGTGAAGCAAATAAGAATTCAATTCACTTGTCATCTGTCCCACATTTGGTGGGAGGAAGGTGAACCAAAGATTGTCGGTGATGCGGCGTAGTTTAGATAAGATGGAGCGTATTGACAAGGGGGTGCTGTGGACGTGCCTGTGGTAGGAGGTGAGGTTGATGTTAGCAACGAATCGCAATAAGCTCGAGTTCCGAATTCTATTCACGTACGTTTGGTGGCTTTAGTTGGGAGGCGTTGGAAGTGAATATTTTTGTATTTTTTGGCGTTTCAATGAGAGCTTGCGAATTGCCTTGGATTTTCTGGGAGTTTCAAGGCAAAATTGGGGTTGAATCGTTGATTAGAACTAATTCATTTGAGTACTAAATTTAGTTCTAGTCTTGTAGACGAGTCTTAATTTGTTAGTACTGTTTAGGACATATAGTTTCATTGTTTAGTACTATTGATCTGTTTTAGTACTAATCTGTACTAAAAATTATTTTACACTGGAAATCGAGCCCTTGTACTGAGGGACAAGAACTCAGCGCAGTATCAGACAAAATAATTATTCTTAGTCCCTTGCCAAGTCACATAAAACCTGAAATCTAAGATGGATTGACGAGACAAAATGACTTCACTATGCACAAAGAAGTTAGAATTAAAACCCCAGCAGTTGCATATAAATTACAGCGCCTTCAAGATCCATATTTGCCAAGTCACAGTCAAACCTGAGAACAACTTGGAAGGTAACAATGACACGCTCGGACTTAAGAATGCCCAAATTATTTCCCAAAGTCAAAACACGTGATCTTTTAAATGAAACAACAAACACCAGCTCTGCAACTAATGAATCAAGTTATTTTGGGTATCACCCTGACCGAGGTGGTCAGCAGTGGCTCCCAAACAACTATACCACAGAAATTAATTATCCCCCACGATCGACATTCAATTTCCGGTGTTGATAAATCCCCTAAAAAAACACTCAAGTCTTTGTCGTTTAAATTCCCTCGTACGTCCGTCGTCACCACCCTAAGAACAGGTGTTTGTTCGCTGTTCAAGGGAAACCCCCACCAAACCACCTCGAACCACACAGCATATTCAACCAAAACAACTGCCAGAAGCCAGAATTCAGAGCGACAGTGGCGCTGCAAGAATGTCATCATCGTGTTGACACAACGCTCGATAAGCAAAACAGTACCGACTTTCGCCAACTAAGCAATAACCGCCTCTCCACCGCCAACCTCGGACAATGAGTTTGTTTCTACTCCAGATACAATTTGGAGTTGCAAAATTTAGCGCGCGCAAATTTATCCCCACGAATGCGGTCCATTGAACCGTTTCATTGCGAAAAGGCCCACACGTTGTGTCTGCCAGCTCCAAACTCTTGTGGGAATCTCTTGCAAAACCTTGCCGAGTTGAACGCATTCAAATTGCAGATACAATCCGAACATAAAAAAAACCAGCGCGCACACACACACGCAGACTTACGAAACCGTGAATTCATTAAGACGATACACATGATTTCCTAAGCAAGTTCAGGGTCAACACCCAGTTAGGTGCCATTCGAAGTCATTAAATCACATAAAAAGTAAGCCTCCCCCTCTCCACGCCCCGTGCGTTGCTCGCTACGCATTAAATTCGTTTCGGATTAACTGTGCGCCGCCGTCATAAATTCGTCTCTTTCAATGCGCTTTGCGATTGCATAATCAAAACACAGAGGCGCCCTCCCTCCCTCCTCTCGCGGCAGAGTTGCGCTAATCGACATCAAAAAATGACTCTAATCGAGGCTGAATGGATGACGCTGAAACAGCTGAAGCGCCTCGGTGGTGGGTTGTTGCAAAAACAGAAACAACAAATGTTCGTCATACTCCAGTGTGCATGCCTCTGGAGTGTTGCAGCGGGTTGCAGCGGACGTGATGCGCACAAGGCAAGAAGCAACCACCAGAGAAGGGGAATCCACAGCATAGGAAAGTGGAATTGGAAATTCATCGTCGTCGACGGTGGGAGAGAGAGAATCGAAAATATATTCAATGGAGAGCGTTGAAGAACGACGAAGAACAGAGAGCGAAATATGTTGCTACGAATGCTTTGGAGAATTGACGGAACGAACTACAACACCTCGGTAGCCGTGATCGTCTAGTGGTTAGGACCCCACGTTGTGGCCGTGGTAACCCAGGTTCGAATCCTGGTCACGGCAATGTTCGCAAGAAACATTGTCACGGAAGAGGTGGATGCTTTTTTTTATTTTTTTTTTTCAAATTCGCTGAAATTCGCATTTTTTTCTTTCGCTGAATAATATTTATGAGGTGGGTTTGCGACTGTATTTGTCATTCAATTAGAGAGTGTTTCTGTGACTGTGAAGTTCTCTGCAAAGAGATTTTTTGGGAGGCAATACGGTCGACTTAATCATGAATGGAATGACTGGGGGAGAGTGTGCTCTTTTTGTCTGAATTTATTTTTACATCTTTTTATTTAAGATATTTAGGCGGAATATGAAATGCCGATGCGACTATTAGAAGGCATGCCTGCCGCTGAACATTATTTGTGTCAATTTTGTAGCACGCGGAATTCTAAGGCGTTTGACAGAGTTTGGCCAGTTGCTGCTTCGAAAATGCGTGCCTGAGGTAGATGTGAGCGACAGCGCACTGAACCAGATGGTCTAAGTGGGGAATTATTGCATCCACCCTACGTACACCTTCCTTGTACCGTCTGTGGCACATCCACCTTCAAATACTTACAAATCTGATAACAGACGTTACTGGAATTTTTTTTTGGGCCCTTGGGTCTTATCTGGCAGAGACTGAGACAGTGGCCAAGGTAGTGAGGAGTATCCTTCATTTCATCTTCTCATGGTAATAAACATGATTGTGCCAGTAAGCGCACCAACTAGTGTAAGGAGCTACTTTTTGTCAGTTCTGGCACTACTCAACCTGAGCCACAGCATCTACTGCCTTTTTGCCTTCTATATCCCTGTAGCATGAGACCCAGCTTGAACTGTTGCCAAGATTGCTTTAATGCCCACTAGCCTGCCATTTAGGAAGGTAATATAAGCCGGTGGTAATAACAAGATTGATATGATTCTGGCCGCCTATTTGATTCCCAACACATCCGCTTGGAGACCACGGCCATAATCAGGGATAATGATGAGAGTAGTGGATGTTTAACTTAAATTTGGAGAAAATGTCCGCGCTTGTGCCTCTTAGGGCCTTCGATCCATTCGTGTATACATGAATGGTCGCATTGGTGATGGGATCATTTGTGGTGTTGTCCACTCGTCCATTGTTGGGGAATAGCATCGGAAGGGTATTTCGAGGTCAAGGGAGGGAGGATTGACTTCCGACTTATTAAATTCACAATCTTTCCAGTCCACTTGCAGGAACAGTAGACCTTGGCAAACAGCCGCTTGATGCTTTTGCCGCTCCTTTCTACAAGCCGTCTGCACTCCTTGAACTTAGACGAAATTCCTAGATCTCACGGTAGATTAACACTCCTAGGCATGGGAAGAGTGAAACCAAGACGTTGGATGAAGTGAGCCGCGGCCAGGTGGCCGTCAGGGCACTCAAATTACCTACCTACCTCATGCTTGTTATGCCCCTTAAGTAGATCATGCGGGGCACTGAAGACTAGACTGCTCCAGCCTAATATTTCTCCCACTCACTATAATCAACTGACTGACATTTCAAAGAATTATTGAACACAAGTAACAAAACCCCCCAACTCAGACTCAGTCTCAGTCGACTCATTCTCCATTTCCAATGAACTGCGTTCCGTCTGCGAACCCTCGAAATTACCTTGAATGCAGTGCTAATAGGGAAAACGCTGACGCATTTCCGAAGTCAACGCAAATAAGGCATGGCAAGGGCACAACTTGGGTATAATGTGAAACAAGCTGCGCACGAGTACCTCGCCTTGTGTCGGAACAGGTTTGATCTTAAGTGTTGAAGTTGTTCAAATAGAAGTCAATAGGGCCGCGGTTAACAAGTAAGTTTAAACGACTCAATGACATGATAAGGCAAGACAATGGGAAAGGCCAGAGCAGACAATAAATTGGAAGACAAGATACGTCGAGTGCAAGACTAAGATGACAACATTTCAATTAGGGAACAGCACTCGGTAGTTAATCGAAGAGTCCATGATGGACACTGGGTTGGAGGTTGGTTGACGACGCCACATGAAGAAGTGCACCCAAGTTGGACCCATGCAGTGCAGTGTGAAAAGAGAAAAGGTAAAAGAAAAGTTCCCTCCCACAAGGCGACAGGAGTCTAAGAACGTATACCAGAGTGGAATCCTGCAAAAGAACATTTGAGAGTTATCTGCTTTCCTCCTAGGAAAGACAACACAATAATGAATCACTGTCGCCCTCGCCACTTCCAAAGCGACACTCATACAAACTCCATCATCCCCCTCATCACTTGGCAAAAGACAAGAGGTAACTGTTAAAACATCAAAGCAAACAATTTCCACAAAAAAAAAACAAGAAAAAAACATTACCCAATAACCATCCGAATGCAACCATGTCTGTTGCAGCAATCTCCACGAGCACTCCACTTACCCCTCCCCGGTCTCACCATGCACGTCAATGCACACGGAGAGCTAAAAAAAAAACAAGAAGACAAAACCCACTCACTTGCATTTAAAACAGAACTTAATTAAAATATCGGTTCAGTGGTTCTTTGATGCAACTTCCTGTTCTGATGCGCTTCCCTCCCCCTCTGCCCCACCATAGGTCGAGTGGGAGTCAATGGCGTGATGGTGCTGTGCAGGCAGGTGTGACAATACCATCTTTAATCTAATCAGAAAAAAAAGAAGAACAGAAAAATAAATGAACACAGTTTACTTCACCAACAAGCGCAATCTCTGTCGAACAGCAAACAAACGGGGCAATCACGTAGCCAAGCTCGCACTAAAGCTCTCGTGTGAAACGCTTATTACGAAGCGTGATACCACCGCTGCACCCGTAATGTGCACACTCGCGAGTCATCTAATTACCGGAACACAAGCGGATAGTCACCACCTACATCTGCCTCAGCCGATTACAACAATTAACCGAACCAATGGTACTGAACGCACGCAGAGCGGGAAGAGATCACACTTGAACTTTGTCGATCGCCGAGAGCGTAGAAATTTAACCCACACACGCACACGCAGGCCACCTTCTCGAGGCGAACGAACAACCTTCACTCGAGTCAATCGAAGCCAAGCATGTTTTGTCAAAAAATTAACACTCACATGGGATGGTCAAGCTAATGTTTGTACTTCTTTTTCTTCTTCTTCTTCTCTTCCGCAGGTAATTTCTCAGTTGGCGGGAGAGGCAATTGAAACAAGTTCGAATTCGGTGGAGAGATGACGAGAACCAAGCGTTTGGCTAGAACCGTGGCCAAAGAGTTTCAAAGGGACAACTGCGGATTCAGTCATAAGCAGGCTGACGACTTTGTCAAGTCGCAAGTGAGTATGCGGAGTATGAGGGCGTGAAAGTGTGGATGTACGCAGAAGAGGCTGTTCAGTGTTCATGCTTGAGAAGGTTAAGGGGTTTCCTGTGCGTAGTTTGATGAGCAGCACTTATCGCCTACGAACTACGCCTGGGGAAGATGCCGTGGCAAACAATTTAGGGGCATTTGTAAGCTCTTAAATTGTCGTCAGAGCCTTGAGCTGAAGAGGTGACCAAAAATGGAAAAGCAGAGAGCTTACAGATGATTCAGTATCTACTCGACAGTCAATATGAAAGGGGAGTCCAAACAAGGAGTTAAAGATGATTAAGACAGAAGAGAGAGAATACTAGAACACCGTCATAAACAATTCATAACATTTGTCGTTTCAGGAACCTGGTCGCTCTTAAGGCAAAACACCGCATTTAGACTAGACTTAGTCAAGACTAGTGTACTCGTAGAGTCATTCAGCTGAAGCTCATAAGCATTATAAGTTGAACCTGGAGGGGATTTTGTCTGGCCCACTGGGTAACGTCTTTGCAGACCTTAAGCTGGAAAACCAACATTCAAAAAAGGGTCAGAAAAGCTTCTACGGCTTTATGTTGGTGCAAGAAGGTCGTCTGGCGGTTCCTTTCAGGCGAACTCTAGGGAGTTACGGCATGCGCTTGGTAAAGACATCACCTGCAAACCACTGGATCGGTTGCAAGAAATGGCGGAGCCATCCCTAGCTCTGAACGTACTCATAAATCTTCCGCCGATAGACTCACATGGCAAATAGATAGCAGCCAGTACGGCTGTTAGACTGTAATCGCTGCGTATGTGGAAGGAACTCCATTCTGGACACTTCATCATTCTTGACAAATATTGACCCATTTTTTTGTTCCTCTTGTACAACCCATACCGTGTAGGCAACGACACCGCGACCAGGGTAGATCTATTGTATCGATATTAATATATATACACCGGTCCACTCCTCTTTGTTTCCGAAAAATGATCGACTAGACACAAAGCGCCGAGTGTGGATATTGCATGCTAGCAGTCAGCTACGTAACCTAACCTGAAAAAAATCCAAAAGCTTCCAAAGTTCAACGTACATTTGTCTAGGAAACTCAGAAAGGATGCACTGACCGGAGTCCTTTGTGCGACATTTTTTCCAAAAACAATGCGGTTTCATCCAATTTTTCCCAGTCCCCACACGTTCACGAACAAAACCAAGAAACCCCCACACCATCAGTCGCCTTCACGCAATTTCGCCCCACCACCCATCCCCCAAGTCCTTGATTCGTCTTCATTATCGACCAATCAAGGGTGGGTTAAGAAGAAAGGTCCAACTCAAACTAGAAACCGAAACGGTAATTCGAGAAACAAATAGTCCTGCCACGGACTGCGACTGTGTGTGCGTGTGCGTGTGTGTATAACTCGTAAAATACAGGTTAGGAGCCCTTTGCGAGGTCACCCTAGACTCGGGGGTTCATTTATCATTCAATAGCTTAATTCAATGACACCTCACAAGCTATTTGTCATCAAATTTTCTTCTCTTTTCTTTCTCTTTCTCTCCCTCCCGCGTCCGCCCCACTCTCGCTCGACGCACACGCTCCCGCCTGAACCGTGGAAACAGTGGCAACATCGATCGAAAAGCATACCCTTCCTCCTGTACCGTTGGATAATTGAATTATTCTTTATCGGTGTAGTTATCGAATCGATAATTGCCAGCGGTCCCGATGTATCCTATCTTATTTATCTAACTAATTGGGGCATTCTGATGTGTATGTTGACCAATTTGTGCGGCGCTCTCCTGGTGACGATTTATCATTTCCATCCGGAGTATGAAGGTGAGTTGTGTGCGGGCGAGCTATGCGTTCGTTTGACGGACTGAGGGGACGTTTGCTTTGCGCCTTCCAGACAGACTCATCAATCTGAACTCGCTCACCAGTCCGCTGAAGATCTACTGGATGATGTTCAGCATCACGCTGGTCCTGTCGATTGTGATCACGATTGTGTACTGGGGTATCTTACACAAAGGTAAGTGCATCACAGGCGGCTGTTTGAATGTCCTTTTGATCGGCGTCTCCCCCTCACAGCTGACACCCCCCTGACACCGACAACGATCCTCACGCACGCCTTCAATTCGGTGCTGATGTTCATCGACCTGATCATCGTGGCGTATCCCATTCGGCTGCTGCACATCTTCCTTCCCGTCGGCTTTGGCGTTGTTTTCGCATGCTTCTCGGCCATCTACTACGCCGCTGGCGGAGTGAACAGGTAATTCAGTGCTTCTCTCACAGCTGATGTTGAGTCACATTTATTTCCAGGAAGGGGGAACCCTACATCTACTACGTCCTGGACTGGAGGGACCCCGGCTTGGCGTTCACCACGGTGGCTGGTGTCCTGCTGCTGACGTGCTTCGTGTACACGTTCATCTTCATGGTCTACAAGACGAGGATGTTCATCTACCGAAGGATCTACGGGTCGCCGAAGGTCTTCAAGCCGACAACTGAGCTCAACAACAAGGAGGTCGAGGGCATGACGGGAGTGCTGCGCTCGCCGTCGGGTATATCAATGGTGCTGGGCAATTACACGGGCTACGACAATCAGGGCTTCGCAACGATCAGTGAGACCACTCAAAAGGAGAAGTTCTGAACTGTCGACGGCGCTGCACGCCGCCTGGTGCGAGTAGAATAAGTTAGTGTTATAATAGATTCAAACGAAATGTGATAGATACAAATTATGGTAAGAATTCAAGCGAAATATGAAAGATTTCATACAAAATTGAGAGAAGGACTTTGAATTTTGAAGAGGGGATGGAGTTGGGGAGCGTTGGGAATGGAGTCTGACAATGAACGACAGCTTTTCTAATTGTTATACTTAAACAGCCGTCAATGTTACTCACGACGTCAAAACCCTCGTAGTGGCCAGCATTGAAGAAGACACAGAAAAGTTGATTCGGCGCCGATCAGCTGAATCTTGGGGTTGGAGTTGGGCCTACATCCGCATAAGACGCTGACACTAAAATTGAAGCAGGATATCTGTATACAGCGCCGTGAGTTTGTAAATTGGTCGGATTTTTGATTGATGACCGGATATCCGGATTTTGGGACCGGCAGGCATCCGCTGACTACTGGCGTGTCCACATCGTGTGAATGTCTCATCTCGGGTCGTGATCGCGCAAGCCGTCAATAATGTAGCCCTAGCTCGATCTAAGACGCAAGCCAGAAAGTCGATAGTTCCCCGAAAGCCTGCCCACAATCGAAATTGAACATCTGTCGGCTGTCTGTCATCGGATCGGAAACCCCCATTAGTCGGAGTGTGTCTGACTGACTGGAACTGGGTCAACCGCCTTGACATTCATCCGACACCCCATGCCACACACAAGAGCCGCACTTCAAATATTTACTTATTGAAACAAAATGAAACGTATTTTCTTCTTTTTTGAAATTTCTAATTAAGGTCAAGCCAACAGGAGCTACGTTCACAAGCAGCCGCCCGTTCTGTCGGTCGGACTTGAATTTTTAATCCAAAATCGAAGAGCGAGAGAGGGAGATGGAGAGGGAAGGAGAGGGAGAAGGATAAACTATTGATTGGCAAACGAATTGCTTGTTACTTGGGCACACATTGTCTTTCCGAAACTCATCACGGACGGGGGATGGAAGATCCGATGACCTGGCATGAGAGGGTTCATCAAAATGACAACCGACATCGCCACCACCACCACCACCGCGTAACTGCCACACGACCGATGACATTAAAATGACATTTGTGAGTGGGAAGGTATAATTACCGCGCTCCGAACTGACAGACGGGTGCTGGCCGCGGTGGCGTTCGTGATTAGACGGACAGAGTCTATTACTCGCTCAAAATCGAAATTGAATGTTTTTCTCGAGTCGAGAACTTCCAACAAACAAGGCAGCCGTTCAGTTTCCCACGAGGAGGACCCATAAAACTTTTACCAATTGAGAAGGTCTGTGCAGCGGTTGGCCTGCCAGTGGTCGGTTGATGTGTGCACATGTAGAGCGGTGGTGCATCCTTGAAAGTTCCATTGGTTTGGTTTATTGATGCGAGTTCTTGTGTACCCACTGACACTGCTCATCCCCCAACGCTGGCGGGGGGACACTCCACAGCTCATAATTGCATATTTAATTAGTTCCAGGAACTACTGGGCCCGCAGTCGAGCCTGTTGGTTATTTAATTGAATTAATTTTCACATGAGATTGGTTGTAACTCGCAAATATGTGGTGAATTTCAATCGAACGGCTTAAGACTGACGGTGCAAATGTTGCTTAGAAGGAATTTAGAGGAGGAGACGCGTTTTAGCAACCAACTTCAGACTGAACTGTATCCTGAGCATTCATGCTCATTGGATAGTTCGAACTTAATTCAACACACGCAACTGAATTGGTAGCACGCTTGCAACAACCAATGCAACATTTCTGGAAAACCCATGATTCACACTCGTCTGCTGCATAATTAATTCAATTTGGAAGTCTAATGAGTAAAACAACACCACGCCAGCACATGCCGAGTGTGCTCTCCCCTGCCCACACCAGAGCCATCATCCTGAAAGTATGTGAATTATAAACGAAGGTTTACCCTTCAAATCATCTTTAATAGCTCCCCGAACGCAGGAAAACAAGTAAATCAGCTTTTAACCGACAAACACCGCCCACGCTACAAACCGAATGTGAGCGCAACAGTCACCCGCGACGAGACAAATGCAAAGACCCCTCTCCACCCTCTGGCGGAAGAGCCTGCCTATTGCACTTGTTTATACTTTTAATGACCCACCGGGCATATATCATAAATGTCTCATTCGGTTAATCTATCTATCATCATCACAGGCGATAGCCGGCATATCACAATCCTGGCACCACCCAAAGACCACTTGCACACACACACACACCCAAGCGCGCGTCCGCGGAGGGTATCAATCGAAATGGTATTCATTCAAAAACTCTCCTCGTGTGTGCCTAAGGCCAGAGCAGAGGACAGATTACAAAAACAACCAAACAGACACGTCGTCGTGGGTGGATGGATGGTTGGGTGTACGAAGGACGTGTGATTTATTCATGTGCTCCTCGGAATCGAATGGGATTCCGCGTGGAGCTTTGGCCGCCTAGGGTCGATTTGCGCATGATTTAAATGGCGGTCAATTTCACATGAAATGCGAGAGGACATCGGAAGTGTGTGCGTGTGGGTTGCTGGCGGCAGCCAGCAGCAGACGGCATGCAGCGAGTCAATGACGAGGGTGATAAGGGGGAAAAGGACCTCGAATTGTTTACGATGAAGTATGAATGATTGACTCACGTGGAGGTGCATGTGATCGGTGGACTTTACTTCGTGTGAAGTGGGATTTGAGATGCGATGAGGAGGCAACATGTGCTTCGGGGCACAGACAGGAGCTGCAAGCAATTGAGTCCACAATTTTCAAAATGAGGCATAAGTCCATGTGGCCTTGGCCAACAAGTGCTCAAAACTTACTGAATTTGGTTTGTTTCCCATCTTCAATGCCATCCATTCGTCAATAGCCGGGGTGCGGGGTCTAATTGTGAGTTTATGTGGAGTACCACAAGACTGTGTGTTGGGTCTCCTTCTTTTTTACTTTATTAAATACTGATCAATGGCGTGAGAGACGTGTTATCCCCACGCACATTGATCCAAACAGAAAAATTTTGTTCGCTTCAAGTTCCATGACCCACAGACTTGCAGACATCTTCATTGCAAGAGACAGAGCTTCCAACAAACGGGGACATATTCCGCGTTAATCACTGATGAATGAGACCAGACAACACTCGGCAGAAGGACATCAGTTAGGACAAGGACATCTCCTAAAACCCTCAAAATTGCAGCTGCCTAAAATCACGATTCCCCCGATTCCTTTGAGTCGGTGTGTCCAATCATCCTCAAATCTAGATCATCATACCACACCACCACCCCAGCCCCACTAGCACCAAAAAACAGGACATCCAGTGTCCTTCACACGCTCAACTGACTCGTTTAACCATGAACCACCTGCTGGTTCTCAGTCATTACCCAAAAAAAAATCATGAAACCAGCCCACCCCTCCGCCACTGAATCGTCTCACTTCCGTTCAACTTTCACCAAAGAGAAAACGAACATACCTCAAACATCCTCTCGTACTACGAACCACAAGTCCACCGCGAAAAGGGAAACGAAAAATCAAACGTAATTCACGGCGATATCCTTCGGTGTGTGTTTTGTACGCTGTGCCGTTGTACTCCTGTCACATAATGCGCGCGAGTAACGCACAAGCCTCGTTTGTGCCTTAAAATCGTCGTCGTGTTGTTTGTCAACACACACTCCCCCTACTTGGCCCGGAACCCCATATCCACCCTGTTCACCTCCTCCACCATGTATACATAATGCAGCGGTCACTCGAGCGCGGAGTATATAGACCCACAATTACCCGCCACACACATAGACCGGTGCACACACTGCCACAGCCAGCAATCACATCTATCATTAACCATGCCGACAGGACAATGAGTTAGAGCGGGCCACAAACGAAACGAAACGAATCGAATCGAAGGTGCATTCCGAGATAGATAGGCGAGCGGAGCATATTGTCCACGTATACGTGTGCCGTGTACGGTGTGTGCCGAGTGGTGGACTTCAAAGGATAACTGCTATAATGCATCAATAATTCATCGGAGGACAACGAAAAAACGACCACAAAACAACAACAGCAACACAAGTGGCCCGCTGACCAGAAGACTTGGTAAGTGTATAACTTTCGCTTGGTCATCGGTGAAAGTCAGTTGAACTCGGGACTTGTGACAGATTTAACACGCGTTATCCTTGCGCTCAAATCGTTCGTCGTCCTCATTAAGGTCGCTTGGTCTCTTGATTTTTCTGTTTGTTTTTTTTTTTTTTGGTTTTCATTCGGTCCGTTTGGAAAACGACGAGGATTTAGTTTCGCTGTGGTTTTGGATATTTTGGGACAGGACATCGGAGTGAAATGGGTTTAAGTGGTGCAGTGTGAACATGAATAGGGACTTGTGCGACTTGGATTTGGATTAAGGATTCGCGGCTGGAGGCGATAACATTTTGACGGCCAATTTGAATAACCACTGAGCTACATTGGCCACCGAATGGATAATGGGTATTTGTTTAGACACAGGTGAGTGCGTGTGAGAGTAGACAGAGAAAGGGAGTGACTTTGTTAAAGTCAGGGTCTCTGTTATTTTGAAAGGGAGGAGGAATGGGAAAATTTAGGGTTTTCTATGCTATGCAAGGATTGAAGTCTCTCGGAGCAGTTCTTTTGTTCGTCTCGGAGATCAGGAGGTTGGTTTAAGTTCTTGTGACAAGCTCCAGAAATCCTTCTCACTTAGGCTACCAGGGATGACTGGGATATATTTTTCGTAGAAAAATTCAGTTAACAGCCTGTCGTAGAGCCTGGCCGTGTCTTCAGAAATCAGCTGCTTGCAGTCCTTACCATTGAGTGAGGTTCATCTGAGACAATCCACATTTTTCATTGATTTCCAGCTGACTTTGGCACAAAATTGATGAAACCACCGCCGGGGTGTCATTTGAAAACCAATATAATCCGGTCAAGAGCGCTTTTCCAACTAGCAACTTCCGATAGGTAGACCAACAAACTTGCTGGCAATTAATAACTCGATCAGTTCCTTTTCTATAAAGAAAGAAGCTGGATTCCTCCGACCATAGAAAATACTGGTGAAAGGCATGAGCACAAGGAGATATCGTCTCTTTACCTACTTCCTTATCAGGCCTGCGACCCGTGAATGGTCTTCGCATGAGCTGTTTAATTGTAAGAAGACGGTGAGAACTACAGAGACACCGTTGGCACCACTAATCCTACTCCCACATCAAATGAATGAAGAACCTGACACGATCACAATCACAAACGGCAAGATATTTGACATCATTGTCTTAGCTTTGACCGACTTTCCCAGAATGCCTGACTGAAAGAGGCATTTTAGAGGATGGCAGGAGAGAAACTGTGACCCACCTTTAACTGTGCCAATTCAACTCTTTTCTTCAGAAATAATCTCGGGCAGGCTAGAGCAATTGGTTAAGGAAATATCCACATTCTTTGAAGTTGTGGTGTTGCGCCACAACTGATTGCTGGGAACCAGAGAGAAGCAGAGGCTAAAGATCGGTCTCAGACATCACCAAGGTGGAGGAACAGTAGTACTAGAGAGCCTACCTCATGAGTTGGTTAAGCGGGCTGAATCCCAAAGTGTACGGGCCTCGTACTTTAAGCCTATTGATAGAATATCTCACAGATCTAAGCAGTCACTTGTTCTTGACTAAACCTGCAATGAATAGACTTTGATTATTTCCCTTCTTTGTCTTTAGTCAGAAATGTACCTAAAATGTTCTCCTTGTAATACAATCTGTCTTCGGTTTTCCATAACTCCAATGCATTAACCACTTTAAGAGCAGGCTTTCTGTGCGGTCTGCATCTGTTCTGTTGCATTGGCCCACAAGATCGGAATCATACATATCGGGATGGAATCTAGTGGTCTATGCACTGTACTTGTATGTCACAAAACTAATATGAGCAAGGCGACAGATCGCGGTAGACCTGGACCTAGCTTCCACCGGAACCACTCGTGTTTTGTAAGCTATTATTCTTTACGAGTCATTGGAACCTACAGTTTAGAGTTTAGACCGAATCAGAACGGCAATGGAAAGAGACGAAGGTATCTGATAAAAATTGCGGAGATTGAACATAAAACTCCCAGAGTAAGAGACGAGGCACGGGGAGCTAGTTCGTCACGACGGGCACATGCAATCTACTTGTCCTAATTAAGGCGTTAAGTCCGTATGTGATTTTATTGATTCGTGTCGCTGTGGAACTCTTGAAGATCGTGAGTCTAAGAGACAGTGTCTAAGTGATGTCTAAGTGGCAGCCCTTAAAATTCAAGCATTATAAGAAATAAGTCAGCGTTTAACTCAAGAACGTGCACATATGCGCCCCGAGTTCCTTAACCACAGTTCCACATCCACTTCCAGACCTTATCACAGTCTAGGCCATAATTGAGGACACTTGAAGATTTTTTGAAAGTCCTTATTGATATCTCACAAAAATCCAAAGGATGTCTGAAAATAATTTGTCACAAATAGAAGTTGTAAATCACGGAAGGCGGTTTGGGCAGGCGGAAGGCAGCACACTTAGACCATATTGGTCCATTGTGATACCCGTAGTCAGACCCGCAGAATGGTGACTGGACCAGATTTGAAAACCAGATAAAAGCGTATTAAGTTTGCTTTCATTGGGATCCGAATCGTAGACCCCGATAACCAGGGGCAGGCACTCTACCAACTGCGCCATCCAGTCGTCATGGATTGCTTATTAATAGCTGAGTTTTTACAATCCACTTCAAAAGACCCCGTAGTGAATTCAAAACCTTGGAGGTTGTCAAGAGGAATGAGCCTCAAAGCCTGCATCAAGTGGCCCTCGAGAAACATGTGGAAAACTGGACAGTGTAGCCAACTGGCTGTAGGTAGGAGCCATCAAGTGGGTTCGTTGTCGCCACAAGTCTAGCCTGACTTTCAGATTTAAAGGCGAAATTATCTGTCACAGTGAAAATGACCGCACAGTGGTACATGAGCGTAGTTTCTTGAAATTAAGGAATACTAAAAAAGTCAATAAAGTCAATGTCCAATGGATTCAAAATCAAAGAACAATTCCCCAGCAAAACGCTTAGCTTTTCGCTCAATTCAGAGAAAAACCCTTTAACTCGCAAAATCAACAAAACACTGAAGTCGTAGTTTTTGTCGTCGTGGGCGCCACATAGTTCCGCATCGAAGCAGAACTCCTCCGCTCGACTGAATCTCTCAACGCTGCGGGCAACCGTATTCAATCACGCGATAGTTTATGTCTTCATCGCTGACAGTGCAAGTAAAATGAAAACAATAATTTGCAAGCACGTTGCAGAATGGTCACACCCATCACGGGGCGCATGGAATTAGCCAGGACATGATTCAACAATTACCCGGGGAGTGGCAAGGAAAACAGCAGCGGGATTAACACGAACAATTACAATAAATTGCAATTAATCTCTTGCCAATTACGCTTGGTTATAGGTTGTCCTTGAATGGGCCGAGGTAGGGCGGGGTGGCAGGCTACCGAGCGACGATAATTATATGCATTCGGCGAAAGGATTACTCAAATTTTGTGTTTATTAAAATAATTGAGATTAAATTGACTAAAATTGATGGTGGATCGAGGAAATTGCTGTTTAATGGACTCGGTCCTTTGAAAGGGAAAAATGGTGGATGACGATGTTTCATAGGGTGGAAATAAGAGAGGAACTAAAGAGAAAACTGAAAGTTGAGACACTTTGTGGATGAATAAGGCGAAGACTCGGTCCTTTAAATTTTTGGTAACTCCATCTAGTATTTGAGGTGTATTTCCGGCGGCTCGAATGTTAGTCTCAAGCTCATCCAAAGGGGTTGCCGAAGGACTTGATGTGGCGCATGAGAAAGTAATCGAGCGATGTCACCTACCCGCGACGAAGACCCATTTGGCGACTGTAGCATGTATGGTATGTCTTGCTGGAACCACAGTTCTGGTATATCAAGGGTAACAAAATTTGGCTACAGAAACTCAGTCTACACCTGACACTATGGGGGCCAACGGTGTTTCCTTCCTCGCTTCGAAAGAAATAAGCTTCGATGAAGCCGCCATGTCATAAACCGCATCATCCACCAGTCTTCGTGGATGCACTGATAACTGGTCGACCATTTGAGGTTTGTGTTCGCTCCAATACCGCTATTTTTGCTTGTTGACATAGCCGCTGAGCCAGAAATGGGCCTGATCCGAGATGATACTTTGGTCAAAACCCGGATCTTCGTCCAACTTTGCGAGCTCACGGAGTTGTCTTTGGTCGCCCGGCTCATTCTCCCGTCAGCACAATCTTATACGGACTTAGGCCCAATCCAACGGCAAAATAAGCCAGGATGGCTATCTGTCGATGTCCAATTCAGCTGATCGTCTCCAAAGCGACATTTCTGTGCATTCTTACATACTGCCCGCTCCCGTGATTTCCTCCAATTCGCACCTATCTCTGTCTGTTTGGTGACTCAGAGTCTAAAAGAGTGTACCCACGCTCGAACTTTTCGACGCTACGGTGAATTGCCTGCACACTGAAGCCATGATGTCGACCGACTTCACGATGAAACTCACATTGCGCATTTACAACAGAGCAACGATTCGATATTTTTGTAATGATTTCCGCACGTCCAGCAAGCGTGAAATGATGCACGATGAAATAGTAAGCCATGCTTAGTATTTTGACGACTGACTGAATTTGGTTACTTTGACAGCTATCATTGCTATCTGGTCATCTTTTATTAAACGATGTTTCCCACAAATTCGAGGAACGCGACATTACTTCAGAAATGTCAAAAATTTCAAAAAGAACCCCTAGCCCTTAATTTCTTCCAAGCCACCTTATCGAATCGTGCTTTTCGATTCAAAATGATTTGAAGGAAAATTCCCAGCCCCAATCCTCAGCAATTGCCCGAATTCAGTGTCGCACGGCTTTGTTGTTGAAAAAAAAATTGTTACCTTCCCACGATTCATGGTTCAAGGTCCAACAACAACAGAACCCAACCCACTTTCGCCCACCATATTCAGGCTCTCTGTTGACCGCACACATGCTCCCTCCCATGTGCTTGGCCACGTTCATGTGTGCGGGAGAGGAGCCGCCCGTTGAACAATAAAAACCCAACAATCGACAACACCCGCAATAGGATTGCTGCTGAAAAATCAATAGGAAATCGTCCCATGTCCTGACATGTGATTAAGGAAGGTTCAATTCCGTTTCCCCGCTCGCACTCACACACACACACAATGCACGTGTTAAGGCTCACGGGCTCACATACGACCGAGTGGCTGGCTATGTACTCGCACATAGGATGTGGCATGGCGTGGGACATTCCGGCGGCGGCAGGGGCAGGCTTTGTTTTGGTCGTGCAATTTTGTTCTTGTGTTCATTGAGGGAAAAAAAATTCGCTTATTACTAGGATATAATGACGTGAGGGAAAATTATGGCGATTTCTGAAAGGGATTGTACTGTGACGACAATTGTTTATCGATTACACCTGTTGGCAGTGTGCAAAGAGAACCGGAGCGCTGATGTGGAGTGCAGTCGTGAAAGGGTAGCTTTCTGTTGAATGTGGATGCAAATGTGACTAGAGAGCGGGTCATTTGAAAGGTATTTCCTGTACGAAATAGTAGTGGCGATGTATTCTTACACTCTTCAGATTCTATGTCTGTATCTTTTGAAAGGCAAATTTCGAGTTTGTCAGGAGCAGAGGCAAGCCTGTAGACAGGGAACTGAGTAGAATTTCCATTGTTTTCTGATTACCTCTTTAGTCGCGTAATGGATGGTGCAGAATGCCTAGTCTTAATTTCCGACAAGACTAGAATCCTAACAGAATATTCATAAAGAAGGGCTCCACTTCTCTCAGATAGGAAGCGAGTGGTAAAAGGCATTAAATGTCGATCGGCAGTAACTGAGTGATGAGCTCTCTGTATGTGTTGAGCTCTTCTGATGAAGCTACATTCCAGGATGGACCTGGGACGCAACCAACACGCCTTTCCAACTGTCACTGTTTTTAACCAGTTACCTTCAATTACGCACGGTAAGTTGGTTGACGTCCTTCTCCACTTGTGTGCACCATACTTTTTGTGGGCGTATACGTTGTCCCAGTGGCATGGAGTCAAAGACTCTTCTGGATACAGCAGTGTTGACTGTTGTCCACAGGCTCTACAGGCGCCTAGACTCATGTCCCTATATAGCCCATAGTGTTCTTGGTTGAATCATATTCTCCAAATGCACTCAACGAATTCATGTCCTCGCGCCATAGAGCAGGACAGGGATTATCACATAGTCATATAATTGGCACTTGGTCCTTGAAGGTCCTGGAAAGCCAAGATGGGCAATGGGAAGTACTTACTCTGCGTTTAATCTCGTTACTGATGTGATTCTTAGTGTTTAATATGGACCCGAAGTAAACGAAGTCATTGACTTCCTCCAAAAATGTGTATTTGCCTATGATGACGTTGTGACCAAGTCGTCGATGGTGTACGTCCTTCCTTGAAGACAGTATATATAACGACTGACACTCGCTCACCGCGAGCCCATTTTGGCCGCCTCCGATATAATGCCAGCAAGCACCTCGCTATGTTTGACCAATAATTTCAAAGTCGTTCGCGTATGTCAGCAATTGTACGAACTTTTGGTAGATCGAGCCACTCTCCTGAGTGTTAATCTCGGCAACGGTGAGTCTTCCTAGGTCCAGGGTTGTGAAGGGTAATCCCCATTTATCAACTGCATCGAATAGAAGGTAGGAAAGAGTGTCGGGAAGGGCGGCCTGAATTATTTCATTTTGAAAAATCAAAAAGTTTGGATGTTATTGGAATACCTCGCTTCTCTGGAACTTTGGCGATTAATTTACGTTTTAGTTCGGAATGTGGCCGCTGAGTCGAGGCGTTCGCTGGAATCGGAGGCGACTAAAATTGGTTCGCGGTGAATGAGGGCCAAACGTTGTCATCAAAAAGGGATTCAGACTATCGACGACTTTGGCCCAACTAGGCGGATACACTTTTTGAAGGAAGTCAAGAACTTTGTCTACCTCGACTACCACTATGAACTCCTGATTCCACTAGAAGGACATTATTTATGGTCATTAAACGTAGAGAGATAATGATGAAGACTCCTCACGAAGTTAGGCTTATTGTGCGTTTACCTCACTAAGCCAACTTTAAGAAAGCAAATCATTGAAACTTCGGGCGAACATACGACAGCCTCTCCCTCTTTCTACAGATTCACGTTGATAGTATTCCAAAATCAATTCCTCGACACAGGAATTCAATTCTTGTCTGCCAGATCGACAGCGAGATTATTTTATGTCCATGTATGGTCACAGTCGACAGTCGCAATTTGTAACAATCCTTAAATAGCTCGACGAAATTTCGAATTCCAAAGACGACAAAACTCACAGATAATAGCTGCAAGCGACTCAAGTGCTTTGAATAATTCATCTGCACGACTGCTGCCCGGCCGGCTAATGGTCGTCAAAATCCATGAGAACGAATATATTTAGACTGCTCGCGTATATACACACGCGCGAGTTGGGGAATCTATTGCGTGGTACGACGACGTTCTAATAATCAATTTGATCGGCACCTTATTCACGCGGAATGATTGTTCTGAACTGAAGACCAACGCCGAAGGTTGTGAATTTAAAAACTCATCCAACACGCATCCAATTGAGGTGCATTGGGGGTGACCTCTAAAGGGGTCTCAATCGGTGTCAGTCAGAGTTAGGGTGGGATTTTGGGAGTTTTT
This sequence comes from Eristalis intricaria, assembly GCA_964034865.1. NCBI lineage: Eukaryota > Metazoa > Arthropoda > Insecta > Diptera > Syrphidae > Eristalis > Eristalis intricaria. The sequence goes on along the minus strand of OZ035877.1, from coordinate 6,939,683 downwards.
TTTTGACATTTCGGTGGTTTCGCCGCAAACCCCTATTCTTTAATGCAGTCGCCTTATTCTAGATGCCAGCGCGGCACAGGACACAAACGAAACCGGCAACGAAGCGTGGAAACGTTCATCAGCCCGCAACCGGACCAGTGCCAGACTAGTAGCCTCCCCATTGAACGTCCAGTCAATCGAAATGGACAACGCTGGCAAAATAAAATTCGATCCACCAAAGGTTCCCGTGATATTCGTTTTAGGTAAGTCCCTCCCGATTTCTGATCTCCCAACCGGACTAACCCACCCCCTTTTGTTCTCATTTAGGCGGCCCAGGTAGTGGCAAAGTCACCCACTGTGACACCTTCATGCAGGAGCGACGGGGTGTCATACACATCAACATGATGGATCTCCTGCAACAGTACGCAATGGGTAATGGTAAGTCATCTCCATCTCTGGTCACCCACTGGGACTGATTGATTTTGCTTTGCAGACATGCAAGACTTTGCACAATTATCCTCGAAGACCGTCACCGAAGTGCTTATGCTTGAAATGAAGATGGCTCCAGCTGCCAAAGCGTATCTTATCTCAGGATATCCACGCTCCATGCGTGACGTCGTAGAGTATTCGGAAAAGGTAAGTTTCACGACACTAATTACCGCGCACACTTGGCATTGACATCGAGAATCGAGTGTGGGGGTGGGGAGGAGGGGACACCCTTTAAGACACCTCCTTCTTGTCCTTGCCCAGCCGTACGTTTAGCTCAATAAAATATAACCTTGCGCGAGGTACAATTAAATTAACAACGAGTAATTGTGTTAACAAAACGACCGTCGAAGTTTCAACTCGGTGCGGCAATGAATAACAATTCAGGACAATTCAGCCACCACATGGACATGCGTTGCCGCCGAGCACACACATGCGTACACACACTGGGGCATGTGTAATCAACGGTAATGGTGTGTAAATAAGTAGTCCTCTCTGGTCAAACCGACCGGGGTACCGAAAATTGTCATGAGGCATGTCAGCCGGCGGTGGGCACTCAATTATTTATTGCCAAATGCACGAGTTGCTCGAAGGAGGCGGCAGGTGGTTACCCCCATCGTCGGACTCAAGGACATTCCCAGTCGTATGTGGTAATTTTAAGTAGCTCGTTCTCGCTCTCTGAAGCCTACCTCAAGGCCGTTCCATGCGAGTGCGAGCGTGTGTCTGAGCTGAGGGGCTGCTTCTAGTCTGATCTTACGGCCGGGAAAACCAAGTGGACGGACTTGGGGTATCGATTTCCCAACCCACGCAATTAGCTGAGTATTTTTAACTAAAAATCAAGCCGAGGTACTTACGCGGTAATTGTCGGAATTTGAACTTGTGCCCAGGGACACCGACCAATTTCAAGGACGGCAACTCACCACGTTCTCTCTCTTCTCTCTCTTTGCAGATTCAAGTGGTGAACGGTGCAATATTGATATCGTGGCGCCAGTCGGTACTGCAGAAGCAAATCGACTACGGCGCCAAGTTAGGTCATGTAGTTCTCTCTCTAGCCAAAATGGAATTAGAAAATTTTTTTAAAAACGTTATGCCCGTCGCGGATTACTTCGATCAGAGCGACATGCTTCTGGCGGTAAGTGAATCGGCCTCCGTCACGCATTCATGTGATGTCCTTCTTTTTCGTTGTCGTCGTTTAGGTGAATGGCGAACGTGCGCCAACGGAGGTCTATAAAGACTTTCGCACCGCCATACTTGACATTCTAAGTGCCTTAGAGAATCAAGAAGCCATCCTAAATGGAGTTACAGGTATGGGCAGAGGGATGAATGACATACCCGGCAGTATAGTTAGTGTTGAAACTGCTCCTAGTCAAGAGAAGAATATTACAGAGCTTGCAGTTGGCCGCACATCTGCGTCTGCATCTGCGGCGGCTACAGCTTCAGCCACAGCAAGCCGGGTGCAAGAAGTCCGCGCTGAAGTGACAGGTGGGCGGCCACAGCATCAGCAGCAGGCAGTGGATGCGGTGGCGTTGATGGGACAAAACTTATCCACTGCCATGCAAGCTGTGAATCACATTGGCACTAGCATGCCGCCGGTCATATGGGTGATCGGGGGCCCGGGAAGTAACAAGGCGACACTCTGCCTGAAGGCGGTGGGTCTGAACCCAGGCTGGGGGCATATAAGGTGAGTTTGGGATCCTCCTGAGTCTCTGAAAAAAAATGCTTTTCTCTCCTTCAGTGTGGGGCGCCTCCTGCGAACGATCACCGACTCAGCACCGCGAGCAAACACGGAGAGCTACGCCGTGAAGGAAGCCCTGACCGCTGGCGAAATGGTCCCGGAGAAGAACTTGAACTCCCTGCTGGACGTGAACATTCGACAGTTGATGGACAAGAAGGGCATCATCATCGATGGATACCCGAGGAATCTGCAGCAAGTCAAATACTTCGAAAACAAGGTACAATCCAACGTCTCGCTTTTTACGGGAATCTTTCCTAACCGCCTCCCTTCTCGTCTCAGTACAAAGTTCGACCGCCAGTGGTGCTCTTGGACTGCTCAAAGCTCCAACTGGGCCGTGGTCGAGTCGATGACACCGTCTCATCGTTCCGCAGGCGACTGGAGCTCTTCCGGGAGCAGACGCTGCCGATGTTAAAGCTCATGGACAACAACCATCGCCTGCTGATCGTAAATTCCCTTCACACCCACATCCGCACCAAGACTAATCTCCACTCTCCCTCTCTTTTCCAGGTCGATGGCGACACCGACAGTCCATCGGTGCAGCGAGAATTCGAGAAAATCATTCGAAGCCACGTCCAGCGGTTGACCAACAATCCGAACTACTCCAACGCCAACGACTACAACAGTCGACCGAACACCACATCGATGCGCGAAGTATCCGATCAGACGGACGCAATACTGAGTGACCTGGAGAACAACGTGCCCGGAGCTGTGCCAACAATAAGCCATCATGTCAGCATGATGAATGGTCATTTGAAGAACGCCTCCAACAATGTGAATCATGCGCCGGCCAAGACTGGAATGAATGGCAACGCCGGCCGGCCGATGGACTTCAGGCATATGCTGGAGGAGGCCGAGCGATATCCCGTCGATTCTTACATGTAAAATTTGGTGGTTTGGTGGTGAATTTTGAAATTTAGTTAGGAGGGCGGAAGTGGATGGGAGCGATTTGGAACGGACACACAGCTTTTGTGGACTGAAGACGAAAAAGAAAGGGTCCCAAACCGCAACCTTGAGGTACTCCATTTGATTGTGGTTAAAAGCCGTTTGAACATAAAAAGAAAAGGTTCCAAAAGGCAGTCTTGAGGTACCCCATTTGAATGCCAGTGAAATAGAGCCACAGTTTTTCTGAAACAAGGCGAATATAGATAAGCGACAGAATTGGAAAAGAGTCCTTGTCGGTCTGGTGGACGGTTTTCCGAATTTCATCCTCCAAACTCCCCAAAACTAGATTAATTCTTACCTTAGTTGGTAACTGAAAGAACAATGGTAAAGCTTTAAAATAAAAATACAAGAACAACCTAGAAATTAAGAGTAGACTCTAAGTAAACTAGCCGCTAAGTGATGAATTTATTTTTTCTAGAAAACCTAAGTCTAGTCCATAATAGTGTTGCATAAACGATTGGCTATGTGCCAACGACCATTCAAACAAAGAAACAAACATTTTTAGAAACCTAAGATTTTATCAGATTAAGCATAGACCTAGAGATGTTATCTATTTTCAAAAAACCCCAAAAAAAAAACCCTTAGACTATATTCTAAAAAGAAGAAGAGAAAATTGTGGAAACAAAAGAACGAATTTGGCATAAGCCTCTGCCGATAGTTCAATGGTGTTCAAAATTTGTTTTTATTTTTGCCGGAGATACACCAATTTTGTTAAATTAATTTTATCTGTAGACGACCACCCTTTGGTTTATACAACACAATTTGTAGGTTTTTAAAAGAAGGGAGAGTGATTTAGACAAGGATGGTGAGGAAGGGAGAAAGAGGAACGATGTAGTAAATATAATTCGTTAAGCAGATGTTTATTTTGTTAAGATATTGTTTGTTTTTTCCTGACTTGACTGTAGACAAGTATTGAGAAGGAAACAGTTTACACTTTGTTACATCCAACAAGAATTCAAATAAAAATAAAATAAATAAAAAATAAAAAAAACCCTCGGCGAACTCGTCTTGATATTGCTAGACTGGTGGCGGTCTGTACAGAACACTGCCCGATAGGGGATCAAGTCTAGGATCGCGTGGTAGCACAACGTGCGTACTTAGGCTTAAATGTAGCTGCTGCAGTCTGGGAGTCATACCCTATATTTCTTAAAATCAATTTAAAGTGGAAAATCACATGGAAGAGCAGGAAAAACGAGTGGCTGCTAGAAACCAATAAGCTAAACAAATTTCATGGGTAAAGAATTGCTGATGTTTTGCGCCTAAAAAGCGGCAATGAATCGATATTGGAACTTGATGGAGAGAGTGCACTTAGGGAAATCACATGCAGTTTTCAGCCAAAAGTTAGCCCAATCTGCACCAACCTCCAGTCACCACCGAACTGCTGTGATCTAGAAAACGCCGGATGGTAGTATTCAGTTGCTAGTCATCACTCGTCAGTCATCAATCATCAATTCCGACCTATCTTTTAAAAGAGTGGGACATCAAGCCATTCCGCGATGGATCAAAGATCACGTATAGTACGAACAGAATACGTATTTCATGCTCATTTTCATGCACGTACATATACCTTTCATCACGCCATCATTGTGTTTTCTCTTCCATCCCTTCCAATGAACTAGAATCCATAACAAAACACGCACCAGTCATCACTGTCAACACTCCGAGTTGACATTCAATAAAAATAAAAACTCTCTCTCTCTCTCTCCCATTCTCTCTATCTCTCCGTCAAACAACGATAAGTGCCTAACAGGCGATTACGATGTCAAAAATAAAAACAAAGCCGATAGTAGGTTCGATTAAGGGCAAAGTGGTCGGTCATTCCCGCAGCAAGTGCTGCCATTTGCGCGGCAAAGGCGATGGGCTTAGCCTGGAGCCACCCATAGTTTATCTGTCGTCAATGTGTAATAAAACTATCGTAAAACTTAGTATTTATCAGATAAACAACGCGTAACATTTTGCAGATACACTTCACTGTTTACGCGGTGAATTGCCATGAAGCCCTATAAATGAGTGATGAGGATGATGAGAGGATTTAACTTGAGAGATAGACATGATGTATGTCGACAAATTGATGGGAGGGCTACTGCAGGGACGTTGGTGGGTGTCGGACGGGCCTCTAGGAGGAGATGAACAGAGACAGGAATCCTAACAGAGAAGTGGTTACGGGATGGAGAACGCAGATGAGATGTCGTCACCCTCACCAGACTTTTTCTCACCAAAACAAACCACTATTCGTCGTTTCCAAAAATCAAAACAAACGCGAACACTTCAAAAAGTCAAAATGTCTCCAGATTAGAGTCTAAAAATATCTCTCCACTCTCGAAATTCTCCATTCTAGGTCGATAAGATATAGTAAATCTAATTTTATCACACATCTGTGCTAAAAACAAACTTCCCTGTGATAACACCACCCAGCCTCACAACCCCACCACCCTACCGTCGACACTCAAATGTCCACATTCTTCTTGACAGCAGACTGTGATCGATAAGAAAGCATTTGGTTTCAGCATGCCTTCGAGCTAATCACACTTCCATCAGCCACTGCATATCTAAGCAGACCTGCCACAGTGTGTCCCTTATCAGATTCTCCTACACGCTATCAGCAGCTGGGCTGTCGAACGTTGACCAGACACAAACTGATTTCAATTCGTCTTGGGATCAGTTGTTGTTCGGTGTTTGTTGTGATCGCATGAAGTGCTCAAAGCGGCCAAATCAAAGCTATTCATCATGGTGGATAAGAAGACAAACAAGTTCAAGAGTCTGGGAAACAGACACTACTATCTGGCGGAGTACTACCATTCAATGCCGGAGATACCGTCGGGTGAGTGAGCGTGGGTGAACGGGCTCGTTTTCCCATGGAAAATTCCTTCTAGATTTCTTTCGCGAATACGTGTGTCTGCTCTCGTTTACGACCTCGAGTTATGGCCCATCGTTAGGGCCAACAAATCTGTTTATGGGACGCCTGGCGAGAATGATTCGAGATTTGTTAGGTGGGCAGTTAAGATAAGGAAGTTTGTTAGTCTACGTCGCAAGAAATACTCTGGGGATGATGACTCAGAGCGAGAGAGATTGTAAATATGACATGCAATCTCAAAAGTTGCTGATTATGTGCGCCTTGATAAGACCCTTTTGAGGCACACCCATTCGAGGGCGCTCTTAAGGGTGAATAAAGCGACCATGAACTTCCTGGGACAAGTTGATGAGGACGAGTTAAGAGCACTTATCTGGATGGATGGTTGCGGATAAGTGTTAAGGGAATCCAATGTCATCCGAAGCATCTTTAAGGACGCCAAAAGGGGCGAGGTATAGCTTCCATCTCTTTACTTCGGTCATTTTGTGGAACAGATTGTGGATGTTTTCAAGATTCGGTCGCCGTTGCGCAGGTGATCTCTCAATTATTCAGGTTTGGAGAAACCTGCGTGATTGAAAAATTGAAATCGCAATCTGCGATCGACTGTGAATTAAACCGCGATTGGGATCTTAAATGCGATTTCAATTGGGTTGCTATTTTTCCACAATCAGAATCGCATTTAGATTCACACAACCTTAACTAACGTCATGAACTGTGGCAGATGCGAATGAAATGGGGTGCATGTGTACCAAATCGCAGTATGCTATGCCTAGATCGCAATTGATAGTTTAGTGTGATATTACTCTTTTATCCGGCTAGACCGTGGGTTCTGTGTTGATGCTTGCCTCCATTTTTGACAATCCAGACTAATCTGGTTTCAGTCGTTATGACCAAGTCGTCTTCAGGGTCGTTGGAAAGTATCATGCGGCTCCTCCGAGCCTCTTTCATAAAAATGTTTGTCTTCAGAGCCATCATTGAGGCCCGTCCGTTCATCCGATGCAGTCAGCTCTTTCATAAAGGTATTTCCTTTTATGTGAACTGCTTGTTAGCCTTTCGCAGAACCACCAGACTGGCCTAGGTTGAGTTACGCTCACTTGCCTTGCATGGTACATTGCTTCACCCATCATTGATTGTTTTTTGAAGCGGTTGTCAGGTTCACCAGAATAGGGATTATTACTCGTATGTCTACTATATATACAGTATACCTCTGATATCTTCTCCTTCTTCTGCTGGCGGTATAGACCGCGGTGGTCGTGAGCCTCACACAATTAAGCTCGTCTGTTGGCACACACAATTTCGCTAGGTCCGTCTAATTGTGCACGCCGAAGTCCTTCACCACTTGTGCCAACATTTTCGTGAGCGTCCTCAATTGCGTTCTCCAACTGGCGCAGACTAACTCCCGCAGGAGCAGTGTTGTACATGCACTCTACATGGCACAACCATCTAAGGCCTGGTATCCGCAGCCGCCTGGCTTGACTTATGTTGGTGCACAGCCCACGCAGTTCGTGGTTCACTTCCGCTGGATCTTCTCCTCCAAATCCAACGCAAGCAGGATAAATGATTGAATGCAGAACAAGAAAAGAGTAAGAATTTCTTCATGTATTCTTGAGATTGTCCATGCTTACCCGAATTAATGTCGAAAGAAGATTTCCTAGTCTACCGACAGCATAACAGTTTGTCAGAAAATATGATCTAGACTTGAAAACGAACATGACTTTGTGAACATTCAGTTTTCTTCTTTTTCAGGCCCTACGATCAGAACGTGTGTCTCAACCAAAACGCCTCTTCAGCGATCGTAATCTCTCGTCACTTCCAATTGTGCACACCAAGTTGGTTGGCGGCATTCTTCATTTGTGCGCGACATTTAAACACAGACGTTCCCTGTTGCGTTGTCCCACAAAGTCTTCCGTTTCCGTACTTGCAGTCCATGGCTCATGAGTCTCCCTCTAGAGGTCAATGTATACAGACGCAAATATTGCATGCAAAGGTATGCAAACAGCACTACAAGAAGAACAATGAACGCCTCTCCATCATCACTATCGCATTCTTTGCCACAGAATCTGATGAAGTTTCACCGTGTAAAAATGGCCAAAGCAGATTTTAGCTTCGATTGCCAGACTCCATTCTTGTAACTGCCACTCGAATTAGTTTAGAGACATCCAATTTCTACCTCTTTTGCCCCTTAAATCATTTCCCAGCCGTTTTTTACATCGTTTTCTCAAACCTAGTTGGCCAATAAGCGTCCAGAAATCATGACTTTCTGTCAAAAACTCCCTCAAATCGGATTTGATAACCAGCTGTGAAGCTGGCCATCTCTATAGGACTTCATTTCTGATTTGAATTCTCAAATGCCGGAGAAAAAACTTCCCCCAATTCAAACGACGTATCTCAAACTCCCCCAGCCCAAATCTCACCACATTATCGAATGCCAGAACCATATCAAACAGAAAATTTCCCACAACACACAAATTTCCCACTAAAATCCACGTGAAAACTTGAATCTTCACCACAGCACAACACCAGCTGTTTGCATTTTTGACATTTCTCCTTCACATGCTCGTTCCGTTTTTCACTTACTACAAAAATACGACAAAAAAGAATAAATCAACAAGAATATCCATCATCGACGACCGACGTACTCACCTCAAACACAGTGCACAACACTTGCAAACAAGACCAGTCCACGCGGATCGAGTGTGCAGCCCGGGATATTCTATCGGAATTCGTGTGTTCGCCTCTTGCTTGCTTTCTTCTATTTTTTTATTTCGTTTCGAGTTTTTTTTTTTGTTATCAAAATATTGCCTGATACATATTGACAGCTATAATCCCATATCATTGTGCAACCATAACTCGATTTTGAGATAAAGAAAGCTCTTGCGGAACGTTTGCACGTTCGCGTTGAACCTAACCATGCCCGTCGTGGTGGACAAGTGTTAAGCGAGATATGCAAAGCGGAAGTATTGTTATATTTAATTGTTGTACTATCAAAACACGTTTAATTTAATTTGCTTAATACGACGTAGTATGACAAGCTGTGCAAGTAGTGCAAGCAGTGCACCAGTGCCAGCAAGTGCATCATAATCAATTGTAAGTTGCTATTACAACAAACTCGAGAGAGATGTGTGTGTTGTCAGTTGGGTGGGAGAGTGGGTCTGGGAAAGGGTTTTTTTGCTTTCATTCGCTTTGATTTGACATACACACCTGTCAGTTGGTACTAGTGAGAGCAACAACAATCGAAAACAACATCAAAACACAATCAGAATGTGAATATAAACGAAGGTGTAGTAATTATTAATCTTAGCTTTTTCCGTTTGCTTTGTTTTGTATAAACATCTGTGCGTGGAATGTTGTCGTCGTCGTCGTCATCGTCGTCGTCGTCGTAGTCGGCGTCGTAGCCGAACGATGGAATTACATTTGTATGCATGGAAATATGTACGTGGAAATGTTCGACCTTCTGCTTTTGGTCGCTTCTTTTCTTTTTATATTTTTTAGATTCCTCTTCGGTTTGAGTGGTTCTTTAGTGATTTTTTCCAATTCGGCTTTTTTCTTGATTTGTTGGCACGATTGGGTTGTTTGAATAGCAACTAGATTGCCTAGCTTATTCGATTACATTTCCTCATCGTTTCCATTAAATTTCCTCACCCCCCCCCCCCCCCCCCCCCCCTCAGGGTTTTCGACAATGACGATTTTAAAATACGGAATGAAGCAACCGAAAGGGTAAACAAAGGAAACAAACAAAAAAAGTGGATTGCGCCACAAGGGCTAACACGAAATTCGTTGAGGTAGGATCAACTGAGCTCTGGCCTGGCCTCTGATACTGAGTCGAACGACTCATTTCACCGTCCATTCCATCCCTGGGGAACAACTCATTTCCGGTTGAGAACACCTAGACGGGCTTATGACAAGAGACGAGCTCATATTCTGTGAAGGTCCTTCTTGTTGATTCTCACGCCTTCGTGTCAGCTCCAAAAATACGAGATCTTATCTTCCTTTTCACTGTCACCGGTGAAGACACAAATACGAACTCCATCACCTTCCCTACATGCTCCACACAAAAAGATTCCAACGCACAATGGATCCCCCTCTGAAGGAGGGAACTTCCTCGTCAGAAGCACACCCCGAGTTCATTCATCGCAGGCGAACAGATAAACAATGTAAACGTCGCATTGACATCCACAACAAAGATAAGAGACGTTTCCTAGTCAACGAAGATGACTCAAAAAAAAGGCAACTGACCTCGATTCCATACAATCTGTTTATGATGAGCATTTTTTTTTGCTTTTTCTTGTCGTCGCTCTCCTGGCATACATTCGAGACAACATTTCGTTTGTGTCTAAATATAGCATTTCACGAGGCTAAAAATTTCCCCGCCGTCGCCTGCAAATGACAGCTGATAAGATACTCTAACCCTTGCACTTCGTTTTTGGTTATCACGTTTTTATGTGCTATTTTTAATTTATGAAGTTTGAATGATACTGGCGTGATTGGAAACGTGAACACTCGAGTGGCCACCACACCAGATTAGCGAATACATAAGAGCGAGAACCAACCCTCTAGTGACATCTAGTGAGATAACATCACACTCCTTTTTTGACTGATTAGTCAACAAAAAAAAAACGTCGCATTTTGTCCACGCAAGCCTTCGCATTCATCTCTTCAACACCGGGCTCTAATTGAATTATCTCTGCCGACTTGGCAGTTCTTTCTGACATAACACAATAGCGTTCTAACGAACATTTGTTTGTTTAGCCCCCACTGTGTGTGTGTGCGAGTGTGTTTGCTCAACGTGCAAAGCTCTATTTTCTCAGCCAATGGGTGACGGCAAGTGATGATAAGTGTTGATAAGATCAAATGCAAACACGTCGGCGATTAAAGCTGAGGTGTTCACGTTTCAACGATACATTCTGTGCGAGGGAACCGGTTAAGTGATCGATTATCATCGAACGACATGGCAAGTGTCACTTACAGTCGTCCACTATCGATCAACGGAGTGGTGTTGTGAAACTGTGTGTGGATCCTTTTCGAGTAGCATTTGTGACCCAGACCCAGGTTCAGTGTAAACGCTAGAGATTATCAACTGCAATCATGCAAACCACGGAATACCATTTTGAAGGTAAAATACACCTGTGCACGCGTGTTTGCGTTTCGATTCGATGTCGATTTGATCAGCGGCATGATCAGCGGTTTGTTTGCAATTCGATCCAGAGCAGCAATCTTTGTTGACTGGCCTTGATGCCGTCCCGATCACTACTGGTCTTCAGTGACCCTTTGTTGTTGTGTTCTTCCTCAAGATCGCCTTTAGGGTTTCCCACTCTTGTCAATATCTCCTCCACAAAATCTAGCTCAAGTCTCACTAACTCTCCCTTTTCCTTTTCCTTTCAGAGACGCACAAGATGCATGGCGTCAAGCGGGTGATCGTCTTTTGCATTCTGATCGTCATCCTGCCGGCGATCCTGATCATCATCCCGCTGTACCTGCGCAAGGCTGTGTTCGCCGATGTCGTCTATCCAGTTGCCGAATCAGATATCATCGAAATCCGCGAAGGAATCTCATCGATCTTCTGCGAGCATCATTCGCTGAGCATGAGTACACACTTCAATGCGTTCCAGTTGCGTAATAAGCCCGAGGTGTCGACAAACCGCAAGCATATTCGCTTGAAGAAATCCATGACGCTACCCGATGACACGCTCGAATACTGGGGCTTCTATCTGCTGAAGGGTGCCAAGGTGTATCTGAAATTCTGTTCGCGCTACGATGGCTCGCGTATTCTGGTGGTGCGAGGCGAGAAGTCGTTGAAGACTTGCGGCTTGCTGGAGCATAACACGAACAAAGTCGGAACTAACCTTGCGCACGGGCACGAACAGGTGCGGGTGTTCTTCGAAGACACCACAGAGATTCGCAATCAATCACATCCCAACGAGGATGAGCTGGAGAATCACGGCGGTGAGGACACAGATGACGATGCGGATGACGATCCCGTACCGATCATCACAACTACTCTTCGGCCGACAGTGAAGAAGCCGAGGAAGTCCAACAAAAACAAGACTACAACGACAGAGCCTACGACCACCGCTGGGTCGCCTCGCGTTCGACGCCACAAGGACAGCCAGTACCGGCAGCACCACGCGGTCGAGTTCGAGCGCAAGAAGCAAGAAGTCTACGACCAGCTGTACAAACGGCGACAGAAGCGCGACCAGGTCTACGATCGGAAGTACGTCCACGGGGGCAACGCGGTCAACTACACCGACGACGAGTCCACGTCGATCTCAAGCTTCGAGAACAGCCTCTTTGAGTGCTACAACGGCAACATCCTCCTCGCCGAGGGCTTCCCGCCGTCGACGCTCTGCACGAGTGTGCACTTCCTCGAGATCGGCTCGCACAGAATGATGTCGAAGCACGAGATCACAGAGGACGGCTACTACTACTACATATTCTACAGCGACAACGACCTCGTCCGGAATGACATCCACGCGATCTTTGACATCTACAAGCCGACCTTTCAGTACTCCAACTCGTCGGAGACGTCGCACGGTTGCGTGAACAGCACCAACTGCACCTTCCCCATCGGGTTCCTCTCCAAGGAGATCGTCATCGTCGAGGTGCCCACCAGAGACGGCATCGAGCATGAGGAGGATGACATAACATATCTGATCTCGACCTGCCATCCGCGGATGCAAGTCTACGTGATATTCCCCGTCGCCGTCCTGCTGCTGATCCTCAGCTGCTCCTTCTTATAGTAGGTCGCGCAGCCGAGCTCCGATGTGGACGAGTGTCGACGTGACGAATGTGTCGAGGCATGGCGCTACAAGTGATGCAACTCAGGGCAACTAACGAAGTCGAATTGTCGCCCCACTGTCACACTGTCGACATCGAAAGAGGGAGAGATGCATATCGAAGGAAGACAAAAAGAACTACGACTGGTGTACTAATAGATACTAATTAAAAATCCCAACAACGTGCTGTGCATATCAAAATGAAGTGGTGCGCGTGTGCGTGTGTGTGTTGCTCAAATGAAACTCAACTGAGATACTCGTCGACATCCGCCGTAAGCTTGAAATTAATCTTCTCGTTACTCAGACTACTCAGACTATTTGATTAAGTTGAAGGTGCTTCGTCTCTGAAGATACAATCATTACCTAGGCATTTACTCTATTAGATGCTTTCTACGGGCAGGCAGTGCACTGTGCGCTGCCACCCCGTTTAGTGTTAGATACGTTAAAAAAAAAAACAAGAAAATGAAAAAACAAAAAACTGTTGATATTAGGACGTTGTATTGATGAATAAATTTTAAAACCCTCGAGTGAGTGTATTCGGAGTTATGTGTGTTAGACTAATAGACGATAGATAAGAAGATATTTTTGTAATGCAAATATTTGTAATAGGTACGATACGTTTGTCGTTGTTTTTTTTTTTATTTTTTTATTTTTTTTTAGTTTTATTTGATTTCCATTTGTAAACGAAACGGGACAAATAAATTTTAAAATTTAAAATAAATCGCATTTGGATTTGAGTGAGTTGAGAAGGAGGAAGGCGAAGAGGATCGTGAGGTGAGTGAGAACAAGGAAACGGGTGCCTTTGATGCCTTTCACTTTCAGTGCGAGAGGTACCTACTTGGCAGCACTTCTTAGCGATGGACAGTGAAGAAATTCGACTAAATATGTGTATGATTAATATTTAACAATTTTGTAAGTGGGTTAGACATTGGCGTTGCGAGCAGGGTAAAGAGCAGGAAGGGGTTCAGCGAATGGCTGGAAATCGTATTCGTTCTCCGACTTTCGATGAAACTCAACAACAACATAGAATTCAAATCCAAAGCTGGTGTGTTGCTTTTCCCTGGGAGTCCTTCCCTGGGACTGTCCCATTGGCTCGTCATCATGATATCCATGCGCAATGACTTTTGTCAAACTTCCAGAGACGTAGCAGAAGTAGAAATTTGGTCTAAAGGAGTTGCGTATGACTGCAAAAACATAATTTCTGTTCAGAGGCGTTGAAAAAGAAAGAACTCCCAAGAATATGAATATGAGTACAATTTCATGAAAGTTTCAATACAAAAGTCGAGTGAAACAAATTTGAAAAATGTCACTATTCACAAACTGTCTCCAATTGGACAAAAAACTCTTCAACTACAGTGCGTCATTCTTCTGCTGTTCCGGCGATCATTGCTCCACAAATACAAATCTACTACATCCGCCCCAGCCTGTGTACTATACCACTCCGACCGCAGCGGCCATCCCTGCCAACGAACACCGAACCAACCGATCAAAATAAACCCTCCGATGAATCCCACGACCAAAGAAGAAACGTCAAAACCGAATGGAAACCAACTGGTTGCAACCTGAGCTGACAGTGGCAACCAGCTGCTCTTCACAACGAACAAGCGTGTGTGCGTGCAAGTGAGTATCTGCGCAGATTCCACTTCATCGCACTACATCACGGCGCAGGGGTTGCTTTTTTCCCATATGTCACCCATCTCACAACCACACACACACACGTCGGTGTGTCCCTCTTTCTGTAGGCATCTTTAGAACGAGAATACCCTGTGCTGTGCTGTGTACTTGCTGTGCTCTCCCGGCTGGTTGGCTAGCTCATTCGACAACGGCAACCGCGACAAAATTATGAATTAAAAATGACCAGCAGCAAAGCACAGGAAATTTACTATCGCTTCGCGACAACACCGGATACACTAGTCTAACCGATAAAATGTAGAAAGCCCGTGGCTGCGCGGATAAAAGATTTTTCGGGTCGTTCTTGAATCTAGTCCACGGCTGTATCGCCCCCGTCTGGGCATTCGTCGGTTTTGTGCATAGTTTGCGAGTGTTTTTTCATCTTTTCGCGTGTGTGTATCGAGAATATCAAAGTCCTTTGGCATAATTTCTTGTGATTTTTATCATTTCCTGGAGAGTTTCAAATCGATTCCAGTCACCAGTGTCCCTGCTGCCGTCATCGATTATTCAAAGAAGTGTGCTGTGTTTTTGTGTCCAGGGCGATTCAGTGGTTAGTTCGTTGGAAGTGCATGTCGATGTGAGTTCCTTTTTGTTTTCGTCATTCGATGGTTATAAATAAACATTCTTCCGGTCTCCCTAGTGTCGCAGAGAAAAGATGAAAAATAAACTAATCTCTGGTGACAGATGTTTCATGGTCTGCCGCTGCTAATGGTGCGCTCTCTGTTGACACAATAGACACACAGATGCATGTGGACTGCTATACAGGAGGAGCAAGTCGAGCGAGACTATTGTGCTGTGTGTGTCCACTTGTGTCATGCCGGGTGTGTGTTTTTTTTTTTTTGTGATTGTTTGTGGTTTTTAGTCGACAGTTTTTTGTGCGCCTCCATTGTTGGCCTCCCCTCGAGGGGGATGTCCAGTCGAGTCTGGAACGCAAATTGTGTTCTAATTGTTTGATTAGTCTGTGAAATGACTGGCCAGTGGCCAGTGTGACGGACCGGAGCCACTTGTGATAATTGTCAATTGGATCGAGAGTGATTATCCATGCATGTGGTGCGGAAGTGATTTATGAATTTGCGCATAACCAGCAGACAGTGGTTTTGACTTTGGCTGGAAAATTCCATCATGTGATGGTGTCCTTGAGGTGAGGGTTTGAGTCATCAGATGGGAGTACTTGTGTCATGTGGTTGTGGGAAATTATCTGGACTGTTCAACGTTCTGTCATTTGATATCGTGTCCACTGATAAGCCCCGCGGTTGCACGTCTGGCAAGTGGTTTTCTACGCCAAACGATGACTGTTTGTTGGCTTGTCATGGGAGGATTAGAGTGTAATGATAAATGTGCAGGCCGTTGGGGAATGAAGTTCGATTTTCTGGGAAACTCAACTGCATTCCGTTTGGTCGATGTGGTGCTTACATCATTGGCGACAGCCTTTCCGGATGCAGACTCTATCACATCACAGCGACTGACCTAAATGCACAAGTGTCCGCAGGTCCTTGTAAACATGCGCCAAAGGGATTTCTCCAAAGTCCTTCATTCAGTCTTCGACAATTTAAAAGAGAAGAGTTGTCCTCTTATCTCCTCTTTTTAAGCGCTGATCAAATTTTTGCGAACAATAAATTCTGAGCGAGTTTATTGAAAATTTCGATAAAATTTGATTGACGTTTCACAACATCAATTAAAACAGATTGACATCCCATAAAACTAGCCATCAGACAAGTGCTTTTTGACCACGCACCACTTGAAGAAAACCCGATGACTACGATCGCACCTTTTCAATTGATATGAGGCAATCTTTACGACTGCCAATTAGATTGATCGGTAGGAATCGATTAAGGGTACTGTGATACGAATTGTGCCCGACACGGGGTTGGTGTAGGGTCTTGTTGAACAAGGCATACGACGGCTGTGGACTGTCTCAATCAATGAACAGATAGCAAATCGACAAATCAACTAGAATCTTGATTGTTTGTTCTTATCTGTTCGGCGTTGATCTTCCAATAAGTCATTGAATTCCAAAGAAATTTGATGACATTTTACAGGGTGACTGGTTTGGAATGATTGGATAAAATATTTTTATAAAATGTATTCGGGTTTTATTGTGGAGCCACATTCATGCCATTGCGTATGGAGTTCGTCAAACTATTTGCCTCGACTTCGCGGGCAAAGCAATCTAATATGTGTGGCGTTATACCGTCTATGGCTCCTGTAATGTTGGCCTCGCGCTCGCCCAGGCTTGTTAGCAAGAATAAATGAGCCAGGAGATATCAAACTTCGGCCGGAATTATCCATTTTTCCATGACCACGAAAAATGAGGGAGTAGTGGAATTTTCCCTTTAGTAAATCTCCAACCTTTCCTGGTTGGAGAAGGGTTTCAGCTGCTCACATTAGATCACACGTAAAAAACGCTGTCAGATGAAATCGAGGGACAAGGGCGTTAGAAATTGAATATCGCCTAGCTCATTCATTTCTGCTTGTTAGCCTGGGACATGGCCAAGCCCCATAAAAAACAATCGAGTGGTATCAACTATTAAGGCGACCAATTGATGCTCCTCAGATGAGACAACGCAGACGCCAAAATTTCACATCACAACTTCGGTCGGAACGTCGCTTGGGTGGTATCCAGCGCCGTCTCGTTGGGACCACATCTCGGCAACAGAAAGTCAGTTAACATCGCTTTATACCTCGGACCATTCAAGGTAACGGTGTTTCCTCCATATAAAAAAAAATAAGGTCAGCTGATGCCATAAGTCGAATCAAAAAGTGAATTTTTGTGGACGCAATATTACTTGGTGGAACATTTGTGGATTGTGTTCGGTACAAAAATGACAATTATGCTGTGCCAAAAATTGGTCCGAGATGGTTAATTTTTGCCAAAATTGGGGTCTTTGGCCAACATTGCGAACTCACGGTGTTGTCTGTGGTCGTTGGTTGGATGTGGCGTCAAATCAAACTCCACATTATTCGGCTCTCTGGCGATGGCTAATTCAGCTGATTGGCGACGAATTGAAATTTCTGGGTCTCCTTTAATACTGGAGGTTATGTTTTCTTTATGTCACAGCAGCCTCTTCCTATTGGGTGGCTTATATTTCGAAAGAGTGTACTCACGATGAAACTTTTCCACGGCCTGAATTGCCTGCACACCGAAGCCATTCTGACGACCACCCATCACGAATTTTTAAACTTCTGTCCAAGGCGAAATGGCAAAACTTGCTGAGTATTTTGGTAATTAAATGTCATTGTTAACTTTGACAGCTGCTTAAACATAGTCAGAAATGTTCTATAGAGATAGCCGACTTCACAGCCGATTGCCCCTCAGTCCTTCGACGAATTTGAGTGATTTTTTGGCAAATATTCATGAATTTTTGACGGTAATTCACGAAATTACGTAAATGCTGTCCTCTGATTGGTCAATTCGGTTTAAGAACACGTAATAAAAAACAGTTGTCAAAAGTTTTAAGGGGCCAGAGAGGTAGAAGTCGGTTATCTCTGTAATACTTCATTTCTAAATATAATGACTGAAAAATCCATACATTGTTACCTTGTCACCCTTTATTTCAATAATGACACCCGTATGAGACTGGAGGCAAATAAAAAATCTTCGTAAGTAAATCGATAAAAAAAATCTCTCCAATCATTAGTTTCATATGATGCGCAATTTAATAGATTAATTCGGATTAAATAAGTAATTTTAATCGGAAACCTGATAAGTAGATACATATGTACAATTTTGAAAAAACCTACAACTGATAATGATCGTCAACTGGACTGGTTATGTCAAGTGTTGCCAATCAAAATTGTATAACCGCTTTTCCAGTGTTTACATTTTTTGATTTGGTTTTCGATAATGAACGAATTCACTTCGAAATCGGTAATCAAAGACGGTAATAGATTAGTTTGCTGGACAAGAGTGATTTTTGTGTGTCAAGTGATTCTTTTAGAAGTCTATGGACTTGTCCCTTTACACACATTAAATTGGTTTAAGCGAGTCACCTTGTGTGGTGACGCGCTGTCATGTGATTTCCTCAACATCGTACTTGGACGAATCGGGCGTAACTCAAGCACCAACACCGGAGGCATAATCTATCTGTGGTCAGTGCAACTACTAGCGTATGCCGGCGATATCGATATAATTGACAGAACACAGCGGGCTGTTAGTGATGCGTTCGGTGGTATCGAAATGGAAGCTATCAAAATGGGTTTAGTAGTAAATGAGGGCAAAAGCAAGTTTATGCTCTCAACAAGAAGGGATAGACAATATCGACGAATTGGACAGACCGTCGCAATGAACAGCTTTAACTTTGAGGTTGTTAGGGGCTTTGTCTACCTTGGCTCTTCTATAAACTCTGACAACAACACCTCGACAGAGATAAAACGAAGAATAACTCTTGCCAATCTCTATTTTTTGGGCTCGAAAAGGAACTGAGTATCAACCCCCATACCGAAAAACTAAGGAGATCCTTTATAAGACCTTGATCATCCCAGTCCTACTTTACGGCACTGAATCATGGACTCGGTCAAAAGCGGATTTCATGGACTCATGGCTTGGACTCTGTCAAAAGGATATACTCGGTCGGTCTGAGAGAGAAATTCTTCGGAAAATATACGATTCAATGACGAGATGCACGATTAGATCGAGCTAGTTAAAAAGTCTGCGCATCAGTCGCTTTAGATTGCTAGGACATGTAGAGCGAATGAACGCCAATGGCATCCCCATCCGGTCCGCAGAGTCCGGAATCTAACACACACGAAAAACGCAGTAGAGTAAGATCTCGCCTTAGGTTGAGCGCACAAGTTGAAGGGCCCTCAACCGACTTGGAGTGCGCTTTTGGAGACAACTAGCTAAAGAGGCTTGTTAGTTAAGGCCCATGTTCACCCCGAACTGTAGCGCCACCTAAGTAAGTAATTCCTGCTTTTAGCGTCGACCTTATAACCCAAATTAAATTCAGTCAAACACCATGCTTACACGACCATCAAGGATATCTGTTTGTTTGAAGTCATAAAGTGTTTGTTTGAAGTCAAAAAAAGTAAGTGTTAGTGAATTACGCAATTATTTGCCGGGAAGTTGCAATAAAAATGGCGAAAGCACTTTACGAGCTAAAGAACGGAACGTTAAAGGCGATAACCCACAAGTGTTAACCAAGTGACATGTGACTACGTGCCAAAGAGTGCTCCGCACTTTGTTTCCCATAATCGCAGTCCGTCAAACCGATGAATCCATATCAAGAAAGAACTAAAAATGCTGATAAAAACTAAATGTCGGTACGAATTTAAGCTATTTCACTTTGACGCCGCTGTTTGAAGCCCGTTTGACACATAAGAAGTGAATGATGGATGGAGTAGTATTATTTCCTTAAACTCTACCGCACATATGTGGTTTCAAGTATTGTTCATCGGGAAATGATTCATATTTCTTATTCCAGTCTTCCGGTCAAGAGCGCAAACTTGATTAAGACCGCACATTTTCCCACAATTCGCAATCGTTTTGAAATCAAATCAGTTGAAGTGCCTGGGCATTCCATGTTTTGTCTTGATGTGATGGAGAATACATTCCACATTAAGTATAATCTGGTCCTCCCCCAATCTCGTCCGTTTGAAAACTCTCACCATCTACTGTCTCTCAGATGAAGCTCTTACATTCAATTGCTAGTTGAAAATATGGCAATCGCGCTTTACTTATTCCGCCTATTTTTTAATTTTGTTTATCACAGCGATTCCATTCTCTCTCCACTCACTCTTCTCTGGGTCGTTGATAAGCGGAGCACTCTGCGTGCGGGTGGGGACATGCGGGCTTGTGGGAGATAGGAAGAGACTTTATTTTGCACTTTCAGTTGGATGCAGTCTCGTCAAATGAATCAATGTGTTCCATCCGGGAGACAGAAATTTGATTGGAAGTTCATTGGACAGCATCCACAATTTTGTTGTGGCGACTGGCGAATTGATTATCACTTGCCTCTGTAAGTGTTTATCTGAATTTGTTTACATTTGTGTCGCTTGGTAAATGATCGTAATCTGTTTTTGATGTTTCCCACGACGCCCGATAAGGTTTAAACGAGTTGCAAAAGATTATATGATCAAATATTTATGTAGAGGCATGCACAGCTGAGTAACCTACCTCAAGACTGTGATGGAAGCACTTTTCAAGGTTCTCTTTCTCTTGCAAGGGATCATTCCAATTGGATTTTCATATGACATCTACATGTGATGAAGCATTTTTGAATGTTTTCCTTCTTTCTTGGAGAGAGACAGAAGGTTTTATGTTATTCAACTGCGATTTTTGGTTCACAAGGATCGTTTGAATGTCCCACGGGAACACTTGGTCCCTGAATGCATCCCTAAGCGACTCATTGTGAACAGAAACCGCCTTGAGGTCTTCAAGTGAAAGCTGGAATTGGTGTTTTAGGAAGACTTGTCCTCTGTTTCTCACCGCGACCACTTCTTCCGAATTGAATTTTCTCCACAAGTCTCCAACTCTGTCCAAACCCTTTGATTGACCGAAAAATATAAATTTAACAAACTAAAGTTCGGTGATAAGAAAAAATTCAAAGGACAATATATCGATAAAATTGCTCGCAGTAACCAAAGAACATGGAACATCGGGGTTTCTGTTTTGATAAGAAAAAGTGACAAAAAAGACCGAAAATGCCAACCTTTTGCGAAAATGAGAAACAATTTGATATACATCGCTTCTGACATCTACTCCACATCTAGTCATGTGACATGAAGACGTTAGTTGAATGGTTTGATAACAAGTTTCAATACAAAGTGCCGACAGACGATTGTGACTTGTCCTTGGTTCTTAAAGTTCATTTGACAGAAAAAAACGCCTCCTTCCTCGGTAACACGTCACCACAAATCAGCAACCATTGACTTTCAAATAACATTGGAAGCCCCAATCAACCATGATCCTCGATTCGTCTGAATCCGTATTGCGTCGATTAAAATACTCATAAAAGTGTACACTGGTGCTTAAAAATCGATTAAAAACTCGGATGCCTGAAGACAACCCAATCGATCAGTGTCTCCAAATTCGATAAGGCTTATCTTCATGGACACCGTTGTCAGACACCGACGTCAGACACCAAAAATTTTTGTTCTAATTTTACCTCCCATCGATAAATGGAAGAAATGTTGAAAAAGCCAACAAGGGGCTATCGGAGCAAATATATGGAGTGATCGACAAGTGATCAGCGCAACGGTCTTTCAATTCACCACCAATTCCAAAGTCGACAAACATCACAAGTTCAGATCACAGTCATTCTCCTAATGTTCGATCATCGATCAGCGTAACGATCTTCGCTTTGAATTGATAAACTCACAATGAATACCTCATTCAAAGAAGATCCACCAGTATTAATACAATTCAAAGATGTTTGCCACTGACTTAATGTGATAGAGATCAGTGAACAAATCGACGATCATTCGATAACTCTCATAAGCACCAGAAAAACGATCGTTTAACAACTGGCCTGCGTCTATTTATAGCAACTGTCATGTATTTTCGTGGATCGTAAAGCGGAAGACGATCATATTCGCTGAAATCAAACAAGTGCAAACAAGACCAGTATTTGAGATCGTAAAACAAAAGTGTCTCTCGCTTTTTACGATCGACAAAAGCAGCATCAACATCATTGAAACTTGTGCTAATTTGTGAACGAAAAAAAAATAATCATAATTGCTCGTTGTTGTCTACATTCGGTAAGGGCGCTGCTGATATAATCGAGAGTTATGCAAACTTATCGTGCTTCTGAGTCACAATAGAGTCAGTTAATTTCCTGTCGTAAAATGCAGAGGATTGGCATTGATTCCACTTGTGACTCGGTTTTCATCACGATGCGATGGTTCGGATCCAAACAATTTGTTCACAGTCTCATCACGTAGTGCTTTTAGATTGATTCGAGACGGACGGCGGCGTAGGCAAGCGTACGCCATAAGCAACGGGCGCCAGCAGTAGCGATGGAATCTATCAAGGCGCAGACGAATTGGGCGGAGGTGGTGATGATGGCGCTGTCGCTGGCATGGCGTCTCTGCTCTACACACGCCAAGTTGTGATGTAAATTTCTGATAATTCGATACAGAAATATAAAAATAAATCGGAAAAATCGATTTCAATTAAAATTCTGTTCCTCTTCCTTCCGCGATGAAGAAGCCACTCACGTTGTCTGTCAATGGAATGAATGGTCATGAACACAGTCGATTAATCTTGATACTAGGTCATCGTGGAAACCTCGAATCAGTGGTGTTGCTTTTGTTTCTTTTTAAATCAAAACGCATGTGACTGGATATGGTATTGCAAGTTGAGTGGTTGGACTATTTTAAGTTTTTGATTTTTCCAAATTGTTGGCACTTTTTGAAGCTTATCCTGGACTGATAATTCTTTGGAATGACAGTACATTTATCAAATCGTTTAAATATCGTAGTTTTTGCCACTTGACACGTTAACACGAGTGGATCAAGTACATAAATGGCGATCATTTGTTCAATGTTGTCGAACGAAGGAAGACCGGCCACTTTAGCAAGCGATAAGAGGTGATAGTCGTTGCTTTACCCTTAAAAACTTCGCAATGACTTTTTCTGGTCTTTTAATGGAATTTAAGATCGTTTTCTTATTCCGCCCATATTTCCGGTGTTCAAAGAAATTGCGACTTGCATTCACAACGGAATATGCAAAAAATGCCTCTAGACTCCTTCAGTGGAGCAGAAACCGAAAAAAAAGGATCAGATTTCAAGAACCTTCAGTCAGCACTCATTTAAAGATCCCCAAACAGGCTTGTTCCACTAAGAAAACTTTGAAATCAACAATATTTTTTAAATTCAAAATCAACTACACAATGCTCTAGAATGAGTGACAAGTGTTCACAATCCACACGTGTAAACGGTCGCTATCTCTTCGAAACTTCGTCTAGAACCGATGAATCAAAGACTGACGTTAGCTTCAAAAACTTCTCTCAAACTCCATCTCGGAGCACCGAATGAAAGCCTCCCTTGCATTCCACTCCACCAACCATTTGTTCGTTTCCAAATTCGCACACTGTTGCATTCGTTTCCCTCAGTCCTCTCCCTCCCTCGACCATCGAAAAAAAAAAAAAACACCTTCCTTTTGCAGTGCACCCCCTTCAGTGAAACACCATCGAACCATGTCCAATGAACTTCAGTGTTCACTTCACCAAATCCGATTCCCTTGACAATTACTTTCACTCTCCACTGTAGTGGGACTCAGAAGACGGGTCCCACTCAATTCTCCACATGCCATGCGGACTAGAATATCAATTCCAGTTGAAGTTTGATAAGTCTAACGTCAAGCACCACTCACCGAGCGGCGGATTCTGATTTAAGACCGCGTTGCTGGTTTCACGTCGCGTCGCCCTGCGCGCGCGCTTCCCTTACACGCCCAGTGAGTGTCCCCGCGTCCCATCCGGAGCTGGCTATTCGGTTTTGCGTTTCGCTGCTAGAATCGCATTGCCGTCGGCTCGTGAACAATGTGATCTACTACCGATTCAGTGGTTCTTGTCGCTCGGACGATATCAGTTGCATTAACCCGTATCGGCCGGCTTGTTGTATTGCGCAAATCTAAATGAGGTACTGCGGCTGTGTGCATCTATGAGGATTTTGTTTTTGTGGTTTTGTTTTTTCTCGTAGCATCGATAACACGACACGGGCGAGAGTTGGCAGCACGGTGTATCAGTGACGTTGTAATTTGAATCAAAATTTCCGATTAACATTGAAAAGTGTACACGGAGAGATAGTACGAGAGAGAGAGAGAGAGAGAGAAAGAAAGAAAGACACAACAACCAAACACACAAGGTGGAGAGGGTAAGGGAGGATCTCCCTTTGATTAATTTCCTCTTTCTCTCGCGTGCTTTGTCTTTGTTGAGCTCGCAGACTAATTGACCGCGCAATGTGCTCGGTTCTCCATATTCTCTCAATTGTTGTTGTTGGTGATGAAGAAAGACTTGTCAGCGCGAGTATATAGGCGCGAATTATTACGCCCGCACGAGGCTGGCGTGAGACGCAGTGCGACGGAGGAGTGAACATGCAAAGACACAACAACGTGCATCCTCAGCACTTGTGAGTGAGTCGAACTTGAGTCGGATTTGAGAGACGAACCGAAAGCGGTGTCAGTGTGGTCACGATTCTTGTGTGTACGGGAAAAGAGAATGTTTGTGTTGCGTGTGGCAGGATGCGAATCACTACGAGAATACCGGGTAAGTCATCGGTTGGATTTGTGACCCCATTTGTGAAGTTTTTTTGATGGATTTTTGAACGAAATGTGCGAGAGGATGTTTGCAGGAAGAAAAGCTGATAAGAATTTTGCTCGAAAAGAAAGCGACTGACGTTGAGTTCTGACGTTGCGGGTTGTGATTGCGGAGTGCAGTGTCGATCGAACGTGACGACAGAGGAGCATTTAGCCGCCGGTCCCCAAATTGCCGGAGTATCGCCAATCTTCGTCTGTAACTTGCATTCGAAGTCTTCCTTAAGGGCTAATCTCTATTGACTTCAGCAAGCAGTGACACCGTAATAGCTTCTGTAAACATACTTACGTACGAAGCGAGCGAGTCAACAATTTGCTTCAATCATCAGTTTCATCGGAACACTCTTTTTCTCATAATTTCACGATTATTTGTCACGTTTGTGACTTTGTCAGTTTAAAGACAAAGTATCCCCTGTCAGCCCTTACAAGACGGAACATCAATTTGAAATCAACGAAAACTTAAACAATCAGACATCAATTATAATTCAAGATGCAATCGAATACCTTTTAATTTGATCATTGATGTGGTATCTGACTGTCGATGTAAAAGAGTTTTTAATTTCCGCTCCCTCCATTTCGAATAGATGTCGAATCTTCCGAAAGCTCTTCAGATGCAAGATAAAGAATGTCACAACATGACATGCGAAACTATTTCTTAATGAAATCAGACTATATACGTTGTTGCTGTGGGAGTTTGTGAACAGAATTTGAACGACCCAGGCAAAGGTGGCACCCGTTTGGTTTATGTTTTTGGTAAAGGAAGCAGATTCAATAAACGATTTGTTGCATAGGGTATGTGCAAGTCTCGAAGAGGAACTTTTTATTCATGTGGTGATAGGTATCTGCACGCATTGAATTCCCATCACAAGTTAGGTTAGGTTTAGCTAGAGTGGCTGTGAGTAGTTTGGCTGGTGGCCATTACCACGACGATTTGATTGATCCTATCGCGCAAACGCTATTGTTAGCGCCGTGAAGATGACTGATTGACTGACTAATGCTCCTTAGTTCCGCCAGGCTGGTAAAGTAGGAGCCGTCGTTTAAGTGGCTCTTTCTAGGGAAGGAGAGAATGCAATGCAATGCTTGAGTAGATGTACTTGTAGGTGTACTCCTTCGAAATCCTGATTCCGGAGAGAGACTTGGCCATACACATACTTCTACAGAGACGGGTCCAAGACAGATGATGGAGTATGAAGCGGTGTCCTCCCCGAACGTCTTAATTTAAATAAATCGCTTCGTCTACCTAATCACTGCGCTGTCTTCCAAGCAGAAATTATTCCAATTAGCGAGACCCTGTCCTGGTTGAGGTGGAACGTGGTATCCGTCCACGATATTTGCATCTTTACTGATACCCAGGCAGGGAATCCCCGACATCGTTCTCTATAAATTCTAAAGTATTCATAAACTGTCGCGCATCTCTTGAGATATCCTCACAGTTTCACATTCGCCTATGCTGGGTAGCAGACTATTGGACATCATGGATAAATAGCCACTAAATCCAGATGATGGAAGCTCTTGCAACAGATGAACTCCCTTAGACATCTCCAAGTTACAGCTCAACATTCCCAATGCTAGATGGAGACAGGCATCACAAGGCAAATGTTCAAGCAAATCTGACCTCGCCTCGAACTAAAAAGATCAGATAGCTTGATCTCCTTAAAGACATTGAAAAATAGAACAGTAGCAGGAATAATTACCGAACACCGCCTATTAGGTCTACTCGCAAAAAGACTAGGGTTATTCTCGAATGGTTTCTGCAGTAGCTGCCTAGATGAAGAAGAGTAGGAAAGTGTGTAACACCTTCTCTGTAGCTGCCCTGAACTCGCCCCGATCAGGGAAGTCATGAAGCCCTTCTACTTCTTTGATAATCTGAGTGAGCTAAGTGAGACGTCGGTCAAATAAATACTGGAATTCGCTGCCAAAATAAAAGCTGGCTGTCATCCGACCCAATCTCTTGTTTTTTAAAAGACGTAGTAGTACGACGGGCTTACTTTGGCCTAAGGGAAACCTTTAGAACCTACCTACCTCTCTCTTCCTCCTCTTCATTTCAGTAGTTGCTTCAGAAGTCATTAAATGGAAGGCCTAATGTTGATAATAAATAAATTCTGATCAGGTTACGTGAGCTGTTTGGACCGAAAAGAGAGTATGGCTGTTTCGTAATGAGGCACCCAGTGCCGGTAGGTTATCTTTCTATGAGTGTATGTTACAGGCTTCAGTAGATGCATCCGGAAATAGTAAGGAACCAGAACCCTTCCCAGTTTCAGTCCACAGCTCTCTGGGATGTCCCGGGACAAACATTAACTGGATGCTGGACTACTAAATCAGGTCCTTAATCAGCAACCCTTTCCAGTCTAACCTCTTTTCTAAACATTTCAACAACCACCCATGAACTGAATACCAACCATAAATCTGTATAGACATCAAGCACATCATTTGCTGTTCTAATCTATGCACATCCACTACACTACCTTATCGCCAGCCAATTATATTTAATGGGTCATAAAGACGACATTTATCGCCAACTTCAATGCAAACACTCTGCCGTATTTGTGTAAATTGCAATAGAATTTCCTTTCGGAGAGCCGATCGAAACTGAAATTACCTCACGCATTTGTCATTGTCTACAACCGATAGATATCGGAATATTTGAAGCCTCACTTACTTATCATCTGCAGAGCTAGATAGACCGACTTTTTGACTTAGCAAAGCAACAGAACTGATAGTATAACAACACCAATATGTAGTGCAATACCTTGTTGGGGAAACTGAACAAGTGTTGGGGTTGCCTATTTCAATTAATGAACTGTTGGCGTATCGCCTGCGTGCGCTATGGTTGACGTTCGGTGTTTTGACTCTATAGTCACTTTATTAGTATCTGTTGAAGGGTGGAGCAACGAAGGTCTCAATTCTGTACACCGTTCATAGTTTGAAGAGATTCCTTTGCCTTTGTCAATAGAGGTGCGCATTTTGAAGTGGAGACGAATTAGTTCAGGGTTTATTGAGGGCGGTAGAAAAGCATTCAAGTGCATTGGTTGCAATCCATAAAGAAATTCTAAGAAATGTGAAGTGATTGTGGGCACAGCTGATGTATTTGTTCGGTTTGAATACGTTTTTGTGACGCTCGTTGATAAAAGGTTGCACTCGAGCGCGATCGTTTCATGATGCAACATTTGTCTAGAAGCCAACGAATCAATTTTCCAACCTCCGAAGTGTAGTGAAGTGCGAAGAGTGTCTGAGAGTCGGACGAAAAAATTTGCAAGAGACCCTGTTAACAGACGTTTGGAGTAAAACCTTGTGTCTTGTGTTCGTAAGGAGTTGAAATGTGATTGATGGTTCTTGTTTTCGTATATCCAAGCCTTTTGTACTTTTCCCACGATCAATCGTATTTTGACACCAACTGTCACTTCATTACCTATCCTCCACAAGGTCGCTCGCCCTTTAGCTAAAGTAAAACGTCCATCATTCAGGGAATGGAACTATCTTTCGATAGAAGATACGGTTGTGGACTTACTTGTTTGAATTTCTAATTGTTCAGTATTGTATCAGAGGTATCGAAATCAGAGTGCTTCCTCAGAACACCATCATCGTGGTAATGACTGCCAGCGTCAAGTGGAAACGGATGGCGTGACAGTCTTAGGTAGACATCGGCCTATCTTCTACAAAAACCACTTGTGTTGAGCGTGCTATCGACTGTGATTCAGAAGCTTTTTTTCTGGAGAGGAACACTGTTTGAGAATAGTGAGTAACTCGAAAGAGGTGCAGCCGCGAGATATAACAAGAGTCTCGGATTCAAAGCACTTTCCACTACGCCATGGCAACCATTTAACTCTTAGTAACCCTCTTGAATCTGAATCGAATTAGATAGGTGACAATCACTCTGCAACGTGAAAAAAGTCAAGAAAAGGTTGCCACACAGAAGTCATGGGTGCAATATCGTATGAATTTTGGAATTCCAGTGGCATCCTTAAGGCTTCACTTAAGAGCGAATTCATTCAGATTCCAGTTCAGCATGCAACAAAGAGAAGAAATGGTTTTTAAAAAATGTTTCAAATGAAAAAGATTTCATATTCACTCACCAGATTACCTTTCAATCTTGATATTCTTCTTGAGTCGTTGAGTCAATTTCGATGTTATTGGTAGCTAAATGGTGCCGTACCAGGGGCACGAAAACGAACGCATTCGAACGATATCACTCCCGACAACGATTTTCTTGAAAACCACTACTCGCGTCCCGAGGAGAAACTTTGTACCGGAACTCTCATGCGACACATAGGAATGGAGACGTTATAGATTCCCGACTTTTTTTTGCCTGCCGACGCCCAGGCTCTGCAGATGATGCCACTTTATGGCATGATTTACATTATTTATTGGCCACTGCAGGCACTTAGGTGTAATCACTAAAAAGACACTTCATTTCCTTTAAAAGAAAAACTCCAACCCACGTCACTTCTTCGAAAAGATATCGGAAAAAGGAAATATTTGAGCATTTCAAATTTCAAACTTAACGGCCATTTCCCTAATGAAAGGAAAATCCATCATGTCTGCCATTTATTTCAATTCTTCACCGATAATTTACACATTTTTCAAATTGACTTTTCTGTAATTTTTCAAGCTCAACACTCGAATAACACTTTATCCCGAAAACAAACACTCTTGCAGACCAAGAGGGCAATCAAAAAAACACAGAAATACACTTTAACTAAGCTGCGCACAACACTTCAACTCTTCCCCGTACCGCACTTATCAAAAGTTCAACAAGCACTAAACAAACCACCAACAGCGCAACGCTTATTGGCGAGGTCAAGGTCTGCGTCTGAGACGGAATCTCTCCACAAATATTCGATCCTTTAACGTTTTATCGGTTGATAATCTATTTTGCTCTGTCTTTCACATGTGCGTCCATGCAGGGATGTCATTGTGGTGTAGTCATTCACATCAGTTGGAGAGAATTTGTAATTCAAATTGGTGGAGGTTTTTTTTTGCGACTTGAAGCATTCCAGAGAAACATTGTGTGCTCCTTCAGTTCAGTTAGTGCAATTCTTGTATCTCGAATCTTCTCATTCAATCATCAACAGAATTATTTACATTCTCCTTCAGTTACTCTGCAGGTACTCGATCAACGACTACTTTCATTCACTGCTCCCATCTGATAAGACTCATCATGCAACAGTAATCAAAAGCTATCTGAACACGAGTTTTCTTAGACACACAACTGGGCACTAGTGTCAACAGTAGGTTAAAATCGTTCCAATTAAGTACCCTCATCTAGACTCTATTTGTACACTTATGCATTGGATATGCCCAGACATCGTTTACACAAATGATTCAATTGACACACGTCAACAACTGCAACGGAGCAATTTGTTTATCATCCGATATGTCTTATCAGCCCTCACCTTGACTAAACTGCGTTGCAAACTTAATAGCATCTCAGTCAGTAGAGTTTCGAAGTACATTATAGACAGTTTGATTGGCTTCAAACTGTGTCCGTGAATAGCGCTCATTTCGCAAAACGCAAGCCCCCCTTGCTTTGAGACTAATTTTCATTCACTCAATTTCAGAAGCCGCTAATCGAGAAGACACGCCTACAGATGTAACCAAATCCAGGAACCACCAACAACTCACTTAGAACGCAACTCATTAGATTGAACCCAAGAATCCAAATAGAAGCTGTTCCAAGAAGAAAGAACCAGTCCTTCCTTCATCATTAGAAAACTAGCGAGAATGACAGCGAGTGGAGAAATTCGCCTGCTGGGACGTCCAGTAACAGATGGTAAGTGCATTCGAACATCACCCAGGCCTGGTGTACAGACATTGTGTCACTTTCACAGGTTACCGGACCATTGCAAATCGACGATCACTAGTCTGCCTTATAGTCGGCCTTGTTATAGGCTTTTGTTTTGCAGAACTGTTCATTCTTTCCTCTCAGCGACGGGAGGACTATTTGCCGTATGTCGGCCATGACGTGGGCAACATCAATGATCCACACTTCAAGCGAGATCCACACAATGGCTTTGACATGATGGACGAGGCTGGGCCCGAAAGAGAGCTATCTTCTCACACGCATACGAATGAGAACAATTCCATTGCGAATTTTCTATACAATGAGGTACGAGTTCTGTGTTGGGTTATGACCAATCCAAGCAATCATCAGAAGAAAGCACGCCATGTGCAGCGCACGTGGGGCAAACGTTGCAATAAAGTCGTATTCATGAGCTCTGAGGAAGATCCAGAATTGGGATCAGTTGCCCTGCCGGTGAAGGAGGGACGCAACAACTTGTGGGCGAAGACAAAGGAGGCCTTCAAATATGTGTATGAGAATCATTGGGACGAAGCCGATTGGTTCTTAAAGGCTGACGATGATACATATGTGATCGTTGAGAATCTTCGGTACATGCTGTATCCATACGCCGCCAATGAACCCATTTACTTTGGTTGCAAGTTTAAGCCTTATGTGAAGCAGGTAAGACTCGAACGATTGGAATGACTCAGAAGAAGTATGCAATTATAGGTTCCGTTGCAGGGATACATGTCTGGTGGAGCTGGCTATGTGCTTAGTAAGGAAGCAGTCAGATTGCTGGTGGAAAAGGGATTGAATGATCCGAAACTCTGTAGGCCCGGTAACGATGGTGCTGAGGATGTAGAAATGGGTAAATGCATGCAGAACATCGGAGTTTTTGCCGGCGATTCACGAGACACCAATGGACGGGGAAGGTTTTTCCCATTCGTCCCCGAACATCATCTGATTCCGGGGCATACGAACAAGGATTTCTGGTACTGGAAGTACATCTTCTATGAAACAGATGAGGTGAGTGTGTTGAAAAAAAAAAAAATAATAAGCAAACCAGATGACGAGAACTTCTGAAACAACGCAAACAACATGTGGTTTGTTTGTCAGAGTTTCTCTCCAGTTTTACATAAGCTACGACAAATAATCCGCGTCATTCTTCACTTGCAGGGTCTCGACTGTTGCTCAGACAATGCTGTGTCCTTTCATTATGTCTCACCAAATCAAATGTACGTCCTGGACTATCTAATATACCACCTGCGACCGTATGGCATTGTGAATACACCCGATGTCCTGCCGCAAAAGATCTCTAAGGCCGAATACACCGGCCAGGATACAGCAGTCACCAAATCAAAACTGTAGTACATTCAAGCACTCTTAAGCTCATGTGTTCACTTTGAAGCCCAACTAAAGACATTCTTTTCTATATTTGATCTACAACAAGAAAGACTTAAATAGCAACAGAAAGAACTTGTAAAAAATAATAATATTTCCAATGGGCGACTGTTTGCCCTTCTAACTCCTTTAATATCGATCGTCTAACCTATTCCTAGAGTTAGTTTAAGACTTCACTCTCAACACTATGAATTTAAAATTAAGTTTACGAATATGTGAAAATAAACAAAAAACCAAAAAAAAAAAAAAAAGACAAACAATTCCCTTGTATACTATATACCTAATCTCTATGCCTATTTGTATTTATGTATCATAATATATAATGTATGTAATTTATTTCAATTACCACCTTTTGTTTGCCATGTACAATATGTTTGACTGCTGCACAGTCAGTGTACAACCTGCACGAGGATTCTGTTGATTCCGCTTGAGAACGAACCAAAGAATAAATGAATTGTATTTCCGAAGATGATGAAGATTTACCAAGATAACCTAGTTAGTAGAACGTATTTAGTATTATATTTGAGTAAGGGAATGTGTGTTTCGTTTCAGTTTGTAGTTTTAAGTGAGATTATACGTTTGTGAGATGAATACAAAAAAAAAAAAACAAGAAAATAAGAAAAGAAGCATTTTGCCACAATCTTTTATAAAATGAAATTCTTAAGAAATTCTTAAATTGAATAAAAGTTTTCTGTGGAACCACATTAATTCATTAGTTTGACATTCCTTGTCTTTAGATCATCGAATGGAGAGGCCCACGTGGGCTTTGCTTGACAGAATCTCGGGGACTCAAGCGTCAAGTGGTTTATGTTGACTGGACTTTATTAAGGATAACAGTTCATGCTTAGGCACAGGCTACAGGTGTCTTTCTTGATATGATTTTCATCGGAATGTGTCAGAAAGCTGTCCCAATTACGCAAACACGTCTACGCAACGTCTCTCTGAAATCAAAGAGGACAGAGATCAACCCCTGTGATGGGGGATGAAGATACAAAAACAGAGGTAGCTTCCTGCAGCTGAATCGAACAAAGATCAATCCCGTGGTGTTCCTTTGACACCCTCTGGCACGAAGGAAGGGCAAGAATAAACAGTAAGAAGTACAAGAACAATCCCGTGGTGTTCCGTTGACACCCTCTGCCACGAAGGATGGGCAAGAACAAACAGGAAGAAGTACAAGAACACCTCAAAGGGGAAGGAAACACAAGAGAACCAAAGGAAGCTGCAGGAGCAACTGAATGGAACAAAGGTCAATCCCGTTTGATGTTCTCTGCCACGTTGGGAAAACCCCCCAAGTTACAAATCAGAGTATGTATGTATGTACAAATATTTATTTTCTGTCTTATGATTACAATGTATAAGCGTAAAGTTACGAAAGTTCCTTTTTTAGAGAAGATTATCCGCAGTCTCATTGCGCCATCGATTCAGCAGTGAATCCATATCGTACTTCGCTTGCAGTGTGTCCCTCTCGTAGAGTACCCCAAACGGGCGTAGTCGATATATCAAGTAGTCCAGCATGTAGAACGTATGCGGACGTATGTAATGAAATGAGATCGCGTGTTCCGAGCAGCAATTCAAGCCCTATAACAAAAATAAAAACACATTAAACGAGTCACTTTTGGACAATTGATGATGGACACTGACATCGTCGGTGGCATAGAATATGTAGCGCCAATACCAGTGGCTTTTGTCTCTGGCTATGATGTGTGACTGCGGACCGGATGGGAAGAACCGTCCGCGTTTTTCCTTGTCCCGTGAGTCGCCGGCGACCACACCGACATTTTGCAGGCAATAGCCCATTTCTTTGTCCTCCGAACCGCCGTAGCTCTTGCGGCAGATTGTGTTGTTGGGGTAGGC
The DNA here is from genome assembly GCA_964034865.1 of Eristalis intricaria. Taxonomy (NCBI): domain Eukaryota; kingdom Metazoa; phylum Arthropoda; class Insecta; order Diptera; family Syrphidae; genus Eristalis; species Eristalis intricaria. The sequence continues at coordinate 6,905,963 of OZ035877.1, read as the reverse complement.
CACTTCAGCGAAACGACGTAACGCCTCGCGACTCAGCACATAGCCAGCACCACCGGACATGTACCCCTAAAAAAAACGCAATTGAAGGCTGAAAAATCTAGCGTATGGTGGACATGTACTCACTTGTCGAACATGAGGTTTGAATTTGCAGCCGAAGTAGACCGGAGCATCTGCGGAGTATGGATTCAAGAATGCCCGCAGATTCTCAGCTATCACATATCTGAAAGACAAAAACAAATCAAAGATACGGCACACTCAGATGGATGCCATTGCATGCATTCCTCACTGCATGATCGATCGTGGGGAATTCATGCATGGAGGTGATCAAGCAGACTGACGGCCGCAAGTCACTTGACACGAGATGAATGCTGAAGACAAACGATCGTAACTCTGATCGTAAGAAGACACTCAATTTGAATACATTAATTCAGTCAACCACCTCGATGCCGGTGATTAAGAGAACACAGTTGAGTGTGCGAGATTGAGAGAGATTTCATAACGTTTCATCACTTACGTATCGTCGTCGGCCTTGAGGAACCAATCGGCATCGTTACGATGATGATCCCAGATGTACTTGAATGCCTCCCTCGTCTTCAGCCAGAGGTTGCGTCTGCCCTCGCCAACGGGTAGCTTGATTGTACCCAATTCCTTGTCCTCCTCCGAACTCATAAATAGCAACTTGTTGCACCTCGCTCCCCAGGTCCTCTTTATGTGTATGGCTTTCTTTTCGTGATTAGCCGGTCCGGTTAAGATCCAACACAGCACTCGTGTCTCATTGTACAATCGCGTCGCTAGCGATGTGTTGTATCTGATCGCATCGTAACCGAAACTCGAATCATCTTCATCTTCGTAGCGAGCCCGCAGATTCCTGCGCAATGTGATTGCAGCCGATGAATCATCATATCGCGGCGACCAAGATGTCATGTGCAACAGCTGCGATAGGCAAAAGCCCAAAACCAGGCCAAACAAAAGCACTATTATCGTTTTCATCGTGACGACCAATTCAGAGAACGTCCACCACAACTGACATTGAGATCGCGCCGTGGAATGAAACAGACAAGAGGTAAACAAAACAACCTTCGTACGCGATGGTGTAAACAAAAAACACAGAAAAAAAAAGGAAAAATGTATCTCACCCACCACACACGCGATTTGACAGAAGAGAGAAACCGAACACACACCTGACGGTGCCACTTAAGAGAGTCTTGATCGCGGAGACGAGAAAAAGCTTTGCCTTTGGGTATGACTTTGAATTCATTTGTCTACGGGATTCACTTGAAACTGGAAGCAGCAGCAAAAATAAATTAAATTTCATAAATCTCTACTAGCACTGCGTAGCTAAGGCGTCGAGGGACCGAATTGAATTGAATAATTCGTTTTCAACTTGAAGGTTGCCGCGACACTGCGGGAACATCATTCAGGCATGACTCGTGTCATGTTCGATTGCAGCGATCGGACGGCGGTTATTGGTACCGAAAACACTTCGCCGTCATGTGCTGTGTTACAACAACAAAACAGAAACTGGAATCCCACGAAAAAAAAACAGAAAACAAAAAAATGTAAACTCCAAACGAATCGATCGAAAACAAAACAGAAACTGACTACGGCCGCCAGCAACAACAACAACAACTGATGGAAAAAAAATACCGAAAATTAACACTCTTAAGCTTAACATGCACGCCGAAGACTCGAAGAGATACTGAGATACTTTGGGTATCTTCTTCATGATCAACGCTGCCGCTGAGTGTATGGCGATCGGCAAACGACAGCGACAACGACAACGACGGCGACGACGAAAACCGACAACTCCTCTAACGATGACGACCGCGGTGGCGCGGCGGCGATGGATCGACGATGTGAGCTTTTCAGCATGAGAGCCATCAGCATGATCGGTGTACGTTTTGGGAGTTTCTTTCGTTCTGGAGAAGATTCTTTTTACGTAGTTCCGTTGTTCAGGCTTCAGTTGTCTTGAAAGCAAGAGTGAGAAGGCGTTAATGAATGCCATGGGATCAGCGTTTTGTTGCTACACCGCTGATAAGCGAAAGTTCAGGTCATCAAAAATGAGATTCCGACTACAGTCTAGCACAGCGACGACGAGTATCTGTGAGATGTACAAAGCGAGAAAGAGAATTGAATTTTCTTGCAATTAAATCAAGTATTCCAGTCATGAAGCGGAGACAATCAGAAGGTGGAATGTGCTCCTGCTTTGGGTAAGCAGGTTAATTTGCTTGCGCGGCTTGGAAAGTTGGTTAAACCATCTAGTCTGCTATGGATGATGAGTGAATGTGTCTTGGAGAATTTTAAAATTTTAATTAAGGGAAGGGACAGCTCGATGGAGGATGTGTGGTACACACTTGACGAGATCACACTACGAATGTTCATTTGGTTCGGATCAAGTTTCTTGGGGCATTCCACGTAAGGTGACTCATTGCTGACTGTGACAATGGCTGTTATGTCATGTGTTTTATTAGTTTACCGTGGCTAATGTGATTTTGTGTGGGTCAGTGGATCCGATCTGATTACGCTCGAGAGAGTACTGAGAACAGAATTTATTTGTCATGGAACTAGAATTGGCTATAAATTTATTTGCTCCGCAACAACAAGTAGGTACACTGCGTGACAAATTTTTCAGGAAGAAGATAATGCACTGCACTTCTCAATTTGTTCTTATACTGATCAGAGCCATTTTGGTCTTTGGCGGTAGTTCCATATCATTCTGATTGTCCATAGTGGGTATAATTTGATAACACTTCTGGGCATCCTCCTATTACGGACACAAGGCGAAGCTTTAAAATTAATATGAACTAAAGATCGGTAGCCATTCAATAACACGATCATTCTATGGAAGAGCATTCTGCGCTACCTTGGTCCTTGAATTAAAGTGACTATAGCAATCCTTTAACAAGGTCCCTGCTCAATTATTATCTTTAAACAAGGTCTTCACAATTTCAATCATCTCAGATCTTTCGAAAGTCTCGGTTTTTTCAACATCACCATTTTTCTATATATCTTCTGTATTTTTGAAAGCTCAGACGCTCGAAAATGGCAAGCCGTCGGCTGAAGAGTTACTCAATCAGGTCTCATCGAGTCGATCGTTGTTGCCAAACAAAGCAAAGCACGTTAAAATTAACACGATCTCAGGGTCGACGATCACCCAGCAACACGATGCACACCACATCAACGAGCATCTCCAGTCAGAAGCTCCCAATTTTCCTCTCTTTCTGCAGGCAAATGTTACGAATACGTCGAGGAATCCGAAATGTACAACTTCATCTGTAGATACCACTCAAAGCAATGAAAACCACAGATCGTCCAAGATCGCACGCCAGTGCCTTTTCTCCCCACACTACTGTACATGCGAATTGCAAATTCCCACATTTCCATGCATACTTTCAGGATCACCCTGCAGAATTTACATTCCACCACACAGTACAGTCCAATTCACACGATTTGCTGAGTAAATCCAACACCATCCGAAAATCATGCAAATAAATGAGAATGAGAAGAAAATCCACTTCGTTGTGCGAGACACGATACATAAACCCGCGGCACGTTAATCGCACTGCGCCATGAAACGCACGTCTGTTCCACTTAACTTCATGTCAGCATTTTTGTTTTTCGTAACCTTTCCGAAAACAGTGAAAATGTACTCAACGCAAAGTGGTTAGTTACAACGACTGCAACCTGCCGCTGGACCAGTGTTCATATCTGTGTATCTATTACTTCATCATGATGTAACCGCACTCTCCATAAAATGAAAACAAGAAATACATACTCTGAACAATTTTTATCTGCATGCATTCATCGCCCACTAATGAGCATCAATTACACAAACCCGGCGAGAAGAAAAGATACATAATAACAAAGAAGTAAAAACCCATAAATCTGCAGTTTGCGCACCAGCACACACAATTGAGCTTCATTTGCGGCGAAATTTCATTCGCTGCCCCCTACTCCAACTCTCGGTAGATTGGTAGATTGAAAAGAAATACTTCACGCACTTAAATGAAATGAAAAAAAAAAAATAAAAAATGCCTTCTATTCATCCGGTGGATGGATACACACAGATACCACACCGTTTTGGGCCATATCTGGTGTATGACTTACAAAATAAAATTGAAAGTCATTATCGGCGGCTTACACCACACCATAGTACGGCACGGGCACACCAGTGGCCCAGACAGAAGGTGGGGCTGGGCATAGGATGGCTGAATAGATAGCCCGCACTTGATCTTTCATTATAAATAATCACAGCTGTGCCCAGAGAAGGCATAGTCACCTGCTAGGTATCAAGACAGCTACTCACCTCCTCTTCAAGCTCAAACATCCTCCGAAACCACTCAAAGATGTCTCTCAAGGTAAGGATTCAAGGATTTCAAATTTATATATTCCAGACTTTGACTCCGATCCTCTTCCAGTTCGTGATTGCCCTTTGCATTGTCGCCGCTGTTGCCGCTGGAGATTACGGCGCATCTGGAGGTCATCCCGTGGATTACTACGCACCACCCAAGTATGACTTCACCTATGGCGTCCATGATGAGCACACCGGCGACATTAAGAGCCAGTCAGAGGCTCGGGATGGTGATGCCGTTCGTGGCCAATACAGCCTGATCGATTCCGATGGCTTCAAGAGGACCGTCGTCTATTCGGCCGATGACCACAGCGGTTTCAACGCCGTCGTTCACCGTGAGCCTCTCGGCTATGACGCTCATGCCAAGGCTTCATACCACTAAACCAAGAACTGTCAGTGAAGACAATTTGTTGAGTAGTGTCTAGCACTAATGTTACTAAACTGTGCTTCCTAGTAGATAAGTAGAATATCAATAAAATCTTAGACAAATTTTTGTTACAAAAAAACAACAGGCTTTTTCTTGTTCTTCTAATGGGTAGGCTGGTTGGTCTCTAGTCATAAATGGAGTCGTTTCTCGATAAGAATTTGAATAAGCCGCACATGCGACATCGATGTCAGTGGACCAACCGGTTTGAGGTTGACACGATCGCACATCAAGCGTGCTCATAAAAATGGCTCTTTCCCTCCGATGGATGGTAATTAAATTACTTAAGTTCCTGTACCGTTGTAGAAAACCGAAAAGAAGTGGTTCACTTCATCAAAGGTGTCAATTGCTAAGATGTTCGTTGTTCTATGTCCATTAGCTGAAGCAGATGTTTGATAGTGACTGACGAACCTAAAGGCCAAGGTCGCTTTTTTGGCCTAACAGTGGGCCGTAATATTTTGTGTGACTTTACATGGGTTCTCTTTCAGACAGTCTTCTCATAAGATTAGTGGATTGTAGGGCAGTGGTGGGACCTACTGATCTTGTTGGCCTCTACTTCCGATGATCGGACACAGAGAAATTGTTTCTCTTCCAGCTGATCGTGGTTCAAAGATTTCAAGGATTGCCATCGACTCTCGTTTATGGATTCACTAGCTCGTTAGTGAAGGAGATAATCTTTCCGTCTCAGAGAAAAAGGTTAACTGCTTTCGTCTGTTAGATCACTGCTGACGATAGGTTTGGTGCCAGCACATTAAAAGTTAATGGACCGATCGATGATCGAGTTGAAAGAAGATCAATAAAATTATTTTCAGAAGCTCCTATCCACAAATCTCTGCCGTCTAACTCAAGTTTGTGTGGTAAGTGAAACCAAAACGATTGAGCTATTTCCAGATAATTCGGATGTGATTGTGTCATCTAGTGGATCGATGCCGGATATGCTCGGCGATTTTCAACGAATTGTTGGACTAAATGGGTTTATTTAATAGAAGAGGAATTCTGGACTCGTCAGAGGGATCTTCTTCTGCGCAGTGATCACGACAGTCTTGTTGATCAGCAGGCGACAATTGACTAATCGATCATTGAATGATCAACGCAAGATAATCGCCTCCTGATCAACAAGGGCGAGGGCTTGTAGTGAAAACGAGGGATCGCTTTAAGAAAGACAGACAGGCTACCTTCATCCAGTATCCATCAAGGATTTCCATACCAAAAATAGAGGCAGAAGCAAATATCAGAGATGGAGATCGCCCTATACACTGACGGCGGAGGTCTTCTGGAACCTCATTGAAAAATTCCTGGCACTAAGGGACGACTGCATTGTCTTTCAACCCGAAGGGACTGCGATACATAAGACGGCACTCACGTTTAGAGACCAAACCGTAACCGGCAAATCGATCACCATTTTCTCTGATAGCCAAGCGGCAATAAAGGCCAGAGCAGCAGACATTCTGAGAGCGAAGGTGGCTAGGTTATGCACGGTGGGCCTGGTCTTGTACCGACAAAGTAAGGCAACCTCGGGTTCCTCATGAACCTCGATCACCAAACGGCACTGAGAGGCTGTTGACTCGGTGTAGTGCAGAGCTTATTTTTTTTTAGGAAAATAAACTCTTTAGGCTCAGGTTTTAGGTTCGGTTAGGACAAGAAGCGACGTCTAACGAGCTAAACCTCGAAAATAAAAGACCGCCGGCCTCCTCCTCGACACTAAAGCTGCCCGCAGTGACCCAGTCTGGAGTACAAGAAAGCTGACTGTCTGGCGAAAAAGGGATCGGAGCTGAGAGAATCTTTGCCAATTCTCCGCTTTGCATTACCTCCGCTTATCTCGAAATCGACTACTCTGAATGGAGTCAAAAACTGATGACTTGGCCTGAGTAATGGAGCAACAGCAAGAGCTCTAGGGCCGACGCAGTGCAAAAAGAGATCAGCATCATTTATCGGTTTTAGTGGCAAGAATTTACGCATGCTAATAAGAGTCCTTTCAGGCCACTGAACCATAAGTATACATGTAATGCGTCCGAATGTGAGGAAGAAACAGAATCTGTCCAACATCTGCTCTGCCCTTGCAAAGAAAAAAGAGCTGTACCTGGGAAAGCACATCCCAGATCGGATGATCTGTCTGATTTATATGATCTGTCTGATACATGGATCTGGCTAATTTTAGGACTGTAGGAGATAGTAACCCACTCTCTAGTATTAAGATAAAGTTCATCACCAGCAAACCAACGATCGAACCCATTCGCGATCCAGAGACGATTGCCAATGCATGTCGTCTCTGATTCACCCGATCGTTGCCCACTCCTCTCTCTTTCGCTCAAGAGAGTAGTTTCTGTTGCTGTTTGATTCGATTGAGGAAAGGGGTCATTTTTCTTTCTCGCGCAATATCGATTAACTTTAGGAAAGGCACAATGGAGCCACAGATACAGGCCGTCAGGGCACCCAAGAACCTACCAAAACTGATCTGCCACTCTCAGTGATCGTTGAAAATTTAAAAAAAAATTCTTGAATACAATCGCTTCACGATTAATGTGAGATTCACTTGAAAATCTTAGTTCTCTTCATTTAAGTGAAAGAGTCCTCGATCATCTTCTCCCTCTAACAGCCATTCAAAAGTGATTCACAGGTACGATCACTTCAAACAATGATCGTATCTGCCACTTTCTTAATGACATCAGCTTACAACCATGTTGTGTAAGTCTAATCGTGATTACCAGACGATCATCCTTACGAAAAGAACATGACACGATCGCTTCGATATTAAGCATGCATGCTTTCAAGCTTACAAGTCAATTATAATTCCAATTGGAATTCGCTGAAGGACTTTGTGGAAAATCTACATATAATGAAGACATCTTTGATTCCATCAGCAAACGATAACCGATTGATCTTCGGCAGGAAAAAAGAATCACTTCCAATGTAAAGGCCAACAAAAATTCAGCAAATCCCAAAAATTCCAAAATCCCTCAATAAGTCGTAAATTCCGCGGAAAAGCTTTGACCCGCTTGAGCAACCGCAACTTGCGTCAAGGCACGCCAAACTTGGGAGTCGATCAAAACATTACGCACACACATTATCTCTTCTGTAGGGGGTCACAGTCTGTATTCATCATCGATGGACAATGGAAGCGCTTAGGTTTCAAGGTGAAATAGTACCTGTTTCGTGAAGACGTCGCCAGCTGCTGTGTCGTGAAGCACCCCCCCACACGAATAAACACACGCAAGGTTCGATAGGTGTTAAACTGTGAATTATCGTATCTCTCTCAGATGGTCCAGCAAACACACAACATAATTAATAATTAACTGAGTATCCGAAGAGGTGATGCAATTGTGCGTAGCATTGACGCGACGAAAACAAATATAAGGGTTAGCCAGCTGGCCTCTGACGTCGATCACGAGATCTCAGGCGATCTCACTGCCTTGGGCAAAGTACGAATGCCCCAATTCCTGCCATCTCCCACTCGTGACACCTCACCTTTCAAAGGGAGAGGCAGAGAAAGAGGTAGAGGGAGAGAGAGAAAGACAGAGAGCTCCACTTTCATTTCAAAGAAACAAAAGAGTCTAGCCAAAGTATCTGCACTATTTCCGTTCTATCACCGCAATCCATACGATCACATTCCGTCCAAATGTTTATCGCCTTTTCCTTGTCTGCTTTTATTTGCACAGCGACCGCTCGCTTCGCGCCGGCAGCGCTAGTGGCAGTGGCCAATCATTATCACCATCGCCTCCGTTTTGTTATTTAAATTCACTTCTCATTAAGACATTGTAACCGGTAAACCGGCATCTGCCACACACATAGCTGGCCGAGGGGGTGTGTGTGGGGGCACACAGTAAGCCAGTGCTTAAGTCACTTTGCCAAAGCAGCAGCCAGCCAGCCATCCATCCATCGATGGATGATGAGTCGGAGTTAGTTGAGAACGATTAGTCTAACGAAAATCGGTGATGAGTGACGTACTACTTCAGGCCAATAGTCGGCATCGCGGCGACGGTGATTAGCTTAAAAGATATCCCCAACTCTTTCAGATAGATTTTACATTAGATTTGTTCTTCTCGTCAAGACAGTGTCAAAGATGAAGGTTCGGCTGGCGGCTCTGTTTGGCTTCGTGTTCGGCTTTGGCATGGCGTTTGTCACCCTCCTCACGTACGGCAATTCCGTGCGAGAGATACTCAGCGAACGTCAGACCACAGTGATAGTGACAACGAGCATGGGTTCATCGATCGCCTCGAGCCCGAGTGCTCGGGGCGCTGAGCCCGATCTGTACCAGGAAGTGAGGATCATCTGCATGGTTCTCACTCATTCGGAAAACCGTCAAAAGGCCATTCATCTGAATGCGACTTGGGGCAAACGCTGCAATCGATTGATCTTCATCAGCAACGAGGACGACAAGGAGTTGGGCGCCATCAACATCGGTGTGGAGAATAGTCACGACAATTTGTGGGCAAAGACGCGCGAGGCGTTCCGCCATGTCTACGAGAACTACTTCACCGAGGGTGATTGGTTCTTGAAGGCTGACGATGATACGTAAGTGCGATCTTGCTAGCCGTGATCTTGATCGGACTAAAAAAGGGAAATCACCACTTTTCTCTCTCTCTCTCGCTTCCTCAGATACATCGTGATGGAAAATTTGAGATACATGCTCTATGGATATGATACGGAAGCACCCATCTATTTTGGACACAAATTTGCCTACGATGGATATGTGAGTAGATTTGAATTAAAAGTCATACCATCGGAACGCGTCGGAACGCATCGGCACTGCGTTGCGTCTTCTTTGTTTTTTTTGTCTCTTCCGTGGCTGGGTTATATTGGGTTATTGGGCAAGTCAGCGATGTGTTGTGTTTGAACATTTTAATTCGCACACGACGTGGATGTGAATATTTAACAGATGTGCAAAGTGATAAAAGCAGACGAAGGTTTTTAAGATACTTAGAAACAACTGGCCACTTATGGAAATGATGTGATACACTGAAATGGTGATGTTTTCGGAGTTGTTTTTCAGTTTAAGATAAACAATTATGATGACTTGCTGGTCATCCTAAAGCTTCATTGGCAGATGTTCCTTAACTCTTCAGTTTACGGAGGACTTTCTGGATGAATTCAACTGACCCATTCAATCTGAGATATAATATTTTCATAAGTGATTCGATCGTCAAACTGATCTTGTAGTGATCCCGAAGATCGCAAGTATCTACCGAGTGATCATCAAGTCGAATCTTGACTTTCTGAGTGATCAACGGGATTGGCTTTGAACTACTGCGAGATGATCTTCAACTGTGATCGTGCTGATCTCTCGTGCATGTAAATCTGCTGAAAGTGATAAGGTGTGTGGATATTTGAAAACACTCTTAAATGTGATCGTGGCAAAATTTCTCCAAAGTGATCGTGTAAAAAACATTTTGAATAACCTGATCAGTGATTTTCTCTGGCCTTCCTTAGCATTCCGGAATGTTCTTCTTTGGAATAAATTTCAATAGATCTCCCGAACTTCGATCTTTACCATTTTAAGCTAAGTTCGATTAGAGGCTCCCAAAAACAACGTCGTTAAGAAGTCTTAGAGGTTGGCATATTTATCGTCGATCATTTAAATAATTTTTTAATTCTTTCCTCCCAAACGATTCTGAATTTATAAAAAAATAATTTGCTAACCATATCCAGTCTTAGCCCAAATGCTAACCGTTTGAAAGAAAGAGATAAAATAAAATAACTGAATAATCCCAACCACAATGACCTTTGCCGTCGTTATTTCAGACATCGCGGATACACCCGGCCACAGATGAGTAATCCACATCTTAGACAAGTTCAATAGATCACAAACTACGTTGCCGATCTTGCAACATGATCACTTCATTGATCAGTCAAACAAAGCTTATTTCTTCAGAGTTCACGATGCGATGAACTCAGTTTAAAGAGTTCAGAGAGACAGTTCAAAGCTACCAATCAAAATGCGCTGATCGCTGTGGAGATCACGTCTTGATGTGACATTTTTCATGTCTTTTATCTATTCAACATTGAATATCAAGGTCAGAGTTTTACGCTGTGATTCTTTTTCGTGTTAACCAGAAATAAATGACGCTGTCAACGGGTATCTTTCAGATCAAACTCTCACACACACATAGACCTGGTGACCATTTCGGTTAGAACACGATCCCCTCCCTTTGATCAGCAGATCAAAGTGTCGGCGGCACGATGAAAACTAGTTTGATCAGCAACCGTTGAGTTCGCATGCATGCATAATTAAATAAAATCAAAATAGCATTTCGCATAATACATGAAGAATCATTCAAAAACAAAATACCGTGTAAGACGTGACATTGCCTAAGGCGAAGATAAAATGTTGCTACTTACTCGTTTCAATCGTTTCCTAAGCGCGGCACTTAACAGAAAACGATAAAAACGAAAATTAGATACCCCCTTAGTCATTACCAAATGTTTGTATTTGTACAAGACGACTCGTGAAGATTTCGTAAGAAAAAAAAAACAGAAACATCGTCTTCATCTTTCTCTGGCAATCGTGAAGGTCGACGTTTCTTTTGGTCACATTGTGTAGTGGAAGCCAAAACAGCATCAGCAGCAGCAGCAGTTCAACCAGCATCGTCGGTATCTCGCAGTGCAGTTGACATTTTTAAATGGCAAAACCTTAAGTACATATTTGGTTTTCATCAATGGAGACTTCGTCGATCCGGAATACCGTCAATTTTCCCGTGCCCACTGGTCGGCAGACATCGGTGAGGTGCAAGGCTGTCGACAGTACATGTATATTCATAAACTCCCGTTCAATGGGATACGTTTTTTGCATATTTTATGCTGACTTGAGGCGTGTTTGCTTTGTGTCAAATGGGATGACACCTCAAGATCGCAGCGACTCACAAGATTCCATTTGTCAGTGAATTATTTAAATTTTAATCTCATGCGGTGAGGTTTTAATTAGTCACTGTGGGTTATCTTTTGCGCGGCAGACGATAAGTCGTTTTTGTTTATTGTCTGAGAGATAATCGGGGGATATGTCCATCTGTCATCGGGACAAATGTCAGAGAATCACTTGGCGAACAGTGAAGAGTGATGAAAATGTCAAACGAATCGTAGGACTTAATGTCACCTGATCCAACGGTAAAGACAAGAATTTATGCGACGGCGCTGACGTGTGGGTGTGTTGACGGCGGTCAATGAACCACGAAGATTTGTGACAATCTTGACAAGTGGGTTAGACGTTTTGTATTTTTTTTATCATCTCTGAGTTGGCCTTGTATCCAACTGAAGACATTAATCTTCCCCAGCTGCGATCGAGAAGATATAAAGATAAATTCGTCATCTCGAATCTCTCGTCATAATGTACTGCCTTTCCATGAGAAGATTAAATTGCTATTCCCTTTCAGGCTTACATGTCGGGCGGAGGTGGTTACGTTCTGAGTAAAGAATCCCTGCGACGCTTCATGACCGACGCCTTTAATAACGAAAGCCTTTGCTTGGGCTCCTTCCCCCAATCGGAGGACTTCGAGATGGGAGACTGCCTGAGAAACATCGGCGTGACTGCTGGCAGATCATGGGACCCTGTTGATAAGGCGGAGACATTTTACCCCCTAACACTCGAGGACTACATACAGCCAGAGGCCGAGACTTTCCTGCCAGACTGGCTGTACAACCGGAGCGTAGAAACCATCAAAACTGTAAGCATTCAATTATCAAGCGGGTGTCGTATCAGTGATAAGAGATTTTGTTTCCATTTCAGGGTCCAGATTGCTGTTCTGAGTACTCGATATCCTTTCACTACCTGGAACCGAAGGACATGTACGTGTACGATTTCATTCTGTATCGCCTGAGAGCTCATGGAATACAGAAGCCATACCGAGCGTTGCCAAATAAAGCATCATTAGAGATCGGGTAGTAATCGCCTGTGAATTGGTGCGGTTTAAGGTTACTTATTAGATAACGGTTTTTATAAAACCGTCCTAGGGTTAAGTGAGAACGTGTGTAGATTTTGTTAGTTTAAAATAAAACTCTCTACGAACCGTTGCATCGTTTGTGGATAGCTTGAATACAACCCTTATGCAGCCTAAAAGTAGACAACAGTCTTGACATCGCGATCGCAGCACTTTAGCTGAAAAGCTTTTGGTTCACCTGAAGAATGACGTATGAAACTAGACGTCAGTAATTGATGGCTCATGATCGTGAGGCGGTCGAAATTAATTTGTATTCATTCGAAGATCATCATTAGATACTCTTTATTGATAGCGATTTGCAAGTGACCACTCGCATGATTTGAATGCTCCACACGTAGCTTAGCGTGTAGTGGTGACTGAAGTCATACATACTTCAGCAGCAAGGTTGAATGAAGTAAGCTCGTGCTGCAATTTCCTAGTAAAACTGCGAATAGTCTTCGAATTTTATTTGCAGATTTATCATCATTAAGAACGAGTGGCGTTTGTGGTTACAAAAGAAACACCTTGTCGTTTTATTTCTCTTCTACATCATTGAAGATTTATATACCCGCTGAGTCAGTAGCCCGAATCCGTAGCTCATAAATTGCACAACCCCCCTCCAACGTGTCCAGTTCACACACAAGTCCGATTTCAATCTCCAATGCAAATAGCCCAGAGCCTGGCTAGACATCCTAGACTCTTGTGCATCATAAATCAAGAAAAGAGCAGAGACCTTTGGAAAAAATAGCAAAAAAAAAAAAATCATCACAGAACTCGTTAGAGGCCTCCAACCATCATCAGTCATTGCGATCATTCCTGGCGATGTTACTTCTTGTGTGCATCCCATCTATGGTCATGAGTGGATTCATTCCGTATGCGTTCTATGGAACTCTTTAAATGCTGTTGTTTCTTTTTTTTTTGTTTCTTTTTCCATTAATTGATCGATACCTTCGTGTACATTTGGAATGATACCACTCGTCGTTGTTGTCGTCACAGTAACCGTCACCGTCGCGCTCGAAAACAGATGTCTGCGGTGCGACGAGAGGATGTGCTCGTACGTGCTGCATGCTGGTGTTGGCGGGGTCTTGTGTGTGGACATACCACTTACTTCTGATTTTAGCACGAGTAGATAATCGTGACCAGATGAGGAGAGTGGGCTGCTCGTGTGATGGAAAACAAAACGACGATACAAACTATTGCAAAAATCATATTTTTCTATAAACTCGAACGCTCGTCTTTATTGCGAACTGGTAGAGAAGGGACTCGTGGATAGTGGACAACACCTCACGGAGCTTGAGAATATTTAATGGGATCAACATGGTTTTGAGTTGTATATCATCATCGTCGTTGTTACGTCGATCGATTGTTGTGCATCACGAACTGAACTGAATAAGGCGCCTCTCAGGTTCAGATGAAATGGATAAGTACGTGACTTTGCCTTGAGGCTGATCATGACTAGGAGGATTTTTTTTTAAATACTTTGAATTTTTAAGCATTTAGTCATCATAGGTGGGAATGAAGTAAATTTTGAACAAGATAATGGAGTGGAAAGCAATGATTTGGGCTCGATCTGATTGGTAGAGCATTCGTAGTGCATTATTTTGCCCTGATCTTGGAAAAGTTCTCATCTGAAATGAAGTATAGGAGGAGATAGCCGACTTCACAGCTGATTGCCCCCTAGTCCATTGACGAATTTGAGTGCCTTTTTGACAGATATTCATGAATTTTTGGTTCTCATGGGGAATCCATCAATCAGTCGTCCCTGATCCAAAGAAATTGCATAGAATATTTTTTTCATGTAAAAATCCTTAATAACCAACTTGAAATCCTTTTACGAATCGAAAAAATCACAGCTGGCAATGACAGATTCCACACAACTGTCACTTCTTTGAAGATAAATTTCTCCTGCCTTGACCTAACCTAACCTAACCTAACCCCCGCTTTAACTCGTGTGTGAGCAGATCCGTGGGGCGATTGTTGCGAAAGAATATTTAAAACATGTTTTCTATTCGAATTTCCAAATGAACAACTGTAAGTTGACAAGTAAATTCTGACACATGTGAACAAGAAAATTCCTGCATGCAGCTGCAATGCTATTTCGGTCGAAGAACGTGCCAGAACAGATCCTAAGAGTTGAAAGGATGAAGACGCCATAGTTTTGAAATATGTTCGTAAGTTTGCGTATCTACATAAATATGAGGGGAATAGAGATGATACGGTTGTGTGTGCGTCGATGGGGAGTTCAAAAGGGTTTCATTGATCCAAATTCTTGCAGAATTTTTTGTCGCTTTTATTCGATTTGTTTTTGCATTCACGGAAGCGGAAGAAACCAGTGGTAAGTACGTCTCGTTGATTATTTGATTTGGAAGTGTACACTTATTTTTTTGGAGACATGCTGATCTGGGTTTTTGGGCAAAATAATGGTCTCTGAATGTTAAGCACATCTATAATTTCTAAAATGTTTCTTTAAGTGCAAATATTTGACCAAGAATGTACAGATTCAAAGATCCTCAGTTCCAAAAATCCCTGATGAGACGTCGAACTAGGGGGGGAGTAGGAATCGGGAAAATAACAACCCCTCTCTTCTTTCGTTGTGGTTCTAGACAAATCTTCGGTTGAGTTCTTGAGAACATTTTTTATGATTTTATAGGGTCATCTCTAGTTTTCGGAGTTGGCATTCGCATTCTCTGTTAATTTGTGGCTTAGACCACTGTCCATTGGGTTTAATATGTATTTTTCTAGAACCGTGTTCAATTAACTTCCATTATTCGGTTGTGTGACAACATCGAAGTGCACATGCCACGCAATGAAAATACTCACCTGCGCTTGCTTTGTGTTATTCCGTTGAAAGAATTACCTCGGAGAAGAACGATTCCGCTCATCAACTTCTTCGCTAAGATGGCGAGTGACAGTGTGTACTCACTTCAGTATCTACTCACTTGTGCCAGTTGAATGATTGTGCGAAGTTTTTCCTTGGTTTCATTACGTTGGCATGCGGTGATGATGTTGAGTTGAAATTATGCAAGAACTTGATTCATTTTGATTTAACATGTTTCTACGGCGCTTTTAATTGGCTGTAGATTTTAATCTGGAACGAGGTAAGGTATGATCTGCTGTGGAATCTAGAGTGTTTCTGTCTTGTAAGCTCGTGATGTGGAGGGAAAGACAATCGTCACAACGGCTCAGAAGAAGGTTTTAGAAGCCAGTTCCGTGAAACGAGGTGTTGTTGAGAGTATCTGCAGGCGCAATTATGTTAACTGGTTTACTGCCCTTCGTGGTGGTTATTTGGTTTCTTTGTGGTTTGTGAGGGACGGAATATGATTCAAAAAACTCTTGATAGTAGGTACCACTTTCATCATGAGTCTTTGCTGTACTTTTTTTTTCATTGTGTACAGCACATGCCGTAAAGGCAATGATATAGCAACCTGAAGAGATCCAATGCCTCGAAGGATTGGAATCAATATCAAATTATTACTGCTTCCGTATGCCCATTGTAGTTACTTACTTACTTACTTATCAGGCATACGACCCATGGAGGGTCTGAGTCACTGCCTCACTGCCGCTGACGGTCCTGGGCATTGGAAATTGGCCGATGCAGGGAAAATCAAAAAAACAAACAGCATTCACAAAGAGCTGCTATCTCCTGCCTGGCGCTTAAGATCGAGAAAGGACGACGGTATGACTGGAACGCTGCTTCCCGTCGTCACAATGAAGCTGTCTTGCATCCGCGATTACTGCAGCATTGTTGTAAATGGGCTCGATGTGGCCGAGCCAGTGCAGTCGACGGAGATTTGTCTTCAAGGCTAAATTAAGACCAACATTCACGATTTTTTCAATGTAGAAAAATCGACATCTGTAGGGTTTCTGGCGGTTCCTATGGAATCTTCGCCAGCTTATATCTCGAGAACGGTGCGTCGTAGAACAAAAAACCTGTACATAATTTTTGTAGCTTATGACTTGATCTAGAGGATGGAATTGCAAAATTCACAAATTTCCCTTTATTTGGGCAAATTTTTGAAAAAAACAGGGAAATTTGTTTCTCTGGCGTAAATTGTATGAAATTTTACATCGCTTTTAAAGGAAGGTCGATCTGAATTTTTGCTCTTAACGTGAATTCACATTGTGCAAGTTTTCATCGCAACCAATCACCGGCAAGGCTATAATTAAAATTATTTTACCACATAAAGTGCCTTATCCATTAAAAATGATACCCTTATAACGGTGAATTTATCCATTCTCCAGCCCCATCCTCTAGATCAAGTCATAAGCTACAAGATCGTTCTCAGTCACTTTTCTGTAGGACGCACAGTTTTTGAGATATGAGCAAAGTTAGGCCAACATTCACGATTTTTTCAATGTAGAAAAATCGACATCTGTAGGGTTTCTGGCGGTTCCTATGGAATCTTCGCCAGCTTATATCTCGAGAACGGTGCGTCCTAGAACAAAAAACACGTACATAATTTTTGTAGCTTATGACTTGATCTAGAGGATGGAATTGCAAAATTCACAAATTTCCCTTTATTTGGGCAAATTTTTGAAAAAAACAGGGAAATTTGTTTCTCTGGCGTAAATTGTATGAAATTTTACATCGCTTTTAAAGGAAGGTCGATCTGAATTTTTGCTCTTAACGTGAATTCACATTGTGCAAGTTTTCATCGCAACCAATCACCGGCAAGGCTATAATTAAAATTATTTTACCACATAAAGTGCCTTATCCATTAAAAATGATACCCTTATAACGGTGAATTTGTCCATTCTCCAGCCCCATCCTCTAGATCAAGTCATAAGCTACAAGATCGTTCTCAGTCACTTTGCTGTAGGACGCACAGTTTTTGAGATATGAGCAATGTTAGACCAACATTCACGATTTTTTCAATGTAGAAAAATCGACATCTGTAGGGTTTCTGGCGGTTCCTATGGAATCTTCGCCAGCTTATATCTCGAGAACGGTGCGTCGTAGAACAAAAAACCTGTACATAATTTTTGTAGCTTATGACTTGATCTAGAGGATGGAATTGCAAAATTCACAAATTTCCCTTTATTTGGGCAAATTTTTGAAAAAAACAGGGAAATTTGTTTCTCTGGCGTAAATTGTATGAAATTTTACATCGCTTTTAAAGGAAGGTCGATCTGAATTTTTGCTCTTAACGTGAATTCACATTGTGCAAGTTTTCATCGCAACCAATCACCGGCAAGGCTATAATTAAAATTATTTTACCACATAAAGTGCCTTATCCATTAAAAATGATACCCTTATAACGGTGAATTTATCCATTCTCCAGCCCCATCCTCTAGATCAAGTCATAAGCTACAAGATCGTGCTCAGTCACTTTGCTGTAGGACGCACAGTTTTTGAGATATGAGCAATGTTAGACCAACATTCACGATTTTTTCAATGTAGAAAAATCGACATCTGTAGGGTTTCTGGCGGTTCCTATGGAATCTTCGCCAGCTTATATCTC
The DNA here is from genome assembly GCA_964034865.1 of Eristalis intricaria. Taxonomy (NCBI): domain Eukaryota; kingdom Metazoa; phylum Arthropoda; class Insecta; order Diptera; family Syrphidae; genus Eristalis; species Eristalis intricaria. Next base: position 6,887,819 of record OZ035877.1, on the reverse strand, counting down.
GAGAACGGTGCGTCCTAGAACAAAAAACCTGTACATAATTTTTGTAGCTTATGACTTGATCTAGAGGATGGAATTGCAAAATTCACAAATTTCCCTTTATTTGGGCAAATTTTTGAAAAAAACAGGGAAATTTGTTTCTCTGGCGTAAATTGTATGAAATTTTACATCGCTTTTAAAGGAAGGTCGATCTGAATTTTTGCTCTTAACGTGAATTCACATTGTGCAAGTTTTCATCGCAACCAATCACCGGCAAGGCTATAATTAAAATTATTTTACCACATAAAGTGCCTTATCCATTGAAAATGATACCCTTTTAACGGTGAATTTGTCCATTCTCCAGCCCCATCCTCTAGATCAAGTCATAAGCTACAAGATCGTTCTCAGTCACTTTTCTGTAGGACGCACAGTTTTTGAGATATGAGCAAAGTTAGACCAACATTCACGATTTTTTCAATGTAGAAAAATCGACATCTGTAGGGTTTCTGGCGGTTCCTATGGAATCTTCGCCAGCTTATATCTCGAGAACGGTGCGTCCTATAACAAAAAACCTGTACATAATTTTTGTAGCTTATGACTTGATCTAGAGGATGGAATTGGAAAATTCACAAATTTCCCTTTATTTGGGCAAATTTTTGAAAAAAACAGGGAAATTTGTGTCTCTGGCGTAAATTGTATGAAATTTTACATCGCTTTTAAAGGAAGGTCGATCTGAATTGTTGCTCTTAACGTGAATTCACATTGTGCAAGTTTTCATCGCAGCCAATCACCGAGGCTATAATTAAAATTATTTTACCACATAAAGTGCCTTATCCATTAAAAATGATACCCTTATAACGGTGAATTTGTCCATCCTCCAGCCCCATCCTGTAGATCACATCATAAGCTACAAGATCGTGCTCAGTCACTTTGCTGTAGGACGCACAGTTTTTGAGATATGAGCAAAGTTAGACCAACATTCACGATTTTTTCAATGTAGAAAAATCGACATCTGTAGGGTTTCTGGCGGTTCCTATGGAATCTTCGCCAGCTTATATCTCGAGAACGGTGCGTCCTAGAACAAAAAACCTGTACATAATTTTTGTAGCTCATGACTTGATCTAGAGGATGGAATTGGAAAATTCACAAATTTACCTTTATTTGGGCAAATTTTTGAAAAAAACAGGGAAATTTGTTTCTCTGGCGTAAATTGTATGAAATTTTACATCGCTTTTAAAGGAAGGTCGATCTGAATTGTTGCTCTTAACGTGAATTCACATTGTGCAAGTTTTCATCGCAGCCAATCACCGGCAAGGCTATAATTAAAATTATTTTACCACATAATGTGCCTTATCCATTAAAAATGATACCCTTATAACGGTGAATTTGTCCATCCTCCAGCCCCATCCTGTAGATCATATCATAAGCTACAAGATCGTGCTCAGTCACTTTGCTGTAGGACGCACAGTTTTTGAGATATGAGCAAAGTTAGACCAACATTCACGATTTTTTCAATGTAGAAAAATCGACATCTGTAGGGTTTCTGGCGGTTCCTATGGAATCTTCGCCAGCTTATATCTCGAGAACGGTGCGTCCTAGAACAAAAAACCTGTACATAATTTTTGTAGCTTATGACTTGATCTAGAGGATGGAATTGCAAAATTCACAAATTTCCCTTTATTTGGGCAAATTTTTGAAAAAAACAGGGAAATTTGTTTCTCTGGCGTAAATTGTATGAAATTTTACATCGCTTTTAAAGGAAGGTCGATCTGAATTTTTGCTCTTAACGTGAATTCACATTGTGCAAGTTTTCATCGCAACCAATCACCGGCAAGGCTATAATTAAAATTATTTTACCACATAAAGTGCCTTATCCATTAAAAATGATACCCTTATAACGGTGAATTTATCCATTCTCCAGCCCCATCCTCTAGATCAAGTCATAAGCTACAAGATCGTTCTCAGTCACTTTTCTGTAGGACGCACAGTTTTTGAGATATGAGCAAAGTTAGACCAACATTCACGATTTTTTCAATGTAGAAAAATCGACATCTGTAGGGTTTCTGGCGGTTCCTATGGAATCTTCGCCAGCTTATATCTCGAGAACGGTGCGTCCTAGAACAAAAAACCTGTACATAATTTTTGTAGCTCATGACTTGATCTAGAGGATGGAATTGGAAAATTCACAAATTTACCTTTATTTGGGCAAATTTTTGAAAAAAACAGGGAAATTTGTTTCTCTGGCGTAAATTGTATGAAATTTTACATCGCTTTTAAAGGAAGGTCGATCTGAATTGTTGCTCTTAACGTGAATTCACATTGTGCAAGTTTTCATCGCAGCCAATCACCGGCAAGGCTATAATTAAAATTATTTTACCACATAAAGTGCCTTATCCATTAAAAATGATACCCTTATAACGGTGAATTTGTCCATCCTCCAGCCCCATCCTGTAGATCACATCATAAGCTACAAGATCGTGCTCAGTCACTTTGCTGTAGGACGCACAGTTTTTGAGATATGAGCAAAGTTAGACCAACATTCACGATTTTTTCAATGTAGAAAAATCGACATCTGTAGGGTTTCTGGCGGTTCCTATGGAATCTTCGCCAGCTTATATCTCGAGAACGGTGCGTCCTAGAACAAAAAACCTGTACATAATTTTTGTAGCTCATGACTTGATCTAGAGGATGGAATTGGAAAATTCACAAATTTACCTTTATTTGGGCAAATTTTTGAAAAAAACAGGGAAATTTGTTTCTCTGGCGTAAATTGTATGAAATTTTACATCGCTTTTAAAGGAAGGTCGATCTGAATTTTTGCTCTTAACGTGAATTCACATTGTGCAAGTTTTCATCGCAACCAATCACCGGCAAGGCTATAATTAAAATTATTTTACCACATAAAGTGCCTTATCCATTAAAAATGATACCCTTATAACGGTGAATTTATCCATTCTCCAGCCCCATCCTCTAGATCATGTCATAAGCTACAAGATCGTTCTCAGTCACTTTTCTGTAGGACGCACAGTTTTTGAGATATGAGCAAAGTTAGACCAACATTCACGATTTTTTCAATGTAGAAAAATCGACATCTGTAGGGTTTCTGGCGGTTCCTATGGAATCTTCGCCAGCTTATATCTCGAGAACGGTGCGTCCTAGAACAAAAAACCTGTACATAATTTTTGTAGCTTATGACTTGATCTAGAGGATGGAATTGCAAAATTCACAAACTTCCCTTTATTTGGGCAAATTTTTGAAAAAAACAGGGAAATTTGTTTCTCTGGCGTAAATTGTATGAAATTTTACATCGCTTTTAAAGGAAGGTCGATCTGAATTGTTGCTCTTAACGTGAATTCACATTGTGCAAGTTTTCATCGCAACCAATCACCGGCAAGGCTATAATTAAAATTATTTTACCACATAAAGTGCCTTATCCATTAAAAATGATACCCTTATAACGGTGAATTTATCCATTCTCCAGCCCCATCCTCTAGATCAAGTCATAAGCTACAAGATCGTTTCCAGTCACTTTTCTGTAGGACGCACAGTTTTTGAGATATGAGCAAAGTTAGACCAACATTCACGATTTTTTCAATGTAGAAAAATCGACATCTGTAGGGTTTCTGGCGGTTCCTATGGAATCTTCGCCAGCTTATATCTCGAGAACGGTGCGTCCTAGAACAAAAAACCTGTACATAATTTTTGTAGCTCATGACTTGATCTAGAGGATGGAATTGGAAAATTCACAAATTTACCTTTATTTGGGCAAATTTTTGAAAAAAACAGGGAAATTTGTTTCTCTGGCGTAAATTGTATGAAATTTTACATCGCTTTTAAAGGAAGGTCGATCTGAATTGTTGCTCTTAACGTGAATTCACATTGTGCAAGTTTTCATCGCAGCCAATCACCGGCAAGGCTATAATTAAAATTATTTTACCACATAATGTGCCTTATCCATTAAAAATGATACCCTTATAACGGTGAATTTGTCCATCCTCCAGCCCCATCCTGTAGATCATATCATAAGCTACAAGATCGTGCTCAGTCACTTTGCTGTAGGACGCACAGTTTTTGAGATATGAGCAAAGTTAGACCAACATTCACGATTTTTTCAATGTAGAAAAATCGACATCTGTAGGGTTTCTGGCGGTTCCTATGGAATCTTCGCCAGCTTATATCTCGAGAACGGTGCGTCCTAGAACAAAAAACCTGTACATAATTTTTGTAGCTTATGACTTGATCTAGAGGATGGAATTGCAAAATTCACAAATTTCCCTTTATTTGGGCAAATTTTTGAAAAAAACAGGGAAATTTGTTTCTCTGGCGTAAATTGTATGAAATTTTACATCGCTTTTAAAGGAAGGTCGATCTGAATTTTTGCTCTTAACGTGAATTCACATTGTGCAAGTTTTCATCGCAACCAATCACCGGCAAGGCTATAATTAAAATTATTTTACCACATAAAGTGCCTTATCCATTGAAAATGATACCCTTTTAACGGTGAATTTGTCCATTCTCCAGCCCCATCCTCTAGATCAAGTCATAAGCTACAAGATCGTTCTCAGTCACTTTTCTGTAGGACGCACAGTTTTTGAGATATGAGCAAAGTTAGACCAACATTCACGATTTTTTCAATGTAGAAAAATCGACATCTGTAGGGTTTCTGGCGGTTCCTATGGAATCTTCGCCAGCTTATATCTCGAGAACGGTGCGTCCTATAACAAAAAACCTGTACATAATTTTTGTAGCTTATGACTTGATCTAGAGGATGGAATTGGAAAATTCACAAATTTCCCTTTATTTGGGCAAATTTTTGAAAAAAACAGGGAAATTTGTGTCTGGCGTAAATTGTATGAAATTTTACATCGCTTTTAAAGGAAGGTCGATCTGAATTGTTGCTCTTAACGTGAATTCACATTGTGCAAGTTTTCATCGCAGCCAATCACCGGCAAGGCTATAATTAAAATTATTTTACCACATAAAGTGCCTTATCCATTAAAAATGATACCCTTATAACGGTGAATTTGTCCATCCTCCAACCCCATCCTGTAGATCACATCATAAGCTACAAGATCGTGCTCAGTCACTTTGCTGTAGGACGCACAGTTTTTGAGATATGAGCAAAGTTAGACCAACATTCACGATTTTTTCAATGTAGAAAAATCGACATCTGTAGGGTTTCTGGCGTTTCCTATGGAATCTTCGCCAGCTTATATCTCGAGAACGGTGCGTCCTAGAACAAAAAACCTGTACATAATTTTTGTAGCTCATGACTTGATCTAGAGGATGGAATTGGAAAATTCACAAATTTACCTTTATTTGGGCAAATTTTTGAAAAAAACAGGGAAATTTGTTTCTCTGGCGTAAATTGTATGAAATTTTACATCGCTTTTAAAGGAAGGTCGATCTGAATTGTTGCTCTTAACGTGAATTCACATTGTGCAAGTTTTCATCACAGCCAATCACCGGCAAGGCTATAATTAAAATTATTTTACCACATAATGTGCCTTATCCATTAAAAATGATACCCTTATAACGGTGAATTTGTCCATTCTCCAGCCCCATCCTCTAGATCAAGTCATAAGCTACGAGATCGTTCTCAGTCACTTTTCTGTAGGACGCACAGTTTTTGAGATATGAGCATAGTTAGACCAACATTCACGATTTTTTCAATGTAGAAAAATCGACATCTGTAGGGTTTCTGGCGGTTCCTATGGAATCTTCGCCAGCTTATATCTCGAGAACGGTGCGTCCTAGAACAAAAAACCTGTACATAATTTTTGTAGCTCATGACTTGATCTAGAGGATGGAATTGGAAAATTCACAAATTTACCTTTATTTGGGCAAATTTTTGAAAAAAACAGGGAAATTTGTTTCTCTGGCGTAAATTGTATGAAATTTTACATCGCTTTTAAAGGAAGGTCGATCTGAATTGTTGCTCTTAACGTGAATTCACATTGTGCAAGTTTTCATCGCAGCCAATCACCGGCAAGGCTATAATTAAAATTATTTTACCACATAAAGTGCCTTATCCATTAAAAATGATACCCTTATAACGGTGAATTTGTCCATCCTCCAGCCCCATCCTGTAGATCACATCATAAGCTACAAGATCGTGCTCAGTCACTTTGCTGTAGGACGCACAGTTTTTGAGATATGAGCAAAGTTAGACCAACATTCACGATTTTTTCAATGTAGAAAAATCGAAATCTGTAGGGTTTCTGGCGGTTCCTATGGAATCTTCGCCAGCTTATATCTCGAGAACGGTGCGTCCTAGAACAAAAAACCTGTACATAATTTTTGTAGCTTATGACTTGATCTAGAGGATGGAATTGCAAAATTCACAAATTTCCCTTTATTTGGGCAAATTTTTGAAAAAAACAGGGAAATTTGTTTCTCTGGCGTAAATTGTATGAAATTTTACATCGCTTTTAAAGGAAGGTCGATCTGAATTTTTGCTCTTAACGTGAATTCACATTGTGCAAGTTTTCATCGCAACCAATCACCGGCAAGGCTATAATTAAAATTATTTTACCACATAAAGTGCCTTATCCATTAAAAATGATACCCTTATAACGGTGAATTTATCCATTCTCCAGCCCCATCCTCTAGATCAAGTCATAAGCTACAAGATCGTTCTCAGTCACTTTTCTGTAGGACGCACAGTTTTTGAGATATGAGCAAAGTTAGACCAACATTCACGATTTTTTCAATGTAGAAAAATCGACATCTGTAGGGTTTCTGGCGGTTCCTATGGAATCTTCGCCAGCTTATATCTCGAGAACGGTGCGTCCTAGAACAAAAAACCTGTACATAATTTTTGTAGCTCATGACTTGATCTAGAGGATGGAATTGGAAAATTCACAAATTTACCTTTATTTGGGCAAATTTTTGAAAAAAACAGGGAAATTTGTTTCTCTGGCGTAAATTGTATGAAATTTTACATCGCTTTTAAAGGAAGGTCGATCTGAATTGTTGCTCTTAACGTGAATTCACATTGTGCAAGTTTTCATCGCAGCCAATCACCGGCAAGGCTATAATTAAAATTATTTTACCACATAATGTGCCTTATCCATTAAAAATGATACCCTTATAACGGTGAATTTGTCCATTCTCCAGCCCCATCCTCTAGATCAAGTCATAAGCTACGAGATCGTTCTCAGTCACTTTGCTGTAGGACGCACAGTTTTTGAGATATGAGCATAGTTAGACCAACATTCACGATTTTTTCAATGTAGAAAAATCGACATCTGTAGGGTTTCTGGCGGTTCCTATGGAATCTTCGCCAGCTTATATCTCGAGAACGGTGCGTCCTAGAACAAAAAACCTGTACATAATTTTTGTAGCTTATGACTTGATCTAGAGGATGGTGGAAAATTCACAAATTTCCCTTTATTTGGGCAAATTTTTGAAAAAAACAGGGAAATTTGTGTCTCTGGCGTAAATTGTATGAAATTTTACATCGCTTTTAAAGGAAGGTCGATCTGAATTGTTGCTCTTAACGTGAATTCACATTGTGCAAGTTTTCATCGCAGCCAATCACCGGCAAGGCTATAATTAAAATTATTTTACCACATAATGTGCCTTATCCATTAAAAATGATACCCTTATAACGGTGAATTTGTCCATTCTCCAGCCCCATCCTCTAGATCAAGTCATAAGCTACGAGATCGTTCTCAGTCACTTTGCTGTAGGACGCACAGTTTTTGAGATATGAGCATAGTTAGACCAACATTCACGATTTTTTCAATGTAGAAAAATCGACATCTGTACGGTTTCTGGCGGTTCCTATGGAATCTTCGCCAGCTTATATCTCGAGAACGGTGCGTCCTAGAACAAAAAACCTGTACATAATTTTTGTAGCTCATGACTTGATCTAGAGGATGGAATTGGAAAATTCACAAATTTACCTTTATTTGGGCAAATTTTTGAAAAAAAACAGGGAAATTTGTTTCTCTGGCGTAAATTGTATGAAATTTTACATCGCTTTTAAAGGAAGGTCGATCTGAATTGTTGCTCTTAACGTGAATTCACATTGTGCAAGTTTTCATCGCAGCCAATCACCGGCAAGGCTATAATTAAAATTATTTTACCACATAAAGTGCCTTATCCATTAAAAATGATACCCTTATAACGGTGAATTTGTCCATTCTCCAGCCCCATCCTCTAGATCAAGTCATAAGCTACAAGATCGTTCTCAGTCACTTTGCTGTAGGACGCACAGTTTTTGAGATATGAGCAAAGTTCGACCAACATTCACGATTTTTTCAATGTAGAAAAATCGACATCTGTAGGGTTTCTGGCGGTTCCTATGGAATCCTATGAAATCGCCAGCTTATATCTCGAGAACGGTGCGTCCTAGAACAAAAAACCTGTACATAATTTTTGTATCTTATGTTTGTTGTATCTTATATTGTTTCTCTGGCGTAAATTGTATGAAATTTTACATCGCCTACGAACGCAGATTCCCTGCCAGCCATAGCGAGCTCCATTCGTTTTCTGCAGTCAATCACCTTGTTGCCAGGGAATCAGCCGAGCTTCAGTGTGTTATATTTGGCAAGGGGTTGTAGTTTCTTGACGATTCTCATCCACCACTGAGATCTTATCAGTTCGCATTCAGATTGCATTCGCGTCTTAATACAGCGTGTCTTTCGGACAGTCCTCTTACGTGAATGTATCAAAGGCGATAGATGATGTTGAACCCCGCGGCTTACAGTAAGTCACTAGTGAACCAAAATGTTAAGGAATGATTGACGCCCAGCCGTATCACTATGAAGCGATTGCTTTCTGGTTAACATTCTGAGAACAATGCACTTCACTTGAATAAACATAAATCCCAATCTCAGGTTTCAAGTTTCGTAGACTCGTGTTTGCGGTGTGAATGTGCTGAGAATGCACAACTTCCTCCCCATGCATGCAAATCGACTGATTATCCTCTTTTCTTAGATCTGACGTGATTCCATTTGGAAGAACTCATTAAAAACTGGGCTTGTCCTCTTGTCTGAAAGTGTTCGTCGAAGTGCGGATAACTCGTGCTGTGATCTATTCTAATTGGAAGTCGGTCTTCGGTTCAAGGTGCATCGTGGAATGAGGAAAAGCTTCACAGCGGTTAGAACCACTGACATTGTTGTAATTGGCGTCAAGACATGTATTCGAGGGCAGTGTAGTCATTAAGCAGCGAGTCCAAATGATACAACGAATGTTATAACTGTCGGCTTAAGATCGCTGTCATCAGGGAAGTGTGTGTAGGTTTCTAGCCCCTCTTGAGTATAGATGGATACGGGAAGCGCTTGTTGAGAACTTGAAGCGATGTACTTCCGTTCTAACTCCATCTGCATTTTCCATAAAAAACCCATAAATCAAAAATTTCACTCTTGGAAACCTCCCACCTGCCCAACCTTAGCACTGACCATGCCGTCGACAATTAGTGGCTCCTTCGTTAAGGGCCATTGGCCATCGCACGCTAATTTGCACAGCTCGGTGCACGGCACGAAGTCAATACCATGTAAAGATCCATCGATAATGCCCAGCCATCAAATGGAACAATTTGTGAGCCCGCACTTAACTGCAACGCCAAATACAGTTCTCACAACGATGATGAAGATAATATCAATTTGCTGGTCATTTAAGCCAAACATGGCTAAATCGCTAATACACTTCATTCAAATTGAAAGCGTTGCACGGCGAAATTTCACGGCTCATCGCTCGCATAGGCCTCAACTCAACTTGATCCCGATCGTGCGCAGCAGATAGCCACAACTGAACTGAACCAATAGTCGGCGCACAGCGCACAACTGACGTCTGTCTCAGATTTCAGATTTTGTCATCGGCCTCAGATTGAATGGACGCTGATCGGACAGCTGCGGTAGCCGCAATGGTTAATTTATGACTTCAATCGCAAAACGATTATAATTTATTATTGCGCGGCAGAATGCTGCTTAATTTACATCCAATTGACATAAATAGCTTTTCGCAACGCAGTACCATGTGGCCGATGGTCTATGACGGATCGGCTGCGTCGCGTTCATCGGCTGTCAGTCTGGTCGGTCGAAGCGCAGCCGATGTTGAGGGTCTTGTTGATTTTGCGCTGCTTTGGCATGATGAATGACCATTAGGCGTTGCTTGGGCTGGGAACGCAGAGAGTCGTGGCCTATAGAGGGATTTGCGGGGGATCGGTGTTCATTTGAATATAAGCTTGTAATTGAGAGCCTAAAAATGGTCTGACACATGTCACCCAGGCACACGTCCCCAATCACAGGCAGCCCGTGGTCGATCGATCTCCCCAATCAAATCAAGTCAAAGTATCTGTTTCAATATGAACATGCATCTGACGCAGTTCATTGGGGAATAGCGTGCTGCTTCCCAAAAATGGTGCAGTACATCTGGTTGAACATTCCTGAGCAAACACTTGCTGCTGTGCTGGTGTGGTGAGCTGCTTGGATTGGGGCAACCAGCAGCGAGCAGCCGGCAGCGACACGTGACGCTATCAGTTTCCATCTCAAAACGCACTTAGCCATCACGCATTGCAACTGCACGTCAAATCGACTCCCAAGTGGATATGAAAGTGTATCTCGAACCGCTCTTACCAGAGCAGTCTAGTTTTTTAATCCAAACAAACGAGCTCGTTGTTCCATTCACCATGTTCGGCGATCGTCTTTCGATAGATAGATACCACACATCTACCTCAACGGCAGCGATTGTCTAAATGGCACTCTGATCTGTTTGAGCCGATCGATCGATGATCATCGAAGGCGATTTGTGGCAGCGATGGACACCATCATTTCTGTGGGCACCTCTTCTAAGGTGCGTTTTTGAATAGTTTTGTAAATTCTTCAGTTTCAAATCAAACACCCAGACGCGAAGCGACGAGTCTCAACGTCTCGAGTGCCCCTGGATGGTGGTGGATATCGCACTTCTGCTTATGGTACCTCAGCTTGGTTATGTAGATCAACGCGCCGCAACTGGAATGAAATGGAATGGTGGTCCTTCAGTGGCCACATATTAATTTCTTCTGTTTTTGTTTTTGTTTTCTGAACATTCTCCCGTTCTCCTTTCTGACGACGTCCTTGACGAAGATTATGCCCACGTCTGGATGGATGAGTAGGGCGATGTGAAATGGATAACAGGTACATCGCGGCACATCTTAAACGATCCGATTAAGTAACCCCTTTCGCGAAGAGGCGACGCGACGATGAAGGATGACGAAGATCGCGATAATTGACATTATTGCTTCGCGTAATTGGTGGTAGTTGCATTGCACGATTTTCTTCCCCGCTCTTTGTGTCTCCCGACCGTGGGAAGAGGGGAGAGACAATGGAAGATGTGCGATCTGGCGCAGAACTGGTTCAGGAGATAATCGACGTGAAAGGCGCCCCGTCCATTGTGCTCCTAACCTGGTGGTGGTCCGATGGCACATGAAAAGAAGGTCAAAACGATTGGGAATGAACAATGTGTACGATTTCTGAGTGAGTTTGGTTGTCATGGGAGGTGTATGATTATCACATCGTCCATGCGGATGCGGTTTCTTTTCGCAGACGTTCGATGCTTTTCTCACTTTGTTCCTCTCACTTTTGAATGAAGGTAGCTTCTTTTGAATGCTTGACTAATTATCATACGTCTTCTTTTTTGTTGCAGATTCGTATCATGTGGAAGCATGCAGCTCTACAATCTTACCAGGAAAGCAGGACCTACCATGTACTCAGTGAGTCAGAAACGTCTCTATCTTCATTTGTGTGTGTAAGCACTGTTTTTATTTCACGCACGCTTATGTGAGCTGTGAGTTGAGATCTGATTTCAGTCCAAACTTGTACTTGATCATGTTCTAGACAAGTCGAATCTGACCAGATTTATGAGCCGGCTGTCATAGCTCTTTCGGGACTAATTTAATTCACTTTTTCTCTACAAACATAAAACACACCGTATTTTTATCATGGCTCCTAGATGGAGCATAGGGCCTCAATCAGAAAAATATAATTGGATTTATTTAGAGCTAGGAATTTAATCTGTAGTCATGAGTTCAGCCAGCCCTTAGCGCTTCTGCTTCTAGTCCCTTCTGCCGCTGAGCAATCTAGAGCTCCTCTTGTGATGTCATCACGAGGCTTACGGAGGGTATGGCCAATCCACTCACACTTTCGGCGGCGAATTTTCAAGTGGCTAGGAAACTGTCCAGTCGACTCTATGTGGTCGGTGCTTGTGAGTGTGTTGGGTCAGAAACCCGTCCATGATCGTCCGAGGACCACGATTGATGAATACATCCAGCGCTTGTGTTTTGCGTGGAGTAACGTTCGGCGTTTCGCAACCGCACAGACGAGCTGATTTCACGTTTGATGCAACATTGTATGTACAACATAGCGAAGGCGACGCGCCTCCTTGATATTTGGTTTCGTATATTAGCTCCAGATCGCAGGGTGGCGGAGGTCGGCGCGTTGACTCCTATGCAGAGGGTGCCAGGTTCGAATCCCCAATTTACTAATTTTCATAATTCACGGCTTCCACCTCCACCACTGTAGGTCCCTTCCACTCGTGAAAGAGCAATAGACCGCACAACACGAGTGGTTGTTGTCACCAAAAAACTTGTCGCATTATTAGAAAAAAAAAACCAGGTATAAGAGTACTGCTGCGCCACTCGATAGACTTCTCCACAATTATTTCGATGCATGAACAGCGCGGGCGAAAACCAGCTTGTTCTTTCCTAAGATCGACCATCAGGGCGATGGATACTCTTTGATTGATTATGTGCCCTAGTATTTTATTCGTTTAAAGTTGTGTCTCTCCAATTCTTGCACTCGGGGAGGCTGACCTTTTTGGGAATTGAATTGATAACGCCTTCTTCTCATCTGTGATTCTTCCAGAGGTCCATGCGTCCAGAGGAAGCAGGTTTCAGGCACCCGGTGTCAGCTTTTAGCAGTTCTGGAATCACTTTGTCTGTTCCACGAGCTTAATTTGGTTTCAGTACTTTCCGCTCCCTATCTCACTGCGGCCTGTGCATGTGGTGGGAAGTGGCTAAACTTCTCAGCAATGCTCACGAATAAACACAAAAGACTTGACCCGCGAACTTCCCACGACGGTTTTTCAAATTCCCCTTTTAATTGTCTTCATCTCACGGTCCTATCGCGAAATTCATTTGACCCCTCGGATGCCACTCACCGAAATCGAGTGCAAATGTGAATTCTGTCACGACCGCCGTCGAAGTGAAGCAATCAAGGGAACTTCGCACCCATCGGGCCATCCTCCGTCCTAGCGATACGATTTACATCAGCACCATAAATCTCCCATTCCCTGGCCGCCGATGAGCTTCACTCTTCTTGCTCTATTCCCCGGTAAAGCAAAAAATGTTTCGTGACCGGAATGAATGGCTTGTCCCGCGCCTCATTTCTTTGTTTTGGGTGTCGATATCGATTCGATTCACCGATAGTGCCCTCATAAGAATCACAACATCGAATCGATTGGAAAAAACGCAGAAAAAACTCCTGTTCACCTCGACTGAATCTCGAGTGCGAGTCTAGTGCTGCAACCTGTTAAGCATCACTGTCAAGTGTAGATGCAGGTGCTAATACTCGACCTCATTGATACGCTATAAATTAATGTTAACGCGGTTATGGATTTATTGAAAACGCATTCGATTTTATGTTCTCCCCTGAGCTGAGCGAGGGAACGTAACCCTCGCTTAGATGGATGCCTGGCCAGTGTGCGTGCGATCGTGTGCATGCGTGTGCGCTCGTGTGTGTATGCACCAACTGGAATTGAACGATCAGACTCGGGGTTTAATTGGGTCCGCAGACAAATAATTGTTGTGTCGTGAATACTAAGAGGCCTACGACAAGAGAGAGTGAGCGTTAACAAGATTGTTATAAAAATTGTTTCTGTTCGTTTTTTTTTTGTTTGGGTGTTGTTTGGTTGTTCTTTTATTTTTGACGAGAAGAACAGACGTGATTCATGGATCGTGTTGGATTTATGATGTCAAAATGAGGGTTTCCCATTAAGGGTGAAAGCATGGGTGCTGGCCGATTAAAACCGGAACACTCCCCATTTGATTTGACTTCACCGCGTATTCTTGAAGTTCCAGTTTGTCCAGTTTGTTAGCTTCCTTATCGCTCTATATTCTGACGTGTAAGCTATTAGTAGACAATTTTTCCTTGTGATGGCATTTACATTCTGTGTTATGGATAGTTGATGCATGAGAGTGAAGCAGCTGGTGTAGGTTAACAGCTGTCCGGCACGAGTCGGGAACAGGGTTGTTAAAAGAACAACTTCGATAAATCGGCGTAAGGCATGGAATTGCTCGATCTCGCACTCTCTACAGCTTAATGGGAAGAATGCCGTCCAGGCCAATGGATTTATATGGGACGAAGCTTTAATGGTCCATGAAATTTGTTCATAAATGATCATTGATGTAATATTTTCCCACAAACCCAGTGTTAAGATATTCGGTGGTGATCTCTGATATACTGTTCCAGTTAAATGCGTGTTCAATCTCTTAAGACTAGCAGCTGATTCCCGCCATAAAGCCGTCTGATTTCTTCACGAACAACGGATTGGAGCATTCTTTTGACAGGATCTTACTCAGTCTGGCGGAATCTCTTCAGGCTTCGTTGTTGTGGCAGTAATCTACACAGGAATGCTTCTTAGCCTCTCTGATAGATTGTTTGTAGTCTTACTATATTCTTAGGCAAGCTTTCTATGGTTGCCAGTATTTGCTTAGAGATGTTGTAAGTCTCTCTGGTCAGCCTACCACGGAAGGTAGGTAGAAGGTAGGGAAGGTAGGCTTTCTTGCTAAATCTATATGGACACGAGCCTTTGTCAGCCGTTTGAAAAGCCTTAACGAAAGTACTTACCTCTGTGTCAAGAACGGTTTGGGGCTTAAGTTAGTCTGGATTCTTGACAACCAGGTTGAATTCCAGCCAGTCGATTCTTCAAGGGTTTCTGAAGGAAATGAGACCCTCCGTCTTGAGAGCCACATCAAAAGGTGTCCACTTGTGTTTTGAGAATGATCTCATGGAATTAGTGCCAGTTTATGGAGAGAGTGATGTACACTCATGCTCATAGAATGATAGTATAGATGCGATAATGAAGAACCTGCTGTCTCACATCTCGTTCCTTCCATTCCTTCCATTACAGGTTATACTCTCCACTGTTCGACATATCGATAAACTATTTTCTTGCTCTTTAGCAGTTTTAAAATATTTCAAGTTCATTCAGCAATTGCTACGGCAAGTACTTCCTTATCGCATATGTGGCTTAATTGTATGAGCATGAGTGTATATGACGTCATCCCTGCCATTGAAGACTATCCTTACTCCAGGCATGACCCTTATTTCATAAAACGAGTTTATTTTTAATTTTGAAGTCAAAAAAGTACTCACCCAATTCGTTAATCTCAGAGATGTCCCATAACGCGTGAAGTCTGTGTTAACGTTCCAATCCATCATCAGGTTGGTTCTTCCCTTTGAGATATTCGCTAGTGCTTCATGGACTTCTGCCAGCGGTGCTTGTCAGCTGGGTGCCATGTAAAACGATGCGTTGAGGAGGTCGCCTTCTATATCTTGACCAATTGATATCGCTTCCGATTTTCCCCCACTGCAGACCCTTTGGGAAGTATTGACAGGCAAGCCTTATAACTCAGCGTCAACCCTCAGCCTCAGCCACAAAATTCATATAACTCAGCGGCAACGCTCAGCCTCAGCCACTGAAGCCATAAAAGTCTGCAAACTGCTAACCTCTCCACCCTCGACTGAAGCAACGTATAAAGACCAGCTCACTTTGTGCTGAAGACATTGATCCAACCCACCGTCGACATTGATCGAATCCACATTAGACTTCATGGCACTAGGAGAACGCCTACAGCCAACAACAGCCATCACACAGTCCACAGTCACCGCAAACCAATCGATTGAACACATGTCAAGAACTCAGTTGTGACTGACGATTTCAGCCGCCGCCGGTCTGGAGAAGAATTGAAAACCAAGTGACATCAATCATTCTCGTCAAACTCTTGGCCCTTAGGCTGAAAAGTCGGAATGTTGCCACCACCGTTAGATGAAAAGAAGGAGGAATCAGAGTATTTGGGGGTACCTCCAGGGCATCTGATGCCACGGCATTTATTCTCAAGTAGGAGAACAATTGTTGTGTGGGCGGGAGTTATAAATTGACGTGGTTTCTTTTTCTATTCCATTCATGTACAGTTCCATTGTGGCCGCTTCTTTTTACTGTGTCCCTTGGAGCCTAGAGGCGTAGTGAGTTAAAAGCTCTGAAGCAAATTTTATTCATTGAACGATGTGCTTTGACTGTGAACACATAGCAACCCACCATCAAGCTGCAACAAATAAACATGCAACCATCCTCGGAAGTGGCCACAAGGACAAACACAACAAAGTCACGCCCCGTTAACTGCACACTCCATCAAGAAGTCTTCTCAATTTAACGACCGAAGTCAATTAGCGCACAAGCCAGACGAAGAACAAATTGCCAAGTTTATAGCCCAGTTAATCACGCCAGAGATACCCACGACGCCTAAACAACTTTCTATTTCACAGCCCGGCTTCAGAACTGGCTCTAATCAGACAGCTCGGCAGGTTTCAATTGAATTTACATAATCGCTGGGAAATGCACATTGCTCTCATATGGAATGGTTCAGAGAACATCTCAATCGAAGGAATCGATCGGCCAGCATAGCACCCTCGCCAGAGGTGTCCACTTAAGATGCTGACCCCACGATGATCTGATGATTCGAGATGGCCAGATGGCGAGATGGCGAGAAGGCGAGAAGGCGAGATGGCTTGATTTCGAGTTCGTAGCAACAGCACACATCCGAAAGGAGGATGGATACTCGATGCTCGCATGTGGCAACAACTCCGACAGCCGATTGCATCGCGGAGATCATTATCTACACAGAGTCTTGGATTAATTTATGCGATTCCGAGACACCATCTGGTTGCGGACTAATTGCTGGATTATTAACGATGAGTTCAGATCATTTCGCCACCAGTACTCGACGGCCAGAGAGACGGTCGTCGGTGGTGTCGGCCAAGACTGCCAAGATTGACGAGACAGCAGCGATAGCACGTAATTGGCATTACAACTTGAATTGAATATTCAGACACCTAAAGAGGCGGACTGAACCGGGCGTGTAATCAAATGGAGATCTGGGGGTTTGTTTATTGGCTGTGGCACGGGGAGCGAATGGATTCACATGAAATGGAATGCTTCACATGAGATGACAAAACGAGCGAACATTAAAACGAACACAAGCGAAGACTGCATGAAGGCAGGGGGCTGAGGGCCGATGGGAATTTATGCATTAGCATTGAATGCGAGAAGATGCGGCAGAGCTCACGTGTTGGCAGCGAGGTGCTCTTCTCCTAACGAAGGGAACAGATTTCATGGGCTGTCGATGGGCTGTGGCTCGGTCTGATCGACGGATTTTAGCGGGAGGATTGTTTGAAGGTACAGTGGCGGGTCCAAGGGCAGGCATTTAAGGAAGATGATATACGTTATACGTTTACATTCCGAGGGAGCAAACTTAATCCCTTCCTGACGACTGAATGGCGCAGTTGGTAGAGTGCCTGCTCCTGGTTAGCGGGGTTCCCGGTTCGAATCCAAGTGAAAGCAAAGTTAGTACGCTTTAATCTAGTTTCAAAATCTGGTCCAGTCACCATTTGCCACCAAATTAATAGCACTGTCACTGCAGTGGTCAATCAGAGGTTAGTAGTCTGACTGTGGGTATCACAATGGACCAACATGGTCTAAGTGCACTGGTGAATTCTCTAGCAGCCCCCTACCTAACCTAACCTAATCCCTCCCTCTTTTCTTCCAGTTTTCGCAATCGGAAGCTGGCCACCCATGGAGTTGTCTCAACTCAATTTCTATGAAGTTCCTCCAATGTTTCTTAGTTTTAAAAACCAGTTTCCTTCCATCTTCCTTTTGAGAAAAATCATTTCAGTCCTCGAAGCCCCACTTGCCTGGCAACGCTTCCAAAAGTTTAATACACTTCCCACCGCACAGCGACATATGCAAACACACAAAAAATGTGAGAGAGATAGAGAGAGAGGGAGAGCGCTTCAAAGAAGTCTCACGGCAACTTACCACACCATCAAGCAGTCGCCGATCAGCTGTTTGCCGTTGTTCGTAAAAAAGAGAAAGACTCGCACACACAAGGCGACGTGCCTTATGGCCATTCCATGCATTTCCATTCAATTCACCCGCACTTTCATGAAAAAAAAAAACACTCGAGTCACCTGAACACCATCACAAAATGATCATCATCTCCCCCATCGACCACCCGCCCACACCTCCCCCTCAATAGACAACGGAACAGCTGTCAATTGACGTGTGGAATTGTCTTGGTCTTGGTTTCTTGATTCATTCAGCTGCAAGCCAATCAAGCGTGGGCCCTGGTGCATGCCAACTGCTGCCGCTGCTGTTGAAGAACCCATCGCAACCGGAGATGTGAGACTCCATCGACTCGTCGCCGTGGTAGTGGTAGCGGAAGCTCTCAATGAGGCCCCACCGCGCCAGAGAGCCACAGTCGCAATAGTGAGAGTCTTTAAGAAGTTGGCCTGTTGTCTGGTCTGGTCGGGTCTGGCCTGGTGTCTGGGTATAGAGGAGGTTCGTTGGCTGAGAGAAAACGATCAGTGATCAGTTGGCAGTCATCGGTAGCGGTTGGCTTAAGGTTTTCAATTCGATCGCAAGAAGGTTTCAAATCGTTTTTTTTTTCTCCTCTTTTTTTTGGGTTTTCTGTATTTTTCCGTTTTCTTCGCGTTCTTTCGGGGGGAGTTTGACGGGTTTTTTTTTTGTTCCGTTTTAATTCTTAATCACGCAGTGAAAAGCGCCTGTAACGGAACAAAATTGGCACCATCACCGGTACGAAAAAGATTGACGTGTCGGATATTTTTCCTCTCTCGGATTTTGTCTATGCTTGGATTTCTTCTTCATCTTCTGTTGCTGCTTCTGCTGCCGCTGCCTTTCCCTCGGTCGATTGCAACAGCAAGAGGAGACGCACAGCCGAAAACAAAAAGAAAAACAAATAATTGTTGTAACTAAACGAAAAGCAGGGGGCGCAGAGGAAGATGAAGAAGAAGAAAACGAAGGTGGTGCACATCCGCACATTATGTGCTAACGCCTTTGAAAACGGTGTACATCCGAGTATCTGTGCGAGTAACTTAACCTAAATGCAAAAAAACTAACCGAGAAGCAGATGACGGTTACGTGGGGCTGGGTGGAAAGGGGGAAATTAGAAAAGCATTGCTTCGGTACGGGCCACAGTGATTCTTTTTGTTGTGTTTTCTTGTCGGAAACTCGGTCAGTTTCAGTTATTTTCGCTTTCGAAGATGTATCTGTGAGAGAGTGGTGCAAGAGAGAGCGAGCGAGCGTGGTATCTCAAAAATATGTTGGAACGAACCACCAATACCACGCAACAACTTCATTTACATCATCATCATCATCATCGTCGTCACCATCATCGTTGTAGCCGTCGTTTGCGTCGTCGTCGTGGTCTTGGTCGTTGTTGGCGTGGTTGTGGATGTCGTTGCTTTCCATGTCGAAGTGGAAGTTGTCTTGCGAATGCGTTTGGTAACAGTGCGCGGGTGAAAATCAAACATGTGAAAGTTTTTCCGCGGTGAAAATCCGGGACAGAATTTGTTGTGTCAGAATCGACACACGTGCTGGAGTGTGTATTGATGTTTCATTGAGGGTCTATTTTTAGCCCCAACTCCGTCGAACAATCTGCTGTAATTGTGTGCGTTTCTGCGCGGGTGGTGTGTTAACGTGCAGCTCTTGTGAATCATTCGGTTTTTCTTGGTTTTGTTTGGAAATCATTTTGGTTGAACTGTGAACTGTGGTGTCAGTTGGTTAGGGACACAAATTGAAACTCTTTGGCTCCTTCCACAAGGTTTGTGTTTAAAAACTAGTCTGTTAAAAATAGACTCAAAGTGTGCTGTAGGTTCTGCAAGTTACGAATTGGTTTTTGGCCGAAGCTAGTGGCGCTAGTGTCTGGGGTGGACCCGGGAATCAGCCAACAAGCCTCTCCAGCCAGTTGGCATGATCTTTAGCCAGGTGACTCCGATTTTGCACGCCAATCTTCTAGAGGGCCTTTTCCACTTGTGTGCGCCATTGGTTTCGTAGGCGTTGTCTCACAGGTTCGGAGTCGATGTGTCGTCCATGCACTCTCCATGGCCAAGCCATCTAAGGCGTTGTCCACGATCTCAATGACCTTGTCGTCTTAGGCGTTGATTCCGTCTACAAAAATACACTGGCTGCAAACAATCTGTTTCCCACTGAATCAGTCTATCGTATTGCCTCCGATCAGCGCCGTAACTAAGGCGGTGCCAGCTGTGCTCAGGCACAGGGCGTGAGCCCAGGAGGGCGCACAATGACCAGGACCAACTTCAATTACCAGCATACGAGGGCACAAATAAAGAACCTCGCGCCGGGAGCCCAAAAGACTACACTGAGGCACTGCCTCAGACCTTCGCCCTCGTCGGTTGAATCTTCTTCAGTACTCTTGTTTGTCGATTAAGAGTACCGTCGGAGCATAGAAAATCAAACAAAAATCCTTTTCAAGTTCCTTACATCACGGGGCTAGAGGCATTCCAATCACCTTCAGTCTCCTCTCTCCACCTTCAGTCTCAGCTCCAAAAGTCTTTTCTCACTCCTGTCACCCCTCACCCACCTCATCCAATCGTCTCTTCATCCTCTGCACCCGTACATCCACATAACGTTCGAGTCCAGTCTTGCACCACAGTCTCGGCGAACGGCCAGCCGTCTGATGGCAAAATTATATTTAATGATGACGATTATTGATTGTTGAATAGGTGTAGTGACTCCTTGTGTGGACAGCTTGAGTAGATAATGTTTTTTTTTTTTTTTTCGTTTTGCCTTCATCCAGGCGCCCACTACTGACAAAACAAACACATTTTTCCACCCATAAAAAGTGTTAAGCCATTAGAGTGAATGTCTGCGCCTCAACTTCACGGATAATAGCGTAATTGTGGTGTTGTCGGGTGAAGTAATTGTATCACTGAAGTGATCGTTTGCTTTCCAACCGGACAAGTGCTTCTTCGAGTGGCTTGTCTTTAGGTCTTCAAGTTTGAATGACTTTCCCTAATTTGTGCACACACTTGTGGATTTTTAGAGTTAGTGTGGGTTTGCCCAGCGTGATGGATAAACTTTACTGAATCTGAATCTGAATCCGAAGCTGAACCTATGATTCATAGAATTGTCCTTTGTTTAGTCTTGAGTTCCTGGTGAATCTGCAGCCACGTCAGGTTGACTTCCGTATATCACGTTCTTCCCCAGACTTTAATTGCTTTGCCCATTAATAAACAACTAGCCATTTTATGGGGCCACAGCTTCGGGGACCGATTCATCTCGTCATCGCTGCTGTGCTACAGAATCGTGTGTGTCTTATCGTAAACTGCTTAAGCACTATCTTGCCTTCAATTCATTAAAACGCTGTTAAAGCCATCGTCTCACAGTTAAATTGACTTCAAATTGACTGTAATTGCTTTATCTTGGCTTGTATCATGATGTTTGTTTTCGAATTCGGTGAGAATTTGCAAGTTCTCAATTCCAGCTGAAATCTCTCGTTCTTGTGCTCGCTTCCTGAAATACAGACAGTCTTATTTTTAGAGTTCTGTGATCGCGATTTCGGTTGGAAACGAATTGCCTCTCACTTTTTGAATCGTAAGCGTCCTCGTAAAGATCTAATCGTTGCATGACAGCACTGACTTTCATACAAAATGGTGTAGATTCATTTCGATGAGGTGTTGCATAATTTGTGAGCTTTTGCAAGTGACTCATGGGATTAATTTAAACGATTGAAATTGAAGGCACTCGTCGCGAAGGCCACTTTTGAACAGTCTTAACTTGAACTTGCCTTTGTTGGTGGCCTGTTTGGCTTGAATCCTTGTGTTTCGTATGGAATTTTCGATAGCTTATATCTCGAGAACGAAGCGAACATTCACGATTTTTTCAATGTAGAAAAATCGACATCTGTAGGGTTTCTGGCGGTTCCTATGGAATCTTCGCCAGCTTATATCTCGAGAACGGTGCGTCCTAGAACAAAAAACCTGTACATAATTTTTGTAGCTTATGACTTGATCTAGAGGATGGAATTGGAAAATTCACAAATTTACCGTTATTTGGGCAAATTTTTGAAAAAAACAGGGAAATTTGTTTCTCTGGCGTAAATTGTATGAAATTTTACATCGCTTTCAAAGGAAGGTCGATCTGAATTGTTGCTCTTAACGTGAATTGACATTGTGCAAGTTTTCATCACAGCCAATCACCGGCAAGGCTATAATTAAAATTCTTTTCCCCCACAAAGTGCCTTATCCTTTAAAAATGAAACCCTTATAACGGTGAATTTGTCCTTTCTCCAGCCCCATCCTCTAGATCAAGTCATAAGCTACAAGATCGTTCTCAGTCACTTTGCTGTAGGACGCACAGTTTTTGAGATATGAGCAAAGTTAGACCAACATTCACGATTTTTTCAATGTAGAGAAATCGACATCTGTAGGGTTTCTGGCGGTTCCTATGGAATATTCGCCAGCTTATATCTCGAGAACGGTGCGTCCTAGAACAAAAAAACCGCACATAATTTTTGTAGCTTATGACTTGATCTAGAGGATGGAATTGGAAAATTCACAAATTTACCGTTATTTGGGCAAATTTTTGAAAAAAACAGGGAAATTTGTTTCTCTGGCGTAAATTGTATGAAATTTTACATCGCTTTTAAAGGAAGGTCGATCTGAATTGTTGGTCTTAACGTGAATTCACATTGTGCAAGTTTTCATCACAGCCAATCATCGGCAAGGCTATAATTAAAATTCTTTTCCCCCACAAAGTGCCTTATCCTTTAAAAATGAAACCCTTATAACGGTGAATTTGTCCTTTCTCCAACTCCATCCTCTAGATCAAGTCATAAGCTACAAGATCGTTCTCAGTCACTTTTCTGTAGGACGCACAGTTTTTGAGATATGAGCAAATTAAGACCAACATTCACGAATTTTTCAATGTAGAAAAATCGACATCTGTATGGTTTCTGGCGGTTCCTATGGAATCTTCGCCAGCTTATATCTCGAGAACGGTGCGTCCTAGAACAAAAAACCTATACATAATTTTTGTAGCTTATGACTTGATCTAGAGGATGGAATTGGAAAATTCATTCATTCAATTTCCCTTTATTTGGGCAAATTTTTGAAAAAAACAGGGAAATTTGTTTCTCTGGCGTAGATTGTATGAAATTTTACATCGCTTTTAAAGGAAGGTCGATCTGAATTGTTGCTCTTAAAGTGAATTCACATTGTGCAAGTTTTCATCGCAGCCAATCACCGGCAAGGCTATAATTAAAATTATTTTACCACATAAAGTGCCTTATCCATTGAAAATGATACCCTTTTAACGGTGAATTTGTCCATTCTCCAGCCCCATCCTCTAGATCAAGTCATAAGCTACAAAATCTGCCTCAGTCACTTTGCTGTAGGACGCACAGTTTTTGAGATATGAGCAAAGTTAGACCAACATTCACGATTTTTTCAATGTAGAAAAATCGACATCTGTAGGGTTTCTGGCGGTTCCTATGGAATCTTCGCCAGCTATATCTTTGTTTCTCTGGTGTTTGGTATGTATGTTTTTGGCTGCTCATATCTTGAGAACGATGCACACTGAGTCAATCAATCACAAAATGTTTTCTTTTGTAATTTTTGTCTTATATAATTTGGTCCGATGGGCCGTATATAATGCAAGATACAGATTACTTAAGCCATCTGTTGGAAAAGTAATTGATTTCTTTTTACTACACCTAAACATGCATTGGATCTCGGAGTAAGATTAGTCATAAGAGAGCGAACGTAGAATCGAACAGGTAGAGTAGTCATACCGCTTCCATTCATTCTAGAAAATCTCTTTGGACGCCTTCAAGAAAAAGCTGTCAGTCACTTACTTCCAGCGTATATTCACCCTGTCCGCCAAACCTATTCCTATTCAGTTCAGCTCGGTGGATCCTCTTAATTGCACCTTTCCTCAGAGCACCAAAAAAAAAAAAATTCCATCGCTCAGTGTCTTCCACGAAGTCAAACTGTCCCTCTCACGGAGTTAGCAATTATAAGCTAAATGGCATTGTCAATGTTCCATTTTCGCATTTGTGTCTCATTCAAAATGTCATTGACATCGGCGGAGTCAGCCCACAAACGGCAATTGGCACCGCACCGCACAGCTCCGAGGAACAGTGGGACGAGAGCATGCATCTTAATAACTACGTCGGCTCGCATAAACATACGCTAGACACAAAATTTAATTAAAAATCTAAAGAAACTCCATCCAAGCAGTATAATTGCACAAAAGTGAATTTTAATGATGACCCTATCCCCCGTGCCCACCGTCGGACCATCTAATCAGCAAGCTAATCCGAAACAAACATAATCGACTTACTTAGACGGTTTTCTCCCAAAGATTCGTGTGAATAGCTTCATCTTGGGTCTTGCTGGCTTGCGCAACCCGCACAGACAATGTCTGAGCGTACGTGCGATGGTGATTGTTTTCCTCGTTTTTTTCGGTTTCATCTTCTCGTCGGGAGATGCAATAAAAGTTCGAGCATCGCAAAATCGAAAACAAGATTCTGCCGAGCGAGGAGGCTGTATGTTAATTGGCAGTGTTTTTGGATAATTTCCAAAGAATCTTTAGCAGATTGTATTGTTCGCGTCAGATGATAGCTCCTCTCGCGTGGCAAAGGTGGCGAGAGGAGGAGGATCGCAGCACACTTGAATCGAAGTCGTTTCGTTTCAGATAGAATCGAGCTCATGAATATTTGTCAGTGAATTTATCTCGAGTGGGGTTGGATTCGGCAACAGCAGGTGTGCTTTTCGGATTCTGAACTGTGAAAGGGGAAAAAAAAATATAAATCAGGCTATCGGACGAGGGAAGCTGCTTTGTCACGCGGTGATTGATGGTCGCGGAGTTGTTTTGTGTGTGTGCCTCTTTCCGAGGGTGATGCATATTCATGTTTAGTCATTTATGCGGCGACGGCAGGAGTAGACAATCTCTTTGGTGAGTGATTCAGGTGGTTGAATTTAGAACTTCGTTTAGCCTTGCTGAAGATGACTCAGGCCGGGCAAGGTGGTCAACAGAGGTGACTAGTTGTTTTGGGCTGGGCTGGTTTAGAGCACACTGAAGGTCAACTTGAGTGAAGGTGAATGTGCCCTCTGTGGGGAGACCGCAGACTTGTAGTCGCCAGACATTTTTGTTGCTTGTTCATAGAGACCTCCTTTTGGAAGTCATACTATAGCTCGGCCAGTCTTTTTCATGTTTCCAAGCAGACCTAGCAACGAATTTATCTGATCTTGCTTGTGCTAGATGAAGCTGAAACGGGAGAGCCAGAGTCCTTCACTCACTTGATCTAGTCCAGCACTTGTCAGAGCAAGGAAACGAACTCTAGGCAAACTCCCTTGGATTTCTCGGCGTCCACTCTGGACATCAAATAATTTGCTTTCTTAAACGCCATCAACATTCAGAGCTGTGTTTTCAAAACGGCACTAAGTCAGAATTGGGTCCTTAAAGAACTACGACCTCACACACACCCAGTCGAAGTGCCTGAATCTCCCAAGGGAATAGAGGGATGCCGATGTCATGTTGGAATTGTTGGAATACGCATCGTTTGTCCCTCGTTCCAGACCGATTCGAGCCTCTGCCAACTCATTGTGAGCAAATACTCAACCAATCAGGTCTATCAGCGTTCACAAACCAACGGATTCACAAATAAATTCTACGGATTTCTGGAGTATCGTGCCTCCAGCGTTGGCCTGTGAGTTATTCTATGACTTGATCAGAGAACTTGGGCTGGCTTGCTTTTGCTCCATGTGATGCTACCACTCAACCGAACTCTAGACTTGGTCCATGCGCATGATCTAGAGCTCGACTTATACTCAATCACCTTCTCCTTCGTGCGAATGATTTCAATAGAAGCCGACTCGCCCTTCGAACACCTAACCACATGCTCTCGCCAAACTGGCATTTCCTCCTCAGCTTCTCCCATCAAGCGTTTGACCTCTGCCCAGACCAGAGAATAATAAGAAGTCTATTTCTGGCACTCCCTTCCAATCGACCAGCTGTCTCCTGTTGAAGATTGATTGCCAGCCACACTCACAACATTCTCCATGAAATTCGCCCTAAGCTCGCTATCTGTTTTGACATGATTGACATCACGTCAATTCTTTCCATCCATCGAACCCGCCTCACAACCACCTCTCGCAGCAGCATCTGTCATTCTTTCACGTCACAGCTCGTCTTCTCTGCATCTTTAATTACACACGTCGCCCCCCCGTCCCCATCCCCCTGCAGCGTCAGCCATCCAAACCGGAACTCACATTTAGCCAAGAAAACAAAACTCAATTCGAAAACAAACAAACCCACCGAACATGAAACAATCGAAACAAAGTATCTACGTATCCATCGGTTGTGTCTAATTCTAAAATTGGTGCTCCAATATGCAAATCACGCCTAATGGCCAAGCAGCCGACGTACGTACCGACGTGTATCCAAGTGTCCTCTCGTGTCGGTGCTAACCGATCGACTGGTACAGTTCTATCTGGCCGAAAAGCAATCGTCATCACTCCGCGTTGCCATTGAAAAGTCTAACCTCAAGATCACTTCACCCGGGCTAGCGAGCGAGCGGCTGCAGGGAACGGCCGCCAGACGAGCGTGCCGAGATGCTGCTGTGATATGCCATCAACCGATCGGGGGGCGGGAATGTCTGCCAAAAAAAAAAATGCTTAAAGTTCATCGCTGTGGTCGATGGTTGTTGTGCGCGTTGTATTCCCAAAAACCAGAAATGCTCTTGCTTGTGACTGGGCTGCTGCTTTCGAGCCGGCACGGCGAACTCCAACAGTGTCTGGGGTGAAATGAGATAAAAAAAAAAAAACTGCGAAGACGAGACGGGATTTGAAATCAAGAAAGTAGCCAAGCACAGCCGCAGAACTGGTCTGGTTGGCATCGGCATCGGCAACCAGTACGTGCTACTATCACAATCCGTCAATTTATTTTAACATTCCGAGAGACGACGAAACTATGCGCACGCTTGTGGTTGTTGGTCGATT
The DNA here is from genome assembly GCA_964034865.1 of Eristalis intricaria. Taxonomy (NCBI): domain Eukaryota; kingdom Metazoa; phylum Arthropoda; class Insecta; order Diptera; family Syrphidae; genus Eristalis; species Eristalis intricaria. Next base: position 6,860,757 of record OZ035877.1, on the reverse strand, counting down.
CGGTTCGATTCGGTTTCGTTGGTCGTTGGTCGTTGGACGAGTTGCTACGAATAGAAAGTAAAAGATTTGAATGTCTGCTTGTCGCGCTTCGAACCGACGATCGGCTGAGGTGGGCCGACGGATGGTCGAATGGATTACATATGCGCAAGTGGAAGACCATAAATCTGTGGGGATTTAGGCGTTTTTTTTTTGTGTGTGTAGCGCCAAAATCATGATACGCGCTTCGACCGTTTCGGGGCTGACTTTGGTCGCGTAAATCTTAACACTTTGCAGTGGCAGTGAGTGGTGAAAGCCGACATAATGCGGATTAGTTTCAGCGGAATTTATTGCTGTTGAAGATGAGGGCGGACTCGGAACGCCTCCTCTTGGAGGTTACTCTGTCACTCAAACCAGAGGAGGGATGTGCTGGTTCGCCTGAGTCTGGGTTGGAGTAGGATTTGTCTTACAACAGCTTCTGTCCCTGCTTCTAATCTTCAAGAGCTCTACATCAGAATGTAAGCTCATTCGAGACTCGAATGTATTCACATTTCACTTGACTGAATTAAACCCAAGATCACCTTCAGTCTTCCATTGGCCTCTCTTTCAGGATGTCCGCCTGAGTATGGTTCTGGAGGACAGCCATTCAACAACTGTCTTATGCAATCCATTGTGCAATGGAGTAATTTGTAGAAGCACAACGCGAGCTTGGAAAATTCTCGTTGCTTGTGCAAAGCCCACTCCCCTCCTCCACCCAGTAAGACTCATTCTGTCACAAATCACTTGTCACCTTGTCCCCCACCGTTCGGTGTCACATTTCCACTTAGTCACCGTAAGCACCTCAAGCGGTTCATCGTCCATCAAGTAGCCAAATAACTCGCCTCACAAGGCCAGCACTTGAAAGTCACTAACTGAGTCACCAGAAGAGCATTCGAAAAAAAATTCCATTCCACATACGCACGAGTGTCCGCCAAACAGCTGAACACGAGTTCCACCAAAAACCAGACCAAGTCTTCTTTCATTTCCAACCAGCGAGCGACTCATCGGCAATCACCTTCGAGGGCGGTCTGACATTTTTCTTTCCACATTTAGTCACGGTCCTCCGGTGCTCCGTCCACGTGCCGCATAATTAATACTCACAACCCGGGCATTTCCATTCAGTCCGTACAAGCAGACCGGAGTGTGTTCCTCCGCCCATTCTTTGTCATCGCGGCTTGTCCGGCTTTCGCAAGACAAGACACCCCGTGAATAGATTTGTCATTAATTACCCTCCAGCCCGTTTCGTGTTTTGGATTATCTATCTCGCGTTCCGTTCTTCAGACGAGACAGACTCGGTAACTTGCGGTCACTTCCTCCAATTGTATCTCAAACTCCGTTCCTCCGTGGCTCGAAGAAGACGTAGTTTTTTCGGTATTAATGGCGTATTTATTTTGAATTTGATCTTTTGCAGTGAAAATTTGAGAAAAAAATGCTGAACGAGTGAAGATCGCCACAAGAGAGAGAGAAAGAGAGAGAGAGTTCCAAGAACAAGATCAAGTTTTAACGTCGATTCTAGTGAAATGCGTTGTTGAAGTGATCGACAGTGAGTGAAAGTGAAAAAAGGAAATCAAGGATATCTAGTGTGAAGGAAAATACGAAATGAGTGTCGCAAGGACGCCCCAGAGAGGGGGTCTGTCATCGGCCACGTCGTCTACTCTAAGGACTAACAGTATGCAGAAGTTGCTGGTGACTTTTGGGATTATCGTTGTCATCTGCCTGGATGTCAGTTGCTATGGTGAGTTTTATTTATGTGAACAGTGGTGATGGGTTGTCTTAGTCTAAGCTTTAAGTTGTTCTTAAATTTTTCAAAAATATTTCGGGGGTCACGGGATGTATCTTTTGTCGTAAGACGAATGACATCATCTACTGATCTTGTCGTTGTCAATCAATCATTCTGATTGATTTTAAGACATATGTAGCAAACACGAGATCTCAGCTTCTTTCTGATTCTCGGTCTTTAGTCACAAGTTTCATTAGTTTGGGAACTCTGGTGTCCGTACGATCGGTGGCTTGTTCGACTACAGAAGGATTGATCTTGGCAAGGAAAACCGCCTCAAAACGTCAAGATCAATGATGATCATGAGACCACCATTAGCTCATGTCCAGTGTCAGATCTAGTTGTACACAAGTTTGATTTGCCTTATAAATCTGGTGTCGATCGTCGTTGGTCTTGTGATCTTGTGACGGTGCGGATAGGAGTTCCTCTTTCAGAGCCTGTTGCCACTAAACGCAAATGCCAGACTGAGACTTCTCCCATCTAGGCTGGAGGTCTTTAAACACAGCTCTGGATTACTCAGACTCAGAAACTCTTCCATTGTAATGCCAGGCATCAACCTACATTTACTGGAACTTATTGGCCTTCCGGGGGAAGACTAGCAGGCGCTTCTGCGATGAGGAGGTCTCTCTTCATCAGCACCGAATAAATGCTACCGCTGATCTTAGCAAACTCTAGACAAGTGGGCAGAGGAAGTGATCTGCGGTGTCATCGCTTTCCTCACAGGAGTCGCAGAGGGTTGCATTGTTAATCCCAGGCACACTTCGGGGTTTGGAGAAGGTTTAGTGGTCCCTTAGTACTCCGGTAAGTCGTCTGTAGTATTTTCTGTCAAGGATAATAAGAAATCCGCTATTTCTGGGAGCATGCGCTTGGTCTGTCTGCACCCTGTAGAGTCATGCCACCTCTGATTGTGTTCTTGAGAGGTCCAGCTATCCATGGAAGCCTTGCTCGCTTGGACCGACACAAGTTTACCTAACGAGGTGTCCAGTCTAATGTTGCCGCTCTCCACGATGGTGCCAGCTCCTGGTCGTGGCGCCATTCGTGAATATTCGACAACATTCCTTTCCTGGCTCAGATTCTGTTCAGAGCCAGACTTTAATGACTAGTCAGTGAGACGTCTCATAAAATTCAAATTTGTTTGTTTCTGCCAGTGATCCTCTCTACTCAGTCGATTCCTACTTCCTTTCGACTTCCATCATCGATGCCAACTCAGAGCTCTCCAAATGGGATAAAAATCGATTGCTGCCATTTCTGTCAAGGCCTTCACAACTTTGTCCATCATCCCAAAGCCGCCTACTCCCCACTTCCACAATTGGGAAGCATCTGACGTCTCGAACTTCGAGGTCTTTGGTGACATTTTCGTTGTTAATTACCAAATGCAGACACAACCTCCATTCCATTGATCCATCGAACCGCCAAATGTCATGCCAGATTCAATCACCATTTGGGATTCCCTTCACCATAGATGGCACCAGACCCCGCAGCAATTCTCTCCAAGAGTTGAATACACTCATTAGGCTGGTTGGCATTGTTTCCTGCGCCAGTCCATCGATCCAAAAGCGATCACTCCAAATGCCAAGTCGATTCCGAAAACCGACTAATTAGAGTTTCAAACGAATCGATAGCCCCAAGCCACTGTCGCTGCTAATTAGTAGTTTTCACCTCGTTTTCATGCCGTTCTCTCTCTCTCTCTCTCTCGCGCCCCTCAGCATCATAGCTGTCAAAAATCATTTTCACTTGTCTGCCAAAGTTTGCTGCCAACAAATTATGACCAAATTTGAAGGCACTGTGCTGCTGCGGCGTACATACCGCCAGACAGAGAGTGCAATGGAAGCAGACTGTGAGCTGTGAAGCCTTAGAGCGCAAGTCGTGCTTCGTTTTCAATCCAATTAAATTGAGTAACAAAAATGCGAACGTTTTACCATTTTCGAGATACAAAGATTGCACCTTGAGATACGTACGTAGTCGCACACATCTGTGGGATTGGTGAGAGGTGACTCGGCGATACATTCACTCTCTCCCTCTCTCCTCGTCGGGCTTTTCTCACTCTAGCCGCTGCACCTGCTCTGGTGATGGTTCTGATGGCTATGGGCTGTGAGTGTGTTTTTTTGATTTTAATTAGAAACTTGACATTACGTTTATAGCGCTGTGAGAGGTCGTATTGCGTGACATTTGGAGGCAGTCGCTAGGCAGACTGCAGGAGGAGTGGTTTCGAAGAATCGCTTTGTTTACTCATTGCCAATGAGAGGGTGATTGCTTGGTTTCTCTGTTGAATGGAAACAGATTGAGCAATGGACCAGATTGGGCAGTCAACAGTTCTCGGAATGACTGCCTAGAGCTGGGCGAGCATTTCTTAGAATCCAGTTTCGATCTACCTCTCTCTGTCTCGGATTTCGACTACCGGTCTTTCTTGTTGGCCCGGCCACCGATTTCACTGGCGACACTCTCCTCAGCTTCGAGTGATAATTGAGACATTTCCCACAAGAGTTTTCCCAAACCGGCAGCTGCCACTTCACCACTTCGTCGGAATCCACGCACCGCGCGCACTCCTTGTCTCACAATCGCCCGCCGAAACAATGTTTATCCCGTGAGATGCTGGTGTTGTTTTTTTTGTTTTCTGTTTTCTTTGCCACTGTGACTGGCTTCATTATGTGGCGAATGCATTTGACAAATGAATTGACATGAATACCGGGTGTCGGTGGGGGTCTCCATGCCCAGGCATCCATCTGTGGGGGGACAAGACACTCATACGCGGATGTTGGCACTCGAATTATGACAAAAAACACAACAATAACCTCACGATTAATGTCTTATGGGCTGTGAGTGATTGTGTGTGCAGAGATGGGATGACTGTGCTCGTTTTTCACTGTGTTCGTTGTGCGTGTGTATGTGTGTGTGTGCTTCGGGAAAGTTAATAGGATTTTAATGGATCGCCATACACCCGACTAATGGTATTGATTTATCCGCTCTGGCGACTTGAGATGATTTTACTTTTGGATCGCAACAAACGCAAATGACTGCAACGCGGATGTTGCTTGCTATGCAATTAGAATGGGAGCCATGCGCGGGGTTTTGTGAAGATATTCGTTTCCTAGAAGCTGTCGAAAGAAATAGTGGCTCGGATTCTTTTGAAATGCCAATTAAAAGTGCTTGTGGGCGGGTGTTTGGCAGCCCATTAGAACGAGAGCAGGGGTTATGCGAGCCGTGGTTTGCGAAAACTTCCTGTCGAACCACAAGCGGAAGTCTTTGCAAGCAACTTTCTTGAATGCTTAGATCGCTGAGTTAACAGAGAAAACAAGCAAATGGCTAGAAGGCACAAGAAAGCCAGCACTACAGCTCAAACGGTCACTCTGTATGCTCAGACTAAGCTGGCCTGCATTGAGGACAATCATGGGCTTCATGATGTGATGATCATGGGCTTCACGATGTGATGATCATGGGCTTCATGATGTATCTAGAATAAATGTCAACAATAAATTTTGGGGGTCTACTGGCATTAACGCCTTATGACGCTTTCACAAAGGCCATAATATGGGCCTATGACATTTCTAAATGAGACAGACGGCCATATGGCTCCAGACCCTTCACTGGTCGTGGAGCCATTCGTGAAGATTCGACAATATTCCTTTCCTGGCTCAGATTCTGTCTAGAGCTAGACTTTGCTGTCGAGGGAAGGGCCAAACAAAAGCTGTTATTGTTCGCATTTCTAACTGGGACGTATACCTTTTCATTGCCCTAGTCTTTCGCATGACCTGGAGCCCATTCCAGTTTTAACCCGTTTCCTTCTTTGCCAGCGTGTCAAGTTTTTCGTGGCGTTCCCAGACCGAGCTGGAGGCGAGCTTAAAGTACTCCCTGTCAATTTGAGAGTAGATTTCTATTGTTGATGCAGTGTGCAGCTTCATTTATGGCAAAGAGTTCAGCTGGGAAGATTGTGAGGAGAGGCATGTGTCTAGATGCGCCTCTTCCTGCTCCACATTCCTCATTCCACCCGTCTGTGTACCATCCTTGGGCGTGTTCATTTATCCCAAAGGGGCTGATGCAATATTCATCTCTTTAGGAATAATGATATTGTATCGACATAGACCTCTCATCTCTGCTGGAGCTTCCAACAAAATTCTGACACCACTATCAATTCCCTCGTCAAACGTGTCGTAACTCACATCTCACTTGCAAAGCACCTAATCCTCAGCTCAACGTCGCCACTTCAAACCACAAGTCTGTAATTACTTGAGCAATCAAACTCATTTCTGGGTCAAGCTTCTCAGTGTCAAGGGTCTCGACGTGAGAACTTTTCGTGATAAAATTTGCAATCTATTCACTCGTAATGAATTTCAATTAAATTGCTTGCTTCACTGCGAGACTGAAGGAGTTGCTGGGAGGATGCTGGTGTTTGTTGGGATTGGGGCTGTAAACTTGGAACCTCCGTCGTGTGGATCACCTCGACTCTCGGGAAGAAGAAAACGAATTTGAAGCGAGGCATCTGTCTCGTCGGAATCGTGAAGAAAGCTCCAAAGTGCCGCTCTGAACTGCTGTCCAAACCCCCTGCCAACGAACACTTTCAAATAAAGTCTCAAAGGAAGGCAAACATCTCCCACCAATCCAACTCATATTCCATCGTCCTCACCAAAGGGGTGAACGACTGTCGAAGTGCGTGTGAATACTCCATGTTGCCCTGTCACCGTCAAGTGCTGTCAAACGACGGCCCCAAGACAATGCCCGAGAGGATGTCAAAACGAAATGAAGAAACGAAAACGAGAAACTCTTTCCTTTCCTCGACGCCTTCAAGTCATTCGCAACGCAAATGGTCTGTCAACTTGCCACAAATTGACGCGCTCAAAATGACGTTCCTCCGTCCGTGCGTCTCCCTTTGCGTCAGCCCGGCCCGCACCGGGCCTTTGAAGCGAATAAATCACCTTGATATTCGGCTTTTGTCTTGTCATTCGTTTCGTGGCTATACATGCATACACGTCGAAACAAAGCTTGTCGACATGGAATGCCGAAGCATAGTCGAATTCGATTCGAAAAGGAGAACACACTTAATTAAACATCTTTTTTTGGGGCCAACTGGCCACTGGATGTGCGGCTGTTTTTGGACTGAGCGGGTTTTTTTTTCGAAAACTGGTGCAGTCGTGATGGAGTTGTCATGTTCGCGTTGCTAAGGGCAAGGAATCGTGTTCGAAGGGGGTTACAAGGTTGAAGTGGGAATGACGGCGTCCATGAGACAGTGGTGAAGAACCCCAGTGAAACGGGGTAAGTAGACGGATGCAAGCACATTTAAAAAAAACATCGTCTGAGTTTCAGCCCAGTTTTCAAGACAAGCGGACAAACTTGACATAAGAGAAATCTTGTGAGTTATCGTCCTCCCCACCTCGACAAGACAATCACATGCCGGATCAAGAACTCTGTGGAGAGCAGCCCACTAGACTCAGACTTAGATCAAACACAACGGTGACCTTCCGAAGAGCAGGGAACCACCCAGAGCTAATTGCGCCACAACCCCGGCAACCCATCAGATCCTTGGCGGAGTGCCTCTTTCTAAGTCATAAAGACCGACAGAGAGATTTACGCTCGAAATGTAACTCCCCGATGCAAAAGTCGGCCGTAAACCTCAACAATGGTCGTTAAAAAAGAAACGTCTCGCCGGCAGTAAATCAAACTCATTGTAGCAACGATTCACGCGGCATATCGATGACACAAGGCGATTGTGTGCCGCCAAAAGAGAAGACTTTCGAACTCAATCGTCCGCCAATCTGCCAGCTGATCGGGTTTCGTGCATCGATCCTGAAAGCATAACCACGGAAATCGTTGCTCATAAAAGACCAACACATTCCGGGCTGCTTCTGACCATCAAAAGTGACCAAAGTCGAAGCACACGGCACACAGCGACTCGCACCTTGTCGAGCGTTTAATCTTGTTTCTTGTTTCTTGTCCACCGCACTTCGGACAGCGGGGCATGTGTTTGGACTTTCTAATAAGTCTCAGGGCCCCCGGTTCGAGAGAGGAGGAGACGTGCTCGATACCAGAAGAATTCCAAACAAAAAAAAAAACAACAACAAGCGTCTGGTTGTCGTTGGCAAACAACAAAACAGGTTCGGGCCCCGCAGTCTTTCGTGGAAGACTGAAATTGAAATTAAGGAAATGCTTCGTTGGGGCCCCGCAACAACACCCACTCGGCGCGGGAAGGTAAACATTTAACTATCTGTATCGAAAGCACAAGTGGTTGTTTGATTAATCCCCCCGGGGGGCTTTGTGGTGATCTCTTCCACTTCGAGGAACAACACAAGTTGATTGACTCTTTGTGGTAGCTCGGTTGGAATTGATTCGAGGCGGCTACGTCGGTGGCTATGGTGGCGTCGTTAACTGCTGGTGTGTGATGAAGATGAAGAGACGGTGGAAATTGACATTTTCAGACGATTGGCTGTTGTTCGTATTGAGTGGTGGAGGAATGCGGCACATCACGGATGTCTGGTAGTTTTATTCCTCCAGACTGGATTCTGAAAGTAGACTGACCTCTAATCGTGATTCGTTGGGTTCGTGTGTGGTTGCTGGTGGGCGAGTTCAAGGCCAGCGACGGGAGTGAAGCAGAGCTTGCAACGACGGTGACTTCCGTTTCTTCGATTTCCGCGTTGGCAAGTGTTTAAGGGCAGACTTGAAGTTGAAGAGAGAAATTTGAGACGATGAACTGAGAGAGCAAGTGTTATAGGCACACTTGAAGTTTAGGAGAGGTGGGCAAATTTGAGGAGGTGAACTGATTCACGAGAGAGCTGGAAGTATGGTTCTCAATCAGCGTCAGTTTTTTTAAATTTAAATTACATTTAAAATGAAATGAAGAAACGAAACCGAGAAACTCTTTCCTTTCCTCGATGCTTTCAAGCTCAAAATAACGTTCCTCCGTCCGTGCGTCTCCCTTTGCGGCAGCCCTTGCTTCTGGCCTTGCTTCTGGGACTTGCTTTATCTCTGAAACCTCACCTTTCGCCGAACATCCAGTTTCATCCAGTTTCGACATTTCCAATCCCAACAAGACGTTGGTCTTACTCAACCCCAATCCCGTGGCGCCCACGTGAACCTCACATCATTCTGTTTCCCTTGCCATTTGCACTCAAGCACTGTCAAGTTCCCCACATGACCTGTCGACGCGGTGACGCAAATTCTACGCCAACATTCGCCTCGAAAAGCTCTCATCGTCTCCTCGCTCATCGAACATCGAACACGCATCCTCGAGAATTCAACGCGAATCCAAACACTAATCCCATCTGACTTAAGCACTCTCTCAACCGATCCACTCTCGCCACGTCCTGAAGTCGTGCTCGCTAATGGAACCATTAAATCCGCAAACTATAGCAACGCAAAGCATTAGTCATGCCTGCCGGATGCCAGCTGCCGGATTTGCCATCCACTCGGCGGCTAGATTAGGAAATTTCAAATCCCATTATGCTGACTCACGCGCCCAAGCTCCGGCAGCCGGCACACAAGGATCCCAGAGTCTGCATCATAAACTGAATCAATTCATTTCTGCAGCAATGTCGACTGTCATTAAAATTTATCGGCTGACAGGTGACGAAGTCGCAACTCAATCGAGTCGCTGCCGACCGTGTTGTGGGGAATCTCCATAAGGTCTGTCCCAGAAATACCAACTCTCTCGCACACACACACACACACCAGCCATTGACAGCAGCGATATAGAGCCAGTGGGTCGAGTGTCAAAATGCGGTGTCGTTGAGATCATTGTCACTGCAGGTTGTCACAGTTCTTGCTCACACACTCACCTGCTCTGCGACGGCGGCGGCGTGGCTCTGAATACGAGACGCGCTCGCGAGTGAGTGAGACGGCGGATGTTTGCATTTTTGCTGTTTGTTTTCGGCGGCTTCATCTGATGAGGGATCGAAGCTTCAAATTTCGCGACAGAACGGAAGGGGGGAGCGTGCATTTCTCGAATTCATGTCACTTTGTCATTGGACATGGAACAGCAACGCCACTGCCTCCGTGAACTGACGGTGACTCTGTCGACGGTGATTCGGTGCTCGTTCGCGAGCGTGCAGCGTGTGTTGTCGCTTCTTCGGCGTTCAACGTCAGCGTCTATTGTTCGCTTTGTCTCTTGCGATTCAGTCTATCGCAGCAGGTGTTGGTAATGACTGAATCGCGCAGCGGTTTCACTCTTTCCGAACCGAGATGAAAGATTGTGTAATGCCTAATTGTTATTGGGTTCAGAGCTTCAAAGCAGCGCTTCGCGACCGGCACTCTGTGGAATGCTCTTTCGAGCATCTAACTGTGAGTTTATGGTCTGTAAGTATGTTAATTGTTTGTAAATCGCTAGGCAATTTGTTAGCCGAGTGCGCTGATGATGGTGATCGAGGCGGTGGAGCTGTGGAGCGCGCTGCTGGTTCATTGTTATGCCGGAGAAGGTTTTGAAAGCGATTTCACGCAGCCGTGATGCATGTTTTGGGAAAGAAAACACCGTTAATCGGTTTGAATGGGTTCGAATGGAGAGAGTCTTCTCACAAGAGGCCATTGTTTCCTGGCAGGGAGTGGGATTTCATGGATTTACACCATCGTCATTCTCCTTGTTTCTAGCTTTCCCCCCAGTTTCTCTGTAGATCGCAGGTACCTTTCAACTTCTGATCAGCAAACACCCTCCACAGCAGGAGGCTCATTTTGACACAGGCCGCCACCAGTTCACGCCAAAGGCAGCGCCAATTATCCAGATCAAGTCTCCTTGTCCCCACATTGTTGGCCATCGCCTTACAAGTCTGTCAATTCAATTATACCGTTGCAATTAATCGACGTTGCGATACATTGCTAGATGCCTGAAATACCAGAGCTTTTCATTTCTAAGCACCGCCGCCGCCGCGGTCACTTGGACACACTCCTCGGAGTCTCGTCAATTGATGTGTCGTGTGTGTGTGTTTAAAAAATAATTCAAATTCGCATTCACGCCGCGCTTTCGAGATTCCAGCGGAGGCCTTTAATCTTCAGCGGACCGTCCAGCTGCTGCCCATGCAACACGTGGCCCCGCGGGCCTGTTTGTGCAACTGATTGTCGCTTGATTTGGCATAGGAATCATGTTGTAGAATGCCAGCATACATGACGTACCTTAAAACAGCGCAAATATTTGCAATCAACTATCCAACAAAACGCTCGAACGATCTTCGAACAAACAATGCCACGGTGCACGGGATTGGATTATGACACGGCATCTTCAATTAACAAAATGGGAGTCTCAACTGCAGACCCCAACACGTCCGTCAAACTGACCGACAGGCTGACATTTCATCACTCGCGCATGCTGTCAGAGGCGCTGTGTCACATCCAAAATCCGTGACAGGTCGAGTGGGTTTCCTCCTCCAATGATCCGATCGAATCGTGTGTGAATAGCCGTGTCGTGGTCGTCCACAGACGGCACAGCCAGCAATTGCGATTCGTTGCACGTGTTGCTTGAGGCCAAATCCAATTTCACTCTCCGACATGGAGTGTGTGGAGAAACCGTGAATTAAATCGATCGGCGATCGCGTTCGAATGGACATGGAGGTGACAACTGCAGGCGGCGGCGGCAGGTTTACATTGGTTTTCCCACAACCCACAGCCCACATCCGCGTGGTCAGCGCTCAGTGGGTCTTTGTTCGGCATTCTACTGGACTCATGCAGATCAGTGCTGGGAAATGCCAAAAGAGTGAAACCTTCTGGTCTAGTGGTTCTCGATTCAGGTCACGTTCTGTCTCGAAGAATTCGTTGTAGTCGCTGGTTCGTGGACGAGATTGCGGGCAAGATCGGCGTCTTGATTGTGTCGGAAGCAGAAATTCTTTTGTTTTGCTGTGCATTACTGGCGTTTGAATGTTGTAAATGCTTTTAAGCGCATTCCGCCGAATTGGAAGACATTCCGAAAGCAGCCCACGCTTCGTAAAAGCGACTGGGCGGTGTGCGCTGTACGTTGTGGGCATGGCAAGGTGTGGCTGCTTGATGGACTACTCCATCGGATTTTGAACTTGATTTGATGCCGGAGCCCACATTGAGAATGGTTCCCTTGGGGCATTGGACTGAGCGGAGAGAGGTGCTCGGGGGATATTTGAAGTTGGAGAGTTACAAGGTGTGGATTTTGTTCCACATACGCCTACGAGTCAAATATTTCCCACAGCGATGTACCAATTTTTGAGCCTGAGTGCAGTGTTTTAAGACCTCCCACAACCACCGCGATGAAGGGCTTCATTGAGCTGGAGGACTTAAGCGGTGCTGAACTGACGAACTCAATGAGATTCATTCGGGGATCTGGATGGGTTTCGGACTTAAGGACCGTCTCACTGTAATAATAACAGTTTACCCAAAACGTTGATCTAAGTGAGCCACGGCCACCGCGACATTCTTTCAAGCATTTCTTTTCAGCTTGTGACGTTTTTCTAGGTGCCATTCCCCGTTCGTCAAAAGAAAACACTTCCATCTCAGCAGAGCATTCCGCTTGTGAGCTCTAATCAAACTAATCCGAGCCAATTATCACCAGTTCGCTGTTAAAACTACCCATTTACCCATCAACGCCGCTCACGCGCTCCCGCAGATTGTCGCTAATTCCTCACATTCACCGCGGCGAGAATACAAACTCCGCTCGTAATGATATTAGTCTTGGTCGGTTGATGCTTGGCGCATAAATCAAGTCACAGTTCTGTCCGGCCAGCCTGTCCTCGCCAAACACACGGCAGTTCGCCTTCAGAGAACAGAAGACTCATGAATAACCAGTGACCACCTTTCGGAGAGGCATAGCGTTCAATTAACGCGCGAAGATTGTTTTGTGTTTTTTTTTTTTTTGGGGTTATTCCCCCAGAGCCCGTTGGCACACTTCCAATGCGGCGCGACGGCCGGCGGATAACCCGTGTCAATTATGAGGTGTTTTCCTGGGAAACTTTTGAAAATCATCTCGTTAGCGTGCCGGATTTGCATTTGAATGTGTCTCAAATGTCACCCGACTTAAGCGGGTGCTAATTTCGCAAGGTGGTGCAATCGTTTAGCAGACTGACTTAAATTAAGAGTCAGTCATTAAAGCAAAACTAGTCTTGCAGTTAGTTGCTTTTGCCAAGTGGAAAATGTGTTGAGTCGCGGTGACTTCATTCAGCAATAGGTGGTCGTAAAGAAGACTGCTGATTAGGTGGTTGGAATCATTCAGCGGGGTTTGCAGTTGTAGATGCTTGCTTCTCGTCGTTGAAGAATCAGAATAAATGTCCTGCCATACTCGTAGGATCTGAACCAACTTGGTACAGAAGCGCTTACAACTTGCTTACAATTAATTTCTTTGCGTTTTCCTTGCCCGAAACATTTCAGCACATTTAGTGGGAATTTAAACTGTAGTTCCTTTCTTGTGCGAGATGAGTGGTTCTATCGTCGTTAAAGAATTACAATAAACGCAAATCCAAGATCGAACATCTGCCCCTAAGGGGCTGCTTACAATTTGCTTACAATCAACTTCTTTGCGTTTTCCTTGCCCGAAACTCTGACATTTCAGCGCATTCAACTTGGTCTTAAGTTTCATCTGCTTGCTTGTGCCAGATGAGTGGCTCTCTCGTCGTTGAAGACTCCCAATAGAGGCCCGGTCCTGATGGAATATCTGCCTCTAAGCACCCATGTCAAGCACTGAAGTCATTGCATTGCTTACAACTTGCTTACCAACTCAACTTCATGGCGTTTTCCTTGCTCCTCTGGCTAGTCAACCTGATTTCACTACGAACATTAGCATTCCTCCGCCTCCTCTTACTCGTTCCAAAAGCCATGTCACATCAAAGACCCACTTGCGTCAGCCACAACAGAAAGCGCTGACTTATTGCACTTCAGCGCCGATTTGCATAAATCCACTCCAAGTCCTTGGGCCGCAGCTCTCAAACATTCCATCCGCTCGCAGTGGTCTGACCTTAGGATACTTTTGCTCTTGATTCGCACTCCAGCTAGAGTTCCCACCACCACCGCCACCGCCCTCCCTGTGCGCGAAATTTATGCACAAATCACTTAGCCATGACAGTCTCTGGTGCAAACTGGTGCCTACACGAAAATTCTCAGGTGTGGCGAGATTCGTCGTGTGATCCCCTTTCAAAATTGCACACACGCAGCACGCGCAGTCCTTTTATTTCCACCGGCGACCCAACTCGGGTCCAACGCAGAGAGCTGAATTTAATTAAGGCTTGTAATGGCTTGCGTTGCCTGGGCCCCAATTGGCAGTGACTAGTTGTCACCATTGCAGCAGTCGAAAGGCAGTTGACGCAGTCGAGGCAGTTACGGTGCGTTAATGCGTGCTCGGCGAGTGTGTGTGCTCTGTGGTCGAAAAGTGTTCCCAGAACTGTCCACTTAGGGTGTAACACTTGTTGTCACGGCTGCGACTTGATTAATGGTTGCACCAAGACATGTTGTTGCACAGACGCAGAGAGACGGCCTCTGTGGAATCTTAATTGCGAGTCAGTGGTGGCTGCTCTTCTTCGCCGATGCATCGATCTGGGGTCAGGCCTATTTATGGCTTAATTGTCATCTGAAGTCTTAAGCGGTGGCCATTCTCCTACGCGACTCGTTGCGGCTGGTGTAGTTTTTGGATCAAGGATGCGCGTGTGCATGTTCGGCGCGACAAATCTCCCCCCATTAGCCGGACAAGAAGCAAGAGAATAATTACACTTTTTGACTCGTGTGTACATACGAATTCACTTTGTTGGCCAGCTCAAGAAAGGCTTATCTATCGCTGTGTAGCTAGGTCTTTGTGATTCGATTGACCTCCTTTCATTATTCATTTTGGCCAGCGCATGAGCGCGTGTGTGTTGCGCGCCAGTAGCTTCGGCCCACGAACACATTGAGATACAAATCGGCGACTGGTTAATAAGTTGAGAACTATTGGATGGTTAACGAGTTGCATGCACGTCAAAATGATCGATGTCACAGCTGAAGACTGCCTCGGAGATTCCTATCGGCGGATGGCAATTGATGGGCACTTGTCATGCAACTGTGCCGCGTTCGTGGAGGGAGGTCGTCGTGGAAGAATGGCTCTGCCTGAGGTTGTGGGTAATTTGTGACGACGTTTGTTGCCACTCTTTGACAAAGCTTTGGTCTGAGCAAGGTTTTGACTGGGCGAATGGATTTGAAGGCGATGAATGCAGATGCGTTGACAGTCGTTGGAAATTAATTCTTGTGGGGTCCCTAGGCAACTTCATCAATCGTCCACGACTAGGGTTGTGTCTAGACTCCATTTCGGAGCTCTGATCAGATATGAGTCGAGTCGAGATATGAGACTCTCCACCTGATCGGTAATCGTTTCTTTAGTCTCGGTAGACTGGCACACAAGGAAGTCAGAAGGCTCGGATCAGTCATCCCTTACCGATCAGACAAGATCTTGAGCACGCATAGGCTTCGCGTGCCAGATTCGAGCGACCGTCCACCTGGCAGAGTTCCTGGACCAGTCATGATCGGCTTTGATCTTCAGTTTCGCGGCTATCTGTAAGCTTCCCAAATCCTTCCACTCGACCCTCTACCTGAACGATCATGACACAACTTGAAGCCAATTTTGCGCGCTCATAAAAGTCATCATCATAAACGGCGATCATGCCACGATCACTGGCAAAAACCGTCACTTCATCTCACCACGCCGGCCTACACGGCCATCAAAAGACTGTCAAACTTGATGAATTCTCGTTAACTTCGTGTGAGACTACGAAGCGATCGCCTCGCCGCAGCTTCAAATGGCCAGATCACATGGTGACAGGTCTTCAGGTTGGTCTTCAGCAAATCAACCTCTTGCACCGAGAGTGTCAGTTG
Organism: Eristalis intricaria; assembly: GCA_964034865.1. Classification (NCBI taxonomy): domain Eukaryota; kingdom Metazoa; phylum Arthropoda; class Insecta; order Diptera; family Syrphidae; genus Eristalis; species Eristalis intricaria. The sequence continues at coordinate 6,845,204 of OZ035877.1, read as the reverse complement.
AACACCACACACACACTCCGCGGCACACGTCGGCAGAGTGGTCTTTGAATTAATTTCGGGCTCGTCGTCATTTCACCTCGCATCACCGCCCATCACTTGTCAGGTCGCTGTGGAGTCCAAACGTCGTCATATTTCTGCGCGCAATGGAATGTCGAAGGTGTTAATCAATCGAGAGACGACCGCAGTGTCGGCTCATATCCGAGCGACGATCTAAAAGATACTTAATCATTTTGATTCCTCGTCAGTCGTCAGGCACTCTGCAGTGACTTTGCTCAGATACATTTCCCATTCCCCGACAGCTGGCATAATGATGGACATTAGGGGTCTTTGCGTCTCTCTTTGCGCGCTGTGGAACTTGTTTTATTGCCTCCAATTAATTCTGATCCGTGATACAGTTCTTTTGTTGAATAGTTGCTGGCTTTTGTTGTTTTCTATTCCTTTTTCGGTTTCCGTTCGCACTGGCTTGTGGTCGCTTTTTTTCGGGTATTTGTTGATTGAGTGCGGCTTTGAGGCGATGGATCGGTTACGCTTTGGACACTGTCTAGGTGAGCATTTATTGTTCAAGATAAATGGATGTTTATGGGGTTTTTTTTCGGGGTTTTATGGGTCGACCTTGAGCAGTGCGATTTATTTGCTTCGCTGCTGCAGCTGATCGACGATGGATAGTGGAACTGCTTTTGAATGGCCGAGCTTAGAAGTGAGCCGACCGAAAAACCAAAAATCGAATAAATAAAGCAATTCGAAGTCGAAATCTGCCAAAAAAGAGACGTGATGTAATTCGTGGTTTCTTAATGAAATGACTGTGCCATTACTTGTTGCTTGCCAGTCGCCGAGAACACGCAATGCGCGCTGTGAACAAAGGAGACTGGGGGTGAAGTCCATTCATGGACATGGAATGGGCGAATCTGTAAACAAGGGTAATCGTTTGGTTGGGGACCTTGGCATTCTTTGGGTTGAATCGAGTTGAAGGCCACCAAATTGGACTTCATTTCAATTAGAATTGAGATCAATCATTTTTGTGAATCAGCTCCCAAGGAACTGAGCTTAAGACGTTCGTGTTTGGATCAAGATCTTCATTTGGGCTGTCTAGCAAATCCGATGCCTGTTACTCCCTTTTTGACAGTCATTCTTCTGCTGAACTGTAGCACTCAAACTAAGGGGTCTTTGAGGTCAGACAGCAACGCAATTGGAAGAAGCTAGGGAAAGGCCCAGATTTGCTGAACCCGAATTCTGCGATTTCAAGGCTGTTTGGCGGAGAGTAACTGCCCTAGCCAAACTGGTCGTATCCTCATAATCGATCGAGCAATGCACCTAGAGAGCGGGTCAGGTTAGGTGATAGAACATTGTGATACCCACAGACAGAGTACTACCACTGATTGACAACTTCTTGGTTAAGCCTCAAGTGATGTACTAGACAGATGGTGACTGAACCAGATTTAAAAGCCAAATAAAAACCAAGAAACAGAAAAAAAATAAAAATGCGTCTCAATCAAGCAGTACACCTGAACCAGATCACGATTTTTTCGAAGCCAACTTAAGACCCCAAACGCACAAGACCCTCTAATTGCCATTTGATGTTAAATGTAATCCGAACTCTCATGCCAATCGTCGGTAATCGACTTAAATGACACATATTCGATACGACCTACAACTACACAACACACCGAAATCACTCAGTCAACTCGGTCAGTTTTGGGGCGATATTCGTGTGTGGTTTTGATGTATGTAATTAAAAATTCATTATTAACCCAGAGTGACTGTGAATTCGCCGCGATACTACGTACTTTCAAACTGGACTAAAGATTAAGTGCGTGTGTCGTGTGTGGTTGTTGCGCGCTGCCCTCCTCCCCGGCCTGGACTGAATTCGAAATTTATGGCTTCTATCTCACGATTCACTGGTCAGTTGGGGAGGGCAACGCAGTGGGTTGCTGTTTAATTTATTGCATTTAATTGAAAGAAAAATTGGAGTAAATGAATTATTTCTTCATTTTTTCTCTTCGTCAGCGACACTTAACTTGTGAAAATGTGATTGTAAATCATTTTTCGAATTTTACGAGATTCTATGTTTTAATTGGACAAACGATTAAACGCCTTTTTATTGAATCTAATGACGATGGTCGACTGGAGTCAAACATTAAGTCAATCAATTAAATGCAGTCAATTTTGTCATTGGCTTTAGGCGGAGCATTCTTTGTTGATTGAAATTCTCACGAAATCACCAATTGACTAGTTGACCACTTCGACAGGGACACCTGCTGTCTGACTCTTGTCCAGTGCTGTGCTGTGATGCGTTTACTTTCGCACTGATGTCGGGTGGACATTTTGCTTCTATTAGCTTCGAAGTTTGTGGGGACTTTAGACAGGCGAAAGACTCTAAGAAACACTTACTAATTGACTCCCCAATCATTGACCGATTCAAAGGGGTAAATAGAACATCTGTGAAAGGAAGAGACTTCCTAGAAATCTCATCTCCGATAGAAGTTGCCAAAATTTCTGAAGGCAGCTCTTAAATCCTAGGCCAAAGAAAGGGGGTTGTGTCTGATATGACACACCCCGAGTTCTTCAATTCAATTCTATCATCTTCACTTATAACACATCGCACTGATGTCGTCTATGACCGGTCTACATCCATCAACACCTTTGAGCAATTGCCACCTTGGCACACAAAAGTCATTAATAAGCCTGACTTGTCACCTCAGAGATAGGCTTTGATAAATAGGCGGCTTCTTTTCCTTTTTTTTGTCGCTACAGTCCGGGGTGGACCTGACCCTGAACCAACAAGTCTCTCCAACCAGGGCTATCTCTGGCTAGCTGTTTCGCACGCCAAAGTTGTGTTCGTTCTTCACCTGGGCGCGCCACCTTCGACGCAGTCGTGCTCTATTGTGTTGTCCCACAGGCTCGGAGATAGCCGGAGCTAAGTTCTCCATACGCTCCACATGCCCCTAGGCATTAGGTCCGTACACGCTTGTCTAGGCTCATGTCGCTGTACAGTCCGTGCAGTTTGAGTTGAATGTTCACCTCCAAATGCCGCCAAGACAAACAGGACCAAAGTCAATCACACAGATCGCCAAGGCAAGAAACTCCGGTTGGCACGAGTTATTCTGGGCTTGATCTCCGTACTGACGTTTTTCGTTCTTACTGCGGGCTGAGTTAGGCATAGTCCCTGTCCATTGGGACGCTCTGACCAAGACATGTCCTTTCTTGATGACAGCATAGACTTCGTATTGCCCTCGTTCACCGCTAAACCCATTTTAGCCGCTTCCTTTTTAATGCCAGAAAATTCCCAATTCACGGCTCGCCGAGTTCTGCCATTCGCAACTGTGTATGCTAACAGTTGCACTGACTTCAACGATATCGTGCCTATCGAGTGTTGGCGTGTGAATCCTGCAAAATCTTCTCAAGGGTGAAGTGAAAAGCCGACAAGCATAGCTCTAAATTGCTCCAACTTGCATGAAACCTTAGTCACTTTGGCTTACACTCTGGAAACAAATTTAAGGTGGTTCTACTCTCTTAATCTATCTCTCTCTACCGACAGGGTGGCTCAAGGACAAGCGTGGGCTTAGGGGCAGGTTTCATTTCGAACATTTCTGGCAATGGTCTCGAGAAAAATCTGAGTCGGGAGAATCTCTGGCAATCCGATATACATTCACGCCACTTAGCTCCGTAAGGAAGCAGCTGGAAGAAGAAGCCCTAGATGCAGCCAAAAATTGATGGCTTCTATGAACGACGCTGAGCAAAAAGAGTTTTGTCGCAAGGATGTACGCATGCTGAGTCCGTACCAGCCACTGTGTCATTGGTACACTTTTGCGGAAGCTGCCGAGATGAAGAAGAAACATAATCTTCCCAATATCTGCTATGTGAGTGTCCAGCTCTAGCGAGGAAGTGGAGGCAATTTTAAGCGGCAGACTGAAGCGTTGTTGATCTGAAAAACTTCCTCAGATTCATATTTGGAGTCTCGCTTTACGACGGAAGTAAGCCACACCCTAGCATTCAGATAAAATTCCACCACCACCCAATGACCGTACCCTTTAGCTACCCAATGGCGATTTAGTAAGCATCTGATTCACCCAATCTTTAGCCACTCTCTCTTTCGCTCAAGAGGGTAGTGCCTCATGCTGGTTGAATGGGACTATTTTTAAACCTCGTGCAATATCGTTCAACACTAGCGAGGGCACAAGCACGTTGTTCCAAGCCACGGTCCCAAGGTTGTCAGGGCACCCAAATTACCTATCTTTTTAAGCCTTCTAGCATCATCTTCTCCTACCAACTACCGCCGCTACTGTCACCCATTCCCTTGACATTTCCGATCTGTTTGTCACCCCGCCCCACTTATAACAAACGTCAAAACACTGTCACTCAGTCAGATTCAACGCGAATCAAATCAGTAATCTCCAACTGTCCATTACCCCAATTCACTTTTTGAGAAGACAATTCAATTCGACGAGCTGTCAAACCGCCTTTCTAATCGTGTCCGCCATGAGCGAGCTCCGTGTCCGAATCTCTGACGTTCGTCTAATCCTGAAACGAGTTTTTATTTTCCTCTCTTCAGTTTTCTTTATCAACACACTTTAAGGTCATACTCTAAAAATATCAGCTTACCCCCATCGTGGTATATCTTTGGCCAATAATCACGTCTGGACTTTGGTTTTCTTTCTTGCAGAAAAAATCTTCAGCCACACCGAGAAGCAGCGCTATGATGGATGGTACAACAATTTGGCACATCCGGATTGGGGATCTGTTGGTAAGTACATTTCTGACCGCTCTCCCGAGGGGGTGGAGTCTGCCCATCTGAACTAGATGTGTGATTAATTAGCCTGCGTCTTCGACGTTGCACAGCGGAGCCTGAAGGCAATGGACGTGATTGATGGTCGTGAATTCGAAAACGCGCTCGTTTATTAATTACCGAAATCGTAAACATCGGATTAATGAGATCAGTGGTCAGACATAGGAAGCGTTTGATAGATTTGCAGATAATGGCTTGTGCGACAGGGAGACGTGTGTGTTTTATTGAAAGCTCCACAGTGGTCGTTAAGAGCTGTCATCTTTGTTGCTATACCCGATCAATCGGGTGTACTTTGTTGCAATGCTCACTTGGCATGGTGTCGGTGCGACTGTGCGGTGAGCCACCGCTCACCAGTTTCTTTCTGTATTCGTTTGCTGATTGCCACGGTGTGCTGGTTAACAGCCTTGAAGCTCGACTGTTCGAATATGTAGATGAGCGCGTTTTTTCACTTCACTTCTTTGTTGGCATTGTTGAACAGCAGCACTTTGTTCTCGTGCCAGAATCCTTGGCCGGTGACCGGGGTTGTACGGTCTTCTTAACATTCTTCAAATGAGAAGCAGTTCAACTTTCAAGACGATTGGAAACTGGTTCTGCTTCAAGGAACTCAGGTGGCATCCCACATAGAGGAGGAGAATCCCTTCATCCTAGACTACCTTCGTCTGCAAGTGAAGGCAAACGCGAAGTGAAACAACAATCCATCATCGCCCGCAATCAGGAAGCATTCAGACAGTGTGTGACTTCACTGAAGATTGTGCGATTGTGACGACAGTGCACTCCCTACCGCAAGTTCTAAGTCATTAGCGCCTCGCTACCAGCCAGCAGCCACCGTCAGACAAACTCTCCCCCGTTGAATGTAAACAATTGATCTATTTGCTTCCGCATACTGATCGCTTGTACAAATCATAAATCCATAAATCATTGAATCACCAATGCAAAGGCTTCCCCGCACTCGGTCGGTGTGCGATTGCAACGACACCACGTTGCGCCGCGCATTAGCAGCCAACAAAGCAACGATTCCAGCAGCATCCCATGTCCGGTGATTAATGAACGCGCCGAGAGAGGAGGAGAGAATCAGCATCGACGTGAAGCACATTACTTGCACTTTCCGATAAGCGAAACCGGTCTCACCTGTAAGCTGTCTCCTTGTCAGGTCCAGACCAGCAGCCGTGACTCACTGACTCGATGCAACGCACGCTGCCTCCAGTCACCACCCCTCGACTGCCGTATGACAAGCCTCTGATTCACGTCCATTATATTTTCAGATAGTCACCTGATTCGCAAGGCGCCCCCATCCTATTCGGACGGGGTCTATGCCATGGCCGGTTCAAATCGGCCTTCAACGCGCCGATTGAGCCGCCTATTCATGCGCGGTCTCGATGGCCTGCCCTCGAAGTTCAATCGAACCGCACTGCTGGCCTTCTTCGGCCAAGTGGTGGCCAATGAGATCGTGATGGCATCCGAGTCTGGCTGTCCCATCGAAATGCATCGCATCGAAATCGAGAAATGCGACGAAATGTACGACAAAGAGTGCCGTGGCGACAGATACATTCCATTTCACAGGGCAGCGTACGACCGGAGCACCGGACAGAGTCCAAATGCACCCAGAGAACAGGTAAGACCACTTCTGACCGCCGGAGTAGCCGCTCAACTCATCTGCTTCATTTGCATTCGCAGATAAACCAAATGACAGCCTGGATCGACGGAAGTTTCATCTACAGCACATCGGAAGCTTGGCTAAATGCGATGCGATCGTTTCAGAACGGCACCCTGCTGACTGAGAAGGGCGGACGCATGCCAGTGCGGAACACCATGCGTGTGCCGTTGTTCAACAATCCCGTGCCGAATGTGATGAAGATGCTGAATCCGGAGCGTCTCTTTCGTAAGTAAAAATGAAGTGATGAAAAACAAAAAAAAAAATTGATTTGCAGGTTCCACCGAGATTTGAACTCGGATCGCTGGATTCAGAGTCCAGAGTGCTAACCATTACACCATGGAACCGCTTGATAATAGCCATTTCATTTCTTCGTACTTCAATTCCCCACCAAGAGCTCGTTATGACGAGGTTATCGATTTTTTCCCTCGTGCTTTTACACTCTCAAAAGCACACTATGTGCTTGCAAAAGCTCTCGCGAGTGAACATTGCTCCTAAGAGTATGCCATGATTTCGAGCAATGGGTGTACATGGAATGAGTCGAATATGGCTTGATGTGTCTTTTTTCATTTCAGTGCTAGGCGATCCGCGAACCAATCAGAACCCGGCCGTGCTCTCGTTTTCGATCCTCTTCCTCAGATGGCACAACACGGTGGCCAAGCGCGTGAAATCGCAACACCCGGACTGGAGTGACGAGGACATTTTCCAGCGCGCCCGACGCATTGTCGTCGCCAGCGTGCAGAACATCATGCTCTACGAGTACCTGCCGGCGTTCCTGGGTTCAGAACTGACACCCTACGAGGGTTACAAGCAGGACGTGCATCCGGGGATAGGCCATGTCTTCCAGGCAGCAGCCTTTCGCTTTGGTCACACGATGATTCCGCCGGGAATCTACCGGCGCGATGCTCAGTGCAATTACAAGACCACCCCGATGGGGTACCCCGCTATCAGGCTGTGCTCCACTTGGTGGGACTCCAGCGTAAGTGCACAACATTCCTGTCTAATCCCTGACATCACGTGTTTCCCTTGCACTTCCACAGGACTTCTTGACGGATACAACGATTGAGGAGATTCTGATGGGATTGGCTTCGCAGATTTCCGAGAGGGAGGACCCAGTGCTGTGCTCCGATGTGAGAGACAAGCTCTTCGGACCCATGGAGTTCACAAGGCGCGACTTGGGTGCACTGAACATCATGCGGGGCAGGGACAACGGTCTGCCTGACTACAACTCTGCCCGCGAGGCGTACGGCCTCGAGCGCAGAAAGGACTGGATGGAGATCAACCCGGAGCTGTTTGCAGTCCAGCCGGAGCTTCTGAGGTTTGTATGCAAACACCTTCGGACTTCACACGAGACTGAACTCACTTCTCCTCTTTCAGAGTCCTTATATCAGCCTACAACAACCAACTGGATGACGTGGACGTGTACATCGGCGGCATGCTGGAGTCGTACGGGCAGCCGGGAGAGCTCTTCGCGAAGGTAATCAAGGAGCAGTTCATGCGTCTGCGGGACGCCGATCGCTTCTGGTTCGAGAACGAGCGCAACGGAGTGTTCACTCGCGAGGAAATCGAGGAGCTGCGCAAGATAACGATGTGGGACATCATTGTGAACAGCACCGACATCAATCCAGAGGACATTCAGAAGGACGTCTTCATGTGGCACGAGGGCGATCCCTGCCCGCAACCCATGCAGTTGAACGCAACTGAATTGGAGCCCTGCACGTACCTGGAGGGCTACGACTACTTCTCCGGATCCGAACTGACGTTCATCTATGTCTGCGTGTTCCTGGGCTTCGTGCCGATTCTCTGCGCAGGAGCAGGCTACTGTGTGGTCAAGCTGCAGAACAGCAAGCGCAGGAAGCTGAAAATCCGCCAGGAGGCACTGCGCTCAAATCCGGCACACAAGGGCTCGGTGGACAAGATGATCGCTCGTGAGTGGCTGCACGCAAACCACAAGCGGCTCGTGACCGTGAAGTTTGGTCCCGAGTCAGCCATCTACACCGTCGACCGGAAGGGAGAGAAGCTGCGCACCTTCAGCCTCAAGACCATCGATGTGATCACCGTCGAGGAGTCCGCCACGAACCACATCAAGAAGAAGCCCTACATTCTGCTGCGAGTTCCCAACGACCACGACCTGGTGTTGGAACTGGAGTCGTACGGAGCCCGGCGGAAGTTCGTGAAGAAGCTGGAGGACTTCCTGGTTTTGCACAAGAAGGAGATGACGCTGGTGGAGGTCAACAAGGACATTATGCTCGCGCGAGCAGAGACCCGGGAGAGAAGACAGAAGCGGCTGGAGTACTTCTTCCGCGAAGCTTACGCCCTGACATTCGGCCTGCGTCCCGGGGAGCGCCGCAGACGCTCTGATGCCTCAACCGACGGCGAGGTTATGACGGTCATGCGCACGAGCCTGTCCAAGGCTGAGTTCGCTGCCGCCTTGGGAATGAAGCCAAACGACATGTTTGTTCGCAAAATGTTCAACATCGTGGACAAGGACCAGGACGGTCGGATCTCTTTCCAAGAGTTCCTGGAAACAGTCGTCCTCTTCTCGCGCGGCAAAACCGACGACAAGCTGCGCATAATCTTCGACATGTGCGACAACGACCGCAACGGAGTGATCGACAAGGGCGAACTGAGCGAGATGATGCGTTCGTTGGTGGAGATTGCCAGAACCACCAGCCTCGGCGACGACCAAGTCACCGAGCTGATCGATGGGATGTTCCAAGACGTCGGCCTGGAGCACAAGAACCATCTCACGTACCAGGACTTCAAATTGATGATGAAGGAGTACAAGGGCGACTTTGTGGCCATTGGATTGGACTGTAAGGGCGCGAAGCAGAATTTCCTGGACACGTCCACAAACGTCGCTCGAATGACGTCGTTCCACATCGAACCGATGCAGGACAAGCCACGCCACTGGATGCAGGAGAAGTGGGACTGCTACATCACCTTCTTGGAGGAGAATCGCCAGAACATCTTCTACTTGTTCCTGTTCTACGTCATCACCATCGTTCTCTTCGTTGAAAGGTTTATCCGTAAGTTCACCGGTCTCTCTGGTTGAGGGTGCGTCTCTTGATTAAAGGATTCCTTGCAGATTATTCCTTCATGGCTGAGCACACCGACTTGAGGCACATCATGGGCGTCGGTATCGCCATCACGAGGGGATCAGCGGCTTCACTGTCGTTCTGCTACTCGCTGCTGTTGCTGACTATGTCAAGGTATGGTGGAAGAGGTCTTTGTGTGTGAGTTTGCATCTGCATTGATCGTGTGCTCTTTCAGGAACCTCATCACAAAGCTCAAGGAGTTCCCCATTCAACAGTACATACCCCTGGACTCGCACATTCAGTTCCACAAGATCGCCGCTTGCACTGCGCTGTTCTTCTCTGTCCTCCACTCGGTGGGACACATTGTCAACTTCTATCACGTGTCCACTCAATCGCACGAGAACCTGAGGTGCTTGACCAGAGAAGTGCACTTCGCGTCGGACTACAAGCCGGACATCACATTCTGGCTGTTCCAGACAGTGACTGGTAAGTGATCTCCCATCTAATCGAGTTGGCCTCCTTTCATAAACCACTTTCCCTGTCCGCAGGAACAACGGGGGTGCTTCTGTTTATCATCATGTGCATCATCTTCGTCTTCGCACATCCAACAATCCGCAAGAAGGCATACAATTTCTTCTGGAACATGCACTCGCTCTACATCTTCCTGTACATGTTGAGTTTGATTCACGGCCTGGCCCGCCTGACGGGTCCTCCGAGATTCTGGATGTTCTTCCTCGGACCCGGACTGATCTACACTCTGGACAAGGTAAGGCAGAGGTGTCCCATAAAGGAGAACTAACTTAATGCGTCTCCCACGATAGATTGTCTCGCTGAGGACGAAGTACATGGCTCTTGATGTCATCGAGACCGATCTGCTGCCGTCGGACGTGATCAAAATCAAGTTCTACCGTCCACCGAACCTAAAGTACCTCTCCGGGCAATGGGTTCGACTCTCGTGCACAGCCTTCCGTCCGCACGAGATGCACAGCTTCACCCTAACCTCAGCGCCGCACGAGAACTTCCTCAGCTGCCACATCAAAGCCCAGGGCCCGTGGACATGGAAGCTTCGCAACTACTTCGACCCGTGCAACTACAGCCCCGAGGATCAACCGAAAATCCGCATCGAAGGACCCTTCGGTGGCGGAAATCAGGATTGGTACAAGTTTGAAGTGGCTGTGATGGTCGGTGGCGGCATCGGCGTCACTCCATACGCGTCGATTCTCAACGACTTGGTGTTCGGCACCAGCACCAACCGCTACTCTGGAGTGGCCTGCAAAAAGGTCTACTTCTTGTGGATATGTCCGTCGCACAAGCACTTCGAGTGGTTCATCGACGTACTGCGCGATGTGGAAAAGAAGGACGTGACCAATGTCCTCGAGATTCACATCTTTATCACGCAGTTCTTCCACAAGTTTGATTTGAGAACAACCATGCTGGTGAGTGTTAAATTGGACGTCAGCTATTTAATGGGCTTGAAAATGTGTCTTTCGTGTCGTTTCAGTACATCTGCGAGAATCACTTCCAGCGTCTTTCGAAAACGTCAATATTCACCGGCTTGAAGGCGGTTAATCACTTCGGCAGACCCGACATGTCGAGTTTCCTCAAATTCGTTCAAAAGAAGCACTCTTACGTAAGACACCCTCACATGTGTCACATGTATCACATCTAATCAATATCCACCCCCGCCCCCTCTCACCATTTCAGGTCTCAAAGATAGGAGTGTTTTCGTGCGGTCCCCGGCCCCTGACCAAGAGCGTAATGTCGGCGTGCGACGAAGTCAACAAAACCCGAAAGCTTCCCTACTTCATTCATCACTTCGAGAACTTCGGATAAAAACAAAATCACCACACACACACACGTCCAGCTGCCCATCCATCGGCATCAGGCAGCTACTGTTGGCTCTGTGTAAGGAAATCCAGGCTGTAACTCAATCAACCACGAAACGAACAAACGAATGAAGAAGTGTATGGAGAAAGAAAGTCAAGAGAGAAAGAAAGAACAAAATTAAGAATGAAAGCGAACAAGAGGAAATCATTTCATTTAGTTAATTCTATTATGTTTAATTTAAAATTTATTCTGTAAATATGTTTAAATATATAAACCGAATGCATGCCGACAGAGATTGGCTGCTTTGGTCCGGCGGCGGCGCGGCGAATGGCAGTAGAAGTGATTCGTGAATGCAATTGAGAACAAATTCATGTGAAAACAAATGTATTTATTGTTTGTAAAATATTAAATCGATATTCGTGTAATGTTTAGATTTAAGGGTTATTCGATAATTAATAAAAAAAAAACTATGATAAGTCTTAAACAAGAAAACGAACAATTTGTATATTCCCTTTTTGCTTGATAGTACATTCATCACTCTCTTATCCATTCATTCCACGAAAACATTCACTTCCCTTTCGTTTTCAGCTAAAATCCATTCCATGCCACAGGTTCGTCAACAACGAAAGCATATTCTCATACCAAACCTCCTTCCATATCCTCCTCCGTTTTGCAAATCCCAACGTCAACAGAATCATCTTTTTCCCCAGCCACACAAACCTCTGATATAATCTCCATGGCATACCACTGCACATCTGACATACACATCATACCGACAAGGAAAAATCACGTTTTGTCCATATCCTCAGGCCAACAGAAACATCAGGCAACAACCTTCATTCACCCAAAATCAGCATGTTCATCCCATGACTACACACTCTTCGCCTTTTCAATTCCTTATCCTTTTTTCCATCATCAGACGTCTGCCTGCTTTATAGCCCCACACAAACATGATACACGACATCAGTCAGTCTTCACGAAGAAAAAATATTTACCATAATTCTCAAATTCACCAGGCCAACAGAAACATAAGCTGGTAACCATCGTCTGTGAAAAAGTCCCATGTCCATCCCTAAATGTATGCCTTGTAGCAAAGTTCTCCACACTTTCGTGATCGCCCGAAAAGTATGTGACGACAGAAATATGCAAAAAAGTCCCACCATATTCACAACCGCCCATGAGATATGCAACAAGAAACCAAATCAGTGCAGGTGCATACTCTGCGCCAGAAAATATAAGACAGTACCAGAACTTGTCGCGCAACTGCTTTTGAGGAGTGTAGGATACCTACTGCATTTTGCTGATTTCTGGGCGACTAGTACTTTGGCTGGATTTTTGTCATTTTTGTGTGAATTTTTCAAGTTTCCCTTGCGTGACGTCGATGTGGCGTGTGATGTGTTGAGTGAGAGGATTGAAGGGGGGTCATTGGGATGTTAGGGTGCGAGTGTATGGAGAGACTTGGGAAAGGGGGAGGGTGGGGGGGGGGGGGGGGGATTTGTTCGAGGAAAGTGATATGGAGAGATTTAAGGAACTTCCTTCAAAGCTGGTTGGCTGGCAAGCATGTTTGTTTGTACATGACTGTGGATTATGCAGATCGGGTTTTGAGGAATTTGGGATGCCTACTCGTTTTTGAAGGTTTCTGGGCGACTAGTACTTTAGCTGAATTTTTGTCATTTTCTTCTTGCGTTTGTTGGTGTGAATGCTGAAGAATGTGGTTTCGAAGGCGGTAGAGGGTCGGTAGTCGGTGGTGGTTTGAGAGGGAGTGAGTTTTAAAGGGAATTCCTTAGTTTTATTGGTGGATGGGTGGTTCTTCGGACCTATTTGAAAGGGAGACAGTTTGAAGATTTGTTGTGCCTGCCATGAGCAATTGGTATTTTCCGGTGCCTACTATTATTTTTCTCATTTTCATGGTTCCTGCGTTCGTCGGTGAGGTTGTGGGGGGAGGAAAATAGGTGCTGAAGGTCTGAGAATGTGTTTTTTGTCAAGTCGAAGGCTTAAGGGGGTTCGTGGTAAGAAGGGGAGGGGATTTAAAAGCGGCCGTTGCTTTAAGGTGCGAATGTGTGTAGGAGCATGAAGGGGAGAAACTTTCAAGACTCCTGCGAGTGCCTGGTATGAGCAATGTCCTTAGGCATCATGTGGACTCTGCAGATCGCATTTTGAGGAGTGTTGCATACCTACTGCTTTTTTGGCATTTCTGGGCGGCTAGTACCTTGGGTAGAGCTCTCATTTTTATGGTTTTTTTTAAGGGGACAGGCTTCTTGTGGGTGTTTTGATGTCGATTGGACTTTTTGGTAAAGCTCCGATGTTTGTACACATTGCTGTGTATGGGGATGCGTAGGAGGAGTGTGATCGATTTGATGAGTAGGCAGCTGTGTGTGTGTGTTTGGTGAGCCCAATTAGAACTGAGTGCCGTTTTGATACCACAGCTCTAGTACCTTCTGAACCATCGCTCAACGTTCAAGAGCATTATTAATTCTTTGATGATGACAGGTTTGCCTAGATACCGTTGTCTTGAGTCTACTCTCTAAGAGGTGGCCTCGTCCGTATCTGGACCAGAAGTCCATTCAATTTGCGAACCCTTCGTTTTGTTCAGGGTGACTCTTGCGGCTCGAGGAGGAAGGGGGGAGGGAGGGACGGAGGGAGGACGGGAGCTAGCGCTGGACATGCAAACGGGAAGTGAGTAGTGTTTTCGGGTGTGTACATTAAGAAAAGATAGGCTCGCCCGTGGTCGAAATTCGACGACAAACAAGCATTATGACAGGGGTTGCGTAAGATTGAAAATATGTTGTACAAAAATCTAATTTAGTACACGTGTTTACCTAGGTTCTACAAAAAACATTGTACACATCTACGCGAAATTAACTTTCCAATTGTGTAAGTATAATGCCATTCGGTTGAGTAAAACGGTTTAAGCGTACGAAAATGGGCAACACGTATTTGTATATAGATACGACGGCGAGACGTACTTATCGCTGTTATCTTTTCAACATCGGTACGCTAACTCTTTAGAACATCGTCTGTACGTGTAATGTTATAATTTGGCCATGCTTACCATGTTTAATTCCAGAGTAACTTAAAAGCAAAGGATATCAATGCGCACATGGTTGACAGTCATCACTTTTCGAATATCAAAACAAATCTGACCAAATCTCGATTCAAATCGATCAAGTAGCATGATCTCCCTAAAGAGATCTAAAAGCAGTACTGCAGAGGGAATGATTACCGGACACAGCCTTCTATGACTTCATGCAAAATCATCCTCTGCAACTGTCCTACTCTTGCCTGAACTAGGAAAGACTAGACGCCTTATTCTACGACAATCCAAGCGACCTTGGTAAAATAATAATAATTATATGGGTGACGCTACAGCCCAAAGAGGGCCAGGGCATAACTTCTCAACAGCCACTCGTATTGTGAGTGCTATTGTTGTCTCACGAGTGGAAGGTAAAATTTCGGCACTAATAAAATTTATTGAGAAAACTGGCTGGCTGTCACAAAATCATGGCAACCGGAAATGATGTATTACAGAGATAGCCGACTTCACAGCTGACTGCCTTTTAGTCCATCGACGAATTTCAGTACTTTTTTATGAATTTTTGACCTTTATTCACGAAATAACGTAAATGACGTCCTCTGATTGGTCAATTGGTTTAAGAACACGTTTTAAAAAATAGTTGTCAAACATTTTAAGGGGCAAGAGTGGTAGAAGTCGGGCATCTCTGTAATACTTCCTTTCTGATGGCAACCATCATTTACTTGGAACACCTACGTGGCGACTTTGGCCTAAGTGTTTCAATGCCACTTCCTATCTGCCCAGCTGCCTTACTGAGACCATCTATGGTTAGTCATTCAAATGAAATGAGGTGAACTTTGTGCCTTTGCCCTTACCATGCCAAATGGATTGTACACCTCAAGAGCAGAGAGAGCTCTGGATCACGGTTCCCTGTTTGGCCATTTCGTCAGTTTATTACCAAAAAACGTAGTATGCCCTGGAAGATTAGATTATCTTTGACTTTTTTCGCTTCTGCTGATCATTGCAGCATTTCTGGTCCACTTTTATGATTATGGTGGAAGATGCAACAGCCTTGATTGCAGAAATTTGATTAACTTATATTTGGGTGGGAGGTCTCAGCAGCCTACCTAATGGCAAGGACTTTCGTTTGGAAGATACTGGCGTTGGGGGGGGGGGGTCTAAAGAGATGTCTAGACTATTAAGGCAGACACTCCGCAATTTATCTTTTATAGTTGGTAGCTTGTTCAGGTGTTTGTCATGACTAGGGAGGGTCTTGGTGGCATGTCTCAGTTTTCCACTGCGACTGGATAGTTATCAACCATCGAGATGGTGGCTGACTGATGTAAAATTTCCTGGATCTATTTGAAATGGCGATCATGTCAAGAAGGCTGGGTTTCCGTTGAATATCAGAGCACATATATAGACGCGGATGGGCTCCGATGGCAGGAGTGATTCATTTTTACGAAGTTTTGCTCTGATCACCAGAATAGACTTGGCCATGCTTTGGTTACATTTGGAGGTCATTCAGCGAGCCTGCACTTGAATCAATGCACATAGCATGGTGTCCATGACTGAAGGCCACTCCTTGTCTATGTTTCCTTCAAGCGAACGATGGAGCAAGTATGTAGGGTTCGCTTGGCCTCTATATCTGCGACTGACAGAGATCAACGAGTTAGGTCCATTGCCTGACTAGAAGGAGAGGATAACGTAATGCTTACCTTGACCAGAAATAAGAGAGCAAGGTCATATGCAACTTCGAATAGAATTACCCTTTGTCAACAACCCCGAAAAATGAAAGAGCAGTTGAATTCCCTTGTATTTTCCACATACTTTTACTTGAAATCCGAGAATCCGGCTTGACAGGTTGCAGACTCTGACAAATGGTGTACAAAATGCTGTCAATTGAAATAAAGGTTTACATGTCTTACGCCCGTGACAAGCTTACCTGTTGATCTGGGACTCTGTTTGGTTTCTGAATACTTTCTGGCCATGATGCTATGATGATGGGAGAAGTTCTTAATCAGGCTAACGGGTGCAACTTGCCACTGATTCAGACCAACAAGTTTGATCCATTAGACTAGAAGCAAGAGCAAGATTTGAGATTTGAAGATTGAGACTGTGTTTGGCTTACCTGGCAGGTGAACATAGACATTTTATCAATTTGTTTTTATTTCTTTTAAATTTTCGTCTTAAGCTTCTAATACAACACACTCTTACAATTTTTTTCTTTTGTTTACAATTTCCATTAACACAATTTTTGAAAAAAAAAAAAAAAAGATGTCCGGTCGCCTGGACAGCCGGTCGCAGGAGGTCACCCGCGACATAGCCGCCAACTCCCAGACTATCATACAAAATTAATACACAACGATCTGCAAAGTCACAGAGTGGTCTACAAATGAAATAAATAATACAATCTTCTTTTTGTTCGTCCTTTGTTTAGTCTAAATGAAATTTGTCTTGAATGTTTGGCGCGCCTTCATCTGCGGGGATGGAGACGACAGCAAACTGCTTTATGAATGTGATACGTTCGATAATTTGTTTGTGTTGTTTGAGAAATTGTTCCATCATCATCGAAACCTTACTCTTTCGTCTGGTTTTTCATTTGATGCATAAACTTATGGTCTAGCGGTTGATAAGGTTAATTTAAGGATTATTTTAAATTGTAAGCATTATCACAATATACATCATCACTTAGTTTACACATGCACGCACACAAACACACATCCAGTCATGCACATACGGAATTATTGGGTGCCCCCTCGAGGGCCGTTCTTCTTCTCGGGCTCTCTGGCCCCATGCCTTCGTCCTTCTTCTTATGATTTATGGTCCAAATCTTCGTTTACAAATAATACAATAATTTACTTAAGTTAATTGATTTTGTCTGGTTCTTGATCGTCAGGTGATGTGTGATTCCAAAACGAAAAACAGTTTGAAAGTGTCCCCTCTGTCGGCGGCATTTCGGGGATAGATCCAAACGGTTTTTCCGTGTGTTGTCAAAATTGATTAACTCTTGATCACCAGTGGTCAATGTCTCTGATCCGGTCATGTGGAGGTTTCCTGCAAAAGTACACTGAGACTGAGAAGAACTTCGAGCGAGAAGCTACAACTTACGGCAACATCCGCGACAGAGCCTGTTTGTGCATTGGTGAGATCTGTACCGTGCCCGATGCTATACTCGATCCAGAGTCTTGTGACATGGTCCGCTGTATACTCATCGGATGCGGCGGGAGTTGCTGGGCCCGTCGGAAGGGGTATCGCCAAGGGCTCTTGGGTACATCGTTCTGGAATCCTTTGTTCTCAACGCCTCCTCCGCTTCCGCCGCCGCCAGCGCTGGCGTTCGAGACCCCGGCAGCAGCATGTGAGAAACCAGTTGTGGAATCTCGTGTCTTCGATGACAATCTGCGAAGTATTCGAGATCCAAGACCTGGCGGATCTTCCAGTCCCCTACTGACGCGCTTTCTGAAGCGGACATCGCTGGATTCCTCGAGAATCACATGTCTGTCGTACGGTGTCCCATAGTACACCTCCAAGACTGTGGAGAATGTGTGCGGCCACACCAGATCGATGATTGAGATGAGCACCCCGGCAAAGAAGCACAGAATTCCTGCAAGAACGAGAGAACAGTCATCACACGCGAAAATGTATTCCACGAGGGTGCCTACCTGCGACTAAGAGTAGCCAATAACACCATCCCAAGCGGAATTCCAGCTTTCCGCCCTCCAGGTAGATGGTCAGCGGACGACTGGGCAGCAGGCAGTAGTAGCCGATGTTGGTGCAGACCAACAGGAAGCCTGTGAGCGCCTTCATGTAGGCTCCGTAGCGGGGCACCGCAATCAGCAGCAAATTCATCAGCAACCATGAGGCTAGGGATGTCCACAGCAGGATGCTGGCAAAATATCCAGCCGCACGGTATTGTCCACCCCACGAGAAGCCCTCGCGGCCCAAGCTGAAGTACTCGGCCACTGTGAGAATTGGATATGGCAAGCCGCGCTGCAGGGCGTCACGGTAATTGTGGCTCATGTCTGTGGCGCCCTCCCAGGTGAAGCGCTCGTTGTAATCGATGTCGGGTGGCGTCCAATTTCCAACTGGAATTGCTGTGAATGGAAATAGAAGAGTTATGAGGTGAGTGAGACAGGGACAGTGATTCACTAAGACGTGGTATTTTGAAACTCAAATAAGACAGATAAAATGGAGGACGGGTGGGGGAAACTTGAATATGGGCTGAAAGAACAGACTCTGCCATTTACTTTTTGAGTTGAGTTTTGTTTACACGAGGGCCGGGACTGTGATGTGGGAGGTCATTCCCGGATGTCCACTTATGGAGCACTGCTTCCAGCGTTGCATCCGGTATTTACGAGAGGAATGATGACTTCCAATCGGTAGGCCCTAGATGGCTTAACAGCGACTCTCCAGAATCTAAAAGGTCTAAGGGCACACCATCTAGGTGGCCAGTTGACCGGTCAGAAACGCGAAACACACGCTGTCCACCACTCGCAGTCCACTACTCGCAGTCCACAAAAACGCATTTTCGCAGAACGCTAATTTTCGAAGCATAGCTAAATTTGGAGACGTGAGTCTTTCTATGATGATTTGCCACACAAGACTGAATGAGAAATAAATGCCACCAGGTGGCCAGCTACGCGTCATCTGTCTAAAAAGACCAATGGAAAAAAAACATCTCTATACGAATCATCCACTATTTCAGGGGACAAACGGTGGGTGGAGGAGATTAAAAAAAAAGAATACCGAAAGGGGTGGAACAGATTGAAGAGAGAAAAGACACGAAATAAGAGAGGTTTTTCTAAAAATATTGCAGCCATCGAGGCGGTAACCACTCAGGTGCAGGTTCTTGTTTGATTCACAACCCCTCGAAGCCTCGGTGGCGCAGTTGGCAGCGCGTAAGTCTCATAATCTTAAGGTCGTGAGTTCGAGCCTCACCCGGGGCATTATTTTTTTTTTCTTCTTTTTTCATTTTTTTTCCTTCTCGTGCCTGTCTGCAAACCAAGCATCGGTGGCTGAGCAATCGATTTTTAAGGTCCATCCCCAGGAGCAGACACTATCGAATATTTCACTCTAGCACACTGCTTTTAAAACTCATCCCCAGATGTAAGAAAGTCCTTCTCCCCTCCTTCCAGTCGCTACCGAAACAAAGCCCGAAAGACCTCGAAAACAGTCGACGAACTTTTGCCACTGATGTGTGAAATCCACAACCGGTTCCACATCAGCACATCAGAACCACTTCCTGAAGACGTTAATCGAATAGTTTGCCAAAAGCGCTAACCAGAAACGTACTCTCAGTTAGCGTCACCTGTGTTCCCTCAGTCACACGTTCTTGTTTGCCCAGTGATCTCAGAAGCGCTAACCAAACGGAATGCGTTCCACTCCAAAGCCGGAACCGGATATCCTCAAACTCGTGTATTCTTAACAAACAAACAAAAAAACGCATGCCTCGCCACAAGGTGAAAGGCTTCTCAAAGAAGTCAAGGACCAACGCTGGCGCAAAAAAACAGAAACTGCAAGCACCTGCATTCGACGAACAAGATTTTAAATTCAATTCCGCATTTGTACGCTGCAAGCGCCTTTTTCAGCACAATCCCCCATCGCCTTCAACGTTGTCGTCGTCGTCGGTGTGTGTAGTGTGTTGCCCTGGAACACACCTCACGCACGAATGCAGCGGTGCTCGACTGCGTGCTCGCTAAATAATTGGCAAGGAGTAACGACTTTGCGTAGCACCATACATTAAAAAACTAGTGTCGACTCTAACCTTGCCAATCGCTGAAGGCCAGCAAATAAATTAAGCTAAAACGAAACGAAACGAAACGGCTTCACGAAACGCAGCGCAACACAAAAAAATAGCAAAAAATCAAGCAAAAGTGTCGTGCCTCCATCTCTCTCTCAGTGTGGGCAACAAAACGAGACTCCAAATTCGTTTCGAATCAAATCACTTGCACTTGTACGCAGACGCACATGGAAACCTGGAAACACCAGAGCACAGCGCTGCTTGCCTGTAGCCTCGTGTGCAGGCGGCGACACACGGGCGACGTTGGGTGCCTGGTTGTTGGGCGCCAAGTTACTCGCAGTGCGTAGTAACTCGTTACGCGCATGCGGTGTGTTCAGGAAATTATCGTCCACGACATTTGTGTGCCCGGCTAGAACCGATGTTAATGATTCTATTAAAACGAGGGAGTGCCTGAAATACCCCGCCACTGGGTGATAATTAACAATTACTGCCAATCCCTGTGTTGTGCTGTGTAGCTGTTGCAATGTTGACTTTTGTTAACAAATTTGTCAGCTCAAATGTTAATTAAATTAAATTACATTTAATCGATTCTAGATTGGGTCGATGCTGCCGCCGTCGAGCCGATCGCGGAGCGAGAGTAGGTGCGTGGCGCTTGGTGGTCAGTCGTCGTGTGCTGGACATGACGTTGAGCAATCGCCTCGCGGGTGGGTGTGACTAAATGAGGCGCATAATTAGTGCGCATGTAAAGCATGTTGTTGGCTAAAGCTGCTGCTTGCTTGCTGGCGGGACACCAAAGTGGGAGTAATAAATTCTGCGTAAAGAGACTGTGACTATGGCTGTGCTTCTGTATGTGAGGGCGCGAATGGATGGCCGTGCTGAGTTCGAGCGGCCGTGGGAAATGTGTGAGCAGTGTTGGAGCAGGAGGAGGAGGAGGAGTTGAGAAACTGCCAGAAGATGATGTGTAGTTTGGGGGCAGTCATTCGACAAGTGATCGAAGAGGTTGATTTCTGTCGACTGATAGGCGACGTGGTTGTTCCTGAATTGAAGCCTACAGGAGACCGGTGGACGGGTGCAAATCACTCAGGTATGGTTCGGTAGACGGGTGTAAGCCATGTCTCACTTAGGTTAGGCTGATGTCCTGGCGGTTACTATCAAGGGCCGGCATGACGCGTTGTGTAATGAAAAGTGCTTCAAGTCGAAGAATGGTGTAGTAACCTCAGCGTTCACAGAGTTCCACCCTTGGTCGAGGTGCCCCTCCAAGGACAATGTTTCAGCCAAAAATTCTGTTCAATTAGGGCACACATGACTTCACTGTCCACTCTCTTCTTTTGTAAGCGCGAACAAGGCCAAAGAAGGCCACAAGCCTTCATTCGTTGCCGCAACTTCATTCCCTTTCGATCAAAGTTAGCATGAGAACCTCTCGCAGAAACCTCATAACGTCTTCTTCATCACCCACAAGCGTCCATCAACTCTCGATCGACACTCCATCAAAAGTCAAGATAATGATCGGCTAACAAGCAGATGTCAACAAACCCAAAGGAATTCACGTCGATTTCAAAGCCTACGAGACAAGCGCTGACGAGTGCTGCCCGAATGCCCCCACCCGCACAGCCATCAGCCGGAGGCCGTTCATTCCTCCAAAAAGCTAATTCGACATGTTTTCTACTTAAAACAAGACCCTCCGCCGCCCCTCACCCTCCCTTGTCCGGCTATTGCGCGCACAAGTGCTACTTGAATAGCGTCAATGACAAATATTTACTATTGAATCCATTGAATGCGCTCCCCTCCATCTCGCTCTTCGACGGCAAATTCAATTTCAATTCTTTCCGGCACACAAACACACGAGATGCTAATAAATAATTAAACGTTTAAACGTTTAAACGGCCCAACAATTCGAGATACTTTTTATCTAAGTTGTTGTGTATCTAAACAAAAATTATTTATTCCATCTCGAAGCACACTCTCGAGCACACACTACGACAACTATTGACCCAGAAACTGAACACCAGTTCGGCTCCCCTCATCCTCCGCCGGGCCGTTACCACCGCGATGAGCTTTTGCTCGCGGTTGACTTGTGTCTTTGAGTTTGTTTGCGCGATGGTGTCACGCCGCCATTGGACTTAATGTCCAAACAAAACAAGTCGCTCTGATTTAAATAAATCGACTGACCGTCGACCATCGACCGTCGATCGGCGATCAGCGACGATAACGTTGACGATAATGAAGTTCACCGCCTCATGTGCCTAGCGCTGGATGTGATTTGGATTCAACGCGTTCACCGCTGTGTGCTTTCGATCGGCGGAGTTTTGACACTTGCCCTTCCTTCCGGTTGGACAGCTGGAGTGGCGCACTCTCCAGCTTGGCCATTCGCTCCACGCGGTTGATGTTCGCTCATTCAAAAGCGTGCCGACCGCCAGCGACCTTCAGGGGACGAGGCGCGGAGAGGGTGAAACAATTCTATCCGCCGACATGTGACTGGGGCTGCCATGCAGCGCACTGTCGCAAGAGATGGCATCTTGGTCGTGTCATCTGTAGCATGGCAAGGTGAGGTGTCTCTCTGTAAATGGCAGCGCTGTGGTGCACTGTTCTCCTCTGTTTTCAGCCGCTGCGGTGCTGCGGTTTGATTGACGGTTTACTTGCTTTCGTATCTCTTCAAGCTTGACTCGGTTGTGGTTGCTATTTCGGTGTGGGATTGGTTATCTCTGCGGCAGCATCGAATGAGGTCGGGGAACTGACTTAACGCCGCGCCGTGGCGGTCGGCGGTCGGTAGAGAGGGACTTAAGTGCCAGCAGGAAGACAATGGGTATCTGTCGAAAGTTTGCGCTTGTGGGAGGGTACGAGGGCAGGCATTGTTGTGAGCTGTAGCTATCGATCGAGTCGATGGTGTGTAATTACTGACATTTTGGGGCATCCTTCTGAAGTAGCCATCGCGCGTTGTTTGTCATCGGCGCTTTGTTGTGACGTGCCGAAGGGTGACGCTTGTTCGATTGAAGGACTTGATACAATTGAAATTCAATGATTACGCGTGACCTTGCGAGTGTATTGTGTGCAGTGCACACCGGGAGAGATGTGATTGAGGGGATCGAACTCCAGCACACGATCTTCCTTGTCATTTGCAATGGCCGCGAGCGTCTTGTCAAGTGACGGCTAGATTTGGAAAGGTGTTTGCTTGATTTTGCTCGGGAAGAGGTTTGTTAAGCGGTCGTTGCTTGAGTTTGGATCTGCAATAGATCAGGGAGAGGTGTTGTGAATGACTGTTAAGGACAGCATCTTGATTCTCTTCAACAGCCTTTCAGACAGGATGACGGTCCGATCGCAAGAATGACATGTTTCCCAAATGAAGTGCCTTTGGAGGTGCTCTCTGGACAGGAGAGAGGTGCTCTCTTTATTTGGCGCTACAGTCCGGGGTGGATCTAGGCCTAGCACGGTCTCTGGCTAGCTGTCTCCAGTGTCGCACGCCAAGTTGGTTGAGATCCTTCTCCACCTGGGTGCGCCACCTTAAACACGGGCGTCCTCTGTTACGTTGTCCAACGGGTTCGCAGTCGAAGACTCCCTAAGGCCTTAATTGTCCCAGTCCAGCAATATGGCGCAGAGGCATGCACTTTGACAAAAGCGAATGAAGTTGCTCTTGGGTGCTTTAAGAGGGGTGTGGCAAATAAGATTTAACAACGAACTGTACGAGCTGTTCAGCATTGTCGACTTATCCAGTAGACTGAAGATCCAACGAGTCACGTAGAGCGGATTGAAACCAATGGTTTGACCAGGAAAGTCTTCGAATCCACCCCTCTAGGGAGGAGCAGTAGAGGAAGAGCGCCGACTCATGTGGCGCACGCAAGTGGAAAGAGACCTCAAACAACTTTACGTCTGAAAATGCAACCAGCTAGCTAAAGAACGAGCTGGCTGGAGACGCCTGTTGGTTTAAGCCCAGGTCTGCCCCGGATTGCGGCGTCTCCTTAAGTAAGAAAATTTGATCAATACGAATTTAGGCTCAAGGGGGGGCCCATTCGCATCCTGAATCAATGCCTCAAAACAAAGACCGATGCCCAACGCAGCGTTTTCGAGATATAACCGATTTTTCAAAATGAAGTGCTTTCGGAACAGCTTTCTGGGCTATTTTTCAGAGCTTCTATTGTTTGTTCTTGGACTTCAACGAAGCATCGTTGCATCCTGAATCAGTGTCCCAAAGGGAACTCCCGAATCGTTTTCGAGATCTGCCCAATTTCTTCAAAATGACGTGCTCTCCGGGCACCTTTCTGGACGACTATCTTCTGATGAGTGATTGTGGACTTAGACGAAGCTTCATCGCATTCTGAATCAATGTCCTATAGCAAAGACAGTCGGTCTCCATTTTCGATATGTGACCGACTTTTCCGACAGCCTTTCCCACCGTCTCCGGGCTGTTAAGACATGGGCTCATTCGTAGCGTCATTACATCCTGCTTCTCTTTGTAAAAACGGCCCGATTTCGAGATAATTCGTATTTTGCACTTCATTGTCCTTTCTAGACAACTTGTCCGAGGTTCTCTTTTGATGACTTTTGGGTGTCATCACATTCCCCTGCAATCCCATCTCCCTGCGGAAGATGCATCTGAGCGAAAAGCTAACCTTCCTTAAACTCCCCAACCACCACTCGGCTCACCCTCATTCCACGGACAAGTCTGATGCAACAAGCGGCATTCGCATGTTACGCAACACCACTCAGTCCATCGCCCAGCCGACAGAATCCGTCCAACTTGCACCAGACGATCATCAAAACTCCATTAAACCACGTCTCAGCTGACGAGACGCAACTCAAAATGCGTCTTTCCTGAAGCCTTTCATTCACTTTAACACTAAGCCTCTGTTTTGTTTTGTCATTAAAACTCTCTCTCTCTCTCGTCTCTGTCCGTCGGTCGGTCCAAAGACCGCAAACATTTCCTCAATTTGAGGCTTCATTTGCCATTAAATACCTCTCCGCTCGTGTAGCCTTAATTAAGTTGGCTTCATATCGAAATCACTTCAATTAATTTTCAACTTAAGCCAGCGACAACTACTCTCGACTGCCTGCTGCCTTGAGCACTCCATTCACATCCATCCACTTGGCCGGCGCATACCAAGCCGTCTCGGAGTCTCTGCGCCCGGAGGCATGAGTACGCGAGTGCGCTAGTACCTCGTCTCGCGGACGCATATAACACACCGCATTGGAGTTCCTCAACGAAATTCATCCACTCCACGCTGCGCGACATTCCATCGTGCATCCCAGAAGCATGGCAGAATAATCGGCGTCCGCCGGCAACTGCGGCGGCGCACTCGTGGTACCCGTACCCAGTATCTGCGACAGGGATCTCCATCTGCCGGCGAGCTGAATAAATTAAAGCTCAGTACATGCGCACGCATGCTCACTCGCACCAGCCAGTCATAATCGCAATCTATTGCGTCCAACCGGTGCGCGTTTGCAACGCGACTCTGTCTTGGCGCCTGCCTCGTAATTTGTTCCTAGGAAATAAAATGTCGCTTGCGATCGGTAATCGGTGGACGACCGAGTGTGTTATGATGTTTCTATTATGGGACGTCAGACTCTCACCCGGATGCGGTCGAAAGTGAATGTGTTCCTCGATCCCGACCCGGCGCCATCCAGTCGGTTGGGGTTTTTGGTGCTTGCTTAGCACTCATTTGACGCCGGCTGTATCTACATGGCGTGCGAAGTGAAATTTGCTTGCCCGTCGCAGGCGGCGAAGGCTGGGACGGAAGCGCGTGGTCAATGCAAATACAACTTGACTGCTCTGAGGAATGTGTGCGCCATCGACTGGTACACCCAAGGGGACATTAATCTTCTCCTAATAAGTCGGACGACCGCAAGTGGCTGCCATCAATCAGTGGGATCCAGAGACTCAGCGATGAGGTCTCTAAGGTCCATCAACTGTCACGGGGAATTAAAGAAGAAATCTGTCAAAGCCGATTGAAGACTGACTGAAGGAGTACATCGTTTGGGAATGCCGAGCGCACAGGGTGTAGGTGAAAGCTGTGCAGCTTGATGACCATTTCTGCCAAACTCTTACAAGACAGTTTATCTCTGCAACAAGCCTTTAACATCTCAGAGAAATTCCGAGATAAAAACGAGGGCAAGCCTCTGTCTGCTTGGTCACCGCATCAAGAGATGTCGAAACGTCCCCAGCTTGGGCAGTAATTCGCCGCCGTCTCGGACTAAGAAACATTAACAATCTTGTTTTTACGAACTTCATGCTTGTGAACTAAATCATAGCCGCCACGCAATGGTCCACTTAAGCAGTCTTGTCATCAGACGCGTCATCATCATCAAGCCTTTCGACTCTGTGCCCCTGATGTGCGCTAATCCCCAGTACAAGAAGGTAAATTAGTCGGCGGCGAGGAAAACCCAGCAAACATCCTCTCGAAGTCTTGTCCATGTCACCCTGTCAGCGAGCGATTGGCTGCCATTAGAAATGCCTGACATTTCCCAAAGAACTCGTGGTTATCTTCCTCTCAACACTTCACAAGTATCGCACTCCGCGAAGCTGACGACGACTCACCTCCAACTCCAACTCCAACTCCAGCTCATGACGAATGACTCCAATGATTGTGTAATGTCAAAACGGTGCGTCCGCAGTTTCATCATCAAAGGCCTGCTCTGCTCGTCTGCCTTGATATGCAGTGCCTAGCCCATGTACAGTATCTGCCGCGCACTGACACACTGGCAGGTGGCTCACTGCAGCCGCAGCCGCAACTGTGCACATCACTTCCAGTTGAGTGTGTCTAGACGCATGACTTGCTCCTCCGATAATTGGGAATGCTTGTGAGCAGGTTGACGAGGTCAGGAATGATAGGTGCGCGGCGGCATGATGGTGCCATAAAATGCGTCTCGCGGTATGCGGAAAATTCGAATTTAATTCAGAGTCGATTAATCAAAGTTATGAGAGTGCCGAGCCGAGCTGAGCGATTGTGTCAGCGGGCAGTCGGCTAATTTTGAATTTCTGTTGAAAATCGTTTCACTGGCTGGAAACGATTTTTGTGGTGGACGCGTCTGCGGTCAATTAGGGGAGCTGTTAAGTTATCTACTGGATATTTGTGTAGACACTATTAGCCGCCGAGAGTGGCGAGTATGGCTTCAGTGGTTGGGTTGGTTTCTTGGCCTTAGTCAGCGGTGTGACGGATGAATGCGTATTCCGTGGATTAGGTTTCGTTGGTAACTAATGACAGGCAGGAGGACTGGTGCGCTTTTGACGTGTGCTGCGAGACCGAAGCGGAGCAAGGTAATGCGTTCGAGTCTGATTGCAATCGTCATAGATCACTTTCCCTGTCGAGGATTTCAGGCAAACTAAGGTAAGGACCAGCCCGAAGAGTCTTCGACTCCGAACCCGTGGGACAACGCAATAGAGGACGCCCACGGAACCGATGGCGTTCCCAGGTGTAGGAGGACCTCAATCGACTTGGTGTGCGCAGTTGGAGACAGCTGGCTAAAGACCGTGTCGGCTGAAGAGGCTTACTGGTTGAGGCACAGGTCCCTCCACAGAAGAAGATGAAGAAGAAGAAGAAGAAGAAGGTAAGGACTTCTCCGCAATCGATCCACGACCATAAGAAAGGAAACGCCATTGACTGCGGCAACTATCAAGTAATAAGTCTCATGGCGTCTCATCAGTCTCACATCGCGTCTGCCCGCTGCTTTCAGACAGGTCCATGTGCGTATGGCTTCACGACAGGAAAGCCCACCATCGACCAGATCGTCACACCACGGCAGATCCTGGCAAAGATCCAAGAAGTTCAAATCGACACCCACCACCTACTTCTCAGTTGTTCAACCAACAAGGCTCTGCAGCCAACGTAGCTGCTTCCAGTTGACTGAGGTCCTTCTCGGCTGCAGTTGGCTGAGGTCCTTCTCCACTTGCATTCTTCGCCTTAGTCGCGGGCACCCTCTGTTGCCTCGTCCCATAGGTTCGGAGTCGAAGATTCTTCAGGTCGAAGTTAAGGTAGGCTCCTGGGTAGCCGTGACTGAAATGAAAAATCTCTCTAAATGCCATCAAGGCAAGTAGGCACAAAGATCTCTCGGGGAACTTTTCCCTGGAAGACACCAAGGACTCCCTTATCCGCTTCCGAGAGAGTCCATGCCCTAGCCCCTTCAGAAGGACAGGGATGATCAGTGTCTTGATCCTTCGAGAGACGGGAGACGGCCTCTTGAGCCCAAAGGAACTGCGGTTGGCAGGTGTTAATCTAAGTGTGATCTCCGTACTTACGATATCCCTGACACTTGCGACTCTCTGACCAAGACATCGATGTTGGATGTCCTTACTTGAGGAAATCCTTAAATCTCCTTGCTCACCGTCCGACCCATTTAAGTCGAAAGGACACCCTCATTTAAACAAAACTCAAAATCAATTCCTGTCCGCACCACTGTACTCAGTGAAGCCTTCACAGTGTGTGCAAAAAATAGAAAAATCAAATTAAAATAATACGTCATACCTGTCAACGTGACATTAACATGCATTAATCCGATATGCGTTCCGATTCGTGCTGGCAGCTTTTCCCGCGAGAACGCCTTATACGGTGCAATGATTGTTGTGTTCGCCACATGCCATGCTGAACCGAGCCTTGTGACTAAAAATACACAAAAAAAAAACAAACGCAGTGAATTAGAAAAAACAAAACAAAATACATAAATATTGTCCCCCGCATCGGAACGGCCTGCACTTGGAGGCAGATTCAATCAGTCCCCGAAATAGCTCCTCCAACATCGTGCATTACCGCTCCGTGCAGCGCCACCAATACTCACTTAGTATGACTAGTCCGACGAAGAGACTTAATGTCACGGTCGAAAATGTTGTGAATTTCTGAAAGAGACAGACAGAGAGAGAGATAAAGATAAAAATCAAATCAGATACAGATACACATAATTTGAGATGCAATTAACAATTAATTTCGATTAAAACATCATTGACGAGTCGACGGCACCGATCACCGCCACCGTCACCGCCACCGACGCCGTTGTTTGGGAGACCTTTCAATTTGAACGCGGAGGAGGTTGACGTGCTGACGAATCACTCGGCGCTTTGGACAATTAGCGCGCGCCAATAACAATTATTTTTATTTTGGCGCTTTTCGCTGTTTTGCAGTCTCCTAGGTGGCTTGGCTTTTGCGTCGATTTTAAGTGATGATGGCTGCGGCAACGGTAGCAAGGTAACAAGTCGTTACCATTTTTTTTTCCTCCTCTTTTTTTGCGTTTTGTTTTTTGGCGGCAGCAGTTGCTGTTGCGATAAAAATCTTTATTGAGGCTAAATTGTTTGGGCAGAGGTTACACCTAAAGAGTGGAGCTTTAGTGTGCATTCTTGACACGAGACGACATTGACCCACCACAGAGTGGATAGTGAATTTGATTTTGCTTTTGATTGAGAGCGTGTTTGCGCTACAGGAAGTTACGTTGCTGTATGTGTGGCGATGGCGGCGAAGGGGGTTGCCAGTGCTCCAATTTGGAGGTTGATTGCTTTGCTTTATCGAAAGGATCACGGAAGTGGAAGCTTTCGTTAATTGGAATGTTATGACGGGTTGTGAAGTGAGTTTTTTTTTTTTGTTTTTATTAAGAGTCTTATGTAAAGTGCTTGGAGTGATGCCACTTGAGAGGCAGGATGTTGGAGCTGGAGATATGAATTAATTGCGTGGCCATTCGAGTGGTGGAAGTTGGGTTGATGCGGAAGTGAGGTTGTTGCGAATCGTAAAAGGGAAGGAAGTGGTTTCTGTTAGAATGGGAAGAGATGAAGGACGATGGGGCGTTTATGGTTAGCCATCTTAACAGCGTCTTGATTACAAGCAATTTTACGGAGACCAGATTCACCGGGCTATAGATGTCTACAGGTGATTCCAACTGCAGAGCCGAACCTATGGCACTAAGTGCGTGGATCAACACTACAAGACGTTCCTTTTGAGCCTCAAACCATCCCGCAGTGGCCAATACAAAGTCGGAAAAGAAGACCTTTAGAATTGTTATTTTAAAAAATCGGACATATCTCGAAAACAGTTCGTCGGCTTCTCAAAAAAGCTGTCAAGCACTTGGGTAAAAAGGTTTACATCGGTATGAAGGACCAAATTTATGACCGTCACCTCATGACGGTGACTGAAGGTCAACTTGGATACGGGTTTGAAAATGGATCGTTGGCAATCAAATAAATGGCAGTCCAAGAGGTTTTGACTCATAAACTGATAAGATTTCGCAATTTGAAGCTATTCTCAGGTTTTCATATTCGTTCCAATACTAACGAGCCCTGTCCCCTTTAGCCGTAGAAACGAAACCAGGCGAAGGCTTATTTTAAGTAATTTGGAATGTGAGTGGAGTGTGTGGGCGAGTTAGCGAGTCCTTAATAGTCTGCCATTTTGCATGGATGGCCCTTGAGTTGATGAAAACGAAAGACTTTCCTTCCTTGGAACGGTCACAAGTGGTGCCAAATGTCTCCTCAATCGAGTCTCCCTTGATCCCAGTCCGTGCTGTGTCTTAACTCCGGACATTTAACGGTATGCGCAATCCATAGGCTGAGCTCTCTAGAGTAAAAATCATGAGGAGATGACTAGTTCCTCAGATCCATCCTGTTCCAGTTCCAATGAAACCAGTACAACCCTCCTACTCCCACATCCAGGAGTCCATTCTGTCATTCACCGCCCAACACGGAAATTCAATCCACGCTCTCCTTCCCATGCTCCCAGGCATTCTTTTCCTCGACCGTCGAAACCATAAATTAACGTTGCCAACAATTTACATATAAATTGACCAATTGCATACATCCCCCTCCCCGTCCCCGCGCCCCACCATCAACCACCGCGAACTCGTTGGCCACTTTGAATGGATAACATGCACCGAATTTGTTCCAACCACAAGTTGATTATGATTTCAACGTAAGATTACAGCGCCAAACATCCACTCCGACGAGAACAAGGACTTAACCTCAACTCCGTGGCGCACTGCAAATGCACCTCCACCTCCTCCTCCTCCACCGTCGCCCGATTGCCTGACCGAATCGACTTGACTGACTGAATGTTTCTGCAGCTGTAACTGTTTGAATGAATGAATAATAATGGCCACAGCGACGAAAGACGAAAGACAGACGACTACCCATGGGCATGGGAAGGGGGTGGTTGGGTGGTTGGGGGACGAAACTCGATGTCTACTTAATGAAACCTGCCACATCAAAGCCAGGCACGCCGACGGTGCTCTAGTGCTCTGGTGGTTGGTTGGTGGAAGGAACGTGATTTACGTATTGCCCCGTCGAACTGATTAGGATTTAAATTCTGTCCACCGAAGACGTAAGTGGACAGCTCCACAGTGGACATGTGGAAATGCAAATCAAAGAGAAAGAGAGCACAGCCCACAGTTTGGTGGACACAACAGCTTAAGATCATTTTGTAGACTCTGAGCCAACTTAAATCAGCCGGCCAATTACTTTGGTCCTCAGCGTTTATCCGTATCTATCAGTCGGACAAGATTTGCAAATTTGAAGTGATTTGCTCTCAATGTTGGCTGCTGGTGGCATGTGCCACACGAGAGCGTGCCACATGTGTGTTCGGGGGACAAAGATTGATCTATGGAAATAAAAGTCTAGTGAATGGTGGTGCTTACCTGTTTTCTTACACCTGGAAATATAACTAGGAAGGCGACGTAAAATGTCGCAAAGAGTACTGATACAGCCACGATTGATACATCTCCAGTGACCGGGGTCCGATTTGAGAATGAATATAAGGTGGGTCCACCATCGTCTCGAAAAGCGTCGAACCAACCCTTCATTATCCTAGGATAGTTGAGCTCTGCAAAGGGAAAATGGAAAATTTCTAATTAGAAAGTGTTTCAGGGAATGAGGGGAGGATGTTAGAGTGATAATGTGACTGCAGCTCATACTTGGGTTGCAGTAGTCACTCTTAAGAAAGCGTAGGTCCATTGTATGTCAAAAAGCCACAAACTGGTTATGAGTGTTCAAGAGATATCCGTCATCACCAACTGATCTTAAACAGGAAGCACAATGAGCTCCAAGAAGGAACCGGGGTGCGATGCGGTGGTCTAAGGGGTTATAGTCAAAAATCTTGCAGTCACCCTACCTATTGACTTACCACGCCGATATATTCGATCCAAGTCCAGCCAATTCAGTGACTTCTCCATCAGGAGGAGAGGGCGCTGCAATTGCAGGGGACAATGCGTCCCCCCTTCGGACAATGCTTTCCCCCCTTCCTCGTCTCTACAGCTTTTGTAGATGTCTTGTAGGCAAAGCCCAATCCACAGCAAAGAGTTCCCATGGCGAAGTGATCAGTGATGACGCCGATAAGAGTTCCAAGAGTTGGCCTGATCATCTCGGATTTGACTGTGTGATCGTAGGCCAATATTGTGGGTCCACCAGTGCCACTGGTCCATCTATGATCTGTGTGAACAACCTATTCAAGCATAGCCATAGATTCTGAATTTGCCAATTTTCTGGAACTTCAAAGTGCCATGGACCCTGGACCCTGGTATAGATTCTGGATTTCCCAATTTTCTGGAACGTCACAGTGCCCTGGACCCTCATCAAATGGCTGCCAAAATACATGCTCATCTTGTTAAGAAACAGGTGTCAGTTCAGGGACTTAAGTGCAACTGGATTCAGAGACTTAATCGCACCCCAGGCTATCATATCAAATGAAAACACCTGTCACTGATATCAAATTGCCCCTATGCCAAGACAAAGCTTCCTTAGTTGCCGTACTACATTCTCCTCCGGTCGGTCCAGTTGACAATGCTTGGTGACAAATACGGTACTGTTTCCAATTCCGCTGGGAACTGGTTCGAAGTCTAGCCACTTAGTTTTAATGGTGTCTGCGGTTATGTTAATTCGGGAAGAATGTTCTGTCGTCTCCAACATTTGTGTAAATTCCAACCCACAAGCAATAAAGATCCAATCCATTCATCGTTGCTGCTGAAACTATGCGGTTCAACTTCTGTTTAGAGTCCGCTATTTTTGTATGACATAGCTTGTCATTGAATCGCAATTTTCAAGATCAAGCGATATGAGGTGACTTAACAATCCATGGAACTGCTTCGCGAAGAAGAGACACTTTTTGGGAAGATACAATAACAAAGGACTGAGGTATTCATAATTCAGAAAATGCTTCATTAGTGAGAGCCTCCCACCGGGCGTATGTGGAACATTTTTTTTTAAATCTCTTCAAAACTCAGGCGTATGTGGAACATTTTTGAAATGTATTTCAATTCTCTTTGACACTCTCGGGCGTATGTGGAATATTTTTTTTTTGATTCTCAGACACTCTCGAGCGTATGTGGAACATTTTTTAAAAAAATCTCTTCAAAACTCAGGCGTATGTGGAACATTTTTCAAATGTATTTCAATTGTCTATGATACTCTTGGGCGTATGTGGAATTTTTTTTTTTGATTCTCAGATACTCTCGAGCGTATGTGGAACATTTTCAATATTTTTTTAATTTCCAAAGGCTCGTGGGTTTGTGAAACTTTTTTTCCACAAATTTGATGCATGTTATATGGATCGCTTTCCGGGATAGTCATTCACGATTGAGCAACATTTACGTGGTGAATCTATGCCCTAGACGTAGGATTCTTTTCGATTCGATTCACCCGTTATTCGTACATACACTCTAACAGTTGTAGCATAGGCACAGTCTGTTGGACTTTAAGCCACCAGATCAGACTGAGGCTGGTGCATGAATGAAGAAAACTTAGCCGACGACGAACCGAAATGTTGTTTAGCTAACGATCAGCTGAAATGGACATTGCCGGTGGCTGAACCCGGCTTATGTTGCGGTTGGATTTGAGTCTACGTTCGTTTAAGACATTGCTGACGCAAGATGCTGACACCCATAGACAAGGCCTTGAGATCTGGATTTTAGCCTAAAAATCATCTGCCCCGATGTGGCTTAATTTTGGCTCAGCTGTTAAATCAACAAGCACAATTGCCGCTCTTGGCGCACAATCTACAATTGTTAGACCAAACCTCAATGCATTCACAGAGATTAACTCTTTATTGCGGTTTCTGGCATGGCGGCATAGTCGGACAGAGATCTGTGGTGT
This sequence comes from Eristalis intricaria, assembly GCA_964034865.1. Lineage (NCBI taxonomy): Eukaryota > Metazoa > Arthropoda > Insecta > Diptera > Syrphidae > Eristalis > Eristalis intricaria. The sequence goes on along the minus strand of OZ035877.1, from coordinate 6,811,114 downwards.
TAAACGACTACATGCAATATATCCGAGCCGGGGTTCCAATACGACAAGCGACCCAAAGCTCGAAGTTGTGAGGGTGACATTTGAAGACTTGGTCATCTCACGGCGAGTGTTCATCAATTGCTTCCGCCTTGACACCACTCGATGTTTTTCTCTAGGACTACGACAAATCCTTAGTCTATTACTGTGGACGCGCTCAACGCCAACATTCGAGACGCTATTGCCTGAATAACGCCGCAATTATTGGACCCAGGCATCAAAAGATGGGCCGACCGTTTGAAGCGCTACCAACATAATGGCATGAATGTAGCTTCAAAATAAAGCCAGAAGAAATATTATATCTCAAATTGTTGTTGGTTTATTCAAATTTCTTTTCATATCGTTCTTATCCGGTCACCCTGCGGAATGATGACTGTATGAACATAACATAAAATGTGTGCAGACACGCCCGAAGTTGAAGCAAGGAAATGATCTTCAGAAAAAAAAGTAACGAAAATTTCGATGTTGGTAAAGGAAGCAGAATGGATATGAACACTTCGGGGGAAGCTCGGTACCCCCGCCAAAGTATAAGCAAAAGTTGAAAGGCTAAGACCTTGAAAACAGAGTTCAACTCAGCAACGAACGGTAAATAAAGTCGTGACAGGTACAGTCGAGAACACAGAAGTGTTCTTGGCCAGAGTGACGTCAAAGAGATCAAAGCCATTAGAATTTATTTCGAGCCACCCTCGAAACGTGCTCCCATTCACTTCGTTTTAATGAGCTCCACAACGAGGACCACCATGTACCGCTTGTAGTGTGCTTGCACGATTAAAACTAGACCGTTTCTATTTCACAACATTGCGAGCATTTAAAAAGCCCATTTTAACGCAGTTTTAATAGGAAATGACTCCATCACCGTCAAACACGTTCCAGAACCTCAGCTAAAAATAACCCCCAATCATTTAGAAAGGCTCTAGGTAAACACAAGCTCCTCCAACCACGCGCACTCGGAGTACACGCGTTCCCTTCAAGCGTACATTAACCGGCCGCCGGCGTGCCACTGCCACTTGACAGCAGCGCGTACGACCACACAATCTGTCAAAGAATCAAACAAGACCCATCAGGATGGGCAATAAATCTCTTAACGAGACTCGTATAACTCATGTTCTACTTGTCTCGAGGGCAGGTGACCAAACAAATGACACGCAATATTTGTTGTGTTGCTGCTGGTTGTCTAATTGCCAGAGTATGCGGAAACGATTATCTCAGCCATTCGTAGCGGGTCTTGTTGAGACTCGGAGAGAGTTCAGACCCGTTTAAGGTCTTTTTGTTTCTTCTCGTTTTTTTTTTTTGGCAAATCAATTTGAGCAGAATTATCTCAAGGTTACCACGGCAAATAGACAAATTAGTTTGTTTGTTTGAACATTAATCACTCAGCGGTAGTGGCGTAGAAGTACAAGCAGCAGCAGCAGTTTGAGCAGGCTAGACCAAGCCAGGCCACCGCGAGGCAATTAAAGATTTTGCGTAAGATTTGAACTCAAGTTCAACGATGAAGGGGAAAATGGTTTGGCGGATGCTTAAGTAGATCATAGATTTGAATGATTGATCTGAAGAGGAGTAGAGGCTGGCGTTAAGTGGAAGCGTGTTCTTATCGACGTTATTGATAGACGTCAGTGGTGCGCGTCTTAAGTGCGTCTCAGACAGGAATTTGGGAAATTTGAATAATCGCCTAATGCCTCCGATGGCATGAATGAGTTAAGTGCTTGGAAGGATCTAGATCTGGGATTGTGGGTTTCACGTGACTCGTGCGGCCTGTTCAATGAACCGGCGGTCAAGTAGGCTGTTTCATGCCAACAGAGGCCAGACTTAAGACAACAGAAGCAATCGATTTTATCGGCTTCGAGATGAGATTCGCTTTTTGTGGTGTTTTAGAGGAGTTTGAAATACGATTTGGGGCTTAAACAGGCCATATACGCATTCAGAATGAGACATAAGACCATACTATGGCCCAATGACACTTTCAGAATGAGACACAAGGTCATATGGCCTTGTAGTTCTTTTGCAAAGGGCGCTTGAATGGCAAACCATTAAATAACGAGGCACAGGAACCATCCAGCAGCAAACTCAACAAATATGCTTGTCCTCTGGGACGAGGATTGCGACCAATAACTTGGGGTTAACGCTCTTAAGGTTGCCGGGAGATCCTGGCCACTCGATCCTCCGCCATCGAGTCTCAACAAACTTGCTTGTCCACTGGGACGAGGATTGCGACCAAAAATTTGGGGTTAACGCTCTTAAAGTTGCCGGGAGGGAGATCATGGCCACTCGATCCTCCGTCATCGAATCCCACTCATCAGGAGTTATGCCCAAGAGGAACCAGGCGAGTTTTTTTTGACTTGGTCCACTCACCTCGTCCTGGGTTTCCCAAGAGGGTATCTACCTGATGGAGTCGTATTCAAGGAACGTATTTGTTTTTTCCTCATCACCTTAAATCCAACTCGTTCCACTTACTCTTCAATCACCGAGAAGGCTTGGACAACGGCACGGAGATGTTGGGAATGCGCGACAATGTCCATGTCATCTGCGTAGCTCTGGAAATGTCTTGCAATAACCTCCAAGTAGTCATTATTGACCCCTTATCGAAAGTGTTCGTCTAAACTAAGACCAATCGAGGCAATTCCGACCAATACCCAAGCAGTCCACTTCTTGCATCATGCTTTCAGGACTGGCGCCTGTCTCCTGAAGCAGTCTGCCTGCCAGCAACAGCCAACTGATTGCCATTGAACTCAATCAACATCTTCAGATGAACAAGCAATCGTCTACAGCTCTGTCCTCATCAGAGACTCCAAATACAAGTCACACACCTTGTCGGCGATTCATTCATTTTACGACAACCTCTGATTGACAGAGGCACCCACTTGACTAGTTAAGTGAATTCCTTTTGAAGGTCATCAGACATCAGCGAACAACAGAATCCATTACCGAAAAGGTATCGTAAAACGAGAGACTCGTCTAATGGCACAAGTCACAGATTCAATCTTTAGCCACCGTTCCGTCCCCCTCGCCAAAGTCCAGGTGTTTGCCATTAAATCAAAATCACCGAATTACCGATTCAATTTTCTATCGGCCGCGCAGCACTAACTATCGCCCAAATTGAACAATCAGTGCCACCCATAAAATTCCATTAGAACCACGTAACAGCAGTCCTTTCTGGCGCAGGTCGCCGCCGCCATCGTCGCCGAATCCACTAGAGTTCTCCATGGCCACGGCACGGCGGCGTCGACTGCGGGTGATTGCTCAACACAACACATGGGGTTTTTCCACATGAAATTCTGAAATTCTTTTCCAACACCTTCCTGTTGCCTGCCGCTGAGGCTGAGCGCCGATCGGTGGTGGTTGGCTTCTAGTCATTGTCTTAGCTCCCTCGCCCATGGGAGTCGGGGGTTGCGGAGGTGGAAAACCAAATTAAAAGCCCCAGAAAGTGGTTGAGATACAAGAAACCGGCATCGCTATTTACCATTATCCGTTTCGCCATCACGATATTATTTCCTATGTGGCAATACCGGTCAAGATCCCATTCAGACGACGACGACGACGGCGACGAGAACCACACCACAGCAGGTTCCCGCTTGTCGCCCCCGCCCTCACGCCCGCCAGTCCGTCACAAAGCCGAGGAGTGTGTACTCATGCTACCGACACGACTGTCCAAACCTTCAGCATTGTCCACATGCAGCGCCAGCAGCCGTACACCTCCGCAGCGGCCGAGAGGTGCTGAATTTTTCTCGTTTGCAAATGCAGCTCGTACCGGGTGCTCCGTCCGTGGAAAGCATCCAACCATGTCCGCCGCCGAGTTGTGGTGCAGCTCGCCGGATAAAGAGCATGTCTAATGCCATTGTACTCCGCCCCTGTGCATTTGCAATCAAAGGCAAGCTTTTGTTGAATCTCTATTTCTCAGGGGCTTGCACTTATCATTAGACTTGCAAACGAGATCAATCTCGGAAACGTGCGCGGCTGCGCATACATCTGTTCCGGCGACGCGGGGGCTGCCTAGTAAATAACGAACTGCACGGATACCCGGTCGGTTATTTTGGCATTTCGAAGCTGTGCTCGTGGTGGGACGCAGACTGGACTGGAGCGGCGTGGCTGTGAATGGGAGTGAATCGGTGTAGCTCCCTTTGTTCGGCGTGGATTAGAAATGTAGTCCAATTTTTGTGAGATCTCTATCTGCGTTGATTTGAAATGTATCTTTTAATGGCTTCCGGCAGGAATGGGTGTTGAAAGTTGAACGCGGCACGCGTCGCATTGTGTGGGCACGAGCATGTGTGTGGGTTTGCATGTCCAGCGGAGCTCAAGGTTAATTGAATAGGTTTGGTATGTGGTTAGAATGACACGCCGTAGAACGACCTTGAGGCGATGATCTTTCTTGTTGCGAAAATGGTGATTGTTTGCGATGTATTTCACAATCGCTAGAAGTTCTTGAATGAGGAAATGGAATGTTATGAATTTAGAATGGGTGGAGTCGATAAAAGTGAGTGAATGGCAGCAAGAGTGACGCGACAATCGGAGGTGGACCTGTGGCTTATCTTAAACAGCATCCATTCGTGACTGAATGGGACCTCCAGTTTTATGCCGACTAAGAGTGGCGAAGTTTAAGAAACTCTTTCTAGACAAAAACACTCCTTGAGTTGATTGTTGAAAGAGGTGCGTCCGTGGATTATGAAAGTTACTCAAATCGTGGATTGAACCTAGGAACGCCAGTGTATGAATCGATACACTGACCAACACGCCACGACGTCTTCCTCAAGTTCGAGGCAATTTACGATAAGTTCGGGGCCTTAAGGGACATGATCTGACTAGGAGTAGCCAGTGGAGCAAACAACTAGTGTCGGAATTCTCATACGCGCCAGAATGTATGAGAGTCATGGTGATTGTCTATACCCCGCCTGATAGACACCTATGCTTGGTGCGGGGTTAAGCCCGACCCGGCACCCCGGAGGGACTCTGTGGACAGAGCACAACACGAGTGGTTGCTGAGAAGCTAGGCCCGACTGACCACTTGAGGTACTGCCACCAAAGCCGAGGGAGCCATTTGAATGATGTGCTATTCCGAACATAATGGCATGAATGTCGCTGCAAAATAAAGCCACAACCAATTCTATATCTCTCGCCGTTGTTGATTTCTTTCAATTCCTAATCCTATCGTTCTTAATTTGTCATTGGGAATTTTCTCCTTTCTACCAGAGACTAATTTCCAACAGGTGGTGGCCAGATTTTCTGTGAACTAAGAAGAGGGACTAGCTTCATTCCAATTTTGATTTGACAAGACAAGACACATAGTCTTACTAGATTACATATCAGTTCTTCGAAAAAAAAAACATCTTAAGCAGCCACAACCTCTCTGCGCACTTTCGTCAATTTGAACACAATCCACAAGGGTAACATCAAGCAACAACCAACAACAAAGGCAACTGAACAAAACTCGTTCGATTCGTGCAACTTCTCAAGTTCCATCGATCATTTGAATAAAGTAGCTTGTGGAATTAATGACTGTCTGGTTTCAGCTTATTTTGAAAAAAAAGCAAAGCAGCATTAATGTCTGCCTTAAGCTACGGAAATTTCAATAACTCGTCTCGAATTACTTATAAGATACAATCACAACTTTCATCTTTAATTTGTTCGCTGCTTCATTTTGTAATAGCATGAGAAGCATTACTTTAAGTCATTTCTGTCTGATCGGCTTGCAATTTTCCTTGTGGAAGGACTGCGGGAATGTGGAGATCTTTCCCAATCTTTCTGTGGGGCCACGATGTAGCCACGATCCATGAACAGAAGGAAGTCAGAACAGAAGACAGATCACCTCAAATTTGAGACAAAATCGAAAGGGAAGACAAGGCTGACCAAGGCTGAACATCGAATGGTTAGCCACTGCGATTCATTTCCTCACCAATGTGTATCCAGTTAAACCAGTTCCATGTTAAGAATCATCTCCATCGCCTCAGAAGGCAGAACGTGCTCAGACCCCATCACCAGTCGAGGTCACAGCAAAAACTACATTTGCATGGAGTACCCTACGACAACGCACGGCCAGTCAATCCAATAAATCACCATCCCACAGCTCGCTCGACAATCGCCGCGATCGACGATCGAGACAAGACATCTCACCCAGTTGACCAAGCGCCACCCTTTCCATGTTGGCTGCATATCGAGCGAAAAAATCAATTATCGATTTGGCAACCCACCATGGAGCCATGTAGCACGGCCGGGCAATCAAAAATCGATAAAACGATAATCGCCCGATTGCTCTAAATCAAGTCGATAATCTCTGCTGATACACGCATGCCAGGCGGACTGACCGCGGTGCAAGCAATTCAGTCCGCTTGTGTGTGCCCGCCAGACCAGCAGAATTATTATAATTTATCGCTGACAGCTTAATAAATACAATCGCACCGAGCACAAATAGATACTTTCTTAATTGGTTTTCGCCGGGTTAAGCGCTGCACACGGAACTCCCTCGAGGTTGTCGATGGGACAACTAGGCAGCTAGCCAGCCAGCCTGGCAGACACACAGACAACCTTTAGGACGTTGTTATCGACGATAGCGAAGGCGACGTGCAGCAGCACCACCAGCGACTGCGGACAACCAGCATTGGATCGCTCCATTATGTCTCGCAGGAGCGGGCTCGGCCGAGGAGATGGAGCCACAGACTACAGTCGACACAGTCTGCACAGCCGATATGGGCCGCTCCATAACTCAAGCTGAACCCTTTGCCCGGGCGGGGGGCAGGTGACACACGACGACGACGACGACGCGATCCACAGCATTCTGCGTTAAGTGACTGTTTTCTCGTTGGTGGTCCGGATTTGGTGAGTCAATTGTGCAACATGCACCGCGCCGAGGAGTGGGACAATTAATTTTGGGGCCGTGTGGCATTTGCATTCGAATCTGGCGAATGCGACGAGGGAGCGATCTGCGCTGCGATCGCTGCTTGCGGCGGCACGTTGATGCTACACGTGAACGAATGTGAAAGCCAACTAGATCGGCGATCTTTGCTGCTTTGTGGGTGGCAGTGATTGATTGTGCCTGCCTTGTGATTCAATGATTTGAGGGAGTATGCTAATTGATGGATTCCGATTGGAAAACGAGAGAGAGTGAGCGCTGCGTCCCCCCAATCAAGGCGAATTGTTGTGCACTCACCAGGCAGACAAGGTGACTGTGCTGGAAAGTGTGAAGTGGAGAGGTACTCAATCAACGTCTAAAGTGTGAATTCCTGCAAATTTTCCATCAATTACATGTCAATTCACTCGATCAACACAAGTCATCTTTCGTGGAATACCCACACGAGCTAATCACGGACTCATTGAGGGGGCCTTTCCCAGTGTCATGAGGAAATCCCCACCTCCACCCACACGCCCCAAGCCCCATTTTGAACTTCACGACCCGCCCGAGAGAGCGGCTGAGTGCGTGTGCTTGTGTGCGCGCCCAGCAGTCATACTTCACTACTTGACACGATAATGCTAATTTGAGACTCATAACAGCAAATGTCAGGATCAAAAGCACTTCACCCCGATGCCGAGGGGGAGATACAAAATAACACACCAACCAAACAAACCTTTCGTCGTGGTCGTCGATGCCGCTGCCGTCTTACCGCAATCGCATCGCTGCCGTCAAGTGGCAATCAATTGTATTCCACATAGGCCACCGTGGCGGAAAAGGAGGTGGTGGAGACGGGTGCAAAATACACAAGCCTCCAAAGATACACCAGCAGATAAAGTTATTCACCTGAAACTGCATCACATCGCAGTCATCTCGCGTCGGAGATGGCGAGTTGCGCAAATATTGCAACTGCTCTCCGTGCTCTGCATGCATGCACCTTACCAGCACAGCGGAGGCATGCAATCCCAACGAACAAGCACATATCGCACTCGAGTTGTGTTGAACTGCAAGAAAAAAAAACAAAAACCTATCTCAACCGATCGCAGGCAGATACAGTTTACGTGTTACAATGCACCTTAGAGAGCTTCTCGGCGGTAACAGCAGCTGTTACTGTTGCGGCTGCTGATGGTGGTTGGTTGGCTTGGATTGGCTTCTTGGGGCTTCCAGACGCGGCTGGGGAGTGTGTGTGCTCACTATGAGACCACAACAGCGGTTGAGGTGGTGGTGGATGGCGGTACAAGTGCCTCTTGACTTCACAGTCGGTGGTAAATGTATACGACTATCTGCGCTGTCGGTCGGTACGGACTTTTTATGGAGATTGAATTTATGTGTAATCTTTTCCTCCTCACATGCATGCGTTGTGGAACATTGACTCTCTCTCTGATGCCCCTCTTCTGCGTGTGTGTCCCTCAGGACAAGGAATTTCCTCAGACAATCGAAAAGACTGTCAAATGAGTCACTGGAATGCCCTTAAACAAACCCCATCACCTTCGCAACAAGTTACCATCAATTGGCATGCTCTCTTAACAGCCTTTGACTGGTCTTTGTCGCACCACAATAATTTTTGCAAATCATTGACCTTCACGCCCGGGGTTCGTGCCCTTCTCTCTCACAACACATTGTGTCATCAGACTGAATCCAACTAGACATCATAACTCACTCAAGGCGATCGAAAACCCTGTCAATTGACCATCAATAGCCAAGGCCATGCGATTAAGCGAAGTGATTAGTCCGAGCACGACTCGAGATCTTGCCTATTATCACTTGAAGATCATCTGCTCTTGGCCATCCGCCACTCGCATCAGAAGGAAGGGGTGGTTCCTCCAGCAACCCATTCGCAGAGAAGAGAAAGTGAGCAACCATATTGTATTGCATCGCCGCGCTCTCAACTGTCATCTGTCATTCATTTGCGCAAAACGACATTCTCTTTGTCAGCGCGTTCAATCAGCGCCAATAAACACACAAAACATTTCTTTGATTGTCTTGCGAAAATATTTGAATTTAAAATTTGCTGCCATTTCAGGTGGTATCACGATCTCGATGCGAATTCCCAACGCTACCACCACCAGCAGTTCTCCACCACCACCACCACCACCAGCAGCAGCAGCCGCCACACAGCACACCACACCATCACAGCCATCGACGCGTCGTGGTCGTTGTTGTCGCGATCACCGAAAAGTAAACTAGTTTACGATCTCTCAATTTTAAAATAAAATCGACACGGCAATCGACGACTTGGCCAATTCGCTTGCGTGACATGACGCCGCACACGAAAACAACCAGAAGAGATTATTGTCTGTCAAAAAAAACAACCAAATTTTTCACAAAGCCACGGAGCAAGGGGGTCTGATATTAATTACGTCGACCGCAGGCGATCGCCGCGCCGTCTGTCAAATTTCCCTCAAGCACATCCTGGAGCACCGGCAGCGCATGACAGGACAGCCAAAACGAAACGAAACGTCAAACAATTGCACAACTTCCCCCACTCTCTGGCGCACGCGCAAATTACACTCAAGTCAGACCCGCTCTGGGGGAACGCAACGCGAATTTTTGCTTCCTGAACACAACAAGTGCCAAGTGGCAACCAGCAAATTATGTTAAATCGATAAATTTTCGATTGCTCTTCAACTGTCAAACTCGCATACGAAAACGTTGCCAAAAAGAAGAAAAAAACAAGCAGCAAATTCAAGAAACACGAAAGAGGCAAAACAAAGTAAACACACAACAAACGCGTACGCGCGAGTTTTGGAGAGCTCTTGATGCTGTCAATGTGAATGGAGCTACCTAAACTCTCGTCAGAGCGCGATGACAGATGACGACCGCAACGAGCGACGCCTTAATGCACGGAAGTGACTTGTAAGTGCGTGCGTCACTGGCTAGGCGACTTGTGTGGCGAGAGATTGACTCCTGAGATTTTCCTTTTTTTTTTTTGGTTGACAGCTCACACCTGCTTGGGGGATGGTGACGTTTCACTTGTCGCTTGTGACATCCGCGTCATCGTCGTTGAAGAGACAAGTCTCTCTTGTTATGCAAATTAGGAGTTGATTGTGAACTTTTTTCTTCTTTTGCACTGATTTACGAGCGAGAAAGAGAGGAAGCAGTGGTTATGCTAATGGCATCTGTCAAAATGCCTGTCACTGGTAATGAAGGGGCTCGCAATTGGACGTTCTTGAATTGGATTGATTTAAAGAAACGGAGGGATGAGATTTATGAGCTATGGGGTGTGAGACAGGGACATTTGACAGGCAGACTTGGTGTAAGTGGAAAATTGGACGTAAGGTCACGCATTCAAGAAGCCTTTAATCCAAGAGCTCTCTCCAGCAGTCAATGAAAATCCGATAAAAATCCAAAAGAAAGTCCAGGAAACAAGTGAACATCTCTGAAAGTGCATGTGAAGTGGAGAATTGAACGTAAAGTCACGCATTCCAGACCTCCAGGCGCCAATGAAAACCCGATCAAAATCCAAAAGAAAGTCCAGGAAACAAGTGAACATCTCTGCAAATTTGTCATCTGTCAAGTGAAATTATTTGTCAAACATCACAGCACCAAATGTCACGACACCGATTAGGTTTCACAACAAATTTGTCGAACAAAACACACCTTTGGCCGCACGCATCTCGCACTTACGCATAACTCTGTTGACCGCCAGCGCCTTGTAGTGAAAATAAACACACACTTTCCCTCGACGACGACGACGACGACGTGAGAAAGAGGTCATGTGCCATCATATGGTTTCCTCCTCGTTGCGTAAGACCCACTAACAGATATTAGACACGAAACCCAAGAGGAACATGGAAGCAGATAAGCCTAAAGCTACATCAGAGGAAAATCCCAACAAAAGCCTCGTACCGAGTCTGCCGACAGCGGCAGCAGCAGCACACAGAAAGTGAAATTGTTTTTGTTGTTGTTTTGTTCCCAATCGCATGACGGCGACGTCGTTCGTTGTCGGACGCCTCCTCGGTATTGGGTTTCACAAAATTGCGATATCGCTGGAAAATATCGCCGCCGATGACAGCATCAGCCGGCAATGGCAGCGGCAAAAGCAGCGGCAGCAAACAGCGTCGACTGCGATCGATAGTCAACGGACTGCGGACTCTGTGGTCACTTTGCGGTTGTACGTTGCGTATTGCGTTCCGCAGCGTATTGGCGCGCGAGATACGTGCAAACGCACGCATATGCCGCCTCATTAGAGAATACCCCCACCTCCCTCGGGATGGCCGAGAGTTTTGTGTGCAATTAAGCATAAAGTTGCCAAAACATTTCCTAGAGCGAGCTTCGCGCCATCGTCATCTCGTTGTCGTTTCATAGAGATCAGGGAAACTGGTAACATTTCCGATGACATTTCCATTTGATTGCGTGCGTGTTTTATTGCGACTCCCCGCGGGGGGAGCACAGACCGTGGCCAGCAGGTGGAGGTGTCAAAAATTATAATTTATCTCATTTCTGGTGTGGCTGATGGGGGTTGGCAAACAACGCTGCATATGCCGGAAAGAAAGGGAACACGAACAGCTGCGGACACCGTTGCCAAAGACAGGCGTCAGGACTCTCTGGGGGCGCCTTTCACTTGGTCGAAGAGAAAGGACCGTGTCCACATGGAATTGAATGAATCGATATGAATACATGAGACAGGCGGGCAAGGAGTTTCGGGGGATTTGACAAAACTGACAGGTTTGAGAGACAATTTGACGTTTGACTGCAAGAAAAAAAAATATGGGAGAACTGAAGAGGTACCGTTCGAGTGAATGGTGCAACTGGCTAAAAGGTTTGTATTAATGACTTTCATTTATGAACGCCAAGTGTGAAGTTTTCGATTATGGAACTACCTTACCGGCGACCATAAATAGATTAGAAAGTTGAAAATGTTTGTGGAGCGCTACATCGTCAGCGACTGTTCAAATGATGACGGATCTCGGTGGATAGACTACTTATGTGCCTGCAGGATGCAGGCAACGCTTTCGGAATGCTGCCGGACATCGGAGGATATGGATACGCAAGAGGGAGTGGTAAGCTAAGTTATTTTTTAAGCAGCACTAGTTTTGGCGGAACCTCTTGCTACCAAAGACAGCAAAGAAGCTTCCGTCAACATACATGCAATGCTCAATAGAGAAGAATAATCAGCGGCTTCCGAACAGTTTCGGTCAAAGCAGTCTGTCTCCTTGCAGGTATGGTACCCTTCGACATTCTCGCCAACGAGATGCAAAGGGTCTACCCAGGATGAATTGAAATTCACGCGGAGTCTAGCCGAAGAAGCCCGAAGAATGAAGAAAGAGCAACATTTGTGGCAAGCTAGATGTCCTCCACAACCAAAGGCAAATGGACCCATAAACTGATGACCACGACAGAAGCATAGCCACTGGGAGCTCAAGGAAACTGAAACTACAAATTTTTACTCACCACAGCTCACCCTTCTGTTCAGAATGCGTGGGCGAAGAAGAAGACGCAGAGCACGCAATATTCCACAGCAAGCGCATTTCTGGAGTAAGATCAAGTCTACCAACTCCCGAGCGCCTCGTTGGCGATATGATATAGTCAACTGACAAATGGTTGGCGGTATGCTCCTTTATGACGAGCGTGCAAAAAGAGCTAAAAGGACTCTAAAGAGAAAGGAAAGCCAAATCTGGAAATATAGAACACATAGCTTGATATGCTTACAAGTCCCGAGCGGTAGAAGAGTGTAGGTTGAGGTTAGGCGTATTCCCGAAATCGAGTACATGGTCTTGCAAGTTTTACATGCTGATAGCCCGGGCTATTGATATTTTTCAAAGATTGCCACATCCTCGGATGCAAAAAAAAAAATACTTATTATGTGACGGACTAGATCATAGCCACACCTAACCGATCGAAGGTAACCCAAATCTCTTTCGAGATCGACTCAATTCAAACCACGGTTTGTGCATCATCAGCATCAACATCTCCAGTGACTAGAATGAACCACTGAAGAGGACGCGTGCCAAGGCACGTACGAGAGATCAACAGGCCACTCGATCTTCCAGCATTGACTCTAACTCAGCTACCAAGCGACCTGAACCAGGCGAGTTATTGAACTAAATCCATCAAAACCTTGTCCTGGGTGTGTCATGCCAAGGAATAGTGATCATGGCACGCGTCAAAATTTGGATTTGGATTGTCATTCGTGACACATGATCGAAGCATAGCGCTTTCCGTTCGAGGAAGCAGCTGCTGAACATTGACTTCCTCTCCAACAGCCGCCCTTCGCACACTTTCCTGATGAGTTGCTGACACAACAGCACGAAGGAACTCATTTCGATTGTCTTCGCGGTCTTCATCTTTCGGTCAATACACAAATTACATGACCATAGGTGGAAATTTGGAATACAAATTAAGTTGAAAACTGATAGCTTGGCTTAGACCCAAAAGATCACAGCTTTTTGTCGACGTTAGCCTTCATCCTAGCATTAGCACTCAGCTTCGTCTGGGACGATGTGAGTATAACAAAGTCATCTGCGTTCTCTCTCAATGTGCAGAATTCCTCGGCTCGATTGCTCTCCAACATCTAGTCCATATATAATAAACAAAAAAAGTGACAATCGGCATCCCTGAGGCAGTCCAATATCCACAGTGAAAGGTGTTGACTCACCACATTTTACCCGAGAACAGCTGCTGCAGTATTTGTGTATAGAGACTGAATGACCCTCAAAAATGGACCATCATTCTCATACTCTTGCAGAATACACTACTTATGGGCATTGCCGCGTTGCTTTTCTTAGGCACTGAGTGTTTGTAGGTACTTACTACCGTATTAACACTGTCCAGTGTCGAGTTCGCTTCCCCGGGAGATATGGTTGTGGGGGAGCAGTCATTGACTCTACGCGAGTTATAGGAAGTTGCCTGATTGCAAGTGCGCCACCAACAACTAAGCTTTTAATCCCCTATTTTGGACTCGAGCATAGATCTAGAGTGCGCCACCAACAACTAAGCTTAAACTTTCCCGGGGAGCCTTAAAATGGACATTGCTCTGCAGACGTAATTATCTTTTTTGTACCCCTTTTTGAGAAGAGGGACAATTACCCCAGATTGCCAATCGCCAAAGCGTATCACCGCATTCCTCAGCCACCTTAACGACACGAGAAAATGTCGAATGTCACCGCCAATCTACTCGTAAGGATCCGAAATTTATGGAAATCAAGCCTTCGACTCTTCAACAACAGATTCAACGACAGATAAATACAGACCCAATAGAGGCACTCAATTTAGACTAGCAAGCTGGCCGTTTAAGAAGAGGGCTCTTTGATTTCCCACTCAAGACGACCTCAAACTCCACACAAACCTACCAGAAGTCCGAATAGATCCAGAAGAGGACCAAGTTGTCTTAAATCGGGCTGAAGGACAACAACAAGTACCCTTAGGGAGACGGTTTTTTATTCTTACCCTTTCCTGACCTTTCAAAAGGCCTCTTCTTAGCATAAATTATTTTTGTTTAATTTTTTTTCCATTGACAAATTGAATTGTTTTCTTTTGCTTACCTGCAAAGAAACAAAAGAAAAAAATATGAATTAAAACTCGCTAAAACAGTGTTAAATGCAAATAAGACAACAACAAGAAAATCAAAGTCACACACACTCAAACACGCACACACACACAATGAGACCCACCGCAACTACACACAACATTGAAAACCAAATGCAATCCACTTAATTCAAATTGCATTCAATTGGAAACTAATCTTCAGCCCGAAGCGGTACGGCAACGCGCCGCTCCATCCACCATCCGTCGGACAAAGAGTTCTGTATCTCGAACAGAGAGCGAGATGGCCGCTGCGAAAGACAAAGATAACGAGTGTGTATCTCAAGGTCGTCTCTCTCATCACTCTCGAGTTACGTAACATCCCATAACTAATCATCGGAAACGAGTCGAGTAGTCGTAACTCTCTCTCTTTCTCTCTCACTCTCTTGAATCTATTTTCGTTCGTTTCTTGTTTGTTGCTTCGTTCTTCTTCGCTCGGAGTGGCAACGTAATTAGCCCGTCCAGCTGCGGAATGGGTGTTAGTGTGAAAAAACATGCACTTTATCACAGTCTTGTAAGAGAAGGGAGGGCGGAGGGCAATAACAAGAAGTGCGGATGATACACCCGCAGATACGAACACAGGTGGAATATGCGCGAGAAGACCGGTGACGAGGCAGAAGATAATCTACAGCAGTGGGCGCACGTAGTCCAGTCGGAATTATGGTCAAGGGGTTGCGCCAAGCGAATGAATTGGCAGCAGAAACTCGGCCAACAACTCATCGGGCAACTATGCAAGGCTGACGAATGGAAGGATGATGCAGAGGTGACGCAGACAAGGAAGTCATTAACATGATCGAATAAGACCAGGAATGCAGTCAACCTTCACTGTTGCAACTTCACTCGATGAGTACATCTAGCCCAAAAATACACCATGATTCAGACGAGCAATCGTCTTCCGGTCACCGCCTGGCACATGAATCAGTCGATCTGCGGCCCCCTAAATGCCGCAGCACATCAAACGATTTATCTGCGATTCAATCAAGATCATCTGTCAGTTCACGTGTCTGTGCAAATTAATTTCCTGACTCCATTTTTAACCTCTCCCCCTCACACGCCTAATGACACCGTCAGCACTTAAGTGGTTCTAAGCCATCAACGATTGCTTATTGGAGCACAAGTCCGGCTTCACATCGAACACACGTGTGTGTGTGTTGCCAATTCACTTAATTACCATGATTTCGCACGTAATTGCAGTCAGGAGTCAACAAGACAACTGCTGTCATCGGTGAATGGTGCCGGTTTCGACATTCAGACCATTCGACAGGTCAATTTACTCCACGATGACATGGCAGCGTGTGCAATCAGAACGCACTCCAGAACGGGACTGACATCTGTCAAGTGTCAGTGTCCTTGCCAGAACTCCAGGCGCCAAAATGTATGCAAAATAATTAAGGCGAGCGAAATAGAGTGGCAAGCAGACAGTGACACGACTCGTCTGCATATCGCCAAGGTTAAGGCTTCACTCTCATTGTTTCTCATCGATACAATAACATAAATAAATTATGCGAACATCAATCTGATTTGGCAACACTCGGCGACGGGGTTTGGACAGCGGCCATGTGTGGCGTTGACAACCAACCACCGCCATCAGCAACAGCAACGCACCACACTACGCTTGTAAAAAATGTAAATGACCCTTGAGTGGGTTTCTAAATGTTTGCGCGTACGTCATGTGTGCCTGTCGCACTTGAGTGCTGTACTTCGGTACCGTTATGGGACACGATAGGTATTTTTGTTTTTCTCCGCCCAAATGGAAAGGAAAGTCACTTTTCGATGAGACTGTGCGCATGGGTCTGACCGAGGCAATGACCCTCGTCCAGTCTCTTTGTTGAGACCGACTGCGTAGCGGCTGCGTGGTGCGGCCTTAAGTGGGAGGAGGAATGATTCACTTAGGAGATTGGCGAGTTCCCAGCCCAAGCGATAGGCATCGTGATCAGTGATTAACTGGGATTTGCGACGCCGCCGCCGACGATGATGATGGTGATTATTTGGGGTCGGGTCTGGACAGTTGATGTGTCGTGAACCAGGATTTGGCGGTGGTTTTGGAATCATGTGTGTGAGAGGAGAATAACGGGATTGGACTGAATAAAACCAAAAAGTCTGTCAGGCACAACACTGGCAACAGTAAACGATGTAAACTATCTAAGAGTGAGCTACGGATTCAACGCCTAAAATGGCCGGGCCATGTAGAGCGCATGGACAACACTGCTCCAGCCCGAAGAGTCTTCGACTCCGAACCAGTGGGACAACGCAATAGAGGACGCTCACGGAACCGATGGTGGACCCAGGTGGAGAAGGACCTCAATCAACTTGGTGTGCGCAGTTGGAGACAGCTGACTAAAGATCGTACCGGCTGGAGAGGCTTACTGGTTGAGGCCAAGGTCCACCCCGGACTGGAGCGCCACCAGAAGAAGAAGAAGAAGATTCCAGACAGTAAGCTCCTCTGGAGAAGACACACAGAAGAGGTAGCCAACCAACAACACGCCGCCATGTCATCGTGGAGCAAATAGACCTGTCGAATTGACTGAATGGAAAACGACGCGTCTTCTAATGAATTGTCGAAGCTTGGCCCCCACACAGCTTTTGATAGACCCGCAATTACCTTCGAGGCACTAGCATGGACTAAGACAACCTGATCAGAGCCAGGGCAACCCACAACAAAGTTTAAGGGCTGGCATGCCCGTGAGAAGAACTTCATTGAGGTTGGCAAGGAAAAAAAAAATGAAGCAAGAGCACAGAAATCAAGGGAAACCTAGAGAAGGGTGAAGACTCCTCAACTGAACCACATCCAAATGTCATCCCAAGCGCCGTCTCCAACGTCGGGAGGAGACTATGAACTCCACACTAAGGCGGGACACATTGGCATCTTGTCGACAAGGAAACTCATTCTCATCTTGTCGTCAATCTCCGATAGCCACCACCGCCCATGGCAACAAATCCCAAAAATAAAACAAAAAAATCAGATTCAAGTTTACTTGACTCACAGCTCGAGGGATAATAACAAGCGAACCGGTAAATCATAATCCAATCTCATCTAATGACTTTTAACAGAGTCACGCCAGCCCCAGCCCCAGCCTCGACCAGCACAACCATTCGCATTCACTTTCGCGACATGACGCAGCACCACCGCCACCGCCACCACCAGCCACCAAAAGTAGTTGTTCCGCGTTCTAATTCACTTCAATCGCAAACGCGACAAAATCGAAAGTATCCACCGAGCAAATAAAACCACGAAAAAAAAAACGAAAAACACACAGAATCATAAACGACTTCAATGTCATTCGACAAGTGTGCAAGTACGAGGATCTAAAGATATCGCTGGTCGAGCATTTGGATTCCGCGTCCAACTAGGCGATGCGAAGTCCGATAGTCATGCCGTCAGTCAGTGGCCACCACCGCTAGAATCGCTTAGAATGCATCATTAGTCGCGGATGATGAATTCGAATTAATTGCCCGACTGGCAGTTTGCTGCGCCGCTAAGTGGTGATTGTTGCGCAACGACTGACCTTAAACGGGGAAGTGTTCCGGTTCCGATGGTTGTCTGGGGTTCTTGACAAGAATGCCATCTTTAGTAGAGTTGCACTACACTCATTTGCATGGTGAACCAGATAACCGATGAGATTGCGGTCGAAGTGCGCGGCAAGGAGTTGAATGTACAAATTTGTCTCGAGCACCTGGTGCTAGATAATCAGGCATTCATGGGAGCCGCAGGTGTTTCGATACGCTCCATCACGCGATGCCTGTTTGAGGTGAAGTTAAATTGATTTTTTATTGCGATTCCAAGTGGAGTGGCTTGGTACTCGAGATTATCGAGCTTTGAATTGAAATTTGCCAGAACTGAGCCTGCAAGCGAAAACATCACGTAGTCATGATGAATGGCGGGCTCTAATGTTGTGTGATATGTAAAGGAGGCTGTTGTCGCCACCATTGCAGATACAGCAGCAAGCCCCCATGCAGAGGTTTTTTGGTGAACATCCCAAGTGATGAGCTTCCCATGGGTTAGACTGATTTACTGTCCTCAATGATCAATTTATTGTGGTCCAGGTTAAGACTACAAGTCCATCAAAACATTGACAAGGGAGTTCCAGGCCGCGCAACGCAAGCGGATACGTTAGACTCTTATACACCAATGAGTCCACAACTTGGCTCAGAGAAAGAGTTTTGGAATGACATGTTTGACCAGACAGGCAGACAATCTACCACAAAACCTAGCCCAGAAATACCTGCCACCTATAATTCCCAGATCCTAAAGAGTAGCAGTTACAGAAGGTATCAGGCCAAAGGAAGCTCGGCCAATACGAGAGGTGCTAAAAGAGCAAAGATTTTCCGTGGCACCTTGGAATAATTCCTGGAGCTTAAGAGACGAATGTATCGCTTTTTCAAGGCGGAGTGATTGCGGTACATGCGGTAGCCCTTGCGATGGGGGGCCGGCAAATCGATTACGATTCTCCATACTGGAATCCAGTCCAGCATCACCCATCAGACAGTCTTTCGTAAGACGGATTCGAACTGGGAGACTCGCACACACCGCTAAGCTACACAAGGAATAAACTGAAGGACAAAGCTCTGGATAGAGCCAGAAATCGCTGGTTTAGTCTGGATATTGGACATTGAGCGAAGATTGAAAAAGAAGAGATGTCAGTCTTAATCGCTACGACCTGCATATGCTAGTAGGAGAGTCCTAACCGGACGCTGTTTCGATAGAATAGCTCTACTCGGTCACGGTGCCGTTGCCTACACGGCATGGACAAGGGGGAAAAAAACACCGGACACTGTACAAATGGATTGCGGTTTAACTTACCACATGCCAAAATTAGATAAAACAAATATTCAGGAGAAGCTTTAAAGGCGAGGAAGAAATATATTCTGCCCAACATTTGCTGTGTGAATCGCCAGTTCTAACAAGAAAAGGAAGACAGTTCCTGGGATAACACTTCTTTGCACAGATGGAGGTTTTTAGGAATAAGGAAGGCCACACAGTAGAAACGAATTCCCAGTTTTTGGACACAGTGAACCCAACGCGTTCAGTGTAACTCTTGCTAACCGCTAACGTTTTATGGGCTCAAGAGGCAATTGAGT
Organism: Eristalis intricaria; assembly: GCA_964034865.1. NCBI lineage: Eukaryota > Metazoa > Arthropoda > Insecta > Diptera > Syrphidae > Eristalis > Eristalis intricaria. The sequence goes on along the minus strand of OZ035877.1, from coordinate 6,791,601 downwards.
AGTAGAGCCATCTCTCGAAGGACCCAGCTTTATAAAAGACCTTTATCATCCCAGTCCTGCTGTACGGCGCGGAGGCATGGACAATCTCAAAAGCAGATGAGGAACTCTTTGGTCTCTTCGAGGTTCTGTGTGCGTTGACGGTGTCTGGAAGAGAAGATTCAACTACGAACTGTTGTAGCGACATGGAGTCGGGGGTCTTTGGAAACCAACGCCTAAGATGGCTAGGCCATGTAGAGCGTATGGACAACTCAGCTCCGGCCCCAAGAGTCTTCGAATCCGAACCCGTGGGACAATGTAACAGAGGACGCCTGCGGTTAAGGTGGCGCACCCAGGTGGAGAAGGAAGGATCTCAACCAACTTGGCGTAAGACACTGGAGACAGCTAGCTGGAGAGGCTTGTTGGTTGAGGCCCAGGTCCACCCCGGACTGTAGCGCCAAATAAAGAAGAAGAAGAACCCAACGCGTTGGCCTAGGTGAGACACAAGGTTAAGACTGTCAGTTCAGACAATTGTCTACCTACTAAATAATAGTCACCTTTATTCTCTAAGTCGCCTTTGCTCAGAAGAAGGACTTGATCAAGCTTGCCGTTCTAAGCAAGATATACCATTCAACAAAGAAACAAAGCACTCCCGGAACCTCACCCGGTCAATTGCCTGCCAATCACTCCACCTGCCACATTACACCGCATGTCTGTCATGAGGTACAACTGAAACAAATCCGCATACCGCCACCAGACTGACCACAATTAAATTAACACCAAAGAGCACAATGGAACTAGGAAACCCCTGAGTGACATGCCAATCGATGTGAGCCGACAAATCTCAGTTAATCCCACTACACAGGAAATCCATAAATTAGACGTTCTAATCCGATCATTAATTCAAGTCCATTTATCATCACCGTCGCCGGGAAAGGAACTCCACCAACGTTGGCACGAGCACACAAGAGGAGCTTTCGTCTATTCTAAGCAAAAAAGATTCACCAGCAGTCGACACTGTTGTGAGAACCTTTCTAAATCGGTCCGTGACGACCTTGGGATTACAAAACACAAATTAAAACATTCTCTTCCCCATTCACGGAGCGTCTGTGATTGTCTTTCCGGAATTCAATAAATCTACCACGCACCCTGACGCAGCAGGTTAACTTCGTCGAATCTTCGCTCAGCAATTATGATTCATTTTTCGTCGCATTACAGATGTTTTTTTTTTTTTTGTTGTTTTGTAAGGTCGATGACGCAGCGACAGCAGATCCGGTTCTCTCTCTAATCAAACGGGAGTCGGCACATAATCGCTAGTAATTACGCTCGAGAACAAAACGAAAATACAATCGTTAAACGATAAACGAGGCAAACTGTAGAACAATCGTAAAGTACTCTTGATCGTCTTCGAAGAAAAGAAGCAACAGACAGGTGATTGGATTTGGGCAGCAACCGGATTGCTCTGAGTGATGTGGACTTACGTCAGGGTAACCTTTATTTGATGGGAATGTAATTACAGACACTTTGGGTGTAGCAATTCACGGGATTGGTTAAGAGTAACAAACGAGACTGAGTGGGCGTCGCGGCGGCGCTTTTTGGGGGGAGCGTGGGAATGAAGATGAAGGAATTTTGTGATCGGTTGAGAAGGTCGTTACTTATCGGAGTTAAGTGCCGGCTTCAAAGTCAATGAGTTTTACATTGATGCCGTGGTCTGATAAGAGCACTGCAACTCGACTCTGATTATCAGGTGAACTCTGTTGCTCTTTGTTCGGTGTTCGGTGATACAGATCGGGGTGGAGCTGGGCCTGTACCAACAAGCGATGTCTCTGCTTAGCTGTCTGAACTTGCGAACACCAAGTTGGTCCTTAGTCATCGGGAATTATTGATCATTTCGTAGCAAGTGGAAAACAAGTAAAAATTGTGGCAAGTAAGAGAAGATGTCGTTGCCCTTCTTAAGCAATGTGAGCAATATTCTCGAGCAGCAAAGATTAAAAAAAACCACCCCGTCATCCGCAGATGAGGTACCACTGAAATTTCGGGAAGATGGCGTTGCCCCTCTTCTGGAGCAGCTATGATTCAAAAAACCATCCCGTCATCCTCAGATGAGGTTCCGCCACAATGTCGTATCAAACCTGAGCAACCACTACGTCACAATGGCCCGTGTCCAGGCTAACGTAGAACAAGCCTTCGACTCGTCTACAAGATGTATCTGATGGGATTTGTCTCTACCCTTATACGTTGTATAGGTCCCTTTATTCCCGAACAAATGATGCCCGGAAGGCCGTCAGACAACGGAGATGAACAACAAACTGGAGTTACTTTAGGATCAAAGCAGGAACAGTTGCCGTACAACAGTGCAGACCACCACAGACTCTCTAGCTACACAATCCAATGTTGGGCCAACCACAAGGATTAGAGACAGTTACCCATCTCTAGCTACACAGTTTACTTAACAGCAGGACTTAAATCTGCGCTGGGACTACGTGTGTCCTTGGTTGAGGCTTCCATAGATGGTTGGGACTTTCGAGAGAACAACCGGAAGTGACATGAATCTACAGGATACAGAGTGACCAGGCGCATGCTTCCTAACGTCTGTGAGAAATCAGTATTGTTCATAAATCATCATTCTTGTTTTCTCTTGGCAGAAAAGACTGCAGGCAACTTACCGGCGTACTTAACAAGCCACTACATCTTCGACAAACACCGAAGTGTGCCTGGCTTAAGCTGCTGAAACCCTCTCGGACGTCTGTGAGGAAATCACGACTGACTGAAGACCCTGTCCTCTGTCACTGCCCAGCAATGGTTCGGAGCAAGTGGTTGTTATTCGGGGCTTATGAGGTGAGGGCTTATGATGCAGGCTCGTTGTCACAGAAGCGCCGGCTGGCCTTCCCCGGAAGACCGAGAAATGCCAGCTAATCTAGGTTTCTGCCTGGCAGTACAATGAACCAGTTTTGTAGTCAAAACCTTCGAGTAGTTGCTACTTCATAAGCAACTTATAAGAGTCGGGCTCTCTACATGGCATACCATCTCAAAGAGGAACATGTAGAAGTTATCGATGTTCAAGCGGAAGATTGATGAATACGACTGAATGGCGCAGTTGGTAGAGTACCTGGCCCCTGGTTAGCGAGGTCCCCGGTTCGAATCCCAGTGAAAGCAAAGTTAATACGCTTTTATCTGGTTTTTAAATCTGGTCCAGACATTTGCCGGATCATCATCTACATCACTGGAGTAGTCAATCAGTGGTAGCAGTCTGACTATGGGTATCACAATGGACCAACATGGTTTAAGTGTGCTGGCGAGTTCACTAGCAGCCCCCTTACCTAACCTAACCTAAGGGGAGAATTTCTACCGACCGAAGCCTTTAGCGATCAAAAGACGATGACTTTGCATGTCCTCTCTGATTCACCCGATAGTTGGCCACTGTATCTTTCACTCAAGAGGGTAGCTGATGTTGCTGGTTGAGTCGATTGAGGAAAGGGATCGTTTTTATTCCTCGTGGTGTATAGCTCAACACTTGCAGGCAAATTGATGGAACTCCTGGGCGATTAAATCAAACTTATTTCTTCAATTATCTATAAGGACTATTTTTTGGTCAATGCTGAGAAATTTGTGATGCAAATCATGGTCTGTAGTCCAGCAACAGGAGAATTTATGCAGAAGCCTGTCCCCTATTCCAGAGGTCAAACATGGCTACAAGGCACCTAAGATACACTGCGCCCGGGCAATAGTTCCCAAACGAACAGAGTTTCATTAACTAACGGACTTTATCTACCAAAGTGGTGACAGCTGTCACTAACGCGGCTAAGGCGGCTGCCATATCACCAGCCCCCCATCTCGAGAGGATCATCAAGGACACACGGAACTGAATACACCGAATTGAACAGCCATTTTTGTCCTTTTCCACTTCGGTGCGACAACTTAAACAGGAGCTTCCTTTGTTGTGTTGTCAAAGGGGAAGTCAGGAGACACCAGGAGACACCCAACGGCAGTCAGGAGGCACCCAATGGCAGTCAGGAGACACCCAATGGCGGTCAGGAGACACCCAATGGCAGTCAGGAGGCACCCTAAGCGTAGGTCCGTACATGCGTCTACTTCTTCAGATTCCCTCAGCCGTCAACTAACGCAACATCAAGGATCAAATGCACTACACTTCCACCCAGAGTCCCTTCTTTATTAGCTTTTGAAATTGTGAATGCCTTCACGCCGTAGAGCACGACTAGGATGCTAAAGATATTGTGTTTAATCTTCTCCGTCAAACAGGATCCAACTTTCGACAGAAGAACAACACACGCACTCACCATCAAAGCCTGATCATCAGCTTAGATTCAGAAAGCAAAAAACTACAAAACCATCGCTGTTCAGACAAAGAAAATGGATACAATCACCTGACGTCGATAAACAGAGCACCAACGCCCATCACCGCCGCTTGGCGAACTCTCAGAATTCCAATTTCAATTGAGACTTCCAAAATCAGATACGGATGTGAATAGTGAATAGTGAATAGATGCCACACAATAGAACCGCCTCGTCTTCTCAATTTTAATTCTTTGGGAAATCCCACTCAAAGCGATTAAATGTCGACGCCGTGCCGCGCCGCGCCGCGCTGCGAAGGAGCATAGTATTCCGAGCCGAGATCTTACTCCCCCCCGCGCCAGAGATACGTTTCGGGATCTTTTATGTGTCAATTAGCAACCGCGATATTGTGTGCCTTGTGCCAGGCGTCGCTGTCCCCGATCTTGAGGCCATCTCTCGCGAAACGTCTGAGCGTCCGTGCAGAACAAAGACTCCGCCGCCGCGGGTCGTTTGGTCTCAAGGAACAGGATGCGAGTATCGGTCTAGTGGATGAAATGAATCTTTCATGCACTTCAAAACTGACAACTAGGTGATGTCCGGTTTCGTTTTATGGGCAGACGACCGACGTCATCGGGCTCAGGCGACGGCGGCGGCGGTGTAGGCGGCATTAAGTGATTGTTCCTCCAACTCTTCGCCACTTTTGGCGGGCAAGCACAATCGCTGTGTCGTGAGCTGAAGTTTAATGTATCCCATGGATTTGTTCTTTGTTCATGCGAAACACAAAAAAAAAACAAACAAAAACAACGTCAAACACCGTGTTTCAGCACCAAGGTTTGCACGTTTTATTTTTTATTTTTTTTTTTTTGTGTTCTCTGTTTTTTTTTTTTTGCCGCCTCTGTTCATCGCCAGAGACTGCGTCGTGCGGTGGGGGGACTTGTAGGCCTCCTTTGTGGGATAAACGTTATGTGAGATGCATTTTAAAGTCGACCAGCGCTCGCATCTGTGTGCGTGATCACTTTCACCTTTCGGAGGAAGGCGTGGACGGGTTGGCCTCAAATGATGATTGCAGGCAGCCTGAGATGCAGATGCTGGTGCGGCGGCTGTTTGCGCTTACGCAACGGTGTCATCTTGGTGTGGTGTTACATGATGTCTTCCAGGTAGTTAGCTCTCGTTCCAGTTGGAGACTCGCACGAGGAGGCAACAGAAAATCGAGTTTTCCGAGGGATTTCCTCCGACAACCAGATATCGAAAGTTGTGTCATCATGGCGTGCTGATGGTGATGGAGGTCGCAGTCAGCTGAGCTTCAGAGCTTGCCTTGACAACAAGAACCCGGATCAAACCAATTTCATGGCACACAGTCATCTCGAAGGCTCATCGAGACGCCAGAACGTGATTTGGATAGAGCCTCGATAACGCTTCAAAAGAGCCTTGAATCTAACAAACTGTGGCACGCAGTCATCTGATAGAATGACAGCTTTGTCTAGAATCCGCCTTCTGGAGGACAAGTCGACGGAATGTGAACGACAACACATTCCAGCAGCAAACCCGAGACACGACGTAATCTCAAAATTCATCAGCCACAGAGCCAGACTTCCCACGACGGCTTGTGTACAAATTCGATGTTGTCTAATGTCTAATGTCTGCGACCAAGGAGCCACCCACAATCGAGCAAATCGACTTGTTGTTCAAGTCGCCGCTGCATCAACCCCCAAAAACACTCGATTACAATCGCTCCAGCTACCTGTCAGCAATTTACAATGCGACCGCTCGGCGCGCGATTACACATCCAAGTCATGTTTTGAATTTGAAAATGTCAATGGCACGTATCTGGTGTCCATTTAAAGACCCACTTCGAGGTACAAGCTATTCCGTATTTTGGACATAATACGATTAAATTTGTCACTGTCGCGTCGTCGCGTCCCGCTGCGCTCCACTTTCTGGGACGCAACGCATTCCGATGCGATGAAGCGTCAACGTCGCGCGACAACGAGATGTCACTCGATTGACTTTGATTGTGAACATCACCGCCGCTCAGCCATCGAAGATCAGAGCGCACAGCTGAAACAGAGAATTTCAATTATGACCGACCGTCCTTGAACCGGCCAGCTGGCTTACGGTGATCGGTGGTCAGTGGTCAGTCACATCGAACAGATAAGGCAGCGGGCGCATAAAACTGACACGCCAAAAAGCTACCCTGAATACGACCGGACATGAACCACCGTCGTGTCGGTACGGTAGCCATAGCCACACGAAGACCAACGATCTCTCGAAACTAGTTGACACCAATACGGAGCGGGCAGGTGGCTACCGAAATAATAATACACGCTCCGCTCACCCCGTTCGAGTTCGGATTTTTGGAGTCTTTTGAGTTGAGGCGAGTGTTGTTGTTGTTTTGTGTTTATGTGTTTTTGACAGATCGCAGCGCGACGCGGCGTCTGAAATTAGCATGCAATTGACCTCTTGCCATTTTGCATCGCATATGTCAGTCCGAATGGTGCGCGCAGAGGCCCCATGATTAATTGCCATCGCGTGGAGGGGGCACGGGGCACGGGGAAGTGCAATTATTTAGTAAATTACTTGATTGGATTGAGATATTAACTCCATGGACCGACGGCGGCTAAGATTCTTGGGAGGAGTTGGTTTCGGTTAATTTTTTGTGTCGTACAAGATTTATGCAAAAACGAAAATCGCGTGGCGTACGATGAGCCAGCGAAAGGTCAGCCACTGGGGGTATGTTTAATTATTTTGTCAATTGCGCAAGAGCACCTGCTGGCACGACGGATGGATGGATGGATGGAGGTTTGGATCGAAGTGTGATGATGGATTGTAATTCCAATGAGGCGACGCTGCGGGGATCCTCTTATGGGATCGATTGCTGGGGCATTGACACAGTTTTGGACACTGAACCAATTTGATTAAGAACCTGCAAGGCGTGAAGGACGCGATGAGTGTGGTCATTGGAAGCACAGAACCCAGAGAATGGCATCATTCAGCATAATCGAGGTCAACGCTTTCCCATTCTCTTTCCCATGTCACCGAAAAATGGGCTAACAAACGGCATGGTGTCGAGTGGAAGCGACCATGACAGCAAGTGCTTGGACCTATGTACACCTCAGAGCTGCTTGTTAAGTCTGTGTTTCTACAATCTGCTCTGTCATTTCAAGATGTATGAAATTTTGTACGGGTTTTGTTAAGAGACTTAACAAGCATCTTGCTTCGACGCGACGGACCGACCCTGATAGGGCTCCAACGCGACGGATCGACCCTCATAGGGTTCCAGCAGCAAATCAGATTCATCTCCCAACTCATGTGTGACGTTATCATCACCCACGATCTCCTATCTTCCCGCACGATCTGATGACCAAAAGAATTAAATGTTCGACTAAAACCACGAGCTTCACAATCTTGTGTGTTTGGGTTCTCTTCAACATGGTTACCAGCATTCCAACCAGTGTCCAAGACTCACAATTATTTCAAAATCCATTACAAGTCGGACAGGCTATGGTGGCTCCAAATTGGCACCCTCTTACGGCCCACTAGTCACCACCGTCACAACCAGAGACCCAAAAGGATTCGCCTTCGTTTAGCGATTGAAGACATTTCCCAGGCACGCGCCATAGATTTAATTGGAATTCAATTTCGAAGCGAGCGTGAATGTCGTAAATCCTCGGCGATTTGATTTGGAATTTTGGCGAACATTTTTTTCGTTTTTTTTACGAGACTTTCAAGAGATGAGACGCTGTGTCTGAGCCGGGGATAATCCGGTTATTCATCATAAGCCATTCATGGTTGGAACGTGCGCCCAAGAAATGCCCATAAAGAGGCGACCAGATCAACGGCTCGACGGGAGCTATTGTTTTCCTTTTCGGCGGGGTGTGTCATCTTCTTCTACGGCTTCTGTCGGTTGCCTCAGACATCAAATGTGAAGACCGATTAATTCATCACATCGCTGTGAGGAGTTCATTGAGTTGGTGCTTCTGTTCATTAATTAGACTCTCGGGAGGCTTGCGTGTTTGTTTTTCGAGAAGCCTCCTGCCCTGAAGGGGTAATTTCGTCTTTGGTTTGAAATTCGCGAAATTTTTAAGTGGAACAAATTAAGGGGCATTTTGTTTGGCATGGAATCGTTAATTGGACAAGAATGAGCTTGGAATTTTTGAGTGCCGTAAACGTATGCAAACGCCTACGGTGGCGTGGCCGTTTAGAGCGCATGGACGGAACGAAGAGTCTCTGAACTCCAAAAGAAGACGAACACGGGTCATAAAGCGTTGCAAACTAGGAAAGAAGGACCTCAACCAACTAGGTGTGCACAGGTAATGGCAACTAGTCAACGATCGTGCCTATTCTTCGGAAGCCAGGTCAGGGACGGAGAGGAAGGCCTGAGCCTGGTCCTAGAGCATCTAGAGCATCCACTCAAGGCCAGCATTCGAGGCAATTGCCTGAATAACGACGAAAATATTGGCGAGTCGTCTGAAATTCGACGTCGATTGACTGAATAACGCCGAAAATATTGGCTAGTCGTCTGAAATTCGACGTCGATTGACTGAATAACGCCGAACATATTGGTGAGTCGTCTGAAATTCGACCTCGATTGACTGAATAACCCCGAACATAATGGCGAGTCGTCTGAAATTCAAGCGACCACTCAGCAAGCACTGCCATCGAAAGATCAAATGTTCAGCTTCAAAATAAAGTGAGAATCAAATTTATATCACACACCGTTGTTGTTTTCTTTGAGTTTCTTTTCCTGTCGTTCTTATCTGGACATCGCGTACCACACCTCTCAGAGACGGACAGAAGCGATGGTCCCGACTTGACCTGTTTCTGTCGGACAAAGGAGAACTGAACTCACTGGATCGATGGAAGGAAACCTTTTAGAGGGCCTATAACGCGTCTAAGGGCGTTTTGTCACCACAACCCACATTCCACAGGAAACACATTTAAGCTCTTCAGCCTCCTAGTGACCACACCTAGCCCCCAACCCACTGCCTTCCAAGCCAAAACAAATCAACATCCTTCTGCAAACCCGGATGCGAACACTTAAGCCCAAAAATAATCCCCTCACGATCCAATTCGAATTTATTCGCATAATTGAAACGAAACTGCTGCAAGAATCATATTCAAATGAATGCCCATCGATCGCTGCCAATGAATCACAATCCAAATCCATATCCAAATCCAACCCACGAATCCGTGATTCTCTAAGAGGATTCAGACAAACAGTCGGTGTCCGTCGGTAACAGCCAACGAAGTCCACCATCAAAGCGAAACTAGTTTCGACCAACCAAACCGACTGCTTGCGTCGCTCGTCCACGCAGGAACTCATGCAAAACAAAACATAATTAAACAAAAACCCATCATCTCATCGTTCCCAGAGTTTCATTAATAAATTAATTTAGTCTCAATGGGAAAAAGAATAAATATACAAAAGAAAGAAAGAAGAAGAAAATGAAAAAAAAAGGTTATTCAATCGACGGTTATGCAAATCGTGTTACGATCTCGGACGCTTTCGATCCTAATCGACGTCCACGGCGCGTATTCTAAGAATGGTTTCGTGTTCAGTTTGATTTTAGCTGAATTTCCACGAAAGGTTTCATAAATTTTCGCATAATTCGTTTGTTTGTTGTTCTTGCAGACAGTGGGGGTCTCAGTCCGTGCTGGAGTGAGGGGTGGTGTGCTAAGAGGTGCGTGAAGATTCGTTGAGCATATTAGCACTTAGGCGACTCTGGTTAGCAAGGTTTCTGGGAATAACATTCATCTGCTGTCGAGTTCCACACTTGTCGGTAAGGTGGTGTGGTATGATGTTTGGATGGACGACAAGTTTCAAAATCTCATCAAAAGACGGATCTGAAGGGGATTCCACTCGGTTTCCAGTCGAGACTTGGAAAAAGTGGGCACCTCGGTGACGAAATGCCAAACTTTCCCCTGCTTCTTGTTGTGGAATCCATTGATTAAGAATTCACAATCGTTCAGCTCAGGACCATAAGCTTCGGCCATCCGAGAGGTCTCATATCAGGAGCAAGCCAAAGCTGAAACGATCATCAAACCGAGGTAATGATTCAAAGACAATGACTGGGGCTTTTGGAGAATTCCCCGCCAGCTGCGGTTGAGATTACCCATCAAAACAATAGATTCCCCGAATATTTGTCAGAGACCACATTTGAGACATCCAGGAAATCCCCTGGCACCAAGCACAATGCAACAGAGAAACCCACCACTTGCCAGCCGAACCAGTTCCGGACAGCCGATTTGGCAAACACCTGTCTGTTTGCCAGCAAACATAATTTATTTAAATTCATCATCACCCCCTCCGGCGACCATCCAAACAGACGAGAAACACAGAAATCTAATTCAGAATCAAATAGTCATTAATTCTCCGCCTGAAACGAGCACCTCCAAAGAGAATGTCTCGCCAACGAAGCCCCGTACCAGCAGGAGCCATGCACGCTCGAGATCGAAGAACCGTGGTCTCCAGCCAGCTGACAAGAACAAGAGGCTGATTCATTCGCGTTGCGGAAGCCTCATCAACCCACAGACACGGGGCATCGTCCACTTCTGTGCACTCAGCTGTCAGAGGCAACGATGAGTGGAGAAGTGTGTCCAGCAGACTTTTTGGAAAATCCGACCTGCATCAGAGGCTAACAGAAAACTCAAATATTATGTCAGTTGCCCGGTGCGTTGTGTGTGCCTCTCAGGAACCACCGGAGCTGACATAATAAATTAGCACTCTAATTATGCAACGTCGCAGCACACAAAAGAGCGAAGGAGAGCGCAACAGAGCGCGCGGCGATGGTGGATCTCGGATTGAAACTGGTTTGATTAGTGACGATTCAAATGCAAATCACTTTCATCACAGAATAAATTGGCGAAGCCCCCAGCTCAGCCGGCCACCGACTGATGAGTGTGTGGCTGGACCGGGCTTGAGATGAAGTTCAGCCGAATGGTCGTCGATACTTGATTTGTGGCTTTTCTTATTGAGCTTTTTAGGTTTATTACTGTGATCTCGAAAAAGTGTGTCGCGGTACGGGGGCAATAAAGTGCTGGCGACTCCCTTGAGGCTGCTGCCGTGCCGATGATGATGGATCATTGACATCTGCTGCCGATTCTGGAAGTGGACGAGTGAAAGGAGGGATGCTATAAATATACTAGATCTTGTGACTGCTGATTGTGTTTACATTGACATTGGAAGGTCGTCGTCGTCGTGGGCGCTGATTTTGGTGGCGGAGCACTCGGCAATCTGTCAATCTTACTCCGAGGTGTGCAACTGTGGTCGATGGGGTTTTACGCGATTTCACGAAATTTCGAAGGCATTGAGTAGGTGAACAGCTTGAAATGAGGATCGGGCGGCGGATTAGAATGGTTCTTGATCGGGTTTCGCATCATTCTCTGTCACTGGTGAGGAATCGGAAGAAAATTGTATTCAGTCGCATGTCCCCCCGACTCTAGAAGCATGAGTGGACACTTTTCATCGAATTAAATTTTGCCGTTGAGCTGTGTGGAACCTTTGGCATTCAGTCCCTGCACAGAAATACTGCGGAAAACACTGTAACATCAATTTTCGGAGCATTCGTCGATAAGGGAGTGTCGGTAAAATAGTGTCCGTAAACAGATGTCGGACTTTGATGTCCTTTAGCATCCAGTCCCTGAACAGAGAGACTGATGGAAACACTAACATAATTTTTCGGAGCATTCGTGGGTAAGGGAGTGTCGGAAAAAATAGTATCCGTTAACAGATGTCGACCTTTGATGTCCTTTAGCATCCAGTCCCTGAACAGAGAGACTGAGGGAAACACTGTAACATAATTTTTCGGAGCATTCGTCGGTAAGGGAGTGTCGGTAACGAGATTTTGGAAACTGACTTAAAAACTAGCAAAATCTTGAAACAGAACTTATTGTTTTATAGCCTGAGGCTTAACAATTATATGTTAACCTTTTTAATAAATAAATAACTAATTGTTATCGGTGAAGGTTCCAAAAAGTCGACTAACCTCTCTAAAACATCCAAACTCGCAAAGACATTCTGCACCCAACCAAGGTCTCGCTTAGAATTTGCACACCAACCAAAGTTTCGCCCACAATCACCTCTTTTCACACACCTTTCAGATAAGCCATCATTTCCCATCCCTCTCCACATTCATCTAGACGCGCGTCTCTCATCGTTCATCCCTTCTTCGTAGCTCCCACAAAAATGCGAGCGGGGATAAGCAACTAACAACCACAATGCAAGGTTACTCAGCCAGTCGACTGTGCATTCAATGGAACAGCAGTTATGAGCCAGATACGTGCACAGCTACCAAGTCGTTATCTTAAGCATGTAGAGTAAGCAAGAGATGAAATCATAAGTGAACACCGCGAAGCTGGAACAGCAGCTTCGATGGGGAATGGCTGTGCACACACTTGAAACCTGTCAGAACCGCTGTGAGATGAAATTTCACTTGAAATCTGCTCAACAGAAGCTGGCACACAGTCGAGAATAAGTGTTTCCGCGAAATGCTAAACGTTATCTGAACAGGAACTGGTTTTAGTGGCTCATCTCAGATGGGTCGTTTATGATCGGTTTTTGTGTGTTCTGGAGAAGTGGGATTTCAAATCTCTGATGGCCTTGTCATTAAATTTTGATGGAGGAAAACGACTTATTTTGGGGGTGGGAATTTTGGGGGATTAAAGTTCAAGGATATCCTGTGAGAGTTTCGCACCTTGGATCAAGGGAAGTGAAGGCGAGTTCGCAACAAATCCCAGTCATCACCACCCAGCGGTTCCCTCAAACTGACGTCAGGCGTGAGCACCTAAACGGAGATTAGATCCACGCTAATTTATGCAAATAGAAAGTGACCTTGATTCGATTGCGAACTCTGGAGATGACCCGATGATGGAGAATCTGAATATTTAATGATTTCTCTGCATGGTGTCTGCATGCTCACAGTGGTTGGAAGCGAAGATAATGGCAAACTGTTGCCACGTAGGGAACTGAGGAAACGTCGCGTTGGTTGGCAGACGGAGTCTTTGCAAACAACAATGGAGGTGTGCTTTTGATAAGGCGAAGAAGAGGGCTGATTCTGATGCTGCTCAGTTCACCCAGATTAACAAGGCAATGGGCCCCCAGAAATCTGAATCTACGGGATGCGAGAGCACTGCAATTATATAGCAAGTGTTCGATGGTTTCTTCCTCATCCCCGTCCATGCAGCTTCTACAGAAATCATTAAAGGGCAGGCCTAGTGTAGAGGCATGATTCCCGATGGCACAAGGCGCTATATAGCTCTATAAACACCGCTATGTCATAAGCGGGCTTAACGTCGATAAATAGATGCGGAGTATCGACTTAAAACTCCTGCGTATTCCCCAAGGTCTACGGCAATTCAATGCAATATTACCGACAGCCAGTTAAAATTTCACGTGAAAATGTAGAGAATTGAGACAATCAGACGATCAGAACCCGTAAAGATCCCTCGACAGTTTTCGAAGTAGCCGCCAAAACTTATCGGCTCAGTCCATCAATGTCTACGGACTAGGTTCAATCAGCGACCCGAACAAAACTCATAATTCACATCTAATTTTGTCTTGATTAACTGAGAGAATGCTCCCGTCAAGAAGAACACATTCTAACTTCGCCATAAGGGTCATCTCTACTCGCGATGGAAGCAAAAGCACCCTCAACACAAGTGTTTGTGGTAGAAAAGAGGCTCTAGATTGACCCTGGAAAAGACAGGAGGTCCACCCGAGAGCGTAGAGCCATCTGCATTGTTGTTTGTATTTTAAAAACATCCCACGGTATGCCTGCCAAGGTTACTCTAACGTTGATGAGAGCGTCACAAATCTTTGTGATGCTTGCAAGCGAAAGTTTAGATGCAGATGGGGTTTGGAATCAAAAAATACCCACTGGATCAACACTTCATACGAAGGCCTAACCTGAGGTATCATGGAAAGGCCCTAGAGAAATCACAGAGCAAAAACAATTGGAAGGGCTCAAAGGTGTTTCGATATGTGCTACAGTGATATCCAAGCTCATTAGACGTTGGAACCTACGTCAGATGCGTCATTGAGCACGATTTTAAGTCTGTTGCCTAATTACCATTAGCCACCGGGGACCGTTAAAAAACGGCTCTGAGGCTTAAGAAGGTAGGTAGACAGGTAAAAAAAAAGGGGGGCTTAGGGTCTACAAAAGACTTTGTGTACAGTTGCTATGCATGTGTGCCTATGCTACAGACCCAGTATGTAGCGGTCGAACTTCCTTGCGACTAAACCTGATCAGTGATTCTGATCCCTTAACGTCGCCTTGCTATTGCTCCGATTTTCAGACTAAGCCAACGTGATCTGTGACCTATCCAGAGCTTCCTCTTCCAGATTTCTTCTTTTGGAGCTTAGCGGTATGAATGTGTTAGGAATTGCCCGAGCTTCTTCCAGTTCAGATCCATTTTCCGCAAGGCTGTCCGTTTTTTCGTTTCCTTGGATGCTAGTGTACCCTGGTACCCAGTCCAGGACCACTACGTTTGCCAAGGATATAATTTATTGACGCTTCGTTTGCATAACCTGATCAGTTTCGACGTCAAGATGTCCAGTGCTATGGCCTTTATTACCGCTTGCCTGTCGGATAAGATGAAAACCAAGTTTTTTGTTATATTGAGTCCTCTCAGCGCAAGTGCTACTTCGTTTATCTCATCCACATCAGCCACTACAACGTAAACTCCACAAACGACATCACTGTGGAGATCCGAAGTGGAAACGCCTTTGGCAACCGGTGTTACTTCGGTTTGTCAAAGCAACTGGCGTCAAAACTCCTGACTCGTAGGACTAAGATCATGTTTTACAAACCCCTTACTTTGCCAGTCCTGCTATATGGAGCTGGACGATAAGTAAGACTACGGCGCTGCTTCTTGGTGCCTTCGAAAGAAAAACTGTACGTCGGATGTATGGTCCCGTCTGCGAGGAAGGCGAATGGAGGAGAACGAGCTGTACCAGGATGTGGATGTAGTCCGGAAGGCAAAGATCTGTCGACTGCACTGGCTCGGCCACATCGAGCGCATGGGCACCAATGCTCCAACTAAGAGGGTCTTCGTATCCGAGCCTCCTGGATCGAGAAGGAGAGGAAGACCGAATCTCCGGTATAAAGACCAAGTAATCGCGGATGCAAGACAGCTTGGTCTTGATGACTGGAAGCAGCGTGCCCAGGATCGTCAGGAATGGAAAGCAGCTATCGCTCAGACTCAGACCCTGCATAGTTCATTTCTTGAGGTCGAATCGGCGAACCCCACAGGCGAACCAGTAGGGATGCAATAAAGTGGGAGGGTTATTACTCCCATAAGTCGGATCATAACCTCGTCGGAAAAGGAAAAAGAAGAATAAATCGACGTCGCTTACAGGATACCATGTGGATAGAGAGGGGCTGGTTTCGCCTAAGCCATGACAGAATTGTAGACCATTGGGCATCTTCTTTGCAACTAACTCAAGCGAGAAGACGCTTAGTAAATGCCTCTTAGAATAGAACGTAATTCAATCAGTATTTCGCTTAAAAGTCATTTTCTACAGGATATCAAGCTAATCATCTATTGTTGGTCTTTCTGTTTTAAAAGAGGTTTTAGGAGCACTGGTCTACTATATGTGAGGATCACCCTAACCTCGCACGATCCTCCTTTGATGACCTTGAACTTATCCTCCCAATCCACTGTCTCCGAGAGTCGATAAACAACTAACCTTTGTTAAGAAACAAGTAAAGACCGATACGCAAGGTTCTAAACTAAATTCAATCTCGTTAAAACCATTCAAATCGTTCATGTCTCTTAGCCTCTAAGCTTGAATTTTAAATTAGTTCTAGATCGTAATGCAGTTCCGCGAAACTCTACATCTCCACCACCAATGTGTCTCGATCAGGTGACTTGTGTATTCAACAAAATAAAATCGATAGCCACACAAGCACCCGTACAATTCAAATTCCAATCACTTCATCACTTAATTATGTTTGTTTCGAAGGACGTTTGATAAACCAAAACAAAGTCGAGACACACACGCACAAACACAGCAAAAACAAAACTGCAAACTTACCAAACTTGTCAAAATTAGAAAGCGGTTTAATCCAAAAACAAAAAAAAAAGACCAATTTTGTCAGTTGTGATCTCGTCTCGAACCTCCTCTCTCCGTCGATCCTCTCGGTGTCTGCACTTCAAACAAATTGAATTTATTTTTTATGTATATTTCAAATTCTCCACCAGGGATTAGTTTAATTTATTCTAGTTTCGCGGTGTTATTTAAAATTGAATATTCAATCTCATTTTGAGCGGGTTTTTCTTTTATTTTTTTTTTCTTTCTTTATTTCTGCTCGTCAACTTAACGTTATGACTGATTTGAAACACTCGCGTTTTGAATTCACGACGTTACAAGTAACTTAACAAACATTTTGGCACATTTTCAATTTGTGATTGATTTATTTTTTATTTATTTAACTTCCTTTTCCTGAAACTGCAAACGAACAAGAGGAGAGAAAAAAACACAAAAAAAATTCCACATGATCTACACTTTTATGCACGACTTCGGTCGGCCCTCACAAGATAATACACACAAGAAAAAAAAAATACAAAAAAAAAAAGAAGAAGATAAAAATAAAAACTCCATGTGCACTGCGTTGAAAAGAAAGTGAAATTACAAATATGTAATGAGCCAGGCGAGTACTGTTTCCCCCCGGCCGTGCTTCCGCTGTTCGTAAATCGTTTTTCCACCTCTTTTCTCGCACGTCTGTCTCGTGGGCTTCTTTCACAAAACAAAACTTGGCCAAAATTCCGTTATGAGAAATGCTCTCAAGCTCACCACCCGAAGGTGAGACGCAGACGGTATCCAAGAGAAGCGACTGATCGATCCAGAGAGAAAGAGAAAAAGCCAACAAAACGATCGAAGAGAGTGTGATAAACTTGCCCAAAGCAAATATGTACTAACTCAACACACAGCTGCATTCAGCGATGAAGTCACAAAAGCACACACAAGAAAGTGTCCGGGCGGGCGGTCAGGCTCGCATATTGGCATAGCTGACTTCGTCTCCCCTCGCCAGCTTTGCGAAAAAAAAAAACAGCCACAAATGACTACCGATGAGCATGCACGAAGTAAAAGCCAGGAGAAGTGGTGAACAGAGAGGAAGTCTTTCTTTTCTGCGGTGGAACCAGCTCAGCTCTCAGCTGACTGGTGATTACGTTATATGGTCAGTACGGTTTTTCTTTTGCCTCGGTTTCTTCGTTGCCGGAAAACAACCGAACAAAAGGGGAACAGCACACACATACACGTCTGCCGTGGCGTCGTTTAGCGCTCACAACACTTGGCAAGATTTCAAGTCCAAAAGAAAGTGAAAACACCGCGCGAGAGTGGAGTAGGTATTACCGCGAGCGAGTGCGACCACAATGATAATGATGAGGAGGAAGACGATGACGACGCTGAAGATGACGACCGACGATGGCTTCAGGGGCGAACTGGATAAACAACATGACGGCGACAATCTCACGAAATAGCGTTACGTCTACCGAATGACCGAATAAGTAGCGGGAAACAGACAAGTATCAGTCGATCGTTTCTTCCTGACAAGGGGTCCTCACAAAAAACGTTAAGTTCACTTTGGTAAACCAATCACGACTGCATCTCGCATCGTCATGGCAACACCTGTGATTCAGAGTGCTTAGAGATTCCTGGCACGCGGACACAGCGGCTCCTGGTTACGATCGGTGATCTGGGAGAATCGCTCGATTTTGGGGAATTCCATGGGAAAGGCCCGATTCAAAAAAAAAAATAATAAGGGATATCGTTGTGCTTACGGATTTTCAGCACGATCTTGAATTCCTGATGGAAATCTCTGAAGTACTTGAACTCACTCGGTTAAATGAGTCAAGAGAAGGAGGGACAGACTGAACAAAGTTTTCCACTGGCAACGACTTGTCGGGCACTTGAAAATTCAAGGCACGATCGACGATCTCTAAAATTCTGAACAGACTCCACAGACCTTAAAGGGCCTGGCCTGGCTAATGAGTCGGAGCGATCACTTTACTTAATTTCATTGAAAATTCGATGAAGTGATCACAAATTCTGAACACGATCGCTGATCGGATCCACAAGGGCACCTTTAATAGATGATCTTGACGGCTGAGAGAGTTCCTCGATCTTAGGGAGGGCTAGGGGATCGTTAAGGGGTCTAATCGAAATTCCATAATGTCCCCAGATTCTTAAAGATCACTTCTGAAAGATCAGCAAAATAAGTGGTTGCATTGCGATCATCAGACAGACGGCGCAGAAGGTTTCGTAAGATCAGCTCGACTTGAAACGATCTTGAAATGGCCCAAACTTCCAAAATGTCAGCACGTTGAATCTTGTTTCAAGAGATCACTGGATATCAGCGTCTCCAGAGTGGGTCATGGAAGACTTGCCAACTCTGGGCACGTTTAGCGATCAGTGATCTCGAACAAGAAGCCGTTAGAGTTCAGAGGCATTGCTGACGGATCACCGAATCCATGATTCTAAGAAAATTCTCCAAAAGTCCAAGGTATGCACACAATTTTTGCACCGAATTCCACAGCCATCCGCTCACCACTGATCCTCACGACGACCCTACACACCAACCATGCCACAAAACACCACAACCATTCACAAACGATCAAAAATGAGGGCGCCTGTTCCAGCTGCATCGTGTGTCCCTCAAAAATCGTATAGGTCACTTTGCATATGCATTTCGACGAGATTTCTGCAAACACGATCCACAACCGCCCGAGCAGTTCACCGAAGGTCTCCGTCGCTCGCTCCGTTCCCTTACACGGATGCATTGCATCGTTTTTTTTTTTTTTTAGTGGGAAATATTTCAAAATAATTATGAAAGATCGTGCAACAATCCACCGACAACATCCGGAAATATCCGCGCTGCCAGCAACAGGCAAACAGGCACACACTCATGAGTTTTTCATTTTTATCTTTTTCTTCGTGTTTTTTGTAATTTATTTTTGTGTATATCTAGCGACACGATCAACAAAACAGGTGATCGTGAGCTGGTGTATCTTTATCGTTTGTTTTTGCAAAAGATCGCGCGCCTCAACATTAACAACAACGACAACAACGAACAACGAACAACGAACGAAAAAAAAAAGAAACCATAAAATATACAAAAATTCAGGAGAGCAAGAAACAAAAATAAAAAGAATCACGGATGTAAGAAATCAGCACACAAGTTAAGTAGCAGTCGAGATACTCTGTGATCAATGATCGATTCGGGATCGTCCGTAAGATTACCTGTGGATCGCGTTAAATTTTTTGTTTTTTTTTTATTTTCCACGAGAGACTTTGTGTCAAGAACGAGTGTTGTAGACGCGGATCGCGATGTTCAACGCACGTCCTATGCTTTCGGTCGCTTTTTCTTAACTAAATTTGGAACTGGAGACGAATTGAAAATAAAAGTTTTCAATCTTGCTCGAGCAAGGCAAGTCTGTAATTGTGTGTGCGGTTCCGATCGCATGCGGAGCTTTGTATGATGGACAAGTATTGTGTGGGGCATGCCATGGTGGGGGCAGGGCGGGAAGGGAGAGTCAGTGGTGTGCATGCTGTTGGAGTTCGTTTGTGATAAAAGGTGAAGTGTTGTTGAGAATTGATATTGTTTGAGTGGAAAAGCTTTGTGAGTGGAACTCAGTTGGCGGTTGTTGTTGGATGGTGGGAAACAGTGGTGATGGGAAGTGTTTTTTCTGATGGGGCGATCGTTGGATTTAGCGGGCAATGCGAAGTTGAGGCTTTATTTAACAGAGAGAACTTTTGGTTAGGTTGGAGCAGAGACTGGAGACTGTCGATTGTTAAGAGATCTAAACTCGAAATGAACAATTATTATATGTCCACAGAATCCATAATATCACGTCTGAAAAATCAGGAAAATCAGTGTCTTGCGATCATAAGCTTGCTATCTTCAAGAAACGATGCGACGGCAAGGAAAACTTCGCAAGATCAGGTCGCTTCGAAACGATCTCGAAATGACTCGAAACTCTAAAATGTCAACACGTTGCATCTTGATAATTTCAAAAGATCATTGGATATCAACGTCTCTGGACTCCACCATGAAAAACTGAAATAATTTGCGGTTCGCAGCTGTCTTGCATCCGCGATTACTTGGTCTTTATACCGGAGATTCGGTCTTCTTCTTCTTCTCGATCCAGGAGGGTCGGATGCCAGGGCGTTCGATGTGGCCGACCCAGTGCAGTGAAGAGATCTTTGCTTCCGGACAACATCCACGTCCTGGTACAGCTCGTAGAGGTCGCTGTTGTGTCTTCTCCTCCATTCGCCTTCCTCGCAGACGGGACCATACATTCGACGTAAAATGATTCTTTCGAAGGCACCAAGAATCAGCTGCGCAATTTTTTGCTTATCATCCAGCTTTCGGCTCCATATAGAAGGACTGGTAAAATAAAGGTTTTGTAGAGCATGATCTTAGTCCTTCGAGGAGTTTTGACGCCAGTTGTTTTGACAAACCGTAGTAATACCGGTTCTACGTCGGATCTTCACAGTGATGTCGTTTGTGGAGTTTACGTTTTACACTAAGCACAAACACTAAAGGCGTTATCTCTATAAAGAGAGTGGGAGATATCGAAAATTATCATGACGGTCTTGAAGCACTCAGGACCCTCAACGTTGTCTTAATAGGACCATGCTGAGAAATATTCGTCCTTTCTTCTGCTAGATTTGTTTTGTTCTCTTAAAGGCTTGCTCGCCTTTAGGGTCCTGAGGTCTGAGTTTTCTAAGGCGTGAGGGTCCTGAGGCCAGCGGGTCCTGAGTGTAGGTCTTGGCTCATTCCCCGCCCTCATCAATCTTCTATGTGTAGATGCTTCTATGGTGTAAAGGATGGTTCCATAGGAACTACAAACGACTTGAAAGATCACACAATTCGATTGACGCATTCGCAAAGTGTGCCTTTCGAATGGCCTTGAGTGTTACAAATTTACACTAGTTTTCGCAACAAGTTCCCCCACCACCCACGAGGCAACCACATTTATTCACAAATTCTTTTTGTGAAGATTATCTCTAATTCGCCATCAACATGCGCACAATGCTAAGAAACACTTCCTAGTGCAGTAATTCAAAACTCTCGTTTCCCATCGCAACACTCCGGCGAAGCAACACACCGCTACCAGCCAGCAGCAACTAACAACCGCCTAAGTAACCCAATTTAAATAATTTATTACCCTGCCCCGCATACATTCCGCCGCCCCCTCCCCCTCAAAGCTTGCCGGGGAGATGTGAGCCGTAATATAGCCGCACAGCCGCACCAGCTTTGGACGAATTTAATTAACATTGGCAGAGTCACTGTTTAGGCCTTTGAGTGGCATAACTACGACATAACTGCGGCATAACTCATTCGAATCAAGCAGCAGTCACAGTCGCAGTCGCAGTCGCAGTCGCAGTCACCACAGCAACAGGTTGACGAGATGGCTTCAAGTCTTCGCGTTTGTGGTACAATGGCTCCTGGTTCTGTGTGGAGAGCTATTGCGGAACCGTTGCCATGCAAATTGCTTTAGCCGTGAGCATCTGGTTGGCGGAGGTAGTACGCACACACAGATTCACCCCCGGGCAGCAGATCTTCGGAAACACTTGAGCATGGTGTTAGATTCGGATGCGGTGCATATCTTCCCCCACACACACCTGTTTTGTTTGCGGATGCCTAACAGGTCGTGATTTATCACAGAAGAAGAAGACGGAAAAAAAAAACAATTTAGCAGCTCCCACATTCAATTTGGACTGTACAGCGGTGGAGATCTGAAGAGCACTCGTGTTGTTTGGTGGGCGCAAGTTAAGAGGGTTTCGCAAAACCACTAGACACGGTCTGAACACTGAACGGAAGGAATGAGCGGTTGGAGAATTCTTCAAATCAATTCCCGTCCTCAATTGAGCTTCACATGCAATGTGGCCAGTTTCACTGTGCGACGTCGGCTCTGAAGACATATCCTCCGTTAGCCCCTGCCAGTCACATGGCTCCTCTCATGCTTGGCAAGTGGTAACCAGACAAGGTAGGCAATGGATGCAGTTGCCACACACCACAGTGTCCAGAAATACTTTACATTACTGGACACCAACGAAACCTAAGTCGCAGCCAACGCAAGCGCATATTTGAAGGCGTCCAGAAATAAATTGCGCCCCATACCGCCAAGTATTTCTGGACACCACAGTGTCCGCAGAAAGTCACGTCGGTTAGGCGAGAGCGACTCGATCCAGCTGACGACTTAATACACTTGACTTCATCCACCACAATGTCGAACAATAACCTGAGACGTTGATATCTATCTGGTCTGTTTCATGGAACATGCCCATTCACCGTCAACTACTAAGTTTGTACGAGCAAATTATTATAATTCAAGTCATTAAACAAGCGCGCTGCAAACGGGGCACTTAAAAGATATAAGCAATGAGAGCGGTGCTCTAGCACAAGGGGGTGTCATGTCACTGCCAGAGGATTTATTGGGCACTTGCTGGCAGTTGAGTAACCCCCTCAGCAACAGCCCGCACCTGTTGATTGCTTTATCGCGCAACTTGAACTACAAATGATGACATTTATTGCACAAGGTCCGCGCTGACATTTGATTCCCTCGAGATGGTTTTCGGCATTTGAAAGGTGCTCCCAATAGGACGTGGTGTAATCGCTTCGCACAAAAGGTCCCACGCCTGGTGACCTCCGCCGTCGTCTCTGGGGCCAGCACGACGCTGGGGCCACTGTGTGACATTGCTCGCGTCAGCGCTGTAAAATTATAAACCAATTAATTAGCGATATCCCTGAATGGGAATATATTTTAGATCAGAAACGAGAAAAAAGCGCAAAAAAGAAACAAAAAACACACAACAGCTTGCCCGACGTCGACGATGCTGTTTCTGAATTCAAGATCATTGCACAAGGATATTTCCTCGTGAATTGGAGTTGTGTATCAATTGGATTTCCACATTGCACACTGCGCCGAGCAGTCCAATGAAAACGAGTTTTTCATGATTGAAAAGCTCTTGGATATGCAATATTGTATCTGGAATGCATGCTGCGTGTGAGTCATTCGCAGCGCTGCAAGCGAGCCGACACATGTACACTGCGTCGGCATGTGATAGAACGTTGTCACTACCTGGCGTGCATTTCTGATGAGCGAACGAGTCGCGCTTAATCGGTAAGTGCAAAGGGAAAATATTCAATGTTAGCCATAGATAGAAAAATGAAACTAAAATAAACTGAAGGAAACATTGTATTAGATAATTAAGTGCAAGTTGATTTAGATACCCACGATGGAGTGCATGCCTGAGTGGAGGAGTGGCGGATGAGAAGTAATCGTGCTTCAATCCCGTGATCGTTTTCCTTGTTCCTACATGCAGCCGTGTGCATTTCTGCTTAAGTGTCGTTTAAAGGCGGCGCGATGAGCTGTGCAAGTGAATGGCGCTTTTTTTAAAACATTTTTAACGATGCAAATAAAAACGAAGTAAAATTGGGTTTTAAGGTCTGATACAAGTTTATTTGGAGGTTGAAGTGATGAGAAGCGCTGTGGCCACAATCTGGAAATGTGAGTTGTTTTATTGGTACTCGAGAATAAGGTGGACTCATGTCCAACCGCAGAAATGTTACAATCAATGCAAGGGACGTGGATGGTAGAGGACTCAGTCCAAAGTCAGGCCAAAGTGGAATAAAGCAGCTGGATATGAGCTGCTTGCACCAAATGCACTGTGCGATAGGGCCGCAGGAAAGCATGTCCGATGAAAGGACATATCGAGGGTACCGCTTACCCTATCCACAAGATGAGAGACTCCTTTGACTGCGCTAATTCATGCGCCTCAGCATAAGCCTATAATCGATCGTCACTGGCACATGGAGCGCCGTAAACCATTCGTAAATAATCTGGCTCCTCATGAGTGTATTTCCGGTATGTGACAGATTTTTTCCCAATAAATGCAGATCGACAACCGTCACCAATTCTTCGATATAAAAGCTGACGGTGACTCCATAAATAGGATCCAGATATAGACCGCCAATCTATCTAGTCCAGTTCTCCGATTCCTGCCGAGCTCCTCCGATTATGCAGAATCTTGATCTTGAATTCTGGATGCTCCGTCAAGGTCGAGATGTAAAATGTCCAAACCGGATTAAGACAAGGTAACGTGTCACATGACTGACTGTCTTAATTTAAATTCTTGAGAAGATCGTGCAGAACTCGCTTAAAAGGACTTCAAAAAGGTTTTAGGAGAGGCGATGCGCTGTTGAAACGATCGTGCATACTAAAGGCACGATCTGCGACCCGGAAATAGACTTCAAATTCATCACGAACTGTCAGCACTGAACGAACACGTGCTTAACTCAAGCTCTGTTTGTTTGGAAATTTATTTCAATGTTCTCGGACTCGAATGAATTACGACACGAGAATGACGGATCCGAGTTCGAGGAACTCGAAACAAAATGGAGCGATTATAAATTCACGAAACACAACCGAAAGGCAAAGGCGTGACATCGTTAGCATTTTGGCATGACCCACGCGAGTGCATACTCGCACAGTCGTTCTTGAGTTCAGAAGACTTCAAATAAATCAGAGCGACTGATGCCATCCCAAAGTCGCGTCTCAAAAGTGAAAGGCACATCCGCGGCGAGTTGAAGAAACTCACGGGGTTACATTGATCCCACAAAAGGAACACACAAAATCGATCCTGAAATGCAAACTACTGCAATAACCCTTAAGTTTAGACACAAGCAAGATCGGAGAGCTTCCAGTTTTGCTCCCTATCACAAGAATTCCTCGTTATTCCAATGAATTGCAAATCTCCATTCTATTCTGGTCTGGCTGTTGGCAGATTAACGATCTCGTAAACTTTCGTAATTATCGAACGAGAATCACCAAATTAATGTTAATTCACAAGCATGGTGTATTGCGAACCAACTGGTCGCAGGGACTGCTGGCTGTAAGGCGCCCCTGTTGAATAATCGAATTTCTCTCTCTACATGAACCTCGCAACACTTGCTGCAAGTGGCGGTGATGATATGACGTTTTCTTGCGTCATAAAGAAATTTTTTCTTTCTTTTTCTTGACCATGGCGACGGTGTGGTTTCACTGGTTTCTTTCGTGAGCAGATGACATTTGCATATGACAGTTAATGTGATCAGAGATGTTAATTGTATGCGATGTCCCACAGGGATGCATACACAGACCTACACTGGTTCATTGAATTCAGCTAAAGCACAGAGACCTCTCCTCGTCGTGATTTATGGATCGATTCAATTTAGCTTGGCGTAATCAAGTGATACAAAGTTGCATTGATGCCGTTGATATAATGCCATTAATGCATGGCATGAGCTAACTGACAGATGTGACAGATGCAATGAGAAAGCTGTAACCAGTGAGTTTATAGCTACACACATCTGTCAGGAAGTTTAAAAGACTGATTCATCAGGAACTGTGTCGTGACGTTTGACACTTTGTCTAGAGTGAATCCCATGACATTCAGTCGCCTCATTGTTCACTTCACAGCCATCCGAAGGCTAAAACACACTCAAACCCCTTCTCCCCTTCTCATTAAGAAACACCATAACAATCAAGAATCCAATCACTGCCTTAATAGATGGCGCTATAATCGTCCGCCATTAACCTTGTAGGCCTGCTGTGTTCTGTTCAAAGCGATTAGCAGTCGTCTGCCTATTTGCCCGCCCTATCATCATTCCACTTAATCTTTGCATAAAATTTCAATCCATTAAGCACCGATAATCAAATTTGCCACAAGGTCCCCCGCCCGTCTATTGTCTCTCGTTCGGCGGTCGAATCGAATGTGTTGGACTTCACGCAGCTTTACTTCGCTTCGCTCGCGACACTAGACGTCACTACTGCTTGGCATTTTGTCAGAGTCAATGCGAGTGTGCGTCGGTCGATGACAAAACGTTCTGACGTGTGAAATCTTGTGCTCGATCGATTCATCGCATTTGATTCATTTGATTTTGATTGCTTATGACAAATTTGTGAAGGCAATCGGCAACAACAACAACATGAACAGCTGTGCTGGTGGTGCATAATTAGAGTTCTGGAGGTCGGCTCGAACGGTGGCGGTCACCCGCCGATAGTAATGAACTTCCTTAAACAAAACAAAACAAAACACACACACACACACACACTGACAGACAGCGAGTCAGAGACTTGAGGTGACACACGATGGAGGTCTGAGGGAACGTTCCAAATGCGAGCTAATGCGTGTCGATGCGTATCGGCGGCAAGGCACGCTGTCAACAATGGCCGCCTCTGCTACCTTCTTTCAGTCGATACGTGAGGGAAATGATTAAGCAGCCGCCCGACTGCGAGAGCCCAGATGTATGCTGATGGTACTGATGATGATGGATTTTTATGGTAATACCTCTTGGAATGGAAGCTCCGTTCGAAAGTCGATGTAACGAAGGCCGGCCTGAGCGGCAATGGATTTCTGGTGAATACGAGGCGAGGAGGGAAGATTCTGATGAATGGCAGCGTTGCCTTGGGGATCGGAAATGTACAGCTTGCGCAGTAATTTTACATCGTGACTAGCGCCCTAATGTGAGATGTTGTACTGGCCTGGCCCTTTGGAAGTTCTAATTCTGTTAAGACGTGAGTTTTGCTTTGTGTTTGACACCAAGGGCTCAGGTTTGATTAACCTCACATCAATTCACTGTCCACGGCTCAGGGTTTCGCGGAAGAAGACTTCGAGCGGGAGACCTCGACACAGATTGTGGTTAATGAGGTAGTGACGAATCCATATTACACGTATTGCACAAAAACGGGATCCTACCTCTTGCAAGTCTCATAGAGGTCTGTGCTCAACGTCGTCCATAAAACCCTGTCCAGCGTGCTGGGAGAGTAAAAAAGGGGGAGACGGCTAAAATTGTACACCAACATGAGCTTAGCTAGGAGTCTAGGGATCCAAGGCTTAGGAGGCTGGGGCATGGACAACATAGCTCCGGCCCGAATAGTCTTCCGGATCCGAACCTGTAGGACAACGCAACAGAGGACATATGTGGCTAAAGTGGGGCACATAGAAGGGGATGGACCTCAATCAAGTTGTTGCGCGACATCTAGCCAGAGACCACGCTGATTGGAGAGGCTTGTTGGTTGCGGCCCAGGTGCACCCCGGGATAAAGAGGAGAAAGAAGAATGCGGATTTTCCATCTGTTAGGACTCCTGGGCAACTTTCTTATAAAGGTGCTTATGCAAGAAATCTGGCGAACTGGAATCGGATGGGACTACCAAATATTGGAGGAGCAACATAAAAAATGGCTTTATTGGACCTCGCTGTTGCCACAATGGGAAAAGAACTCCACACACGAGAACTTTGTCAAGGTCTGACGTAGAATCGTCCTCGGCAACTGGGATCAAAATTCCAGCCTTAAGGGACTAAAATCTTCTGTTCCATGTTGCCAGTCTTGCTGTTTGGAGCCGAAATCTTGACGGTAAGCAAACTAATAGAGCTGATTCTTGATGCCTTCGAAAGACATAACTATCCTATCTGTCCTGTCTGCAAGGAACGTGAATGGTGGAAAAAACAGACACTCAAGTTAGGTCCTTTCACTTTCGTTAAGTCCCTTCAATTTCGTTAGATTCGTTCAACCTCGTAATGT
Source organism: Eristalis intricaria (assembly GCA_964034865.1). Taxonomy (NCBI): domain Eukaryota; kingdom Metazoa; phylum Arthropoda; class Insecta; order Diptera; family Syrphidae; genus Eristalis; species Eristalis intricaria. The sequence goes on along the minus strand of OZ035877.1, from coordinate 6,763,759 downwards.
TCGTTGGATTCCTTTACTTTCGCACATTAGACGGAACGAAATAAATCCCTGGTATTACAGTATTATTTAAAGTCTCAAAAAACCATTTACAGCCAAATCCCAAAGACCACGAAGTCTTTACAAGTCATTCCCATGAGCATTTCCTCCAACTTGCAGCCCACAATTCGCACGACAAACGTACACCTCGGACAGCACGCACACAAATTTAGTCAGCAACGCCGGAAAGGTGACACCTTACTTTGGTCACGAACACAAAAACAAATTGATATTCGAACGCGTGTCGGGAAACGCAACATCGGCTCCTCACAAAGCAGAGGCCCTCGTTGAAGGCTTAGAGATTTCTGTGCGATACTTGGGGACGCACAAGCCCCCGTCGATCGCAAGATCGCCTAGAATGACGACACCAGTTCGCTCGCTTCGATCTCAAGTGCACTTACGCAAATCTTTTTTGGAGAACCACAGCAATCCAAAAACTCTCGTGGAGGTCGTAATTAATTTTGGATGCGAGCATGACGATGAGCATGATTACAGGGGGTTGTTCGAATTCGTAAAGACCGAAACCAACCCAAGTGAAGATCTCTGGGGAAGTGCCTGCCTCCTCCGTGTGGCTCGCCTTAGCACACGGTGCTGGGTTGGGTAAGAGTGTTGACTCTGTGATCAAGTGAATTACATGCCTTGCCCGGTTAAGGTGTGAGTTTACATGCTCGTGGGATTCTTAGTTCGAGATCGAGAGTGGTTTGGTCTTTCTGGGGGCTTGCGCTGTGAACTGAATTGGTTCTGGTTGCGAATCCAGGGTCAGGTGGTGTGCTTAAGATTGGTTCAAGAAACCGGCTGAATTTGAGAGAAATCTTTTTCTCACAGCACGGCCACCAGCCGCCTTCTAAGGCCACTTGTCCGGCGCCCATGAAAGGAATACAAAAACTTTTACTTTCCTCACAGCATTTCTCTGCCAGAGAAACCAAGCATCGCGCCTTGACGAGGAGAAAGAAACTCCCCAACGGCGTCAGTGTGAGTTAAGGAAATACCCCGGCAATGAATTTCCTGCTCAACTCGTGCCAAAATTGTGCAACCAGCCGGCGGCAATAGCCGTCACTCTCGCCTTAAACGCTGAGCCTCCAAACCAGTGTATCGAGTCGACAAGGGAGGACCGCGCGTCCGATCACTCGCTCAGCTCGCATTCAATCGAATGCGTGAGCGCGTTTCTTAACACGCCCCGCGGCTGACACGGGTGAAACATGTAGTGACAGCGGCTGCTACAGCTAAGTTGCCCCTGTTCGACTAGCTTCTGGCACCGGCCCATAGGTCGCTCAGTCGCAGTTTTAATTAATCACGATGCGTGATATTGATTTTGACGCCTCGACGCAAAGGTCAACGGGCTTGTCTCTATCACGGTGCCTGTCAGCATAGAATTGCGAGCACAATTGTTGGCGGCTGGCATTAGCGTTGGCGGTGCACGGAGCTAGTTCCTCGTTGCGTTGCAAATGCAAATCGAGTCAGACAACTGGAGGTGTCAACCGGGCGCACACCACGATCGGAAATGCAGTCAAATCGAATCACTCCGCCGATATCTACTCAATGTATCTGCCTCCCTGCCTTGGAGCGGCGCGGCGCCGAGTGCACTTGGAGTCCCTCGACACGATCGGAAAGGCATTTCAAGTTTCCGCGCGCCGTCAAGTGCGGTTCCGTGTGGAGCAACGCGAACCGTGGAATGCAACATGACTTTGGCATTTTGTTTTTCTGTCGTGCGTTGATGTGCGTTGTGCAACACAGCTCCAAGTGCTATGCGTACGCATGACCGCTCCCCTCACCTCGTCCCCAGAGCTCCGAGAGGCAGTCTGGTTTACCTTTTACGCGGTCAGCGCAGCGCAATATTTTTTCAATTTCAAGGCTTCCCAATGTCAATTAAGGTATCTCCGCTAGCTGTCGGGTTAGAAATCGAAATGCACTTCGATTCGAGCGGCCCCCACTTGGGGCAGCATGCACACGCGTTTCGGGGAGGCTCTCAAGTGAGTGCAGAGCGGGAGGGAGGCGCTGTCGAAACTCTTGGGCTGATGCAACGCTGTCCATCAATTAGCTGCCCGACGGAGGAGGGTCATCTCCCTGCTCGTGGTTTGAATGTGATAACAAGAGACTTGGAATCTGTTAATGAACAATTTGCCAGCGTTAATTGAGCCATCAAGTGAAGCACGAAGAGCGTCAGGTTGAGGCTCGAGACGTGCCCATGATTGGCAGCAACTGGAGTCGAAAACTGACGAAATTTCTGTTTGCTTACACGTTTCGAGATCGACATTGTGATCAAGGTAAGTTTAGGAATTCATTGACGAGGCATGTTGTGTTGGGTGTGGTGGTGGCAAGACGCATGAAGAGAGGTGTGAGATGAAGAGGTAGTTGGGGCAGTGATAACTGCTGTCAAGGAGAAGCAGCGGTCAAGGAACTGCGTCTAAAGGCCAAGCCAAATAGAGCTTTACCCGAGACAAGCCTTTGGTGCAGGGTGACCAGATAAGAACGATAGGAACAGACATTTAAATAAAAGGGCAATGGTGTGAGATATAAAATTGATTCCGGCTTCATTTTAAAACTTCATTCATGACATTATTTTGGAATACCCCGTCATTCGAATGGCTTCACTGGCAGTGCTTAGTGCATTTTTTCAAGACTCGGTCTTTATTTGCGGCATTCCAGCAATAACGTCTTAAATGTTCGCCTCGACCTCGTCTAATGCGATTGCTTAAGCACTTGCCGGAGCCCTAAATTATGCTTCTAAGCTTCTATTGTTTCAATAGATCATATGGCATGTAGCGCCGTCCTGTTGGAACCACAACTCGAATCGCCCTTGGAAGTCGTCAAGCTCTGGCAAATGATTTTGGCTAGCGATGAAGGCTGATGGAGTATCCATTGACTAACATAGTAAACAAGCGTTTCCACTACAACAGAAGCATGATGATCAGCGTCAAGATTTTGACGATCAAACCTCGATTCTAGGACGATCCACCACCACAGTCAGTGAAAAAGAACACAGTCCAATGTTTTACCTCAGCCTACAGTGCAGCAGCGTTGATTGACAAAGCTCTAGAAGAAATCACGAGTGAAACGGAAGATCGCAGCGAAACGCAAGATCACATCGAAATGAAAGATCACTGAGCACACAGCACAAGACTAAAACACCGTGACAAGCATTTTTTTGCTCGAACTCAACAAGACTGCTCTTACATCATCGAATTATCACAAATCATGCCAGCGGCCTCAACTCTTTTGTCGCTAGACGTTTTAAATGATTATCATCTTGACCTAGTCCAGTGCTTCCACAAATTCAGGGCCAATGAACCGAGCTTGCGCTTTCATTTTGACTCACCCACAATTCCAAAAACAACAACGTCAAGAGTCAAAAGCCAAAGACATCGCACCACCGAGTCCGTCAGCCCCTCAAAGTCGATTCCGAATTCACGACACAGAACGAGAGAGAGAGATCGCGAGAAGAAGAAACTAACGATGACCACTCACCTCAGATGCGAGACGGTTTCGAGGTATCTCGACAACGCGGTCAAACACCTCCGCTGTCCTTCGTAGGGGCTGTGTTATGTGTGGACTCGCTGATCTCACTCCGCTCTCTCTCTCTCTCTCTCTGCCAGTTTTTGACAAAGTCATACACCTCTCCGCTGGCATCCGGGTAATCGTCAGCGTGATGTATTCCCATGTAGGCACGGTACTGTTCACGGAACCGAACGCCTGCCGAAACACAGCCGTGATGACCTGGTGAAGCTTAATTCGATTAATCACTCGCTATGTCCGATGAGCGTCGTCGCCTCAGCCGTGACGACGATTTGTGATCACATGAACTTGGCAGTTATGCGAAGGCTTCGGGGGATTATTATCGATGGATTTGCAATTCCAATTAGGCCTGATCTTTAGTCACGCTGATTGATTCCTTCAGCGGACATCACTAACGGCGGACAGTAATGACGACTTTGACAGATGAATGCATGATGAAGGGTCAGCTTAAAAGCGATTGACTTGAGCGAAGGAAGAGGAGGAACAATGACAAGCTCACTTAGTTCATCAATGGAAGGGGGTATGGCGAGAGGAAGTACGTTTGGCTCTTTGGAAGCCTGGCTGTTGAGGAAAAAGTGAAGGAATCTTCCCGGAAGACGGATTTGAGGCGGAAACAACCTTTTGTGGTCACGATGAGCCAGTGGACAAGGTGGACAAAAAATTCTCAGAAAAACGGAGTAAAGCGAGATGCCTATGGCATCATGAGCCACTCGGAGGGAGGAGGAGCTGTGTTCAATGCTGACAGAGAAACCCTTGCCTTTGCCCGAATACTCCCTCCAGCCACATGAAGGGATGCACTGGTCGCTAACGCTTCCTATAAAATTCTCCAAAAAACGGAGTAAGGCGACATGTCATAGGCATCATGAGCCACTCGAAGGGAGGAGGAGCTGTGTTCAATGCTGACAGAGAAACCCTTGCCTTTGCCCGAATACACCCTCCAGCCACATGAAGGGATGCACTGGTCACTAAACGCTTCCAGAAAACAATGAAAGCCTTCAAGTAAGCAACACATCGGCCACTTCCATGGAACCCACAGCAATTGAACCATATCATGACCGACCTCGAAGAACCGCCGAGCCGCAACCAAAGAACACAAAGAATTCCAAACTCGATTAATTTTCCACAATAACTCCTCCTCTTGTCAGCGTTAAGTTCAAGGTGCTCCGCCGCGTTGCGAATGTATGCAATTTTCCAGACAATTTATAGCAATTTATGGCGACCTTCACAGAGCTCAAGCATTCTACGGATCCTACCACGACCATCATTAACGATCACTTCCTTCTCGTAAACTTGAATTCGAGCACGAACTCACAGCACAGCTTCACCCCGCCTGCCACGGGTGCGTGTGGTTCTTGCTGCCTCGCCTTCTCGAGTCGACTTACGCCACTTCTTCCTTCCATCTGACGCCGGTTCGACCACTAAAGGAGGAGACAAGCACGGAAGGAGAGACACGAGGAAACGCCATCAGAACAGAAACCTTGAAGTGAATATCGAAAACAAGAGCGAACTTCGAAATCCGAATGGAATCCGCAAAATGTAAGCAAAAACAAATCGCACACAACTTCCCCTTCAAGGTCCGCAGGTAGTTGACCAGATAATCACGTTGTTATGGATTGCAGGTCGGCCTGGTCACAAGTCCGTGCCGCCAAACCAATCCAATCCGCAATTACATTGGATTTGCCGTGAGGTTCGTGAGCTTCGAAAGTCGACCAAACAGCACAGCTGCCAGTCACTCTCGGCTCTCTCCCGTGGTCTCTATCAATTAACTGCTAATGACTCCAGCACGTAATGGACAGCTAGTCTTCGACCGTCCCCTCCTCTTCCTCGCTCATCACTGCCGAGGACGGTCAGTGTCGCATAACCGCTGTTAGCGCACGCTTGAGTGCGGCTGCCACCCAGAGTCACTGGGCTACTAGGTGACTCTCGGGCACAGCTCACCCTGCTCACGACGACGTTCCATTCATTTTTTGGCCATTTTTCTTTTCCGCTCGTATTGTTCGCCTTTGCAAATCACTCGAAGCGCCTAGTGAATGGCAGGCTAGCAATTCGGGTTCCCCCGTGGGCAGTGTGTGTGTGTGTGTGGATTGTGGAGTGCCTGTGCCGCGCTTGAAGCCGAACAGCGACAAATTGACCGCGGTAAGTCCGTGCGACGGGTGGGTGAGTTCGCTGTGTGATTAGTCACGTAACGCTGGCCTTGGCTAAGGTCGAGGATTTAAAGTTAAACGATCCCGAATCTGAAGCAATCGGATGTGAATTTTGCACGCAATCGCGCGGCCAATCACTCATAAGTTCAGACTTTGGGGTGGTGGCCGGAGATTGTCTCGCGCTGGTGAACAAGAGGAAATCGATTTTTAAGTGATCTTCTCTCGGCTTGGGTCAGGTTTGTTATTGTTTTTGTTTCTTTTTTGCAAGTGACTTTCGGGCAGTGGGTAAATGACAATTCGCAAATGAAAAATGTTGAGGTCAAGTGTGCGATTTGTTTCAACTGACAAGCCACTTAGATTTGGGTGATAGTTGATCTCGTATCTGGCTCAAGTTTCGGAAGTCTCTAACGAGGGGACCAAGGATTTGTTACGACGGCCACTAGAAGTGAACGAATTTGCGGATTAAGCGATCAAGATAAATCAGTAAGGGGAATGTCTTGACCTTCGCCTCTTCAGCCATCGGACGAGCAGTAGCGTCATCTCGTGCTCATTAAAATCAATCACCACCCGAGAAGACATGACAGACAACACAGTACACGCCTCGCTTGTTAAACTACCGAAAGTCGTGCATCTTCGCGCGTAGCTCTCCCTTAAAACCAATCAATTACGATGCACCACAATCTCGGTGGCCCCTCGTATTTTATTTTCCAACACCAAAAACCCGCAATGAATCGTTTCACAATGCCGTGTCGACCCCCCAGTCGAGCACGACCAAACGAACACATCCTTCAACTGAAAATGTCAATCAAACCCAGCAACACGCAGCGACAATGACACCAGAAGAAAACAGTCAGAGCCAGCGACTGCATCGCAGACAGAGAGGGGGAAGCATCCGTGTGTTGGCCACTAGTGCCTACATTGTTATCCAGCTGGTGTATCTGCGACTTCAAGCTAAGCTGGTAGTCCAAACACAACTCATTGAGAACATCGCGTGCAATTGACAAGTCTCACACCACTCCTGGTAGCTTTTTTCTTTACAGCGCGCCGCCACTGCAGCCGCCACCGGTAGCTACCAGACACATTCGCATTCTAATAGTGCCTCGTGCAGCGGCTCAGTAAACCATGGTGGCGATTTCTTAATCTTTTGTGAGATTTCCCGCGGATTAAGCGCCAAAGACAAGTTAACAAGTTTCGTAAGTCCAGACAGATGGTTGTATCTTGGATCTCCTCCGCGTGGCACGTACGCAAAGCTTGTGCATAGTCTGCAGTAGCAATCCGAATCTGAATGGGACGTGGGAAAATATTGAGATTTTCATGCAAAACGAAAATGGAATGATGACTGCAAACATTGGAATGAGCACGAGAAGGCACGAGATTACAGGTGACATTGTGCTTGCTTTGGAAATTCAAACTGTTTGACGAAGGACGGGAGGAGGCTGGGACAGTGGACGAAGGCAGTGCACCCAAAATCGGCATCATCGTCGTCTTTGCTGTAGGACGCACAGTTTTTGAGATATGAGCAAATTAAGACCAACATTCACGATTTTTTCAATGTAGAAAAATCGGCATCTGTAGGGTTTCTGACGGTTCCTATGGAATCTTCGCCAGCTTATATCTCGAGAACGGTGCGTCGTAGAACAAAAAACCTGTACATTATTTTTGTAGCTTATGACTTGATCTAGACGATGGAATTGAAAAATTCCCCAATTTACAGTTATTTGGGGAAATTTTTGAAAAATTCAGGGAAATTTGTTTCGCTGGCGTAAATTATATGCAATTTTACATCGGCTTTGAAGGAAGGTCGTTCTGAATTGTTGCTCTTGACGTGAATTTACATTGTGCAAGTTTTCATCAACCTCCATCGGCGGCAAGTCGATAATTAAACTAATTTTATTACAAAAACTCCCTTATTCATTAAAAATTATACCCTTACAACGGTAGATCTGTCCGTTCTCCAACTCCATCATCTAGATCAAGTCATAAGCTACAAAATTGGCATACGTCACTTTGCTGTAGGACGCATGGTTTTTAAGATATGAGCAAGGTAAGACAACGTTCATATGAGCAAAGTAAGACAACATTTATGAGTTCTGGTGGGTCGCATGGAACTTTTGACAGCTTATATCTCGAGAACGGTGCGTCCTAGAACAAAAAACCTGTACATTATTTTTGTAGCTTATGACTTGATCTAGACGATGGAATTGAAAAATTCCCCAATTTACCGTTATTTGGGGAAATTTTTGAAAAAATCAGGGAAATTTGTTTCGCTGGCGTAAATTATATGCAATTTTACATCGGCTTTGAAGGAAGGTCGATCTGAATTGTTGCTCTTGACGTGAATTTACAGTGTCCAAGTTTTCATCAACCTCCATCGGCGGCAAGTAGATAATTAAACTTATTTTATTACAAAAAGTCCCTTATTCATTAAAAATTATACCCTTATAACGGTAGATTTGTCCGTTCTCCAACTCCATCATCTAGATCAAGTCATAAGCTACAAAATTGGCATACGTCACTTTGCTGTAGGGCGCATGGTTTTTAAGATATGAGCAAGGTAAGACAACGTTCATATGAGCAAAGTAAGACAATATTTATGAGTTCTGGTGGGTCGCATGGAACTTTTGACAGCTTATATCTCGAGAACGGTACGTCAGATAACAGATAACATCAAATTACATCCAGTCTACTGTTGTCGAAAATCATTCTGGTCGTCCTATACGCCTACTGTTGGAAGGTATCTCCTAACCCTGCAGTCTCCCACGATACCCTCCTGTTCAACCTTTCCTTGAATTTCTGTTTATACGTCGGACACGAAGTCTTGGGCCAAGGCAGACTTGGGCAATTTCCATAATTCTTCTCTTCCACAGTCAATGCAGACGGAATCAACATAACACCACGGATTGAATATCCATTCAATTAAAATCCTCACCTACAAGCCCTCCATTCGCCTTCAATCCTCTCGTACCACAGTCCGCACGCATGTTGGACGCTGAAAATTACAAGTATCCACTTGTTCCTCTGCTGCGACATGAATCGCAGTCTCACGTTATTTATCACTCCTCGCGCCACATGCACAGAATATGATGGCGCCTCAACACCTTCAGCCTTTCTGCGCCTTCCCGTCGGTCTCCTCGCTCTCCTCAGTCTCATGTTCGAGTCGAGAATAAACATAAAAATTCCATTTGGCGTGAAAAAATTGCATAAAATTAACCAAGTGCCACAGCCCCAGCTTCAGCGAGTCTCAATCAACTACCTAACCAGTCCGACGGGCCACTAGTCACCCCCACCACGCGAGTAGCCGCAGTGCGAAGCAAATTCTGGCATTCACGGTTGAGGTTGTCCACTTCTCAGCGAACGATGCATGTCTGTGGATTCGCAGGCTCTTCACATGCAAGAGAACTGCGTCTCAAATTGATTTGGCAGCCGGAAATTAAACGTCCACCGACTGACGTCACAATCGAATGGCAGACAATCAAATTGATTGACTCATTAAGCAGAAGCGCTCCCTCCAAAGAAAACAAAGCGTTTGAAGAGCCTCTCAAAACTGCGCGACCGACACTGAGTGATGTCTTCATTTGAAGTGGCCTCAGCCGCGTCTGCCGAAAAGTGGCCAAGATGGGAGAATGCTTCTGCTGTTGATTCCCAAACCCAACCACCATCGTCAGTCAATTGCTCCTGGGCAATTTTAAGCGAATTTCATTTGGGGGCGGAAGAAGCTAACCGCAAGTGGTCTACCGATTCCTACCGAAGACCTTGGGCGAATCTTAGCTGGATTAAGTTGAAGACACACAACTGTTTATTATTGGATCCACTCGATAGGCGTTAGAATAGCACACAGAAGTTCTCGAAGACCAGCCACTTGGTGCTGTAGCTTCAGCGTGCTCTGCAACAGCGCTGCTGTGGTGCTGTAGCTTCCGGATATTGAACACCACACACGAGTGAAGTGATTTCGAACCAAATTTGATTGATTGGTCTTGACGTGTCTGGGTGTGGCTTCAGGGCCAAGACGTGTGCTGTATCAGCGGTTCAGGTGGGTTCTTCGGGTAAATGTGGGCCACTTGGAATTTAAATGAAGGGCTATGTGGGAGGAATGGTTGCAGAACTCGTTGAGATACATTTAATCTCTCAACAGCTGTGTGTGCCTCCTCCCAGAGCACATCACAGTCTTCCCCTGAGGTGACATAAGCCAGGATCCATCATCGGACGGCTTTTTGCACACCTGCTTGAGTGCAAACGTTTGCGAATTTTCAAGTGGGCTACCCCACTTGAGATTCAAGCGAAACACCCACTCCACTGCTCAGAGATCGTTGGCGATTTTCACACCCATTTCGGCAAACGTTCTATTCTCCCGTCAGAGACTGACTGACACCAACGAGGGTGAATCACTTCTTAAGTGCACACAGTCAAGCGACCAGGTTCCATGGAGACACAGGGTTACGGTCGTGAACACCACTTGTGATCGCGGAGACATATGGATGCGGGAACTTTGACAGTTCCTCGAAGAGATGAAGAGAGCAGACATGTGCTGACCTCTGAAACAGAGGAGAGAGGACGCATGGAGCAGCAGAAATTGGGTCGTCTTGCGAAGTTGTGAACGGAGCTTAGGAAAAGATCTTGTCAATGCAGATGGGGAACGGAGAGACTTGACAGTTTTAGAGAGGCGCAAAGGGTTCAATGTGACAAGGAAGAGATGTGAGGACTTGAATGGGAGAAGAAAGAAGTTTCATGAGGAAGGCGAGAAGACCAGGAGTCAATAAGAGGATTCGAACATTGTGCCAGGATATGATTGTTGAAGGAGCGACCAAAGCTTAAGGAAGCCATGAGGACCGGAAGCCAAGAAGAAGCAGGAAGATTCCTGTGCCAGGAGATGCTCCTTGAAGGAGCGACCAAAGTTTAAGGAAGTCATGAAGACCAGAAGCCAAGAAGGAGGAAGAAGAAGAGGCGAACCCTGTGCCAAGAGGTGCTCCTTGAAGGAGCGACCAAAGCTTAAGGAAGCCGTGAGGACCAAAAAGAAGAAAGAAGGAGTTTCAGACCCTTTGCCACGATATGCTTCTTTAAGGAGTGATGAAGGCAATTTGGTTCTGAAGGACCGACCAAAGACATTTCTGAAGAAGCCTTGTGGAACAAGAGCCAAGAAAGAGGACAATTCAAACCCTGGTCATGTCAGACCACCAGCCAGCACCCGAACGAGCTCAAAGCTAGGGACAAGGCACAACAAGAAAGCACGTGTGACACTTGCCAAATGATTCTGTAGAGTTGAAGACCTCCCACAACTCACAGAGTCCACTCAAAGACTGGGTCAGAATTTTACTGTCCAATTCGAGCCCACTCCTTCATCGTCATCGACCCAAAACCATCTCCACAGCAGCAATACCCTCGTGCGAAGATGAATTAAGGCGAACTCACACGACCCACCAGAAGATTTGTACATTTCGCAACGCAACCCACCGCCTCCCTCACACAGCAGAAAACAAAAACCCCCTCCGGCCACAGACTAACCGAGAACTCTGATCGCAGCGAATTTAGTCACAGACTCGGGGCAGCATTTAAGACCCCGACAACAACCAAAGTGGCTTATAGCATTCGACATCGACAGCAGCGTGCAGCTAATAGCATCGAATTATAAATTGCCATCTCAAGGTGGCCTTTGTTCGGAGCGGCGCGGCGGCGATGCAAATTTATTACGTTACCCCGAGTGCCTCCTCCTCGCTTATTGGAGAGAGCCCAGCTAGCTAAATGCTTGGTAATAGCCCGAACAATTAACTGGAACATGTGGTGCTTAATAAAAATCTGGGAAAAAAAACGCGCCGAAACGAACAACAACAGCGAACGCCGGCGAAGGACTAGCCCGAGAGACGTGCAGCTGCTGTCGGAGCTGGTGGCCGGGCCGAGAAGATTTACGAGCAGAGCGCTTTCCTCGAGAGAGATCGTTCCTTCGTCCGTCGGAGAGCACTCTTTCTGGCTGAAATTGAGATAAGTTTATGATTTCATTGATTTAATTGAGGCTCATTGCAGGGGCAGCAGTTGCACTGGCACTGTGTGTTTTATGGCCTCTCGCATGGTCTTGAATGAAGCCCGGTGAAGTTTCCTGATATGAGGATTAATGGCGGCGCGATCGGATTGTGGCGGCGAATGCAAATTGTTCGCCTTTGCACACTAAGTGCTCGCTCTCTCGCCGCATTCGGTGATATATGAGTTGGACACGACTTTGGTTCGGTCTTTTAGTGGCCGGCTATTAAGATCATGGCTTTGCATTGAAGTGAGAAGCGATGTGGGGTTAAGGTGCAGCCGATATGCCATTTGCACGCCATGGCAGCGATTTATGGCTGGCTAAGAGATGTAATTTATTGGGGGAACCTTTCGTGCGACATCTGTTCTGACAATGAATTGATGCTGGGAGAGGGTGGTGGGGGAATTTGTGTTCAGCGTGATAAGGGACTTCTGGTTGTGATTGCCAGGGGAATAAAATCATGTCTTGCGGCAGGCGGGAAGCAGAGATCGATCGTGTGGGAAGGGGAGCAGACAGCTTCCTCTCATCGGAGTTTGATTCCTTGTCAACATTTAAGCAGTATGCTCTTTTATCTACAGTTTTCATTTATGTGAAGCTCCCGCCCCTGCTTTGTAAAAAACCGTTTAGGTCAGAGTTGGGGAACAACTCAAGCCTGAAAACAGGCCAAGAATGGATTTTAGTCGCCTCTTACGACAGGCATGCCTACCTCGGGTATATTCTAACCCCTACCCGAAGGGGGACCGATAGTTTGCAGTGTAAACTGCGTCCAGTGCATGGATACCAGTCCAGAAGACCTGCAATTCGTCCTTGGATCAGGTTAGGTAGTTGGGCTGCTTGTGCATTCACCAGCACACTTGGACCATGTGATACTCATAGTCAGACTACTACCACTGATCGACCACTCCAATGATAGTGCCGTTAATTTGATGGTGACTGGACGGCTGGACCAAATTTGAAAACAAGATAAAAGCGTATTAACTTTGCTTTCACTGGGATTCGAACCGTGGACCCCGCTTACCAGTTGCAGGCACTCTACCAACTGCGCCATCCCGTCTTGGTTGGTGTGTGCAATTTCACCTATAACCAGTTGGTTGTTTTAATGAACTTGAGGAGGTCCTTTATGTTGGTAATTGCTAGATCCTCAAATTGAAGAAGTAGCTCCCCTTATATATTTTCTTCTTGCCTCTGCAAGGGCTGGACAGGTTCCGAGGTAGTGTAACACGGTTTCCTCTTCCTCCTCATCCATGCAGCTTCTGCTGAAGTCGTCATCGGGTGCGCCAAGTCTTCTGGTGTGGAGTTCACGTCGAGTAACTCCCACAGGGAAGAAATCTCATATGGGGAGCTTGTATTCGCGAGCTTATTCCTTCGATCATTACCGAAAAAATCGCTTGACCATAGTTGGAAGTTGGAATAAAAGTTAAAAAACCAATCACTTGTCTTAACCAGCAAACTTGGCGTTCCTGACTACAGATCTGTACAAGTGTTTCAAAAATGACCCAGCTAGATCAATCCTACACCAAAGCTCAGCATGACTCGTCCCAGAGATACTTAAACTTCTCCATCTGCTTTAATGAGACTACACTAACATGTAAAGTGCATTGCACATGCGTTCTGGGAACCTTCATCCCAGTGTCAGCACATACGGCCACAAACCGATCGAGTGCGCGCTGGACTAACGTCTGTGAGGATGTGAGGATAAGTAACTAAGCAACTAACTCTTCCAACTTGAAGCATTCCCCGCCTCAACTGCACCGCAACATCCAACTCATACACAGTGGCCCAAAAAATATACAAACCCCCTCAGAATTTTTTTCTTTTTTTTTAGTGTTTCCGGCCATGTTTATGTTATGAAATTGCAGGGTATGTGTTCAAATATGTATATTTACTTGGGCCACTGTATATAATCAACAGGAGAGGTGACAAGACGCACCCTTGACGAAGTCCATCGCCCTCGGTATTAATTTGCCACTGTGAACCTGAACACAGTTCCTACTGTTTGTGTATAAAGATTGAAGGGTCCTCAAGAGGGAACCATGAATCCTACACTCCCGCAGAATACTCCAGAGTCGACAAGTCGAAGAGTCAAGAAGGAATTTCCAACGAGCTTTAGATCGGGAATATGAATGGAAATATAAATGTACTTCCACATTCATATTTCCAATCATATTCCCGATCTAATGATCGTTGGAATTTCCTCATTCTGGAATAAAGTAATGTGCCAGTCCATCTTCAAAGGATTAAGCCCTTACAGCACGGTAAAACCAACCAGATCAGCGTGTAAAAGCGATGTAAGCGGGAACTTTCAGTGTTCTCCTTACAAGCAACTGTCATAACTCACAGCTCCCTTGAGCCAATGACAACGCTCAGGGTGTATACTTATCAGGAAAGCGCATTTCAAACTTCCCTTCAGTCGTGACAGAACAATATCACCTACAACTCGGATGGTTGCTCCAAAAATGACACCCGCTAACTAAATGTACTCAATCGCCACGCACTCCCAAGTCAAGAAAACACCCTCCCCAAGACCATGAAGCCAAATTAGACACATAATTGAGAATTCCACAAAAGTAGTCCATTTCCCAAGACGGCGAACTTGTCTCATGACTCACAACTCACTTACGCCTCACAAAGCTTCAAAAACACACGCTGAGAGCATCCGTGGAAATTCCATAACGAAGTCAAGACCACGTAATCCATTTGCCCCAGAGCCAAAACGACACCCGTCTTGCCCTGACTCACTCCCGCGAGAACCCCGCGGCGCGCAGCAGATGACGGAGTCACCCACTCGAAGACTTGAGAATTTCCAAATCTACCGGATTCAATTGTCTAGCCACACCACCAACGGGGGACTGGCTTATGCAAACGCGTTAATTAAATCATTAGCAGCAGCTCCGGCAGCTGCTTGTCGATTGTATCACACGTCAAACGGAAGAAACTCACGGCTCGTCGAGGCAAAGGGTATCTTCACAGAAACCCAGAAACGACAACGACGACAGCAAAAGTGAGGAAAAACAATGCAAAACACCACTCCAACCAGACTGCATAAGATTGCATCCACGGATCAGGTTGAGGAAGGCCTTGAACTATCCACTTTTTGCAACAGCGGCGCAGCGCCTGCCTCCGAGTGAACGGGTTTGCTTTTCGTAACCAATCGCTGCAGTTCCCTTTTGCAAGAGAACTCCGCGAGAGGTGTTCTCGCCGCCGCAGCGTGAGTCTCTAGCAAATAAGGGTGCACGGTTAAGAGCGCGATGTGCTTGGTTCATGGTCGTTGAACCTAAATACCCCGTCAAGTGAGAGAAGGCTGTTCTGCTCTGGTTCCCGAGGGGAAGAACTCCAGCCCAGGCGAGAAGTGATACTTCACACACCGACGGAGTTAATTGGTCTTAATGAACGCCGACACACCTCACCCAAGGAACCATTCAAGCGTGCACCACCGAAAGAGAGAAAGAGATACTTCTCGGACACGGTTTCGACAGAAAATCAATTTGTTACCAGGAAAAGCCGCAACGTCATCGAATCGTGAGGTTGCCAAGTATGCTAATCGGTGCGTGATCTTATTTATCGATCGACACGCAACGTTGTGGGAATTTCATGATCAGGGTCGCCACTTGGAACAGCAGCGTGTAGCAGCTACCGGAGGGGGGGCGCGACAGAGGACAGCGGCTTTTTGTTTCGCTTTGTCTGCGAGCGAGCAGAGTGTCAACTGCTGCACAGGCAAGCGGTTGGAGGCCAACTATCAGCTTAACGATTACCGGTTGCTCGCGCGGGAACAGTTTTCGTTTTCACGAGATTTACGATTACGATCATATCCGGGTTGGAACTAATTTCTTCAATTAGTGAACCCGAGAGGCCGATGACATAAAGCGCCGAGACGCCGAGAGAACTTTCAGCGATTTTGAGTTGCGTTTGGTTGTCGTTCCACAATCGATTTCCCCATTCGACAATCGATATAAATATCCCCACACTGGCCATAAATTTCCGTTCACCATCAAAGCCACATCCCGTCCACATTTATCTTCAGCGGCCAAGCCTAGGTCCAAATAGACAAACTCACCCAGCATCTGCTGCGACTTGGACTCACCTGGGAACGCACACGCACGTGCAGGGGGCTTGCAAACGAGACTGTCACAACTATAAGTCATGGACATAATGACACATTGTACGGACCATTTGTCGAGAGAGGACCTCCTCCGTCCCCAGAGAGTCAGAGCCAAAGCCAAATCCGCTGCAGCAAAACCAGTAGCAATTGGAAACGCTTTAAGTCAGCATAAATTCAACTTACGACCAGGTCCAGGTGCTGCCTCCGCGCACGCACACACGCGAGCTCCTTAGATAACGACGATGACCAGATACAGAGATGAACCGTGCATCGTGGCGGCGAGCCGAAGTCAGGTGCTCGCTACCGGGGAAGCACCATCGATCGATCTGTCAAAGATTTATTGCTTTCCGCGTCGGAAGCTCGTGTGTGTGTTCCGCCTCCTACAACATTTCACGCGTCCAATTTAATGGACTCATCACGTACGCGCACTCGTCGTCATCTCGTACCGCCGGTTCGAGTGCAATTTCTCACAAGTGATTGAGTTGATGGACCACCGGAAGTAGCCCTTGATGCGCAAACCGCGATCTTCACGCGCCAACCACTCGATGATGAGTTCATTTCGCTCAAACTACCCGGCCGACACGACAGGTTGACAGGTCGGATGCCCTAGAGCCTAGGCTTCTTGGAAGCACTGCTCTCCACTTCACTTGGACTTGGACGACATGTGCAAATAATTGTGATCGCAGTGAAGTCGTTGTGTTTTTTGTTTGGAGGAAGCAGCGCCGCTGAAAGCCCTTATGTGGAACACAGACGGACTGACGTGGACGTTAAGTCACTTCTTCTAACACATCGGCCGCTCTTGACCTTGTCCGCCTGTCAGCCAGGCGGGCTGCTCTGAAGTGTCATTGTGACGTGACATAGTTCTTCGAGACACTCACATGTGCTGGATTATTGCTCGCGTGTTATGCAATGGCGGCTTGCCGCTAACCGAGTGTGTTTGTGTGTGTGGGGGGAGGGGAGGGGGCAGAGACACTGGTGGAGGTAGGGCAGTCAAGCTGTTGTGCTGAAGAGTGATGTTTGTGCAATTATCGTAATAGGCCGTTCGATTGGACCCTTTTTTCATCGATTTGTGTTTCTCTAGCTCTTCAGGGTGAAGAGAGGCCTCTCCAGCGAGAGACTGGGTCCTCAATGGGTCATGGCCGTGTGACCATGCAACGAGAGTGTGTGTGGTTGGTTGGTTCAATGAACGGGTAACGGGAGTGGGGAAGGGACAGCGGTGGAGACAAAGATGGGAACTGAACTGGATACCTGGTCATCGTCGTTGAAGGGACACTCAAGACTTTGAAACACAGCTGACTCATCACACGAACTCATGTCACAGTTCGCTATAGACTGAAATACCACCTTCTTCACAAGCAAATGCTCCACAAGTCAAAATGCCGGAATGGAACCAAAACAAAGCCCACACAACGCACTCCACCACAGCGAACCATTTGCAAGCAAATAAATAACAATTTGAACGTTTAAACAATTTATATGCGGTTGCATTCAGTGAATGTGCAGCAGACTTGCACAATGCCACCGTCACGAGACCGCACCACAATCGACCGACCGACCAAGCCCGGCAAAGGCGACCCAAAACCTCAGCCACTGATTTGTTAGAGCGTTCTTTTACGGGAGGCCTTAGCCAGAAATAATTACGGTGCACTTTGATTCACAGCTACTACCGCTGCGGCTTGCGCAAAGCCGCCGTAACGTATGGCGTACACTTAATTGTCCAATGCGCTCGTTATGCTAAATTATGATCGACCCGACCAATTGAGTCGTTCCCCTTCCCGTCCCCGACAACGGTGGCAGCCGTGGCGACAGAGTTGCATTCATGTGAAAGGTACGTGGTGGACGGAGGAGAATAGAAAATGCCAGAGCCAAGCACCCAGGGGATATGCGGCGGCATTCTCCCGAACCAACCGCCGCGCGATTGCCCTTTGGGAAATGCACAAAAGAGTTGGACAGCGAACTCGATCGAGTGTGCCGGTGGCCCTTAGCACTTCACTCACCGTCCGGGCACTGCACTGGGCTTGTAATTCAATTACGTGCGGTAATTGCAAAGTGCACAAGGGTAGGCGTTGGAAGTCATTTAACAACAGCACCTGGCGACGACGTCGACGTAGACGCAGTCAGCGCACAGGGAAGGAAGATTATTGCGACACTGTGCAGCGGCAACGGCACACCGGCAGCCCGGCAAGTTAACGACTGAACTTGGTGTCGATGTGAATGCGGTGCAATCGATCATTGTCAGGGCGATAAGATCCCATTAAATTCACATTGCGAGCAATTAATATTGTGACGGAGTGACTCACCTGGACTCGGTGCTGGTGGGGGGGCTTGCTTTCATCATTTGCATGCGAATGAGACGCGGGAGACGACCTTTTTGGTGGACGGTGGCCCTCGGGAGATGTGGTCGTCAAGAGAAGGGTCTTGTATGGGCGCAACAATGTAAGCAAAATTGTGGTCAATCAGGTAACAGAAGGGATTTGTGGATCTGGCATGCCACACGACTATGGATTGGGTCTCACAATGTAAGCACCCGTGGGGAGAGCGATTACAGGCCGAAAAGCGAAGACATGCCACTTGATTGAGGCGGGTCCCACGATGGAAGATGCACAGAGGACATGCTACTCGATTGAGGCTAGGGAATTTATGGCCTTCAAGCCAACAGAAGATATTTATGATGACATGCCACGGGATTGCGGAGGATCCCACAATGTAAGCACTTGAGACGACGATCCAAGTGGACTACGTGGAGGAAATGCCGTGAAAAAAGCCTCATTTGGGGACATGCCAGTTAAGGCTGTTTTCGATAAATGCATAAATCGTTAGTAAACGATCGAGGACCGTAGGGTTGTTAAAGAAACATTACGTGACACTTCCCAGGGTCGTCTTTCGACACGTGTCAGCCTAACAGATCTAAAGTCTAGTGATTTAAAAGGATATCTCAAGAAATGTTCAGTACAGATAAAATTGAATGGGCGGTTGGCACCCTCGTACCTTTCAGAAGTGAGCGAAACATCCGAGCGCATCAGAGCACCAGCTTTACTCTAGTTAAAGACACGTATTTTCCATACGGAGATAGTTACTTTAGTAGAGTCAAAGGAATCCACCACAAAGGACCTGTTGTCTTTCATAAAGGAAGTAGTACGTCTTTTGGTTCATCTCCAGCCCTTCGATACAATCGCTCTCTTCGCGTTGCATTTACGACATGAATTGTACAAGAGGAGAGTAGAGAGAGTGCCTGCCCCTGGTTAGCGGGGTCCCCGGTTCGAATCCCAGTGGAAACAAAGTTAATACGCTTTTATGTGGTTTTCAAATCTGATCCAGTCACCACTTGCCGTTGGGTTCAAATTAACGGCACAATCATTGGAGTTGTCAATCAGTGGTAGTAGACTTTGGGTATCACAACGAGCCTATATGGTCTAAGCTGTTAAAAGCACTAGTAGCCCTCCCACCTAACCTAACAAGAGGAAACAACAAACAACCGGGGGCAGCGGTGAAGAGAATGGATCGAGCAAAGGGCTCTGTGAGAAAGAGCCGCTGGGAGGTACAACAATGATGTAAGCCTCATTCAGGTAGCCACTCATCCAATTCCGGGATCCCACAGCCAAAGCATACTCAAACCAATTAGAGAACACCATCACTTTCAAATACCACCCAGAGCCCCTTCGCATTGAAGAGGAGGGAGGGCCTAGAATTTTCAAGGTAAACATTAGCGGAGAATCGCCCGAAGCTACACCAAGACGGAACTTCGTCCAAGATCTCTGACCAAACCTAACCTCTCTTAATGGGCTACCCTAAAGGCGATTGGTCCTAGACCTATAATTAGTCGAACAGCTAATCAGCAAGCTTCCCAGTCTCCCCGCACCGTGCGACGAAAGAACAAGGGGGAATTCTTCGACAAACTATCATCCGTCAAACATAACGCCTGTCAATCATCGGTATTGATCGACCAAATGATTGATGGCCCATGTCATTGTTGGCAACAGTTTTGTTTTACAAACACTCCCACACTGGTGCACAGCAACGCCAGCAATCCTCACGTCACTGCAGCATTATGCAAGCCAACGTATGCACCCTCATTAGTACGAGTAGTTTCCAATTCTTGCCCCGCTTTTGCATTCGCGATCTAGTTAATTTGCCTGTCTATCTGTCTGCCCGTGGGGCTTTGTTTGTGTCTGCGAAGGAACACGCGCGGCATATATCCACTCCCGCACCCGCTGGCTGCAGCTGCAGCTGCTGCAATCCGACTTCGATTTCAATTCCGAATTCAATATCAATTCCTGAAAACTGCTAGACACAGTCTCAAGCCAGCCATCTGAAGCGCAACAGAAAGGGAAATTAAAACACCAACGACCACGACACCATCCAGCGAGCAAACGTTGAATGCGCCAGTTCAGACCTTGAGATGTCTAGAATACTAATTGCTGTTAGTAATAGCTGTGGAGCGGGAAACAACCGAGTGTGTTCTCTCGCAACAAACACGAGCTGTGTGTGCGCTCATAGCCGGAAGCTTTCGGCTTCAACGCGAGGCATTTTCGCATTTTCCTTTGTCCGGACGGTCGACCGCATAATAAGTGAAAACCTGCAATAAAACTTAATCACAGTACGTTAGAGGGTATTAAGTGGAGTTTAATTGAAGGCAGAATGCTTATTAGTTTCTTGCCAATCGGGGGCATCTCACGACGAATACGAAAGAACACACCGCACGGCAGCGGTGATGATGACGACAAGGACAGCCTTCACGGGCTGATGCGAACGGTGAGCAGCTAGAACGCGAGTAGCCGTCATCTGAAGGACGGAGCGAAAATTAGTCACAACGTATTTATGACTCAGGCGACGCTTTGGAAATGCGGATTCATTCTTCCACGGCGACGAAAACCAGGTTAGTGGATCTTCAGTCCAGCAAAACTTGTTGCAATTTCCCTCCCAATCGCACATCGCTGCCAATCACTTTCCCCCTTTGAAGTCTATTTGTTGGATTAGTTGGGGATTTTCTTGGAAACAACACTCGAGAGCCTTGAGTCTTAAGACTCGGCGCAAAGCCGTGTTGACGCCGTTCGCGGACGAGGGGTGCTCAGCTTCTTGTGAGTCAATTGTCACACGAGAGTGGTAATGCCATTAAATTGGGACTTAGCGTGGCGAATGCGCTTTTCATCGAGCGTTTCGACATTTTTTTTGTCTCTCTTGCTTTTTTTCTTGTTTGCCTCTTGCTGATCGAACAGCAATTGGCTTTTCCCACATGTCCAATTTCAAAACAAAAACAGGCTTCAAGGTCGTCGGAGTGATCGCTTGATGAGGGGGTCTTGTCGCGGTCTGGTTTTGAGAGGTGGATTATTAGCTGGTCAATTGGGAAGTGGACTAGAGCTGGGAAATAGCTTCTGCGAATATGAGTCCATCCGGGTCTCAAGAGATCGAGGATACTCTTGTGGCTAAAGACCTTTAAGGTATTTGTAGCTAAAGAGGCTGATGAAGTTGTTTGATTGAAGTCATGAACTGGAAATTCTGGTTCCAGCGCTGGCCACACACCCTTGACAAGAGCCCTTGACGCGGGAGGAATGTGATGCCTTTTGGAGATGAAGATCGCTAAGAGAAAAAGAGACGTCACAAGTAACCAAATGAATGTAAATAAGACCCTGCTCCGTAGAGCGTATGAACGACTTAGCCCCAGTCCTTGGATCCTTCGACTGCGAACCAGTGGGACAATCCAGCAGAGGACACCCGCCTCTACGATGTCACTCCCAGGTGGAAGAGGACCTCAATCAACTTGGTGTGCGAAACTGGACATCGCTAGCGAGGAATCGCGCTAGATGGAGAGTCCTGTTTGTTAAGGCCCAGGTTCACCCCGGGCTGCAGCGCGGAATAAATAAAGAAGAAGAGGAGGCTCCGTGTCTGTGGGACAATCAAGCAGAGGACGACAGCTTTTAAGATGGCGATTGGCAGATCTCCACCAGGAAAGACCACTGAACTAGGGTCCTTTCTAGCAAATTCGTCAGCCATGCAATGCAATTCTGGAGTGTCACACTCGTCAAGGAAGTCTTCGAGTTAAATGTGACAACACCTAGGGACCAAATCGTCACCAGTTCGATAGTTCCACACAAAGAATGAGTATTATAAGCCCTGCCAAACAGCTTCTTAAGCACTGCACCTCTATTCACCACCGAACCAAATGGCAAGCCCCCGAAATCAGGCACGGTCATCACCTTAATGCCACCTCGCCGCCACTAAACTCTGTTCACTTAGCCTTGCAGCAAGTTCCAAGCGAACCCCCTCATTAACTCCACTCCAGTCCACTCTGCCCAGTCAAAGTCTTAACAAAAGCGAAACTCCCTCCCTCCCCGAGAGTAATTGGAAAAATTAATAAAAGTGCTACTGGCTATCGCAGGTGTTTCTTCATTTTGACATTTCCCAGCCCACAGCAGAGTGGACGCCACTCGGAAATTTACACAGATAATTGCAATTTGGGACACACCTTTGAAGGCGAATAATAATAATGAAATCATGCGCTTGGCGCGCTGGCACAACACGCCGATGTGTGCTCCATCGCACCGAGAATGGAGAACCAAAGAACGGAATAGAGGAAGATACAATATCTCGTTGCACACGAGCACAGCGGGTGGTTGAAGTGTAGTGTAGTGTAGTGACTGCGCATCTTCAACTGAAGTTGAAAATTGCGAACAAGGTAAACACAAACAAGCGCTGCGCGAGGTACGCAATGGTCGAGCCACTAATGGAATTCATCTTTGCCACGAGATTTAGTCAATAATGTTGTTTGATGTGTTTACTTGGATGATTTTATTGACTACAGACTCAAGCGATGCGTGAAGTCATCAAGATGTTTGCCATCGTGTACGAAGCCATTCAAGTGCTGGGAGTATGAAGATTCTAGCGATAACAAGTATGGTACACACGAACTTTGAAGCGTCACGTGTGCGGTTGGACAACAGGGAAAAAGTACAACAATGTATACGGCTGCTCGTTGCTTGGGGAGTGGATCGAGTGGAATATTTGAAATTCTTTCATGGATCGACAATAAAATTCAGTAGCTTGAAATTCTGCAGAAAAAGAACGGGGGTTATGGTGTGCAAATGACCCTTGAACAGGAAGCGTTCTAGCAAACACTATGACGCCTTTTTTTCAACGGGTGTTCGAGTTCATGGACCTTTAAAATGATGGCTCTTCGAATGTAGAGGCAATTCGGCGTGGACCTTGGCCTCAGCCAGCAAGCCTCTCACTTGCTTCGAAATAAATTCAACAGAGCTTCAAAGAAAAATCTGAAAATGTTTCATTCTATCCTCAGAAACATCCCGTTCGCTTCAAAACACCACTGCCGGGATGGCGCACAAAGTCGTGAATCTCTTTTCGGCTTGGCTCCCCTACAACCGGCTGGTTTTTATTCAATTCTATTGTTTGCTACTGTAATCCATTCACCCCGAAGGTTTGCAATGCAAATTTCCTGCATTCAAGCGTGAAAAACCTCTCGAGGAACACACAACTAACCAAAGCTCATTGAGCACCCGTATGCTGAGAGACGTGTGTACCATTTGTGGGTAACAATACCACACACGAATGTCTCGACCAGCATTCGCTTTGTTTTCCATGTCGAGGTCTGCCCGTCCGCCATGATGACAATGCAAACGAAGAATTAATTGTAATTGATTATAAACTAATTAAAGAATCTCCAGTACACGCGGAGTGCACCGTGTGCATCGTCTTTCAGCTTCAACAGATAATTACTAGGGAAACTGCAGTGCACAGACAATAAACCGAAACTTCGTGTAGCCAATGACCCGTGGAAAGTGTCAAGGTGAATTCCAACTGCTATTGGAGTCGCACAATTCAATGAATTGCATGTGAATTCCAATCGAAGACGTGGCACAATACGCTGTAGTAAAGTTATGAACGTCTTCATATAATCGAGCGGTATGCTATGGTTTCTAATTGAATAAAGCAATAACATCCAATTTAGGTGAGGATCGTTTTCATGTGGAATTTCAACAATGGATACCTTGGAAGCATCTTCGTGAGCCAGAAATGGGATGCCTTTGTGATTACTCGAAGTTGGTGGTTTAACAACTGTTGAGCTGTTCTAAGAGAGTTCAGTAATCTAAGGTTTTTATCAAGTTATCAGCGTTACCAATCCGTTGTCCTCATTTGAATCCATCACAGCTGCATTCTTGAGTCAACTCCCTACCTTGTCCACAACATTTTTTAAGGACGTCATTGAATTAATTTAATAAAGAAGATATTTTCAAGGATTTCAAAATTTTATTTGTACCTACCTCTTTGAATTCAAATCTAGAACAAAAAAAAAACAACCGCTGTACAGCCAACACACACAGCGCATATCAAACTTCGCACCAAGCTGTCATCACAGTCAGATGACGGCCAGCCAACAGATGTCAAAAGAGTACGAAGTGTTTTGTTGTCACTTGCAGTTGCTGAAGCAGATTTCACTCGGGAAGAAAAATAAACAAATTCCTGTTTCCTAGCTAATTGGACTTCTCTTCAGACTCACACGATACAATGGAAATCGCAGACACATTTTACAGCAAAGATGAATACGTTCAAACAGTAAGTTTACCCAAAAGAAATCTTGAACAAAAAAAAAAAACAGATCCACATAGAAAAGTTCGATGAGATCATCATTACCGTTTGCAGGCATCCGGGAACAAAGTGAGCCGGCAGACCGTTCTCTGTGGCTCTCAGAACATTGTTCTAAATGGCAAAGTTATTGTACAGAGTGGTGCAATTATCCGTGGTGACTTGGCCAACGTGAGAACCGGACGATATTGTGTGATAAGTAAAAACGCAGTCATTCGACCTCCGTACAAACAGTTCAGCAAAGGGTGAGGTCAAAAACAAAATGCATTTAATTTGTTAGGAAATGATGTCGTTTTGTAATCATTTCAGAATTGCTTTCTTTCCCATGCATATTGGAGACCACGTCTTCATTGGCGAAGGTGCTGTCGTGTCTGCAGCCGTCATTGGATCGTTCGTGTACATTGGAAAAAATGCTGTGATTGTATGTTGAAAATCAGTTTGCGAATCATATAGCTACCAGGACGTTACTTTGAATTGCAGGGTCGTCGATGTGTCTTGAAAGACTGCTGCATCATTGAGGATGATGCTATCCTACCCCCGGAGACAACTGTGGCTAGCTACATGCGATTCACTGCGAATGGAACAATCGAAGGTGGTCAGGGGAATCCCAATTTTGTACCAGCCGCTATGCAGGATCAGATGATCGATTACACAAAATCATTCTATGAACATTTCCTCATGGCCCCACCTGCCTAGGTGCGGTTTCTGCTCTTAATTTATTTCTTAGCTTTAACGTAGGTCTTTGTACTGATTCTTCTGGAAATATAAGTGCATTCTGGGAAATTATCTATATGTTTAAGTTGTGATTTTGTAAACGAGTTCTTGGGATTGGCATTATGAAGCCTAAGACGTCTCTAGAAACCTTGAAGAGCTAACATTCCACCTTCCGGAGGCAATGCGGTTTCCAAGGAGTGACGCTGCAACTGCCTTTCTCTCTTAAAAATGTCCATATTTATTTAAGACGATATTAGTAAATAAATTATTTGTATGAAAACTATTTACTGTCTTGTAGAATATGAGAATGTGAATATTTCCAAAAAAAAAATGTTCATATTCCCATCGAACACATCCCACATCACACCAAACGAACACAACCAATAATTTCAGAACACACAACAAAGAACTGCTAGAAAACAACCTCATGTCAAATATGACATTCGAATTGTCAGGTGAATTAAGGCATTCCTCACCGGTGGACTGCTAACCTCGTTGTTGCGTTTAATTTTTCACAATTTTTGTTTAAACGTACGTTTAAATTTGTTTCACATCCCCGCCAATATGTTCCCCAGCTCCTATGGTATCCTCTATAAGCCTCCAGGTAACTATATGCCGCCCGATGATACGCGATCATTGGCCACCAACACATACTATCCCAATGTGAATTCCCGCGACTATGCAAAGCGTCCACAAAATCGCTTGCTGCGCATTCATCCAGCATGGGAGTGTTTAGCGGTTAATGCTGATAATACCTTTGCTCTGGCCACAAATAAATTAACCGGACGCGAATGGTGCGGTACCCTGTGGGGTTTCGAGCGACGCGAATGGATTGGCGTCGAAAAGAAATCCGCCTATAAGTTGCAATGTAATTCTATAATAACTGCAATGCAGTTTGTTGCCAAAAATATTGTAAGTATGACCGTTAATTCATAACCTGACATCCAATTGATAATTGTTGACTTCATTTACAGCTCCTCATATCCTTTCATTCCGGCTGCGTGCAATTGTGGTCAACGAAAACCGAAGTGCGCAGCATTAATCCGTATTGTCTGTTCATGATCAGGGAACGTTATGAGCATACACATCCTATTTTATGTTTGGACAAATTCCATGCAGATTCAACTAAAGCAATAACCGGTGGGAAGGACTGTATGCTTAAGGTGAGACGACATGCACATGCACATTCTTATGCAAGAAATCGATTCTGATTTGTTGGAATTTTTTTTTTTGTTTTATAGATTTGGGACATGGGAAGCGCAGACCTGACTTCCACTAATACCATCCGTCATGCACATAGCGATGTCATTTCGGGCGTTGTTACATCTCTAACTCAGGCGAATATATTTGCCACTTGCTCCCTGGATAGATCAGCCATCTTGTGGGACGACCGAAAGCCAAGACCAGCAACAGGTACGTGTCATGATGAATTATTGTGATGCGCGTTGAATTTCTGCGCAATAGTTTGGATAAGGGAGTGGCTAATCTATTCTCTTCCGCATTGCAGCAATATACGACAATCACAATGAATGCTTTAAGGCAATTGCCTGGGCACCAGCGGCCATATCTTCATCCGAACAGCTCATTCATCTCGGCGATGAGGATGGAACAGTTCTCACATGTGATATACGAAAGCCAAATGAATACGTTGAAAAATTTACTTATTACGACAAACCGGTCCGCAAGATTCTACCGAGGGGGTGAGTGGACTTTTTGCACTATCAATGAATCAGTATGTCCTAACGTAATCCTTCGTTTGTTTTCGTTTAGCTCCCGAATGGCTGTGATTGGTGATTCAAATGTTGTGAAGGCGTTCGATGGTGATGTACAAATTTACGAATCGTCCGAGGCAACAAATTTCGTTCGTGACGGTCTCTGGGCAAATAATGATGAGTTCCTCACAATTGGATTCGATGGAAGAATTAGGACGCACGTTATAGATGCGCCACACCGTTGTGGAAAATGTGATGAATGCATCGGGGACATGGAGAGAAAGAAGTCTTAAACAAACAAAAAAACAATAACAAACAAAACACACACACACAAAAAAAACAAAAAAAAGCCAACACTTATCATCTGAAAAACAACACCAAATATGTAACGACAGACACGTATCTATAGGGATTGTGTTTTTTTTTTTTATGAAATCCTCGACTCTTTCCCTATATCTTTCAATCTCTCCATTAGTTCTTGTAATTTGGCAATAAGAGACAACACACATACATACATACATACACAACTTAACAATCGACAAACAAAAACTAAATTCGTTTGCATATTAATCTTTAAATAGGGTTAGTTAACTTCTGTATCGGGTCATGTATAGATTGACGGACACTGAGTAAATCCGTTGGGCAAACCAAGAACAAGAACAGCAACAACAACAACAATGAGAATGTTTTAAAAAGTTTTGATTAGTTGTAAGCGGAGAATCGAAGAATTGTTTAGATAGATGATTAACAGCAAAACAACAAGGTTAATCAATAAAAAAGAAAACAAAACAAAACAGACATACTTTTGCAAGAGTTTGGTTTTATTTACATTTAGTCTGTGCGCGGTGCATTCTTCATGGGTTGTCTCTATCGAATGGAAGGCTAAATTGTATTACTGGTCTATTATTTAACACATTTTACTGTTTGCTTTAGCTAATGAGGAGCTTGTCTGGGAGGGATTCTGTTGACTGGCAGCTGCTTATTGAGTACATGCTTGAATGACAAATGGAAACATTCCCCAAGTCGTACAAAGTAAAGGGTTCCCTTCAAAGTTGTTCAACGGAAGAGCCCGAAGCGTTTCTTGGGAAGTATTCATTCGCAGAGTCGGATGCCGATGTGCGATGTGAGCAAGATTTAAAATCCACCGACTGTACTGGCTGGCCATGAACACTAATGCGCCAGCAAAGAGGTTCTCCGAACTCCAGCCCCCTGGTTCGAGAAAGAGAGGAATACCGAATCTCCGGTAGAAAGACCAAGTCATCGCGGATGCAGGGCGCCTGGAAGCAGCCTGCCCAGGACCGTCAACAATGGAAGGCAGCTTTAGCGCTCAGGCTCGAACTTTCGAAGGGTCGTTGACCTGGTAAGTTAGTAAGCTAATCGGACTTCGGAATGTGCCGACAGATCCGTAGGGATCCTTGTAATCAAACGTGAATTGCAGACGGCTTTGATGTCCTGCTAGTTCACCACCGTCAACATGGATTAAGGCTTGTATATAGCATAGATTCGCAGGACCTCGGGGCAGGATCACACTTAAACAAATTAGACCCTTCTCCTTATCAATTGAAGTCTATCGAGAAAGCATTTGATTTCATCATAAACTTCGAATTTGCAAAATAACTTGTCGCCTTTCCATTGAATCCGATTGCATGTTCCAAGTTCTCTCCTGTGGCCAGAATTTCCTGCTCATTTGCTTCTTGGCAACTCCTTCAGTAGACACCCCACCCAAATTTCTACAAGTAAACAATTCGCTCTCAAGTGCACATATTTGATCATTCTTTTTTTCCCACCTGGCAACATCCCTCTTCAGATCAATCTTTTAAATGTCACTCACGCTTGCCACGGCCACCCACCTCGTCGTTCGAACTCTCTACCCGCAGCACACATTCGAATGCTTCCGCATAAAAATAAAGACAATTGTTTACACATTGTCGCACCGCATTGTGTACTAATTTTAGTGCGGACAAGAGCACTGAAAAAGTCAAGACAAGAAAAAACGTCAAGAAGAGCAAAAGCATAAAGTTGCCACTCCCAAATAAGATCAATTGCGCAGCTGATCATCAAAGAAGTGAGCTAAAACCTCCTCGTCCCCCGCAGCGGATGTCAAAAAGAAGACAAATTTCATTATTTTCAAAATTTCTCATAGCTTTAATCGCTTATCTCCAAAATTCAAATTCATGTACAGTATGGTGAATATCAACAGAAGTAAATCAATTTGAAAAATCATATATACATATATATTTTTTGTTTCAATATTTATATATAAATGCACACTAGGCGTCTACTTAACTACACTTTTTCCAGTTGCAGCACCCCGATGCATTGTTATGCGCCAATTGGAAAACCAAAAAAAATAATAATAAATCTTTAACAAAAAACAATTGTAACAAGTCCAGATCAACTGAATTTGACAACTCAAGAATGTGATCCACTTATACATAAATAATCAATAGGAAGTCCTTAAACCAGGTCACGACAATAGCGTGCTTGCACACACACACACACACACATCACTCAACTACATCCTGTGTTCGGTCTTTGGTTCTCTGGAGTCGTTCAAGTGATTTGCACGATCCTTGTTCGGGCTGTATTCCCCGGATTCCCTGATGTTGAAGCGATCCGCCATTTGGTCTGTGATCTTCTGCTTCTTCATCAGCGACCGACGGCGTGCGTACTCCTTCGTCGCTTTATATAACCTGTTCAAGAAATCCGGCATTTGACTCTGCGTCACCCAAGATTTGATACTCGCCGGAATAGAAAGGCCTGGATCGTCGAAGTATGTGAGGACATAGTGAATGCCGGGCTCGTCGAAGCTCGTGTATGGTTTGATCACCATATAGCTCCAGTATTCGTTCACTCGAACCTTGTCGTCGTGCTCTGGGTACATTGGATGACTAGCCGCTCGGTTGTAGATGTATATCGCGTTGTGTTTCTTGTCAGTCAGTATCCGCCGGCAGTATACATAGTCCCTGTTGGCAAACAGCCTGGGCCAGCGCATTTCCCAGTATATCAGGTGACTGTTTGAGTCTTTCATTGTATCGCACTCTATAACTTCCAGTTTCACTGCTGTCGAATCCCATTGTTTCCGATAGTCTACATCAGTCTGCACATTCACGAAGTCATCCGCCGTCACATCGTCGTAGTGCACGTAAATCTTGTATGCATACAGCGAAGGTTTTTCCTCGCGCTTCCAGATTGTGTAATCGTCTTTCACCACGTACGGTTCCCAGGACTGATCGCCTCGATTCAGGGCACAGTAGCAAATCTTCGCCGATCGCTGGCTACACTCCTCGCAAATATCTTCGCAGTGCAGGTTCTCAATGAATTCAATGTCAGATTGGCACACTTCGAACTTTGTCAGCTTTATCCTCTCGGTGTTCCAGTCGAATGTCACAGCGCCCACTGCACCGAGCATCAGACCTCGTATCGGCGGTTGGAATTGTGTACGATAGCTTCGCAGGAGCTCCTTGAATCCCCGATCACCCCATACCCGATGGTAGAACGTCAACAGTTGTTGAAATCGTCGAGATCTTTGAGCGATGATGTACTCACATTGGCTTGACCACTGACGGAGCGTAACATTAGATCGAAGCTTAAGATTTTGGAGTACCCGGTTGAGCATTTCTTGCGTAACATACACACACTCACACACGCTGCGCCCGGTGATTGTTGTCAATTAGTATTCGCGATTGCCGTGATATGTATTTTTTTGTATCTTTTTTTGCCTTTTAGTTTAATTTTAATTCAATTGACTTTCAACTGTCGTTCGTGTATTGTGTGCTGTCGTTCGTACGTATGGGTTGGTCGGTGCAGTGCGATTGCCGTAGCTCCACTTCGACCGATGGGGGTGCACTTTGATGACAATTGAAACGTCAAAATGGGTGCATCTCCCCACACGTGCTTTGCTCTTGTAGAGCCTAGAGCCCATACTCGAGAGAGAGAGAAAGGGAGCAAAATGTGTGTGCTCCAAATTGGGGAAACATGAAACATGAAACTTTGAGAAGACCCCAATGTGGATGTGTTCGTTTGTTTATAAACGTCGGTAATGGGGGAGCCTCGCGTATGTACACGCATGGAGATATGTCCCAAGAGAGAAGTAGACACATTCATAAATTCAAAATCGCTGTACTAGATGCATGGGCATGCATTCATGTAGACTAGTTCTTCACAGTCAAGGAGGAACTGATTTGTTGTAAAACTGGAGGGGGTTCTAGCAGGGGTTCCGACGGCACCAATTGATTTGCTATAAGGCTGGTTAAGGAACTCCCTGTCTGACGGTCTGCACGGACCCTTAGAACCTGATCGAGAAGAAAATACATCCGAAGTACAGGCGCGCGTTACGGACGAGTGGCTTTCCTTTTCAAGAACATTTGTTTACAAGCGAAAAGAACATATTTTCCAAGTTAAATCCCTCAAGTCCTGGAATTACATATTTCATCCGTAAAACAACATCAAGAAAAAAAGGGCCTTCCCTTCCTTCTCAATACCATCCCTGCACTCACCCTAACTCACCACACCATCGAAGCAAATCAAGAGAAAAAAAAATATTAACCGCCAGACGAAAAAGTTGACACTTCATTTTCAAAACATCAAACGCACACAAACAGACATTTCCGAGCAGCAAGCTGGCTGAGTGTGTCGTTCGATTTCAGGATTCAGTTATCTTCGTCGCCATCGAGGTTTTTCGAGTTAAATTCTCTTTCGGGAATTCGCGATCAATCTAATGGAATTGCACTTCAATTTAATTAATTTTCTGTTCTCTGTAAATTCCTCCTACATCCTTCTTCGACTTCCAACGCAAAGTGATCCGTGAACAAGAGTAGTCTTCGATAAAATTCAGAACAGACTTCGAAATCAAATTTGAAGAAGAAAAAACAACAACAAAGGAAAAAAAATGGCACGAGAAAATCCGCCTGATACGCAGGATGCCACCGGTAGCCAAGTGTTGTGGTCTCAGTTGGAATCACAGCCGATTGAGAATATTGTGTGGGGACGGCTCTACGGCAAGAATGTAAAAGTTAAAACATTAGGTACGAGAAATAGTCCTAAAATTCTTCTAACAAACTCGTCCTTTTATGTTGGTAAAAAGTCATTTGTTTTTCTCATTTTCTTGTGATGTGATGATTACTGTAATTTTGAGTTCGAAATGATGCTGAATTAACTGGTCTTTATTCAATTTGCAGAGCTGTGCCATGAAAAGTTCGCAGCTGGACGCGGCGAGGGTAACGATTTGGTCCTCACGCTAGATCATCTACCTGAGAAGATGCTGTGCCGATTATCGAAAGTTCATTTCGAGATAAGACGTGAGAATTGTGATCTAACGAAGCCAGTTTATATTCAGGTATGTTTTTTTTTTTGTCGTTGTTTCGTTTTTCATTTGCTTATTCAAAAACTGTAAAGGGGTTCAGCGTTGCAATCTCATTCCGAAGTAACTTGTTTTCGGTAGAGTTGAGCAGCGAGAGGGGCAGGTGTTCCATTTTAGGGAAAATGATCATGCTGATATGTCTGTGATTTATGGCGGGGAATACGTAATTTGAATCCGATGGTTCAGGTAGAAAAATGAATCGTCGATGCGAACTGTAACAGAGGCTTCCTACGGTTCTTTTGTTTGTTTTTTTGAATTTGTCTTTTGGAAGGGTATTGTGTTGGGCTTGCAAAATTGTATCAAGGGTCGACGATTGACTGCCTTTGTGTTTTTTTTTTATCTATCTTTGCATAAACAAGTTTTGTTTCATTTTGTAGGACTTCTCCCGCAATGGGACGTTTGTAAACGACGAACTCATTGGAAAAAACCAATGCAGAATCTTAAAGAACAACGACGTCATCTCCTTACTGCACCCGAAATGCAAAGGTAAGCTCCCAAATCACTACTTGTTAAACATTCAATTCTCAAACGCCTTTTCCCACCAGCTTTCGTCTTCAAAGACTCAAACCTATTCGAAGGACAAGATCTTCCAAAGGAAATAACAACCACGTACTATGTGAGCAAGAAAATTGGTTCGGGAGCATGCGGAATTGTCAGACTAGTGTACGACAGACGTACATGCATCAAATACGCCATGAAGCACGTCATTAAGAACATGCTTGCGGAGAGCACAAAGACGTACAATAACCTCAATGACCCAGCAAAAGTGCTAAACGAGGGGAAAATTATGAAGCAAATACAACACGTAAGCCAAACTACTCCGAACTTTGTTTCACTTCAATCACATCATTATCTCCTCCCTCACCCCAGCCATGCGTTATAAAAATGCATGATATTGTAGACAAACCAGATTCGGTGTACATGGTTCTTGAGTTCATGGAGGGTGGTGATCTTCTGAACAGGATAACCTCGAGGAAGCGACTGTCAAATAGAATTTCAAAGCTTTTCTTCTACCAAATGGCTCATGCAGTCAAGTATTTACACAATAATGGTATCACACATCGTGATCTCAAGCCGGACAATGTGCTGCTGAGCTCAACTGACGAAGAGACTCTCTTGAAGATCTCCGACTTTGGGCTGAGCAAATATGTACAGCAAAACTCTGTAATGCGAACTGTATGCGGTACGCCGCAGTATGTTGCCCCAGAGATTCTGCTCACGCAGGGTCGTGGAACGTACACAGCCAAGGTGGACATCTGGAGTTTGGGAGTTGTCCTCTTCACATGGTGAGTAGAGAACATGCTATAGATTCAGAATCAGAGACTGACATCATACTTTCAGCTTGAGTGGAACTCTACCCTTCCACGATGACTACGGCTCAGATGTTCGCGATCAAATCAGAAAGGGGAAGTTCAGATTTGATCATCCGGTCTGGAATACGGTACCGGAGAGTGCCAAAGCGTTGGTAGCAAAAATGCTAACTGTGGACCCCGATGCAAGGCCCTCCATTGACTACGTGCTAAATCATAGTTGGCTTCGAGATCGGAAGGTCATCTTGAAAGCCAACTCACTGATGAAAATCGATACTGACATGATGTCAGACGAGGAGAACTTCCTTATGGAACCCCCACAGAAGCGTTCCAAACGATAAATTTTAAGTCACGTAGTTTAGATGTATTTTTAAGGTGTTTCCTGTCGTCTACGTGTATGCATTCCGTGAACGCCTAGTGTGGATTCCAAGAGTTTTTTGTTTTTGTTTTTAAATGCGACGAGGATGGTTGGGTTTATCTGTTTAAAATTTTTTGTATGAAATTAATCAGCAGGCAAGCCAGCCATGTACCGAGTTGATGTGCCATGAAGAGGAGGTGACCAATAGTGCCTCCATTTGGGGACCTGTGTTTGTGAATCGAAGGATCTGTAAAATTTGTAGATGTTATTTGTTTTTTTTTTTTTGTTTCTATCGTGCCTTTATGTAAATTCAAATGAAGAAAACGCTGGACGAAAGCTGTCAGAGGAATAATGCTGCGAGAGATTCGCTGTGGTGCATATTGCACTGTTAATTTTATTTTGTGTTGTAAATTGAGCAGTATTTTATAATAAAATGTACCTTTTTTAAACGAGTTTTATAAAAAAAATTACGAATGTTTTTCTAATCATATTTGGTTTAGAGATTGGAAATGTTGGTACAGACTATGTTTGTGGTGGTGGCGGATCACGACAAACTTTCCTCCTTTCAAAGAAATTCACGAGTGGCACTGGGCATGAGAATCAACCAAGTATCGTCCTTTTTCGCGTATACCTACAACTATCTGTCACAGCAAGGGAATCGGAAGAAGTTTGTTGTTTGCAAATCAGAAATGTAGTATCACAGAGATGCCCTGACTTCTATCTCTCTTTCCCCTTAAGATTTTTAACAACTGTTTTTTATAACGAGTTCATAAAACGAGCCAAATTAACCAATCAGAGGGCAGCATTTACGTTATTTCGTGAATAACAGTCAAAAATTCATGAATATCCGTCAAAAAGGCACTCAAATTCGTCGATGGACTACGGGGCAATGAGCTGTTAAGTCGGCTATCTCTGTGATCTTTCATTTCTGTAGCAAATGTTATGCGCGTCACTTTTCGGTTACGACAGGACAAGAATTTAAAAATTAGCTGCGGCGAACAGACTGCAGGAACATTGGACATTTATTCCAGCACAGGCTGAAGATCTCTCGTACGACCTGTCCTTGAGTCTGATATTCATCGAAGTCAAACATCTTGCATATCGACTCAATAAACAGCAGAGGAGTCCGTTAGCCAGGTGGAAAAGGATTTCAATCGACTTGGTGTGCGCAGTTGGAGACAGCTGGCTAAAGATCGTGCCGGCTGACTCTGGACTGGTTGAGGTCCAGGTCTACCCCGGACTGTAGCGCCACCAGAAGAAGTCCGTTAGCTCGTTAAAATTGCGAAATTCGTTGAAAGTAAGAAAACTACCAACAGGAGCCCTTTAATTTTGTTCGCACTTCTATTTCAGGAGTCTGATATAGTGACGGTTGTTCCCAAACACCAGTGAACTTACCAATAGTCTCTAGGCATCACCAGATATAAGGGATAATCTTATCTCTGGGTATCACTCGAGAGTCCGAGTGGAGAACGACAACGTTTTCAAATTCAAGGCCATCCTAGCAATGGGAACAAATCCAATTTCATTTTCATTGTCCAGGGAGTGAATGAACTGTTCATATTTCAAGGGAATCATCGTACAGTCAAGATTCTTGGAATCACAGTAATGGACGTCATGCAGTCTAGCTAGTGTATGCGGAATACGTGAACGCAGATCATCACCGGCGAAGGGTAGGCTACACACATACATTTTTAAAGCTTGCAGACATGATGTTCAGCCGAAACAGTGGCACCAATGTTTTCGCAAGCAATTGTATTCTCCGAAGTCAAACTACTCCGAAGTCGAACTCACTGTCATTGAGTCCGGGAGCAGAGATGACCTATATCCTTATCTCTGTCTGAGAGGCAACATCAAAAGTTTGTGGGGAGGACCAATTGGGAGCGAATTAGCTCCACGCAATCAATTGAATCGCTTGCAAGAGCACTGAATGAAGAAAAGGAAGTTGTTCTTATTGCAGCTCCGGCAAGACACATACATACATATTTGATCTTGATCAAATTAATTGGTAGACTTTTCATCATCAAAAAAACCTTAAAACTATGGAATTGAAGCCCTTTATGGACCACCGAAGACGATCAATCGTTTTTCGAGTAGATATCTCTCCATCAAGCTCTGGTAAACTTGCAGTGTGACATCAATCAAGGAGAGATTCATGCGCAATCATTGATCAAGGAAGGCGTTGTGATGGGGCATTGGAGTAAGGGAAGAACGACACATTTACTTTGTAGTTAAAATGTTAACCGAACTAATGGCTTTTTTTCTCGTCCTGCACAATGATTGCAAGGAATTGGAAAATAGAATGAAGCTGCCA
Source organism: Eristalis intricaria (assembly GCA_964034865.1). Taxonomy (NCBI): domain Eukaryota; kingdom Metazoa; phylum Arthropoda; class Insecta; order Diptera; family Syrphidae; genus Eristalis; species Eristalis intricaria. The sequence continues at coordinate 6,727,595 of OZ035877.1, read as the reverse complement.
TGAACACATGTGCTCGATGAAGGAAAGAACGAGCGAAGAACAATTTGGTTCGACGTCCACTCTTTTGGGACTGGGGAGGCACTTGAAATAAATTCAATTCCACCAGTTCTGCTCTACGGCTCAAAAGCTTGAATAGTGCCGAGTTTGACAACACTATCCTTGTCGCTTTGTGCCGAAAGTTTTTGCCTCGATGGCTGATGTTTGAATTTCAAAAGAAAGGTTCATGTTGGCGGAATTTGATGGTAGAATGTTGGCGGAATTTGATGGTAGAATGTTGAACTCATTTTCTGTGAGTTGAAAATGAGTTTCTGAAGGAGAGTGATTGTTATCGCAGAGTCTTGATTGGTATAAGAAATGGGGTGTCGAAATATTCGTTAGGAGCATGTGATCAATGCTATTGGTCATGTTCTAAGATTGAAAAGATTGCACTGCAAGGAGTGAAGACAAGGCGCCTCACTAATGACCATTTGTTGTTCATGCATGAGCTGGGTGGTAAAACTCGTTATGAGATGCGGAAGTTCAAGAAAGTCTTCGAGTTAAATGTGACGGAATCCAGAAATTTGATCGCCACATGCAATTCAAGACAAAGTTCTGTTATCGCTATAGGTTCGACCTGATGCAGGTTATGTAGTGACTTCGGCACATGTGAAGGGCTAAATTTAAGTGGTATCTGGCCTACGATCCACCCTAAGCGATCGCCTAACTTGATTTGCTAATGATAATAATAATAGAATTGCGTTCTTCACGGTTGATTGCCGGAAGGCACCCATTCTTGAAATATATCAAGAATTAGGCTCAGATGTATTCTCTATTCCTACAATCCCCGATCAGATGACATTCTAATTTGATGGAGCAGGCCGAATCTTAGACCTCTTATTGGCGTTATAACAGAGCATTGCGCCATCGGAACCCATGCCTCTAGACTAGGCCGTTCTTACGACGACTTCTGCAGAAGCTGCAGGAATGAGGAAGAAACCATTGAACCCTTGCTACATATGTAGCGACAGTGCTCTCTCTCATTTGGCAGATTTCGACTTCTGGCTATTTTGATGACCTGGCTGAAATAAGCATAATAAGAATCAGCCATCTTCTTCGCTTTATTTAAAAGAACTCATTGGTTTGCGGAATATGTATTCATAGATCCGCGTCGTAGCACAATGGGCCTAAGGATGGCCGCTGTCTTCCCGCACAGTAGTCAGCTACTTCAACCTAACCTAAGTGCACCGCCAAATGAAGCCTTTCCGTTTGATATTCATGAGGGTATCGTAGTGAATATACTTGTGTAGTAAGGGCCAGCAGACACATTGATTGATGGAATAAAACAATTTCATTTTTTTTTAAATTCTTTATTTGTATATTTGTAAGTTTCAAACAATAGATTTTAAATTGATTAACATTACATTACTGAAGTGTATGAGAACACAACTGAATTTCCACAAACCGTTTCCCTCTCCAGTCGAACCACGAACCAAACGATGGACAAGCAAAGAATTGACAGACGTTTGTCATGTCCCTCATTCGACTGGCAGGTGAATGAATGAATTCAAATTGAATTATTTTTTGGCTTTTTTTTTATGTTTTACAACCTCTACACTTTGCACTAAAATAATGTACTATTTTCCTTTATTATTCATTTAGATTATATTTTCTTTTGTAAGTTTTGTGTGCATTCTTTGTTTCTTTTGTTTTTTTTTTTTTCATGAATTTTTCTTGTTTGTTTTAACATTCTTTTGTCATAAGCTGATCAGCTTATGTTTGGATTAATGTAATGCTACGAAGGGTTAGTTATTTGTTATTGTTTTTAAAATGAATTGCAGTTTATATTTGATTTTTTTTAAAAGAACAACAAATTTAAAAACTCTATTTTTAATTGCAAACAAAAGTGGTTTTGTTTTTGAATATGTTTAAAATTTCAGCGAGATAAAAATCAAATAAAAGAATAATACTTCAATAAAGGAACTAATAATCGGAAAACTTCATTAGCTCTATGCAAAGTATAGCTTGTACATGTTTTAACATTACCCATAGACTGCAACTATGGATGTTAAAGTGGAGTATTTTTTTTTTTGTTATTTCTTTTCATTGAAGGTTGGAGGTTAGATATTCCATCCCGACTACATTTTTGGTTCATTAAATTTAAAACTAGTTACATAAATAACTTTTAATTTAAAATATAAATCCCTTTGAATACCGTTCATGCTGAATTCACATGACACACGACTGTGGTTACATTACACATTGTTTATAGGTTTTCTTTTTGTTTTGTTTTGTTTGTTTAATGCAAATTTAATAGATTAGAGTAAATTGTAAAAAGCCTCTAGTTGAATGTTTAATAATCTGTTAATTTTTGTTTTTTTTTCTCACGCACAATAAATATATATTTTATACCAGTTATTTATGTATTTAGTTAAATTTGTTATTGATTAAGTTTATTTGTTTATGCGATGAGTCTCTGAGAGGTTTTTTTCGGTTGGACCATGTGTTGGATGTGATCAAAGGAGTGCTCTGCGGATTGAGGGGAATTGTTATTTTAAAATATAAGAATATCACTTGACTTGTTCACTTGCCAATGCTCGAGATAACTTCAAAATGAACGTAAAACCTTTCAGAAATTAAAATACCAACAGAATCCGTATCCAAAAACAAAAAATCCTTTGATCACATCCAACAAGAGAGAACTCTCCTCACTCTCAGCACAAAATCGATGAAATGACTCGACAAATTCATGAATTCAAATGTAATACTCCAAAACAATCAGCAAGAATTCTCGCGCGTATCTTTCAAGTTATTTCCCGCACTCCCCCTCTCTCTCAGAGTCTAACAGAGTCTGATCAAATTAATATACATATCCTTAAGTATTGATTAATAAAAAACAAATAAAAAGAAACCTAAACCAAAGAAATTACAAATATAATATCACATTGATCGTGTGTCAAAAAAAAAAAAAAAACAACGGGCGAGCGCGCACGCGATTCATCTTACAATAGTTACGAACCAACGATTTGATTTTGTGAGTTGTGTTTTGCTTGTTAATAATTAGTGTAAATTTCATGACGATTTTTGTATTTTTTGCTTTGTTGTGATTCTATGGATTACTGTTCGTACAATTTCCTTGAGCAACAACGATAGTTTTGCTTCATTTTTTGGTCATTATTTTCAAATACTCAAGGGCATTTTGAGCGGCATGACGTTGTGCATCGGGTTGTGTTGGTCCCGAACCATGACAAACTGCCACCGGTAGAGTGGACAATTGCACCAGACATTGGCATTGATTCGAAATGGTTTTCTCTTCAATGTCAACGTAGGTGACTTCGAATTGATTCTCCTGGGCAATGTCTGCTAGGAGTTGAATATGATTTAATGACGGAGCTCGTAGGCAAGTTTTCTGCAAAAGAAAGAAAATCAAGTACAATCACTTTGGCAGTGAACTGAAATAGGAAGATGACGAATAAGCGATTTTGGGTGACTTTTGTAAATGATAAGGAATGTATATCAACGAAAGCTTGCACCTGTTCACTGCTTACTCACGATACTCAAATCCGGATGTTCATCGTTGTCTGTCTACTTCATAAATTCTATCTCCTCCTCCTCCATCCATCTAACTACACAAACTCACGCAAGGGTGATCGTCTTTTTGAACACTTACCTGCAACTTAGTGAGTTTCTCTCCCGCAGCGTTCTTCAGTGACTTATGAAACTGTGATACCTTATGACTATGCTGACTGGTTATTGTGGGCACTTGCATATCTTTCAAATCACCATAGTAATTTGAAAAATTACGATTCTGCAAAAAAAGAAACAAGAAGAGAAAGCAAGACACACAAACGTCTAGAGTAAATGAGAAAACTCAAATCAAATGTACATTGTGCAAAATTAACAGTAAAATAAGCAACAAATAAAAAGAGGATAAATAGATTTATTTGTGTGCCTGCTTCCACTACAAATCGTGACAAACACCCACAGTAACTTAATTGTTCTGATTTTTTGATTGTGTCATCTCTCATCGATGACTAAGATAAACCGAAAATAACTGAGCCACTGAGGACCGTTGCGCAGGCAAACAAAACAAAAAGTGTGTAGCCATCAGCTTAGGCCTTACCTCGTCATCCATGGCGCCACGGAAGTTATCATTGACCGGTGAACTATCAACTGGATTCTCCTGCAGCCTTGTCCACATTTTGTTGGCGGCAAATCTCTTGGCGATCTTCTTACTTTTACCCTTGCCCATTTCCCGAAAGTTCAGAATGGTGCACGCAATTGTGAACAGACGTTCGTGCGGCAAGCCAACCTCCATTTCGGTCTCATAGGTTGGTGGTGGCCAGCGCCGTGACATGCACATCTCCTGCAACCATCCAATTGGATTGCCCATAACCTTCTCTGAGTATGCGCTACCGCTGCTGAAAATGCATGAATTCATTGCTATTTCTTCTTCTGCCTTTGTGTAACTTACTCTCCTCCTCCAACACCTGTTCCCGAACAGTTTGAAGTTGTATTGAGATCACCGAGATTGCTAGACGATCCAGTTGTGTTCGCTGACTGACTCTCGGGTAATTGCACACCTGTGAGCTTGTCAATCAACGCTCGAGCAGCTGAATGCTTGGCTTCCTTTTTGGAGCGTCCCGCGCCCATTGCCGTGAACGGAACCTCCTTGTCGTTAAATGAAACCCGATAGCGGAAGGTTGGTTCATGGATGGCACCTTCCATTTGTATCAGTTCATAACTAGGAGTAATTCCACGTCGACTGAGAAGCTCTTGCAGTATGGAGACTGGAGTTTTCATAGCCAAATTTCCAGAATCATGCTGAAAATGAAAACAAACACAATCATGTGGTACGTGCAAGCAAAACAAAATCTTATCTTACCAATCTAAGTGACTCTTCAATTGCCAGTTTGTCAAGTCCCATTATATCATTCGATTTATCTTTTTTTGACTTCATTTGTGGCTGTTGCTGCGGTTGTTGTTGCTGTGGCGGCACAACATTTTGCTGGGCCTGTGGTGGACTCATTTGATTCACTTTCATTACATCTCCAGATCCCTTCCGTGGTGCATGTGCTGTTCCATTGTGATATTGACGGCGTGGAGCGTAACCGGTAATATTTTGCTGGTGATCGCAATGCGCCATATTCCTCCGTTACTTCAATATCTTATGAAATATATATCTGAACAAACGTGAAGGACAGAGGGTAGAGTGAGAAGAATCAGAAAAATCGATAAATCAAGGACTTCATTAATGGGGTAGAATAGGGTGAAGAGAAAAAAAAAACCAAAAGCAAAATCGATAATTTGACTTTCAGACCGGGCGAGGAGACGATTTTTGCACCGTTTCTTTTTTTTTTTTGCACTGGATTCGTTATGGCACTCACCTCTTCTTTTGAATTTGGAAAATGTGTGTTTATTTTTGAAAAAATTCAGATAGCAATTTTTTATTTGCAAAATAATACGCTATTTTGTTTGGCACAAAAGTGCAGCTGCAATGTGCTATGAGCTAGGAGAAAATTTTTAATTATAAATCTGACATTTGCCTTACGATGACATTTGAGACAGCGGAGATGTTCAGTAACCGGTAATAACTGTATCAAGAGGCGCTCGTGTGGTAGTTTGAGAAACTGCCGAATGATGAGGGGTGGGTTTTGAAGGTATTCGTGGTGAATTTGTTTTACATCAGAAAAGGGGAAGTAAGAGGTTATGAACATGAGACGGTGATTGCATGAACTTCTCCCAAAACTAAAAGGAAACTGATTTTACAGATCGTCGACTGAGGTGAGGCGTTAGCTAAAACCAGATGGGGGAGGATATCAACCTTTTGAGGCCAAGTTCACTTTGCCGGAAAGTTTGGCTTCTAGTGTCCGTTCTATATTAATACTGACTCCGATCAGGCAATATCGCAACCACAATCTGGCAGCCATCCGACACCAGTTCACTTCGCCCGAGAGTTCTGCATCTATTTTCCGCTCTGAATTAACATTGGCTCTATACACGTTTCTATTTTATAATTCTTCAAAAAAATTATTTCAATGACACCTCGTTTTGCGTCACCCTCTGCAACGGACGTCTTGTCTTGTGTTTCCACCCGCTTGGAAATACTCTTCATCGTCAGTTCACCGAAATCATTCTCTTACTACTAAGTTCGATGCACGAAACAAATGAATGAAATAAAATAATATCCAAGATCCAACTGGAGTTGGAGCACCTCCCCCACCACACCAGCAACAACTGTCAATCTCCCTTAAATCGATGTGTATCAAAGAAGAAAAAAAAGTCTCTTAAGCACGCTCCCCCCCACCAACCATAGGAATGTGCATCGCGGAAAAAAAAACATCGCCTATCCAACCGAATGAATAGAAACATCGCACAACCACTTCTTCTCAACAAATTTCCATGCCCATGAACACTGCGCAGTCAGCTGTGCTCGAGTGCAGATTGTTTCGTTGTCCGGTGGCAAAGCAAAATACATTTTCCTTTTGTTCAAGTTTTCCTTTCTTCCTTCTAATTAATTAAACAACACATCAAGAGAAGAGATTTTGTTTGTTTTTTTTTCTATTAGTTTTTCGTTTCTATATTCAACCAAGTAATACATCGAACGCATTCGTCGCAACACACAACATTTCACATTCGCCGTCGCCGTCGCTGTTGTAGTAGTTGTTGTTGTTTTCGCCTCGATTCGTTGTTTTTGTCGTTCGTCGTTCCTGCTCTGCTTTGGCATCATAAATCGCGTTTTATTCTCGTGTTCGTTCGTTCATTCCCCGACATTTCTCCGGCTATTAAGTGTGTGCGTGTGTGTTTTTCTTTTCTTTCGCTGTCCGATTTTCTAATTATTTACGATTACGAACGGGAATCAAGAAATCATTTACCGCAAAGTGAATGAAAATACGCTCCGTTATCTTAATTAAACATACAAAAAAATAATAAATAAAGGTATACATAGATTGTTCTCTAATCTCCTCCGTTCAGTTAGTAGTTCCAATCCAAAACACCGCACCAAGAGAACGGGGAAAATAAAGAATTAACCAAAAAAATCAATCAAGTGAGAGAAAAGTGTGCAAAGAAAGCAAGGAAAAGTGTGAGGAAGAAGCAGCAAAAATCGCTTGTTCATATTTTGTGTGGTACATCCTTGTGAGGGGGTGGATCGCAGGATATTCTTGAACTGTCAGATTACACAGGCACTGTGATTGTTTAAAGAAGAAATTCTATTTTCTGTGTGTTCCTCTCGTCCGGTGTGTGAATGTGAATAGTCGCAAAGTAAACAGGAAAAAAAAAAGAAGAAGAATATTTTACATAACACTTGTGTTGTTTTTATTGTTATCTGTCATCTGTCATCGGTCAGAAGACGTCAGCTACCCTGGCCCGGTACACATCAATGCGGCTTCGACTGAGGCTTTGCGGTGGCAACACGGAAAAACCAACGATCAGTGGAATAAACTAAGGAAATAAGGAAAACCACGCAAATTCAGGTGAATTAATGAAATCTCAATTGTCATGTCATGTGTCAGATACATATGTGCTCGTCAGAAGAAAGGGAAAAGAATTTCCTGCTCACCTACCCTTGCTCTGCTGAAAGTATCGATTATTTTCCCCTATTTTCACTCGTTTGCCGGTGTTGTTGCTTCCTCTCTGTCTCTCTGTGTGTTTTATGTGCTTGTCGCGTTTTATCTGTTCGCCCTTTTTGTGTGTGCCTTTATCTTCCCTTTGAAGGGCATGTTTGTTGTCGATTTCATCTTCTTCCCTATGCTCTGTTGGGTAAACAGTGTTTCTGTTCCTCTTCTGATCGAATCTCTCGTCTTTTGTCTTTTCTGAAGTCAGTGAAGGGAAACAGGTGAATTCTGGAAGAACCAGCATATGTATGACCATTATGCAACACTTCTTCGCTGTTCATATGCTCGGCATATGGTGTCTAGTCAAGGGGACTTGGGGCTCGCACTCATGCGGAACCGTGGTGGTTCTTGGAATTTCACGGTGCTGCGAACGTTCGGGACAAGTTCGTGACTAAGTGTGACTTATCCGGGCTGCGGCATATGTACGTGGACATTGTGTGTGTGCAAAAGGTCACGCGGTGTGAATAAACCCTTAAACACGCAAAACTTTGCAATTCACAGTCATGTTGGAATATCAAAAGGGATCCGCTGGGGTACCTGCGAAACGTCCTACCTCACACTTCAACTGAAGGGTTATACGTCATCAGTGCTTGTTGTGGACTTGAGCCACTTGCATGTGAAAAAAAAATAGGAAATTGGGGTGTGTTCAGAAGGTACTCTGGGGCATGCTTCATTACAAGAGTGTAAACACATTCCAGTCCCATGAGATCATGGCAGGATGGAGAGGGGGGTCCACTTGATTGGATTGCTACGGGCAACCGTGCTTAATGGACATTCATAATCAATTCGCCTCAACCGAGATGGACAGAGGGGATTAGACACTGAACAGAAGGAGGCGTGGAAATTGAGGCCGAAACAGAAGCTCGAATATTCACACATTCTGTTTCCGAACTCCGTGTTTGAGAGAGCTTGCCTCTTTTCTTCCTAGAGAGCGCATCCTGGGACATCATTAATTGGCAATTTTGGTTTTGTGGGGGTGTCGATCGTGGGATCTGTTCGTTTGATAAACCAAGATCATCACAAACATCAAGAGTCGTGCCTCATTATACATACCATGTTTACCTCGAACCGAAATCGCGAGATTTGGATGAATTCTTGATGAAACTTAAATATGGCGTTCTCACGGAGTTTGAAGTGTTTTCAAATGTCATAAGTTCTCATTAGTGGCAAAACAATTGTTTTTTAACATGAATTAATTGTGTTGAGAGCACCCGAAAAGATAAAAAGAGAGAGAGATAGAGATGGTTGTAGAGACGGGCGGATGAAGTCGAGGAGGTTTCAACTGGATTTCAATGAAATCGCTTGGTTTCAAGACCCCGGTAATGGTTGACGAAACTTTGATGAATTGAACTCGAATGGGCTAGAAGTAGAAACCCGAAAAGATAAAAAGAGAGAGAGAGAGATAGAAATGGATATAGAGACGGGCGGATGAAGTCGAGGAGGTTTCAACTAGATTTCAATGAAATCGCTTGGTTTCGAGACCCCGGTAATGGTTGACGAAACTTTGATGAATTGAACTCGAATGGGTTAGAAGTAGAAACCCGAAAAGATGAAAAGAGAGAGAGAGAGATAGAAATGGATATAGAGACGGGCGGATGAAGTCGAGGAGGTTTCAACTAGATTTCAATGAAATCGCTTGGTTTCGAAACCCCGGTAATGATTGACGAAACTTTGATGAACTAAACTCGAATGGGTTTGAAGTAGATTTTAATGAAATCGCTTGGTTTCTAAACCCCGGTAACTTATTGCGAAACTTTGATGAACTGAACTCGGATGGGTTTGAACTAGATTTCAATGAAATCGCTTGGTTTCGAAACCCCGGCAATGATTAGCGAAACTTTGAGAGTTGCGAAAGTTTGAAGAACTGAACTCGAATGAGTTTGAACTATATTTCAACGAAATCGCTAGGTTTCGAAACCCGGTTAATGAAATCTCGCGATTTTGTTCGGTGGAAACATTATTTATGAACCAATAACAAGACTTTTCAGGTCGCAAGCAAGAAGGAATTACAAAGATTCTCGTTGTGAGCTGGCAAATAATGGGGAATTCAAAGAAGTCACTGGTGACTTGGATCACATCGGAAAGTTTGAAGCCTGAATCACTAAGACTCAAGCTCATAAGACTCCTCCAGCGTCTAGGGCTTCCTGTGCCTATAACTGCTTACTGATCCTCCCAGGTCGTCAGACTTGGACATTTTGCAGCACCACCTTGAATTCACTGCTTCCCCAACTGAGGGACCATCATAACTCCCAAACTTGGGACCATCTATAGCTCTGCCTGTGAATACTCTTTGCGGTCGTCACCCACTCGTGATGTAACGTCTATCATTCAATCAATTCCATTCGCGCCGATATCATAAGTACGTCCTTGTATTCAATTTCGATGGATTTCCCTCTCATTTGCGCCGATACTCGGGCGAGGCCCTATAAAATCATCGATAAAACTGAATTTAGTTGAGAATCATTTGAAAGCGCTTACAAATGCCACATCTTTGATCTCGTAAGCACTGGCTGAACTTATGAGATTCAATCGTTTCCCCTTCACTTTCATTTGTGCATAAGCAGCGCCACCTTTTGCTGTTTGGCATTTATTAAGCGTGAAAGTTTTCCCTAATCAAAAATACAAGATAAATTGCGGCCTAACTGTCAGAGGTGAGGAAGCAGTCCAATTAGTTTGGGCGCGTATCTAACGACTGTGAGGTGAGGAGCAGAAGACACACAGAAACCGACTGAACAAGTTCACCTGACACCTGGTGACATGCAAGATCCACTTCACGTGTTTTCGTTCGTTTTGCGTCACAACTAACCGTGCGCGCAAGGTGGCGACCCGCAGGGACGGCAGTCAAGACCAGTTCGGGCATGTTTTGCGATTGATATCGTCTGGGTAATTTATTGATGACTCGGGCTCAGAGATTCGGTCGATGGAGGGGTGTGTGTGTTGCTGCCAGCAACAGCTGTCTGGACGGACAGTCCTCAGTTGGCGCGACGATAATTGCGATTTTCTCCTCGACTTACGGCTAATGAGGGGCAGTCGACTTGTCTGTGGATTGCGCGGCGAGACACCGACTGGACTGGCGAACCTGTTGTGGAAAATTATGATGAAAAAGACACAGTGTGGAGATCAGTGGAGATCAGTGGACTTTGTCACTTTGAGAAACTCGCGTACTTGTCGGGGCATGAGTCACTTTCCGGTGGAACGGGGTGAAAACTTTAATTGCTCAAACTGTGGCGAAAATTGTACCGCAAAAACGAGTATTGTCGGTTGGCCAACAGCTGGGACTTCTACGATGTCTAGCAGCTGTATGCGAGGAAGCCATTCATCGGTCAACAGCTGACTCAGGTTACATCATTTCTAGGCTACGAGTGGAACAGTGAAAGGCGTTGGAACGAAGCAAGTGTAAATTTTAAACGACCTTTGATTCTGCAAGCACCACGTCTACTCGTCAAACTGACAACAACATTGCAGACCATTGCCATCAATCGAGGGAATCAAGGTGGTTCGATTTCCGAATTTACGGACTTTCCCAATTCAAGCCCACACCTTTTCGAGTCACGGACAATGCTCGAAGAATTTAGAAAAAGCTTCTCGAACTTTGCCCTTCAAAGTCGACACAAATCTGTTGGACCCATCCACCCGTGCTGGAACAGTAGCCCGTACGTGGAAGCTGTGGAAGCTAAGCCCTGGTCCACCTCGGAGAGTCACGCTTCCCACATCATTATAAGGTGGCTAACTATTCAAGCCAAAAATAGAAACCTTCAAGAATTGGTTAACCACAGTCCCCCCAACTTGTTGCCATATCCTCCCCAGCCATCCACATCCATCAATCAAATTCGCCTCCTTCTACAGTTCCACTTGCCCGGGTTCATTGTGCCACATGATTTTTGAAAACGGAAAGTGTCTAAAAATAACCCCTTGAGTATATTTGGAAAGTAATTTTAAAGCCTCAGGCCTCGGGCAACCGCAATCAATTTCCGCCAATCGGCATTTCTCGGCGGTCTTAGTTTCCAGGTCAACTTGTCGGGGGGGCTGGGTGAGTGTGTGTTTTCTTTTCTCATTTCCTCCACCAGCAGACAACTTGGGGAGAATTTCCCACCCAAATCGATTTCCCTACACTTTCCTCGTTCGCTGTCAGATAATCACTTCGACTGCGAAGGCAAACAGAACAGACACAGCCGATCAGCGGCGGCGGGTAGGGGGAAACCCTGGATAGGAAAATCAATGACGCCTGGCCGTGGCCCGATGTGGAGGCCCGGTTGGTAGGTAATTTATTTTGGCCACCAGCCCCCTCACGTGGAGATTGGCTTTAATGTGAACGCAAGCAATCGATGGCGGAGTCTGATAAATTTTTGATGCAGCGAGAGGGACGATAGGGCCTTTGGGTTTGGGGTGGACGAGCGCTGGTTGAGTGCAATCCTTTTTGTTGTCTGTTGCGGAGAGAAGTTCGGCAGTGTCCTTGGAATGATGAAGTCCAGCCTGAATGGCGCCATGAAATTCAATTACGCCGCGGAGAGGGAGAGATGGGCACGTCATTTGGAAAAGTTCGGTGCTTCCATTGGTGGTTGCTGCTGTATCCACTTATTTGTTCCCTAGCAAAGCGGTGGTCTTAATTGAGATATTGCGTGCGATTTGCGTCTGAGGGCGGGGGGATTAGACTTCTTATGCGGAGTTGACATCATTTCCATTTTCAGGCGGCTTCCCTTAACGTTGTGGGGTAAAATGGATGGTTCTTTTTTCGACATGGATCGGAATGTTTTTACTTAAAGCAAGGGACTCGAAGGCGCCTACATTTTCAGAGATTTAAAAAAAAAAATAAAAAAACTGGTGGTTCGCATGGAACTTTTGACAACTTATATCACAAGAACAGTGCGTCCTACGACAAAAAACGTGTATATACTTTTTGTAGCTTATGACTTGATCTAGAGGATGGAATTGAAAAATTCCCCAATTCACCGTTATTTGGGGGAATTTTTGACAAAAACAGGGAAATTTGTTTCAATGGCTTAAATTATATGAAATTTTACATCGGCTTTGAAAGAAGGTCGTTCTGAATTGTTGCTCTTGACGTGAATTTACAGTGTCCAAGTTTTCATCAACCTCCATCGGCAGAAAGTCGAGAATTAAACTTATTTTATTACAAAAAGTACCTTATTCATTAAAAATTATTCCCTTATAACGGTAGATCTGTCCGTTCTCCAACTCCATCCTCTAGATCAAGTCACAAGCTACAAAATCGGCATACGTCACTTTGCTGTAGGACGCATGGTTTTTAAGATATGAGCAAGGTAAGACAACGTTCATATGAGCAAAGTAAGACAATATTTATGAGTTCTGGTGGGTCGCATGGAACTTTTGACAGCTTATATCTCGAGAACGGTGCGTCCTAGAACAAAAAACCTGTACATAATTTTTGTAGCTTATGACTTGATCTAGAGGATGGAATTGAAAAATTCCCCAATTTACCGTTATTTGGGGAAATTTTTGACAAAAACAGCGAAATTTGTTTCAATGGCTTAAATTATATGAAATTTTACATCGGCTTTAAAGGAAGGTCCTACTGAATTGTTGCTCTTGACGTGAATTTACAGTGTCCAAGTTTTCATCAACCACCATCGTCGGCAAGTCGATAATTAAACTTATTTTATTACAAAAAGTCCCTTATTCATTAAAAATTATACCCTTATAACGGTAGATCTGTCCGTTCTCCCATTTCATCCTCTAGATCAAGTCATAAGCTACAACATCGGCATACGTCACTTTGCAGTAGGACGCATGGTTTTTAAGATATGAGCAAGGTAAGACAACGTTCATATGAGCAAAGTAAGCAATATTTATGAGTTCTGGTGGGTCGCATGGAACTTTTGACAGCTTATATCTCGAGAACGGTGCGTCCTAGAACAAAAAACCTGTACATAATTTTTGTAGCTTATGACTTGATCTAGAGGATGGAATTGAAAAATTCCCCAATTTACCGTTATTTGGGGAAATTTTTGACAAAAACAGGGAAATTTGTTTCGCTGGCGTAAATTATATGAAATTTTACATCGGCTTTGAAGGAAGGTCGTTCTGAATTGTTGCTCTTGACGTGAATTTAGAGTGTCCAAGTTTTCATCAACCACCATCGTCGGCAATTCGATAATTAAACTTATTTTATTACAAAAAGTCCCTTATTCATTAAAAATTATACCCTTATAACGGTAGATCTGTACGTTCTCCAACTCCATCCTCTAGATCAAGTCATAAGCTACAAAATCGGCATACGTCACTTTGCTGTAGGACGCATGGTTTTAAAGATATGAGCAAGGTAAGACAACGTTCATATGAGCAAAGTAAGACAATATTTATCAGTTCTGGTGGGTCGCATGGACCTTTTGACAGCTTATATCTCGAGAACGGTGCGTCCTAGATCAAAAAACCTGTACATAATTTTTGTAGCTTATGACTTGATCTAGAGGATGGAATTGAAAAATTCCCCAATTTACCGTTATTTGGGGAAATTTTTGACAAAAACAGCGAAATTTGTTTCAATGGCTTAAATTATATGAAATTTTACATCGGCTTTGAAGGAAGGTCGTTCTGAATTGTTGCTCTTGACGTGAATTTACAGTGTCCAAGTTTTCATCAACCTCCATCGTCGGCAAGTCGAGAATTAAACTTATTTTATTACAAAAAGTACCTTATTCATTAAAAATTATTCCCTTATAACGGTAGATCTGTCCGTTCTCCAACTCCATCCTCTAGATCAAGTCACAAGCTACAAAATCGGCATACGTCACTTTGCTGTAGGACGCATGGTTTTTAAGATATGAGCAAGGTAAGACAACGTTCATATGAGCAAAGTAAGACAATATTTATGAGTTCTGGTGGGTCGCATGGCACTTTTGACAGCTTATATCTCGAGAACGGTGCGTCCTAGAACAAAAAACCTGTACATAATTTTTGTAGCTTATGACTTGATCTAGAGGATGGAATTGAAAAATTCCCCAATTTACCGTTATTTGGGGAAATTTTTGACAAAAACAGGGAAATTTGTTTCGCTGGCGTAAATTATATAAAATTTTACATCGGCTTTGAAGGAAGGTCGATCTGAATTGTTGCTCTTGACGTGAATTTACATTATGCAAGTTTTCGTCAACCTCCATCGGCGGCAAGTCGAGAATTAAACTTATTTTATTACAAAAAGTACCTTATTCATTAAAAATTATACCCTTATAACGGTAGATCTGTCCGTTCTCCAACTCCATCCTCTAGATCAAGTCACAAGCTACAAAATCGGCATACGTCACTTTGCTGTAGGACGCATGGTTTTTAAGATATGAGCAAGGTAAGACAACGTTCATATGAGCAAAGTAAGACAATATTTATGAGTTCTGGTGGGTCGCATGGAACTTTTGACAGCTTATATCTCGAGAACGGTGCGTCCTAGAACAAAAAACCTGTACATAATTTTTGTAGCTTATGACTTGATCTAGAGGATGGAATTGAAAAATTCCTCAATTTACCGTTATTTGGGGAAATTTTTGACAAAAACAAGGAAATTTGTTTCTTTGGCGTAAATTATATAAGATTTTACATCGGCTTTGAAGGAAGGTCGATCTGAATTGTTGCTCTTGACGTGAATTTACATTATGCAAGTTTTCGTCAACCTCCATCGGCGGCAAGTCGAGAATTAAACTTATTTTATTACAAAAAGTACCTTATTCATTAAAAATTATACCCTTATAACGGTAGATCTGTCCGTTCTCCCATTTCATCCTCTAGATCAAGTCATAAGCTACAAAGTCGGCATACGTCACTTTGCTGTAGGACGCATGGTTTTTAAGATATAAGCAAGGAAAGACAACGTTCATATGAGCAAAGTAAGACAATATTTATGAGTTCTGGTGGGTCGCATGGAACTTTTGACAGCTTATATCTCGAGAACGGTGCGTCCTAGAACAAAAAACCTGTACATAATTTTTGTAGCTTATGACTTGATCTAGAGGATGGAATTGAAAAATTCCCCAATTCACCGTTATTTGGGGGAATTTTTGACAAAAACAGGGAAATTTGTTTCAATGGCTTAAATTATATGAAATTTTACATCGGCTTTGAAAGAAGGTCGTTCTGAATTGTTGCTCTTGACGTGAATTTACAGTGTCCAAGTTTTCATCAACCTCCATCGGCAGCAAGTCGAGAATTAAACTTATTTTATTACAAAAAGTACCTTATTCATTAAAAATTATTCCCTTATAACGGTTGATCTGTCCGTTCTCCAACTCTATCCTCTAGATCAAGTCATAAGCTACAACATCGGCATACGTCATTTTGCTGTAGGACGCATGGTTTTTAAGATATGAGCAAGGTAAGACAACGTTCATATGAGCAAAGTAAGACAATATTTATGAGTTCTGGTGGGTCGCATGGAACTTTTGACAGCTTATATCTCGAGAACGGTGCGTCCTAGAACAAAAAACCTGTACATAATTTTTGTAGCTTATGACTTGATCTAGAGGATGGAATTGAAAAATTCCCCAATTTACCGTTATTTGGGGAAATTTTTGACAAAAACAAGGAAATTTGTTTCGCTGGCGTAAATTATATAAAATTTTACATCGGCTTTGAAGGAAGGTCGATCTGAATTGTTGCTCTTGGCGTGAATTTACATTATGCAAGTTTTCGTCAACCTCCATCGGCGGCAAGTCGAGAATTAAACTTATTTTATTACAAAAAGTCCCTTATTCATTAAAAATTATACCCTTATAACGGTAGATCTGTCCGTTCTCCAACTCTATCCTCTAGATCAAGTCATAAGCTACAACATCGGCATACGTCATTTTGCTGTAGGACGCATGGTTTGTAAGATATGAGCAAGGTAAGACAACGTTCATATGAGCAAAGTAAGACAATATTTATGAGTTCTGGTGGGTCGCATGGAACTTTTGACAGCTTATATCTCGAGAACGGTGCGTCTTAGAACAAAAAACCTGTACATAATTTTTGTAGCTTATGACTTGATCTAGAGGATGGAATTGAAAAATTCCCCAATTCACCGTTATTTGGGGAAATTTTTGACAAAAACAAGGAAATTTGTTTCGCTGGCGTAAATTATATAAAATTTTACATCGGCTTTGAAGGAAGGTCGATCTGAATTGTTGCTCTTGACGTGAATTTACATTATGCAAGTTTTCGTCAACCTCCATCGGCGGCAAGTCGAGAATTAAACTTATTTTATTACAAAAAGTACCTTATTCATTAAAAATTATACCCTTATAACGGTAGATCTGTCCGTTCTCCAACCCCATCCTCTAGATCAAGTCACAAGCTACAAAATCGGCATACGTCACTTTGCTGTAGGACGCATGGTTTTTAAGATATGAGCAAGGTAGACAACGTTCATATGAGCAAAGTTAGACAATATTTATGAGTTCTGGTGGGTCGCATGGAACTTTTGACAGCTTATATCTCGAGAACGGTGCGTCCTAGAACAAAAAACCTGTGCATAATTTTTGTAGCTTATGACTTGATCTAGAGGATGGAATTGAAAAATTCCTCAATTTACCGTTATTTGGGGAAATTTTTGACAAAAACAAGGAAATTTGTTTCGCTGGCGTAAATTATATAAAATTTTACATCGGCTTTGAAGGCAGGTCGATCTGAATTGTTGCTCTTGACGTGAATTTACATTATGCAAGTTTTCGTCAACCTCCATCGGCGGCAAGTCGAGAATTAAACTTATTTTATTACAAAAAGTACCTTATTCATTAAAAATTATACCCTTATAACGGTAGATCTGTCCGTTCTCCCATTTCATCCTCTAGATCAAGTCATAAGCTACAACATCGGCATACGTCACTTTGCAGTAGGACGCATGGTTTTTAAGATATGAGCAAGGTAAGACAACGTTCATATGAGCAAAGTAAGCAATATTTATGAGTTCTGGTGGGTCGCATGGAACTTTTGACAGCTTATATCTCGAGAACGGTGTCCTAGAACAAAAAACTAGAACAAAAAACCTGTACATAATTTTTGTAGCTTATGACTTGATCTAGAGGATGGAATTGAAAAATTCCCCAATTCACCGTTATTTGGGGAAATTTTTGACAAAAACAGCGAAATTTGTTTCAATGGCTTAAATTATATGAAATTTTACATCGGCTTTGAAGGAAGGTCGTTCTGAATTGTTGCTCTTGACGTGAATTTACAGTGTCCAAGTTTTCATCAACCTCCATCGGCAGCAAGTCGAGAATTAAACTTATTTTATTACAAAAAGTACCTTATTCATTAAAAATTATTCCCTTATAACGGTAGATCTGTCCGTTCTCCAACTCCATCCTCTAGATCAAGTCATAAGCTACAAAATCGGCATACGTCACTTTGCTGTAGGACGCATGGTTTTTAAGATATGAGCAAGGTAGACAACGTTTATATGAGCAAAGTAAGACAATATTTATGAGTTCTGGTGGGTCGCATGGAACTTTTGACAGCTTATATCTCGAGAACGGTGCGTCCTAGAACAAAAAACCTGTACATAATTTTTGTAGCTTATGACTTGATCTAGAGGATGGAATTGAAAAATTCCCCAATTCACCGTTATTTGGGGAAATTTTTGAAAAAATCAGGGAAATTTGTTTCGCTGGCGTAAATTATATGCAATTTTACATCGGCTTTGAAGAAGAATTTACCCCACAACGTTCTGAATTGTTGCTCTTGACGTGAATTTACAGTGTCCAAGTTTTCATCCACCACCATCGTCGGCAAATCGATAATTAAACTTATTTTACTACAAAAAGTCCCTTATTCATTAAAAATTATACCCTTATAACGGTAGATCTGTCCGTTCTCCAACTCCATCCTTTAGATCAAGTCATAAGCTACAGTCGATGATATGCCACATTGGCCACTCAATCCCCACCGTGCCGCAGATTTACCTTTTTATTTGAGACTCGCTGAAGTCACTGTCCGTCACCTTACCGTGACCTGGCCACGAATAGTCCTCTTCGTCACATTTTCTCACGCCCCATTTTAACGACCCTGCCTCTCTGGATCTGTGTCATTGACATCTCTGAAATGATTTGACACAGATTTCACTTAGAATCCACTCCAAGTGAACCCCCCACTCGACTGTCTCGCAGACGACAAGCAAATCATCATCAAATCTGAAGCCATTCGATGATGCATCCGTTTTGTTTTACTATCCATAAACCACTCAATGTCACCCATAATGATGGATAGCAAACTTGAAAAGATTCACAGCACCACTCCAGAAGGCGGCTTCTGTCAAATCTGCGGCGCGTCAAGCGCACGCTGTGAAAGCATCGCTGGGGAGGAGGAAAGGCAACGCTAACCCATTAAAAACTGATTACCGTGACATCACAAAAACCGGAATCGATTTCAAAGACATCGCATAAATTATCATCTCCCCCACTCGGAGTTCACTCGGCCAACAATTAAATACTAATCAGCAGCCATTCAGTGTCCGAGTGTGTTGTGTCCAAGTCGACGCGTCAGAGATTTATAAATATTCCTGACCAGCCCCGTCCACCATTGAATCTCTGACTGTTTCGCGAATAGGCATGTCGTCCCATGCGAAAGTTCGAGAGCGTTAGGGGGACTCGAGCATGATGTCAGAGCGCTTCCCTGAAAGTAAACTCCTCACGGCAGGGTGTGTGATTATAATTCAATTTGAGACCATGACGACAGATGACGTATGCTTTGCTTTATCTTCGGCGCAACATCTCTTCGCACGAAGAAGGCGACGGTAATCTGCCTGACACCTTTCACTTGGCGAAGCCCATGCCGCCTCATTAGGGTAATTATCTTTTTCTTTTTTTTTTAACTAACCGCTCGACTTGGCCGCGGCGATGGCTCGTCTTTTGGTGAAAGGTTCGCTTAGTGACTGCATAAATCTGTGCAGGGAACTCCGGCACTTGGGAAAAGCGTGAATTTATGCTCTTTTTTGTCTGAGGGAACATATTTATGGGCGTCCAACGACATAAACTTGAGAAAGTTGCTAAGCCAGACCCTCCCCGGTGTTGTAGAAAAATGAGCACTTGTCAATTGTCAAGATGACAGAGAGTGTGTTCAGTGACACCATAGCAATGCATCAACGTCATCCCTTAACCATCCATCGTGATCCATAAACGGCAACAGCCGCGAGAGAGCTCTCTCCATCTACGGAATGACGAGAGAATTTTAATTCTAACCAGGCAATCAAGTGACATTCCAAAAAACAACTTCAATTCCCCAGCAACCACACGAAAACAGGTTGCTCCACATGCAAGGCGAACCTGACTAGGAACAGGCTATTCTTAAGCATGACAGACACTACAGCCGATTCTGACAAGCCGTCGGACGATCGATTCCCTCATTCCATTGACTCATCAAAGATCTAGATCATCATCAGCGCGAAATGTCATTGTTTACATCATTCTCGTGAAATCACCTCGGCCACGAGCGGCGTAAACACACACTTGACAGTGCAACAGCGCACATCTGGATTGCGAAACTCCCAGTTGTTTGGGTTCTTTGCGAAACTTGTTTTAGCCAATTTAAACTCCAAGTCGGACTAGAGCCGACGCACGGGGGAGCGGTGCGCGTGGGCGATGTACAAATCATGTGCAAATTCCATTCCACTCCATTCATGAAATCGTGGGCTTTGTGAAGCCTCATCTTGATTAGCTCTCAGCGGCGATTGGAGGACGCATACGCAATCGAAGCGACCGCCGACTGAACTGAACAGATGGTGAATTCATTAAATCCCACCGAGCTCGGCGTGGAGCGAGAGATTGATCGCGGCAGTGGAGTTCATAATTACTTGTGCCCACACGATTCGACGCTGCGGACCGTACTGTAGTGTGCAGGCAAATTAAATTCTCTTGTTTTCTTTATCTATTTTGAATTCGCGATTTTTTTTTATCGCGGCGATAAGGTCGCTGGAGAATACCTAATAGATACAGAGATAGCGAGTTGACTCATGGAATGACGAAGGTTAGCGATAAGGCGAGCGGCAGGCACATGGAATGTTCTTGATTGCGGACTGTGTTGAGGCGCATGTCGCCCAAATGGGTCAGATAAGACGCGACCCTGTTGACGGTGGACTTTACTGCGTCTCGTTGGCTTTTCCCCATTTGCCGAGAGCATTGACTTTGCTGCAAGATGTCGACGGAGTCGAATCTGAGATGAATAAGAAATCCTTTCGGTTGGCAAGCACTTAAACACGGAAGCAGAGTCCCCCCTCCCCCCATTAAAGTCGCTGAAAGAATTTCAATCAAACTTTAAACCGAGAAATCATTATTCTCGGCGGCCGCCTACAACTAATTCCTGATGGTTTTCCTGCCACGGAGTGTGCATGCATTTGCGGCACACACAATGCACGCCGACGACTACATCCACAAGGAAGACAGATAATGTCTGGTCGTCTAGTGAAACTCACTTCCTCCTCCGTTCTTCTGGCAGGCGGCACTCAAATGCACATTACAGTCCATCAGAACGAACCCATCACGGCTGCAACATAAACAAAGTCATGTCTAGCGGTATCGTGTTGCATTTTAAAATCGAAATGTACGCACACACACACAGAGAGAGAAGACAAAAAAGGAAATGACAACGACCACTCACGTAGGAGTCCTGTCTGCCGACATATCCACTCTCTGGCAGCACCACCACCACCGGCAGCAGCAGCAAGCCCGCAGGGGATTGGTGGAGACACCCTGTCGTCTCGGCTAACCGGAGTAATGAATGAACCAAGCGCGGAGAGCAATTTTCATGAATGAACCGTAAAACGGGTTAATTATGCTCTCCATGCCCGCGCAGAGATTTACCGTCGGATATCGCGTGGTGTGTAGGGTGCCCACGCGAAGACATCGCAGCGCGGTGCCGTGCCTCCTCTCCGAAAGGAGGACAACGAGAGATGAATGCACTGTCCCCCGATAGCACACAGTTGGCGCTGAGAAGTGTAGGATTAGACGCACATACAAAGAAGGAGAATTGATTTTCAGAGAGAAGAAGAAAAACAGCAGCCGTCATCGAAACCCGAGACGAGTGGATTCGTGTGAAAATCAAAAGATACAACAACCGGGACGGGCATCGGGTTCCAGTGTCTGCGCAACGGCATCAGAACACAATGATGCCACCCAAGGGAGGGCGAGACACGGGCGCACACGGCGGCTGTACAGAAGCCATTGTTCGATAGCATTCAAGAGCTGAAAACTTTAGCTAGCGCAAGCAGAACTCGAATATTTGCATACTGCTGACGCGGGGAGGCAGTGACGAGGGGGGCATCTATCAAGCACAGTCAATGGCTGCATTAGGGGCAATGGGTGCTGGAGCAATTGTCCGCAGACACAGCCGAACGGGCAGCAGAGTGTGCACTTTGCAGGAGCGACCCCCAGAAGCCTAAGTGTACGCGCGCACATGCATGCGGTTAATGGAATGTGGATTGCATAAGATTACAGCGCAAAAGTAGGGGGCGGCGGCCTATTCATGTGCAAAATTGATTCAGATTTATGGTTGTGCACTGATTTGTGCCACCCTGCGCTTGACAGGCGGACAGGAGTTGCTGCTGCTGCTCAACACGTCGGAATTTATTGCAGCTTCCTCTTTGAAAAATGAGCCAATCCATCCATCCAGCGAACGACGATGATTTGTCAGTGCATCAATTTATTCGTTGCTTCCTAATGAATTTCTACAGCCATCGTAAAACCACGACAACGTCGTAAACAACACTTACTTTTGTCACTCTGACAATCGTCGCACAACCAAATCACTCGCGAGCAACAGAACCGCCCATAAAACAAACCTCGACCTTTACACAGCCAGCCAGCCAGCAATAGAGGCTCTGTAGCTGAACTAAAAATACGCTTCTGTTTCTGTGAGTGCCTCGAGAGATGAGGCACGAGAAACACTTCACGATCATTTTTAGAATACACTTGAGAGACGACTTTTGTCAGGTACTCGACCTTCTAGAAGAATGTGTCTGTTTGTGCGGAGGTGCTGTAACCAAGTGCTTCACGAAGTCAACTGTCAAAAAATGGATTGGGTTTTATCAAAGCGCCCAGGCAGTTGAAAAGGAGGAGGTGTGGAGGGACTGTTGAGTACAATGAAGGCACTTGGGAAAAATTAGGAGTGGTGTCGATTGTAATGGTCTGTCAACGGTGAGGAAAGTGAAAATAACATTTTGACGGGACGGGAACACACCTTGTGACGACAGCGAGTGGATGGATGGAGATGGAGGCGTCTAGCCGGAGATGCTTGGATCTTCAAATGGAATTGAAAGGAAAAGTCATTTTCAAGGTCATAACTTGAAGTTTTTGATTCGCTTTTCTATGTGTGGGGTAATACCGAGGTAATAACAAAATGGATGGTGCAAAAGTCCGAGGTGAACCTGGGCTTAGTTCCAGTAGCCACTGTTCCAGAACGGGAGGATGGGAACTACAGATTTATGCCGACTCCGAAAAAAAGCGAATTTCGAGAAGCTTTTTCCAGACGGAGAGAGGCTCATTCAACATTGGATGACTGGAGAAGCTTTTCAGAGGGAGGCTCTTTCAACATTGTCTCTGACTGACTTATGAAATTGATCCGCCAAATAAAAAGAAGAAGAAATACGAAATTAGCTAGACCTAGCACCCCTGGCGCAGGAGTTGACGCTCCAGCCCATTGCCCCAAAGGCAGCACACGGTAGAGGTGTTTATTTTTAGAGGCGTTCAACTTGAAATTTGCAACTTCTCTCTGACGACTGATTTGACAGTTCTCAGGTTTTTTGAGGTTAGTTTGAATTTGCAAATTCACAATGAATGGAGTCACTAATTCGACCAGAACAAAGCTGACTGCTAAAATTTACAAGCCAGCTGGAGATGATCTAGTTCGACGATGCACAAGCTCATCTCTAAGATATGAAAGCATGGTCGAGTACTGGCATCTGAGTGTTGTTACCCTGACCCACAAGAAAAGAGACTGCTTTAAAGGCACCAATTATCGAGTCTCCCAAACAAGGTGGGTCATCGTGGCGTAGTGGGTTAGTGTGTCGACTCATACGCAGAGTGTGACAGGTTCAATACCGAATTTATCACCTTTCATAATCCACGGCTCCACATTTTGGAGTCATTGGAAATATCAAAGAGCTTCTCAAGTTCGCCGTTCGGAGTCGGCATTTAACTGTAGGTCACACTGTGTATCACAATGTGGCTAATTCGGCTTATATTTGACTGCCTTCTACAATCAGCCCCTCGTACCTAACCTGAATGAGTCCAGAAAGTCACGTTGTTCTGATCGTCTACGTGTAGTATATAAACCCACTATTTTGGTCAAAATGAGATGTGGCTTTAGAGCTCATGGGGAGCCAGTATACACACCAATATACCTACCGAGGATCGAAGATGAGCCATCACATGCTGCATCAATGTCCCTAAAAGACACAAAACTCACCGTTTTCGATATGGCAGGTTTTCCAAAATCAAGTGACTTCGGGATAGCTTCCTGGTCAACTTCTTAGAAATTCTAATCTTTAAAAAAGATGCGTCATAGCTCCTCCTGCCCAATAGTATGCTTCCTCCCTCAAAACAGCCTATTCTAACGACTGATGTACCCTTTTCGAGACATGGGAAATTTTCCCGAAATGTCGTGCTTTCTGGGCAACTATTCCCGCCCTTTTGGGAATATTTCACATTTCCTGTTTGGGACATATTTTCGGAACTCCTATTGGTATACCTGTGTAGTCTCAAAATATGCCTTATTTCGTTCGACCATACTTCAAGACACTGTCCTGATAAACTTGAGTGCGTCATCTTGTCGCGGTCGTTCTCTAATGTACTATCCCACTGTACAATCGCCAGCTGCCTGTCTTCACCTATCTCAAGATTCTTCCACGCAAGAGTGATAAAGAGTGAATCTCTCTCCCCTTTGAGAAAGACACCAGCCACGTAAACGCTAAAATTCACGTTTATGACATAACCAACTCCCAGAAACGACAACTTTAATTTTTACCTGTCTACTTCCAAAGAACACCCACCATTCAGACCCCAACCTCTGCACAGCTCTCGAACACGCAGAGAGTGGTCGCGCTTCCTACTCGAAGAGTCACTCCTCGTCCACTTCCTTCTTCTATCAAAGCCTGTCACCCATTCAAGTTCAACAAACGACCACGTCCCACTTGAGTGCAGGAAGTGTCTCCCCGTCTCACTTTAGCGATGATTGAACGATCAGGTCAGGTCCAGTGTTATCACTTCAGACCCGACTCGACTCGACTCGACTCCCCACACGCACTCATCAGAATGTTCAAAGATTTCCGTCCGAAAATACAATCGGTTGCATCCCAAAATAAACCGCGCATGCACAGCACTCAATCATCCTCACCTGCCTGTGCGCCTACGGATCTTCAAAGCAAATCCCAGCCGATGGCAGTGGATTCCTACGGAAATCTGTGCTCAAACCGCGCACACGTTTTTCCGGGGCGGACTGCCGATGAAGTGCGTGTGCGAGAGCGTGTGCGTGTCAAGACTGCTAAATATATCTGGAGGACGGTTCGAAGTTTTGGGCGACGTGTACGCGACGGACGGACATATGTACTTCAAGCTGACGCACATTCAAAAGGTAGTGCGCCGCTGCGCTTGAATCCCACGCACATCCCTTTGCCGTCCTCGTCCCGCCAACTGACAGAACGCACAGGCATGTGCGGCGTTACAAGCCAATTGGGCCCGGACATGTCTTCATTTGTTTTTCTGTACTCTTGTTGTATTCGGTTTTTTTTATGAAATCTTTCTTATTTCAGGTGACACGGGTCGTTAAGGAAATTTCTCGTTAGTTCTGGTTTCTTGGAAAAAATCATAACGGCGTCCGAGACGGAGGAGGATACCCCATCACCCGCGGAGGAGGAGGTGGCAGCAGCGTCAGCGCCCAACAGGAACACTGAGCACACAGTCGACGGCACAGATGCGGTCGCACAATCGGCTAGAATCGATCGAGCTCTCGTGAACGATATCGCTAATGCGGTCGATCAGCAAAACGGTAGCAGTGCATCAACAAATATCGCGACCAACTATCTGGGGATAGCATTGTCACCGTCCCTGTCGGCTGGATCAACTGGCACCACGGGCTCGTCAACGGTTGGTGGTCTTGTAGCTGGTGGTTCGGGCTCGTCCACATCGAATTTCGAAAAGAAAATGTCTTCGGACGGCGGTGATGATAAGGACACTTCCGTACGGGTTGCGGTGAGGTAAGTTGAAAATTTGAAAATTCTTTGATTGAGTGGTCTTGCCTATTCCCCCAGAGCAGGGGAAGAGGGGGATTCCTCTTTTATTGCCGTGTTTTATTGTGGTCACTTCCGTCTTTTGGGAAGATATCGATCTTGCCTGTGAGTGGGTGAGGATTTTGATTGCCGGTCGTTAATTCTTGGCACGATTTGAATTTGACTGGCGCGACATAAAGGGAGCGGCACACCCTCGGGATGATTGTGTGTGCGTGGACTTTTGTTGGTTTCGAAGGATAAAGGCTTGAATTTGGGTCAAGTGGCAATGGTTTTTTTGGTTTTGAAATGGTTTCCGATGTGGGCGTGTGCTAAAAACAATGTGAGCGTACTTTTATTGAAGGCCAGGCATCACAATTAACGATCTGTTAAGTGTGTACACAAAATGCGGCGGTTTGTGACGAAATTTGTTTTAGAGACCGACCGGGCCGCAGTAGAAATTTGGGAGCATTTACGATCCCTTCCCGTTGATTAAGTTACGATAACTTTGATCTTACTAGGTTGTCCGCACAGATCTAGTGGCACATCTCTTGGTGCCTTCTTTGCGATTCTAGCGACATCTCTTAGTGACTTCAAAGAAGGTTCACGCCTTAGGTAATATCAAATGTCAGAAAACAAGCAGAAAGCTCCGCTATTTGAAGAAACAAAGCAAACTAGTGAAATTCAACAAGTGAGGTCTTCACTATTCAGCTTCATGCAAACATAAAAAGGGGTTTCTAAACTTAACTTCTCTTGTACAATTTAAGTGTATCAAGGCCCTATCGGAGAAGTTTTGCGATCTCAAAGTACTTAGGCGCCTTCAGGAGTTTGAACACATCGATATTGTGGTCGTAGGTAGGAACCTAGAGCCGCTTGGTGTCTTCATAGCGATTCTAGCGACATCTCTTATTGGCATCAGAGAAGGTTAATGTCCTGGGTACGATCAAATGTCAGAAAACAAGCATAAATTCAAGGTCAGCTGAAGAAATCCAGTCAAATTCAATAAGACAAGGACTCGTTATTTAGCTTTATACATTTCAAGCACGCACCCGAACTTCACTTCTCTTGGGCAAAACTGTACCTACGTCCAATGAGAGATGTTTGGATGATTTTCTAGATCAGGCGCCTTCAAGGACTTGAGTTATCTTGATCTTATTAGGCCGCAATGCGACTTCATGACAATTCTAGCGACATCTCTTAGTAACATCGTAGAGGGTTCGAGTCCTAGATTCCACTAACTGTCCCACAAAAGTAAAACCTCAAAGCCAAGGCCAATTAGAAAAACAAAATTGTAAAGTTCAACAGATCAAGGTTCCATTAAGAAGTCACTAATCAAATATGAGCCATCGCCCTCCTCACCGATCCAATCTATGATAATTGCCATAGTAAATCTGCTAATCCACGACCACGTCCCATGCAAACAACAACACATGGCTTCTATTAATAAATTTATGCTAAATCAATAAACTATCTCTGTTCGCCATTCAAGTGTCCCCGAGATTGGGTGCTAAACAACTTCAAAGATAAACAACATCACCTTAACCTTGTTCCGGTACGGTGACGACTGTTTCTTCAAATCCATCGCACTAAGCATGGCTTGAGAGGTCCGTTCGGAGTTCGATAGAAGAGAAAATATTTGCCCGACAGCAGCACTCCTTTGGTCGAAGCGGTCTCAAATCGTAAGTCAATCGACATAAACAGGTTACTCACCACCCCTCTGCACACTCACAGCCACTTCATCTATTGAACTGTTCGATAGATCTCCTCTCAGCCATTGCGCACTGCTGTTTCTCATGGCTTTTCCTGATTGTATTGGCCGCTTGTGTTGTTTGCCTTGCAATTAATCACTTGAGTCCGCTGTCTCTGGCGAGCGCGATTAGATACAGCGCACGAGTCCGGTAGCCTTTTAAATCTGCGATGATGCCTACCGAATTGGAATTTACATATTCACGTCTCGTCTCGTCTGCGAGAGATACATATGTGCGAAGTGATCTCATGTCTGATCGTTCTGGTCCAGTGAGTTATGAGAAAATGAGCGATGAGGGAAATTTTCCACAATTGTTATGGATTTTCCGCCGCGGCGAGAGGGGTGTAATTGCAGAAGAAGACGATGACCTAGTCACGATTTCTCATGGCGATGCTGGGAAGAGAAGCTGTGCGCTGGAGGTCTTCACGGCGATAGGTTACCGCTTGGGAGAGTTATGCCATGACAAATTACCTTCGAGCTAATTGACCCGTGGATGAATGCTTGTTTTGGATTAACAAACGTGACCATCACTCTGACAGCTTTCCAAAGAGAATTATAGGACTGCAGTCTTCGGAATTCCATGAGAGGTGAGTTTCATTATGGTGGCCGCGAGGCGAATTTGTTTCGATTTGTCAGCTGAAGTGTCAGACTTTCGAAATGAATCTTGTTTTTGAGTGCGAATCAAGGGAAAGCGATTGTTTGAAAGAAGGATGATTTACATTTGCTGAACACACTCGGTAGCCCGAGGAAAAAGATCCCAGATTAAGATGAATCGGAGCTGTGAACATACCCCAACTCAACTAAGGTCCACAGAACTCAGTTCCTCTTGTCAGGGGCTTCGAAATCGGAGCTTGTGAACATACCCCAACCCAACTATGTTCCATAGATCTCAGTTCCTCTTGTCAGGGGCTTCGAAATCGGAGCTTGTAAACATACCCCAACTCAACTAAGTTCCACAGAACTCTGTTCCTCTTGTCAGTGGCTTCGAAATCGGAGCTTGTGAACGTACCCCAACCCAACTAAGTTCCACAGAACTCAGTTTCTCTAGTCAGTGGCTTCGAAATCCAGCAAATACTTTATAGACAGATAAATTCCATAGTACGTTGACTCCTCTGATATAAGGTCTCGATAAGTTTCCCATTTTCAACCGGAAAACACCACGAGTGGTTGCTGTTGCAGCTCGCCCCAAGTGTACCAAAGAAGCAGAGACATGCAAACCAGTACCAGCAGTCCCAGTTAATGATAAATCACCCATTAAACGCCATCAGCCCACACTCTCTTGACGCAACGCAAAGAAAATCCCACAACATAATGTTCAGCGTTACATCTAGCGCCTAGCCCCCGCATAAAAACGCGCACCCTAGACGACTAGTCCAACTCACCGCCACCGTAAGCACTGTTCATTTCCTCCTGCCTATCAGATGAACCATAAAACGAAACGACTCTTGAGTAATCTGGCTTAACAGTCAACACACGACACACTTGCTGTCATAAACCTTACGGACATTGACATGAAATTGTTCTCCGATTCAAACTGCGAGAGTCAGTCGCGCAAGTTCATTTCCAGGCTAAATGACGGTGTTTTTCTTTTTTCGAGGAACCTTGCAAAAGCACTTATTGCACGAAAGTGTCTTTCGGGGTCACAAGGTCGCAGATTACTGACAGACAGTGTCTGTCACAATTTTCCAGAGAATTCTTTTTTGCACACAAATCAAACGTCACCTCTTTCGTAATGAGGTTCTTTGTTATTGCTTCTCATTCACCTTTGACTCAAGTGTTCTGTTGTGTAATGGATTCTCGTTCGTGTGTGTGTGTGTTCATACGTCAGCCTGATGTTAATTTGAATTAGTCAACAAACGAACATACCCCGTTTTTTTAATGTTTTCGTAGCTGACTAGGCAATTCTAGGGCACGCCCTTCCATCTCTAATGAGATTTCACAGATGAACAACAACGATGACAACTGTGCGGACAGGCAGTTGGGCAGAAGCGACATTTCAATCTCAGTCAAGCCCGATCGACCGGCTGGTCGCCGCCGGTAGATGGTGTGGGACAACCCACACTTTGTGACAACAACAGAAAATGTTGACATTTCCATTCGAAGAGAAGTCGATCAATAAAACTGCGATGTGTGGCGACTGCCTTTTTGGATGCATCTCCACACGGGCTGAGCTCCGTTCGTTACAGGGTGCATCCGCGTGGGGCACAAGTGGATTATTTCTACTTGACATGCAATGAAGTCATACATGACTGAGTGTCGCCGTAGTGACCCCTACAGACAATTTTCAATCGTTAAAGTCTCATTTTCAGTTGAGTTCGCATGGTTAGCATGTTAATGTGGGGGCGTCCGACACATTGGATGGGGATGGGGGTTCGTTTCGTTGCCAGTGAGTCACAACGGATATACGGGTGAGATGGTTGAATGTTTATGTTGTCAGGGGTTAGGCCTGACCCTCGCCAGACTTACATTGCAACCAGGCGAGAGATCCCCTTTCATATGTGAAGACAATGCTGCGTTCGTTGGGGGTGAGTGACGCGTCAAAAAGGGGTGATTTAATTTGCATTGCATGGGCCATGACTCTTGATTGGATGACGAGATTGCAAAAAAAGAACGTGCTTGCAACAACAGTCATCGGGAGGGAGTCACTAACAAAAGCTTGGGTTTTATAGAGGAATGTATAGACGTCGTCGTGGCGATGTTCACGGAGTCTCAAACGTCAACAACTTCGAATCTGAAATCTCGGCGATGTTCAAAAAGTCTCAAACGTCAACAACTTCAAAATTTGACAGTCAAACCAGGTAACCCCACACTTGTTGATCACAGATCGCGTCATTCAGATCGTTCTTGGCAAACATCTCAATTCGCCAGGAAACCGAGTGCACAGCACTGAAATCCGATCTGCTTAAGGAAATCAACAAGACGACCACCGCCCCGATGGCAAAAACGTGCTCGTGCACAACGCACCGCATTCGCATCACCTGCGCACCATACAACCGTTTCCAAATGGCGAACACGAATAGAAAATTAACTACAAACTCTGATCGACAGTCATTAAGCAAAACAAGACGACAACCCACCTATGCACCCATTCCATGACGGTAATTGCCTACGATTATGGCTGCAACCACATTTAACTGCAGCACTCGAAAGTCGTATCTCCCCCAACGCAAGCCGACACTTGAGCGCGGCTAGAGCAGCTCGTAGTATTTCACATCACCACGTATGGCCTCTGGTCGGGCAAAGCGCAGATCGATCGTCGTCGTCGTCAAAGACATCTCTCACGTACATTTCAGATCAAGTGCGACAGGCAACATCAATCGAAAGAATCCGATTCGTTTGGCGAGCCGTAAAAGGGTGAAGCCACTTGCGCCCGTTGCGCTGTTGCTGTTTTCAGTGATTCATCAAGCGATCCTCATATAGAACTTGAATTAAGCTTTTATTCACTTCGACCTCTCTCCCACTCAACGGCGGCAAGTGGCTTCGCTCTGACCTTGGACATTCCTACGAATGAACTCTTTTGTGCGGCAACCTTGCCCGCGGTCGGATCTAATAATTGCAAGTGTCCAACAAAACAGCACAAAGGTGATCGGTCTTGAGTTATTCATTAGCGTGGGCATCTATCGCATGAGATCAAAGTTGAGTTCGCTAATCTTGGGAGGTGGGGCGATAGTGCAATCTAATTGTGTATGCCGAGGCTTGTTTGCCTCTGATGGTGGCAGCTAGCTTGTAAACCAGCGGAATATGCAAATTGATATTGACAAAATGATTACGTGACAAGTGAATTCACGAGCTGTCGTCCGCCGAGAAGGCGCAGAGGAGATGCCTTGAGATTGCTTAATTTTCGAGTGTAAACACGGGAGAGATTTCGCAAGGCCTTCGGTACGTATCTCTTCTTGTTTACGAGTAATAATTGAGATTCAGGCATGGAAAGTGTACTAAAAATCACATGAAGTCTAGAGTTAGGCGGAGAAAACGCCTGCGCCGCAATGGGGTCTTGGCGGGTTGGTGAATCTTGTGAATTTCCGTGGGAATCTAGTTTAGAGGCAGTAAAAATTAGCTGTGCTCGAAATGCTCTAAAAATCGATTGTGAATGTTTGACTTGAATAGTAAAATGGTAGGAGGGGGAAATGCTCGGTGTACAGGGTGACGAGATGAGAGTGTGTGAAAGAAATGGGCATTGGACGAGGAGAAGACATTTTGGCCGAAGGCCTGATCTGCGGCCAACATTTTAGCACTTGTTTAGCGAACTCAAGGCGTAAGCTACCAACCTCTCTCTCTGCAGGGATGTAGGCCCATATCTAAACCGGGTTGACTCTCTGGCGATGCCTAGTTCATCTAATGGTCGCCAAATCGACATTTTAGAACTTTCTTCGGTTCTGGTCTCTATGGCGGCAAGGTTTTCTTTATTTTGCCGCAATCTGTGGGCTTGATTGTTGGCTTTAGATCCACTTGCTCACGGTCAAACTTTTCCAAGCGAAGCATTGCCTGCACATTGAAGCTATTGTGACGATCGACCTCACGACGAATTTTGAAGTCCGGCCTTCATCGGTTCTGGCTTCTACGCTCAAACTTTTTCAAGCTGCGACGCATTGCCTGCGCACTGAAGCCAGTGTTACGATCGACCTCATGACGAGAGAGAGAGAGAGAGAGAGAGAGAGGGAGAGAAATAGAGAGAGAGAGGGGGAGAGGGAGAGAAATAGAGAGAGAGAGAGAGAGAGAGAGAGAGAGAGAGAGGGAGAGAAATAGAGAGATAGAGAGAGGGGGAGAGAATATGTTTAAGGCGCTCAGAGATCGAAGGCACATGGTCTCTCAGTCCAAGAAAGAATGCAAAGAGCGAAACCTAGGGTGGACACCTTCGATATGGCGAATGTGGACTGTTAAGTGAGGTCATCATACATGGCAGGCATATTCGAGACTGGGTCCGACTAGGGATTCGATATATTTTTTTGACCAGCGTTTGCCAAAGCCAAGCGCGGATTTAACTCTACTTATAATATTGTTCATATGCGAACGAAAGTTGAGCTGACGATCACAGAAAACACATAAGTCGAGTAAAGATGAGCCTACAGGGACTGGTTCATTTCCGAGAAGATTGGAACGAATACGATTGCGTTGTTAGTTTGTAAAGTTCAAGATAAAGGAACTCCGCGACAGGTGATGGTATAAAGATGTTCAAAGGAACTCCACAACGTCCCTTTGAAGTCACTGTTAGAAATTGACCGCAAAGAGCAATCCAATTATCCAGTAATCGAAATAAATCAAAAATCTATAAGTGGGGTCCCGCAGGCTTCCATGCTGTCGCCACTTCTACTCAGCAAAACCCATTTGCCCCGAAAATGGACCACTCTCCAGATTTATTGCCTACTCCGTCAAAATATTTTCTTTCTCTCGAACAAAACCAAACTCAGAGTCCATTACCTTCTGCGCCAGTCGAACCAAGAACTCCACTTCGCGAGAGAACATTAGTCATCGCCACTACAACTGAATCAAATTGAATTCCATGTCTCTCCCCCCCCCCCCCTTTCCCCCCTGACCAAATGATCTGCCCGGAATGACCGATAAATCACGTCTAAACAACTCAAATTTACCCACCAGGCCGGGCCCACGTAGATGCAGGCCGTTTCACATTTGCCGCCCACCCATTTCGGTGGTTCGAAAATGATCATGAGTTTTTTTCCCACATGCTCCCTCCCCCTCCCCCCACATTGACACATGCACACTTCGTGGAATGGTGGCCATACACTGCCCGCCCTGCAACGTGTCTAATTTGAATTTGAATCCATGCATCTAAGCCCTTTCGTTTTATTTTCGCCGCTTGGATGAACTCATTTTTATTTTTCAATATTTTATCACAATGTGCGCCGCGGCGCGCGCACACACACACACACGCTGTTGCGTCATGTGTTCGAGTTGCGTCGCGATTGCGTTTGCGTCAGACTGAGATATGATTTCTTGGAATTCTGCTTTCGGGTTTTGTTTTCAGTTCACTTACAAAATGCATGCACACGCAATTGATAGATTTAAAAATAATTATGAACTTTATAGTCTCGCATGAGAAGTGACCGTTCAAGTAATGTTTCAATCGGAACACGGCGGCTTACACAAGTCTGCGGTCGTTTCGCATGCAAGCATGCAGAATGTGAACGAAAGACAAACACAGGCGCCTCTTGAACACTTGTAGATCCTGTTTAGATGGCCGGCCATTGGATCTGAAGTGCTGTCCTTCATTGACAAAACAACACAGTCTGCTCTGCCGTGTGACATTTGAAAAGGTGTACTTATTAGTATGCACAGCGGCCCGGGTGTTCGATGGGTGTTAGATAAACTCCACGAGTTGGAATTCATTATAAATTTGTGATCTAAGCGATCGCGACGAACGTGTTTATGCAAAAATTGATGTTTTACGATGTCGCTTGGGGCAGACTAAGTGGCGGGATTGTAATCTCGCCGCTTGACTAATTAATTTGTAAGAAGAAGAATCGCAAACACATTTGAGTGCGGCTTGAAGTTCGACCCTTGTATTTTGGGATACATTTTTGAAACTGTAAATTATATGAGGTCATTAATCCCGATTAAGAGGGCTTTTGTCCGAACGTTTAGGCCAGGGTTTCGAAGGAATTGTATGCTAATCGATTGTGGATGTCACGGCGGATTATGCTGATCAATGAGAGGTTATTTGATCCGCGAGCACTGTTCAGGCGGGAGATCAGCGCGAGACCTTTTAAGATCGTATCTGCGCTATGTTTTATTATGAAAGTCGAAGTCAAGGTTAAGTTGATTAAAGCGAATAGTTAAGACGTCTCAGGTCAAGACTTTTTGTGTGTTGATGGCTTCGAGAGTTGATCGCGACTTGTGTGTCAAGATAAATGCGAAGATCAGTGATCCATTACCGTGTACAACTTATTTGATGATCAGGAACTGAGGTCTGGTATTTGCGGTCATCTCGCTGATTCTAGAAGGAACCTGGCTGCAGGAACCAGGTCTGGCAGAAAAGCTGGACAAGTTAGTTCCTAGGACTGGCCAAAGAACTGATCACAACTCTCGGCCTTGCAGAAAAGCTGGACAAGTTAGTTCCTAGGACTGGCCAAAGAACTGATCACTACTCGCTCGAGCAGACGTGCATGCACAAGGAAATGAGCCCAAAGAGTGAAGTCAGGTGGAGCTCGTCCCAGGCCACTCGCAAATCTAAGAATCTTGTCGACAGGAGGACACCCAGAATAAACCCAGATCTGACTAGACGTCTATTTCAGCGAAGTGAGTCCGAGTTTAAGGCAAGTCCAGGGTTAAAAAAAAATCCAGGTCCTACTCGTGGAGTGTGTTCCGAAAGAAAACAGAATTGAAATCCGCCTTCCTTTTGGCAGATGCCTCAAGCAATAGTGCTTCTAGACAAGCCAAGTGACCCCAGGCCATTAACAGAAATCCTAATTAACGACTCTCAAACCAGACAAACATCCAACGAACAAAGAAACCACGACATTCCTCCAAATTATCCCACAAACCAACGCAACTTCAAGGTTCACCGACACAGCGTCGTCTTCGAATGAACTCAACGGATTAAGGGATAGCGTCTCCCAATCAATTTCCCTTTCCTTCCTCGCTCACGCAGTCTCTCACGAGCATCCGAACGTCAGACTTTTGCTTTCTTTACGCGACTCCCACTCAAGTGGAGTCAACGAAATTCCATTCTTTCTTCGTCACGTCATCCGGTGGAGAAAAAACACACATTTTAGGACACACACGCATACGAGCATTTATAAAAAAGGAAATCCGAAATGTGAAATCCTTACAAATGACTCCACAGTCTGCCGGATTGTCTCAACGGCGACGGCGGCTACTTTTTCGGGCAAACAACAGCGACTCCAATTGAAGACGTATGGCCATCGTTGTTAATAAATCGATTCCCTCATCGTGCCAGAGATGGTCAATCGGGCTTCGTAAAGCACTTCAATGCCATCCACAGATTCTCAGTCGGAGTCATCTCGGACATGACCAAATTCGAACAATCTTGGGTGTGTCTTTGTGACTGATTCACTCGGTGAACTGCTGCGTCAATCGTGACGCCGTTACTGTCAGACTGACACTTCAACGGGCGAAGATGAGGTTAAGGTGTGAAAAGTTGGCCAAATAAATTTGATATTCCACGGAGAACGTGGCGGTGTAATGCCTCGCGTCGAACGGGCGGCCGGCATTGTAGGTGTGGTCTGCGTCTTAGCAGGTGTATGATAATTCGCACATTTGTCGCCGTCAAGGCTAATTGGTCGCCAGCAATTCAAATGAAAACAAACATCGAAGAGGAGAGATGCATAATTTATGATGTGCGGCCAGAACAGATTTGAATCTGCTTGCGCTGGTTGCCAAATTCTGTTTTTAGGTCGAGGGACTGATGTGAAGGTTAATGTTAGATTTTCTGTGCTGATAGAATGTGTTTGAAGTGAACTAGATAAGGGAGGTGGGAAAGGCACGGTGAAACAGAGCACTCGCTTGGAATAAACAAGTGTGGGGGTCAGACTGTAGCCTTGTGGGACACCATGTAGATCAGTGAAATGCGGTGGAAAAGGAAGAAGAACATGGTTGCATGACGAATCGAGGTTAGAGAGGAACTGTGGATACGTTTAGAGAGTCGTCGTGACGAAGAGCAGTCGTTCTGTTGGCTCCGGAGAGGGCTGTGTACAAGGTCAAGGTCTAGGGGAGCCATTTTCCTACTGTGCCGTCTGAGAAAAACATATCCATCATTAAGGATTGGACAATGCGATAAGATAGAGGGAACCCGCATGAAACTTAGCTAATCCTCTTCTCTAGGAAATACAAGATTCCTAGCCTTACCGTCCCTTACCGTCCCTGCCTTAAATTCGAATGACAGAGCAGAACTCGTGGGACTAATCATGAACGCCAAATTGATCTGGAAACGCAAGATCTAAGAGCGTGTCAGAGAAGCAATGGGATGCAAAAGAGGAGATTTGCATGGGCCAGTAGTCGAACTTGTTGGTCTGAAAATGCAAACCAGTCGATCGGGGGGCAATAGGTGGCCTGCTGATGTATGAGCGGCTCATCGAGAACTGCCTCCACCGCAGCTTTGAACAGGCCCCCTAATCTTCTGCCTGTAGACTCAATCGACGGACAAATAGGGACCAGCACGGCGATTAGATTGCTCTGTGAAAAGAACTCCGTCCTGGACACTTCAGTGAAATCGCCCATAGGTGGACAGCGAGTAAGACTAG
The DNA here is from genome assembly GCA_964034865.1 of Eristalis intricaria. Classification (NCBI taxonomy): domain Eukaryota; kingdom Metazoa; phylum Arthropoda; class Insecta; order Diptera; family Syrphidae; genus Eristalis; species Eristalis intricaria. Next base: position 6,690,842 of record OZ035877.1, on the reverse strand, counting down.
TGAGTCGTCTGTCAAAGAGAATGTATGAAACTTCAATTCCTGATCCACAGTCGTGCGAAATTGTCCGCTTAATGGGACTGTCCGCCAACGAGAGTTGTCCGTTACAGGAGCTTTTTGGACACACCGATGAGAGAGACCTAAGCCCCTCTTCGAGAAGAACATCTCGCTCAGCATCTCCTCCTGATCATAATGAAAGTCCGACCAACAGACGCTTCGACTAGAGCCGCGTGGTAACACCACGGGTCTGCTCTGGTCTAAGTGGTGTGACTAACGCTTCGACTAGATCTGCGTGGTAACACCACGGGTCAGCTCTGGCCTAAGTGGTGTGACTGCTGCTTGCCTAAGAAGAGTCGTTGAAGTGAGACGACGAAAGCCCCCCAGTGGTCTGATTCTATATACCCTGAAATTGGTAAATAGGTCTTAAGGATAGAGTCAGGTTCCTGGTGTCATGCTAAGGGTAGCTTACAAAGGAGAAGGAAAGGGGGCACGAGTCGTACCACTCCTATGAACCGCCCAATTGCTAAAGAAGGTGTCTGAAATTTGTTGCCAGGTGTCCATTCTTGTGAATGAATCCATTGAAGAAAGCCGCAGCGGCCACTAGAACGTAGGAAAAAGTGTCGGGAACATGACTTATTTGACCTTGAAGTCGCCCATATATCGGAACTGTCTGCCGTCGGGCCTTCCTTCTGCACATCGATAGAGGGTCCAAGGACTTAACTTTTGCATGCCTAAACACTGCAGCTGCGCACATTTGTAGAGGACACAATCACGCATCTTCCCATGGCTAAATTCTGCCCAACAGGAGCAGAAAAGGTAACCTGAGGCACATCAGTTTAAAAATCGCCACTATCTCGATGCGTTTTTCAGCGATGTCGCATCCTTTGAGTCAGTTATTTCATGCAGAATGAAAAAACGCATCTTATCAATCCGCTACGCCCAATAGAACGTTTAAAAAAGTGCTGGAAAAGGTGAGTTTGAGAGAGCCTCTTCGTTCTTGTTCTGTGAAACAGGACCAGTCAGTCTAAAGGACTTTCAAAAACTGTTCCCTTTTCCGGTTAGAGTATTTGCTAGTGTCAAAGTGGAGGACGAAAAGCTCTTGAATTGGTCGAAACTTTGACTGAGCGTGGAGAGGTTGGAGTTTGCGCTGCAAGGACATTCTGCCCAGTTTCTGAGGAAGAGGGGAAAGTCCTTCAAAGCGGGTGCAAGCTTTGGGTTGCGATATTTGCTGCTGGAAGAAGTAAACTTTGGCAGTGTTGGAATTTAAAAGTGAGCTCAAGTTGAACCAAGAAAATGTTGCAGTTGAGGGGGATTTCATGGTCCTTGTGGGCGAAAGAAGCTTTTTTGATGCAAAACAAAGCATGTGTAACTAATTCCTAATGTCAATCAGGTTTTCGAATTCACTAAAAAATCCACATCACTCTGCCTTGATGACGCCATAATCAGTGTGTGACAGAACAAAAAAAAAATGAACCCATAAAAATGTAAAAGAACTCGTCTGCAAATCCAGTTAACAACAATTAATGTGAAGGACTTACGCACTTGTAGTCCATTCCTCCGCCTCTTGTCACCAGTGGCTCACGCTCTTAAGCGCTGAGTTTAATTTAAAAACAAAATTAACTGACACTCAATGTGTTAATTGTCAATTAAAGCGATACGATGCTTCTGGTGTGGCCTGCTGCTCTGCTTCCATGGGGTTTTTGGTTTAAACGAAACTTGCCGTGGAAGCATCTGGATTTTAATTACAGCAATTCCATCCAGCCCTCCACCTCATTGTGCCTAGCGTACATCCGTCGGTGTTTAATGTCCACTGCTGTCAATTTGCGTGGGCCTCAATGATGGGCTTAAGCACGAGCTAATTTATCCCCTGAATGGGGCGAAAAACAAGCGGAATTGCGTTCAAAATAGTGCACGGACTCCTAGGCCAACAAGCACTTTGCGCGCGTTCTACCTTCGCGTCAATTAGACACCGGAACATCACGACAAATCGTGCATGAAATTGAAGCACAGTGTCTGAGACAAAAAAAAAAAAGAAGGAAACGATAGCAAACGGGTGCTAATTATCTGGCTTAGAACTTGTTCCCGCTTCAAGTAAGAAGATTTCGACTGTGGCCCGCATTCACACACCCATTTAAGAGGCGGACGGTGGGCAGCACAGCAGCGCACTGTCGCTGGGCAGCCGAGAAGACAATGACTTTGAAATGGGTGGAAGCTATTCCTATCGGATTAATTGAATTCGTCGTTCTCTTTTTCCGCCTTTTTTTCCCCCGGTTTAGATAGATTTTATTGCCGTCCCCTCGTGGGGTGCTGTTGGATTTGACAGCGTCTCGTTAGCTACCGAGTGTGAAGTTGTTTTCGTTTTGATTTCATTCTCCGGCGATAAATGGTGTTTTGACAGAGACGGCCGCCAATTGAGTTTGCTTTGATTTGCTGTGCTCTGGCACGTAAGAGGATTATGCAAACGGGGATTGAACAGGATCAAGCGGGAGGGGGCCGTTGGTCGTCGGCCATTGACTTGAGAGGTTATTGGGATTTTTTTTTTGTGATTTTTTTCAAGGGGATAGAGGCTTGGAATTGGCTATGAAGGTGGATTTTTTGTAAAGAAGTAAAGTGTTATAAAATTAAAGACACTCTGTAGTTTTCCACTTTCACAGCAAATTGCGCCCAATTCAATGTGAAAATGGAGCAAGTTTGTTCACGTTGTGATGGAGTTAAAGCGACTTTCAGACGAGTGGCCAATCATCATCGTTAAGTCCAACCAACTAATGGAGCTTCGACTTGGCGTGCGACACTAGAGACAGCTAGCCAGAGACCGTGCTAGCTGGAGAGGCTTGTTGGTTGAGGCCCCGGTCCACCCCGGACTGTAGCGCCAAAAAAGAAGAAGTTAAATCCATATGTGGAAATCACCTCACACATAAAAACCTTAATTAAAGCTTGTGGGGCTACCATTAAGAGACCCCTTGAACTTTCGAAGTGTAGAAGGGTCAAGCTCTGCTCTGGACATGGTAAATGAGCGGCCATTGAAGGTTGAGGAGTGGTTTGGTGCCAAGAGGGAGTCTGTAGGTTTAACTACGGGATTCTATTACAAACTGCATGCCACATATGCCTATTCCGCCATCAACTACAATACAGTGATCAAGAACTTAACTTCTTGCGTGAGGCGCCTGCTGCAATGCCGCCTAGTGTAATTGTCATTAACTCGACAGCATAAAAGGATGAACTTGAAATTGAAGCCGTTTCTGGAGGCTCTTCTTTGACAAGGATCCTACATCAGTATCTGTTACCTCACCAGCACTCAATAACTACCGTGTGACCAGAGCGAAGGCGGATCAGAGGCTGAGGAAGTGCTGTGCTGTGTAGTCGTCTTCTCCACAGAGCGAAGGCGGATCAGAGGCTGAGGAAGTGCTCTGCTGTGTAGGCGTCTTTTCCACAGGTGTCGCAGACCGTTTCGTCGCTTAGGAAAATCACACTTAGGTGTTTGGCGAAGGTGTAGTGAGTAGTTGTCGGGATTCTGAAGAATGATGCCACATCAATTTACACTCTCGAGAGGCCGAACTATCTATGGAAGCCCTAAGCGGATGCAGGTAGTCTCAATGCAGATTCAGCCTAAAAGTGTTTCCTCTGATACTTGTCTAGCGATTTAATTTCCCGTGATCCCGTGTTGGCCCGTTTTAACTGCCTTTGCAAATTCATAGAAGACTTGCATTCCTGAACTATCCCGGAAGTGGTTATAGATTTGAACAAGGCCTTTAGTACAGATTGGTTGTCAGTATAGACGCACGCGCCCCTTCCACTTCTTCTTCGCAGTATAGTTTATGGCCATTAGGATCGCAAAGGGGGGTTCGGCTTTGAAAACCGATGCATATTTCCCTAATGAGGCGTTCATTCTCTGTTGTTGGCTCGGTAAAGATTCGACAAGGGTTCTTTCCTGGGTCAGATTCTGGCGAGGGGCAGTCCTGAGCGCAGGGAAAGTTGACTTTGTAAGTACGTTGCAGATGGAGTACTGATGACCGTCCATCAGACGGCCAAATTTTGACCGGTAGACCTGCGCAAGTAAAGTTGGCTTCCGAATCCTTGGTAGTAGCTCGCGTATCGGCGATGACTTTTGACTATTCGGTCGCGTTTCATGAAATAAAGTACTCAGACACTCAAGTTTGCGGATAGTAAAGTCGATGCGAGTCGCCGTGGCGGAGTGGGTTAGTGTTTCGGCCAGTTTCGAATCCCCAATCTACCAACTTTCAAATTCACCGCTTCCACCTCTTTCGAGTCACCGACAATGTTCGAAGAGTATTCCTGTCTAGAAAAAGCTTCTCAACGTTGCCGTTCGGAGTCGGCATAAAGTTGTAGATCCCTGCCACTCGTGGAAGAACAATAGCATGCACAACACGAGTGGTTGCTGAGAAGCTATGCCCAGGTCCACCTCGGACTGGCGCGCCACCAATGTTCAATTATATTATTATATTTATTTATTTATTTAATTATTGGATATCTACAATACAGAGTAGTAGAGAATAGAGTAGCTTTTGCAGCCAGAGCATATAATTATATATTAAAGCCGATGATGTTGCTCAAAGCATGCTGATTTTCGTTATACCGCTGAATAATTTGAAGAAGTTAGTGTGGCTTGAGCCCTTGCATGATGATTTGTCAATGAGTTAAAACACGCCTATTGAAAAGAACAAGTCTCCATGTCTCCATGAGGCCAGACAATCTGCCTTGATTCAACCTTTCAGCAGATGACTTAACAGATTCATTTCGATTCACAATCAAATTGTCATCGAGATAAATGAATCCACTCAACTGCTGATCCATAGCGCCCGCCTCAGATGGATTGAATCTTGTAACTCAATTTTTGTAAATCACGTCTGTCGTCTATTATCGATGCAATTATGTTTCCCATAAGCGAATTCCAAGCCAATTTAAAGCCTCTCCAGCAGGCCCTGGTGATGGGCGGCCATTCAATGTCCCCGCGGCAGCGCGTATTTCAATATTTGCAAAACTCGTTTAAAAACATTTCTCTGCCACGTATGAAATTAAATAAAGAAAACAAAAAAACGAATTCGAATTGAAATGCAATCGAGTGTGGAATTTTTCCAAAACGATGAACGTGTGCTGGTCGACGGTGATGATGGATGCTTTAAATTACACTGTAGCGGCGGCAATTATTGATAATTGCATGTCACGGGACGAAACATTCCTGCGCCTTTTGTGTATTGTTAATCGAAGAAGACTCGCGAGAGAAAGGTTTCCGGCATTACGCTTATGGATGCAGATCCGGTTGTGCTTGCTTTGGCCTATGTAGCGTAAATTACTTCCGTGCGGGCGTTCACAGTTAATGTGTCCATTTTCTCATTGCCTTCGTTGGCACGCTCTGTCGCGTGTTTTATCATCTTTATACCGAGATGAGTTCTCAGCCACCATCACCACCAACGCCACCGCCACCCAACCATCGCCGTTAGCTGAATCGTCCCGCAGTACTTTCACAACGAGGCAATTAAAAAATCCTTTTCGATGCACGAGATGGTTTTTATTGTTTTTTCTTTTTTTTGTTTTCGCGCTCATTTATTAATCCTTGGACGACGCATAAGTTGCCGGTTTGGTCGGTGTGGTGCTCTGCATTTAATATCGTTCTTGCATCAGCATCATCAGGGCCATACACACTCTCTCTCTCTCTCCGCGCTCTCATTTTGGCCGCTTCAACAACTCCTTCTCCTGCTGCTGATCAGAACGACGACAACAACGATGATGATGATGCTGCTGCCGCTGTTGATGTTGTTGTTCGCGTGCTTTAATGTTTCATTTAACGGGTTGACTACCGCCAGGACGACACCGCCACCCCTTCCTCCCCCAGGCTCTGTTCACTGTTCCGATGTTCTATATATAATTTTTTTCCTGCTGTACTCAATGGTGAGAGAGAGAGCGGAGCACCATGCGGGGGGTATGTTCACGAATTCTTCTGTCGCAGGATGCGTTTTTATTTTCCGCTTTGCAGTTATTGTTTGCATTTTTGCGAGCGCGGAAAATTTATAGATTTTCCGTTAAAAGAATGCACAACAAACAAAATATGACTGTGCGCGGATGTTTGTAATTGCGATTAACGGTTTTTAATTTTCTGCGTACGTAGAAAACAAGGGAGAAAATACAGAATTTATCCTCGCCCCATCGCGTTGACTCGACTAGGCCAGTCTACTTTGGTTTAAATCGGAACACACCCAGAGAGAGAGAGAGAGAGGTACGAGCGGATGTGTGTTTTGCTTATTTAATATTTAAAGGACAAGCATTCGGCACGGTTAATGGGGATTTTTTTTCGCTGCCGTTGTTGAGTGGGCAATTTATGGAGTCGACTGGAGTTGTGAGAAAGTTCAGAGATTTAAAGTGGACTCGGGATTTAATTGCGATTAAGTGAGGGGACGTTTTTTTGCTGAACAACAAATTCGACTGTGACATGTTAAAGATAAAGGTTGGAGATTTATTCCAATTATTGTCAAAGTTACCAAATGGAATCCTGCTGTGAAAACCTCGCCTATGCCCTTAGTCGTGTCACATGTCACTGTGACAAATTTGTACTGCCTTAGTCACTTAAATGTCACATAAAGTGACATATTTAGTTAGTTTTTCTCGTCGTGTCACATGCCACAGTGATAAAAGTCACATAAAGTGAGTAAGGCGCTGAAAATTTGTCACAGTGACATGTGATACGACCAAGAGAATACTGTCTTAGTCACTTTATGTGAAATTTAAGTGACTAAGACAGTACAAATTCATCACAGTGACAAGTAACACGGGGAGAATAACTAACTAAATATGTCACTTTATTGGACATTTAAGTGACTAAGACAGTACAAATTTGTCGCAGTGACATTACACGGCTAACCGAATAAGGGAGATTGAACTCAAATTTGTCTCAGCGAAGGCTGACACTACTAAGTGAATATTCAGTAAAGTTTAGCATTTCAAGACGGATCGTTGTTGTTTTCTTTTCCTTTAGTTCTTTCCTGGTCACCCTGTCCAATAAATAAGAAAGAGGCGGTAAAAATGTGTGCCAGTGACATGTGACACGACCAAGAGAATAGGGGAGATTGAACTCAAGTACATATCTCTCGACGACGTCTTCAACGACTAAGAGAATAGGGGTGAATATTCAGTAAAGTTTGACATTTCATGACGGATTGTTATTGTCTTCTTTTCCTTTAGTTCTTTCCTCGTCACCCTGTACAATAAATAAGAATTCTTGATCGCGAAATCTCTTGTGTTCTTGACCTAAGATTCAGAGGTGACAAGAGGATCCGTCACTGTGCACGTTGGAATCCGAACTCACCTCGATCGCCCTAAAGAACGCAAAGACGCGCAAGTTAAAAATTTGTTGATCACAGACACCTGGCAGTCCACGCACCAAACAGAAGGAGCTCTTAACTCAACCCAGACACAACAACGCCATTAGCATAAATTACACAACACACTCAGGTGACAGGGCTACAAAACCCCCATTTTAATCGGAAGTGAAACATCTGTCAGTTGGCACTTCCCCTTTCTCACACTCAACCGCACACCGACTGTCCGTCTCACAGTCTCTCAGTCACAAGCGCCTCGCTTCGCTGATGTTCCTACACACCTTCTTCTCTTTCGCTGTTACACGATCGTTCTGCGAACGTCATTCTGCAAGTGAGAACAAAGAACAGAAACCCACAGCAATTACGTAAACGCCATGTGACTGACGCCGCTGCACGCGGTGACTAAACGTGTCTCTGACCCACTGACAAGAAAACTTTGTGCGTACTCACCGAGCATACAGTGTGAAATGGATCCGTTTTCACTTGAAAAATCAAAAAACGAACAAAAGAACAAGTCGTCAAAACATGGACCGATTAGGGATCTTACATCAAAATGAAAGTTGACACAGCATGACCGGCTAAAGCGATGTCGACAATCGCTGCAACATCGACCAGTACACGACTCCGAACGACGAAAGTGTATCCCGGAGCAAGGAGATCGTGAAACTGGGGCGGGGTTTATGTAAACAAAGCGCTAATTCTCATTTTTGTATTTATTTTGTTTGCAACAACGTGCCATGGCGAAGATTGCAAATGGAGCTGACGTGTGGTTGCACCTTAAACAGTCAAACCGGCGACACTCGCTCGATATTTTGATTGATTTATGCGTTTGTTCGATTACGTTGCGCCGCTGTGTATGCGCGATGAACGTACGATTTGGTTTGAATGGATTTTGTTTTCTCTCTGTAAGCCGGACATTAATAGATCATCGCTGAGTGACATGTTCGCAGGCAATAGATTCTCGGATGGGTGACAGGCGAGTGACGTTGGCTACCTTGTAGGGGGAATATTTCACTTTTGAAGACGGTTTGACTGGTTACGCAGAAGAACGCTAAGACATTCTTTTCTAAGAAGACGCTAGGAGACATTGTTTGTATTGGCTTACTCACGGATTTACCGACGTAGCCAAATATGTTAGGCCTTTTGATAATTTCGAAAACATTAAACGGCTCTCGCTTGCAAGCAGGGGCGAATGGATAGCTGACATCGTAAGAAACATAAAGGCTCTTATGGTTAAAAAACGGGGGACGGAATTGGGGGTTCATTCCAAACTCACCAGTGTTGAGTGGTATTGCCCGAGGAATAAAAATGATCCCTTTTCTCAATTGACTCAACGATCAACATAAACTACCCTCTTGAGTGAAAGAGAGGGTGGTCAGCGATCGGGTGAATCAGAGAGGACATGCATGGGCAATCATCTTTGGGTCGCGAAAGGGTACAGTCGTTGGTTTACTCTTGGTAGCTATATTTCTACCCTAAAGCAGGAATGTCAATATCTCTTAGACAACCAAATCATTGCAGTGTCTTCCAAGTGGAAGTAGCATCTATACCCGATTGTCAACAGTCGAGCGACCATAAAGGCTCTGGCGAAACCGTCCATGGACTGCGGGACGAGCAAACATTGCAGAATACCTTTAAAGGACATATCGGCCAGTACCTCTAAAGGATGAGGCAGCCTTACAGAACGTTGGATACCTGAGCATTGTCGCCAGCACCACTAATCTAGTCAGAAATTATAGGGTCTGCCTATCACTGGCAGCCAAGCAGGTCCCCCTCTTAAAACAGTCGAAAGCTCATTACCAGCAGATGCCATCACAAAGTCTAACACAAAGTCTTCTTCTTTATTTGGCGCTACAATCTGGGGTGGACCTGGGCATCAACCAACCAGCACGGTCTCTGCCTAGCTATCTCCAGTGTCGTACACTAAGTTGGTTGAGTCGCATTCTAATACCAGTCCTTACCGGCCACAATATGTATTGAACATACCGCATCACTTTTGCTGAAGTTACAGAGTCGAGGAAGAGATAAAGACTGGCCTGTTATTCTGCAATAGTAAAGAAAAGAGGATGGGACAGCTCTTCTTTGTGGAGCTGATTGATTATTTTGAATTGAAAGACCTCCTGGATCTGGTTGGTCTTAGGAACAAAAGAAGATCCCACGGTAGTAAAACATCGCCTAACAGGGGCACAATGTATCTGAGTGAGCGACGGCCGCAAGGTTGCCAGGGTTTCCATATAGTTCCCAACTACCCCTTGAATTCATGGTAAAGAGGATCCATTAAATTAGTTAACTAGATTTGCAACGGAATTCCTTGCTTTCTTCTTCGAATCTCTTATGTTTCGCTTTGTGCCATTGCCGCCCTTGATCTTATTTAGGACCTCTGCCAGTCTACATATTCTGGAGACCGCGTCACCCTTGAATTCTTTGCGAGGGCACTTATAATTGGTTGTGCGGCGACCCTCAAAGAGGGTGGATTTGCTAGTGCACTTGGACTGCCAGTGGGTTGGCAGCCTTTTTGTATACTTAAAAACTGTTCTACGAGTGGATATTCTTACGACAGGCATGCATACCTCGGGTAGATTCTAGCCTCAACCAGGGCCTAAGATATGAAGTTTTGTGGAAGACGGAACGTAGTTGTGCAGTGAAAGCTCCCATAGCCGTACAGAGACGATCGCAGCACTTTTGTCCGACTAAGGCCGTTCATGGGAATCAGAAATGAAGTATTACATAGATAGCCGACTTAGGGGGCAATTAGCTGGCCCCCTAGTCCACCGACGAATTTGAGTCCATTTTTGACAGATATTCATGAATTTTTGACAGTTATTTACGAAATAACGTAAATGGCGTCCTCTGATTGGTCAAATTGGTTATGAACACGTTATAAAAAAGAGTTGTCAAAAATCTGAAGAGAGGTAGAAGTCAGGGCATCTCTGTAATACTTCATTTCTGACGGGAATGTATGGAATTCAAGATCAATTCAAGCTCCACGGTCGTGAGAAATTGTCCGCTCAAGGGGATTGTCCGCCTAAGAGTAATAAGAGCTTTCACTGTATGTGACACATCAGAGAGAGAGAGAGAGACAGACTCTCCTCAGAAATGTGCATCGTTCTTCACCCTTGAATGACATCAAGATTTCTACCGTCAAAACAAAAAAAAAAAACAAACCAAAAATTAAACAAATTCAAGAAAAAGATAAAAAAAAAAAGCAAAAAAGTTGACTTGGAGATGCCGGGGATCGAACCCGGGGCCTTTCACATGCAAAGCGAACGCTCTACCACTGAGCTACATCCCCCATGTCTCCCATCGAGTCCAATTAGGAACGTGGTGCTCCACCAGAGTTCCACCCACCACCCCTTTCAAAAAGTAAGAGCACACTCAGTCTTAAATTGTGTATTTTCTCGCGACGCATTTGCCACAATTCATGTCATGCTACGTTTCTTGGGCTTCTGGAAAATTCCTCGACGTCGAGTAGTCTTGACAACGCCTGTATAAGCCGAAGACGGCACCGACACCTCAGGGACTGAGCTAGTAACAATCTGCACAGGCTCCTCCTTCTCGGCTACAAAGTCGATTTCCAAATCAGGTTTCCTTGGTTCGCACTTGAAGGACTCGCGGTTGAGTTCAAAGTCGGCGTCTTGCATCTCGATGATTTTGTTGATTTTACTCATCAGCTTCAAGTTCACCGCCAGATAGTCGTACGTGTCGACGAATGTCTTCCTCTGGAGGACTTCCTGGCGAAGGGTGTGTTCTCGCCGGCGGTAGTACCGATGGATGATGTATGCCAGCCCTCCGACGGTCATGATGACTGCGTAGACGCCCTGGGAGATGTCCACAAAAATGGGTTCACTGCAACGTATCGTCTTGAAGAGGAGCGATATGAGATTCTTGTAGTCGCCGCACCAGATGATCGGGAAGAGGAGAACGACGACTACGTGGAGGATGTCCACAACGCGCTGGGATGCAAGTACGGGGTCCTTCATTTTTCCCTTGGAAAAATTGAAACAAAATAAATGTGTGATGTCAAGTGACGCACAGCCAACTGGGACTGAAAATGAATTCGAAAGGGAGTATACTCCGGGTGTTTGAAGGCCGAACTTTAGGGCGTGATTTTCGTTGGGGGATGTAGCTCAGTGGTAGAGCGTTCGCTTTGCATGTGAAAGGCCCCGGGTTCGATCCCCGGCATCTCCAAATTACTTTTTTCTTTTTTGTAGGAACCACTGTAGTAAACTTGTCGACTTCCAGGAATAGCATCAAAACGACGCAGTTTCCTAGCGACAACACGAGATTTCCTGTGATTTGAGAGGGGTGTCTGGGGCCTCTCCTCTCAGAAGACCTAACTTCAAGTGTATTCAATCATTTTCATAGCCACAACTTTCATACACTCCATCCAGTCGAATAAAATAAAAAAAAAATGAAAAAAAAGTAGGCCGCCCGAGCAGGGACTTGAACCCTGGACCGTTGGATTAAAAGTCCAACGCTCTACCGACTGAGCTACCCGGGCACATGTCGACTCAATTCCAAACCACCTCCAGTTCCTACACACCTCGTGACAAAGTGACTCATTAGCCACTCCACTCAATTCGAGAATGACTCAACTAGCCCCTAACCGCCGATACAACAGTCAGTAAACTTATGCAATTTCCATTTTCTCTTCAGAATTCGTCCGCAAATTCCACGTGAAGTGATCGATTTATGCCGCATTTGCACAACAGTGACGCCGGGTGAGCCACACGTGGTCCTAGGCACAGACAAGGCATTCACGTTCGACTATGTCTTCGACATAAATTCACAACAGGTAAGCCTCACCCCTCGCACACACATCACAACCTCCTTCACTCATACTCCTTGAACCCATTTCAGTCGGAAGTATACGCAAGTTGCGTAGAGAAGCTAGTGGAGGGCGCCCTGAAGGGTTACAATGCCACGGTACTGGCGTACGGGCAAACCGGATCCGGAAAGACCTTCACCATGGGCACCGGGTTCGACAGAGACCTTGCCGAACAGCAGCTCGGCATCATACCGCGGGCTGTGCGGCATATTTTCGAAGGCATCAACAATCTGCAAGCGGGCGACGCCTGCGACGAGGAGGGCGTCAATCTGGGCGGAATTCAGTTCAGCGTGGCGGCCCAGTTCATGGAGCTGTACAACGAGGACATCATCGACTTGCTGGATCCCTACAACAAGGGCCGCGTCTTTAAGATCCACGAAGACGGAACCGGGGGCATCACCGTCGCCGGAGCGACTATCAAGCCAATCAGCGGGCCACAGGATGCCCTGAAGTGCTTGCAGCAAGGCGCTCTGGCGCGCACCACAGCCTCCACGCAGATGAACGAGCAGTCGTCGAGATCTCATGCGCTCTTTACGATCCTCATCCGGCGACAGCGCGTGATGTCGGCCGAGGAGTGTGGCCTGCCGGAGGGTGACCTGGAGACCCTAACGTCGAAGTTCCACTTCGTCGACTTGGCCGGATCGGAGCGGCTCAAGCGCACAGGAGCCACTGGGGAGCGAGCTCGGGAGGGGATTTCTATCAATTGTGGCCTTTTGGCGCTGGGCAATGTGATCTCAGCGCTGGGTGATAAGTCGAAGAAGGCGTCTCATGTGCCGTACCGTGATTCGAAGCTGACCAGACTGCTGCAGGACTCGCTGGGTGGCAACAGCCAAACTCTGATGATAGCCTGCGTCTCGCCGAGCGACAGGGACTTCATGGAGACACTGAACACGCTGAAGTACGCCAACCGTGCCCGAAATATCAAGAACAAGGTTCAACTTAACCAGGATCAAAGTTCCAGAACCATTTCGCAGCTCAGGAGGGAGATTGCCGCTCTGCAGCTCGAGCTGGTCGAGTACAAGCAGGTAAGGCGACGAGGAGTCGTGGCAAGGCACGGAGGGTACAGCATTCGATTTCATTTCAGGGCAAACGCAGCGTGGACGCGGAAGGAAACTCCGCCATCACGGACACATTCCACGAGAATGCAATGCTTCTGGCCGACAATAAGCGTCTCCAGCAGCGGCTGAAGGCCATGCAGGAGACCATCAACACGCTCACCGAGAAGAACACGGAGCTGATGGTCGAGAAGGCCACCAATGGCTGGACGGAGGTGGAGGGCGACAAGTCGGTCACCGACATGGTCGCGGGGTACCTCGGAGAGATCGAGAAGTTACAGGCCAAGCTCATAGAGTCCCAGGAGATGTATCAGCAGCTGAAGAAGTCCACTGCCCTCACCCCGAGAACCAACAACAAGAACGCATCGTTTGAAGGTAAGTTCGCGAGTGTGGCCAGTCAGAGTCCCTCACGTGTGACCACCGTTTTTGTGCACTCAGCAGACCCAGAAGCCCTCATTAACGTGGCCAAGCGAGAGCTGGAGAAGAACCGAGAGATGCTGATGTCCCGATCGCTGCCCGGCTTCAACGAGGATGCCCACAACTCGAACGTGGAGAGCATCAACGACTCCGAGAGCGACAGTGACACCGAATCCGATGACAAAGGTAAGAGTCCCTTCACCCCTCTCTTTCTGGCTTCTTCTGACTTTTCACTCCCCTCCAGCCGTCGAGATGCAGGCAGAGATCAACGACATCAGCTCCGACATCGAGATCAAGAGCAAGCTCATCGAGCAGCTGGAGCTCTCGCAGAAGAGGATGCAACTGATGCGGCAGCACTACGAGGAGAAGCTGAACGTCCTCAACAACCGCATCACCAGCACGCAAAAGGAACGCGACCAAGTTCTGGCGAACCTAGGTGAGTCAAGTCCGATCCCATTCCCCCGACACGACCTCATAACGCCCCCCTCTAATGAAGGCTCCAACCAAACGACCCAATCCACGGACAAAATCAAGAAGGTCCGCGACGAGTACGAGAGGAAAATCAACGACATGCAGCGTGAGCTGAAGAAGCTGCAGGCCGCCCAGAGGGAGCACCTCCGGCAGCAGAAGGAGCTGCAAGCACAAGAGGCCAAACTTCGGACTCTCCGCAACGAGCTGGCCGAACTGAAGAGCATCAAGGTGAGTCGACTATCCATACCCCCCTCTCTGCCACTTCTCTAAACCCCTGTGTCCATTCAGACCCGACTCATCCGCAAAATGACGGAGGAGACCAACCGCCACAAGGAAGAGGAGACGCGCAAGTCTCGCGAAATCGCACAACTCCGCAAGGAATCGCGCAAGCAACAGAACACCATGAAGACCCTCCAAGCACAAGTCCAAGCCAAAGACCAAATCCTCAAGCGCCGTGCCGAGCAAGTCACTGCCCTCCGTCGCAGCCAAAAGGGAACCCTCAGCCTCAAGGCGGCCGGCCGGGTTGCACCCAAGAAGGACTCGACCACGTTCAACGCTCGCCAGGCGCGCCTCAAATGGGAGAAGTTCCATCGCAGCATCAATCGTGCGGCGCGCAACAAGCAGGTCGTCGTCCAACTCGAAAAGGAGCTCGAGAGGCTCCTGCACGAGCGCGAAACCCTCAGCAGGGACATCGCAAATGTCCGCAACCGTCTGCGCCAGCAAAGAACACCCGAACTCACCAGCGAAGAGGACACCCTCAAGGCCAACCTCAGCTACATTCAAGACAACATCGCCCACGTCCAGCAGGCCATCATGGAGTTCGAGGAGGGCAAAGACTCCCCCAACGACCTGCAGTCGATGCAGAACATGCTCGAAACCGTCAAGACTGTCGAAGAAGCGAAGTTTCTTCTCGAAAAGCTAACCGCCGATGCCATCCTTCAGACCTGCGACACCGCCCTCACCCAAAACCGGCTGCTAGAGCACGAAACGCTCCTCAAGGAAGTCCAGCAGGAGAGCGGCATCCAGCAGCAACTTCTGCAGCACTTCCTCGCCCAGAACCCGTCCGTGCAGATCACCGATCTCTTCGACACCCTCAACCTGACGTCGGCCAACATGACCGGCTCCACGAAGTCCCTCAACAGCAACGGCACCTATGACATTCCATCCTCCGACGTGAATGGCATCGGCTACTGGGACCCGTCGATCCCCGGACCTGGCAACAACTACAATCGATCGTCCAGCAGGAGTCCATCCCCGGCACCTACCATTGATTTGTAAGTATTCGTTGGCCCCCTCCCCCAACCATCCCCGTCATCTTTCGCTCCTCATTTCATCTAAGTTCCCCACCCGAGCCATTGGCCACTCCCGCCACTCCAAGAATCATTCAAATTCCACTCAAAATCAATCAGAAATTCGTGCGGAACAACTGCTCCATGGAGGCTGTGTGTTCTTTGACGAATGCATGAATGGCATGCATTGTGTGTGATCGTAATAAAGTTTAATTTAAACGTTTCTTTTTTTTTTTTTTTGCTTTCTCGTTCTCTCTCTCTCGTTGTCTCTTGTGCAGGACTGATAGGACATCAAAGATTCGAAGGAGAACAGCGCAACCGCAGGATCTGCTCTTTGGCGAGTCGGAGGTTAGCCATAATGGGGTAAGTGACAATTTTTGGGTTAAGAGCTTAAGGTTGGGAACGAGGGCCTTTTGCAGGACGAATCGAGAAGCCAGTAAAATGAGAATGTAATGCTTTGGGCTGATTTAAGCGTTCCCCAGCCACGTGTGGTGCGAGGTAAGGATGTGCAAAAGAATAGAGTTGGATAGCCACTGGTGCTGGTGTTCCACAAGGTTGTGGTCTGTCTCCGGCACTTTTTCTCATTTTTGTAAATGATCTCCTATATTCTTCTCCCATCTATTCCTTCGCTGATGACAGTCTGGGAGTCTCAGCTTATCGCTTTCGTTATAAAACAAGCTCACAAGCCTGCAGTTTCTCAGGAGCCTACCCTTTCTTTCTGTTAATTATTGAGTGTTCAATTCCGTCCTTGACAGCATGATCAAACTGGGCTAAGAACGATAGAGTCAGAGAGTTGTCTTCTTACGTGCCTGCCTGTGAGTCATACAGTGGCTATGGAAGCACTACAGCTCGTCTGGGATAAGGAATATATTGTAGGCTGAAGTATCAGAGGCACAATAAGAAAAAAAAGAGTAGGCAGAAGCGGGCATATCGTTATCAGATCAACGAAGGTGATATCCTACGAGAACCCCATCGCATCAAGCATGTTCGCAGAAGCCTCGAATGGATGAGCTGCATCCGTGTTTAGCCCCCAATCGCTTTCGAGGACTCGGTCATTCCTTAAGAGCCTGAAAGACCGACTGCTGAGAGAATGCGATTGGTGAGAGAATGGGTATTTCAGGCTCTTAAGGAAGGAATGCAATTCATTCCTTGCTCATAGGAGACAGCAGCGTCGCTCGAACACCAACTTACTGTGTCTCCTCTGTTTTTGTTTGCTATTTTAACAAATTGAGTTCAGTGCTCTAGTGAGACACCTCTTCATGAATTCACCTGAAATACGCCTCTCGTGGGACGAATATGGAATGGTCTTCCCAGCTGACTACAATCCAGGTACCTCCTCTCTTGTTCAGCCCGGACTGTGTCTTGGCTCGGGAAACTAAAGCGTATTCTTTGTGAACGGGGAAAGCAGAGCAACACCATTATTTGCACATGGACTTGAACAACAATTTCTGCATAATACTCTAGTCAGTCCCCTTAGGTTCGAAGACAGTTGACTCTGCCCGCGGTTCAGTCTTTGAAGACGACTCTTATGCATCAGTAGCACTCTCCAGAGCGACGCCATCATTTGCACAAGAATCTACCCACACGCAACTCGGACACAGAAGACGATCAAAAACAGCATTTCCAACGCACAACACATTCATTTTTTCTTTCTCTTGCAGGACGATGCAATGACACGTTCATTCACCCAACAAGAGCCAATCACACGCAGCTTTATTCCACTAGCTCGGGTGCCAAGTGCCCCGGGATCCTTAAAGTAAGTATACGCCCTATAATCCATCCTCACAGTTTCTGTGTATTTAACTTTTGCAATTTCCCCACGACCAAACAATTTTGTGTGGTATGTCTGAAAGCAATGCACCCACCACATGTCCTGTTCTCCTCACCTCTTCTAGACAATCACTGAACTCACCATCACTAACGCGTAAGTCCCTCGAAACTGCCGCCAATGCAACTGCAATTCCAGTGTCGCCGCGTGTCAGCCGACGTCCGTTTCCCAGCAAAGGATCCCCAGGGTTGTAAGTACAACACCAATGAGTGTGCCTCTACCTTAGAACATAGATACTGCGTGTCTCTCTGTTGGACTCGATTTTTGTTTTTATTCCTTGTATATACACATACTTATGTATTTATTTTTTTTTTAATGTAAAATTGAGAGGTTCAGTGCGGTTCGTGTACATATAAATATTTTCATCGCTTTTCCTTTGGATACTTTTGGACTTTGTTTTTTTTTTCTTCTTTGTTTTCCTGTAGCGCTTGAGTCCTTTTCAATTGGCTGTAGTTCATGTCTGTCTCTCCCCTCTTCTCATATTCGCGCCATCCACTCATTGATGCAAAAGTGTAAATAAACCAAGGGGAGGGAAGGAGTCAGTGTTTTTGTTTTTTTTTTTTTTTTTCAAAATTCTCCCGTCATTCGCGTGATTTTTTGTTTGTGTTGTTTTTTTTTTCAGCATTTATTCTCAATTGTTTTGTTTTGTTTCTTCTTCGAATTCGCTTTGTTTTCTTTTCTGTTTATTTTTACAGTTTTTTATGATTTATCAGTGATGAGAGTGTTGTGGCAGCTCCGATATCGTCGTGTTGTTGGTGATGATGACGATGACAAATTTATTGTTTCTCATAAAATTAACAACAATTTCAATTTCATCAATCACTCAACACCATCCACACCACCACCACAACCACAACCACAACCACCATCACCGTCAGCCCGAACACAATCACCATCTCCATCAAAATTGACAGCACCGATCATCGAAGTTTCGTCATCGGTTTATGATAGTCTTTTGCTGGGTTTCAACGCGTCCATCGATGTGTTATCGGTGCGCTTTGAATACTTTCACATAATTGTTGTTCTACTAATTTATTGCGTTATTATCCTGATGATGGATGTGAAATGAATTCGATTAACTTGCGAATAAGTTTTATGCATTTTCTATTTTTTTTTTGTATGTTTTCTTGTTTATCGTTTTATTTGTTTTATTCGAACTAAGAGTTCATTGAGAGCATATTAAAGAAAGATCGTTATACGTAACTGAAGAACGACTTTTGAATTTCAATTTAAATCATTCAGTTTCATTTGCCATTTAAGTGTACCTACGTTGTGTGGAGTGTTGTGTGTGTGTTTTGAGCTTTAATTTGTTCGCAAACCCTTTGAATAATGTGCGCATGAGAGTGTGATTACTAAAGCAGACATTCCTCTGAGTTCTACCATCAGAGAGAAGGAGTAGTAGGCATTTATAAAAATGAGAAAAAGTATGGGACACAAAACAGAACCCTGCGGAACACCAATATTTATTGTTTTATTCAATCAGAGCGGAACGCAGTCTGGAAAATACGAAGTGACCGAAAAGAAAAAACCACTACGTGATATGCAATCTTTTCGGGCTTTATTTTAAAGCTGTGCTCATGCCATTATTGTATGATTCATGTATGGAATGACACATTATTCAAATGGCCTCCTGGTCATCGAAAGCAATTGGAAAACTATCAGCCCTATTTGGTCACTGTTTAGAGGAAAAGTTCCACCGATATCAATGACAGACATTTTCGACATGAGAGCAACAATAGTGCTTTAACCTTTTCTACGCATTGGTTCCACATCAATCAGAGGACCTATTGATGAAAATGGCGCCCTACTGTTGATTATTAAGCAGTTTTCCAGAAGATATTCGAATAAGTTGACGGTTGTTGAGGGTATCCATGAGCTTCGTAAGAAGGGACATTAGTGCTATGGGTTCGTACGAAGATTAGTCCATATTGAGGGTTAGGCTGGACATATGCTTCGATTTGTCTACTTGCAGAGGGACCAGGTTTGAAGGAAAGGTTTAAGCAGAGGTTTTACCAAGAAGGAAGACCATGGCATTTGGGGAACAATACCTGCGTCAGCAGATATTCTTACTAGCTTAGGGCAGGTCTAAACGAACGAAGGAAAACACTGTTGGTTGGGAAATAAGAACGAAAAATGTTTTGAAGACTAGTAGCCTTGTATAAAGCAGTTTCGAAATGAAGATGAACCGGTTCGTTCTTTAATAGGAATTAGGCCCGACCATGCGTACCCGAAGTGTTAATGTTTAAATAAGGTCTGATTTGCAGATATTCTCAATGTCCTTTGAAGTACAGTGGACTCCCCCTGAGTCGAATTGTCACGGGATGACATAATTTGTTCGAGTTAGGGGGAGTTTGACTTAGAGAGGTTTTTGCAAGGAAAATTGAAGGAAATGTATGTAAAATATGTCGAAAAAGTTCGAGTTAGAGAGAGTTTCGACTTAGGGAGAGTCCACTGTATTTTTTAGTCGTGTTTATGGCAAAGTCTTGTTGGACATTTATCGGAAAAAAGGAAGCTTATATTTTTTGGTCGTGTTCGTGGCGAAGTCTTGTTAGACGATCTACGGCTTATTTTCGTCTAGTATTCTGGTAAACGGATTGACATGATTCTCTAAACCATACCTTTGGTAAACCATCGCTGAGGTTTCGACATCTTTTTCGCAGAAATTGAGTCTTTGTGCCTGGATGCCGTCCATTTCAGATGAATGCCGTCATGGCCGAGATTTCGTCCTATTATTTTGTTTGCTATAAAAAGAAGATTCCTATGACCCTCCATCGCGTACTGCCGAAGGCAACTTTTCATGTTCATTCCGTGTACTTTTGTATAGGTAAAGGTTTCGCAAACACCAGCGAGTAATTGACAGAATTCTCCTAAAATGCCATCCACTTGCGACGAGATTTAAAACAAATTCCACCCCTACGAACCATCACTGATTTACTAGAAGGACAACCAAACCCCAGTCAATTTCGAGAAGAATGAACGAATGCAAAATTGTCTTTAAACAAATTCACCGGGATGATTTTCACCCCCTCCCCAATCCACATCCACCCACCCACCCCACCACCACCCTTCTACCGACCTAGAATGCGTCTGTCATAATTTTTCCATTTGTATGCAGTCTTCGTTACAATGAAAATCATCTTAAAGCGAATGAAAGTCATGCTCACCCTGCTCGCTCGCCCAACAATCGGTTACATATTTTTGAACTTTTTCTTGAACATTTTTCGCCTCCTCAGCAGCCATCCATATTCATTTCGTTCACCGAATTTCAGCAAGTGTTGCAAGTCTGCTTTTCATTTACATTTTTGCACATTCAATGCTCATCCTCGAAGAGGGAGTTTGGTGGGCTTGGGAGTTTCTTTCTATTTTTTTCCCTCTCTCTTTAGTCTTTCGTAGTTAGTGCGTGTGTAAGTAGAGTAGCATAGAATAGTAGAGTTGTGCTAACAACACTGTGCATTGCATGAAATTTCATTCATAAACCAACAAACAAATATGTATCTACTAACAGATAAGTGCTTACAAAACGCTAACCATAATGCTTTGATTTTTTTGCCTTTGTCTCTTGTTTTTTTTCTCTCTCACCCCCGAAAAACCAAAAAAAAAAATAAACCAAATCAAAAAATTTACAAAATCCCTGTGCTCCTAATCAAATTTGAATCTAAACGGACAAATTCTCTTAACAACAACCGTAACCTAAACCATAAATAAAAACAAAAAAAAATAAATAAAAACCCTCAAAAACACAAACCGACATACAAAACGAACACGAAAATAAAATGCTTGCGCAAATCAAACCAAAAGAGAGGAGGATGTGACACCGCCACCACAATCACCGCCCGTCTACAGGAAGATGATGTCGCGCGAGGATAACAACGCGGGAGGAGATGTATTCGCGAGACTGGGTGCCGGGACACAGGATCCACCCCCAGGAGGAAGCATTCAAAAGGTCACCGGAAAGGTAGGGGCAATAAAGTGCTGGTTTTGTGGCGCGTTATTCAGGGTTATTCTTTTTGTTTTTTTTTTTTTTTTTAGATTCGCGTTGGAGTTCCTCTCTATTGCACTCACACAGTATCTGGGCACAACAATTCAGTTCTCTCGATTAAAGTCGACGATGATGTGCTGTACACTGCCGCCGCCGATAGGACCGTAAAGGTTTGGGATCTGAATCAGGAGACTGCCCAGCATTGTCTGTCCACTCATCCTGGACCAGTGATTGCTGTGCAGAATGACCGTCGCACCCGGCTGTTGTTCTCGGCGTCGGGGCCGTTTGTTCGAATTTGGGATCTACGTACAAGCAATTCACGACCAATTAAGACACTCAGTTCCTCGGGACAGATTTTGGCCGGCAATGCCAACGTCACTGGCACCATGCCGGGGGAGTCCCCAATCACTGCACTCTGCTTGGGTGCGTCGGGCAATCTCTATGTCGCCGCATCTGACAAGGTTCGAATTTGGGATCTGAAAAAGTATGTTTTGAAAAAAAAATAGACTGTGTGTCAGCAATTCAGCAAATGATGGTTTCTTTCAGTTTAAGTTGCCTAGGAAAGCTCTCCGGCGGCCATCAGGCAGCTGTCATGTGCGTCACGGCATGGGAAGGTCCCTCGGGTAGCACAGACTTCGTTGCGACCGGCTCCAAGGATCATTACGTCAAAGTTTTCGAAGTTCCCTCAGCTGGTGGAGTGGTGTATCCACTGCTGAATCTCGAACCACCACACTACGACGGAGTGCAGGCCCTTGCTGTCGCTCAGGACGCAATGGGCGCCGATGCTGAATTGTTTTCAGGGAGTAGAGACTCCGGTATTAAGCGGTGGGACCTTAAAAGCGGAGAACTCAAGCAGGTAAGCTCCTCACTCAGACTAATAGTTTAACATCGACAATTGGCAGATAGTTCGATGCTTTCAAATTCGCTATTCAGCGGAACTCTGGACAGTGGCGCCACGTCAATGGATTTAAAGTGATTAATCTCTTTCTAATCGAATCTCAAACTCATTCTGTCTTATTTCGTTTTCATTGGGTTGTTTGTTGTATTTGACGCAAAAAATAAAAAAATAAATTGTAGCTGTAAAACGCTTGGGGTAAACTCTTTTGTAAGCGTGTACGGTTAGGGAATGATTGGAAGTGTATGTGAATTGTTGTCTAAAGATATGAATTGGCAGTCTGTACCGTGCGGGGTTTATTTAGTGGGAGTTTCTTTTTTTAAATTATATGATTATTTTTTTTAACAGGGTGGTGTCTTAAATTATTTTCTTAAAAAAAAAATGTAAAATTTATCGTCAGTTTGATGGACGTGATTAATTTGTTTTCCTCTCATTTAGTCCCTCAACAACGCCCACAAGGGATGGGTTTCCGGAATGGCTATTTCCGGTGATGTGTTGCTTTCTAGTTGTCGCGGTGGCATTATACGTCTATGGAATGTCAAAACCTGTGAAAGCCTAGCCGAATTGAAGACTGATTTGATGATCAATGACATTGTAGCATCTGGTCAGCGTGTATTCACTGCGTCTAGGTAAGTTTTAGTTTGCATCTCATGCACACACAACCCACACACACACACTCGAACTCAATTGGTGGTATATTATTTTTGTAAGCAACACAAGATATATATTTCCCATACCTCAATCCAGTCCCATTATGAAACCATCCATTCCCATCCATCCTGCAACCCAGACCTTCGACAAATGAAAAAAAAAGAAAAACTACAAAATTCAAAACAAAGTCTATGTGAAATCCATTTTAATCTAATTTCTCTCTTTTTTTCCCTTCTCTTTCTTGTTTTTTTTTTTGATAACACGCCTATTTTTTTTTTTTTTTCGTCCAACACGTCCCACTTACGTTTTTTCCCTTTTTTTGTTGATTTTGTTTTTTTTTTTTATTCATTAATTACTATATTTTTTTTTTGTTTTAAATGAATTTCACGAATTTAGCTCGGGTGAAGTACGGATTTGGCGTTTTGCACCGCAAGAAAATTTTCCAACAACGCAAATGACAACGTCGATTGAAAAGAAATAAACTAAAACTAAAACATAACTCTACCAAAATAATATTCTTGAACACACCTACTACTACAAGCAGACAAAAAAAAAGAATATACAGAAATAATCCTAATTCAGCTCAATTATCAGCTATTCAGCTACACCAAAAATTTAAAAACGTAGTTAGAAATTAATCAAACGTAGTTTAAGAAAGATGAAGTGATTATTTTCTGTGATGCTGAATGGATTTTCGAGACACACATACACACACACGACAGAGAGTAGTCAATTCAGCTGAGACAAAAAAATCACTTTTGGCATCACAAAATCTCATCAATTCACAGCTGCGCCTACTAAACAAAGAAAAACAACTCAAGTTTATCGCTTTCTTAACCTATTCAGCTTGTAATCTTGTAGTCATAACTACTTCTACTACCTATCGTATTTATTTAGATTAACACTCACTTTAAAGGAGATGCAAAACATTATATATTATACAATTTAAAGGTACATACAATATCTACTTATCTATCTTGTAAATCATCATTAATCCGCACGCTCTGCACCATTGAGTGGGTCTCGCACCCATTCTTCCTCCCCCTCTTCCGTCATTCATTCATTTGATTTGATTGTCTTCTCGGTTTTTTCGTGCGTTTTTCATCTATGATTTTCTCCATTTTCAATTCAGCATCTGTTGTTTTGCATACATACGTTTATTTTTGTACAGTTCTATTTCGCTTTGTGTTTGTTATTATATTACCGTCTTCACCTCTCAATTCAGCTGATCATAAAACTTTTTTTTTTGTTTATAATTTTCTTTCATTGTGTTCAATTTGTTTGTCTTTTTTTTTTGTTTTTTTTGTTATTTTTTTTTCTCGTTTGTTTGTTCTTTTTGCGTGAATCTAAATCACAACTTCACACGCATCTTTAGATTTTGGCCACGTTCTATTCTTTGGAGTCTTGCTCTTGTGCTGCTGTTAAAATTCCTGAATCTTATTTTACGCGGTTTCAATTCGCGTCCTCAGTGCAATTGTGCGTGTTCATGTCAGCACGGCTACACATGGCATACATCATCGTCACCTCCATTCAGCTGAGTGCGAGCGATTGTCGGAGTGAATGACGTTCTGGCTTATGCGGCGTCGAAGCCGAAGGACATCTTTCATTACCTTTCAAATGCACAAAAAAAAAAAATAAAAATCAACCACGCATTTGTTTATACGCACACACAAAATAAACCCACACCCCCATCTCCGCCACATCCATGTGATGATGTCATAAGCTGGGCTGAATGTCATCTCTAGTACTCTCATCAATTCATTCCGAAAAAATAAATCAGAAATCAAAAAAATAAATATTTCATGTGGGTTATTCAGCAACAAAACAAAAAAATGATAGAAAATGAATTATTCGGTGTTCTAGTCTCAATCGATGTAAGTTTTCTTTTGTGTTTCTTTCATTTTTTTTTATTTTGTATTCTCTTTCAGCAGTTATGTGCTGTCACTGTGTATTTTGCATTTATCACTATACTTTGCACACACACACGCATATCCACCACTAGTCAGTCCGTGCATTTGTTTTGCTTCATTCTTTCTGTAGTGTCATTCCATTGATGATTTTATACACATACACACACGCGCGCTTGCACATCAAGATTGAATTTCAATTTGAAAAATTGTTATACAGTTTTGTTGGTTGTTAATTATTTTTTTTTTGTTATTGCTGAATGGCATGCTTTTGTGATTCTTTCATTCGGCTTTGAAGTAGATTTAGATTGGAATCGTTTAGACGGGTAATAGAGGAGTAGAGAGTGTGGGATCATTTAGGCAAGCAAACATCCTCGCGATGGGAATGGGATATCGAGATTAATTGACATGAATTGGAGAAAAAAAACGGAGCTAAAACTATGGCCGAGAAGAAGAAGAATGTGTGCTAGTGAAATGGTGCTTTGACTACAAAATCGTTCTCGAGTCGCAAGTTGATGGGAATTTTGGAAGATTTGGACTGAGACTCAGAATGTACTTAAGGACGAGACGACGAGTCTACACTTTGTTACAAAAGTCTACACACACCCTTACAAAGAGCAGAATCAAAGAACTACCAAAGCTCGAAAGTTTATGGCGAAACCTCGGAGGTTAAAAGAAAACTCATGAAACCTTGCGATTTCATTGAGATGTTCATTGCGGCTGTGGATGCAGGCACAAGGTACAGAAGCCATTCCTTAACTCCTCCTGCATTATGCTTTGGATCATTCTCTTGGTGTTCAACCCAACAATTTCGTAGACTAGCCCGAAAGCTTGTGGCGAAACCTTGGAGGTTTTTAGAAATCTCATGAAACCTTGCGATTTCATTAAGATTTTGATTGCGGGTGTGGATGCAGTTGTTGAGGCAGACCATACGGCAGCCTTTCTTAACTCTACTTGCCGCATGCTTTAGATCATTGCCTTGGTGTAGCCCTACGGTAGAGGCATGCTGAGAGACGGCTGTATTGGTCCATAGTGCCCCCCCCCCCCCCCCCCCCAATAAAAACTAGTTTTCCCACTCCTGTCGCTGCCATCGACCCTCCAAACCACAACATTGCTGGACACGGCAAAGCGAAGATCCTCCATGCTTTACGCTCGGGACCAAATGTTGCACATCCACTTCCTGATTTGGTTTACGCCAGATTTTGCCTCGGCCATCGGATCTAAAAATAATGTCCTTGCTTTCGTCGGTAATTAGTACAATTCTTCAAAACGTGTGAGATTCAGAGACTCCCCTCGGCTAGCCTCAGCCTTTTTCCCTGGGAAATCTTCCATGAAATCCTCCAGATCTTAACCGCTTTCGAACTGTTGCTGGATGAACTTTTTTGCCGGAGTTATTTGCGATGTTTTCATTCAATTTTGGAGTGCTGGTCCTTGGGTTGGAAGTCACTTTACGAAGGATGGTCCTAACCTTACGAATGATGGCCCTAACCTTACGAAGTATGGTCCTAACCTTACGAAGGATGGCCCTAACCTTACGAAGGATGGCCCTAACCTTACGAAGGATGGTCCTAACCTTACGAAGAATGGTCGTAACCTTACGAAGGATGGTTCTAACCTTACGAAGGATGATCCTTTACGAAGGATGCCCTAACCTTACGAAGGATGGTCCTAACCTTACGAAGAATGGTCGTAACCTTACGAAGGATGGTTCTAACCTTACGAAGGATGGTCCAGTATTTGATTTTTTCGGACGCCCAGAGTCCGTGACATTATCCCTATCATCGTCCTTCTGAATTACAGACTGAACTATCACGCGAATTTTTTCAATAATTCTTGCAACTTAGCTTTTATCTTCGTGTCTTAATTTAATAACTAAATTTTAATTAAAATGTTTAACATTTTACGGGTGTATGTAGACTTTTGTAACTAACTGTACAATGTAGGCATCAACACGTCGGGAATGTAAGATGGCTTGATGCAGCGTGCGATGGAATCTATCAAGGCGCAGACGAATTGGTCGGAGGTGGTGATGATAGCGCTGCCGCTAGCATGGCGTCTCTGCTCTACACCCCACCAAGTTGATGATAGATACGAGCTTGTTATACGTCAAGCTCATTTATCACGCTCAAAGGCCGACTAGTATAAGAAAAATAAATAACAATTTAAAACTTGTTGGACGTTGGTTTCAAACTCCCTCGGACAAGCCACGTATGCTTCAAGGCTTTAAGACAGCCAAGACTCTGACGGAGACTTCATGTTCAAAAACAGTTTGACGTTAAAGAAAAATCACATTTTTAATTTTTTAAAACCTGCCTAAACCGATTCCGTGTAATACAGTTCAATCGATGGTGCGAAATCGTTGTCGCCGCTTAAAAATGTTTTGTTTCGATCTACATTTTTGAATTTATGTTCGCATGATGTTATCGACCGTTTCCAATATGTGTTTGTTTCTTTTTTGTTTTCATTACTCTTCTATTCTTGTCCCAAACAAAACTGTTTCTATTCGACTAAACTCATCCAAAAACCAACCCTCACCCTCGCCTCACTCAGTCCCCTCTCTCGTCCCCCTCTTCATTGTATCTCCCCTCATTTTGACACCACTTCATCTCACCTCATTTCGTCACATAGCTTTAAGATTGCTTCTTTCCAAAAATTTGTTTTCTACTTTTTGTTTTCAAAATAAACTTTGAAAAAAAAAATTGATTGAAAATTTTGCAATTTAAAAAAGAAAAAACATTTTTTTTGAAATTGACGCTTTTTCTGTGTTCCGTTTTGTTGTTATTTTATTTCTGTTTTTTCTTTTCTTTTTTGTTTCTTTTTCTCCTGTTTTCGTCTCTTTCACACGATTTTTTTGTGGATCATCATCCATCCCCTGTGCATTGCTCATCATTGTGTGTACGTCCCTGGGGGGGAATAGTGATGGAAAGGTACGCATGTGGCGGTTCACCAATGCTCTGCGACGTCAATGCTCTCTGGACAGCAGCTGACAGATGGCCACATATCGGCGGACAAATTCGACGAACGACGGCGACCTGGATGGTGGCGAGAGTGCCCGACTGAGGAGTTCCCTAAAACGGCTGTCATCGTCGAGCCTTGGCCTGGCAGTCTCCCCATCATCATCGCCCACATCATATGCGACCAACAGCAGTGTCCTCTTGGATATGGCAAAGCGAAGACTACGCAGCGCTACCAACAGTCCCGTACGCATTGGCCCCGGGACACTGTTGCCGAGTGTGGCAAAAGTGGCTACGACACGAACTCCGGTCTCAAGTGGTCGCAACTCACCCACTCCATCGGCAATCGTGAACTTTGTGCGGAAGAACGCCCGCAGTCGCTCGGATTTGTCACTTGCACCCATACAGATGCGCGCAGCTTTGCCCAGTCGAATGCATTCGCCCGTCTATCGTTCGTCGTCACGTCCAGCTCACAATATTCTTTCAACATCATCCACAAATCTGCTGACATTTGGCAACAAATTATGATTCGTTCACATGTGCATTTGGTTATATTGGTTCTGTGGTATTATGATAGCGCGTCTAAATTTTAATCATCGTTAAGTTTCATATCATATCATTCCATATTTTGTTTTTTCGTTTGTTTTTGTGTGTAAGAGATAAAGTTCACAAATTATGTTTAAGTCCGTATGTATAACGAAACAATGAACAAAAATATAACAATAAGCTTTGAAGATTTTTTGTAAGCACATGCAATAACTAATTAAGCTATATGTAGATTTATAAGAAATTCATTTATTTTTCGTATAATGTAAACAATTTTTGTAAGCACACACTAGATACAGTGCTGAATTGAAATACAGGTAACCTTGTGAGACTATTGAGTCAAAGGTGTGAGGAAATTTTGTAAGCGCCATTCAGCTGAGTGAATTCAGCTCTGAATCGCAGCGAACTGAATTCAAACTAACTTACGAACTCACTTTACATACAAAGAAATAAATATTTTAATTTTGTAAGCGTCTAAGAATTTATTTATATTTTTATTACATAATACGTTCCAAGCTATTTTTATTGTCCTTTAATTTAACACACCACATTTTATGTAAAATTTTTTGTTCGTGTCTATCTATCATTGTTTTGCTTTCTCTTGAGAGTGTCTGAGAGATTTTGATCGTTTACATTTTAAGCAGCATCAGCAAACTAAGGGAGTATTATGGTACCTATATACATACATTTGTATTTCTAAAGATAACTATTGTGTGAACCGAGCATTCACAGTTATGCATAATAAAATAAATATATTTTTTTGCCAGATGAACATGTAACAGATGAACAAAAATAAAATGTAACCATCCTTTAACTATATTAAATCATACATACAAACACACTCATGTCTGAGACCTAATATTCACAAAAGACAATATGTAATAAAAGAATAAAATAAAGTATACACATACCCAGGTACGCACACGTTGGCGCACTTCATGCAGTATGCTATGCGTCTATGTGGGCGGGAAGGACGTGTGGGAATATAAAACTGAATGAAAGTGTTTGTTTTATTCGTGCAAGAGGTAACAAAAATAAAATTAACACTCCGCCGTAAGCACACGATTCGGCTCAATTTGAATATTTTTTTTTGCGCCACGGTAACGGTGGCTTAACCGAGGTTTATGTGAAGGTACATTCTTAAAGTGGGTGGGAGTGTGTGTATCCTTATGAAACATACATTTTTGGTTTGTAAGCGGAATGGAAACTCAATGGCTTTCTTTTTACTGTTGAGGCAGTAAGAGTGATTTGAAAGAGTTGGATGAAGTTTGATTTTGTCAGCAAAGGTGACTTGACAAGGTTACCTTTATTTTTGGTCTCCCATTGAATTCCTTAATGAAATGGATGACTAGGGTTAGTGATGGGATATTTGGAAATTGAGTGCACATTTTTCAAGTAAGCTCATTTAGAACACGATATTTTCATAGGCGAAAGAGCATCTGTACATAAATATGTTGAAAATAAAATATTAAAGTTGCTGAATTGTGGTGAGTACTCGAGTTCAATGAGTTGGGCGAATCCTTTTCTAGTAAGCTCTTTCAGAACGAGCACGATTGTACACAATTTTGTTGAAAACAAAATATTGAAGTTGCTGAATTGTGCTGATTGGCCTAGTTCATATGGTTCTTTTTCTATTAAGCCCATTCAGAACGTGGCATTTTCATCGGGAGAAAAGGATTTGTATTCAATTCTTTTGAAAACAAACTTTTAAAGTTGCTGAATATATGCTGAATACTCTGGTTCATGGCGGTGGGTGAATCTTTTTCCAGTAAGCCCTTTCGGAACGTGGCATTTTCATCGGGTGAACATTATTTGTATTCAATTGTATTGCAAATATATTCCATGTGCTGAGTACTCTAGTTCCTGCAGGTGGGCGAAACATTATCTGTTAAACTCTTTCAGAGAGTGAAATTTTCATAGATGGAAAAAGATTTGAATTCCATTCCGTCGAAAAAAACGTTGTAAGTTGCTGAATGTGAGCTGAATACACCAGTTCCAGCAGGTAGGTGAAACATGATCTCTTAAATTTTTTCAGAACGTTGGATGTTTATAGATGGAAAAGAATTTATTTGTATTCGATTCCGTCGAAAACAGACGAATGAAGTTACTGAATAATCCATTTCTTGGTAGTGGACGAATCTTTTTCTACTAAGCCATTGCAGAACGTGTTAGTGCCATCGGAGGAAAAAGGATTTGCATTCTGTTCTCTTTGGAACACACGAATGAAGCTGCTGAATACTCTAGATCCTGCACAGCAATCTCCTCATTTGGACAGCATTTTTGGAAGGTAAGCAACTCTAAAAAGTCAAGAAGCGATGCCTGCATTTATTTTAATAGTATCTAACTGGATGACTCTAACGTCAAACTCACTCCTAAATGAGAGTCCTTAGGAATTCGAAAAAGTCGTTCACGATATTCTAAGAGGAAGGGAAAGAAATAGAATTTCCCATTCAAGGATACAGAGGCATAACAACTAACAACGATAACTTGTGTGGGGTCCTTGTTGAATTTCAACATCAATGCTACCTTGTCCAGCAGCAGGAAACATTTCAATTGTAATCCACCCCCTCTTCAAAGTGTAGCGTTTTCCAAAGTATCACTGAAATGGATATATATTTTTTTTTGTGCTGTCCACAATAAACAAGGACTCTCTTCTCCTTCTGTGCGCGTGGGAGAGAGAGAGAGAGTGGCCTCGAGAAGAAAAACAAATTCTGTAAATGTAACCGACTTGAAGCAGCAGCCGAAGCTGAACAGAGGAAATAAAAAAAAAACCAGAGGCTCTAGGACGGAGGAAGTACAGATATAGCATCGACTCTTCACTGTGTTCCACTTCAAGTTGAGTGTGTGCACACACCACACATTTTTGCTATCGTTTGCGGACCGAGTGTCCTTCAGCAAAAGAAGAAGGAAAAAATTGTACATGCTACGACAACACACAGCTGAGAGCCAAGCCGAGCCGAGACGATCGCTAGCCAAGCCATGGGAGAAGGCGACATGAGAGAAAAATTTAAAATTTCATAATGTATTTGGTTTTTACTTGAAATTGCCCTTTTTATGGCATTCCATTCGGTAATATATTGTTGTCCACTTTAGTTGTTCAATGAAGAAAGAAATAAGGACGCTACTTGTGCCAATATCAGGTCGATATACTCGTACTCTCGTAGAGCGTAGAGTAGTCGCACTCATAGCCGTTGTCATGCCTGGTAGTAGTCAGCTTATCCTGAAGTATTCGCCTTTATTATTCCTCTAAATGATATCCTTTAGAACAAACAGCACAATGCAGTTGGGTGAAACCGACCAAAATTGTTGGAGGGTCCTTTGAAGGAAGGCGCAAAAAAGGAGTGAAATGGAAGGACGACAGGAGTGTGACGATACTCCATGGAACATAAATTCCTTTCGACTAGGGAGTGTGTAGTCCTCGTCCTCTCTCTGTTCCTCTGTTTAACTTGACATAGGATATTCGCTGGTACACATTGTGTCGTTCTCAGTAAGTGCCGAGGATATACAGGACAATAAACTTTGTCTATTTGTTTCACAGTGAAAAAGGATGAAAGCGACTCTTTTTCTGTGAAGTGAGAGTTCAGCGCTGGCAATGCATGCGTGTGTGTGTGTGTGTGTATTTGCGGAGACGATGGAGGGGGAGTGAGGAGTTATAAATATCCAGTGGATGCACTTCGGTGTTGCATTGCGGGGCATGGCGGAACGAAGCCATAAAGAATGCTTTAGTTTTCGGAATCAGTTAAAATGTTATTCTTCTGTGAAGTCCCTCTCTCAAAGGTTGCCAGCCAGGCAGTGAATGGAAGCGACGCAGGGTATTTCACCAATAAGTGCCTCCGATAGAGCACTCGGTTTCTTTTCTTTCCTATCTTATCCGTCTGCAGTTCACTGGAGTCTGAATTACGGAAATGAAAGTTGCTGGAGGGACTTCGGTGAAATGGGCGGTATTCTGGGAGTCCAGCAGTGTGTTGGCATCCGCTGGGCAATAGGGTCAGTCACTGCAAGGAAGGGAGGCGCTTGGGGAATGGAATCAATTTGGTAATTGGACAAGTTTATACGTTCGCAGCGAATTATTCGATAAATTGTCAGCTGCCACTCAACCTAATGGGTCTCGCGATGGAACTACGGAGACATTTATACATTGTCAGTGCCAGTGTCATACACTCATTCACCTCAAATTGATTATTTCCCCCAGCATCGTTGACAAATTGAAAACGTTCCAGCGCACCGCAACAACAACAGTGTAAATTAAGATCCACAACGGCTTTGAATTATCCAAAGAACCTCGGTGGTTGTCCCTTGAATGGAATTTTCTCACGCCCCCACCATGGCGCCAGCGCGATACCGCGAAAGAAACACAAACCAGAAAAAGCGACCCAGCCTCCTCCGCACTTGGTGGAGCGACAGTTCGCCAACCGACCTTCCCTTGGCCTCAGCGTGAAATTATTTTGGGCAAATTTCGGCCGCTGACGGGCATAAAGCACTGCCACCGTTCGGTTGGAGATTAGGGCTTTCGCGGTGTCCTTTGAATGGGCGCGCCGTGCAAACAGGAATGCTGTTGCATTCTTTGGTTTCGAGAAGATTAGAGAGAGAGAGTTCCTCCCCCCCCCCACTCCTGACGGGCGAAATAACACAAATAATGTAATTAAAACCCCTTCGTTGGCCTTGTAAATGTAATTAAGCGGTTTTTCCTTGAATCCGGGGCGGGTCGGTATCCTTTTAAAAGCGCGTTTGTATGGCTTTAAGCGGTGCTTTGTCTTGAGCCGTTTCCCATTCAAAAACGGAATGAATGAATCTGCGATTGCTTTGAGTGGGTGGTGGGAGGGGAGGTGGGTGTCAATCAAATTAATTTCATGGAGCTGAATGGAGATCGGGGCTTTAAAGGGATATTAGCACGCAAGTGAGGTTTTAAACTTTTTATCGAGAAGTTAGTGTTGGAGATGGAAAAGACGAGGCGGAGCAAAATTTGGGCTGCCCCTGGTTCATAAAATGTAGCCTTTTCTAAGAAGGATCTACTTTGGAACGAGTCTGTATGTTGTCCTTAACACTCGTTCTCAACACAATCAAGACCAAAGGACAAGTGACGAGCCACCACAATCCAATATGTACAACAAACGATACTGCTCATTTAATGTTATCTATAGCCCCCTAGGGCCGTGGCTTTGTGGGTATGTCCGTCAACCCCTACGCAACTTAACCTCTCTGCCTGTGTTCGTATGCCAGCCGGGTACGACCAAAAGTAATTTTCACGGGTCCCAGTCACTGAAAATTCTCACAGAGTAATAATCGTCTAGAAAAATTTGCTCAAACTTGGCCGTCGGCATAAAACTGCGGGTCCCTTCCACTCGTGGGAGAGAGAGTGGTTGCAGAGAAGCTAGTCCCTGGCTCTCTATGGGATTCCAGAAGACGGTCGAACTGTTAGCAGCCGTAGATGATTGGTAGAACATAGCTAGCTCTCAACGAGGCGTTTGCTGCTATTGAAACGGGAGAGGCTAAAAGAGGCCAGACAATGAATCAGAGGAGAACGAGCGCATACTACAGCGCCGCCACAATGGGCAGCTATAACTTCAAGGCAGCTATCGGCTCCGCAGATAACATTTACGTGATTGGCAGAGCACAGCGAGTCCTCAAAGATGCGTGTGGCTTAAATGGGCCGGACGATGAATCAGAGGAGAGCGAGCGCATACTACAGCGCCGCCTTGCACAGGCGGTTAGTATCATGATCAAAGCCAGGATAGCTGAGGCATAGACAATCTCAAAAGTGGATGAAGAAGTCCATGGTCGCTTCGAAAGAAAAGTTCTACTGGCGGTTTTTGGTCCCGTGTGCGTTGAAGGAAGGAGAAGAGAAAATTCACCACGATTTTTATAGGAACATGAGGCTAGGCACACGTGTACGCATCCAACCCCTGAGGTGGCTGGGCCATGAGAAACTCAGCTTTGGCCCAAGGTGTCTTTGACTCCGAAGCTGTGGGATAGCGCAACAGAGGAAACCAACTTGGTGTGCAAATCCGGGTGAAGCTAGTCAAGGATCAAGTATTAACGACTGAATGACGCAGTTGGTGCCTACCCCTGCTTAGCGGGGTCCCCGGTTCGAATCCCAGTGAAAGCGAAGTTAATACGATTTTATCTGGTTTTCAAATCTTGTCCAGCCATTTGCCGGATCATCATTTACATCACTGGAGTAGTCAATCAGTGGAAGTAGTCTGACTAGAGGTATCACAATGGACCAGTGTGCTTGTGAATACACTAGCAGCCCCATCTACCTGACCTAACTTATACTAGATGAGAACTGTTGGAAAGAGCAATGTTTAGGTCTTCGACTCCGAACCCGTGGGACAACGTAACAGAGGACGCCCGCGTTAAAGGTGGCGAGCCCAGTTGGAGAAGGACCTCAACCTCAACTTGGCATGTGATACTGGCGACAGCTAGCCAGAGAGGCTTGTTGTTTGAGGCACCGGCCTAAAGCTGCACACAGAAAGAAGAGACCATGTGCTTCTTCATTCGTGTTTCATATTGGCCAGACTATGGGCACTATTGCTCCTCTGTCTACAGTTCCTTGTCCAATCCTGGCCAACGTGGCGTATACGCAACATTTCCACCCGACCGTAGCTACTTGCAGGGATGGACAAAAAGTGAATACAGCTTCTTCTTCTAAGAACATCCTTTATTATTTAAAGGAAGGAATATCCTTTGGCGCGTTGAATGTAAGTTAAATCGTTCATACTTTTCAGACCAGGGGCCCAAGAAGAGCATGTGCCTGAGTAGTAGCTGTCTTTCAGCATGGACACTGCATTGACGGTATCAAGACCAACCTGCCCAGCGTCTGCCTTGACTTGGTCTTTATATCGAAGAAGTGGTCCTGCTCCCTCCATTGCGCACCTGGAGGCTCAGACACTTCCACGGATTATTTTCCTTCCGGACTTCATCCGAATCTTGGCACAGCTCGTCTGCCTTCTCGCCCATTCACCTTCCCAGCGGATGGGACCATATATCCCGCGTAGAATTTCTCTTTCGAAGGCACCAAGATTCATCTTCCACTCTGTTTTGCTTATCGCCCAGCTTCGCGTCCATTAACTCGGCATATTCAAAACCTTGACACTCATCGCAATGAACCAATCTACCCTCCACCCCAATCCTTCCTCCTCCTCATTAGTTCACAGTCATCCTCTCCTTCTAATAGGATATTCTAGTCGCATCCTCAAGAGTCAGTCCAGTCGATTTTGAATAATGCATTCATCAAAATACGGTGGTCCCCTCGCTTCAGTCGTGCGTACTCTTCACAGGACAAAACTTTCACTTTTCACATCGAATCCCCTTTCACCCTTCGGTTGTCGCCGCTTTGCACCCAAAGTGTGCAGCCACATGGCTTAGTGGCAGCAGCTTAAGTTTATTCAGACGCGACGAAGTGGAAAAATTATATTTTATTCATTCAAAAGAATTTCTCCTGGAGAACACCTTCGTAATTTCTTATTCAGGACTTTCTCAGCAGACGAGCTTTGCCTCCGTCGCCCTAGTCTCGTCCGTCGTCCCTTCTCCAGTGACTCGGTGTATGTGTGTGTGTGGGGGGGGGGGGGAGGTTTGAGAGAGGAAAATGTTAAACTCATTTAGATTTGAATTCTTTCTTTTTGTTTTGCAAGTGCTCCCTTGGCCAGCTGGCGACGTGTTTTCCGTGTCGCCGGGAGGAAAGTTCATAAATCTGAATATGAAGATTGAATTTTGACGACACACTAAATGTGTGGAGACGAATAAGAGTGATTGTCGAGGTGTCACCGCGACATGGTTGAAGGGGAGTGTGAGAGCGTGTGAAGGGTGACCAGACAAGAACAATGGGGAAAGGAATTTAAAGATCTCAACAAAGGGTGGAGGTGTGAAATTGGTTCTTACTTTGGTTTGAAGCTACATTCGTGCCATTTTATATAGGACAGACTTCGGCTTCGCTGGTAGTGCCCAAATCCAAGGCGAGTTGGGGCGATGCCCATGGATGGCCATGGATTTCGATACTGGCCGCTACGTTAGCGACGTTTCCTTCATTTCACCCCAATATTTGTCTCCTTGGTGGCTTAAGGTCCAAAAGAGTGTAGTAATTCTCAAACATGTCCACGCTGCGTCCAATTGCCTGGACAGTGAAACCACCAGGACGACAGATCTGACAACGGAATTCAATGTCACGTTGCGTGACAACTGAGACGGAATTTTGATATTTTTTCAAAACATTCGCACCTTCAGCAAACGTGAACGGATGCATGAGAAAAATGTCAAGCTTCACTGAATATTTCAACAGCTGGATATCGGTGGTGACTATGACAGATACTGAAACATAACAGTTAAGAAACCCATCATTACTATCTGGTCACCAGTTAGGGGCTTGCAATGTTCAAAATGAACGACTGTCTTTAATCCAAGATAGTCTCCTCCCATTACCGTTTGGCAAGTCGAACGAAAATTGATGTCAAACATGATGAATTAGACCTGCGCCACCACCCTACGTTCTTACGCCACTAAACCCATCACTCAGCATGGGTTTAGTGCTTAGAAGGGGGGGGACTTCTAAGCACACCCACGCTCCCAACATCTCACAGAATCATTAATACTCAACAAATTATGTACATGGTGCTTGTGAAATGAGAACAATCAAAATTTACTGCTTTCCCTCGGAGGGCAAAAGCCTGGTTATGACTTGAACCCTTCTCGCACACTCAGCGCTCCACTTACGCTAGTTCACCCATCACCGAGAGGGATATCGCATCCATCCATTCTAACTACTTCCCTTCCATTTGCCATTTGTTTCGAAATAAATTCCAACAACGTAGCACATCCTTGCAAAAATACGAGAGAATGATTCGCAAAAAGGAATTGCTTACGCATTACCGAGACGTCATTATGACGGGCCAGGGGAGGCAGGGAAGCAGGGAAGGATGCTCATGCATTTGCACAGAGACATCACCACCTGAAATGTTTTGTGCTGTTGTGCTGTTCAACAAATCGCATCAGAATTCAGGTTCCCCCTTCCAGGCCCCCTCCACCCCTCCTCCGACGACCCTAACTCACTCACGAATCATTTAGCACGATGCTCCTCATATCCTGACACCCTCAAGCCGCCACCACTGCCTCTGCCTTAGCCTCGCAGGGATGCAGCTGCATTAGAAGCGGGCCAGGATTCATTGATATCTGTGCAAATCCTGCGAAATGGAGTGTCATTTTGAGAAGCAAGGATCCTGCACCTCCTTCGGCAGCACTGCACAGTATCATCATCGTCGTCATCATCATCATCATCATCCCCATCACTGGTGTCAGCAGAATTATTCGAATGCGATACATTCGAGTGGATGTGCAGCAGTAAGCAATTCGCTCGTTCTCAGAGCGTGGGACGACTGCAGACATAAACAATCTCCGATAAGGCGGCACACGATGAATTGAGGTGTGCAACGAAACGCACAGATACGGTAATGAATAAATAATTGCGCTGCTGATGCAGGCGGGATGAAGACGAGATGTGACAAGTAGAAGTGCCTGCATGCGGATGCACTCTGAGGCAGGATTGTTAATTTTTCCATAAAACAGGGATGATGGCAGGCAGTTGTTCAATTCCGTCTTGTTTGATTCACAAAATGTATTCAAACCGAAGTACCCACCTTTCCAAAACAAAAAAAATTCCCACACACTCACTTCAGAACAGAAAGTTAATTAAAAGTTTTCCCCGCAAGTTCACTCATTTAATTCCACCCCCCAGGCACACACACACACCCTCGATTTTGGTCATAACTCCAAGGACACATTGCGCCACCCGCCGCACGCTGCCGATACCGTGCATATTTGGTGAAAGGTAATTAATATCTTTCCGTCTTATTTCCTTTATGACAGAAAGTTTACGCCTTCAGTGAGCGAGTGGGAGAGAAGCAGAGCACAGAGATCCGAGATGTGATTACCGAGTAGACTAAGAGATAACGTTAAATAATTAACGGAAATTTTAATTGAAATTAAGATGGTAAACGAAATGAGGAAGTTATGGTTAATATATGAGCTTAATTGTTCCGAAGAAACCATTATCGGCGTCAGGAGGTGCCTCCACATGACTGCTAGTTGAAATGTATTAAATTGAGGAATGGATTGCATAACCTCAAAGGTGGTTGCGTAGAAGGAGATGTGTGGGAGTGTGGTTTTCAGAGGTTTGATGTGGAATTAAGAGAGATGGCAGCAAAGAGGAACAGCACTGCTTGAGGTGTCCTCTAGCTTTGTGTTCGCTTGGGGAGAAGGCTTTCAGGGGTCTTGACAAGTTAGAAGACAGGGCCTCAGGTTTGAAGGGGGATTGAAGCAATGTCGGACAACCGCAGCCGCAGAGTCCTCTGGGCTGTCATTACCTCAAATCGACTGCCTGAGGTGGATCCGACGAGTCTCTCTGGCTCCTCTAAGGGTAGCTTAAAACCTTTTAGTCAGTCGTTTATGTCCAAAGAGATCACATTTAAAGCCTCCTACTAATCTACGGAGTCTCAGTTTGGTGGACAGCACTAAATGAAGACGTCAACAGTCACACTGAATCGGGTGCAAATTTAGCGTTAAGATCTTCGCCAGCTGCAATTAAAATACTCCTCAACCTCCCTTCTGGCTTATGCGGCAGGCAGGAGCACCTAGTATGGCCTAAGGACTCATTTCGAATTTGTCCGAACACATTATCGGCCGCTCAACGACTTCCGTCCCAATGACACCGATGGCCTGCTATCCCAAGCCACCTTAAAAAAAAATGCCTCTACCAAAATTCCTTCACGATCAGGTTGGAAGTCTGACAATTAGAAGCTTTGCGAATAGAAGACGAATGAAGGGGAGCGTGTTGATCCGGCAAATGGCTGAACCATATTTGAAAACCAGATAAAAGCGTATTAACTTTTCTTTCACTGGGATTCGAACCGAGGGCCCCTCTAGCCAGGCGCCATCCAGGCGTCTCTCATCTGGTCTAAGTGTTTCTGCTGCTGCTGACAGTCAGCCTCCCCATCCATTGTTGCGTTTTCCAGCCCGAAGTGAGGCACTGTTTCGACTCAAGAACAATTTCATATCCAAGCTGAACATCACAGTCTCTTCGGACTGGCAGGTCGCATTCAAATCCCTGGAGAATGTAAGTTTGACTCAAAAAATCTCTGAATTGCCGTTTGGTCTTCTGGAGATAACTGAGCGTTTCACAGGAGAACACCACAATTCACGTGCCTTAAGACAAAAAGCACTCAAACTTAAATAGCCGTTCCGTCTCCTCAGACTAAATTGACTTAGGACCCTCATCGGCGTCACAACAAGACATTGCGCATTTGGCACAGTAGGATGGATGGATAAGGATGGGTGACCGCGTGTGATGATGAAGGGATCACACTGGGGATCGTGTACTGGGGGCCTAGTTTTTCAACGACCCACTTGGATGGCATTGGCTACACCGTTTTGTTACAACCGTCAATTGGTTTCAGGCATAGAAGTTAGTTAATTCGCATGGTATCACAGTGGGGCTTTACTGCACACTACAGTTCCTGACCACTGGCCAGCCTAGTTAAGGGTTTTCCTATAAGGACTTGACCACTTTTTTCTTTGAGATGTTTCAAAAACTTTATTATCGTCCTCAAGTACAATTAAACTCGAGTTCGTTCAAGTGAAGCCACCTTGGGTACGTTTGCACGTTGCTGGACAAAATTTTCAACGACTTGGCCGAAACTGCCGCTATTTCGAGTCCAATGTTAGCTCTGAGTTCTTCCAACGTCGTCGGCTAACTGCATCAAGTGCTGCGTCGTGTATGGAGCCCCTTCGTCTTCGAAAACATTGCAGTCTTCTCTGAGTGCCAGGGTCCTTTCAAGTAGTTCACTGAAAATTCTTGCGCCTGTAGCGGAGGCTAGACTCGGATTCTAGTGTCACACAGAAAAGAAGAATGTCTGTTGCCCAAAATAAGTGAGCTTCGAAAATGACATGAATATGACCACCAGGAGAAGGACCAGATTTTAAAGAGACCCCTGCCTCAGTGCATCCTTAAAGAGACACAAAATGCAGACCCACACAAGTCACACAGATTTATTGCCTGCTTATTATGATTTCTTCCAGTCGATTGAGCTGTCTCCAACAAGGATCGTCGGAAAATCCGGCAGGATCCCAACGCTTACATCGTGCACTCCAAGCCTCCAGACTACAACGGCTCAATTGCACTACATCACGGCAGACATGCACTGTAGACTGTAAACAAAACATTCTCCATTCCTCGAACTGAAAATCCATCAATTTTCAACACCTGTCACAATATCCTGGCCAAGCACTAAATTCATTCGCCCCAGCAAACCACACCATCAAAGTTGCCCCCGCCTGCTAGTCGGTTTCGGTGTATGCCAGACCAGTCCATAGCCCCCTCCTCGTCCTCCTCCTCCTCCTTCGAGAGAGAGAGAGAGCGACTGCAAAACGATTCCACTAGACAAACTTGAACCTCTTCCCAGACCCAGAGAGTGAGCCAGACCGAGGCAGCTCCCACATGTGGTGAGTGCCATAAATAACTGCGCACACGAATATCCTTCAACATTAACTTGACAACACAGCTGCTAATGAATTTAATTACAACATCATTAACTCCATGCCGTACACCACAGGAAATTAAAAGTTTTTTTTTTCCATTTTGGTATCCTTTCATCCCTCGGAAGGATATGGATGGGTGGAGGAAGGCAAAAAAAAAAACACAGTTTTCTTGCAGGAAACCCACCAGAATTTATGGATACCCTTAACTTGCAGTTTCTGGCAAGTGAATCCTTGTTAGCGCAGCAGTCGAGAGTGTGCTGCGGCAAGCGCCTATCGTCCTTGAAGTGCAAATTCCGCCGAAAAATTTTTGAGAGAGACAGAGAGAATGAGAGGGAGCAGGTGCAATAAATCCCAAACTAGAGACGACCGACGAGAGGAGAGAGCAAAGTGACGAAGGTGATGACAAGGACGAAGGGACTTGCTCCAGCGGATTAGGGAGTTACTACGTACGAGCTCTATGAAGTTTCCCCCTGAAAGGATTCCCTTTTGAAATCAAGAACGAGATTTAAGGATAATATTCATGATTTTGATTTCGTCCTGCCGGGCGGGCGTCTGGGTGCGTGTGTGTGTGTGTTTCTAGTGACTTCTCGAAAGTCTAAAGTTTCCACATTCT
Organism: Eristalis intricaria; assembly: GCA_964034865.1. NCBI lineage: Eukaryota > Metazoa > Arthropoda > Insecta > Diptera > Syrphidae > Eristalis > Eristalis intricaria. The sequence continues at coordinate 6,649,556 of OZ035877.1, read as the reverse complement.
GAATCTAAATCTGAATCTCATTTGCACCCGCATTAAGCCCTGAAGATGGATAGTAATCATGCATTCATGAGACGCAGACCAGCCAGCAGGAGGTGCTCGTACCGATATCCTATTGCAACGAGGCAGTGGGGTGAGTGGGGGAAAAAGGATAACTTAATTGCGGTTAATAAGTGCAAAAGTTTCACTTGAGAATACAATTTTCGAGTTCATGTATCGTCGACCGAGATGGGACTCACTTGTGCGAGATACACATCCCCCGGGGCAGTAGAAGCCCCCTTCCTGCGCCACAATTGCGGTTCAATTAGTGGTGGAAATGATCTGAATCATGGGGCAACTTTTGTTTCATTTATGGATTCCTGGGCAAAGGCTCATCTTTCTGAGGGTGCCAAGGACCTCAAGACAAAGGACAACGAATTGTCATTCGATGGAGAATGGATCAGTTGGCAAATGGGGCATGTCTGAAGGGACCCCGTGGCAATCAGCAGTTATGTGAAGTCAATCAAATTCAAAATGGGTACCTTTCTACCGCCAAGCTTTACCCGGGATGGTTAAGCATCATCAAAGATTTATATTTCCTTCTCAAAACTAATTAGTCCTCGCATGTAGCCCTCGTTTTTCTCTATTTATCCTATTCCACATAGAAAAGGACTAAAACTAACCCTCACTCACACAACAGTCACTGCAGCACTCAGCACCCGCTGGCCAAAAAGTTTTGAATTTATTTGCGCTGCACTTAGCCCGGAAATTAAAAATTCAACTTTTCCGCGCTCTCTCTCCTTCTTTCTCTCTCTTCCTCTCATTCACTCGCGCCCTCGTTTCCCTCTGTCAGCCGTAAAGTGGTAGTGAATCAAAGGATTTAGTGGAATACACAACAGTAAACAGCAACGAATGACGCCGGATACGGAAAAAAAAGCCATGTGGGCAGCACACAAAAAAAAAGAAAAGTTCGTCCTTAAGTCCTCCCAAAAAAAAATATATATATTTTCACTCGCTCATCCCCAAAACGAGGCAAAAGGACGATGAATTCTCAGTAAAAAAGTAGATTTTTGTATTTTCCTGTTTTTTTCTGTGTGGAGGAAAAAAAGGAAAGTTGATTGAAAAGTTTTCGTTTTCCGCTGACAGAGGTCAACTGACAACAAAAGGGAGAATGACAACCTTGAAATGGGCCAACGACAACGTAAACGATCGCCCTCAGTGGAGGCAGCTCTCTTCCCCTTTCTGAAGGTACACAACATTCATTCTTGGAAGAAACTTGAAAGAACTAATTAATTGCCCAGCACCAGTCCCAGTCAGTTGGCATTCCTTTGGCTATGGTGGTTAATTAATGTTCCTTTGGGTCCCTCGTCGGGATATTGGGCGACATGTCACCGGCACGCAACCGGCAAAAATTGAGTTGGGTGCACAAGTGTCAATCAATTGGAAAAAAGGATCCTTTTCTTTCGCATCCTGTCACGTGATTATTTCAAATAGACTTCACCTGAATGGGCTCAGATGAACACCGTCTTGGTGGGCAGAAATCCTTCCAATCAATTTCACTCATCCACATTTTTTGTTTTTTTTTTTTTTTTCGTCCACTTCCTCTTGATCACATGTCGTCCTTTAGGCAGTGACGGCTGATGTGTCCTTTTGCAAGGATAAGGCATTCAGCCGAGATGTCGTCGTCGTCGAAAAAGCACTGCACGACAGGACTCGTGTCTGCGGTATACGATATTCCTTATGAAAGTCTAGATTTTCGGGGAAGGATGCCCTTTGGCTGTTGTTGCTTCATGCTACTGTTGCTGCTGCTACTGCACACTGGCGGATGATTGGGCGGGAGAGGCAGGCAACGACTTGAATGGTTTCTTTTTTCGAAAAATAAATAAAGGATAGAAAACCCCGCAATCCTTTTAGAGGAATAACGAAGATGGATGAGTAAATTTGAGTGGAAAGAGACTGACGACGAACTGGGTTTGTTTTTCTCGGGAGCCGAGCTCCCTCCAACATCCCTGTTTGTCGTTTCTTGTTATTCTTGCCAGCTTCAATTGAAAAATATATATCCTCCATCTCTCGGCAGAAGCAGATTTATATATTCCCTTAGATCCTCCAGCATTGAGATGCAGTCGTTGATGCTTGTCGTCGTACGGTTGCGAGGAAGCATCCTCAAAGGAGTGTCATTTAAAAATTAGGTAACTGTGAGTTTGCGCTGTCTTCCTCCAGTTGATCGATGCCGGCGTGGGATTTTTGTTTTGTTTCCATGGAAAGTTAATTAACTGATTGAATTAAGGATTGAAAAGTTTTGTCAAAAAGGACTGCATTTTAATTAAATCAACACCATGCGTGGGACTGAACATCAAGGTAAACATTACTCCGCGATTGTTGGAAAAATTTTGAACGATAAACATACATTTTGTGGCACCTGTCGAATGGGTGTCAGTGACCGGTGGGTGTACAGTGGGGCTTGAAATGAGTTCGAGGGCAAGCATGGAGCTGGATTGTGAGCTTCATCGGCCAACGAATCTTAAAGGCTGTCGACTTTGAGCTCCATCGGCCGATCAACCTTGAAGGCAGTCGACTTTTGGACGGGCTATTGTATGTAAATAAATAAGAGAAGAAAAAATAAGGGCCAACGCAGTGTCCCCTGCGGCACATGAAGACTCTGGATTGTGAGCTCCATCGGCCGACCAACCTTGAAGGCAGTCGACTTTTGGACGGGCTATTGTATGTAAATAAATAAGAGAAGAAAAAATAAGGGCCAATGTAGTGTCTCCTGTGGCACATGAAGGCAGACCTTGAAGGCAGTCGACTTTTGGACGGGCTATTGTATTTAAATAAATAAGAGAAGAAAAAATAAGGGCCAATGTAGTGTCTCCTGTGGCACATGAAGGCAGACCTTGAAGGCAGTCGACTTTTGGACGGGCTATTGTATTTAAATAAATAAGAGAAGAAAAAATAAGAGCCAATGTAGTGTCTCCTGTGGCACTCGGTAGTATTTCTGACTATCGGAGGCAAAATTGGCAAAAAAGTACTCTCCCCCCATCAAGGCCCCACTGTTAATGAATTGCTCTTGATGTAATCAACCCCCCCCCCCCATCGCATCTCTCTCCTCTGTTCACCACCCCCTCACTTTCCGCCCTTCGTTGAAAAAGCTCTTCAAGCAATTTTGAATAATTTTTGCGAAAACAAAAAAAAAATACTCAGAAATAAGCAAACAAAATTTTTGCTGTTTACCTTCCAATTGACTTGACAAGGGCCACCAACACTCACACCCATCATGCCGCCATCTTCCGCAGCCATTAAAAACCCCACCCATTGACGTGGGATTTTATTTTAATGAGCTCAAGTCCAACAAGGACATGCTGAAAATTACAGAAGCATCCGCCTCTGCACGCATGGTCGCAAGCAAATATTGGTTTTGAGTTCAAAAATTACTTAGACGAACAAACGAACGAGCAGAAGGACGCACGACGACGCATACACGAGCGCGGTGTGGCAGAAATGTGCGTACTTGAGAGAGTATTTCGGGTGAGGACACGAATTCACCATTCACTCACCCTTCATTGATCCATCTGTGCAATAACAAAAGGATATTCTGAAATCCCAATACATGAGTCGTCCTTTTTTTTCCAAGAGAGTGGCAGCACATGTATGCAACGTTGTTTTGCGTAACGTGTTCATAAAACAGAATCAAAAGCTGAAATTCGGTGTATCGTCGTCCTTGCGTCATTTGATAATTATTCGTCAGAGAATCCTCTCATGGAAGGAGGGAATGGAGGGATATATGTGTGTGTGTGTGTGTGTGAGAGAGAGTGTGGGTTAAAATGTGTTCAATACCACTCATGGAGGGATTCCACTGAAGTGACTTAATGTGAACAAATTGGTTTTGTTTTGCTGTTGTACGGAGTATAACAGAATTTTCTGGAGCGCGTGGAATTTCAAATTGAGGATTATTCCAGTTAATTTGTTGTTCTTGAAAAGCGAAGAAGAACGAGACAACATCCTTTCGGAGTGAATGTATGTGCATGACTTTCGGGTGGGGATGGATCTGCGATGCTGTGTGTGGAGGGCATAGACTTGATGTGTTGCGATTTGTAGAGGGGGCTTACGAATTACTGAGAGTATGGATTAAAAGTTCAAGTGGAAGTTAAATCTCAAGACGATACACGTACGTGCAGAGAGATGAGGGATGTTTGGATGCGGAAGGGTCTCCTCATGAATTTGGGATTGAATAGATTGTTGGGGAAAATTCCAAGCGTCGCAAGGGCCACCGATTCATCCGAACCCAGATGCATTAAGAAGCTCCCTAATAAGCAAGCCGAGGAAAATGTTGAGCGAACCACAATCCACTGAATGTGGTTTCCCTCATAAAAGACAAGACGCTGAGTAATTGGTTGCTTCTCCCTCGGAACAAAAACCATTGCAGATGTCAAAAGCATCCCTTCAGAAGGCACAGCACAAAACTTTCGCCACACAGCACAGCCCCACCCTCTCCGAAATGAACTCCATCTCGTCCTCGCCTCCTGTAGCCACCCTCCTTGCGAACATAAAACAATAAAATTGAAAACAAAAGCCAGACGCATCTGTTCAGAAAATCCCCAGCACCAGCAGAAAGCGGAGGCAGCCACCGCAACTCGATGCGCAATTAAGCTAAAAATGTTCCAATCCCCTTAATGTTTCCATGCACGCGCGTCTCTAATTTCACTGATGACATCCATCATACACAGAGCACAGTGTCCTCCTTCTCCTCCTCCCACCGAGGAGGTCTGTTTTGCTCTCGAACCGCCCGCTCCATCACGGGGGGGATGGTGTAAGTGGGTATAGAATTTCTGCAGAGACTGCACAATCAATGAATGTCAAACAATCGCCTCACACAACGGTCCCTAGTGCATAATAATAAGAGACACCACAACGACGGGCAGCAGGGCGACCCCTGGTCTTATGCGCACACGAGCAGACACACACCATCGCCACTAGAGAGTGGCAGGCAAAGTCACTGCCAGCAACTTTCTTTGCTTTTAATTACACCGAGGAGAAAATAAATATTGTCCTTCTGTCTGCGCCGACGGCGGCGGTGGGGACGAGTGGAAGGAGGAGCCGAAGAGCCGCCCGTCGGCCAGACATTTCCTTAAGGAAACTTTAATGTCACTCCCACCGAGGCGGCACTTGGCATAACGCTATTCACGGGCCAAAAACCAAAACTCCACACTCGACTCGTCGTCGTCGGCGTCTCGTCCGCAATTCTCTCGCTTTCGAGGTCTGCCCCTTTGACCAGCGCCCCCCTTGGGGCATTAATCAGGACTTTATTACTGATGAAGTCCTTATTACGGGCGCATTAAAACGAGGCGCGACCCCGGTGTGTGGGCAACTCTGGGGTTAATTCTGCTGCATGCTGCAGATTTTCCACTGCGGAATCGTACGCCCGAGGTGCATGCAACGTTGCTGGCTGGCGTGACCTTCTCTCTCTCTCTCCTTCGTGCAGCCACAACTAATTTTGCTTAAGCGACGGAGGCGTTTAACAAAAGAGAAGAAATCCAACAAAAGGCCAGCCAGCCAGAAACCATCTGATTTTATGTTTGTAAGTGGTGCGATGCATGTGTGTGTGTGGCATCTCAAATTGCCCACTCATTTATAAGGGCAGACGGAGGGGGTAGAGGCTTCAAGGATTAAGCCAAGTAAAACCAAAAATGTAATTAATTTAATGATGTCGCAACTGAAGCGTAAGCAAGAGATTACTTATGACAACGATGCGAGTAAATCATCAGTGGGCTTGTGGATTATTTGTTTGTATGTGTGTGTGTGTGCAAGGATAAGTGGAGGGCATTCTTCAAAGGAACTGTGAGGTAAGAAACCGTGCATCGGTGGGGATCAGAGTGTGCGGTGTGAGAGTGAACGTATCAAAAGGAAAACCATAAGAGGCCTCAATTCTTCTGAATTTCACCCTGAGACCATTCATTTTGTGGAGAAACGTCTAACTGACCCGTGATGACTGATGAAGACTATAGCTCGATTTTCCTTCAGAGATAATGGTCGAAGAAAAGCAAGCGTTTTTCTTGTCGAAGAAGCCCACGAGTTCGGTGAGTGGACAAGAGGAGAGAGAGAGAGCGAGAAAGAGAGAGAGAGACTGTGGCGTATGTGGAATATTTAATCGAAATTCGGACTGAATTTTGAAAGAACTTCTGTGTCGTATGTGGAACATATTTTTGGTAGAGTGAATCTAGGCGTATGTGGAACTTATTTTGTATGGTTAATATTTTTTCAAGATTAACCTTTTGAATGATCCCTTCGTGGAGCACTTTCAAGGGGAAGCTTAAGAACATGATAAATACCCAATGTAAAGGTTTTTTTTTTCCAATTGGAACATGACATCTATGATCTGAACCTTCAATGCTAAAACATTCAGTAAAAACTAAATGTTCATCATGGAGATCAGAAATGAAGAAGTTTCACAAATATGTAATTAAAATTTATTACCAAAATTAGATGAGTCGGCGACGTCGTTTATTTCAATTTTTGGTCGTAATTCTCGTCCTAGTAGAGAAGCTATTCATAGCCTAGTACATAAATTTGAGTCTAATTTTTCGCTGCTACAAGCGCCACTTGCCACTGTGACACCGGATTGATCGAAGGGCCGAGAATGATGCTGTACAAGAATAGAAAACAATCGATTCACAATTCGATCGGAGTCACTAAGCTCCATTTAAGCGAAATCTTTTAAAACCATCTTACGTTTTAGAGAGCTTTGCCAAATAAAATAATTTGGGTGGCGCGACAGTCCGAGGTGGAAATTGGAACTCTGACTTATGAATGTTGGACAATCGGAGATTGAACCTTGCAGCCAACCGGTCTCTTAACACAATTCTGATCGAAAATTGACCGTAGACCTTGCAACAAGACGCAAAAACCGACACAAACACACATACGCAAATTAAAACGTTAAAAAACTTCATTTTCACGGAAGAATAGTCATGTGGAAGCCAGCTACTGTTTTAGGGGACACTTAAATATTGGACATGAGCCTAGCCAGGCGTCTACGATCCACAGCCTAGGTTAGGGTTAGGTAAAGGGGCTACTAGTGAATTGACCAGCACCATTGTGATACCCCTAATCAGACTACTACCAGTGATTGCCTACTGCAGTGATAGTGGCGTTAATTTGATCCCAACGTCAAATGGTGACTAGACCAGATTTGAAAACCCGATTAAAGTGTATTAACTTTGCTTTCACTGGGATTCGAACCGTGGACCCGGCTAACCAGGGGCAGGCACTCTACCAACTGCGCCATCTAGTCCACAGCCTCAGAAGCCACGGACATATGGGAGCGAATGGACAACTTAGCTCCGAGCCTAAAAATATTCGCATCCGAACCTTTGCCTTTGGTGGTCTAATTGGTTGCGTTCTTGGTGGCGCAACCTATTGTAAAGGGACCTCAACAAACTTGGTTTGCACCAGGGCCGAAGTGCCATACAAATAAGGTAGATATCTTATGGAAGGAATCATCTTTAAATAAGGTTGAAAAAAAAAATCATCCGTCGCATGTTTCGGACGGAGTTTCTTCAAGGTTATTTTTTTAATGATCCCACAGTGGAACATTCTACATTTCATGTAAGGCCTCTGCGGAAAGCAATTAATGGTCAAAGGGGATATCAAAGAACTACAAAACTAAAAATCGAGGGGGATGCTAAATGAATACGCATTCTTCTCTCCACACCATCCCCCGGACATGGTGGTTTTAAACAAGAAACACCTCATTTCGCAAATCAATCAAAACCACTTCCGGAAAAGAAGAAGAATCATCCGTCGCAGGCTCTTACATCTTTCATCAAAATTACTCCCTTCTCGTCGTCGCCTTCCATTCGAAGACAGCTTCAAAACTGTTAAAATTAAGGATGAACACCAGAACGTGAAACAGCAATGAAAGGAACAAAAACAAAAGAAACAACGAAAAAAAAAAATTAAATCGATTTCTTTACCAATTTAGCCGTAATTCGCAACGCTTTCGAAACCAAGCGAAAATCCAATTAATTTTGTTATTCTTCTTCAGTTCGCTCGCTCGCTTGCTTCCTTGCGTTGTTCCCTCAGCGCACTTCACTCCAGGCATCTGCTTCCTGTTGCCCTCAAGACATTCCCCAACCTCCACGGCATCACCCGGCACAAGCAAAAAAAAATGGCAAGGAAGACAGAGCAAAGTCAGGCGGCGGCCTTCAGATAAGGGCGAATACTTGCCCACACGAATTGTTTGTTCACTCGTCGCGTCGACATTCCTTACGAAAAATATTGTTGTTCATTCTCTCTCTCTCTCTCTCTCACTCTATGGCGTCGTGTGTGCAGTCAGGGTGATGTTTCAAAGGACACGAAGTAAGTGAGAGTAAGGGTCACGGGAAACGAGCACGTGAACAAAAGGAAAAGTCAACATCACAAAATGATTGCGGTAAGCAAATTGCAGACGCAGGCATAATTTATTGTTCATTGAATTGTATGAGGCACGAGGATGAAGGATGGCTGGAGGTGAAAGAAGGCATCTTGACGGCCTCAAAGGACCGACCCCCTGGAGTGGGTCGCGCCTCCCGTCTGGGTGAATTCGAGGGGAAGTAAAACCCAAAATCAAAGGAGTCTCCGTCTCTGCGGAGATGGCGGATCCAGTCGAAGGACGTAGCGTCGGAGTCGGTTTGACGGCGAGCGCATCATTTTTCATGTACCATCCGACGTCGCCCTTAATTAAAGAGTAAACAACGCTGCAACAATGCACCCTCGACTGAATGGTTCGATTTTCGATAATGGTTCAGGTAATTGGACACTTTGCTGGCTAATTTGGGAAATTACAAGGGAACCGACGGATTTTCGCTGAGTTTGTTCGAATTTCGCGTGAAAATGTGAGCCGGGCCACGGCATTGCGTTCTGGCGTAACTCAAGACGATGGCACTGCCAATTGGGATGTTTTCCAACTCTGGTCAACAGCGAGCTGTTTGACGAGGACTCCATTCATCTCGTTTGCTCCGACTTAAGTGATTGCCGGCGGCGGGCTGGGCTTCCGTTGAATAGGAGGTCGTATGTGCTTTCAATTAAAAATTTCGTTTCTCCCGAATTTCATATTTACTCAACTACTTCTGTCAACAGTGCAGACACCGTCAACGTGTTCGTGAAACAAGCCAACGACGTCACACAAGCGCAGGCAACAAACGGTTTTAATTTGAAAGTAGAAATATTGGACTGCCATGCTACTCTGCTTTCATATCCTGTTTCCTGTTGACTTTTACTCTGTCTCTCTGCTTCCCTCCCCCACGCAACCAAACACGTCACTCATCATCCATCACATATGTCATGTTCTCCATTTTCTTTCATCACCCTAGCCAGCTCTGGACGAGGGAAAAAAAAAACAACCGTCAGCACGACGACGCATAACAGGATCTTCACTTGAGTTCGAAATGTTTACCTAACCGACACACACCCACAGACACTCACACCCACCCCCCAGTCGAAGGAATATGTGAATGCCAAGTCAAAGAACGAACGGGGGCTACGGCTCAGTGAAAAGAATAAGGAATGTTTATCTAGATGCATGCAAGGACGTCAGAGCGGAAAACAAACACTTCTTGGCTCTCGGTCCTCGTGGGCGGACCACGACTCCGACTCGTGACAAGGCGAGGGTGAGAGATGACGTTTGATGAATTTCCTTGTTTTAGATTATGACTTCACTATCTGGACTTCAAAGACCAGGACCAAGATGGACAATCCGGTCACAGGCTGTTAGAAAATCATCTCTGGCCCGGCCGCCAGCGCCTTCGCAGCAGCACTCGGAGGACAGGACAAACGAAATGGTAATATTTATGGTTGACAAATAGTCCTCCGGAAATACATTCCACCCTCAAGACCCCGCCCCCATTGTCTGGCTGTGTGCTTGAGCTTGTGGATTAGACTAAAGGATTCCCTTAGCCCGAGTGTGGCAGAGGATGGTATTTATTTTCCTGATGATTGGTGCTGCAGCCGCAACCATTCTGTTGCGTACACCAAATGAAGCCATTCAAGGGCGGAGGGTGGCCGGCCGCCACTGGACAAATTGTTTGCCAGCAGGTTTGTTTACATGAATTTATTTTCCAGTCGAGTGCCGATGGTCATTAAATGAATGAGCATGAGAAGGTCGACTGGTTGTGGCAGGCGGGTGACGTTTGTGAATTTTCGTCATCCCCCATCTGTTGGGACTGAAGTCTCAATCCCTTCCCCCGCTCAAATCAAACAATGACAAGGAAACTTCTCGAGAACCCTACAAACTAAGCACGCATCGAGTAGCGAATTCCAATCAACCTCAAGCACCTACATCCACTCAACTCCAGAGGATCATCTGAACTCCTTCAGCCATTCATCGGAGAGCTGCGCTGAGTCTCGATTGTTCGGCTCGGCGCTCACACGTTCACGCTCCGACAGCAAATACCACACAATTGATTTGCATGTGCTGTATCTGGTCCAAGTAGCTGGCACTTTTCCCACTCGGAGTGGCTGTTACACAATGAAGCCGGAAACAAGTACACATCATCTTCATTATCCTCCGAGTCCTGTCATCGTCGTCACACCACTCTCGGCGGAGTGACTTTGCTCATTTCGCCTCGTTCTCGCAGCATCATTCACGGAAGTGGAAGGGACAAAAGAATAACACAGCACATGGTGGCGTGGATTCGGTGGTCTTGGCAAGTTCGTTCTGTCGCCTGTACAAAGGCATCGTTTCCGGCTTTTATCCTTGACTCGGGGAGAGCTCTTGACGTTCAGCTTGTCTTTTGTTTTTCAAAGATAAACGACATTGTGTCCCGCGGTGGATGGGAGTCGGCTGCAGGCAGTCCCGTCTACCACACAAGACCACAAAAGACACCCGACGACATGGTGAAGGAGAGGAGAAAAGAAAGAAAGAAACTCCGACGGTGAAGGACCACGGATGTGAGATGCTAATGTAGGAGACAAGCAATTTCGATTTTCACACACGATTTCAGTCCACCTCCGCGCCCACGCCCATGCCGTGTCGCCGAGTGTGTCTATCGGTGTCAACCGTCAATTGATGAAAGAGGTTGAACGAAATTCGCAGCTTCATCCTGGGTTTCAGTTACTTACATACTCCCGCCGCGCTGGGGCCGACGATCCAGACCACGGCCCGTATCCTTTTGTTCCACACTCTGAGCACAACAGGAACACATCCTTTCTTGCACAGTACAGACACGCGTGTTCTTGCTGCCGTGTGACATGGTTTTTTTTTTTGCTTTTTTTGCTCCTCTGGTCGGCGCTGCTGATGCGGCTGGAGGCCAGGGATGCGAAGGAACGGCTTACACACACCACACATGAAGTTGATGGCATAAGCGGGCGATGGCTTATCCTTTGTGGCATTATCAATGGAAAAATTTTGCACATGAGTTGTCCGCCGCGCTGCCAAAGTGAAGAGAGAGAGCGAGAGGATGTTGCTTTATCCTTGGTTTTTTGTGGATGCGCTGCTCCTGGCTCCGGCTTGGTTGTGACTTGTTGTTTTGTTTTATAGTTCATTTTTTTTTTGTTTTGTTTTGGGAGTGGAAGGATGGAGGGGGGAGAGTGAATGACAGGATGTGCCGGTTTTCTTGCATCCTTCAAATGTGCGCTTGCTTTTAAGTGATCCCGACGCCATTGGATGTGATGATGTGCAAGGATGTGAGGAAGACAAGAATCGTTTTTCGTCATCGCTTCGAGCGAGTGACGAGGGGCGGCGGCAGCCAGAGAGGATGTGAAAGAAGTGTCGTCGTTGAAGTGAAGGGATTCTCATAGAGTGCATTGCATTTAGTGGGATCCCATTGATGACACATTATAAATGGCTTCTGAGTGGATAAGAGGAGATTGCCATTCCCTGCCGTTGTCAATATCCGAGGATGAAGAGGAAGTTTTCGCAAGTCAAAGGGATAACGTTGATTGTGTCATTTGCTGGCGCGAGTGATGTGGCTTACCGAGGCGACGGAGATTGAATGGGTTTTTAGGATTTAGGATTGGATTGGGTTTAGAACCGGAAATGACCGTTTGAAAAATCAAATTCAAATCTCAAGTGGGAAAAAAAACCCATTATTTCCCCGAGGGAAATTATTTTCGAAAATGAAAATGTTCTCTTTACTCTCTCCCTGACCTAGAACAAGCCACTCTCCGGAGAGTGAGTCCTCGCAGGAAAAAAAAATTCGAGCGAAATCGAGCATTTTCTCTTGACATGCGCCGCAGTGAACTCCCCACACGGACTGTGGTGAATAGCCACACATTCCGTGTGTGCGACGAAACTAATGTGCATTTTCCCCTCGCTTCAGTGGTGACCGAGTATTATCCCACGAATCGATTATCGTTTTGATTCCATTATCCTTGTCCACATCCTCCCTCTCCACCGGCCGCGCTCTCTTTGCGACTATCTGACAAAAATTAGATTGGGTCAAAGTTTGACACCTGTCACTAAACTCTCACCCACCCGCTGGTAGTTGGTCACACACAAATCCCCGCTCCCGGTGTCCCAACTCCTCGCATGGGATGTAGGGATTTGTGCGGACGGAATATGTAATTTATAATATCCTGTTGTTGAGTCCGGTTGTCCGGCTGACTTATTGTATTTCGTTATCCTCGTCTTGGCGCCGAGGGTACGTACGCCCGGATTTGAAACACGTCTGCGAGGTGGTGTCGCTTTTGAAATGTCTTCAGGTTCTTTTTCCTTCAATGAGGATATGAACAAAGTTCGAAAAGTGCGGAGGATGATGTGTGTGTGTGTGCGAGGGAAGGGAACGGTAGGCTGACATGTTTCAAAGTTTGTGAACAATTCAAGTGAGCAGGAGTGGATGATGAAGGAAGCATGTTTTCTTAATTAATTGGTCATGCCCGAGGCGAGCTATAATACACGACAAATTGGACGTAATAACTGGAGAATGTGTTCACAACGATCGGCAGCGGCGGTGTCTTGTCATATTCGTTGATTAATTGAATCAAATCGCCTCTGGGGATGTGAAACTTTGAATGCACGCGCGTGGGGATAAGCACGGATGTAGCTTGTCGAGGGATGATGTCGAAAAGTCTCTAAAGGATGGATAATTACTCAGAAGGCCAACAACCTCCGCACTTGCTTCTTCGCCTAACTCACCTAACCTCACCACACCGCGCTCCGCCCCGTCAAAAACGAGACAAAATTCGCTCAAAGAACAGATAATGTAATTAAATCCACAACCAACTCACAAATTGACAGATAACGAGATGTTACCACACTAATTACCCCGTCTCACCACTGCGACGGAGATTGAAGGAATAGCAACCACAAGAATTACTCAATTATACGATAAAAAGGTTTCTTTTCAATACACGCACCTCGACTCGAAACTTTCCAGACACAATTAGTGTTCGCAAGGATAACGGACTTGCTCAATGAACCTTCACGCCGCCGAAGTGAATTTCTCTCATAAGCCTCCCGGGAGGTGACAACGATTGAGATGTCAATTGCTATTCACTTTCGATGACCTTCCATCGTCCCCTTGCGAGGAGCCCTCAATGACCTTAGACGCAAATTGACATCCCTCTCACCTCAGGCTTAAATCATTTTTCAAGGACAGAACATCATCGTTTGTGTGCCTAATTGACTCGTCCACCTCGATTGAATCATTAGCAAAGGTCCGCCTGACCAATCGACCAAACCGAACGATTCCCCGAATTACTGTGCAATCAATTAGGAAGAACAAAGATAAAGCTGCAAAATCAAGTGAAAAAAAATCACTCGAAAAATCATCCATTCATCACGCCGCCTTAGACTCGGAGACTCGCCTTAGACCCCCATCCTCTCGGGGGACACTGTACCCTGATTTACATATTTCATGCCCCTCCGGTCCATCCCATTCAAAAATTTGAATTAAATTTCGAACTAAATCCTTTGCAATATGATCCGGGGCACAGCTTCGTTTTGTGGGCCGTACGCCCCCACCCCCGAATTCCAGCGTTCGATGGAAACAAATTTAATATTCGTCCAAATTAATAATGGAATTGAAAATCGATTCGCCTTGATGACATTCGCAATGAGCTACATCATCATCATCGCCGTCGCCGTCATCATTGGCCGTATAGCAAGCAGCCGGCTTCGTTAGCAGGCCTTGAGCCCGAGAAAACTTTGCAGAAAGATAAAAAACGAAACTGAACACCCACTCAGAGTAGGAGTGGACAAAAAAAAAATGAAACGAAAGAGGGAATAAGATATCGAACAAGGAGACGTGAAATATTATAAATGTCCTGTGAAAGGACTGCAGTTGGAGATTTATTGAATTTGCGTTTTATATCGGCGAAGGACAGGGGGACCAGAAGGACATCGTCATCATCATCGTTGTCGTTGTCTGCTGCTGGTGATGGCTCTAATAAATGAATTTGAATATTTATACGTTTGGTGATTCCAATTTGGAACGATGATATACTTTTTCTTCTTTTTTTTTTAATCGGCTTCCCTTCGGTGGAGAGGAATTCGCTTGTCGATTGTGCGGGGAGGAGGAAGTAATGTGCAGGGACAAGGTTAAGGGCTTGCCTTGGACCCTTTTTGGTTCCTCTCGGTGGATGTCTGGGAGAGAGTGCTTGACCTCTCGAATGAGAGAGGTTTTTTGTGGCGGTCCACAAATGCAAAGTTCAAGCTCGGAGGGCCCTTTTTCACCATTGTTACAAGACCGAACGAGTAGGCATTCAAATCAAAAGGACTAGTTCCATATGCCAGCCTTCAAGAGCAAGCACATGGAGCCGATTTCCTTCGCGATACATTAATCATCTGTAACAGAAAATTACTGAAAGGCTACGAAACCTTGACTTGAGGAGAGAGAGGAATTAAGGAGCAGAAACTTTGGACATCCACATGCCTCTCCCCAGTCGTTGTGGGACCTAGATGTACGTTACTTTCACATGCCTCTCCCCAGTCGTTGTTGGACCTAGATGTACGTTACTTACATATGACACTCTCCCCAGTCGTTGTGGGACCTAATGCCTCTGTCCATAAAGTCCACAATCTTTGGAAAATATCGATTCTGTCAGTCTTGAACATCTTCACATATAACTAAAGGGCTAGACGACTCCTACATCATCCAATCCAAGCTTGTGTGAGATTGCCTACAGTAGTCTAAGGAGTTGAGCGGGAGAAACAGAGTCAGACCCTGCTGAATAAATAGTCATACAGGAATAGAAGGCAATGCAATGGCCGACTCCCTGGCAAAGGAAATAGCATCAGGACCTTTTATAGGTCACGAACCATTCTGTACTGCAGGAGACCTCAGAGAAGAATTGAGAGAGCTAGAAAAAAGGATCAAGGCAGAAGCTTGGAAGAACGCTTATGACATGGAGCAGGTCAAGAAACTAGGACCTGGACCTGGACCTGGACATAAAATCATTTTATTAATCATTTGATTTTATAAATCATTTTCATTCATATTAAAATGAAATGAAATGAAAGGAAATGCAATGAAATGAAATGAAATGAAAAAAAATGAAATGAAAATGAGACTCTCGGCTCTTGAGGCATGTGTACCAAAATGAGCAAGAACAACCTCTGTATCCTAGCAGGCTGTCTAACAGACTCTCCATGAGCAGGGGTATCAAAAGAATGTCTCTGAAGAACCTGTGGAGAATCTAATGAAATTGCAGAACACGTACTGGGATTCTGTGAGACACTAGTCGAGAGAAGCAAGGACCTACTATCAGAGAAAGTTATTCAGTCACCAGTCACCATCTCTCATCCTCATTGCGACACAAATGGCTAGTCACACATGTCCACATACTTTTCCCTCGCAGTGGAAGGTCCAAAATGTAGTGTTCCTACCAAGCGGATGCAAGTCGCCCGAAGAATCCCCCTCGTATCGCCCTAGATTCACTAGAAGAACCACACGACCAATACGCTACTTACGGTAGCAGAAATAAATGGAGTCCTCTCTGACCACCAACATGGCCTCATCGATGACATAATGCCTGTGGTAGATGTCGCGACGGAGGCTATAAGAGGAAAAAGGTGAAGATGGGCAACAAAAGAATACTGCGTCAATGCCTAAAGACGCGAGTTCCAATGGCCCACTGATGACGCCAATAAGAATCGTTCTGCTGCTCATTCTGATCAAAATATGTGATCGCCTTGAGAATAGGCCATAAGTGTAACTCTGTGCAATTAGACCACTTACGTTTGGTGTGATGTGGTGGATGTGGTGCGGTAGAAGGACGCGAGTTGAAGCTAAGATCGGATGACAGACCAGACGCGGAAACGCGAGTGGAAGCTAAGATCGGATGACAGACCAGACGCGGAAACCGACCACTTACGTTTGGTGTGAGCAACCGTTTCAAGCAGTGGCGTACAGCCATGAACGGGCTTTGTTTGTAAAAATGACGAGGAACTTGGCACTTGCCCAACCCTTGTTTTCAGATTGCTCGATTGTCTTCATTCTTAATGTTCTTGCAGAGGCTATCAAAAATTCTGTAGATATTCGCTTAGCGGTTTAGAAAAAAATGTTAAATTAAAAAGGCCGTTACATTATCCTAAGAGCCACTGAGTAGCTTGAATATAAAACAGACATCAAATGAGAACCGAACAACTAACGTCATAAGAACGAATTGCGGAAAATTGGCGATCGAATGGCCAAGAATTCTTAAAGCTGGAAGTTACAGGACAGAGGACCTAAATAGGCCGAGTTCCGGTACGCGTCAGTCACTGTAACTTCACACAAGAAAAAGCGGCTGCCTCAAGAAGACATCTGAAAAGAATTTCAGCCCCAAACAGAGACAATATTTCAGCTGTTCTTCATTTGCATCCTTTTGATTTGAAGGTCTAGTGAGTTGTAGTGATTTGTCGCCTCCCTCCAACAGTTGGAGTCCAACTTCAATTAATTCTGAAATTCGACTTAGACGGAGGTGCCTGTACTAGCAATAGAACTTCGTAATTGT
This sequence comes from Eristalis intricaria, assembly GCA_964034865.1. Classification (NCBI taxonomy): domain Eukaryota; kingdom Metazoa; phylum Arthropoda; class Insecta; order Diptera; family Syrphidae; genus Eristalis; species Eristalis intricaria. The sequence continues at coordinate 6,632,672 of OZ035877.1, read as the reverse complement.
AGTAGATTAATTGCAAATGTTGCTGTCAAACGACAACGGAATGAACCGAGAGAACGGGCACGAAAAGTGAGATTTTAGAAAGTAAAAAAAAGAACAATCTTCAGACATCTTCATTTATAAACAATAAAACATAAAAACAGAAGAGATGAGGTCAAATCAGTAGCAAAATGAATTCCACGACGATTGAATGAACTCGAAGGAATCTAAAACAAAAGAGAAGTTCATTTAACACACTCTCAACAAAAACTAAAGCATTGCACTTTCCCGAAGACTCAGAGGCCCACATCGATAAAACTTAAACTTACATATCCATCCTCTTCTCTATCATCCACACTCAACGACAATAATTCATCGTCAAAAGTTATTTCTCTCAGCTCCCAAAATGCAGCCACCACTTGCTTATTTGAGCAAAAAGTAACCAAAGGACTGGTAACGGAGCATCCTCACACAGGCACACGAAACGACCGCACCCTTGCGCAATGGAGACCGAAAAACAACCACCAGATCGAATTTGTGGCTGGGTTGACTACGTGACAAAGCAACCGACGCAACACAAGGAATGGGAGAGCACACAAGAAAACAGACACAAATGCACAACTTCAGAATCTTGAGACGAAAGGGAGACGAGAAGGAGATGCATTGATAGAGTTTTTGCATGGAATGGTGGAAAAGCAGAAGCGAAACAAAAAAGAGAAGCAACGCACACACATTCACAAAATATGAAGATATTTAAAATACTCAATTACCGCCTACGGGTTGTAAAATGCCGTCGGCAGGTACGTCCCCACGAGCAGTTGACACGAACGCTAGATGACTCCAAAGCATCAACACTGTAAGAAGAAACGATAAAACACGATTTAATGTAAGTTCGACGATAGTCAAGGAAAAGAAAATCTTACTCATTTTCCCGTCGGCATTTGTCCCAGCTCAAGGGAGCCCTCTGCGCAGTCATTCACCAGCGCTTCCAACCACCATCCAATGCGCCATACCTGTGAATGGAAAGCAAAACAAAAAACTGGCTCCATATGCCGGCCTTCAGCGCCAAGCATATGAAACCAATTTCCTGGTGGACACATTAGTAAACTGTAACAGAAGGTGACTGAGAGGCTACCAAAACTTCAGCCTCTCAGTCCGCGAGGCAACAGGACAAGCCAGAAGCTATCCAGTTGCCTCCCTAAAAGAAGGGAAGAATGTGAAAATAGGGAAGCCTTTTCAAGCTTAAGAGAGGAGCCTTTTAAGGCGACTTTCAAAGAGGTCAGAAGGAGCCTTTTCAAGCTTAAGAGAGAAGAAGCCTTTTCAGGCTTTAGAGACAAGAAGCCTTTTCAAGCTTTACTTTCAGAAAGAACGCGATAACGCGAGAGAGTGCCTACTGAACAGAGGAACAATCGATCCTGGAATCAAGTGAAACACAAAAGAAAACTGACCGCAATGCGGTCAGTTGAACCGATGAACCTGAAAACCGAGAAAGAAATTATAACTAAACTAGCCCTACGCCCTTCAACAACCCCGCTTAAAGTTGAGTCGTGCGAAAGAACCCCCAGAAGCGCCCTAATTCGCCAGCCAGCCCCTTCGCATCATAGAGGCAAACCACTTGAAGAGGACTTACGACTGCGACCTGTAAAAGAGAGGTTTATATAGTTTCTACCTACAAATGAATAAGGCGTCATCTGCCCTCCCCAGCTGCTAACCAAACGGACCCCCACTACTCTAGCTTCCCGATGACACTGACGACCGTGGATGAGTGAACACAAGTTGCTTCCCGACGGCAAATTCAACCGATAGTCAAAAGGGTACTCACTTTGTTGAACACTGGTGAGGATTAGAGGTGCTCCAACGCAAGCCCGCTTGGTGACAACCAGACTGAAGACCTACCTGCTTCGTTTGTCCATCGGTGGGAGTCCTGTAAGCACACAAACACACACTCATATAAACCACACGCGACAACCGAACAAAGCACTGAAACCCCTTGGAAACCGCACTGGGGATGCTAAAGATTCGAACGAGACACACTTTACTGGGAGGACGCGAGTGGAAGCTAAGATCGGATGACAGACCAGACGCGGAAACCGATCAAAACACTGAAACCCCTTGAGAATCGCACTGGGGATGCTAAAGATTCGAACGAGACACACTTTAGTGGGAGGACGCGAGTGGAAGCTAAGATCGGATGACAGACCAGGCGTGGCAACCGAGCAAAACACTAAAACCCCTTGGAAACCGCACTGGGGATGCTAAAGATTCGAACGAGACACACTTTAGTGGGAGGACGCGAGTAGAAGCTAAGATCGGATGACAGACCAGGCGTGGTAACCGAGCAAGACACTGAAACCCCATTGGAAACCGCACTGGGGATGCTAAAGATTCCAACGAGACACACTTTAGTGGGAGGACGCGAGTGGAAGCTAAGATCGGATGACAGACCAGACGCGGAAACCGAGCAAAACACTGAAACCCCTTGAGAACCGCACTGGGGATGCTAAAGATTCGAACGAGACACACTTTAGTGGGAGGACGCGAGTGGAAGCTAAGATCGGATGACAGACCAGACGCGGCAACCGAGCAAAACACTGAAACCCCTTGGAAACCGCACTGGGGATGCTAAGAATTCGAACAACACACACTGTAGTGAAAGCTAAGATCAGATGACACAACACTTGCGAGAAAAAAACACTGATACTAAAAAAAAAAATATTTTCTAAGATCAGATGACAGAACACTTGCAAGAAAAAAAAAACTGACACTCAAAAAAAAATTATTCGTTGAAAACTTCATGACATGTCAACAATGTCAACTGAAGTTGTTTCCATTTGAAGTGACCATTATCTGGCTGTCAAAACTAAAATACCGTTACTGCACGTCAAATGCAGGCAGGCGCACAAACACATAAACACTCGACGCGAACCCCAGGTTAACAAATGTAACCGACACTACCACGACCGTATGCAAAATCAAAGGCATCTGAGCAAAATACACACGCGCACTAACACTAAAACACAACACTAGCCTTTTGCATCTGCCAGAAGGGCTGAGCGAAGAGAGAGGCAAAAACGCAACCATCTCAATTCACTTCTTTTTCTTTTTGCACAAACACTCGCCCGACACACTGAAACTAAAAAAAAACCGAGTTAACACTGGGGCACTACCGATTTTAATTCCCGCACTGCACTTTTTCACTATTTTTCACTTTTTCACTTTTTTTCACTTTTTTTTCACTTTTTCACTTTTCACTGCACTATTGACTGACCGCGGACAACTGAGCTTGCGCCTGCAACTTGCGCCCCTTTTATACACAAATTTCGAGTTAGAATTGAGCTTAAATATATCCTGTGGCCCAGTGGGTGGGACATTTCGCCTTCCCCTTTGAGTGGTGATCCACTCCGAGTGGGGGGAAATTTTCAATCAAGATGTTGACAGCTCTGAGTTGGGCTAATTATGGGTGGTAATATTTTCTTTTTTTTTCTTGTAGAAGGTAAGTTTGACGGAAGTAATTAAGAGGATGCAATTCTGGCAGAATCTCAAGAAAAATTTTTGTTTTTCATTTCAGGAACGGCTTTGTGGGAATAAACAGGAAGATCTGGTGTGAAAATTTGTTGATTTAACACGAATTTGAGGTAATTTTCTTGGAAATGGTGAGAATATCGAGAGGTCTCCACAAGTTTCTGGACATGGCCTTACCTAGAAGAGGTTAGAGTCGAGGATGTTGGGAGTTCTTTTGGACGGAAAAGTGCACTATTCCTCGGAACTAAGGATGAGATCTGCATTTTGCTTCACTAAATGGATGGAATCCCTTTGTATCGGCATTCCAAAAATCAAGGAATAAAGGAATTCTTTGAATGACAAGCACCAGAATCTTTGCATGATTTGCTTCCACTTGGCATTTAAGGATTTAATTCACTCTGGATGTGATTTTGCCACAAATTTAATGTAAAACCAGAAAGCGTCATGTCTTCTATCAATTCTCTTGAAGTTCGCTTGCCGCTCCAGTGCTGTGGATATCCAGATGCAGAGCAAAGGACGATTTCGTTCGCCAGGAGATTGTCTTCAGATTCTTCAGAGCGTGGTATGTGAATGAAATATCCCTCAAAACTGTTCTAATTGCTTTGTCTCTTTGTTTGCAGAATTCTGAGGAACGATTTCTTTGCCAGAAGATGAGCAGGAGATTGCATTGCCCAGCACAAAATGAAGAGGAGCTCATGGGTGCTTGGTTTGATGATTTAATTGCGAATATGATTCAGGTTCAGGCAGACTGAAGAACAAAGGAACTGACCTGGGTCACGATTGATGTGCTGTGCAGAACCTAGTGTTCCGTATTAATTGTGTGCCTGTTTCTGTTAAGTAAAGTGTCAAAATTAAAAGACATCATGTGGATTTGCTGATCAATTTCTTGGAAGAATAAGCCTTTTCTTCTCTTCAGAATTTAACGAAGTCAATCTGTCAGCCATTTTTGAAATTTCCCCAATCCAAATAAACGCATTTTATGAAAACTAACCTCACGCCTTCTCGCTCTTCCTTTTTGTTGACTGCTGACGACGAATGGGGGACTTTTCTCATGGGGAAATGAGCTATACTTTCTGCACAAGCGGGACAAGTTTAGACCAATTAGAGTATTGCGGAAAAGGGTAAGAAGTCTCTTTTTTAACAACTGTCAACGCGAAAGGGGTTTTGACAGGTTCTGATGTTAACGATATTTTTTCTCTTCAGTTTCTATGGAAAATTAGGACTTGAAAAAAGGTGAAGCCAGGATATGTATGTGGAGTATAACAAGCACTCTGGACTGGGATTGAAGGAAGGACATACAGGATCATGGATTCTAAGGAAATATACTAGCAGAGTCAAATGAAAACGAAGCGAGTGTGCTGTCTGAAGTGGTCGTGGAGATGAGGAGTTGAAATGATGCTGGTTCCTATGTGGTGTTCGTACGTTTTATGGAAACTATTTGGATTGATTGAAAAGTGAATTTATTTCTTCTGAATGGAACGGGGAGATGTCTACAAAGTCCTGCTGATGAGAGCCGTTGTCTGGAATTCGGCTGGTGGGCCATAGCGAGGGGCATAGCGATTCGGATTCGCAGAAATTGGATCATTTCCAGGCGTGTGTGTATTTTCAAATTTCAAAGGACGATGATATATAAAGCTTCTGTTCTATTAGACATACCTCCGGTCAATGAACGCTGAGATGGATTAACAATTTGTTTGGGAAATCTGTGTGACACAGAGGCTACTCCATTGTATGCCATGAACTGTAAAGATTCATTAGCTTTTGATTTCATCCACAAACTGAGTGTGTATTCATCCGCAAATAAAGAGTGGACGCATGCATGCAACAAAATGGTTATGGACCGAAGTACGGATTCAATTGTATGTGTAATCCTTTTCTAGGAACAAAAAAAAAATCATTGAAACACAAATACCATGTTTCCATGTAAACCGATAAATAAATGACTGCCCCATTGTCATGATAAACTGAGGACACATCCTGTCTAAATGCAACCTACAACAAAAAGGCCGATCGAACGGCAAAAAAAAAACAAAGAATATGAGAAAATTGATTTAATTCTGCTCTATTAGATGCAGCCCAAATGTGCGCCCAGAATGGAACTCCTCCTCCGCTATGCACAAAGCCAACAATTCCGTGTTCCAACAATGCGCCAGAGTTCAAGCTGCACGACCCATTGCACAATTGTTTGCCGCCACGGCAGAGCCATTCCCATCAATTGTTTATGTTTCAGTTAACGGCAGAAAACAATGATGGCGTGATGTCCTAATTCATTAGTTTAAAAATCTATTCAATTGGAAATAATTCCCATTTAACAGGGCTCCCACTGTGAGGATTTCATGCTTAAATTGAAATAAACTATGACGTTCACATAGTTCTCTCCTCCTTCCTTCCTGCCCCTAACATCATCGATTGTGGCGAATGGGTGACGTGTGCAACAAGTTCTCGGACACTCGTGAGTAGTGGATGTACAAGTGTAAATCTCTGAAAAAACTTCTAAACACTTGTGGATGAATAATTTTTGTGTACACCCCGAAACTCATTGATTATCCATGAGTGTCCAGAGACGATGTGGCCACTGGTCGACATGAGGAATGGTTGTTATTTCTGCTGATGCTGCACACATACACAGGTTGAGCTGTACATCATTATATAGTTTCATGATTCCATTTCTAATGAAGCGTATTAGCAGCGAACATACTGCATGCACAGTTCTCGTTAATCAATCAAGTCTCGATTCAGATGGGGCTCTTTCCAGTGCTTATCCAGATTTACGGTGAAGGAGATGTTTTCTGGTTTTTCTTTTTTTCCAATTTCCTTTGACCCTTTTGTGGGCCGCTGTGGCATGTGTTCTTTGGCCATTGGAAGCCATTCAAACTCGGTTCGTTCTTGGTTGGGGCGGGGGGCCCCATAAAGTAGGGTTAAAGGACACTCGAAACTGTTTGGCTAAACACATGTATAGCAAGATCTAACAATATCCCTTGACATCTTCCGAATCCGAATCTCATCGGAAGTCGGCTTTGTCCTTTTGGTTTTTTTTTTTCTGTTGACAAGAGCTCCCAGGTCAAGTTCGTTTACATGTATTGGACTCGAAAAGAGACAAATTATCTGGCAGTCCTTTGGTACAGGAAAACAATATGTATGGCGAGGATGCCGAAGGAAAAGAACCGACGATTGCACTTTGAATTCGCAAAAAAAGGAAACATGTAAAGCAGAGATTTTAATTCCTTTTTTGCTTCCGACATCCCGTTTCCTTTCTGCTGTCAATGTTTGTCATCAAATAAACAACGGATCCTTGTTCATGTGTGCCTTTGATTGAGTCTATGGCTGGGTATGTGTTTGTTCGTGTGTATTGTCATGCATTCCTCATTATTTTTCACTTCAACACCCTGCTCAGGAATGGATTTGGATTGAACTGAAGTGGAAAACGAGTTCATTAAGACGTTGGAGTCCTTCTCTCTTGTCTCAAGAAATCTGAAATTCCTAATCAGATTCTGTTTGGGTATTAAACATGCTTAAAATCAATTTCCTGATAACAATTTAATTTGATTGCCTTCGTGAGTGAATGAGTGAATGAGAGGAAAAGGAGAGGGATATGGATGATCTCAAGTCGAAGGAAATGTTATTGCTCAGCTCTGGTGGATGGAATTGGTTGTTTCCTTGAGATAGTTGTGCATGGGATGTGATTAGTTTTCATTTGTTATCCCATTTGCGGACATGTGTGTGCGAGGAGGATTTCGATGTTAAACCTAGTGACTGCAGACGAACGGACGGATAATTGCAAGGCGTCAGAAAACAGGACTGAATGGGGTTTGGGGATGTGAAGATGGCACCTTAATTATTCACAGGTATTTCCCTAATTATTGCGATTCATTAACGATCTTATTTCGTGTGGTATTTGAGGCGTTGATTGTGCGATTTTGAGGAGCTGTTTGCAAATGTTGGTAATCAGTAGGTGGTATTTGCAGAGATTGTGAGTAAGGTACACTCCTACAAAGTGTAATCAAGGCATCCGTTTAGTGCAGTGCTTAAGGAGTTTAAGTAAACTTTGACTGTTGAGGGACATGGTCATGATTCTGACGCAATTCATGCATCTTCTAAGCATTCTCATTCATTGCAAGCCTTCAAAATGCCTTGAAATCGAGAAATTCAAAATTGGTTTATTCTGACCAAGAAAAGTCGACCCAATTGGTTTACCATTTTACTGCATTTTTTCGGCTGAGAAATGTCATTTTCTAAAAAGTCGCTTTTCTTCATATTTGCGGCGTGAATTGCATGGATTTGGTTGGGGTTATGTGTGAGGGACTAAATGCAATCGATTTGAGTTAGATTTTCTTCCTATTTTTGCTGGGAAAATAGATTTTTCATTTTTGCAAAAACTAAAATTCAAATATTTCAACTCAATTTTTCGGCAGATCTGGCAATGTTCTCATCTGGCATAATTGGAGGCTTAAATCAAAAGACAGACGGCGGTGTGAATTGAAACTGGACGACGATCCAGAACACTGCGAAGAGGTCGTAGTTGATTCTTAAAATTGGTCAGAGCCGTTGTATTTGTAGTTCTGATTTCTCGTTTACTGGAGCTACAGTGCGGGGTGTACTATTGTCTCAGCCAAACAAGCCAACGGAACCGGCACGATCTTTAGACAGCTGCCTCCTACGATATTGAAGCAAGCTGGATAAGATCCTTCTCCATTTGAGTTTACTGCATTGTCTCGCCAAACACTCTTTGAGTTGGAACATTGTTGTTCATGATCTCTACACACGTGGTTAGGCCACGTTTGGTAGGACTTATGTCGCTGTAGTACTCCTCCCTGTAGACTTCATGGCTGGATCTTCTCCTCCGAATGCTGTCAACGCTGGAGGAGCAAAGACTGACTGCAGAACATTTCTCTCGAAAATACCAAGTACTTCTTTATCTGCTTTTGAGACTGTCTAGGCTTCCGCGCCATAGAGCAAGACAGGGATGATGAAGGTGTTTCGAGAGAGAGCTCTGCTAATCAACTTCACCTTGAAGCCAAAGAAACAGCGATTGACAAGAGTTATTCCGCATTTGTTATGTTAGAAGATGTGTTGTTTTGTGAATCGAATGTCTCGGAAACTAGGACGAGGCCATGATTAAGGACTGTTTTTCTTGGAAGCTGAGCTGGGTAAAGTCCACGACTACCTCCAAGGTACATATATCTGCCTATGTTGACATTGTGGCCAAGTAGTTAAAGCTCTGACAGGTAGTCTCATTGCTAGATCTAATTGAGAAGTCCCCAAGTTTTCCGTTCCTCAAAGAATTTAGTAGCAATAATTCCTGATTCCATTCTTGTACACAAGGCTAGATGTAATGAAAAGTTATTCGAAAATTAGTTCACCGTATAGTCCGAACACCTGTCAGAGCTCAGACTTCCTTTAAGTGTTCCAAATCAAGCAAATTGAATTCACTTTGGGTCTTCCTTAAAATAGTTAAGTGCATCCTGTTTCATCACCTCTCTCAATGGCTCTGCACGAAGTCGTCAATGAAGCGAATACAGCTTACGTCTAATCGGATTCCGAGACTGTTACCGTAATTCGAAATCTTCCCGAAGACTGAGAGTACTCACATCCTCCTAACATCCTACAGTCGCATGTGGAAGGAGGAACGAGATGAATGCATCACTTATTCAAGTTCATTAATGGGGTGTTGTGTATATCAGGCCTTCCTGCACGTCCGATGAACAATGCCGGAATTATCGGAAATATTCTGCAATATTGATAAACTCTAAAAGTGGTCCACCATCAAGCTGTTGAACACCACCAGACCACCTCCAATCCAAGCAAACTTCGATAATGTATGAATTTGTTGAATCCTCGCAATGCAACGAAAGCCAAAAGTAAATACCAGGAAGGAACAAATCAATTTGTTATCCTTGTACGGCGAGGCAGACAGCCACTTTACTCCCCCTCCCCCAATCAGCAGTTGCACATGCTCGTGCTCAGGTGTTCAGCCCCTGACAAGGATCATTAGAGTGTTGAAGGGATACTGGCTATAATTACGGTATTTGCTCAATAAATTTACATGGCAAAAAGGATATAGAGAGATATTCCTTTCGAAGGGGGAAATTATAGCATGCATCCACGTGCCGGAAAGGCAATGACATCCAAATGAATGAGCTGGGCATGTGTGAAAGAAGTCCGAATTTATTAGCCCATCGACAGGGTTACTTTGTGCTTCGTTTCCGGGGAGGGGTGGCTGCGAATGTGGAAGGCTATCGGATGGAACTGACCGGAATTTCTCTCCTCTGAGTGGCTTGGCAGGCCATGGATTGGATAGTGTAATCAAAGTCGAGCTGGGAATGCTTGTCTGTGAGTTGAGTCGAGGACGACGGGGATAGGCTTGAAATGAGTCAGGAAATGCATTGAATATAGGTCAACTAATGGAAAGAGGACTGTGGAACCAGATATCTTAAGGCAGCCTCCATCCCCGCATCCTTGCTTACTCAGCGTGGGCAAACCCATAAAAGTCCCTTGACGACATTAAATCTGCTGAATTATCGACATCCACAGTTTGTTGTTTTGCTGTTGTGCCTATTTGACATAAACCCAGATCCTTCTCGCATCCTGTCACGAAATAATGACCAACAAGACAGCAGAAAAAAAGGAGGACATCCATTTACTCACCCCCGCCTGCTCTTTATTTCATTCCAACACATCAATAACTCATAACGAACCTAATTAGATGATCATTCCAGGAACAATATCCTGTATCCTTCCTTCACACTCCCACACCTCCAGCACATGGGCCTACATGTCAGCGAACTGTGCGTCTTTCGTTAGGGCCTCGTTATGGGCCACCCTGCTTTTCCCCTGTTTTTCCTTTGTTTCACTGCAAGTTTCACCACGCCTCATCATCTCGCACAGCGTTCGTTTGTGTTTTGAGGATTAATTGAAATCAGTCGAAGTAAACAGGACCTCAATCTCTGTGTGTGTACGTTGTGCGCCTAGAAGTTTTGTATACACACACACGCGCGTGGCCAACATTTAACCACACCAACGACGACACAGTTCGTTCGCACAATTCGGCGTTTTTCTCACCAGCCCAACACCCTCGACCCGACCTCCTGCCAATATTGTACATCCATAGCTTTGGCTAATTCAATTTGCGTTGCCTGCCATCAGAGATTATCCTGTTCGCTCGCTCTGTTAGCCGGGCTCTGATGGTTTTCCTATTACAGACGAGGCTGCCAGTGGGTAGGTGTGTAGTAACAACAACATGGCGCTTTTATGTGCTTAATAAAATTATTTTCATTATCCTTAAAGGAACGGATTTCATTTTCATTTGATTTGATTTTATTATCATAAAACAAGCCAAAGAGAGAGAGAGAGAGAGATAGGGAGATGGAGAGGGAGAGCAAATGGAATGGTGCCAGGAATTCAGGGAGCGGGCAGAGTTTGAAAAGAGCCGTCCATCGGCATAGCGACACTCTGGTGCGTGGCCAATGAGAGATGAAAACAGGACAGGATAGAGGCACGGATGTAATAAGGACGCAATAGAATTCTAAGCATGACAGCAGATGGCTGCTTGTCGGTAATTGATTCAAGGATGAATGAAGGGACACGGCCGAAGTGTGAGATGGTCTTTGAGACGGACGGAAGTGTGTGGCGCTGAAATGCCGGTGGCACCTGAAGATTGCGCGGAATAAAAAATGAATCATGATTTCGTGTCGAGTTGAGTCGTTTTGACACATTTCGGGGATCGCGCTGTGGGGTTGTCCTTTTAAGGTGGCATATTTGAATGGTCGTTGATGTGACGCTTGATGGAGGCAAGGATTTGTTGATAGCGTCTGAAGTGAATGGCAGACAGTTGAGAGAGGCATTTGCTGAACGGGATAAACTGTTGGTGTGGTGAGTTCAACGAGATCTTTTTGACAAGGGAACTTTGATGTCTTGTTGAATTTGAAAGGTGGATCATCTTTAAAACCGTGGGTGGGAAAAAAGTGGTTGGGACTTGGTCTTGGTGTGGCTGTGATAAGGTTTCACTGCTTTGGGAGAAGACCCAATGATACTGTAGAGACGGATGAAGCGTGAAGTAGGTTCTACTTTCTAGACAACTGCTCATCCCTTGGCAGGATTTGTGGACTCTCCAGGCATCTGTAATGGAGGCAAACATAGCATTCGTTACACAATGATTGCTGCTAGATGGCGCAAATACGAAGGTTGGTAACCTAGAGCTTTTGGAGACACCTTGGTTCTGCATGTCAAAAAGGACAACTAAAACAGGATGACCAAATAAGAACGATAGGAAAATAAATTTAAATATCTCAACAACGGCGTAAGATATAAAACTTGTTTAGGTTTTATTTTGAAGCCACATTCATGCCATTAAATATGTGATAGAACGTTATGAAAATGACAGCCTCGTTTTTGTTGGGAATCCTTCATGCTGTTGGTCAAATTGTGGATGACTCGGTCGAAATTTGGGGACTCTGGAATGTTGGCCTAGAGCTCGTCTAGTGTCTGGGTGTCTCTGGGTAGATTAAGGACTTAGCGTAGTCCAAAATCTTCAAATGTTGTCAACTCAGAAGATCACAGTGGTCAATTGATGAACAACCGTGAACTGAAACCAAAAAATTGGAATACACTGGACCGCATCTAGTTGGGACTCCTGCATCTCATCTCATATCTACCCCAACCTTCGGCCACTTCCAACCAGATCACCATCTCTCTTCACTCACACATCACTCAAAATTTCACGTTTCCCAACCACAAATAGACCTCAACTCAAGAAGTCATAAATTTGCTTACATAACCATGTCAAGAGGAACCAGAAAGCTTCTTGGCCTCCTTCATATCAACTCACTGGGCAAAGTTTTGCGTCAACATCAAATCACACACGAATGCACTGTCAAGCGGTTGTCGCTTCGCGCAAAACAGCGGAAAAACAAAACTCAAAACTTCAACGTTACACAATGTAATTAGTATGCAAAACCATTGATCCCTTCATCCATTCATCTTTTGCTTGGAAAGTTTGGCCCTTTCTTTGAATTGCGACCGTTTGTCTCGCTGGGTTTTTGGTCTTCATCGTCGTCATCATCGTCGTCGTAATCGTCATCATCATTGTTGTCATCGTCGACATCGTCCTCCTGCAACGTATTAAAACATTTATGACTAACTATTCACTGGATGGTAAATACTCGACTCACGGTACTATAGTGTCCTCCTTCTAGTCCTCGTCGTTGATGTCGTTGTCCTCCCGTCTCCTCCTCCTCACTACGACTCTGTGTTCATTTAACTGCAAGTGAGTGAAAAATGTTACGTATACGTCCTGTGGTACGATGTGGTACCGTTGGTAGCGCGCCTTGCCTTCAGTCGTTGGTGGAGTCATTGTCGCATCCACCTTTGCATACGAATTACACATTAAATGCAATTTCTTTGCAAGAATTGTAGTTTTGTTTAATTAATGTTTGCGGGACGTTGGGAGATGATAAACGAGGACAAGGACGACGACAATAGTTGAGTTGAGTTGAGTCTCTTAGGAAAAGCACATACATACGTACACACGCCCACGCTCAGGTACACACACTGAACTGAATCACAAACTGAAGAGGAGTCTAGGAGTCTTAGAGAGTTCGTCCATTTTGGTTTATTTGCGTTCGACTTGGACCACGAGGAGGAGAAGTTGCAACGAGATGTGGAGGGAGGACCTCATCAATGACCCAAAAGGGAACTCATTTAATGTGTTGAGGTTTGGAAGAAAGGTGAGATGGAGAGAGAAGAATTGAAATCATTGCAAATTACCTTTTTGGTCCTTAATCATTGGCCAGCCAATAGGAATGCCATTAGAGACACTTTTAAGGAATGTACTAAATGTACTAAATGCGTCCAAAACATCGCCTAACCTCTTGACGATCTCTCAAAACAGACAAAGTGCTTACCCATAAACTTAAATCTCCGTGAAGAACAACAGTGGATCTCGAGAAACATTCCTGACACGCTTTTCAGCGCCCACAAGTTTGTTCGAAAAAATGCACAGAGGTGCAATGGCAAAACATCCATTGACACTTAAGCCAGAATGAGAGACTGACGAGAGGGAGAGAGAGAGAGAGATGGAGAGAGAGGAGGACAGTGACAGGTTGCCTCTTGGGAAAACTATCTTGGAAAATAATTTTCATTTGCATCAAACGGTCGTAGACGAGTAAAAGTTTAATTTAAACTTCTCCTCAACCCAAATGGAATGCAGCGGGTTGACTAACAAAACAGAACATAAGCGGGAAACTTCTTTAATTTGCATTCAAGATCCGTTCCATCTTCCATCTTCCATCTTCCGTCTCCTGTTCAATCTGTTCTGTGCTCCTTCTTCGAGGAGGACTTTCAGCCTTCTTTTCTTGCTGCTGCCGCTGCTGGTGTTTTCATTTTTTCATTTTTTTCATTTTCGCAACTCTTCAAAGGAAATGAGAAACAATCTTTCCAAACAATAATATTCATTACTATCATGGAAAGTTAGAAATGGTCTTTTACCTTTCCGCTCTGAAGTCCTTTCTTGCACCTATTTATACGTACCTTGCTTGTATTCATTGCTGCCTGCTTTGAAGGTTGTTCTTTTCATGCTCCTTTGGCGTTCATTTATGCTTGAAAGAGTTTCTTTTTTCTTACCGACGGACGGGCGAAGTGGAACGCAAAAAAAAAGGTTGAGAATGACTTTTAATTTTTTTTTTGTTCGCAGTGGATGGAATGGAGTCGGTCTCAAGGGTGCTCTGCTGTCCATTTACACTTTTGAAGCAATTATTCAGGGCAATCACCTCTGTTGGAAAGCAAAATGGTCTCCGATTGACACGGGCAATGCTGCCAGTGTCCCGCACAGGGACTGAATCCCTGAATGAATCATTTTAAAGTGTTCCACCAGCCAGCCAGCCGAGCAGCGATGGGTGTCACATCGAAAACGGAAGGCTCTGCGTCGTTTCAAAACACATGATTCCAATAAACGTTCATATTCCTAACCCGGATGTCCTTGTCACGCGCTGGAAGGGGGACAGAGGGAGCGCTAACAATTCATGTGCACAGCCAAATGTCACACTCCATCCCGGCTGGAGGGACAAAAACAACAAAAAATATCCTTCAAAACGGAAGCAACGGCAGAGACGAACCCGAAATTGGGGTAACACGAGATACGAGCCATCCAGCCCCAGCCGCCGTCGCATACACCACGAAACGAGACAGTGTGAAAGAGGATGCAGAGAAAAAACACAAAAACAGACAACAGATTGGAATTTCTAAAAATTCCCACGGTTCACTGGAGCAAGGACCAAAACAAGCACTTGACTGTGGTGCTGGGTGCTGGATGCTGGGTGCTGTGCCTCCAAGCAGAGGCGGCTGCGGCAGCGTGTCAGTCAGTGAGTTTTGTTTTATGGAATTTTTACTCATACCTGACAATGGGACGGGACTATCTATCTTGGCCGGGTCCCGGACAAGACTAATGGGATGTAACAAATTACCAAGTGAAACCGGAATCGTTGTGTCATTCGAAGGGGATGTGCGACATTTTTTCCCATTTGTCAATTGATGGACAATCGCACTGGACAACGGGATTGAATGAGTGCCTCTGGCGGAGTCAATCTTAATCATAATCTCCCTCTAATGGTGTCATTCGCAAACTTCAGAGTCAAGAGAAGAAGATAACCCATTCAAATTAGGAGATTAGCACTGTCAAGTGACAGCCAAGGTCACTAATGTGCTTTCGGAGTAACCCACAGGAGTAGATATCTGTGCTTAAAAACTTTCAACGTCTAACTTTCACCGTCACTTTTAATTCATTTTGAGATAACGATCCTTTGAATTACTTGAACTCAGTGGCTTTATGAGTGCAGAGAAGAGGCGAATTAGGATTATGGTGGCATTGCGAAGAGATTTGCAAATGAAGGTGTGCTTTTAAGACCTTTTTGTGCGCACGTAAGCGGATTTTGACATCCATAATTGCGAGCACTTTACTTTATAATTCACTGGAACGACCTGTAAAGAGTGACCAGATAGTAATGACATCAGCTGTGAAAGTAACCATTTCATTATGAGTCGATAATTTTCTCTTGGTCTTGTCGAATTTAACAAGCCAACCACTGGACGAGCACGTGGGCAACATTTGAATCATATTGGACCGAGTCATCAAAAAGTGAAGCTACAGCTCCAAGCACTGCCAGTGAAGTCGAGATTGCCATTTGAAGGATGTGATATTCCATACATAATGGCATGAATGTAGCTCCAAAATAAAGTGAGAAACATTTGCATAGCTAACAACTTTGTTGATTTATTTCATTTTATTTTCCTATCGTTCTTATCTGGTCACTCTGAATTTTTATTTTTTTACAAGAAATAAATCTCAGTGATTCTTCTTTTGTGGATTGTGTATCATTTTATACACATCCTAGCCATTTTCATTCATTCAACGCCTTCAAAATGCCCCCAAATCGGGAAATTCAAAATTGGTTTATTCTGACCAAGAAAAGTCGACTCGATTCATTTACCATTTTACTGCATTTTTTCGCCTGAAAAATGACATATTCTTGAAAATCGATTTTCTTCAAATTTTCGCTACAAAATGTTGGATAATGCCTGCGGATAGGTGGGAGGGACTAAATGCAATCAATTTGCATTCCGTTTTCCTAATTTTTTGACTCAAAAAGGCGTTTTCTCAGATTTTGCATAAATGTGGAATTCATATTTTGTCTCAGATTTTTCAGCACGTCTGGCAATGATGTGAGGAAATTGCACTAAATGTCATTGATTATCGACAGCAATGTTGCCAGCAGGGGGATGAGATGATAATAATTGAGGAAACTTTGTGTTTTAACGATGACTTGAAGGTAAATTTGAAAATTAAATTAGTTGATTTTAAGCAACGTCGCCTGGGATTTAAGGGCTTAATGTGGACATTTTTTGCATGACTTTGGCTAGGAGTCTATGAATTCATAAGGATCACGCTGATGAAGAAATGTATCCTCTAAAGATGAATGAGTACATCACGGTCACTGTCCTTCTATCCAATCGGCAAGCTGAAACCAGTTCAATTCAACGTCCACTCCTCAGCCTTCCGGAACTTTAAAGCGCCCCGTAAAGGGATTACTGAATAAACTCAGTGTGTACGTCAAACATTGAAAAGAAAACGAATTAGAGAGTAACCTCACATTGGCTTTCCATTCCCTCTGTATGAAATCAAATTCAATTGAAAGCCACAAACGCATGGATTTCACTGCCGACATTGAAAAGGGGAGGCAACCACATGTCAGCTGCAACATATTTTGTTGGCATTTTTTTTTTTATTTTTTCTCTTCTTCTATTTATTGTTCCTTCCTACACAATCTGATTGAAAAATGAAAAAAGAAAAACTATCTCGAAAGGGTTACTACTTGGATGAATCATGTAATGTCCTTGTTGCGGGTATCGTGACTCCATGTGGACCGAGACGGACAAAAGCTACTAAATCCGATTGAAATCAAATCAAAGAATGGTTCTTTTAAACATTGAATGGCTACTTGGTTGCTCCATCAGTGTAATCGAATTGCACTATTCTTTGCGTTGGTTGATCCGAAGGACTTCGTTAGGATATGATGATGATGAGGATGATATCATAACTGTGATAAATCCTGCCAAGAGACTCAATTTTTTGTGACATTTCTATTTATTAAATGGATTTAAACTTTGGACACAATGTGATTGTGTAGTATTATCGGAGGGCATTTTGCAAACAGGATATTTTTACTGATTTTGATGTCTGGAGGATAAAAGGATGTATTTTTTATTGATTGGTGAGCAGGTTCAGCCATGAGAAGGATTTGGATTTTATTTTGCAGCTGCATTGTTGTCAATGGACAGGACGATTGAAATTTGAGGAGAGTGTCCCAAATGACTTCGCAGAAGGTTGTGAAATATATGAGAATCCATTTTGGAAGAACCACCATCCTGCCCTCGTTTGTCCCAAACAAAGCTCTCTTGCGACAAGACATAAATACACAACACAGATCCGACTTGCTCTGTCTCCCATCATCTCCCGTAATTTGGTAAACTCACCCCCCAAACCACAAGACTTCTGCTCCAGACTCCAGACTCCTTAAAGCCATTAAAACATCTTAACGACAAAGCCCCTCCCTCTATCCCGTATTTCTTTTTCATCCACATCCATGCGATAGCAATTAGCATGCAAATATGCCCAATTGAACTCAATTAAGGATCCATCCAAACAGTTTGGAAACCAGAACAAGAATGTCCTTCTCCGGATTTCAATAATTATGCAATTTGAATTCCACTTTCAATTCGAGGAAGTTCATTAATTTCCACTAGAGCTCCAGTGCTACACACTCGATTTGTGCGAAATTATCCATAATTGCCATTGACAGCTTATCGGGACATCTCCAGTCGGGATCAAGTGCAATCGAACATGTCCCGGGGGGTGAGTGTTTTTCTTTTCGAATAAACGAACAGAAAGGATGTGATTATGGAAACTCTTTGATTTGTTTTTTTTTTCGAGGGATAAATATCCACCACGTTCGCAGAGCATCTCTCAGAGTGTCAACAACATCGTTTGTCGTCGCTTTTGTTTAAGACGAAATCAAATCGTATCCGTTTATCCGTTCGGAGAAAATATGGAAAATTGGAAAATTGCAAAATCACCTCAGGATGCTCCGTCGCGTCTAAGGACAACGCGCTCAACCAGAATTCGCCGAGTGGAAAGTTGAAACAGAACTGAAATCGAATTTAATAACACCTGAATGTAGCTTATCCCTCTCATCGCTGGCTCGTAAAGATTGATTCTAAAATATTCGATATCCATGGTGCTCCATCTCATTGTGTGTGTGTCTGTTCACACGATGAAAAGTAGAGTACAATTGTGAAAAACAACAGATGGACCAGAAACATCCTTTTGCTCTTCCCGGATTCAAATCGAATCCTTACATTACACAGGATTACCGGCGGTGAAAAGTACTAAATTGCACTACGTTATGTCGTCATTCATTCGGCGTATCGATGGCCAGACAGTTGTTGGCAGCTGCAACAGCAGCACCACCAGCACCAGAAGGAGCACAGCAAGCAACGGCAAGGAGAGAAGATCAGGACTTCTGGAATTGTGCTCGAATCGTTTTATGCATATAATGCAACTCTCTTCGAATGGGACACAGGAACGATGAACAATAATGGGATATCTGTTTTGTTCTTGACTTTTTTATTGAAAATATCCTCGGTGGCAAGGATCGATTGCGATGATGGGCATGGGCACGATGCAGTGGGACGGAGTTGTCCTTTTTCGAAATTCCGTGGCAAGAAGGAATTTTATTGAACACATGTAACAATGCAGACGGCGAGATGAGGAGGAGTGTTTGAAAAGCTTTTTTGATTGCAAATATCGTTTGGCATTGCAGGAATGTTGATTGGAGTATTTGAATCCTTAGGAATTTCTGCTTTATGATGTTCGGTGTATGAACTCGTTGGTGATTGAGGTTAAATGATGAAGGTTGATTTTTTTTTCTGTCACTTGAGAGTGTGCGAGGGGAGGAGAGTATTTTTTTGAGATGTTAAGTTCAGGGGAATGATTGGAATTGTCACGGAATTTGATGGTTATTGCAATCAGAAGGAGTTAAGCTGTCTGTTGTTCTAGAGTCTGAGGGGACTTGGAGTCAGAGATTCTGTTGAAAAACACTGTGGCTGGATCAAAATGTTTCCATTTCTAAGGCCCCGCAATTCTGGAACAGGGTTAGAGCCGGAGTGAGGGCTTCAGTAGAAGGTAGTCAGTACGCAGCAATTAAGCGGCGTGACGGTGACCAGGTAGCAGTGATAGGTTTCCCAATTGTTGTATTTTAGCAGCTGTGAAAGTTACCAATGACATCCGGCTGTCAAAATATTCAGGAAGATTTACCATTTGATCAGTGACCTCTTCGTGCTTACCAAATATGAGGAAGGCTTGAAAAAATGATGTCAAACTTCCGGCTCAATTGTAAATACACAACTAGTATTATATCGCGAGGCCAGACTTCATCAATGCCTCATTGTCCTGGCAAGTCGTCGCCCTCAGGGAAGGTTTCAGCTTTAGCACACTCTTTTCGACAGTAAGCCCTCAACCTGACAGAGATTGATAGTATCCTAGCAGATCCAGAGGTGTCGATAAGGCGCCGATTATCCGGCTTGGAATAAAGCCTACATTCATTTAGGGCTGAGCTGACACAAGAATTTAAGCCAGACGATCGTAGACAACGCCGTGAGTCTGTTAATTTTGAGCTGGAAATATTGGCCGGGGATCCAGATCTTGGCCAAAAAATCGTCTTCGAGGTCCATTTTTAACTAAGCGACTATTTAAACAAACAAAGTTGTAGAGGACATTAACAAAGATTGGCTAGAAGACGGGACCATCGGACCTCATTTCTTGTCAAGTGGGGACGGGGAAATGGTTGCCGTCAATGGCCTCAGATATAGAATGATTATAACAACATCTACGTATTCAATGTGTGGTTCCAACAAGATGTCGCCACATGTCACAGAAGCAACACAAGGAGAAATTGGACGACTGGGTTATCTCTTATTAATTGGTCGCTGCATTCATAAAACTTGAAAAAGCTTGAGTATTTTTTTTTGTCTTCGTCAAGTCCACTTTAACCTGCCAACGAATATGGACGAGCTCGAGGAAAATATTCGGGACATATTGGACCCAGTCACCACAACGAAGACCAACCAACTTAGGGACTGCCAGCATAACCGAAATGGCCATGAATTAATGATGTGATATTCCATACATAATGGTATGAATGTAGCTTCGAAATAAAGGTAGAAACATTTGGATTGCTATCACCTTTGTTGATTTATCTCGTTTTCTTTTTCTATCGTTCTTATCTGGTCACTATGTTTATTTATGTTTTTACAAGAATTACATCACAGCGATTGTTTTTTTGTGGATTGTGATTCATTTTATACACATCCTAGCCATTTTCATTCATTGAACGCCTTCAAAATGCCCCCAAATCAGGAAATTCAAAATTGATTTATTCTGACCAAGAAAAGTCGACTCGATTCATTTACCATTTTACTGCATTTTTTCGCCTGAAAAATGACATATTCTTGAAAATCGATTTTCTTCAAATTTTCGCTACAAAATATTGGGTAATGCCTGGGGATAGGTGGGAGGGACTCAATGCAATCAATTTGCATTCCATTTTCCTAATTTTTTGACTCGAAAAGACGTTTTCTCAGATTTTGCATAATTTAGGAATTCATATTTTGTCTCCGATTTTTCAGCGTGTCTGGCAATGATGTGAGGAAACTGCTCTAAATGTTATCGATTATCGACAACAATGTTGCCAGCAGGGGGATGAGATGATGATGATTGAGGAAACTGTGTTTTAACGATGGCTTGAAGGTAAATTAATAATGAAAATTAAATTAGATGATTTTAAGCGACGTCGCCTTGGATTTAAAGGCTGTGTGAAAGAAAAGGTGTGAAATAAATAAAGTTTGTCTTTTAAAATTGTCGTCTTGGATTTTTATGTTCTGTACCACGTTGGGCATTTATTTAAGAGACAATAAGCTCCCATGGATAAGACTCAAAGCTTCTGCAGAAGGTATTCCGAGAGTAAAATTGTTGATTTTGAAACCCAAACAGTTCCAAACTGAAGTCAACAAATAGTTTCCATCAAAAATCAGTCAAAAGCAAATGTGTGAGGGTATGGCTTCCACCCACAGAGAAGTCTGTGTTTGAGAATCCGGATTTATTGCAGAAAAGTAAGCATCCCCCGGCAAGTGCAAGCTGGTCTGATTCAAATGGACTTCATTCCAACTGGAATTAAATGGAAAATGCGGCCAAACTTCGTTCAACAGTATGAATGAGGATCTCGCTAATTTATTCCATCCTCAATGATTCCATTTTCAGATTAAAACACACATAACCACCAAAGTAATGCACACCTCTTTAGCTCTTCTCCTGTGATGAGGAAAAAAAAACAAGAAAACCAACGTAAAATTATTAACATCCTCCGTAACCATGTGGTTGAAATGTGCTCGAATGGACGGGCATATATACCCACCTCTTGGACTGTGTGTTTGAATAAATCCACATCTGTGCCATGGTTGGATGACCTACATGTGTGGGTTTGACTTCGTAGCTTGAAAAGGCGACCTCGTTCTTCACCTTTGCGACGACCGCAGCACCAAAATGATTTCAGTTTCGTTCTGATGATGAAAAAAAAGGAAACCTAGGAAAAAAAAAACGTACACAAGCACCTCTTGGGAAAATGAAAAGAGAGTCCATCTCATGTCAAAGGTTTCATCATCTACCTTGCCACACATCACTCCGCCTGTACACACGGACCACTTCCGACCAGGCCAAAGGAACTGATGATATGATAATTCTGCTCGTCTGAGCAACATTACCACGGCCAGCCAGCCACAATCTGTGGATTACACTTTGCTCAACGTTCAACGTGCAGTCGTACAGTCAACAAGGAAAATATCTGCAATTCTTATTTGCGGTTCGACACAGCAACAACAAAAAAAGGAGAAGTGAAAATATTTTGCAAAACTTGTTCAGGAAAAACCCATGCATTTCAACGAAGTCAGTCACTCACTGAGTCGCACATGCCGTCGCTGAGAGTGCGGTGCGTCGGGATTAAAATTGCTTTAAGGACTGCGGGAAGTAGTAATTTACTCAAAATGGATTTAGTGAAGGCGAAACTCCTTCAATCCCATTCTGTTGCGTAGATTTTTTTTCCTTTTTTCCTTCAGAAACATTCAGAACTGAATGAAGTCATCGAGATGATATCTAAGGGAAACCATTCGAAGAACAGGAATCGAGTGTGAATACAGATTCGATTTCAGTTTGCCCCGAATTCCCATTGTGGCGGTGGTCTTTTGTGCGGCAAAACGTGATCCTTTTTCGTGATTTTCTGTTTGTTCTCCATCAAATATGACGAATGTGAATGTATTTATCCAATCGTTCGTGCGTGGCCAGTCTCTGGAAATTGAGGTTTCTTCTAGGAATATCTTTCTCTTCGCTTTAACTTGATGCCCATTCAATGTTGCTTCATTCCTTAATGGGCAACGTTGAGCCGAGGAAGTTGTCTGAACCGAGAAATGCTGGGTAAAAATGTCGTTCATTTTTAATCGTTAAACCAATTCGCCTCTTGTACATCCTCGTCCTCGTCCTTTTTCACTCACATTTCCTCTTGTCATTCGCTTGTTTTAAAGGATACATAATTACTCAGTACTTAAGTTAAATTTGTATCACGGTCTTAAGTGCACGTGTGTGAGCCCGCTGGAGGAAAATAACACGTTCGAGATGATACTCATTCCCGGGCAGAGAGAACAAGAAAAATTTAACTACCTCCCATATCTTGAATCTGTTAGTGCAGTCAAATGTGTGTACACTTGATTGTGAGACAAAGGAGCAACACTTAAGGGGTTCTAGAGTGTTTAGCAGAAAATTGCCCTCAAGAAGAAATTGTCAAAGAACACTGCGCTTAAAGATCGCATCAGTGGGACTCGTTGTTGAAGTTGTATTCGAGACGGTGAAACGTAGGAAGGGGTGAGGTGTTTCATTTGGTTTTTCGGGAATTAGTGAGGAGTCACAGAATTGGTTTCTTTTTATGATGCAATCAAGAGGAAATGGTGTGAATGGGAAATAATCGTAAACTGAACAGCGGCAATTAAAGAGATTCTTGCGAGGATGCACGAATGCGGAAATCAATTGAATTGAAATTGAGAATACATTTCAATCCAAAGAAACCATCGCCTCTGCCACTACAAATTCCAGTACCAGTTCCATGACACTCCACATATCCAGGTCAGGGGAGGATTTAGAAAAACAAAATGGAATTATACATGTTCACAGAAATGAGATTGCACCTCTCCCCAACTGATCCCAAACAATAATAGAATTCTTGTACCAGTTTGTTTTTTTTTTTTCTGTGTCAAGATACACAAAAGACTCCTCGTACGTGACCAAGAAATGCATTTGCACTAGAAAAACGCAAACAACTTTGCAAGCAAATCTGCAACAGATGTACATCCCAAGCATAATCCAACCATATGTGAATTATGTGATGTCTTCTTCACACAGTGAAGCGAACTCAAATCAACGCTTGGGAATTATGGGGATATTTAGAAATTTCTTCTTCCGTCACGACCTGATCAAACCAAATGTGAACTATGAGACGGTATCAATTTTGAGTTGAAACGGATTACCGCCAACCTAGATCAAATGAGAGGAAATCCGCTTTTGCCCACGGCCCCACGGTAGCACGAAAGAGAGGAAATGCTTTTTTTTCGCACACAGCCGTCCATTAAATGGCTGCCATTTGGAGTCAAATCGAAGACGTTGGGGAAATTGACGCGCCCAAAAGAGATAGACGGATCGGTCCGGTCACAAATATACGCACAGTTGTGGTTAGCTGACTCTGTCTAATGAAATGCAAGCATGTGGATTGCATTCAAGCGACTCATTCCACGCAGCTGTCAATTTGCAAAAGAATTTATATATGTTCAAAGGATTTGCAATCGATCTGGACAGGATTCAGTGACTTTGGCTCTTGTTTTAGACCGCATTTGTATTCGTTAAGCCATAATTGTGGTGCTTCATCGTTTAGCTGGACACCTTTTTTTTTTCTACGGCTAGTGAGTAAAGCACGAAGTCATGGAAATCTGAAGACAAGTTGTTCTTCTTTCTCCTGGACGCAAGCTGAAATCAAAAACAAAGTTGTGTCCTACCACGTCTTCACTCAGATCTACCAGCTCTCGTACAAAAGTGGCCTCAATCTCACAGCGAACCATCGACAGATTGTGAACATATGATTGATAGAGAGTCCATGCAGTGCACACATTCCTTTTCCACACCCACCTCTTACAACTTGCTGGAAACTAATTGAAAATTTCAATCATGTCCGTGTCCTGTTCGCAACCATTTTCACATGCGAAGAGAATGAATAAAAAAACGCATTTACCCTCGAATAATATTCATGAAAGTCCCAGCAAGTACAAGACCACTTAAAGGGTCTTCTACTCAATCCTTCTTTTCCCTTCTAATTAGCTGCGATTTCACATGAATCTGAAATTCCATTACTCACCAGCAAAAAAAAGGCACACAAAAAAAACCATCAAAATCCGCAAAAAAAAACTCCAACAGAATGTTCACTGATGACAAGCAGCAACAAAGAGAGAGCAAATAGAAAACCAGGAAATCAATTCTTTGATACCATTGATTCCAGAAATAGGATTGCCGTGCACGCAGTGAATCATGTCCTTGTAGTAACGACATGTGAATATTAAAAGGAAGATGTATGCTTTCATTCTGCCTTCCCTTACATTGTGCGGTTGCTTTGAACAGCAGCTTAAGGTCGTCTCTATTAGCGCCATGTCGCGCCGTGCCTCAGGCAGTACCTGGAATAGGAGGATGACGACATCAAGCAACAAACACGACACACAATGAAGGCACAATACTCGTACGTAACGTATCTCGTGTACTTGTCATTTCTGGAAATGTTGATTGTTAAGCAACCTTTTGCGTTGTGACTGAGGTGTGATATCTCCCCAAACGGAATGAGGGGAGAACAACAGCAACAACAAACTCAATTGTCCTTAAAATTACCTTTAAAATTTAATGAAGCAGAAACGAAAGACTAAATACATACTGTGAACGGGCCTAGTTCTTTTGAACATCATGTACAACGAATAAATGTTAATGTATCCCTTTTTCCGTCGCACAAATACACATTCGTACGTGTACACAAAAATTAACTGCTCCTACGTTTGGTTTTCATTAGCAGTAATTTACCTCTCAGTGTCCACTTCATTAAGTCCAGCGGCAGTTAAATGTCCAAGCCACCTGTTTCCCCCATGGCACGAGGCAGAGCAAGAGAGAACAGAGGCAAAACAAAATAAAACAAAAAAATAGAAGAACAATGTAGAATGGGGGAGAATTTGTAATTAATGTTTGATGTCCTTGAAATTAGTTGCGAGTTCTCAATCTAATTAACATAAAATAATGTTTTTGATCCTTTTCCAATTTGTCCCCGTCCTCCGTTCGAAATGAGATTTAATTTTTCAGCATCGGCCTGATTGCTGCTGTTGCTGCCCGCTGTCCATTATGTGAAATTGAAAAGTCCTTGGAGAGAATCTAATCCGACACGTCCTCGATATGGGAGAAGTGAAATTAAATCGACTTCGAAATATTTACCTCGTACCACCTGCTGTACGTGACCTTTTAGCAAGGAAAAAATGATTGACATTTTGCCAGCGATAGGTCTCTTAAGGATATGACAAAAAGCAGCGACAATCTGGAGCGAGAGGGTGTGAGCTTAATTTTGATAAAATGCGCCGTGTTTTTATAGATTTATATTTGGGAGCGGAGGAGTTTCGAACGTTGGCTGTTAAATTGATTTTGTTTACTTTTGAAGAGTTGTAGAAAACACAGGAATTGTATGATCGAACAACAAAAACACATGACGCCTTTTAATTTTGTCACTTTCTTTAACGGAAACAGACACACAATTAATATGGAACACTAGGTTATTCACAGCACATCAAACGTGACCCAGGTCAGTTCCTTTGTTCTTCCGTCTGCCTGAACCTGAATCATATTCGCAATTAAATCATCAAACCAAGCACCCATGAGCTCCTCTTCATTTTGTGCTGGTCAATGCAATCTCCTGCTCATCTTCTGGCAAAGAAATTGTTCCTCAGAATTCTGCAAACAAAGAGACAAAGCAATTAGAACAGTTTTGAGGGATATTTCATTCACATACCACGCTCTGAAGAATCTGAAGACAATCTCCTGGCAACTGAAATCCTCTGAGTCTCACTTTTTCTTTTCAACGTCCTTTGCTCTGCATATGGATATCCACAGCACTGGAGCGGCAAGCGAACTTCAAGAGAATTGATAGAAGACATGACGCTTTCTGGTTTTACATGAAATTTGTGGCAAAATCACATCCAGAGTGAATTAAATCCTTAAATGCCAAGTGGAAGCAAATCATGCAAAGATTCTGGTGCTTGTCATTCAAAGAATTCCTCAGTTCCTTAATCTTTGCAATGCCGATACAAAGGGATTCCATCCATTTAGTGAAGCAAAATGCAGATCTCTTCCTTAGTTCCGAGGAATTGTGCACTTATCCGTCCAAAAGAACTCCCAACATCCTCGACTCTAACCTCTTCGAGGTAAATCCATATCCAGAAACTTGTGGAGACCTCTCGATATTCTCACCATTTCCAAGAAAATTACCTCAAATTCGTGTTAAATCAACAAATTTTCACACCAGATCTTCATGTTTATTCCCACAAAGCCGTTCCTGAAATGAAAAACAAAAATTTTTCTTGAGATTCTGCCAGAATTGCATCCTCTTAACCACTTCCGTCAAACTTACCTTCTACAAGAAAAAAAAAGAAAATATTACCACCCATAATTAGCCCAACTCAGAGCTGTCAACATCTTGATTGAAAATTTCCCCCCACTCGGAGTGGATCACCACTCAAAGGGGAAGGCGAAATGTCCCACCCACTGTGCCACAGGATATATTTAAGCTCAATTCTAACTCGAAATTTGTGTATAAAAGGGGCGCAAGTTGCAGGCGCAAGCTCAGTTGTCCGCGGTCAGTCAATAGTGCAGTGAAAAGTGAAAAAGTGAAAAAAAAAGTGAAAAAAAGTGAAAAATAGTGAAAAAGTGCAGTGCGGGAATTAAAATCGGTAGTGCCCCAGTGTTAACTCGGTTTTTTTTTAGTTTCAGTGTGTCGGGCGAGTGTTTGTGCAAAAAGAAAAAGAAGTGAATTGAGATGGTTGCGTTTTTGCCTCTCTCTTCGCTCAGCCCTTCTGGCAGATGCAAAAGGCTAGTGTTGTGTTTTAGTGTTAGTGCGCGTGTGTATTTTGCTAAAATGCCTTTGATTTTGCATACGGTCGCGGTAGTGTCGGTGACATTTGTTAACCTGGGGTTCGCGTCGAGTGCTTATGTGTTTGTGCGCCTGCCTGCATTTGACGTGCAGTAACGGTATTTTAGTTTTGACAGCCAGATAATGGTCACTTCAAATGGAAACAACTTCAGTTGGCATTGTTGACATATGTCATGAAGTTTTCAACGTAAAAAATTTTTTTTTTAGTATCAGTGTTTTTTTTTCTCGCAAGTGTTCTGATCTTAGAAAATAATTTTTTTTTGATTGTCAGTGTTTTTTTTTTTTTGTTTTTGTCAGTGTTCTGTCATTTAATCTTAGCTTTCACTAGAGTGTGTGTTGTTCGAACTAAAGTGTGTCTCGTTCGAATCTTTAGCATCCCCAGTGCGGTTCTCAAGGGGTTTCAGTGTTTTGATCGGTTTCCGCGTCTGGTCTGTCATCCGATCTTAGCTTCCACTCGCGTCCTCCCACTAAAGTGTGTCTCGTTCGAATCTTTAGCATCCCCGGTGCGGTTCTCAAGGGGTTTCAGTGTTTTGATCGGTTTCCGCGTCTGGTCTGTCATCCGATCTTAGCTTCCACTCGCGTCCTCCCACTAAAGTGTGTCTCGTTCGAATCTTTAGCATCCCCAGTGCGGTTTCCAAGGGGTTTCAGTGTTTTGCTCGGTTGCCGCGTCTGGTCTGTCATCCGATCTTAGCTTCCACTCGCGTCCTCCCACTAAAGTGTGTCTCGTTCGAATCCTTAGCATCCCCAGTGCGGTTCTCAAGGGGTTTCAGTGTTTTGATCGGTTTCCGCTTCTGGTCTGTCATCCGATCTTAGCTTCCACTCGCGTCCTCCCACTAAAGTGTGTCTCGTTCGAATCTTTAGCATCCCCAGTGCGGTTTCCAAGGGGTTTCAGTGTTTTGCTCGGTTGCCGCGTCTGGTCTGTCATCCGATCTTAGCTTCCACTCGCGTCCTCCCACTAAAGTGTGTCTCGTTCGAATCTTTAGCATCCCCAGTGCGGTTCTCAAGGGGTTTCAGTGTTTTGATCGGTTTCCGCGTCTGGTCTGTCATCCGATCTTAGCTTCCACTCGCGTCCTCCCACTAAAGTGTGTCTCGTTCGAATCTTTAGCATCCCCAGTGCGGTTCTCAAGGGGTTTCAGTGTTTTGCTCGGTTGCCGCGTCTGGTCTGTCATCCGATCTTAGCTTCCACTCGCGTCCTCCCACTAAAGTGTGTCTCGTTCGAATCTTTAGCATCCCCAGTGCGGTTCTCGAGGGGTTTCAGTGTTTTGCTCGGTTTCCGCGTCTGGTCTGCCATCCGATCTAGGCTTCTACTCGCGTCCTCCCAGTAAAGTGTGTCTCGTTCGAATCTTTAGCATCCCCAGTGCGGTTCCCAAGGGGTTTCAGTGTTTTGTTCGGTTGTCGCGTGTGGTTTATATGAGTGTGTGTGTGTGTGTGTGTGCTTACAGGACTCCCACCGATGGACAAACGAAGCAGGTAGGTCTTCAGTCTGGTTGTCACCAAGCGGGCTTGCATTGGAGCACCTCTAATCCTCACCAGTGGTCAACAAAGTGAGTACCCTTTTGATTATCGGTTGAATTTGCCGTCGGGGAGCAGCTTGTGTTCACTCATCCATGGTCGTCAGTGTCATCGGGAAGCTAGAGTAGTGGGGGTCCGTTTGGTTAGCAGCCGGGGAGGGCAGATGACGCCTTATTCATTTGTAGGTAGAAACTATATAAACCTCTCTTTTACAGGTCGCAGTCGTAAGTCCTCTTCAAGTGGTCTGCCTCTACGTTGCGAAGGGGCTGGCTGGCGAATTAGGGCGCTTCTGGGGGTTCTTTCGCACGACTCAACTTTAAGCGGGGTTGTTGAAGGGCGTAGGGCTAGTTTAGTTATAATTTCTTTCTCGGTTTTCAGGTTCATCGGTTCAACTGACCGCATTGCGGTCAGTTTTCTTTTGTGTTTCACTTGATTCCAGGATCGATTGTTCCTCTGTTCAGTAGGCACTCTCTCGCGTTATCGCGTTCTTTCTGAAAGTAAAGCTTGAAAAGGCTTCTTGTCTCTAAAGCCTGAAAAGGCTTCTTCTCTCTTAAGCTTGAAAAGGCTCCTTCTGACCTCTTTGAAAGTCGCCTTAAAAGGCTCCTCTCTTAAGCTTGAAAAGGCTTCCCTATTTTCACATTCTTCCCTTCTTTTAGGGAGGCAACTGGATAGCTTCTGGCTTGTCCTGTTGCCTCGCGGACTGAGAGGCTGAAGTTTTGGTAGCCTCTCAGTCACCTTCTGTTACAGTTTACTAATGTGTCCACCAGGAAATTGGTTTCATATGCTTGGCGCTGAAGGCCGGCATATGGAGCCAGTTTTTTGTTTTGCTTTCCATTCACAGGTATGGCGCATTGGATGGTGGTTGGAAGCGCTGGTGAATGACTGCGCAGAGGGCTCCCTTGAGCTGGGACAAATGCCGACGGGAAACTGAGTAAGATTTGTTTTCCTTGACTATCGTCGAACTTACATTAAATCGTGTTTTATCGTTTCTTCTTACAGTGCCGATGCTTTGGACTAATCTGGCGTTCGTGTCAACTGCTCGTGGGGACGTACCTGCCGACGGCATTTTGCAACCCGTAGACGGTAATTGAGTATTTGAAATATCTTTTCACATTTTGTGAATGTGTGTGCGTTGCTTCTCTTTTTTGTTTCGCTTCTGCCTCTCCACCATTCCATGGAAAAACTCCGCCAATGCATCTCCTTCTCGTCTCCCTTTCGTCTCAAGATTCTGAAGTTGTGCATTTGTTCTGTTTTCTTGTGTGCTGTCCCATTCCTTGTGTTGCGTCGGTTGCTTTGTCACGTAGTCAACCCAGCCACAAATTCGATCTGGTGGTTGTTTTTCGGTCTCCATTGCGCAAGGGTGCGGTCGTTTCGTGTGCCTGTGTGAGGATGCTCCGTTACCAGTCCATTGGTTACTTTTTGCTCAAATAAGCAAGTGGTGGCTGCATTTTGGGAGCTGAGAGAAATAACTTTTGACGATGAATTATTGTCGTTGAGTGTAGATGATAGAGAAGAGGATGGATATGTAAGTTCAAGTTTTATCGATGTGGGCCTGTGAGTCTTCGGGAAAGTGTAATGCTTTAGTTTTTGTTGAGAGTGTGTTAAATGAACTTCTCTTTTGTTTTAGATTCCTTCGAGTTCATTCAATCGTCGTGGAATTCATTTTGCTACTGTATGATTTGACTCCATCTCTTGTGTTTTTATGTTTTATTGTTTACAAATGAAGATTTCTGAAGATTGTTCTTTTTTTTACTTTTTAAAATGTCACTTTTCATGCCCGTTCTGTCGGTTCATTCCGTTGTCGTTTGACAGCAACATTTGCAATTAATCTACTACAATTACGAAGTTCTATTGCTAGTACAGGCACCTCCGTCTAAGTCGAATTTCAGAATTAATTGAAGTTGGACTCCAACTGTTGGAGGGAGGCGACAAGTCACTACAACTCACTAGACCTTCAAATCAAAGGAATGCAAATGAAGAACAGCTGAAAAATTGTCTCTGCTTGGGGCTGAAATTCTTTTAAGGTCTCTGTTTGAGGCATTCGCTACATGTTAGGTGTGGTTTCAGTGACTGACGTGTTCCGGAACTTAAACTGTATCCACTGTGCTGCAACCTACAGCTTGAAGAATGCTTGGTCAGTCGGTAGGGCAAAGAGCAGAATGCCTATTGTAGTTCCCATTTGATGCCTGTGTGGTATTCCAGCTATTTAGTGGTTCTTAGGAATCTCATCATGTCACTGACTTTTGTGTCCAACATTTGCTCTAGACGCCTGAAAGAAGATCTACATACTTAGCTCTTTTCCCAGCTACTGCTAGTGCTAGCAAACTGCCGAGTTCATCGCCATATCTATAACCTCCTCATCAGTATCCAGAGGGCGCCCCTGTTCTTCATGCTTGATTCCCAACTTATATCTGTCCGTTTTCAATGAAAGTTCCTAAGTGGGTGAAATTTTATTCTACCCCAATTATACAGTTTTGCAACATACGTAGTTTTCCAAGTTCAAACCCTTAAATCTAGCTTTCGGTTTCGATCTTTAGTTCGAGTAGGGCCTATGGGGAGCCTATGGGGAGCGTGGAGCACCTTTGAACAGCACATACAGTTTTATTAGTTCTGTTCAGAGGTACCCCACGTTCAATGATGCCTCCTCTCACCGATATGAACAAACCGAGTATAAATTAAACAATTACTTGTTTTTTTCTTTAAGAAAATATTTTTTTATTTGCTCCCCCTGTTGGGCAGAGGTTTCCCTTACAATATTCAAAATGGAACTTTCTAAAAACGAACTTAGCGTTGCCTTAAATACCCAGCAACAGGTCCGCAACGATGCCATGCTCCCGCGGGTGTACTCGGATTTCCGTACGTGATGGAATGCAGTGATCGTGGTGTCTCCGATTTCCCAGACGTCAAGTCAGCGTTTTCCACTTGTGGGAAACGATGTCGATGGTGTCATTGGGATGACGACGAGGAAGAAGTTTTGATGGGGAAAAAATATTTTGTGGCTTAACTTATATGCATGGAGTGCGGTTCATTTCAGATTACAGGGTGTCTGTTCTTCTGGTTTAAGGTTTGCCACATTTTTTGTTAGTCCTGCGACAGGTTCCATTCATCTGCAATTGGTGGCAAGAATGCCCACTAGTGGCCTTGACTTGACAAGATGTCTCTCCGATGTGATGACAAAGCTGCGCCTGCTCCAGAAGATTTCGCAGATGCAAGACAGCTTGGAAAGATTTAGTAAATCCGCTCGCAGACTACATAGAAAGCAAAAAGGGATGTCTGTTCCATCTGGAGGCGCTGGAAGAAGGATCCTTTTGGCAGGTTTTCTATGTCTCCACTGGTAGAGAGTGTCTTATTCTTCCTCTACACGATGTCTGAGAGCCAACTGTTGTCAGGGGTCTGAGTTTGCATTCTCATTGAGGTTGGTAGGGAATTCATCATTCACACGATCAAGGATCCTCAGCTCTATGAGTCTCAATTGGTCATCCGAGAGTCTGTACTTCGGATCACCGTAGTCGACAACTGTGAAACGCAGGCGTTCCTTGGCTACTGTCGAGTTGTGATCCGGTTGACAAAGGGTTTTGTCCTTGGTTGAGGTGAGAGGATAGTGTCTGGTCTTCCTCTACAACCGAGCACCAGTAGCCTCTGGAAAGGTGCATCTGCTAGACTAGAAAATCCCGGAGCCGCCGCCATGTGTGTGGTTCGGATTCAGCCATGGCCAGCACCACTTTGTGGCCTTGCAACTTTGGCCATTACCATGTGGAGGGCAGTGGGCCCCTGTTCATTGTAGACACACCAAGCCAGACAGATGGCCAAAGAGTAGAATGGACAGCTGCAAGAGATGCACAGCTCCAAGGTCCACCATCATCAGACGTCAACAGCGGCCCACTGCCCTCCACATGAAAAACGGCCAAAGTCCCGGTGATGGTGGACCTTGGAGCTGTGCATCTCTTGTAGTTGTTCATACCACCCTTCAGCCGTCTTTCTGGCTTGGTGTTTCTCCAATATTCCCTCTTCCAGTCAAGTTCAATCCCTGAAATCTAGCATTCTGTGTCGATCTTTAATTCTCTATGACCTGTCTCCATTATAACACTCAGCCATTGATGTTTACAGCTTCGGCGCCTCCTTCACTGCCTGATCATTGTTTCGAGAATTTTCGTCTAACTGATGCTTCCCGATCATCCTTTTTATTTTTATTGGATCTAGTGGATGCTGATTGGCTTGAATAACGCCGTGGCGTTGAAATTTCAACGAAGAACCAGACATCTGCCGATTCTCTCCACCAAATCACACAGTTTCTTCGACAAATCCAATGTCCCCCCATTTTCGACACCAACCTGGGAAGATGACTAATCATTTAAAGCTGCCCCCACGCACCTTCGATTTCATTCTCCATTAATTCGTTTCAATTTCCATGTGCTGCGTTCAGTGCTTCCCGTTTTTTTTTTTTTGTTCCATTGCCCTACTTGAACCATCATTAGAATGCATCTGGCACTCAGGTGGGAATTGTATTCGCACTTCATGCACCCCATGGCACGGCACTCCAAGATGTACAACTTCACTGCACAAGGGCACAAGTAGTGCTCTGTGCAATGGAAACAGAGGGTCCTTCTCTGTGATGTTTTCCACTTGAGATACAGCATTCGGCAAGCAAATCTATTGCAAACGGCGGAAACGCGAAACACACACATGGCGGCGGTGCTTGAAATGAAATTCCACGTGAACAATGCAAACACAGAGGTGGCATTCAATTTAACTTGGCCTAAACTTTAGTCACGCTCCCACGGCGAATGGTTTAACTTTTGTTTCTGTCTAATGAAATCTGCGGGGAAACATTCGTGTTTTTCTGCTGCACAGTAATGGGTGAGTGTGTGCAGAGGGTGCGGCGTAAGTGAATTTAGGGTGACTAATTGTAAGGTTCCTCTGTACTTGGGAGTAGTTATTTGATTGAGGTGCTCTTGAGAAATGCTCCGGGGTTAATCGTTAGCTTGTCAGAGGGTGGGGGACTTTTGACAGACCACGAAAATTGGGGCGTATGTCAATGAACTCTCAAATGTGGGCTGAAAGCCAGCGTGCCTTTGTGGATCGTATTGCCAGTTCATTCTGGGACTCAAATCAGACCCTCTTTCGTCTCCCTGATGTATTTTCAACAATTTTCAAGCAAACTTCTTTCGAAAAAAACTCCCCACTTTTTCACGTGCATGTCACCTTCGATCGTCGGCGTCGCCGTCGACACGGTGTCTGCGGCGGAATGTGTGTACCATTAAAATGTAATTTGTATTGCATGTCACGTTTCGTATAAAATGCAATCTGATAAGCAGCAGCATCAGCATCCGTGGGACGTCACTTCCACGCGCTCCTTTGTCTGCGGGTTTCGCGCTCTGTGGTAGGAGACAAATTATCTCTTATCGCTGTGAGATATTCTTTCAGGACACTCGTAAATATTCCATTCTCGAGTGAACGTTGCCAGCCATTAAAATTGTGATACACATTCCGGCAACCACATCCTCTCAGCCTTTGAGTGTCAATTATATGCGGAGTTCTTCCGGAGGACTTGGCCCGTCCCATGAGGTGGACTGATGGGTTTCTGTTTTCTTTTTTTTTAAATTTAATTAGTCCACCGCTCCTTGTGGTGGGATGGTGCCGATTGTGTTCAAGACGAAAGGCACGTACCGCCATTGAACGAGGCTGTGTTTGGACAGATGGGAATTTGATTGCTCGCTGATTGTGGGTTTTATTTTAATTTTGTAATAACATACGGGCGTGTGCACAGTACTTTCGGGCAAAGCGCCTACACGATGAGAGCGGCTCCTCGAGGGAGGAGCAGCATTTATTCCATAAATGTGGCGTTTATTTATTTTTTTTTTGGCAGAAATTTGTGTAAAACCTCAGCGGTGGTTATGTGGAAATAATCAAATGGAAGTTCAGTAGACTGAGAGTGCACAGTGGCGTCGGTGACGATGGGGCTTGGAAAGTGGTGAAGCGGCTGAAATAGTGTGCGTTGGAGTCTAATGTTTGGAATAAATCAAACAGGTGTAAAAAAAAAAAACAAAAACAATGTGTAGCGGAAGACTAAAATTCTCTTATTCCTGGATTGCTCGTTTATTACATACATATATCGTTTGCTCGGCTCAGTGTGACCAATAAGTGACAACTTACTACTAACTTATCAAGCCAGCAATCCATGGAGGTCTAGTCTAGTCAGGCTTCTTTGGATCCTAAGCCTAAGATGGCTAGGCTATGTAGAGCGTATGGACAACTTAGCTCCGGCCCGAAGAGCCTTCGACTCCGAACCCGTGGGACAACGTAACAGAGGACGCCCGCGCTTAAGGTGGCGCACCCAGGTGGAGAAGGATCTCAACCAACATGGAGTGCGACACTGGAGACATCTATTAACCGAAAAGTGGAATAATGTTTGAGTTCATTTACTTTGCGTTTTTCTTTCATTCTTGTTGTGTTCCTGATATTTGATATTTCCCAATGAGAACTATTTGTTTCTCGTTCTCGCACTTAAGTGAGACATTTATCGAGTGTCTCGTGTTCTCTTCAAGTTGATGTCTAACTTTTGAGAACCCCATGAAGAGCTCTTACACGGCAGCGGTACTCTCGGAACATCAAGCAAGCCGTTGTGTAGATCGATAATTAAGATACGCTTTTAAAATATAACCTAATGTGATGAAATGTGCTCATGTCTGGGTATATTAAAAACATATCACGCACCATAATTAAAGGCAACTTGCAATTTATGAAACGACTGAAAATCGGAATCAGCAAAAATCGCACATCCATTAGTAATAATTGGTAAAATAAGGGATTTCACAAGTCTCAATTTAACATTGATTGACAAAAAGTGCTTGGTGATTGAAAGTCCTCTGAGAGCTGCATATATGTACATTTGACACAACATTTGTAATGTGATTATTCCACTTTAGCTTGTTGTTGAGGACTATACCCACGTTTTTAACCTGATAGTCGTATTCAATATTGATTGTATTCAGCTGAATAGGAGGGAACGTCATGTGATTAACAGCTTGTTTAGCTATCGGAATAGTTTTGGTTTTCGTGGGATTTAGGAAGAGTCCATTAAGTTTAGACCAACTGACTATTGATTTAATGTCTATTTACTAGGTTAATAGTACTCTCAGTTAGGTTGGGCTTGGAGTTAATGTATAATTAAACATCATCGGCATAAATGTGGTAAGAACAGTAAGATATTACACTGGGCAGATCATTAATAATCATTGAAAGCAATAAAGGACTAAGGAGACAACCCTGTGGCACACCAGTTACAAAATCACACAAAGAAGACAACTTAACATTGAAAGATACGTGTGCAAGCTACATGATTGCTAAGATATGAATAAATTAAATTATAACAAGAATCTGAGAAGTTAAAAAGTACAGACAATTTTTACAAAGATTAGAAGGACTAACACCGTCAAATGCTTCAGAGG
This sequence comes from Eristalis intricaria, assembly GCA_964034865.1. Lineage (NCBI taxonomy): Eukaryota > Metazoa > Arthropoda > Insecta > Diptera > Syrphidae > Eristalis > Eristalis intricaria. The sequence goes on along the minus strand of OZ035877.1, from coordinate 6,596,350 downwards.
AGTCAAGTAGAGTTAATAATGTAATTTTATTTTCACTTTTAAAATTACTGTTATACAGCTATGTCGAGAGCGAAAATCTGATTGCAGTGATGTTAAAGGGTTTTTATCATCCATCTGCCGGCTCAGGAGAGTCTCGAGAGCTTTAGATAAAAAAGGAGGTATAGCTATTGGTCGGTATTCAGTATTACGAGCATTTTTAGGAATTGGTACAATCTTAGCTTTTTTCCACAGTAAGGGGTATTTTGATGTCATAACAATTGTGTTGAAGATGTGCGTGATATGTGGAAGAGTAACATGAAGGAGGACTTTAACAAAATCGGGATGAACATTATCTAGACCTAAAGATTTACTTTTAATAGATAGTATGACAGAGTAAACATCGAAAAACTAGTATTTGGTTCATTTACCATTAGGTATTACTTCACCACGATGTTGAAAATGTTGTTTTACTAAATGCTTTGACATTGACAATTTGGTAATTGGGTATATACCCCAATTAGATAAGATTCACGGTTAAATGTTATCCTCCAAATGAATGCTGTCAACACGAACAGGACCAAGGATCGCATACATATATAAATTCCCTCTCAAAGAGACCAAGGGCTTCTTCATCCGCTTTTGAGATTGTCCATGTCTCTGTCCATGTAGGACTAGGATGATGAGTGTCTTTGGTTAGCATGTTCGTTCCCAATTGGACCCCTTTTGCGTGCGTGTGTTCCAGTTGGTTTTCTCGTTCCAGTGACCAAAAGAAATTGGACTCCATTTTCATTGACAGCGGCACGAAAAGTACGTCTGATGCGAACCCCCTTTAAATTTAGTCCCAATTTTTTTTTCAATTAAGTCTCTTTTTTTCGTACGTGTTCTAGCTACTTCGCATGCCATCAACCATTCTCAACCCATGGAAGGTCAGAGCTTGAACTAGTGACATGCTTTATCAGTGATTGTTCTTGGCACTGTTCATCAGGCCCACGTTGTCTTGTGTCCGTGACTCGAAGTTCGATCTTCTTCACCTTCTTAAAAGAGGATATGGAATGCCCATCATTCTGACTATCCACTTGTTGGCTGTGTAAACCTCTAAAACTGGTATCCCTGCCAGCACCACTCTCTGCCTCGGTCCACTTCAAACCTGCTCCATTTATGACGGCAACCGTGGTGATACCACATTCCTGTAAACCAAACCTACACACTTCATTTAGATAAAATTTCCTCCACGTTCGCCTCGCATCCATGCGGTTCCCTTGAATAAACCCTCCTTGCCGCTCGCCACATCCCCTCGCGCACAGAATCCATCTATGCTCATGGATGAATATCCATCAGTTAACCACGAATTCTGCTCGGTCTTTGTAACTATTTCACGTTCGTTCATAAATTCAATTATTCCGATGAAAAGTAAAATATTGTGTTCAGCGTTGCGATACTTTTTCGTCTCCGACACACACACAGGCGCCAACATCACCATCAATCCTCTCTATACCGCATCACCACCGTTCATCAGCGAGCAGCCTCTGCTGTTCAATGTTCGCGCTCCTGTTACTGATGCTGATGGGGAAGCCACAGTTGAGCCTCTGATGGACTCTAGCCAGGGTTTTCGGGTTCTTCCACCTGCACCGGGCCCCGATGTGTAACCACTAGTTTAATTATAATTTAATTTATTTCGATCCAGGAGCTCGCTGTCCGTGTGTGTGTGTGCGGCGGCAGTTTGATGCGGTGGCGAGTGGTGCGCAATCTAACCTAGAAATTAGAAATTAGAAATTCAATTTCAGCTGTAATGAGTGAATGAGTCCAGTAAACCGGATAATCATTTTCAAAGTAGGATTTGTGAAGCATTGCTGTCAGCTTTTGATGGTTTAGTGGGGCGATTCTGACTGCGAGAGTATTTCTCTTGTTTTTGAATGGTTGCACTTCTTGAAACAGCCCCACCGTCCAAATGTGGATCACAAGAACCATCATGTTCATATGGCCACCCTCGTTTGTGTGAACCATCATGTCCATGTATCCGTGGTCGTTTTTTTAAGTGCGGCCTGCATTCCATCACCACATGCGCCCCTCTCTGTCTCTCTGCCAAAGCCTATCGTTTCGTTATTTGCCAAAATGGCTAAATGGGTGTTTGGACATAAGTTTCGAAAGTAAAGCCCTTGAAAGTGGTGCCATTAAACGGCTTTCAGTGCATGTTACTAGGATGGAGAGTTTGGAGGGCAATGTCGGTGGTTTCCTGGTCTCCGCTTCCGCATGGCTGCCCTCTTCCTAATTGAAAGTGCGACTAGGGCTGAATTCATTTAAATCATAGTGGTCTTAGTCCGATGAGGAGAATCTGGGGAAGGAAGAGTCCTGTGCCAAGGGGTTCGTGGTGATTTGTCGGCTCTTCCTGCTGCCTCGTTGTAGTCAAAGCTCAGGTTAGAGAATATTTTTGTTTTGAGGGTTCACCAATGGATGTTGGTTAGTCCGCGTTACTAGAGTGAAACTTCTCCTTTTTTGGACACCCCATGTGTAAGGGACACATCTTTTTACGGACAATTCTTCATGGTCCCGGCAAGAGGGTTTTCCTGTAATTGAACCCTTTTAGAACGAACACCACCACATGAAGGACAATCATCATCGTCCCGCTGCTAGAGAGCATGATCGATTCTCAAGCCCCACCCTTTTCAACCACTGCCCTCGTGGGGCAGCCTTTAGGTATTAATTCGAGGTGCTGGCCACCAATTTACGCTATATTCTAAGACTCGTTCTCCTGAGCTGTTCCCTCTGCTTCGGCTTGCCTTAGTTTTAGTTGGGCTTCCCCAATGTACACAACTATCTTCCGATCCTGTCACGTAGGTGATAAATTTCTACGATCGAGGTAGATTCTGCTTCTTCTTTATTTGGCGCTACAGTCCGGGGATGGACCTGGGCCTCAACCAACAGGCCTCTCCAGCTAGCACGGCCTCTGGCTAGCTGTCTCTAGTTTCGCACGCCAAGTTGGTTGAGGTCCTTCTCCATCTGGGTGCGCCACCTAAACGCGGGCGTCCTCGTGGGATTGCGTCCTGTGTTACTTTGTCCCATGGGTTCGGAGTCGAGGACTCTTCGAGCCGGAGCCGAGTAGTCCATACGCTCTGCATGGCTTAGCCATCTTAGGCTTTGGATCCGAAGACGCCTGACTAGGCTCATGTCGCTGTACAGCCCGTAAAGTTCGTGGCTGAATCTTCTCCTCCAGAAACTGTGAACGCAAACAGGACCAAAGATCGCACGCAGAGCTATTCGATTTTAGATTATCTTGCGCAAAACGATTACAGACGCGTGCTTTGCGTCCTCTTTCTCATTTGGAAACATTGTGGACACAGTGGCGAACTATCATGTTCACACCTGTTGTGATATTTTTTCTACACGCCGTATCCATAAATTGAGGGAAATGTCTAAAGAAAAAATTACTTATTGTAGCCACCGTTCCTAGACATAACCTTCGTAAGGTGGTACATAGTTGCAGTCCGCTGCCTGCCTCTATATCCAAGGTTCTACGAATGGTATGAACTTGTGGGCCCATCTTCCTTTCTTGGAGTTTGTCCACTGAGCCTTGGATAACGCCCCTTCCGAGGCTTGCATGAACTTTTTCTCTTGAAGGTTATCAGTTCGACGATGCTACAAAAAAAAAAAAACAAAATGCAGAGGGTAATTTTGTAGTGTGGAAAATGTCGAAAGAATGGGTGTGGAATCTATTCATTCACGATGCATTCCACACACCCCTTGGGCACTGCCTGACATAGTCCACTTCGTCACTCATGTGATACATGGTGGATCCACCGCCAGACTCTTCTTCTCCACCCTCCCCTCCCTCAAATTCAAACATCAAAAGAAAGTGATGACTCCATGGAATTCACCACAATTCTTGTGAAAGGTCTCCCCAGAGATTGTTGGAATTCCTTTCAGCTTTCAGTTCTCCCCCCTCCCACTCCCCGGGACAACTCATAAATCTTCCACGACCATCCCCAGCAACCGCTGATTCTGCATAATCTCTTGAAAAGGAAAAAATGCAAACGAACATAATGCATCGCTTATAACACCACATCCTAATGGCCACTGGGACCGAGAGAGAATACATATATTCGTTCGAAAAATGAATAATCCAGAATTCCATTATGAATATATTAAATGCATTTGTTCCACTCCACCCCACTCCGCCCCATCTGTGCCAGTTCTTGTCGTGACCCTCGTCTGTTTTCGCCAGCGTGCGTGTGTGTGTGTGGTCAATTCATTACCCCGATTCGAAAACAAAAGCGGAACACATAAGTATATCTGTGTGCATGGTTCCTTCCTTGGCGAGACGACGAAAGCAAATGCAAAGGAATTTCCGAACTCAGGACCACCAGAAATACGGTCATGGAGACAAATCCAATTTGATTCGGAAGATCTCTATGCATTCGTTCGCTCTTCCACACATGCACACAGCACTTTACTTCCGTGGTTCATTCATTCACTCAGGCGTACATATAATTGTCCCTGCAGTGAGGACGACAACGACGACGACGACGACGAGGACGATGGTGGTGGTCTCCTCTTTCCTTTTTTTGCCCTCGTTGGAATAACAGATTTTTATGAAAAATTGTTAAGAATCTCGGATTCTGTTGAATCTGGTTCCATTGAATTGGGTTCTTCTGAACGTTGGCCTTGTTTGTCTGGGCCACTGTGGGATGTGTGGATAAGCGGAGATTGTCGGCGGGGGGGAGGGGGGGTGGTGTGCGAAACCCAAACGTATGGCTATCGGTGGGTTTACCTGAGTGTCCTCTCAGACCCAGTGCGGCTATGAAGTGAATGTGGTGAGAGTGTTGCAGGAGATACCCTGCGTGTGCTTCTCGACTTCGGATGATTGCTGGGCGTTAAGATGGCCGCTGGCATTTTAAGACAGTCTTTGAAGGGAGTGGCCTTAAGTTGGAAAGTGTCGGAGAATTCATGAAATTCAAGCGCGACCCCCCTGACGACTGCAGAGGAACAGAAGTAAATGTGTCAGATCTGAGTCTGTCGCCATATTTCTTCATTTAGTCACTTTGTACAACTGAAAGCAGGTGGCGCTGTATACACTTAGGCAGCTTATTTACTGGAAGACGCTCTCAGGCCTGCGATCCATGAAGGGCCCGAGTTTGGCCAATAGCCGCCTTTCCTGGGCACTCTGGTTCCAGTAGGCCAGACCAAGCTGTCCTTGCTGACTTGGCCTTTATACTGGTGATTCGGTCTTCTGCTTTTCGAACAAAGATCCTCGAACTCGAAGACCCTCTTAGCAGGAGCGTTGGTGTCCATGCGCTCCAAATGGAAGTTGCATCGGTTGCCAACGACGATTCTACGTCGGATCTCCACTTTGACGGCATTTTCCGATGAAGACGGAGAGACTGAGAGCATCCTCAGTACCGAGATCAAACACTATAAAACTCTTGCCAACCGCTTTTCAGGCTCAAAAGCCAATAACTCTTGCCAACTGCTGTTTTTTCGGGCTCAAGAGCCAATTGGCCGAACAAAGAAGATGACGCCTCTTGACAAGATCCACCAGCCCGAGTTCGATATGGGATATGGTGTCGTCCAGGCTTTCGCAGAAATGTCCAGCTTTGCGTTGAAGCCCCTCAACAATCTCGGTGTGGAAGCTGGGACCATTGACCGTGCATATGTGCTTCCTTGGAGGTCTTAGGAGTCATCCTTCTTGTTGTCACCTTTGTACTCCGTCAGGGCGTAGGCGCTTTCCTCTCTGTGTTTTTCTCTCTGTCCCTTTATGCGGATTTCTATAAGCCGTTCCTTTTTACTAACAAAGCTTAAGCCTTTTTGCCTTGCTCTGCCTCGATCAGTAAATCGGCATCTATATAAGCGCCTCTCCCTCTTTCTGGCAACCACTTTATTAGGAGTCGGAGTTTTTCAACCCCTTTTTGCTCGGCTGTTTCCACTGGAATGTTACGAGTTTTGGCCGCCGCGAGTTCTGCAGCTGCACGTAGCCTGTTAAGGGATCTGACATTTCACGTTCGCAACCAAAACTCGTTGCCCTCGCGGCTTTCTCTTAATCGGTCGGGAAGCTGAATTTGATTTTCCTTGTTCCGTGGCTGCCCTGCACCACTCACCCCCAGCTCAGGTAGTCCGAAACCATTTAAGCTCCTCCCAAAGTCCTTAAGCACATCTCAATCACTCACCCGCTACCAAGCAAGTTCTCGACCACTCATTGATCCCATAATCTCAATCCCTATCCCACACTTCCACGAGCATTCATCTCTCGAGAAAAAAAAAACCCCATCAACGATGGAATTTTGTTGGGAAACAGATTTTTCCAAGAGCCCAGCATATCCAGTTTAAAAGTTTTCACCCCTCTGCAAATGACGGCTAATAAACTTCCCCCATAATGACTTTCATGGTATCTTCATCCCCCCTCCCCCCCTGGCTACAACATGTTACCCTCGGACACGTTAAGGGTGCTCAAGTCTGGAGTTTATGGATTCCTAGTGAATGGGAGTTGCTCGTTTTAATCCAGTCCGTCTACATATTAAAACTTTTCTTTCCCCATTGCCCCGTTCGAACGGGAGATATGTAAAACAGGATGAAAGCAAATTAACACCACGGGGAGGCGATGGACGGATGTCTTGGGCCAAAACTTTCCCAAGCGAGGGCTCTGTAATGTCTCGAAGGGATTCATAAAAAAATGAAGAAACAAACAAGCCGCAGATTGTCTGCAACGAGATGAGCCACTCCTTGGGAGACTGTCAGGAGGCGTAAAAATTGAGAACTCTGGTCATAAAGAGACGACGAATTGAAGGTAAATTTGGAAATTGTCACGTATCAAGGGTTGACAGATGGGACAGGGTGTTCATCATCCACCAACTGCCTCTAAGCTGTCCGTGGAGGTCCTTGGAAGAAACGCGGTTTATTGGGCGAAATAGTTCATCCCTCTAGCTTCAAATAAACCACGGAAAGGGACTCTCCTTCAAGATGCGCCTCTCAGCCGTCACTCCAAGTGGACGAAATGCCAAATTAGTTGCATACCATTAGGCTGCCATGCGATTTCTTCGATTGACTTCGCCTGTCTCACGGTTGAATACACAGGTCGTCGGTCAAAGATCACACGTTCAAGATCAAAATGCTGCGCGAAATAAATAACTGAACTTCGTAATTTTTTTTTAATATATTCTCTTTATTATATATATTCTATTATAATTACGGTTTTAGTTCTTTATTTACTATTAATAATACGGCCGCTGTCTTAAGCAGGGCTGCACCGTACTATCCGGATGAGAGTTTACTATGAACTACCACTCAGATCGAATCGAATGCCCGAAGAAGGTTTTGTTATTTTTAATATTTCAACACGGTCCCCCAATTGACTTGATTGGGCTTACATTCTTCAAGAGGTCAGCCGAATGCATTGGTTTTATTCTCCCTATTTCTCAATAGGTTAACCGAATGCATTGGTTCACTTTCCTTGTTTACTCTTTCGGTCATCGTTACTTTTATGGGTCACATAAAAGTGATGACGATAAGAATTTATGGTGTGCAATTGAAGAATGCAAACACAAGCAAGTATGGTGACACATTGTATATTTTTATTTTTAAGAATTACGACCAATACTTAACTCCTCCTTCCTTAGAGAAAGTTTTCTCCTGGAAATTTTGATTTGAGGGTTTCGTTTGTTTTTTTCCTTGCTCTTCTGTTAAGCTATCAATTTTAATTTTAATTTTACCGGTACTTCTGACATTCTTGTACATTACGATTCCAATGATACTTATACCAATAATAATTATTAACATGGATGTACCAGAGATTAAATAGGTTTTTACTTTGTGGTATTGAACTAATTCTAGGTTATGTCTATTTTCAATTTCTTGTAGTTCCTTAAATTTTGTAAACACCGTATTGATGGTGGCATTTTCTTTCATTATTTCTTCATAATAGAATTGAAATGTATAATTAGTTTCTTTGTTCTTAATTATAGCGTCATTGATTTTAATATTACAATTCTGAATATTAACAATAAGATTTCCAGCAAAAGTTAAATTTCTAGAGTCACAATTATTTTGTACGGTTACATTTTTAGCGTTTTTAATAATATAAGTTCTTTCGTTCAGATTAATAATTTCAAAATTATTATTGATCCTCATTAAACAATTTTGCTTACTAATACAATCATTTCTCTCTTTTAATTCGTTAACATTAATTTTCTCCTCGTTATATTTATACTCTTTTCCTTCGTTTACAATTACAACAAAGGGTTCTAAGTCAACTTCTTGTTTTTCTCGATTTGGTATTGGTACGATTATTTTAATTGGACGTGTTATAATCTCTTCTGGTATTTTCAAAGCTATAATAATGGCATCATCTGTATATTTCATTACCCCTGACTTAATATTTCTTAATTTGCTCCAATTCATATCTGTCATGATTAGTTCGTCCTTAGTGAGTAAGCTAGGGTGGGTTATTCCCATTTTCGCTGCAGCTATCGTGTCTAACAAATTATCAATTACTCTTTCTAACATCTGTAATCTAGTTAGTATTTCGGTTCGTTGTAGGCGTTTAAGTATCGTATTTTGTAACTGTTGGTTTTCATTCTGATAGCGTTCTATTTCTTCCCTATCTCTCAAAACTAAGTCTCTTATGTTTTTTATGTTTCCGTTTAATTGAGTATTAATTTTGATTTGCTTGTTTAGTTCCTGAATTGCATTCTGATTGTTAGTGTCAGTAGCTTTTATGTGTTCTTCTATTTCTTCCCTATCTGAGTTGTCCATAGTACCGAACAACCATTTCTGAGCCGTTCCTACTATATTTACGAGACCTCTTTTTGATCTTGTCTTATGAGGCATGATACTATGTATTTTTGTAAAAATTGTATTACATTCCTTTCTTATTTCTGAGTCTTGTCCTACAATTTCAAATTTTTTTATTTCCTGTAAGGTGTCTATCAACATTTTTATTTTTACTATGTGGATGATGGTTTGGGTTTGGTTGATGATTTCTCCTTCACCCATGCTTATCGTTGTGAATCCGTTGTCACTTTCGATTGGTGTTATTACAAGTGCTGCTTGTACTAGGTTCATTGGTGTCATCAGGAGTAGCAGCATCAGTGTGAGTACCTACAAATTGTCTTGGTCGTTTAATATTTGATGTATGTACTCTATCTAGGTTTTTAAATCGAAAATTGGGTTCATTTTTGTGTCTCACATGTTTATAATTCTTTATATAACCAAATGATCTTCTTTCTATATAATCTTCCCTATCTTGGTTCCTTTTGTTTATAACCTTGGTTTTTTTCATTTTTAGCTTGGTTACTAATGCTTCTATATTTGTATGTTGAGCCTGTTCTGGTGACATACCTATCGTAGTATGATACCTTTTGTTATAGATTTGAAAAGCTCTAAACATTTTGGTATTTACTGATTCTGCCTGGTTCATGCTAAGTAGTATCTCAGCTATAGTACTATGTAAGCGTTCAACGTCTGCATTGCCTGTATGTGAGTTCGGTTTAGTGAAATGCACTTCGATATTTCGTTCCCTAAGAAATTCTCTGATGTATGTTGTATTAAACTCGTTATCCGTAATTATTTTATAGGGTGGACCTTCTCTAGTTAAATGTTCTGTGATAGCGTCTGTTTTGTGAATGTGATTTTTACTTTCAAGTCTGTATACATACCCTTTCTTTGTCAGCTTGTCAATCATTGTCAAAAAAATGTGTTTATGAAAATGGTAGATATCTATGTGAACTATTTCGTTAGGTTTACTAGGTGTTTCTGTTACTTTGAATTTCCCTTGAATAGGTTTCCTCTCGTATTTAGCCTTTTGACATACGTCGCAATTGTTTATAATTTGTGTAATTATCCTTGTAAGTTTAGGGTAGTAAATCTGTTGTTTTAACGTATTGTAGGTCTCTATGATTCCTGAGTGTTGACTTTCCCTGATATGGTATATGGAGACCTGTTTCCTAACTTCCTCCTCCGTCCTTAAGTCTCTAACTCTCCGTGTTAGTTTAATCAATTTAACCTTTCTATTTCCTGACTGCAAGTTCATGAGTAACCGTTGAATTTTGTTAAAGTCAGATTCTTGTACTTCAGAATAAATACCGCTAACTCCTGGGGCAATTTCTTTGAGTTGTTCTGTTATCGTCTCAATAGGGTCCGAGGCTCTGATATATAAAATTCTTTTACCATTTAGTGTTTCCACTTTTGGTTCTTTGTCATAACTCACAATAATTTGTTGTTTATATATATTGACAATACCTTCTTTAATAGGTATGTGATCAGATTGTCCTTCCGCTGTCGATTGACCCGTTCTGCTATCAGAAATTTGATTCACTTCATTGTTTTCTTTCTCAATTCTACTTAAAAAGTCGGCCACTCGATTTTCTTGACCTTTGAGATATTCAATATCGTAATCAAATTCTTGTAATTTAAGTAACCATCGTTGGTTGCGTTGTGAGAACTCTGCACCATTATATTTTTTATTCAAATATTTTATGGGGAGATGATCAGTTGTGATCTTGAATTTATTTCCCCACAGATAGGGTCTTAGTTTGGATACACTCCAGACAATGGCTAGAAATTCTTTATCGGTTACGGAATAATTTCTTTCATGCTCGTTCAGAGTCCTAGAGATATAGCAAACCGGTTGTTTGTCCTGTGTTAGGACAGATCCGATGGCAAAGTTACTGGCATCGGTGTATAAATGAAATGGTTTTTCGAATTCTGGAAATTTTAGGATTGGTTGTGTTATCAATTTGTTTCGGAGTGTTTCAAACGCATTCACGTATTCAGGATCACTAATATTTATTTTGGTGTCCTTTTTGAGATACCTAGTCATTGGATATGCAATTTTTGCATAATCCTGAATGAATTTCCTGTAGTAGCCAGAGGCTCCTAAAAAACTTCTAAGTTGTTTTTCTGTGTGGGGTAGTGGGAGGTTTCTGATTATACTGATCTTATTACCATTAGGCATTATTCCCTTTGGTGTTAATATGTGACCTAGGAATTCGGTTTCCTTCTTGAGGAATGAACATTTGCTAATTTGTAGTTTTAAATTATGTTTCTGCAAAACTCGAAGGATGTCTCTGAGGTTTTTCATATGTTCTTTTAGGGACGTGGAGAATATCAAAATGTCATCTAAATAAACGACACAAATTTTGTTTATATATTCTCTTAGTATGTGGTTCATTAGTCGCTGAAAAGTGGCTGGTGCATTTTTAAGTCCAAAAGGCATACGGACATACTCGTATAATCCTTGTGGAGTAATAAACGCAGTTTTCGCTATGTCAGCTGGGTGCATCAAAATTTGATGGTAACCTTTTGCTAAGTCAAGCGTCGAGAAATAGACCGCTTTTCCTAACTTATCGAAGAGGTTTTCTATATTTGGCAGAGGAAATCTGTCATCTTCAGTAATTTCATTTAAAGCCCTATAGTCAACACAAATGCGGTACTGTACTTGACCATCTTTGTCTGGCTTTTTAGCAACTACAACGATCGGAGAAGCATGTCTACTCATGCTTCTTCTTATGATACCTTGTTTTTCCATCTCTTTGATTTGCTTAGCTACTTCTTCTTCGTGTTTCTTTGGTAATCGGTAACTTTTTGCATGTAGTGGTTTGTCTTCTTTAAGGTGAATTTCATGTTTTATTTCCGAGGTATGAGTTAACATGTCGCCTTCCTTATATTGGATGTTTCTAAATTCGTCTAGCAGTGAGGTCAATGCTGTCGTTTCTTCGCGATTAAGGCTGCCGAAGTCAGGATTGCCTTCCTCTAGGTAGTTGCATGCCAACTCGTGTCCTCGTTCTATCTTTAGAATGGTCTGATTTTTTAAAGTTATAGTTCCTTTCTCAAAATCAATGGTTTCAATGATATTTTTAAGGACATCCATTCCTAGGAGTATCGTATAGTTTTTATTTTCTAAAGCCTGAGCGTAAGCTTTAATAAAAGTATTATCGCTGTAACCGAATTCTTTTGGTATTGGAAACTGAATTATTGCAGTATTCCTGATTACGCTACTATTAATGGTCTTTATCTCTAGCTGTCGGGTGTCTAGAATTTTATACGGTGTCATGTCGAGTTTACTAGTATTTATGATAGTCATAGCACTGCCAGTGTCTACTAAAATATAGTGTCGTTGGTTCTGAATTTCAGTGGCGACTGTCATTAATTGTCCGAGGCTCAGTTCAGAAAAACCGGCGGTTCTACTGAGTTAATGTCCTGACGGATCGGTTCCTGACTTGTTTGGATATTATTGGTATCCATTGGTTCTAGTCTATTCTGTCTATTCTGTATGGAGTGGTTCTGGAAAGGTCTCTGTGAAGTAGTGTGATTTTGGTAACGATACTCATTTTGTCTAAACCTTCCCGAATGATTTTGTCCACCAAAATTATTATTGTGACCATTATTGTAACTGGGTCGTCGTTCCTTGTCGGGGAGACTAAACCTATGATTTTTGTTTTGGTTATTGTAATTTGCCGTGGTTCTAACTATTTCACTATTCCTTAAATTTCCATTATCGTATCCTATGTAGGAGAATAAAATACTCTTTATTTCATGTAAATCATACAGATTCCTAATTTCTCTGGCTAAATTCCCTATTGTTAATTCTCGTATTTTGTTTATTATAATATTATAGTACAATAGTTTTTCTTGTTCCTGATTGTCACAGAATACTACATATGTATTTACTTTGCTTAAAAGGTATTCTAATTTATTGGTTAAATCATATATTGAACTCACTTTCATATTGCTGATTTCCTTCGTAAGATCGCTGCTGCTGATGACCGGTCGATAGTGTTGTTTAAATAACTCCTTCGCCTGTTCCCACGAAGTGACTCCATTGATGATCAGTAGGTCCATAGCTCGACCTTTGATTTTCACTTGTTGTATGATGTTCCAGGTGGCTTGGTAATCTCCAATAGTATTCCGAAGGTGGTTCTCTATCATTACGATGAAGTGCATTAGGGATTCGCTATCCCCATCGAATTCGGGTAAGTATTGAATTTCCCGTAACACGTTGCTCCCATGACTCGGCTGTGGTATTCTCGCCACTATAGCCATTATACTATTTAGGATATCCCGGTTGGATACCTCAGGGATGACGTTTGGATTTTCTGCCATATTTCCCGTTTCACTATTACTATATGCCAACAACTTCCACTACGGTTTTAGAAGGGTTTCACTATACACAATCTTTTCCCGTGTTTTTTTTTTTTTTTTTTTTTTTTTTTTTTTCGTTCGTCGAAAATTGCGGTTAAGGAAATGCGAATTGAACTTTCTCAATGTGGATCAGGATAGTTGTACCTGATCCTACCGACTGCGCCAAATAAATAACTGAACTTCGTAATTTTTTTTTAATATATTCTCTTTATTATATATATTCTATTATAATTACGGTTTTAGTTCTTTATTTACTATTAATAATACGGCCGCTGTCTTAAGCAGGGCTGCACCGTACTATCCGGATGAGAGTTTACTATGAACTACCACTCAGATCGAATCGAATGCCCGAAGAAGGTTTTGTTATTTTTAATATTTCAACACGGTCCCCCAATTGACTTGATTGGGCTTACATTCTTCAAGAGGTCAGCCGAATGCATTGGTTTTATTCTCCCTATTTCTCAATAGGTTAACCGAATGCATTGGTTCACTTTCCTTGTTTACTCTTTCGGTCATCGTTACTTTTATGGGTCACATAAAAGTGATGACGATAAGAATTTATGGTGTGCAATTGAAGAATGCAAACACAAGCAAGTATGGTGACACATTGTATATTTTTATTTTTAAGAATTACGACCAATACTTAACTCGCGTGGAAAATTCACAGCCATTCTTGTCTCGGCAGGAGCTTCCAAACAACCAAAAGACCACACAGTACTGCCCTGCCCGTGCTCTCAAAACTGTCATTCGCCGCACACATCCCCCCGGGGGGATATTGTGAAACTACCGTTAAATCGAAAACTGCAACTATCAACATCCGTTTGCAAATTGCCGCTGCCAAAGAACTTGTAAGACAAACACACAAGTTACCCTCAACACCGCCGCAGAACACGGTTGCTGGGCCGGTATCCCATATAACGACTCTTCCTCTCTCTCGCTCTCTGCCTTTCTGTGGCTGAAGCGGAAGTAGCAGCGCTAGCTCCTGCAAACTTCCAGGTAAATGGCCGAAACTTTTATTTTTCATACAATCACCCGCCCAAACCCGATGCCGAATTACGAAACCCCCGCACATCGTAATTGCCAAAAACTACATGCAAACGATGACTGAACAACAAGCAGAGAGACCCCCTCTCCCCCCCAACCAAGTGCTGCACAACTTGTAACAGAGTTCATGTAAATTTAACTCTCAATTCAATGGCTGGCTGGTGGGAAGTGTGCGGGACGTGTATGGATGCATGACAGAAGGATAAAGTAGATCCCTATTTCTATTGCACCTGGAAAATCGGTTTTGCAACAACAAACCAAACTATTCACCAAAACAACGGCAATAACAAAACTTTTCCTGGCTTTTCACCCAACTCCTCCAACTGTGTGTGTGTGTGTGGAAGCGTGTACAACTTTTCAATATTGGAAAATTTGCAGGCGCTCCAGCACGCGGAGTCCTTGTGCACCATTGACATTGCATGGCCTCTGTCGAATTGAAGGCAGTTTAAACGAGGAATTGTTGGATTTGTATCGACGTTGAGCGCGCATTTGTTGCAAGCACTCCTCCTGCAAAGTCAGGGAGGATGGAGTGGAGGTGGGTGGCAACATTTCCTTAACATAATCACATAGGAAGTTGTGTGTGTGGGATCAAAGGGGATGAATAGAGAATTCGTTCCGACAACAACTGAACAGCAAATTCCACATCAAATGTGAAATCCCATGAGGGAGTGAAATTGTGTTCCTTATTGGAATGGCGACGCTGAGAAAGGTGGAGGAGGGATGGAGGATCACCAAGTACCAAGCTTCGGCGGTCAAGGATCAAGTATCAATCACTAATGAATGAGGGTCGAAGAAAGATGATCGAGGAACAGGGATCAATGATCAACAATCGAGGATCAAGCATCAACTCAAAAGTGGATGATCGCGGATCGAGGAATACGGATCAAAGATCAAACAACAAGAATCAATAATCAGAGATCAGATGTCAAGGGTCGCGGATGAAGAATCAATGATCGAGGAACGCGGATCAAAGATCAAGGATCAAGGATCAAGGTTCAAGGATCAAGGATCAAGGATCAAGGATCAATGATCAAGGATCAAGGATCAAGGATCAAGGATGAAGGATCAATGATCAATGATCAATGATCACTGATCACTGATCAAGGATCAAGGATCAAGGATCAAGGATCAAGGATCAAGGATCAAGGATCCAAGATCAGTAATAAAGAATCTTGGATCACGAAGCAAGTACCGACGATAGAGGACTGGTGATAAAGGATATAAGATGGGGGACTTTCGGACGGATCGATCGAGGACTGGTGATCAAGAATCTGAGAAAGGGAATAGTTAAGCGATTATAATGGACCGATGATCATCAATTCAATATTCGACTCCTAGCCAGTGGAACACTTCAAAGGAGGACGCTTGTGCTTAATGTGGGGCTCACAAATGAAGAAGCATTTAAACCAACTCGAATGGAAGGCAGCCATGGTTGTTGCCCACTAGCTGCTTGTGCTTTTGAACTGGCTAGCTTGCTTGGCGCCCACTCTGAACTATGATGCACAAAAAAAAACTTGCTCTACAGCACGATGCTGAAAATAACGAACAAGATACCCTCATGTGATCTTCCATGACACCACACTACCCAGAAGAACAAAACTTCTTCACCCATAACCGTCTCTCTCGCTCACTGTTCAATGTTGCAGAACCGTCGTCACCCTTTGGTCTAAACTCTGGTCACAAAATCCACTCGAAACCATCAAGTTAAACGCTTTATGAGCCCTAGCATTCCGTTACGAATGCAATTGAGTTTACGTCCAGTTTATGATCCTGCCCCCATTTCAACGACACTCCATTGTGACATAAACCACACGGCGGCAGCCCCCACCATCCCCACTCGAGCAGACAACAAGGCAACGTCTGCACGCTGTTTTCCAGTTCAACTGTCGTAAACTTACTCATGAACTGCAACCGAAGAAGTCATAAACAAATGGCAGCGAACATTTGCAATCCGATCCCATACCAACGCAATGAATCACGTATCTTTCGATACCCCAACAGCCGGCCGAGCCCAGGCCAGCCGCCCAGCTCTTGAACGTCCACAGGACTCCTTGCGAACAACTCGAAAGGGCACAGCTCGGAAACAAAAAAAAAAAAAAAAACAGAACAAAACTCCAAAGAATAGGACCGACTAAGCCGCTATAAAACTTTCGACTCTCAAAACAAAAAACGGAATAAAAACAATAAAAACAACAAAAACAATAACTTCACTTAATTCGTCGACTCTGTGTTGTGTTGCTGTTGTTGCTCCCTTTCATTACTTATGACGGGTGGAAAAGTTCTGCGCGCCTGTTATAAGAAACGCTTCACCGACGAAACCCTTAATTCACACCCACCCAGCCGTGCAAGGTAGCAGCCTGCCTCATGCCCCCACCATCTGCCAGCACTCCTGTCTCGGTCTTCCGGGTCTGAAGGAGGGACCACAGCAAGTGCAAGGGCTTAGGAGGACCCGTAGCGGGGCACAGAAACGTGAAAAGCGGACCACAAAAAGGGGGTTTATCGCGCGTTGGCTGCAGAAGTATTAAGACACTTTTTCTGCGTCCCCTTTTTTTTCCTCCTGCCAGCTCCCGTGGCCAGGCATTCGTCGTTCGTCGTCTCAAGACGAGGACTTGTTTATGAATTCGGAAAACCACGAGGACTTTTTCGTGAGGACAACACAAGTCGATGGGGCTTGTGTGGTGACGTGGCGAAGTCACAAAAAAATTCTTCACATAAATAAAAATATTCAACCGTGTGCAGTGTTCTGTATTTTTTTGGGAAAAAATTCAATAAATCCCACCGAGGGAGTGGTGGAAATTGAAAGTTTTTTCTTCGTTGTATTGAGTGCAGTGCGTCCCTCTGGGGGGAAGGAAGCGTCTTGACAGTCGTGAGTTGTGATCCGTGCTTGGTTTTTGGTTTTTCGTGGTGTCAAGCAAGGTGCCGGGAATAGTTTTCGAAGTCCATTAGCCGGGAAGTGCTTTGACACATCTGCTCACGTCCGTTATTGGTGGGTGATGATTTATGTGAGCGTCTGAATGGTGTTCAAGGGAAATCGCGATTGTTTCATGTTCAAGCAAAGTTCAACTTTTCAAAGAAAATTTATGTCAAATGGAATGGAAATGAATTGGAGGTCCTTGGGGAATTCAGTGTGTGAAGCAAAAGAGGACCTACAAGGCAAATATTTATATTTGGACGTGGGCCATTGGTGGATGGAATATCAAGTCTACAACTGTACTGCTCTTCCTCCCTCGACTGGTCTTATTTGGCAGACAGATAGCAGCAAGTACACCCATAAGCGTCATCTGTGGGCTGATTTCAGTAACGGCCCCTGAACAATTTTCAATGAATTCAACTTCCTTCTCAACGACACCGAGTGTCTGATACCCCAGGCATCTTCGAGAAAAATTTCTCCGCCAATATTCCTCTCAGATTGGATTGTAAGTCAGTCGGATGAAGAGGTTGAAAGATGTCTACTCCAAAGGCCTCAGCATTGCTCTTTCCTTTCAACTCTTTAATGAAACGGGCTTACTCTGGTCTAGGTGAGGCTGCAGCTGGCGACCGTCATTCACCCAAACCCCTTTAGCGCCTACCATGCAGAAAGCATTGCGATAAAAGAGGCACTGTCCTTGTTGAAGTGTCCCGATAATAGACTTGAGTGTCCCGATTATAGACTGGAGTGTCCTGATGATCTTTTGTTTTGTCTCATCTTCAAGTGCCTCCCCTTCAGAAGTCACTCGCCTGTCTCTCCTAAGATCTCCGCAAGACAGAACCTGCCTTCCCTTGTTCCCCATACACACGTACAATCAAAACTCAGTAACAATTCCCTGGACTCCGTCACGTCGCCACGCGAGAATCAGTTCGCCTCCGCCAGTGAAGCATGATTCCTCTGGTGAACGACTACGGCAATAAATCAATAAATCTCGCATTCCCCACGAGTGTCTGCCTGGCATTCGTTCCATCTGCCATTGCAGCATTCAACCGAAGGCATACGGCCGCCAAACAAAGTGTGCGCCACGGCAGAGACATGCGGCCATCCGGCGAATATGAGCCGTTCCACCGCCGACGAGCAGAAGCTCAAAATCCCATAAAACACTTTTCAATCAACAAAAACTCGCCAAAAACACATAGGCACCACACGCCCAGCGAGACGCGCCAGATCCACACGCGGGGAGAAGTTTTTCACGCGCCCATCCTCGCCAGAGCCATCGCTCTTGTGGCACTTATTCGTATCACTCACCGGCGAGTATAAATTTCCCGCACCTGTCAGCGCGAAACCGCCGTAAAGCTACCGGCGAGTTAAAAAGATATAAATTTCGTGCCCAGCATCCAGAGGATATTTAAAACTCTCCAAAAAAAAAAGCACGGAGGCAGCCTCCATTTACGATCGTAGTTGGGGTTGTGAAACAAAATCCACGAAATCCTGAATAATGTACAGTCACACGGCCAGACTGGCATCCAGGTGCCTCTGCACATGGTTGCATGTCTCCCCCTCCCCCAACACAGCCGCGCATTTACAAAACAAATCGACTGCGGCGTCATCAGGCGGCGCCGCGCGGCTCGGCGCTCTGCTGCGGCGTGGCAAAAATAGTTGAGCCTTCTGCCTCGGCTTTGGTTACTGGGTGTGAAAGCGTACGCGGCCAGCATCAGGTGCACCGTGGTGAGAACGGCATCGAATGCAAATATCGTTGACGCCGACGATAAAATAATTCATCAGAACTCGATATCATCCGTTGGTGCTGGTGGTGGTGTAGAAAATGCGTTTCAGGGGTGACGGCGCCATATTTGTGCTGAATTGGCGACGGAGGATGGACTGACTTGGCTTGGGGAAGGTTGTTCTTAAATTGAAGAGGCTCCTCTTCGGCTTCTCATTCTCCCAGTTGAACTCACTCAGCTGTACTTGTGAATTGTTTCCTTCACTCGATATCCAGACACACCCACCAATGGACCACAGAGGGAGTCTCGTGGATTATTATTTTCAATTCGATTCCATTGTCTTCGGATGGCAAGTGTCATCATTCTCGTCAAAGTGATGACATGCCAGTGACTTGAACCTTCGCTCACCCATGAAAGGATAATACGACTGACGGGCGCGCAGGGAGGTGGGAGTATTGGAATCCTTTTAGTGCTTTATAGATCTGTCAATGACAGAATAGCGTCGAATGCAACGCCATAAATTTCATATCAACGAGACTTTTGTCCTCGACAATACACATAAATCGCCTGGTGACCGGAATTATGGCAAAAGACGCGCGGGACACGGATCGGGTGGGGCGTGGTGGGTGGCTTGGTGGCGTGTGAGAACCTGCAAAAATGTCAGCAATGAATATTTTTACTACCCCCAGCACAGATTTATTGTGTATTGTGTGTCCTTCTGTGATGGGGGGGGGGGGTTGGGGCAGCAACGCAGATATTTGCGCTCTCGTTGGCGCTCGCCCCCCTTTTCGCTGCTCATTCGCAAGTCGGCAAGCCACGTTTCTGGTCTGTGGTCCGGGAGGTCCTTTTGTTTTTTTTTTTTTTTTCTTTTTTGTTCGTGCTGCCCTTTTGTCGATCCTTTGCGTTGGCCTGTAGCAGTGTCGCCCGCAATATGACCACCGTCATGGCCAACAGCGTGGGTGGCCCAGAACAGACTTCTCCTTTTTGCCCGCTCTGGAGGCGGTGAGGGTGAGTGCTCCAGTTCAGCTGGTGGCTGGTTATAGATAAGAAGCGCACACAATAAACAGTTACTGCGCCAAGGACATTATTATTAGCGTTGTACATTTTAAATGGAATTTTAAGGGACCTTTGGTCGGTCGGTGTTGTTCCACACGTTTGTGTAGTTCTACCGCGAACTTCCGTGAGCCAGGTCCTGGTCTGGGTGGTGGGGGGGGGGGGGGGGGGGGGAGTAATGCTGGGGGATGAGGAGTTTTATCGTTGGGGTTGTTAAAATATGTTTTGTATAGCGGAAGGGATTTATTACCGGTGGGAGGGGTGGACGACGACGAGGGTGACGACGATGACGATGACGACGACGACGACGACGACGACGAAAGAGACGTTTCGAGATACCAGAATGGGATTATGTTGGCTCGTTTATTTGATTCATGGCTTTCGTATTTATTTCTTGCAGTAATTGTTGGTCAGATCCTTGGTGGGGTTGGGGTACTGCTGGTGGTGGTCGTGTTGATGGGGCATGGAAGGGTGTGAATAGCAGCAGGAATGGACGCGGGGGATGAGGCCTGATTGATAGCATTTAAAAGGAGCTTTTCATAAAATGACAGCAGGTAAGCAGGTGACAGATGAGGGATGACAAATGACAGATGACAGCTGACAGATGACAGATGACGGATGACAGATAACAGATGACAGATGACAGATGACAGATGACAGATAACAGATGGCAGATGACTGAAGACTGAAGACTGAAGACTGAAGACTGAAGACTGAAGACTGAAGACTGAAGACTGAAGACTGAAGACTGAAGACTGAAGACTGAAGATTTGAAGACTGAAGACTGATGACTGGCAACAATGCAGTTTGATGTCGAGAAACAGATTTATGCTATGGGATATTTTATGGGACTGCTGTAGCTCTATTGCGTCTTCAAAGGACCCTATGCCTGGCTCCCACGAATATTCGGTTGACTGGAAATAGATTTTTTTTTGTCGACATTCTCTAGTCCTTTCCACGACTATCATTCTTGGTCAGTCACTCCTTTTTATTGAACGAAATTCAGCAAACTCCACGCCTAAAAAGTCCAATCGATCGAAGCTTTCACGATCCTCAACTCATTTCAAATGCCGGTTGGTTTCACCAATTCTTGCACGAGTGTCTCTTGCTGCTTACGACTTCAACGCCGTCACTTAATCCCTTTGAACTGCCTCGACTCTCATCGCAGTCTCGTGTGCCTTTGTTCGTTGCTGTGTAAATCTGTGATCATCTGGGATTTGTGTTGTCTCGACAACCATACCAGCTCAAGCCTATTCATAGAGTCGCCGCCGCCAGCAATTCCCATTCGAGCGCAGAGGAAAGCCAAACAACAGAAAAATACTCCTCACTTTGGCTCTGTGTGTGTGTGTGTTCGTATGCGACAACCTCATAGCAATTGTCATCTAAGCACCTCTAAGCAAACAGCCGCGAGAGGAAGGAAGGCACTGTGAACGTCATGGCAGTGCCCTAGGCATATCCTTCCACACTGCCACTGGATACCACTGCATTTGTGTATAAATCACTGTTATTCGGAGAAATATCCGGAACTGCAGTAGCAGCCGGAGTACTGGCCCAGTGGTACTTGTGATCCTTTGAATCCCTTGCATGCGTCGCTCCTCCCCCCCTCCCGCGCCACACTCTCGTGCAAATACGTTAAGGCGACTTTCGATGAAGTCCCATTTGTGTTTGTGTTTGCCAAAGTGAATGGGCCTCCGGCTTGCTTAGGGGCCACCATTGTGTCCGTGTATTCATTATCGTTCCCATAGCCAGTGCCGTAGCCGGAGCTGGAGCTGGAGCCGTAGCCGAGAAAGACAGTGAGTCAGCGTGGAATGGACACAAGGGCAAACACCAGAGACGCGCATTGTTACTGACTCTGGTGACGATCTGATGGCAACGATGCTGGGATGGTGCTGCTGGCGGCGGTGGTGGTGGTGGCTGGTGGTGGTCATGGTGATGGCGGACTGTGATAAAAGTTTGTGCGCTTTGGCTGCGTCACGGTACGCGCCGAGAGGAAGTGCAACAATTTAGGATTTCAAACAGCGAATTGTCGCCGGGAATGTCGTTGTGCGCCCGGGGAGCACGAGGGACATGTGTCCTCATTGGGTTTTGCATGCATGGCGGGATGGAAATAATTGCAATGAGCTTGCAGAACGGCGAACGGTCGTCTCTGACTTAGCTGCGTTCTGGCCGGGCCTTAGTTGAGGAGAATAATGGCTCTCGGGAGTGATGTTGTCGTTGGGTTGAGGTTGACACGTTAGTTGCTGTGGAGGGACAGTAGGAAATTGAGCTTGAAGGCATCATCATGAAGTAAAGGACAGCTGCGGTTGCATCAAGTGATGGTCTCTGTGTGGGCTTATGTTACTCTTATTTGCAACCGTCTTCTGCTGTATAATTGATATTGCAGTCGTCCAATTGTTCTGTCAGTACCATTCGTTGGCAACTTCGGCATTCGAACTCGTATCGTATGCAGCCATGAGACACTACATCAACGGGGGATTTCTTGCTGGTTTCCACTTTTGAATGCCTCTCGTTTGCGTTTTGTGATTGAGAGGCAGGAAGGAAATCCCCGAGGAGACCACCTTCTGTCACCAGGTTTTTGATGCTGATTCCTGTTCTTCTGGCTCTTCGCTCTTCGCTCTTGATTCTTGACTCTTGGCTCGTGGATCTTGACTCTTGGCTCTTGGCTCTTGGCTCTTGGCTCTTGGTTCTTGGCTCTTGGCTCTTGGCTCTTGGCTCTTGGCTCTTGACTCTTGGCTCTTGGCTCTTAGACCCTGTTTCTCTCAACATAACTTCTCTTTCATACTCCAATTGTTCGAAATTTGCTTCTTGACTTCTGCATCTCGACCTTCATCTCTCAACTGTCAACTTGACAACCGTCCCTTGACTTCATGGCAACGGAGTCTCTTGGTTGATGCGCAAAGCATGCCTTGATTCATTGAGTTCGCCAACAACGACTAAAAAATGCGGATTCCATTTTCAGTGGATGCCCACAACTTAATCAAGTCACCTAATATTCAAATCGGCGCTTATCCCATTAAGTCTTGGTCACCACTATCGTTTTGCCGTCAAGCGTTATTCAAATAGTTTGCGCAACAATTACCCCAGTGTGGTATTCATGGATAAGCGACGCGGCTGCCGCGTTAACCAGCAGCGGCTGGAGTGAACATTAATAATGCAGCGTAGACCGTGCCACTGGAGTTTTGTGTTCTATCGACGGTCGCTCGCTCATTATGCATTCGAGGGCGATGTCGATGGCGTGTGCATGCATCCAAGTGACTATCATGCACAGATTGTTGGCGACCCTAGAGGTTTCCGCTAAAGCGAGTTTCAATTACATCGTTTAATGATGATGATGGCGAAAATCGAATAAGGCTTCCACAATGAGGCCGGCGGAGGTTGACGTCGACGAATGGGCGTTCGAATTCGAGACTATTCCAGAAGTGGGAAGTGGGAACGATTCCTGTTTAGTTGGACAGCTTGTGTTTGAGTTGAAGCTAGAAGGGAGACTGGACTTACGACTGACTATGACTATGGACTCACTGAATATTGAAGGCCAGAGTTCTTGTTGCTCCAAGCCTATCTGATCCAAGGTCCTCAACGCACTCAAGTCATTGAAGACGATTACAACGTCGTTCTCGTGATCCATATGGTCCCATTCTCTGCTGAACTCGATTCACAAACGCAATTTGAGAGAAGTTATCTTCTCTCAATTCCACCCTCCCCCCTTAACATCACCAACTGTCAGCTTCTCGATTAAGTTCGAACTCTCACTCCCTCCCTTATATCGGTCTCGACAATTCTATTACGGCAGCCGGGGTCTATCTGATTGCGAGAATCATTGCCAACTAAGTTCCCGCTAGTGCGAGGGAATTTAAATTGGAATCAGCCGCCTCACTCCCTCCCTCCCGGATGAGGGGGGACAGTAGACAATCCAAGCTCCTCGATGGTTTGTGTGCCGGGGAACGTTAACACGCGCCGACTGCACCTTGGGTTCTAATTTATTTTCCTTACGCTTGATTTGTCCTTAATGCAGTTTAGTATCAGTTCATTTCTTTCATATCCTGCCTGTGGTACAAGGACGACGACAGGATGCCATTTATGTGTTTTGGGTGGCAGCGGCGCTCGTGGTGGGGATAAGGTAACGCGATAACTTGTGCCGGAGTGCTTCAGTTGCCTTTGGGAGAATGCGAAGTCTTCGAACGAAGTTATCGAACTAGGTGCTCCGTGCTTTGAAAGTTTTATTGACATTTTTATTCGTTGCCGCTTGGCGGAGGCGAGGACGTGAGTGGGGGCATGGTGCAGCTGTGTGCGCCTGTGTGTGGATGGATGCGGAAGTGTTACGTGCAAGTGATGAGAAATGAAATTAACGTGTCCAAAGGATAGAGATACCGTGCAGTGGGTGCAGAGATTGAGTGCTGAATCTTTGAATCGCATTCATCGACCTATCGTCGAACTGGGTTAATGGAATTTTTTGTGGTCACTGTCGGTCCATTCACACACAGTTTACCTCAGGTTTATTAGAAATAGGTCGATGGGGAAGGACTGGGATTAATGAACTTCAGTCTTCAGTCTTCAGTCTTCAGTCTTCAGTCTTCAGTCTTCAGTCTTCAGTCTTCAGTCTTCAGTCTTCAGTCTTCCGTCCTCAGTCCTCAGACTTCAGTCTTCAGTCTTCAGTCTTCAGTCTTCAGTCTTCAGTCTTCAGTCTTCAGTCCTCTGTCCTCAGACTTCAGTCTTCAGTCTTCTCTCTTGAATCGTCAGTCTCCACACATCACTGCCCCACTTTTCATTCGCACAAAAAAATTCGCCAAACAAGCTGATGACTGAAATATTCCACCATCGAACACAGGGCACGTCGCATTAAATCAGCCTCCACCCCAAACCCCATCGTCGTCGCCCCGCAATTCAATTTTCTTCGCCAGGCCGTATCAATCAATTCCGTCGCTGGGCCGTGGATCAAAGAGCTTACCTCGACGTGAGTCCATGGCTGCTGACATGAGATCATAACTCAGAGCCATTTTTCATTTCCCTCGCACAGGAGCCTCTGGCTTCGTGCCCTCCTCGATGCATACCATTTTTCAACGCCACTCCATAAGTCCTTGTTGTCGTCGGCGCACCGGGACTGGTGAATGTCAGTAAATCGGCTGCCATCAGTGTCACCGTGTCGTCGCAAGACACACGCAGTGCACCCAGATCCCGATCCAGATCCCAGCCCGTCCTGACGATGACATCAGTCCAAAGTGATGGCCCCCAAGCTGTGCAATCACTCGTACCAGCCCTCCATGTGGACCGCCTGATCGGACTCTCTCTCTGGGGGTGCGTCCCAGTTGGCATTTCCAATTGAATTGCCAACGCCCCAGAGTGGCCGCGCCTTCCAGGACTTGTAATTAAGGCTCACGACCGAGCATTAGTAAAACAATTGAACAACGGTAAACCGCTTTTGGCGTGTCGCTGATTAAAATTCATCGACCACTTGATAAAACGCACAGCCACGACCAAACATTGTGCGCCACAAAAAAACAAAAATGCACAAAACAACGGCGCCCCAGCACACGAGGAGATCCTTCTCTAATGAATCACCAAATGCTAATGACCGTTTCTATATTCATAGACGAACAGGCGGGAGACAGCGGTGCAGCTTGGGGGCGGCAGCGTAGGCGTAGGCGTGCATATGTGCATGCCTGTTGTGGGATGACCTGACAGCGGCACTAAATGCAAATTGCGATTCGCACTGCAGCCGGGCACAGGGAAGCGCAATTAATTAATACTCGGCAACATAATATTTGTACCGCTCGACCAATTCGTTCGTGGTTTGGATTTTTGGAACGGCAAACTACCGCCATTCCAATGAGCGGCGCTGTGGCAACTGATAAGTGGGTTCAATCAGTTAGGGGATGGAACCAAATTCAGGTGGATGTAAGGACAACAGGACAATGGGTTGGGAGTGTTGTTGCCGTCCTCTTGAGTGTGGAGGTCCTGTATAGTTTGGAAGGAGGAAGGGGAGGTTCTCTGGGGGTCTGATGGATTTCGGGGCCTCATCGTTGTCTAGGTGATGAAATAAAGGAGGTAACCTCTGTTTTAAGGCGAGTCGCTTCAGCCATTCCATCGGCGTGCCTCATTAAACTCGTGCCTCTTCGTTAAAATTTGTTCAAAAAGAACCGGCATAACGCCCCATCCTTCAAGTTGATCTTCACTTTTCGTTAAAATTCGTTCAAAAAGAACTGGGCCAACGGCCCAGCCTTCTGGTTGGTCTTCACTTTTTGTTGAAATGCTTTCAAAAAGAACCGGTCCAACGCCTCAGCCTTCAGGTTGATCTTCACTTTTCATTGAAATGTTTTCAAAAAGAACCGGCCCAACGCCCCAGCCTTCAGGTTGATCTTCACTTTTCGTTAAAATTCGTTAAAAAAATGGGCCAACATCTGAGCCTTTCGATGTTAATTTTTCATGAATTTTTCAACTTCTTCCCGAACGTCTCCACATTCCATGGCGAATCCGAAATACAGTCCCACTCAAGGGACACGGGCACACAAATAAATTAATTTGATTGCGTTCTCAGCGCCCAGTGTACACTCCGCCTTCCTTCCGGCTTGGTCAGGTCTTGTCGTGCGTCGTGCATCGTCCAGCATAAATCCTCGTATCTAGTTCGCCTACACTTGTCGCCACTCTCGCCCGAGGAACAAGGGACGGTCGCGGCGACGAGTGTCCTTTTAGCCCCACAGGCCGAGGGCGACTGACGGCAGGAGTGCTCGAAATCAAGTGTAGGTCTGCGTAAAAATCACACGCCAAGACAAAGCAATTTGCTTGAGTGCTGAAATGAAATTTTATTTACCCCTGGGGACTGAAGGACACTCAATAGCTGTTTCGGGCTGTTGGCGAGACGGGGCGAGGGATCCTTCATGCAGAGGCAGTCTGATTTCGAATCTTTTGGGTCACGACACATTTTATGGCTTCACACTAGCTGGAGGGCGATAAATTTACGAGAGAGAAGAGTTATCTCTCGAATACGTCGTCCGATTGGTGTCCTTTGTCGCGTCGCAAATCAAGGAGCTCATCGACCGGGACTTCGATTGACGCCAGTTTGAGGATGACGAAGGCTCGGGTTGGTGGATGGTGGCACATGTTGTGTGAAGGAGTTAATCGTCAGCACTTGTTGTTTAGCAGAATTTTTGTTGCTCAATGTGATCCGATCTGATTGAGGTGAGGGCGGCAGTTAAGAACAAGTGGCGGCTGGCGCTTTTACGATGTGTGGCGGGAGCGGAGGGCCTATGGATTTCAAAGAAATGTGGTCGATTGACTCAAGAGATTCTGAGTTTTTGAGTTCAATTGGTGATCTACGGTGAACCCTTGGGACTCACGTTTCCGGTTGGATGAGATGCTACGTGAAGCGTGGCTGGCTTTTGGAGACCTTCTACTCGTCACTCTTCGAGAAACAACAGCCCACTCGGAGCACCAATTCTCGAGGGCCCTTGTAAGATATGCCGTCACTCCATGTCGGCCATTTATAAGCAATCCAGCTGCAGTAAATTATCGAGCACCCCCGTCAGCCACGGTTGTGGAGTGGGCGGGCAGCACACTTCGAATACCAAAGCAGCTCCGTTTAATTGATTTCCCTAATCTCCGCCTAAGCCTCCTGATTGCTTATCCCGGTTATCGCATTCGCTCGTGTGCCCGGGCCATCGCATCCACCGTCTCGCCGAGCAAGAAGCTGGCTGTCGGTCCAATTAAGAAATCAATAAAAGTTTCCATGTTCCAACGGGTGCGCCACTAGTGCGACGCGTAATGAAATATGGATTAGACATGCCGGTCGAAGGCCAGTGGACCAGCCCCCCACTTGGCCTTTTCTCTGCTCGATAATTTATTTACCCGAACTGCGGGCGGACGGGTGTGTGCGCTCCTTCGAATCATCGCTGGATAATGAATGCATTTTGCCGGCTGTTTGCCGAGCAACCGATACGGGTGGGCTGCTGTTCGGCTGACCTCGGTGGCGTATACGTAACATTTTCGTCGGCGAAGGCAAAACGGTCATTAGAGGTAATTCGAGGAGCCCATGTTAGCCTGTAATTTACCTGAAAGCTGATCCATGTGAGGAGCGCGAGACGCCGGGGGAGATGTAGCGTGTGTGTTGATTCAGGAGAGCACAGAGGAAGTGTCACATGAGCAGTCAAGTTGCGTGTTAAATGTGAACTGGTTCTTGTCGAAGGGAGTTATGTTACAAAGTCACGGTCCTGACCTTGGGCGGGAATCCATTGGAAAAAGTGTGCATGCGGTTGTTCACTCTTGTCTGTGTTCGACAAGCACGATGTCCCTCCCAAGGCGTCTACCATTTGAAGCAAGTGGCACAGAACTATGTACCCGCCGCGAGGCGAAATACCAATTAGTGGATGTACTGGTTCACTAACAGCGGTCGCCCCTCAGCGGTTCTCGTATCCATTGTCTGTTATTATCCCCGATTGTCGATGACCGCAGCTTAACTACTCAAAAGGTTATGGTAATGAATCCGTTGGCAGAAACCACAAGCAGTCAATTCCGATGAACGAGACGATTTGACAATTGTCCACAGGCCAGTGCGTGGAAACCGCCCTTGATGCACAGTCCCATGTGATGAAGACGGGGCAATGCCTTACGTCTGTCGGGTGGTCTGTCATTCAATTCATGTGTGTGCTGTGAGAGTGGGTTTGCTTCGGGCGGATAAGTGCTTTTTCGGTAAAACCACAATCTAGTTGACTAATTAATGGACGCACAGACGCCACCTTGGAGCACTCAAGGCCCACTTCGGAGCACTTCGGGGACATGTCCCAAAATGTATCCAATAATCTTGGCCACCCAGAGATGGGGTTGGTCACACGGAACTGCATTAATTGTGGATAATTCAATGAATTACCACGATGAACACTGAGTGCGTCGCACCTGCTGAAATCTCTGTCAGACCATTCCTGTTCGCAGAATTCCCCCGAACCGGGGAGAGTTGGGAAATTAGTCCAGTCGCTCTGCAGAAGATGTCTAATTATGACTTTTTGATTGCGTTCGACACGCAATCTCATTAGAAGTGCCGCAAGTAATTAGTTCATTGGATAGGTGTGGAGCGTAACCAGCGAGGTGTCTGATCAGTTTCACCGAGGAACTTTGCGAATGACGCAAAGTGGGTGACTACGCCTACGTTGGTGTCCTTTGATTGGGTTATGACGAGTGCTCGAAAGTAATTAGATTCGTTGGAGGTCATTTGGAATCCATTTTCTCTTAACGTTCTGAATGTTATTTTTGTGTAGCAAAGATACTGAAGCACTCGGCTGAGATGGAGTTAGAATTTTTAAAATCTGTGTTATCGTTATCGATTGAGATCCTTTATTTGTGAGCGCTTCGATAACAGATTTTCGATAGAGAATTGTTATCGACATAAATTTGGGAGCGATTGGACGCTTTGTTGTGTTTCGATAAATCGATATTTTTAATAATGTCGATGTTACCGGTATATGTCAATGCAGTTATCGATGTTATTGAATCGGGAAATGTCAATTATTATGTTTTTCTGTTGATAAGAATTTTACTGTCGAGTGTATCGATAATGTGGATGTTATCGATGCTATCAAAGATATCGATGTTATCGAATCTATGCTATTATCGACTTTATCGAAACCATCAATGCTATCGAAACTATCAATGCTATCGGAACTGGCGATGCTATCAAAATTATCGATGGTATAAAAGATATCGATGTTATCGAAAATGTCGATACCATTGCTTATGTTGTTGGTTGATATAGAATTTGTGTGTTTAGATGTTATTTATACTTCCTATCGATGTGATGGATGTTATCATGTTATCGATGTATTCGAGGATAATGGTGTTATCGAACCTATCGATGTCATTGCTTGTCAGTGTCAGCATTATCGACAGTATGGATGCAATCGATGCTATCAATGTTATCAAAGATTAGACGTTGTAATAGATATTTATGCTATCGAAGATATCTAGATGGAGCTATCGACGGATTCATCGAAACCATCGACGTTTGTGATTGTGTAATCAATGGTATCGAAGTTATGCATGGAAACGTTTATTTCATCAACCTATTGTGTTATCGACATTTCTGAAAGCTAAAGAGTTTATCGACGTGTTATCGAAGCTATCGATTTAATTATAGTCCTTCAATGTTATCGAAGTTGTGTACGGAATCGTTTATTTCATTAACTTATTGTGTTATCGACAAGTTAAATAGGCTATCGATGTATTATCGAAGCTATCGATTATATGTTATCGAATTTGTAGGATCTGCTATATTATCGATGCCACCCAATATGTTATCGATATTATCGATGAAGAAGGGCTATCTTCGATGGGATTCAGTTACTATCAAAGTTATCAAAGATTAGACGTTGTAATAGATATTTATGCTATCGAAGATCAATTTAATTATAGTTCTTCCAATGTTATCGAAGTTCTGTACGGAATCGTTTATTTCATTAACCTAATCTGTTATCGACAAGTTAAAGAGGCTTTATACGTGTTATCGAAGCTATCGATTTTATTATAGTCCTTTCAATGCTATCGAAGTTGTGTACGGAATCGTTTATTTCATTAACTTATTGTGTTATCGACAAGTTAAATAGGCTATCGATGTATTATCGAAGCTATCGATTATATGTTATCGAATTTGTAGGATCTGCTATATTATCGATGCCACCCAATATGTTATCGATATTATCGATGAAGAAGGGCTATCTTCGATGGGATTCATTTACTATCGATGTCAATGTTATCGCAGGCATGTTTAAAGCTTACGATTGAATTACAAAATCTCCACATTTCCATAGAATCAGGCAACTCTCCTCTGTCTGCACATATTTTACCCCCTTCTCTCAAATTAATCAAAGTCAACGTTCGTGTCTCCCAAATTCACTTAAGGCCACCTCATTATCGATTCGACATTTCGCCCAATTCCGCGCACATCTCTAACGAAGCATCGAATATTCTCAATAAATCACGATGCCTATCCTCGAATTTCATTGCTTTCACAGCCCACAGCCAAGCCAGAAACCAGCCAAACAAGCCAAACACTTAAGGGCGTCCCACTCCTCCCCATCAAATATGTCACACCACATGAAGTCGTTACTCAAGCCTCTACTACATATGGTCACACGCACGCAATTCAGTCACATTCTCGTACATCACCAAAATCACAAAACCATATCACAAGTCATGTTATCACAGTCACAGCGAAGCGGGGGCATAATAAATAGCGACACCATTATCCGCAAACCCCATGCGACAATTCACGCTCCAGATATCTTGTCTAACAATCTTCAACTCGACATGCAATCGAGTTGGGTAATTCGAATCCTTGAGCGAAGTACCGAAAGGACACTTGACTTTAAGCTGTTGTCGTTGGTGTTGCTGTTGTATCGCGATACCAAAACCACCACCATCTGATTGCATTCACACTTAGCCCTTCTCGCGGTCGCCGGCGGCGCGGTATGATGGCACTGAGATGACAATGACAATGATGGCAACGATGAGACCCAATGATAGCAATGAGGATGATGATTCGATTCAGCGGGGATAATTGACATCGTTGGGTCCTCAAGGTGGCAACATCGAAGCGAATTTATCTTCGATGTCAAGCTTTTGGTTATAGATTTGTGGGAATTGATCTTTATCAGGTTGCCAACTGATGCCGTCTTGTATAGTATGTCTTATGTTGATGGCCTTGTGGTAGGTTGTGGCGAAGGTTTCGTTGGGCGATGTTTGTTTGCTTGTGTGGGAGGTGATTCGATGGTGCAATGATGGCAGACTGAAGGAGACGCGAATGGATGTCAGACATGGGAGAGGTCGCGATCGGTTGGAGGTTGGAAGGCTAGTCTGTCCAAAGAGTCATATTGAAAAGTTGAAAAAAACACCCTCATTTCGGTGTTTATATAAGATCGAAGCAGATCCTAAAAATGAACCATTGCCATAAATTCTGGTTCAAATGATATTTTTCCTTCAAGCCGCAACTAAACGACACACGACCCCATTTCTCATAGTGTCCTTACAACGAGCGAAGCCAATCATTTATGCTATCGGATAAATGATTGGCTTCGCTAATCCAAAATCTCATCATAGCTCATCTGTTCCGCATGATAGACCTTCCATTCATCTTCACTCGAATTTCCACACAAATTTGTGTGCCCCCTCTTCCGTTGTTCCGGCGCCATTTCTCAAGGGCCCAGCACCTGCACGTGCCCGAATTAGCTTCCCATCTGTCGGCCGATGGCAAAAACCGATGTTAACAGATTGAAACAAACACCAGCCGACAACAACAACGATATCATTATTCAAAAATTTATCGATCATCCAATCTACAAGTAGCTCAATCAATTCCTTTTCCTCGGTCAAAGGAAATAGTCAGTCAACCCTCCCCCTCCACTTCCTCACCACTCCCCCACCCATTCCCCTCATCAGCACACAAAAGCAGATACCTCTTGAAGTGGCCGAATTGAATCGAGGCATCAGGCATCGGGTGTTATTGAAAACCCTCTTAGCGCCGGCGATAAATTTCGAAATTTTTCAAATAAATAACAAGCCACCACCGACCGCCAGAGGACACAACACCGAACGACCGACCGGCCGACTGGTTGGTTTGTTTGGGTCGTCTCTCTGCCGCCCACCGCCAGCAAATGTCTCTCAGATGAGTCAGGGCAATAGTGCGCGCTTGCAGGCCATCATTGGTAAACGATAAATTGCCTTAGGATTATGTAAATTGGCGGGGAGCTGTCGATTTTAATCCAATTTTCATTTGAAGCCCCAAACAGCTCTATGGCCATTAAATTTTTATGGGTATTAGTTCGTGAGCGAGGGAGTTCGAGCGCGCACGGTATGTCGTTTTCGAAAAATCACGAGTCAATCATGTGCGCGTGCGAGAGAGAGCGAGAGCGACAGCTGATGTTTTGTGCACAGCAAGTGGCAAGTGGCACGGGATAAGGCGATAATCCTTAAATGGAAAAAATATATTATCACCAGCCGCGGGGGCGGCAGGGAGGGTGGCCGTGGTAGAAGTTTTGCATTTCGCTGACGAATTGATAAAAAAAAGTGATTCTACATAAATTTGAATAAAGTTGCGTGCCCCGTGGTTGGAGTCGTGTGGGAGGTCTGGGCAATGAGGCCATTTGCGGAGGGGAATGTTTTTGACGAGGAAATGTTTAGAGTGGCATTTAATGATCTTCATCCATTCCTTCGATTTCAACGTGTGCATGGAGACGAATATTAGAGGCGAGTTTCTGGTAAGAGTAGACCAACGACCGTGCCCTTTTGCGATCCAAAGACGATTGCCCATGCATGTCCTCTCCGATTCACCCGATCATTGGCCAACCTCTCGTTCACTGAAGGCTTAATTTATGTTGCTATTTGGGCGATTGGGGAAAGAGAGGCGAGGTATACACTCCTTTGTCCAGTCTTAGCAGTCCTGACAATCTCGTGGCGTCACTTGGAGATGACCCGCTGCTTCATCAAGATCAGTAAGGAACTCACCGAGACTTACAATGTCGGCAAAGGGTTTGAACAAGGCTGTCTGACATGTGACTTATCCAACGATCATGCAGAAGAACCTCACTCGCCAACAATAGATTGAGGATCTTTCAGAAGCTCGTGGAAGTGAAAGGAGACGCGGATGACATTGCGGTTACTGCATTGAGACGGAAGCGGCTAAGATGAGTCTGACGGTGAGTGAGAGGCAACCGATGACATACCACATCGACGTCATGGACAGAGGGCAGCTATAATTTCGAGGACATACCACATCGACGTCTTGGACAGAGGGCAGCTATAAGAGAGACAAGGACTTCATCTACCTCTGCTCACTAGGCAACAGTATGGATACCATCGGCACAGAGATCAAACGCAGAATAACTCTTGCTAACCGGTGTTTCTTTGGGAGAAGAGGCGTCTCTCGAAGGATTAAGCTGAACATTCCAGACAGCAGGTGTCGGGTACAGAGGCATGGACTATCTCAAAAGGGGTTGAAGAAGTCCTTGGTGTCTTCGTGAGCACAAGTGGGTGAGATCTTTGGTCTTGTTTATATCTGGAGGAGAAGATTAAACCACGAACTGTAAAGCGACATGATCTTACCCAGCAGTCAACGGGCCCAGTGTCCAAGGTGGCTGGGCCATATAGAGCGCATAGACAATGAAGCTCCTCCTGCTGAACGAGTCTCCAACTCGACAGCACAACAAAGGATGCACGGCTAAGTTGGCGAATCCAAGTGGAGAAGGACGTGGATCTCGTCTCAGGCCCGGAGGTTGGAAATCATTGTTTTGACCATTTGCCTTATCCTCTGAATAATTCAGCGCTAGCTACACATGCTTATTGATTGAGGCCAGCGTCCACCTCTGACTGTATCGCCACCCAAGAAAGATGACGAATTTGACAGTCTGCCACATTTCAATGATTTGACCGGGGCACCAGCTGTGCTTGCTTGGGAGTGGGCCTCGTCTCTCTATGCACCCGTCATCCCCCCCCCCCCCCCATTGCCACCACTCAATTCCTCTGGACGGATTCACCTTGAACCCACATCCATTTATCCTCCTTCAAGTCATTTAAGTCTGCATCCCCCCACCCAAACCACACGTCAGGCAAATTGAATCCACTCAAGATAATTGCATGATCCACGGGCTTCTGGTGCGGCCTCGCTTGTGCAATAAAGACGACGACAACCGCCTTATTGAAGAACCGTTTATGAACCAACCCATGACACATTTCTTTTACGGATCTCATCATGCTGTCAAAACGAAGCCTTAAACAAACACACATACACACATGCCCACACGCTCGGATCTGTTTGTTTGTTTTTTTTTTTTTACGAGACAATAAAGAGAAGCCCACAAAAGTCCCGAATAATTTCCTATAAAATTAGTCCCTCAGCCCCGCCTGTCAGCGTTCGCCGCATCTACCTGGCCGAGAATCGCGCAGTAAAAGTTTTGTGTCTTGTGCAGCGGCTCTTGCGTGTGTCCCCCCTCCTCACACATGGAATATTCAGACCCCTTCGAGGGCTTCTGAGGGGGAGGAGAAATTTATTATTTAATCACTGGAGTACTCCCTCTCTCTGTCTCTCGAAAAGAGGGCAATGCTTGCAAGGATATTTCCGCTGAGTTATAAAAAAAATTCCTTCCACTCTCATAAATGTGAATTTTATTAAATTCATTATGCGTACTCTTTGTGTGGGGCGGGGGGAGGATGGGGGTGGTGGCGGCAGGGATCAACATGTGGCACAACTCCTGGACCCCGATGTAAACCGAAAAAAAAAAAAATCGCAACGAAAAGAGAGAAAAACCCACAAACAAACAGAGCGAGTGCTTAAAACGAATCGTGAAAGGGGAGAGGAAGAAAAAAAAATAAAATTAATAAACGTAAAAATGTGTTTTGCAATATACACAATCCTGCCGAAGGACATTCGCTTACGCGACATAAATGAAAGCCGTAACCACGAATGGTCATCAATACACTTGAGGAATTGAAAGGCGATGACTTGAGTGGGGACGGGGAGGTTGGGCAGGCAATTTAACTCGTCCTTTCATCCTTCGGGACATGGGACCAGCTGTGGCGATGCGTGTTTTGTTAATTTCGCTTTTATTTCGGCAAAGGAATGAGAGTTTCTCGTGAAGAAGGATTTGGGTGTAGCTCGTGTGTTTTAAAGGTGAAGCTGTTGCTTCGTGAATTCAAGGATTTTTGCGATTTTCTGACTCAAATTTGTATTCATTTGATACACAGTCGTAAGTAAATTGTCAATCCCGCAGCAAGCTACAACAAGGGCTGATCTATTCAAACAGCCTTTCATGTGTTGACAGGCTTTATAGAAAAATCCCGCGAGCACAAGGATGTCACCCCTAATGCCTTTGTGGAGATCGGGGGAGCATTTAACAATATCGAAGACGAAGTATTAATCTCAGCACTCTATAAGTCTCTAGTGGCTTTTATGCACCAGCTACTTAACAGGAGGGCAACCAGCTCGAAGCTAGGTGGGGCCATGGTCTGCAGAGCTGTTAACAGAGGTACACCATAAGGCGGTGTACTCTCCCCTCTCTTGTGGAACGTAGTGGTGAATAAACTTCCACTGTCAACTTATAACTTGATCTAGAGAATGCAATTGGGTAAATTCACCAATTTTCCATTATTTAGGCAAATTTTTCAAAAAAACGAGGAAAAGTTGTCTCTTGCTTATGACTTGATCTAGAGGACGGAATTGGGAAATTCCCGAATTAACCATTATTTGGGGAAATTTTTGACGAAAACAGGGAAATTTGTTTCTCTGCCGTAAATAGGATGAAATTTTACATCGTCTTCGAAAGAAGGTCTATCTGAATTGTTGCTCTTGACGTTAATTTACATTACGGACAAATTCTGCTGTATGGCTACTTTGTGGAAAATAAAACCTACGTACCTCAAACCGATTGACATAGTCCAGCGGATGGGAGGCGAATGTATTAACGGAGCCCTAAGCACAACCCCCTTCGCAGCGAGAGTCTTAATAGGTAGACAGACATCAGCTAGTGCGGCGAACATGCTGAAATCGATGCCTATGTGCAAAGAACTTCGGTCTGGGCACTCGAAGATCCTCGGCAGGTGTAGATCTATATCCCTAGCCACTGACCTGAGAATACCTGAACTCCTCTACGAGAAGAACTTCTCAATCAGCATTTCCCTCCGACCTTACTGGGAGTCTAAATATCAGACACTGCGTGGGCCTCTCCACAGATAAGTCGAACATAGATGCAGTTGTGAG
Source organism: Eristalis intricaria (assembly GCA_964034865.1). Classification (NCBI taxonomy): domain Eukaryota; kingdom Metazoa; phylum Arthropoda; class Insecta; order Diptera; family Syrphidae; genus Eristalis; species Eristalis intricaria. The sequence goes on along the minus strand of OZ035877.1, from coordinate 6,559,791 downwards.
TGCTGCCGTCTATTCTAAAGATCTGAGCATTCAGCTTTCTTTTCGATTACCATGCCACTTTACCGTCTTTCAGCCTGAAACCATAGCGATTTAGGAAGATCTGACCTGGCTAAGAAAACAAGTGCTGTCAAACACATATATCGTCATCTGTTCCGACAGACAGACAGCGTCTTCTCTTAATCGGCCCCAATCTCTCAAGGATTTGGCCAAGTATTTTAACCTCCAACTCATGTGGGTGGGAAAACTTCAACTCCGAACCAGTGCAACAACGCAATAGAGGATGCCCACGGAAGCGAAGGCGCACCCAGAAGGACTTCAACCAACTTGGCGTGCGCACTTGGAGGCAGCTGGCTAAAGATCGTGCCGACTGGAGAGTCTTGTTGGTTGATGCCTAGATCCACCCCGGTCGGTAGCGCCACCAGAAGAATAGGAAGAACTCATGTGGATGCCGGGACACTGTGACATTTCGGAGACTTGCGAAGCGGACTAACTCGCTAGAAAAGGTACCAGGGTACTACTGTAAAAGCAGCAGCTAGAAGCACTTGCTCAAGTTAATCGAAGATGGTTAACTGGCACAGGATGCTCCCTTATCAAACATCTCTGGCCTATGCTCGACACTACATCGGTTAGCCTGATTAGAATGATTAGACCAAGCCTTGGAACTCTCACCGGTCTTAAAACTGGGCACAACGCCAGACTCAAGCCCCTAGACTAGGCTTTCCTTAGAACGACTTCTGTAGAAGCTGCAGAGATGAGGAGGTGGAACGAATCATTGTAACCTTGATATCCAATTGCAATGCTCTCAGCATCTGCAAGCCTATTAGTTCAATAACCTGGCCCTCAGCCATCTCCTTCGTTAAACTAAGAGTACTAACTGGCTTCTGGATTAGGCATTAGCAGACCTGAGTGTTAGCACAATGAGCCTATGTTCGCCTAAGTGTGTCTGCTGCCATTCCTTACATGAGTCACCCAGTTCAACCGAACAAAACCTTACTCAATTTGACTGATCCTTGAAATTCACTCGAACCACTGCGCCTGTTTTCGTACTGCACCATTGTCTCATTTGAGCTGGGATCTCTTTATTGTCCCTCATTTCCAATTTGTACCACATTTTTGAAGTTTCCTCCGAGATCCTTGCTCATTAAGCCAGCTCATCTCAACATCCACTGTCCCCTAGCGTCGTCTGTTGAAACCTCAAAATGTCCTTTCTTGTCTATAAAGGACTCCCAACAAGCCGCTGAATCCAACTCCACCCTCTCTCCACAACCCCCCGTCGCCACAGTTGTTTATTCGAAAACAACAGAAATGCACTCGACCACAGGACAACCGTCATTAAGGATAATTCGCTGGGTATTTGGTAAATTTTACTTGAATTTGATTGCGGTTCACCAGCGTGTCCTGGCGCATACAACTGCAAGTGCTCTTCAAGTGTGCTCTGCTCTGCCCTGCCCCAGTGCACATGTGTAACCGAGAGAAAGAGTGTGTCCGTCCATGCGTCCCATCGCCCGTTCCCGCCATCGAATGGTCACAGCGTGTCTGTGTGTATGTGTGCTCGGAAGCACTTCATTGTTTCAAGCGATGGTCACGGCATTCATGTGGACATAGAATGTGTGTGCGATCTGAGGATAAAGAGGGAATGCCGCGCAATGTGTTGTATGCTCAGCGATGCAGTGGACACCTCTTTCAATTGGAATGTGGTCAGCAAAGTGTTGGTTTAAGTTGAGTGCATTCCAGAGTGCTAAACGTATTTGAGGTTGTTTGAAGTGGCTCTTCATTCGATGAGCGTGCGTGTGTGTGTGTGTGTTTGAGGGGTGCCCTGCCATTTGTCACTCCATCACTTCATGCTTTGATCTCAAACAGCGCATCCTTCGTCCTCCATCCCTCCATGCCAGAATGACAAAGTGTCTGTCTCTCTGGCGTCTGTAACGATTTACGGTTATGTAAAATTAATCGAAGAAGCAATATCACTTAATCACACTATCATCGCTGGCGAGGCCGAGACGAGCGTTTCCTCGGCCACGTACCTGCCTGCCGACAGAGTCTACCTCCACCTCAACGTAGCCGCAATAAATTTCCCATCGATTTACGATCGCCTTGCCAGACCAACGTGAGAACACTAACAGCCAACGACCGCCATAAGTCTGCTCGGAGTCTCCCAGGCTCGCCCGACTGCATCGCTCTTCATTAAGCCGGATTTTCGTTTCGTTTTCGGTGGGCCATCCGTCGGCTGAGCTGACGACAATGTGTGGCTGTATCCAATTGTAATCCTTGCCAGGAGGTCCTTTTTAATAAATGCTCTCCCAGGAGCCTCGTCTGTGAATGGCCTTTGATGAGACCATTTCGACGAACGAGTGTCCAGCAGACGGACAGGGTACGAGGCAGCACCCAAAGGACAGGTAATTAAAAGAAGCACTCCTTGCAATACGATAAGCAGTCGTAAGCACATGTGAATGCTGTGAATGCATGCACTCGGTGCCCTTATGCGGTATGTCCGGGAGGGAAATGTAAAAATACTTCAATGTCGCATGAGGTGTGCGAGGTCCTTTGTGCGGCCAGCATTGCGGATGTGCGGAACGGTGGTCATAAAATGCCAGTCTGGGGAGTAATGAGTTCCCCGCTGCTCACTGCAGTGGATGCGCCCGCCTGTCAAGTGGCAATTTCGACGCAAGATGGTGCAGTTGAAGATGCGTCAGATGGACGATAGTGAATTGAATGGAGCGAGAATGGTTTTTATGGCCACGTGCTTAAGAAACAAACTAAATGCCGCGAGGATTTCGATGGTGGGTCCTAGAATTGCCATCACACACTGAAGCGCTATCTGACCCACTCAGCGGGCATCTCGTGGGGTATAGCACTTTCCCTCTCTCAAGGACAAAACCATCAAGCGTCGGATAGCGTCAGCATTCGTATGCCATTAACAGAGACACCTGACGAAGTCTACACTCCTAACCCACAGCGTCGGATGGTAATTTACATCGAAATCATGCCACAGCTCCATCTGTCTTCTCACTCAGTGTGTATCCTTGGAATCCTTGAATTCTTCCATTTCTTCAGCATCTCCCTCGCATTCGTCACCGTCATGCCGTCGGTGAGAGGGCGCACAGGGCCTTCGTGAGGAAGAGCCAAATCCATATTCCTCCGGTTGACGAAGGACTATTCTCGGCGGCACAGGATACTCGTATAACGATGATTTAAAAACTACGATTATGGTAATTTAATGCCGTATCCTTGCAGTGTTTGCCATCAATTTCGATTTGTTCTTTCTCTCTTGTGTTCTCCCTTCATCGCCTCTGCTTGCGCTGATGTGTTTTCACCTTTCGTCCGTTTTATGTTTTTTACACCCCCTCTCCGCCTTTCTAGAGTTTCCCTGAGTGCTGAGTGCAGGTTGCTAGATTGTAAGGCAGAGGAACAAAAAAGAAAAAAAAAGCCAACGAAAAGGTTCACGTTAAGCCTTCCCTTTACCATTACTGTCACTGCATCTGGCAGTGGTATTAATCGGATTTGGAGCAGCAGAACACTATTCTATGTCACACACAAACAGGCACATGCTCACGACCGAGAGAGAGAGCTCTCTGCTCGTCGCCGTCGGTATGGCTGAATGGAAAAATTTGATTCAAATGTGGTTGCCAGGATTTATGGTGTGGCTTGACGGTGATTTTTTGTCTGTCGCGAAAGTGGATGGCACGATGGTTGGGAGGAGATATGGCACAGTAGTGGGTTACTAAGAGCGAACATCTGTTATAAGGCTGGTGATGTCCTTGAGAATAGATTTTAGATGGCTTTGAATGGGTGCGGGGAGTGGGCAGGGCATTGTTAAGCCATTAAGAGGACGAGATGTCGTTAGTTAGGTCCTTTTATCTGTATTCTGTATGCTGCGCATTTGAAGGCAGAGGGAGTGGGGAATTAAGCCCCATTACTGGTTCGGAGAATTTTGCGGCTTTTGTGAATATGGAGTAATTTTCGACGATGGCTTGCCTTGATTATTTTCCTGGGGAAATTTAATTCTAAACCACTGATGTCTGGTCGCTCCATTCACAAATTCTGTCTAAATTTAAGTCACAATGGGCACCACGCTGACGGGCTGATGTCTGGTCGCTCCATTCACAAATTCTGTCTAAATTTAAGTCACAATGGCCATCACGCTGACGGGCTGATGACTGATCATTCCATTCACATATTCTGTCTAAATTTAAGTCACCGTGGGCTGATGGACTAATTTGTATGAAATGCCATAGGGGTACATACTTGGACCGTGAGTTGTTCTGCTCTTCGAGTATGTTAATTTGTTTTGTCTGAATTTATATCACAGCCATCCTCGAATTCACAAGAAGCCCTTGATTCACTGCACCGGCTTCCTATTTGTTTTGTTTGTGGGGTGCCACAAGGTTGCATACTAGGACACAGAGTAGTTCGTCTCTTCGAATTTGTTCCCAATCATGAGTTGTTTCTTTTCATTTTTTGCATGAAATTATGTGCCGATCGTGACCAGAAGTAGAGACCGTGATTCATTAGGCCGACGAAGTCGATTTTGTGATTATGGGGTGCCACAAGATTGTCTATTGGGATGGCAGGTTTGGCAGCAGCTTTTCAATCTACGAGTACATCACAACCATTTCTAACAGTAGACTAGTAGGTCTGAAGGTTAATGACGAACCAGTTCTGGTGGAGTTCCACAGGGTATCATACTAGGGCCCTTACTTTTAATATCACTTCTTTCTATGTTCGTCCACCTCTCACTGAGCCTATTTATTTTCATGTTAAATATAGAACGTCTTCACTCATTCTCACATCTCCCACAAATCTTCCCTAAGCAATCCCTTAAAGTGATACTCAAAGTGATGACTCTCTAGATCCCATCCCTCTGCTCCCAAATCGCAAGCATTTCAGGGTTGAATGAATCCCCTTGACTGCCAGATTACTCAACAAACAATCAGACTCCACTTAATCTGATTCCTGTACATTCACCTCGCCTCAGTTAACCACCACTCACTATCCAAACAGAATTCATTATTCCCTACTAGAGGGGAACCGCAATTCGTATTTATCCCATTATCAGGCAGGCATCAGTATCAGCTAAATGTACCTGAAATCAATATGCAGCCGCTCAAGCGTCCACGAATTGAACTATATTCGTGATCCGAGAGTAGTTAACAGCCTCAAACTAATTCGCTAATGGTTTCGTTAATACTTCGTGAGCGTCATCCTAGTTCCCCGGATGCGGCGATGGCTGAAGGTGGCGCATCCAGAGAGAGAGAGATAGAGAGGATTCGGTTTCATATCGGAATCGATGCTTGGCTACGTGATAGCGGTAATCCTGGATTAAGAGCAGAATTCACTTGCCAGCGGGATAATAGACCAAGCACTATCCAAAGCAAAGGCTGCAGTTGCAGAGCTTGTTGATGATGGCGGTGAATTGTGTTCGAATGAAACAAGGTCAAGCTGATTTTAGAATGTGACGGTGGATGGTTGGGTAAGTGGATATTAAGGGTTTGATGACTTTTAATCCTTCGAGAGTGGTTAGGGGACACACGCGTTGAGGGATGCTCAACTAAGTAGAATTTCTAAACTGGAGATAGTTAGTAGGACAGGCTTGTCGGTTGGAAGAAGAAGACGAATGATTAAGCAAATCGAACACGAAATGACACAGGGGTACGTACTGGGACCCTGAGTTGTTCTGCTCTTCGAGTTTTATATCGAAATTTATATCTCAACCATCCTCGAATTCACAAGAAGCGCATGATTCACTGCACGGACTTCCTATTGGGTATGTTTTTTTTGGGGTACCACAGGGTTGTGTACTAGGACACAGATTAGTTCAGCTTTTCGAAGGTGTTCCCAACCATGAGTTTTTTTTTTTAATTTTCTGTATGAAGTTATATAGAGACCGTGATCCATTGCACCGAAGAAGTAGATTTTATGATTTCGAGGTGCCACAGGGTTGTGTACTAGGACTCGTTCTGATCTTCAAGACGGTCCTCGTTCAAATCTCTCCCTGTCCCATCCCCATATTGTGTCTAATTGGAATTCAAAACCAGTGGGGTATCATCAACTAGTTATTTTATGGGGTACCACAAATTTGCCTCCTAGGTCCTCTTATTTTTTATTTTAATTTTCTCCGAACCTCCGAATTTGGGTACCACAAGGTTACCTCCTAGGACCCCCTCTTTAAATTTTTTTTGTAACTTTGAATTATCTCCCATTGAATTGATGGACTTTCATGTGATGTTAAACGTCCTTAACTATTCCACGTCTCAACAAATCGCTTAAGTAAGTGTTCCCAAAGTTTTTCCAACAAACAACACTTCCTCCATCCTCGCGCCAGTCGAGTTCTAATCTCATCGCTCCAGAGTAGAGATTTGCACTGATTCCATCTTAATCCACGCACTCTCTAGTCTGTCCACCCCTCTCCCTTCCTCGCCGCCCCTCTTTACTTCTTCATGACCCACCTCCAAGTGAGTGAGCACATTGCGGGAAAATAAAAAAAAAAAAACAAACAACTATTCCCTAAAACGATAAAACTTCCCGACTGCTGCGTCAATTTGCCGCCATTATCATCTGGCATTAGCACTGATGTTGCATCATACTCGCAATTATCCTCATCCTGCTGACCGAAGGAACTGAACTGCCTGCCGCCTGGCTTAAGTCCTTGCTGACACAGACTCGCAGGTATAGTTCCATGTTCGTGCGTCCCCCACGCCTCGCCATCATATTGTTACTTGTTCTTTTGCTTGGTAATTACAATGTGAAAAGTTTCTTTGCAAAAGTTTTCGTCCTTTCTTCGTCTTTGTTTTACTTTTTTCTCTGTGCTCTGCTCAGACTGTTTGTTAATTTTTCCGCTGCTTAAATTCGTGTTATTATCCGTTCTGTTTATCTAGGATGGCCTCGTTTTGTGCCCTATTCCCTTTTGCTGAGGCCGACTTGGGTGGAGTATAGGGGGAACTCGTTTGTCTTCAAGTTGTTCCGGTCTTAAGTCCTCCGTCCATTCTTCACTGTTGGCAACAGATGATCGTCCATTCAGACGCGGAGAAGGGTCTTCGGCTTAAGAGATATGGGAAAGGACATTTTAAAGCCTAATGGGGAATATTTGATGGATGATTGAATGTTCATTGGCCTCAGGTCGTGTGCACACATGACGGCGGGGACAGCCGTTTTACCCGTTCCCTCGTTTGGATAAGAATTTATTATCCCTCCTCCTTTTGATATGAAAAATCGATTTGTCTCGCAGGAAAATAAATTTGATGGGAAATTGTATGCAAAAAAAAAGGTTATTCCATCGTCGGGGCATGGTTGGATGAATGTGCTTGTGTGTGGGACACAGATTGGCATTTTTGAGCGGTGGCGGTGGTGGAGCTTCTTTTTTGTGTTCCACTGTTTCTAGCCCAACGGCTCTATTCTCATTTTTGATTGCTTTCCTGTCATGTCGACGCTACACTCTAGATTGGACGTCATCCCTTTTCAAAGACGGGTACGTCATTCAGCGGGGGTTTGCTGGGATTTCGAGAAGATGCCGTAAGATTTTTAGGAAATCATTTCAGGGTCTTTAAGGGTGTTGCGGGAAAAGAAGAAGAGATGGTGATTTAATTTGCATGCTTGTGGTGGAATTTTGATTTCTTTGATCGATCGTTTCTATTTGTGACACATCGCCATATGCTTCTACTTCGGGTGCTCCTTCTGTGAACCTCCTTCGGCTGATCTCGATTATCGTACCACAAGGTTGCGTTCTAGGACCTCTTGTTTTTTTTTTACTTCGGATGCTTCTTCTATGAACCGCCTTCTGGCTGATGTCGATCTCGATCTTGGTTGATCTCGATCTTGGTACCACAAGGTTGCCTTCTAGGACCTCTTCTTTTTTTATTTCGGGTGCTCCTTCTACGAACTTCCTTCTGGCTGATGTCGATCTTGGTACCGCAAGGTTGCCTTCTAGGACCTCTTGTTTCTTTTATTTCGGGTGCTTCTTCTCCGAACTTAGTTTTGGTTGATCTCGATCTTGGTACCACAAGACTGCCTCCTAGGACCTCTGCTTTTAACATTTTTTTTTTATTCTGGATCTCCTTCTATGAACCTCTTTGTGGCTGACATTTAAGCTGCCGAAGTCTCAGCATTTTCCTCCAAATCCGTGTGCTCGCTCTGCTTCCAGGTTAAGGAAGAATTTGCTGCATTAGACTGGGTTCTGCAGGAGCTGCTAAGTAAGGAGGAGGAGGAAGGAACAGTTGTATACCTTTCCTGTACCTTTCAACCGATGGATTCTCTTTCTTTCATCTTGTCCGCTTCCAGCTTTACATCCTGTGATCAGCAAGTCAAATCTTCTGGCTGCCCTTATACCTGGCATGACTGGTATCGTCTTTTCTTCAACAAATGTTCTCTGTACTGTCTGCCTACTTTTTAGAGAGGCTAGCATGCAAAAAGCTGCAAAGTCCTCCAAACCGACTATCCATCAACACGTGGAATCACTCACCTCTGCTCCCAGCTCTGACCACAAATCGCTTTCAATGCCCACCAACGAGCGCAAGCCTTCAACTTCAAATATTTGTCGCTCCAAATGTCCAAAGAGTTCCTGAAATGAGAGTCGACTCCTCAGCCCCCCGGAACCAACCGATTCCATGATTACTTGAAAATTTGTTACCGAAACTTTCCGCTTTGCCAACTTTTAAAGTCCTCCAGCTATCGGTTAGTCAACTTTTTGCAAATAAAAAAAAGAAGAAGAAAACCGAGCAGCCACCAAATCCACCAGGACAACATGAAGTTCCTTCAAGGAATGCTCTGCACCCACCGTGGCGCCCAACGCAACCCCGCACACACCGCTAAGACCGTGGCTACATTTGAACCCTTCTCCCGATAAATTATTATCGTTCGAAAATACTTTATCGATTCTCATGTTAAATTGATGAAGGGTTAAAGTTTTCAAATCGAACCAAACCCCACCGCGGGCTGTTGGCATCCGGTATCCATCCCTAATCGTAGTTCATTAACTTTTACTCCCTCAAGGACACACTTGGAGCAGCGTGTGTGTGTGTGGAGACTTAATTTTTCTCCTCAAAAATTTTATCGACTTCAAGAGTCACTTGAAGGAGAGTTTTTTTTTTCAATTGCCATCCGAACACGGAAGGATCGTTGAGAAAGTTTTGATTTTGAAGAGGGGAGACTGCCGTATGTCCTTGATGTTGGTCGTCCCGACCTTTTTTTTTCCCGATTTGCCGGATATCCGATGGCCACTGGAGGAGGGGGAGTGGAAGGTCTCACCAACTTTCTGGGGCTGGGGATGTTAATTAGGAGCGCACGCGGCCACTTTAAAGTTTTAATTGAATTTTCATTTCGAATGCTTTTTGGGTTGTGTTTGAAATTTGGAGGAAAAAAGGATCAAATGCGAGTGTGTGAGGGACAATTTATGCTCCCTACATGTCAATCAAACGCGAGGTACTTTCCTTCAAAGGCTAATGGAGTCAATTAAGTGCAGTATTCCCGCGCCTCATTAGAGGCGGCACGAAACAATTCCGAAAACACCATTGACCCGGCAACAGTGGCACCATTTTCGGTTTGATTGCAATTAATTATTCGAGAGCAATTTGAATCTGAAATATCATTCAATTCAATTAGGCCGGCCTAATGACGTCCGAGAAAGTTTGGCCCTTGTGATGCCCATGAGAGTGGCAGTTGACATAGTTTTTGGTCAGTTTTTGAAGGTTTTGAAACAGTTTACAGGACGAAGTTTGAAATGCCTGCAAGTCACTCCATCTTCCTTATAAGTGACTTCTAACAACTCCTTAACCCTCTTTATTAAGATTTCAATTCCTCCCCCAATCAGAATGTCCTTTTTTTCCCCCATAGACCAATCCTCAGTCTTGCGCCGTCTCAAGGACAAATTCCTATTGGCCGGGATTTCCCGCTTGTATCGACGGTTGGACGCTCTTTAAATTCACTTTTAATGTGTTTACATTTATCTCGACTCGATTTGGCGGGTCTCCCTCACGGCCAAGGACGAGGCGAATACATTCAACAACGATAAACTACATAATCCACACTCGGTGTGGTGTTTGGGGCGATGGATGATAGCAGACGTTGAAACGAATTTAAATTCGTTCAAGGATTTGTTATCGATGAACTTTCTTGTTTCTCCGGGTAAAACCATTATCCTGACCCTTTTTTGACTTTGAAAGAATGTCGGTCGGTGGTTGTGGTAGGACATAAAAGTGAGAGGACAACAACTGAGCGGAAGAAACAAATAACTGGATCACGTTTGGCATTGAGTTTGTAACAAAATAGGGAGGAGGGTTGTTACGAAGGAGTTGTGAAGACCCTGTGGGCTTAAGCAATGAAAGAGATGTGAAGGCAAGGAGAATGGGCAAGGGAAAGTCTCTTGGTGTCGGAGCGAAAACAGCTATGGAAGGCCTACTAGATTCAGTTTCTCACCATTTATTAAGAATCAGGGACAAAGTTGCCTGCCTTGTGGTATCCCACCAGACTAAGCGGTCAGTTAAGACGAGAAAGGTGGTCTTGACCAAAACAGAAATGGAAGGCCTACTAAATTAAGTGGGTCGCCATTTAGTAAAAATGAGGGACAGAGTTGCCTTCCTTGTGGTACCAGACTAAGAGATCGGTTAAGAGGAGGTAGGTGGTCGTGACCAAAACGGAGTTAGATGACCAACTAAATTCAGTTTCTTGTCTTTCAGTAGGAATGAAGGACAAAGGTGACTACCTTGTGGAACACCATTAATCTACCCGTTCCGTGCCATCCTTAATGATGATTTTTGAGTCTACTTCACCTAAATTGACTGTATGCTATCTCAGTCTTCCTTCTGTGAGGACGGCTTTTGAGACTATCTTCTCATTTTATTGAAGGCCTTTGCAATCTGGGGTCTGTGTGGTTGTCATGGTAAGACGGTGACAGACTCATTGGACCGCCAGGTGTACATCGACTAAAACGTGGATGTTTACTACAGTGGAACTTTTCCTTATGGAAACCCGTTTATAGAGGACACCTCTCTTTATGGACAATTCATCAGAGCCCGGCATGAAGGTATTTGTGTATTTCAACCCCGTCAGAACGGACACCCCTACATAAAGGACTAAATTACAATCACGATGGTTCCGCCGCACTGTATCTTGATTGGGAGAAGCCATAGGCTCGTGCATCGCTCTGTAATATCGGTCGTAAAATCAGAACTAGCCAAGGTTCTGGTAGACTCACTGTTACTCTCACCCTGAGATTCACAGATAACTCTCTCGGCCATGACGTACCAGGAACAACCATCCACTTTCTTTTTAGAGGTCTCTAGCAATCAACATCACAGCATCCTTCTCAAACATCGCCTCTTGGAGGTGCCAAGCAACTATGACCAACATGAGCGATTCCTACCAAGATTCTAAGCAACGACCCACACTTCGACCGAATCCCATTAAAAACCTTTGCATCATTTAACAAGTCACCGTACACAAAAATCCAGATCCTCCCCGTCCGGAAAAAAAAACCCGCAAAATGCCCTCATTACCCTTCGAAACAAATGCCAAGATTCACTCTCTTGACAGATAACAACAACCCCGACGTGACGTTCATTAGCCTGGAGCATGACTCGACTGGCAATCCACCACAACCCCGCGATTGCGCCACTCAAAGTGACTCGTTCACTAAATGCGTACGATAATGAAATTTATCACTAGGAACTAACTGCCATCCTCCCTTCCGAAAGAAACCCCGCTCAAGGCATCCAATTGTTTATGGGGAATTTTTAGTTGGAACCATCAACTCTTCACGGGGCTGTGCGGTCCCTTGCGTGCTTTATCAGCACGCTCCGCGAATGCACTAGCTGCCCTGTAAAGGATATGACTCATTAAAGTCGCATGTGCTTTATGAGCTCCAAGCGATAACTTAATCGGGTGACGCGCGGTCCGTTAACGGAAGGATCATCAAAAAATAATGTGTTCGGGAATTATCAATTTTCTCTCTTGACTTAGGTGAGTTTAGGGCGCACGAGGCTGATTTGCATAAAATAACGCCTCAGACTCTGGGTCTCCAGACATCATCCTTCACTCTCTGAGCTCTCCTTTCCGTCCCAGATTTGTGAGGAGTCTGTTTTTTTTTGTTGGTTTCTTCGCAAATATTTGACCATCGTCTGCAATCTACGAGGCGCTCACACAAAAGTGTCACAATCATGAACTGGGACACACACCCAGCCAGCCACAGCCAACACGTGTTGTGTCACTTTCATTTGGGCCACAATTCATAGCCGAGCAGGCACGGCCCATGGAGCAGAAGATACCCCCACTCACGGAAACTGCCGCCCCGGAGAAGAAAAAGAAATATAATCAAAAGCAGCAATAAACCGCTCTCCTGGAAGAGAGAGCAACGCTGTGAATTATCCTTGATAGAGTGCAATAGAGCAAGAGTAATGCCTCACCACTCTCGAAAAAGGACACTGCCAGGATAAGTACTGATGGCTTTGTGCTTCACATCATTTCGGCTCCTCTCCCCTTTAGTGTTGAATTGTATCCTCGTGAATTCATCTTATTTGTTTTAGTCGTTGTTTGGCGTGTGTCTTCGTCCTTTTGAGGTTCCTTTCCAGTTTCTAAGGAAAGGACAAGAATTTGCAATAAATTCAAGTGAGCGTTAAGGAAGCAGGCACACACACACTCGCACAGTGGCAGAATATTAAGGAAACAATAACCATACCTGACCCGGAAAAGGATTGTCCAGTCCATTCTCCACTTGAGTGGACCTTTGCTTCGTCGTCTCCTTTCATCGAGTTGACGGAGAAGAGGGCACTTTATTTTTCTACTACGAAAAGGACATGCTTGTCTATTGCGGTCACTTCGATGTGAGAGGACGACCTCAAGGACGAACAACATATGAACACTCATATGAACGGTAAAGAGACTAAACAAATCCGAGAATTGTTTAAACAAGAATCGCACTCAAGCACACCATGACAACCGAGGAAGGAACAAACTCATTCTTAATTAAGGCACAAGCTCCTGCCGCCCTTGTGAACGATCAATATAATCTCACTTGGGTAGACCTCACAATGGCTGTGTAATAAATAGGGCCTCACTCAACGGCATCAATTTTCTGCTCATCTCAGATGATGACTCTCATTATCCACCAGCAGCTTGGGCGGCCGAAGCGAATTCCTTCGGAAAGAAGAAGAATATCTATCCGTTCCATCATGAAGGGCCTCCAGTAGTGCCACTGGACACATACTTATGCTCATAATTTGACCTTAATTAGTGCTGAGAGGAGGCCGGCCAACGAAGACGAAACCAGTTGCTAATGTCTTGTGCTGTCGTCGGCCAGTGATGACAAAGGCCCGACCGAGGCCTATGTTTCTCTGGGCGGCCGAAATTGTGGGGGACGGCGGAAAAGTGCCAGCGGATTAATGAAGTAATGATTTGAGTGGATTCTCATTCTCACTCTGCTCTGCTGTGTGCTGTGTGCTGTCCTTATGCCTTGAATTAAGGATGTCATTAAATATAAATTAAAACTGAAATTTTCTGCAAAGGATGTAGTTGTGGTTGTCAGCAGGCGGCAGTCGCTTTTGTGTAATGGTAGTGCGCTTGGCATCGTTGGTTGTTTCAATTAATTAATTTCGTCGGTTTTTTTTTTTTCTTTGGAGCGATGTTGTGGTTCAGGTCAATGACCGACTGTTTAAATTAGTTTTTTTTTTCCACAAATCTAACGATTTTCAAAGCTTGTGCCTGAAACTGGGCCTAAATTAGGAGCAAAGGGCTGCCAAAAAAATGACTGGGTTCCCAAAGAAAGAATGTACATCATTATCTGATGCGGACAACGATACAATTAAAAAAAAACTAGGACCAAGTTTTCCACGAATATAATCTTAGTAAAAAAAAATTAAGGATTCAACAACTGTAATGAGTGAAGATGAGGGCCTGGTTTTAATAGGATCCCACAAGGTTGTACACTTAGTCCCCCATTATTTCTAGAAGGCTTTCCGTCTCTATTTTAAACACGGCCAAATATCGTGTCTTAACTGGTGCCTTAGTCTTAGTATAGTGGGATACCACAAGGCAGACAACTGTGTCCCTCATTTTTACTAAATGGCTAGAAACTTAAACTAGTAGGCCTTCGATCTCTGTTCTGGCCAAGACCACCTATCTCGTCTCAACCGACCTCTTAGTCTGGTGGGATACCACAAGGAAGGCAACTCTGTCTCTCTTTCTTTCTGAAAGGGGGGGAACCGAACCTACTAGGCCTACCATCATCTCTTTTTCGTTCACCGCAAGCTACTTACCCTTCTGCGCTTCTCTTTGTATGGCGCTAAAGTCCTGGGTGGACGCGGGTCTCAAACCAACCTCTCCGACAGTCGGGATCTAATGCTACTGCTTTCAGTTTCCCACACCAGGCTGGTTGTGGGGTGCCCTATATTAGACGGCAGTTATTTGGTGCTCCATATTAGGTGGAGGCGTCCCCTGTTCTGTTGTCCCACAAGTTCGAGCACACAAAAGGGCACAGAAGATCTTATGTCTATGCAATGTTAAGGAGATTAATCCCTCGTTATTATTTCTGGTGGATCTGATTAACGATACTGAGACTCTACGATACTACTGAGACTCGACGATCGGGCATGCTTTCCTCCGACCATGTCCTATAGATGAGCAGCTGCCTCAAAGATCTCCACTTGATTAGTTCGTCTTCACTGGTTTCCTTGTTGGACCTCAGTCTTGGCGTCATCTACATCATCGGGACGGAACTGTGTTCTATCGTCGTCCAAATCGAGGGAACATTGTTCCTGCAAGTGATATTTGGCCCTCATCGCCGTCTACAGAAGAGATCCCTCCAAATTCTCAGTGTCGACTACGACGCTTGAGACTAACAGTTGACAATGTTCGTTGCGACAGTCTTCTGTGTTATCTTTCAGACATTATTCCTTGTCCTTCCGTCACCTTGATCGCGCTCACGGTCTTTCCCTTGTCAGTTGAAACTTGCTCGCCAAAATCCATCCAAATTTTGATCAAAAATTTTACAAGTTGATCAAAAATTTGGCCAGAAGGACAACTGAATCCTCTCGTGCTGAATTCTCTCGTGTCTCTAAAGTCGACAAAAATGTCACACGAAGCTGATCTAAATTTTAAACTGAAACTTCGTGTCCAAACGTTGCCCCGTCACAAATTTAAAATCCAATCGAAAAACTCCTAAAATTCAGATGAGAGTGGGTTCCGATCCAAAACGACACACACAGTCGGTGCAGAATTTCATTAAGAAATAGTTTGTTGTCACGAAGTCGTTCCTTGTGTCCATGCACCTTCGCGCCCTCTCCCTTGAGCAGACATTGCATGTCAAGACAGAGAAGCTGACTGCCTGCAGTCGCAACCTGCTTCACGAATAATTAACAAAACTCACCTCAAGGGCACACTTCCATGTCCATCACTCTTAATGAACACAAAATCCCCTTGCACCTGTGCGGAGTGTGTCGGAAAAGTTCATTAAGAACTCCAAGATGCTGCTCGTTCCTCCTTCGAAGTCCATACTGGACGAGGTAACGAAAGTTGCCCCAAGAGGAATGCATTCCACACTCCGACGCCACACAATCCACCTCGAACCAATGAATCATTCCCCGAGTGACGTCCTCTTCTGCTTGGTCCTGTCGATAAGTAAGTCGAAGCAGGACTAATGCAATTTTTCACCTCACACCAGCCAGTGTGGCGGGCGGTGGAGGATGGACCGTCTCGGGATTAGAGACGTTCACCAAGAAGCCATTACCCAGCAACATGACACTGGCAAGTGCACCTTAAGTTCACGTGTTGACTTAGTGTGGGCGCTGGGCCGGTAGAGCGGTAGTGGAACGCTTGTTACACATGCCAGCCGAGGAAGAAGTCATCCACGACAAGGACATTTCCGATTGCCGTATGGATGTGGGCGCTGGCGCTGGCGCTGGCGAGGGTGACGGCGGACGACGAAGGGATGCCGGCGAGCGATGGTTCGCCATTAATTCTGATGGTAAACACCAGTTGGACACTTGTTTGACTTTCGACGACTGACGTGGCGTGGTGGTGTGTCTCAGAAGAGGTCGTTGCATCCAGCCGATGAAGAAGAAAGTGCTCGCCTTCACGGATGAATGGGTTGCCGCACACTCGTTTTCGTCTCGTTAGCACACGACAGCGTCGGGACGTCGAATGACCGGAGCTGCTAAATGGGAAAGTTTCCGACCAGAGGGCGGTAGAGGGGGTCTAATAAATTTTTGAGTCGTTCGAAGAGGATGTGCATCCCTGTTGTCCTTGTGGGCGGAAGGGCTCCTGTTGAAACCGGGGAAATATAACCTACGCAATGACATTCTCTCTCTCTCTCTATCTATCTCTCTCTCTCTGTATATCAACAGATCCAATTAAACGGATTATGAGTGTGGAGGGTTGTTAAAGGTGTTAACTGTGTTAAGTACTTCAATTGATGATTTCCTATGAGAGAGTGGGGGCGCGCCACTGACACAGTCTTCCACTCCGGTGGCTCATAAATCGCATCCAATTACAGTGATTTCCAGCGAATGTGGAGGCGTGCTCGACGCATTAGAGCCGCGCCATAGTTGCGCTGTTGTTGCTAAGTACGCAGTATTCGAGGGCTGTGCCCATTAATTAGTGAATTAAAATCCAAAATCGGAAAAAAATAATCTACACAGTTATTAACACAAATTGTGGCCTTTTTTCCGATTTGTTTTTTGATCCTGCTCAATGCTGAGCCTTGGTTGTGTGTGTGTAAAAAAAGGGAATTGATAGGTTTTACGGCTTTTCAGGTGAATAGGCGAGCTAGGGCTGTAATTGCATTCGAAGGCCTTAATCGCATTGACTTGCATGCGAAATCCCATGAAGAGAGGTTAATTTATCCGCGTGGCGTTGAAATTTGTCTGTGGTTCAACTTTTCATTTTGCGATGGATTGAGAGATTGTTTGAAAAAAAAGGGATTAAAGGGGTTTTTTCCTAGGAGCAAGTAGTTTACGAGTGAAATGTTTGACTGTTCATTTTGATGTGTGAAAGCCAATTTGATTGAAGAAGATGTGATTTTTAACTCATAATTTTTTTTTCTGTTTCTTTCAGAGTTCTGGAGCGGACCTCAGGGGACAAGATGAGCTGCCATTGATCAATACAGGAAGCTGGGATCTGCGCATCTCTTGGTAATTTTTCTTCATTTGTTGTGTAAAGGCTTTCTAGAGCCCCTCCATCTACCACGGTCTGGCTCCTCCAGATTCCTTTCACTTTCCATCTGGGCACGCCATCGAAGACGGGGTTTTACTCTGCCACGCTGTGTCTCGGGGTTGAACTCGAAGACTTTCCGAACTGGATCGTTAGCTCTATTTGACAAAGTCAGAGACATTCGAACTCGTTTGACTAGTTCAATGTCTTTGTGCAGCTAGTAGCCTTAGGCATTCAATCTTCTCCTCCAAGATCCTCGTGTGCAAACAAGACCGGTTATAATTCGGATGGTTTTCCTCTTGAAGTCTCTGAATCTCTTCATCCGCATTTAATATTGTCCATGCTTCGCCGCCATGTCCTACTGGACAGGGACTTTCAAGGGCTTGTCTTTGTTCTTCGAGAGAGGGCCTCATTCCTCAATTGAATTCCAAGCTCAAAGACACAACGATTGGCAAAGGTTGTCCTTCGTTTTATCTCACTGGTGTTGCACTCACTTTGGAGCCTAGGCGAACAAGCTCTTTCACTTCTTCAAAGCTGTCGATATCGACGCTCTTTGTCTAAGACGTCGGTGTTGATGGAATCTTTTGTTGGACAAGACACCATGACACACATTGACATTAATCCTCATGTACTGACGCTTCGTTCTCGATGCTCCTTATTGAGAGGCAGTCCTCTGTGTGCCATAAGGGGCTTAGGCTAGGTAAGGTAGGGGGGCTGATAGTGGATTCACCAGCACACTTGGACCATATTGATCAATTGTGTTACCCCTTAGTCAGACTACTACCAACGACGCCATAGGGGCTTACTTCTTGAACAACTTGAACAAACTGAGTAGGATAAGTGTCAGCCATGTTCATGGCTTTATCAGAAGCTCGTAGGAAATGGAGGAGGACAGGCCCGGCTGCTGCTCTTTGGCTGACAGTCAACCTAACCTCAAGCTTAGCCTACTCCACCTCTAATCATCCACCCCTGTCACCCCTACCACCTTCCTTCACTCCATCTGCTTTTCATCATCTCCATCCACCCCTTTCTGGATACATGACTCCTTCTTCAAATGATTGACGCCTTTCCCGCGTAACGCTTGCCGCAATCGGAAATTCTTCACGTTCAACCGAGCACCTTCAGGGCGTTCGGTAAATCACACGACCCACCCCCACCCCCCTGCGTGTCTACACCAATGAATGTCAATGTGTGTTACTTTGTGTGTTGCCACATGGAATGTTGTTTGAATGATTTTGATAATTTAGAAATAAACACTCACGCACCCCGGCAGCCGACAGCCATCTCTGCGGGTGGTATTATTGTCGAATTCTCAGGATCCCTCGTGTGTGTTCATTTGATGACAACATTCTCGCTCGCGTGGCCTTGTACCCACCCTTAACCTCTGGGGTCTGACGCTGTATCGCTATTTCAGCGGGTACGTGTATAATGACGGCATCTGCGTGCTCTTGATTAATGGAATAACAACGCAAAAGAATCGCTCATGTGATGATGGTTACGCGGGGACTTCTGTCGCGGCTTTTTGCTGTTCGTACGACGACCCGCGGGGGAGTTCATCGATAGCGACACCGGCGGGGGCGGAGGGAATTGATTAATTTGATTTGAAAATCGTTTCAATCTTGAAGTCTTTCAAGGTGATTTGTGTGAGAATAAATGAGTGTTGAAGGAGATGGTGAGCATGTGGTGGTTGGGGGGTGGTTCATTGTCCTTCATCATTCCTTCGCTCTTGCCACATTCCTCGCCTTGACCTACGAGACCCTGAGCCCTGAGTCCTGAGTCCCCTGAGTCCCCTGAGTACCACCCCCACCCATTCAAAGGATTCCTGATTTCGATTTCAGAGAATTTCTCCTGTCACCCACGACTCGCAGGGGATCGTGCACAAAATGTTTTTCATCATCGAACCGCAATGACTGCTGCCTGCAGTGTGACTCCCAATTGGCGGTGCTCGTTCTCCCGCTGA
This sequence comes from Eristalis intricaria, assembly GCA_964034865.1. Taxonomy (NCBI): domain Eukaryota; kingdom Metazoa; phylum Arthropoda; class Insecta; order Diptera; family Syrphidae; genus Eristalis; species Eristalis intricaria. Next base: position 6,540,701 of record OZ035877.1, on the reverse strand, counting down.
TCCTGCTTATGTGTTTTTTTTCCGCCGCTGCACGTCCTGCATATCCTGTTTATCATGTCGTTTCTTTTTTTTTTGTGTTTGCTCGTCGCTGTTATGTTATTTATCCACTGTTTCCGGTGAACACATAAATTATGACCAAAGTGACAGGAGAGGGAAACAAAAAAAACCGGCTCAAAAGGACCTCGTCGTTGTTCACGCTTTGTTAGCGGTGTGCCCGATGAGTTGTGGGCGCCACTAGGTGTGAGGGTGGCTGGCGATGAAACGCAAAAAAATTCCACAAAAGCAGAGAATACAAAACAAAGGGCAGAGGCCGTCTCTCACCGCCTCCCACCTCGTCACCTCGGCATTGCAATAATTTCTCTGTCATCCACATGGGGCCTGTGGGGAGTGGTGGTGCGCCTCTGCAAAGCACCGCTGCCGTGTAAATTCACCAGAACAACATGAACACGGGGAGAGATCAGTAATTGCACTGGTGTGCTGGCGGATGTTGACCAGCACCGGCAGATGTGCAGTGCAGGTTGGTCGTCGAGAGATTGACGAATTCATTCATGCCTCATATTTATGTATAATTACCGGCGATTATTATTTTCAACTGATGTTTGCGGTCGATTTTCCAGTTCATGTGTGGATCTGTCAGATACGAATCGTTGGGGCATTGCTGTTCGTTTTTTTTTTTTCGGTTTCGTTGCGGCGGCCGGCAGCAAGTGCTGTCAGCCAGGCCAGGTGGGATGTAATTGATGGGCAAACTGAATTTTAGTAGCTTCGCTTTTTTGTGCCGAGAATTGGGCTTTTGATTGGCAAGCGTCATGTGGCACGAGTGACATGTCATGTGGTTTTATGGGTGAACCTCAAGCAGGGTCGACTGCACTCGGGGATCGAATGATGATCACGGGTCGAGGGTCGCGGACATGTCAGTGGTCTGGGGAGTTGATTGCGGATGAACGCAAAAATTGTGTTCATGTTTCACGGCGTTTTGGCCGCAGCCATGCGTGGGTAGCTTTAGTGGAATTCATGTGTGCCCGATTGTGGAAATTGGGGTTTTAAGGGGGAGAGTTGTGCCCTCGAGGACTTGTGGATTGCGTGCCTTTGAGGATTCCGTGGGGTACTTCTGAAGATGACAGCTCCTTGGACTCATTTCTATGTGATATCGACTCCTCTTAAGGATCGATTGAAAGGCGTCTAGTCCTCGTCCTCTGTCCAGCGCGAAGATTCGCAAGCCGTCAACGAGTTTTGATCATTTTCCAGTGAGTTTTTTCATCCTCTGTTTTGCTTCGTCCTTCTGTGATCCACACAAACGATGGTGGCAGCCCCTTAAGCTCATTCCTGGGCGCTGTCTTCTAGACAGTGTCCTTTGTTTTCCTCCGTCTTTCGGTGATCCACAAATGTCATGGCGAACGCTCCTTCAGTCCATTTCTAGGATCTGTCTTCCAGATAGTGTGTTCTCTCTCCTCTCTTCCACCTTCCAGACTGCGTCCCCGTTCTTAACATCCCTCTTTAAGCTGTCATCTCAACAACTCATCATCTGCCTGCCTCACAGGTTAACACTGCCCCACCCCAAGTTAGTCCCTTGTAAACACTTATCCCCCGTCAACCTGTCAAGACTCTCACTCACCACTCGCGCCCCACCACATGTCAATCATGACGCCAGCCATCGACGGGGCGCGAATAAGTGGGAACATCACGTCAGAAATCGTCTTAATCTGCTTAAATCCACTCACAGTCCATTAGTTCACCAGTAAAAGTCAATTAACGAACGCCGACTGATTTTCTGGGTGTTACTAGGTTCGCCGACAACCCACTATCTCCCGCCCCCCTCCCACTAGACCACACAAGCAGTGCTCCCAATTGCAAAACACTTCTCGATTAATCCACATCATCCATACACAACCACCATTGGCCACCAGCCCCCCACCCCCTACCACCACCCACTCTGCTCATAGCACAGCGCGTCGAGTAACTATCATCAACTGACCGCCTGACCGTTCGACCGCCACTATATGTTTCGGTGAGAGCCCATTAAGATGTTCATGCAGCACGCCTTCATTCACTGCAACCTCAATCAAGTCCACTCCCCCCTCTACCCGCCCCGGCCACAAAACAACCCAATCCACAATCAACAACAATTAATCTCTCAATATTTCATTTGTCGAAAATGGCGTAAAGCACACACACATACACACAAGCCGGGATGGTTGCGAGAGGCTCTTCCGCCCACCACCACCATCACCACCATCAGCAATTTGTCGTTGGCGGCATTTCGCCAAACCCCCATCAACCGCTGTTCCCCACACCCACGCACACACGTTCGCTTTGTGTGCCTTCTGCCTCCCTAATGGCGGTTATTTATGTGAGACAGTAATTAATGAAACACGTCAACCAGCAGAGAGCTGCCAGAGCTGCCAGAGCAGCCAGGCTTGTGCCTTCCCTCGCGCGCTCTCAACCATTTATCCCCTTCACGTCGACACATCCATCAGACATCACACGCTTTCACGGCGGTAATGGCACGAATAAAAATCTCGGCCAGCCCTTGTGAGACATCTGTCCCCCGGGGCAACGGCACGATGATGTCTCTTACCTCTGATTCCGTTCGTCCTGGCCGCCGATAAGGATCCCATTATGGCCTGAGGAATGCCAATCATTGTCCAGCGAAGACATGCTCTGGAATTTTTATGCTAAGCGTGGGCTGATGGCAAAAAAATGAATCCTTAACCCTCTCCAGACGCCTCGGACTATCCGCAGAACACCAAGCAAAGGGCGGCGGGTGGCACCAGTCACTGCGCCATCGATTACTCATCCACTGACACTGGTAATGGGATCGACTGACCTCTCGTAGTGGCGTCTACGACGTAAAAAAAACCACCCCCAACCACCCACGGGGAGTAGTTTCATTTTCAATTGCCGTTTCAGTTTCGAGAGCGCTCGCATCGCGATGTGTGTGCTGTATGCACTCGTTTTGCGTGCATTCACTGATGACAACAGAGCCCACAGCCGGACACGACCTGAAATTGATTTGAATTCGAATTGACTGCCCTACTGTGACTCTGTGCTCAGTGAGGCGGCCACCACGTAGAGGGGTGGGTGTCTAAAAGCGATACATGTCCTCGATGGTCGACTGGTCTGGGCTGGTCAGTGATGTGTTAAACGTTGGCCACTGTTTTTGTTTCCGTTTGATCTCGTCCTCGTCTCCCCTCTCTCTCTCTCTGTTTCTCTTCTCTGGTTGAATCGAATTCAGGGATGGCTCGGTTGGCTCACAGATTTCCACGTTTGATGTCCTTGAGGGACGACAGGAATGGATTTGATTGACGTGAACGCTGGGCGGTTCGATTATCTTCATGCTCCGGCGAAACTAATTCAATCAAATTTTTCGCTTCTATTTTGTTTCTGAACTGAAACTGAAGCGAGTACAAAATCAAATCGGCTCGTGTGAGAGAATTTCATTAAAACACCTTCGGCATGACGGAACGGACGCGGTGTTAGCTGCCGCCGCACCTTATTGAAAGCTGTCGTCCGCCGAGGGGGGTCTGGAGTCGATACAAATTTATTGCGGGACAGGAAAATATTCGCACATAAATGTGAAAAACTGAAACAAAACAAAACAAAATAAAAAAAAAATGTATTTTAATTGTGAATCCTCACGAACGAATTTATATTTCACACCAATCAACGAGATTTTTGTGCAAATTTCTCGAAACGAAAATAAATATATGAACGAATGAATTGTGAGTGCAGGCAGGGAGGGGTGTTTCTGATCAACTGATGATCGACGCGACCGCCGACGCGAGGGAAGGGAGTTGAGTCAGTGTGCACAGCCGTAAAGTGATGAATGTTCGGAATGGAAACGAACATTTTTGTTTTGCTTACAATGTGATGTGATGGATGTGGAACTGGATTGCTTTTACCTCATCTCCTGGTAGCGTTAAATTACGTTCGCTGTCTGGACCTGTGAAGTGGTTGCCTTTGGCAGATGCGGTGTATTTTTAGGTGATTGCTGGCTTTTGACTGATTGGTTGGTTGGATGAGGAGGGGAGGTCTAGATTTTTTGAGGCAACATCGACTCTGAAGGTGCGTGGGTGCAGTTTGGTCTAACTAACTTGGTTGTGTTTGAAAATAGCATCTCCCTTGTGGTAGTGACTATCCCGAGGAAAAAGAACTGCAATGGAAAAGGTGGGGAGACATCCCCTATCAGACAGAACTATGGAAGGAACGGTTTCTTGCAGGTCCCCCGTGACAGTATCCCAGAACCGACCAGACTTAATTCTTCTAAAAAAAGAAACTAAAATTAGAATAACACGGTCGCTGGGGTGTAGTGATGTAGTCGGGTGGTGCGTCGACTCGGGTCGCTGGTTCAATCCCCGAATTTGACCCACTTTCATAATTGACAGCTTCACAGTCCACTCGCACCGTCGCTCAAAGACTAGAAAAATGTACTCACATTTCGCCATTTGGAGTCGGCATAAAACTGTGGGTGCCATCCACTCGTGGTGGAACGAGAGGTGTCTTGGACTGGCACCCAGAACCCCATAATTCTTGTACAAAATTGAATTAGTGTCAACAAGCCTTTGAATCCCCTTCAAAAATAATCCACATACGCCACAGGGCCCGAACTCCAGCCTTTCCATCATTTTCGAAAATGTTGCGTATACGCCACAGAGTACAATGCTCTACTTTGAATGCAACTTAAAGTTCATAGATCCACAGAAATTAAAAAAAATAGTACGTATACGCCTAGGTCGTTGTTTTTTTTGTTGTAGCGGAGGCAGTCGAGCTTCTGGAGTTTCTTTTGTCGTCAGGAATGGTGGTGGTCCAAGCTGGAAACAGTGTGTATATAGAATATAGGGCAACAAAAACTGCAGGAAAGTAATATTGAAAGGTTGTTTTTCAGTCTGCTTGCCAGTTCATCAACCTTTTTGCAAGATTTTTCCAGCACCTACCAGGATCCCTGTGCGCCCTAGTGACTGAATTCAGTTGATCTTTGAAGAGGTTGATAGGAATCAGAATATATTGCATTTGCCCTACACATACGCGAACCACTTGGAATGGAAAATTGTATTTGGATACAATCGCGGATAACTTAGTTCAGTCACTCTAAAATCTTCCTATAAATTTGTAGAAAAGTATGCAAGGATCCCCGAGGCGGTGAATCAGTAGAGACTACTCTAAGTCTGTCGTGGTTCAGTTGAAAGCCTTTGCCGTTTTAGGCATGCAGCTTTAGGTGTCATGAGGGGTATGGGTTCCAATATGTGGATGGTAAGTGATGTAGGAACTGAAGGTTGGTTTAATTTGGGCTCAGTATCAAAGTATTCCCTATAACTACATGTGGTGTTTGAATTCATGTGGTCTTCCTGGTTATACCTCGAAGTCTATTCTCCTTTGGAATTCAGTTCGCTGAACCAACGCCTTAATGTAGGTAGGGTCTAAAGTTACAAATGAGTTTCAGCTTCTGGACATCAACTGCATCTTGGCGTAGTGAGGCCGATCTACTACATCTGCTGCTCATTAGGTCGTCGCACTCGGTTGTGTTTACAACTCCACTACGATTTGACTCATATGTCATTTACGTCTCAGAGTTAACACAATGGGTCTTTGCTTGGCCTAAGTGTGTCTGTTTTCAGTATGCGCGGCAGTCAGCCACCTCAACCTAACCACGTCTCAAAGTTGCTATTTTGGCCTCATCATCATCACCATCTTCTGAAGCGCATGATCCACTAAAGGGGTAGCAGGGGTAAGCTTCTTACGAGAGATATCCAGGCAACTCGATCCTCCGCCATAGAGTCTAACTCATCAGGGGTTATTCCCAAGCGTAACCAGGCGAGCTTATGGACTTGGTCCAACCATCTCATCCTGGGTCGCATTCAAGGCCCGCCTCGTAAGTCGTGATGATGGGGACATACGGGACATACGTGCTAGCTCTTTCCTCGCGCACTGTCGTGCTTCTCACACTATCCCGGCGAGTAATTCCCACAACAGCACGAAGAAATCTCATCTCAGCACCTTGTATTCGCGATCTTATTCTTTCGGCCACTATCATATATCTATCCTGGCATAGTCGTGATAAATTCTAAGACATGCTACCATAGCCGCCACTATTTTCTGCGACTTGGGGTGCAAACCATAGCTAGCACCAGCCAGCCAACTTCAACCGATGATGCTCAACCCGCACCATGTCCTGAAACATGGCTCCTAATCTCCCATGGTTCTAGAAAGTAGCTCGCAAAGCTTTTGGTTAACAGAAGTAATATGACACAGCATCCAGGAAAAGTCGCCTTTTGATGTTTTTTTCCGTTCAATGAACCACGATGTGATTCGATTCACTGCAGAAGAAATTTAGCTACTTTCTGTTCTTATTTCGCTTGCTTCCATTTCATTCATTCAAAAACAATCGCGTACTTCCTTGGACCGCATCTCTCTCTTCTGTTCTTCCTTCCAACACCGCTCACTGCTCTCACATGCGCTCCCCCACACGATATCGTCTATATGCATCTCATAGAAAGTCCTCTCTCGATGCTGCATGGAATGCAATTAATAATCGCTTGATTAAAATAGCGCATCCATGTGCATGCCGGGTGAGGATGAAGGATGGTCTCTAATGAGCGGAGAAGTCAAATTTTCGATTCTAATTGGATTTCAAAAAGCGTGTGCCCGGCAATTGCCAGTCGATTGATGCAAGCAAGATAACGCTGACTGAACTGTATGCTGAATCATAAATCGGCTGCAGATGGCTTTTTCATTTAATTGAATTCATTAATGGCTTTGTGTTGTTTTGCGTGAATTGGGTTTTGCCGATGATGGTGGACAAATTGATTTTTTGTTTAGAGTGAGCCATTCTTTTCATCACGCTTCCAGTGCCGCTAACGTGGCTCAAGTTCCCCATAATCTGCATCGCTTTTCCTAGGGCTATCTTTAGTTGGCTGTAAGTCTCCCGACAGTGTCCTCATTCATCGCCTTCAAAATTCATTTTGATCTCGAAACTCCGCGTGACTCCATTTTTTACATCCATTGTGTGATTCACGAGGGCAATTATACCATTCTCTACATAAATTCAATGTAATCTCCCATAACAAAGGAAATCTGGGCAATTCAGTGAAAATAATAAATATCCTCACTCTATCGACGCGTTTCCTCATCCATTTCCCGGTAAAATTAATCGCAATTCACAGTATCAGCGGTCTGCTGTTGTCTTTGGTGAAATTTATTGACCAGCGATCTCTTTGTTGGTCGTTAATTAAATCCCAAATCGCTCTCTCAATCGGCGGGCTCGTAAATATTTTCAATGCAGATATAAATTTGCATGGGAACACCTTTTTTCCCACTTTCCATGCTAGCGACATCTATGCGGTGGGGCTAGTGTTAGCAAAGACATGAACCAAAACGGGTCACACTTCCTAGGAGGGTAGACACAAATTCCTAAATGGACAAGGAATTGACTTGGTGAGCACTTGAGTTGCAAAATTTTGGAATAAGTACCCTTTTGTGAGTTTGAAGAATAACTGTCATCAGGGCCACCTAAGGCCTAGGCCTAAATGTGTACATTTTATATCGTAACTTCGCAAAATACCCTCAAGGATGTTTGACATTTGAATATCAATACACCATCCCACTCCTGTCGCTCATAGGCCAGCAGCAGCTTCAATTGAATCCTTTTTGCCGTTTTATGAACCCCCACGGCCCAGGGACCAACGCTTCAATAAACCGAAGAGGAAAACACAATGTTTCCTCGTTTTATTGATTCGCAATTCATAAGGCAACTTTGTCCTGTCTTTTCGGACGTTTTTTTGTTTCTCATTCTACCAGGCTACGTTTATGCGTTTTTGTTTTTGTGCTGTGCCATCTATCCCTCTCCCCCTGGCGGTCACTAGGGGATGTAAATCAATTTTTATGAGAGTCCTTTATGGATTTTTATTGTTTTTCCCTTAACGGCTCCAGTGCAAATATTTATTGTTTCAAGTATCTTCCCTCGCCATTTGAAATTTATTCATTCTTTCATTCTCCTCGGCCCACACACAGAGACGACACACCGACAGACGACTCCGAGTAGCAGGAGGAACAGCAACGAGTGTGCGTAATGCCAAAGTGGGTACAAATTTCCAATCAATTCAAGGATATCCACGAATCGTTTTCAAATGCTTTGCTTTTCAAGCTTTGCTGGTGTATTCCCTTGGAATGTCTGAATCTGGCATTCTGCTTAAAGTGAGCATGGTTGAGGTTTTGCAGGGAAACCAAACTACAATCCTTGCAATCTAGTCGTCGTCCTTAGTTCCTATTTTGCAGCAGAGCACAATTCAATTTGGCACGGATGTGGGAAAAGAAAATCTGTTTAGCAAACCAGAGTCGCAAGGGGGGTGCAGAGGAAAAAACGAGCGAACAACAACCATCCATGACCAGAGACCTCTGGTGAGAATAAGGGGATTAACACAACAGATTCCAGATTCTGTCGGGTTCGTGATATCATGTTGCACTGTGTTGCTGCTCTCACACGAAACGACGACGACGATGACGATGAGAAGGAACGATGAACGTTGTGTCCTCTTGGGTAAATCGCAGTTGCATTGGAATCCTTGAGGTCACAGGCGGCAAGGGAAAAACGAGTTGTGAATGAATGAAGTGATTTTTTTCACATTGCCATGCAATGCTTTCGTTTTTGTTTATTTTTCGTATTTCTTTCCATCTGCTATTCGTTGGATGCCTGTGATGTCTTCAATTATCTTCGTCCTTCGGGGCATTGATTGTGCGGCGGGCGAGTTGGAGTTCATTGGAAATTTTACTCAATTTGGAACGTTTTTTTATTTCAGTCAATGGTTTGAGTCTATGATTGGTGGTTCATAGCTTGTGCTTATATGGTGGCCTGTCATTTCTCGATGATTACAGGAAATACAGGTATTTTAGTTTCCTGCCCTTCACTCATATTTCTAAGTTATTTTGTTCTTCAGGTTTTCTTAGTTTTCTTCAAATGGTTTATGTCCTTGAGGAACCCATTTGAGTATCAAACTCTAGATGACGCTTCTCTTTTAACTCCGCTGAACTTGTGTTTGCTCAACTGAGAGGGGCACTTGTTCTGTTTTTCTTAGTCTTCCTTCAAATGGCTTATGTCCTTGATTACATCATTTGCGTATCAAACTGTAGATGGCGTTATGTTCTTAACTCAGTGGAGCTTGTGTTTGCTTAACTGAGCGGGGCACCATTGAAAATGCATTGAGGTCTGTCCTCTACATCTACTGTTCTCTCTTAAATTTCTCCATCAGGGGTCCATTGGATCATCATCGAGGATCCCAAAGGTCTAGATGCTCTCTAGCCAGCTAGTATAGACAATACAAGCCTATTCTTGCCTTCCTCAATCTTTCTCATCTCTCTCAATGGACTGTGCTTTATTCTTAGAATCAATAACATCGCTACCCACGAAGACCTGCTGCACATCTTCCCTTACAACTGAACCTCAATCCCTTTCGTGGCACAATGACAATGCAGACCATGCTCGTCGCGTTTAGAGTCCCACACAACTTCAGACATGATGAATTAATTTCCATCAGGATAAGTGTAAGTGGCTTGGAACTGGCACTGCACAAGTATCCCACTCCAGACTCGCTCTCAATCAGAGTCGTCGCCGTCCTGCACTGCACCGCACTGCAGTTTCAACATCCCACTCACTCGTACTTCTCAAAGTGCCGTCGTCGTCGTTGTCGTGTCATTGTGGTGAATTTAACATGCACAAAGGCCCAAGCTGTGCGCGACTGTGTGCCTGCGTCGTGGGTGGGTAGAAACAATTACACAAATGAGTTCAAACGCTGCACAGGGAGCGCGAACGCCTGTGGCGGCACATTTTATTATTCATCCCTTCTGGCTTGAGCTCAAAAGCTACCGTTTACTTGTGGAAATGTGGACGTTGTCGGTGACTGCTGCAGTAGCACACTCTCGAGAACTTTTCATGTCTGACACACACGCTAATGCTTGTTGGCGGCAGCGGCGCGACGGTGTGATGATGAACACACTTGTCACCCGGCCCAGGGCATCAAACCGAATCTCAGGACCTCAAAACGGATTCTCATTCATGTGGCGACTGTGTCGGGTGAGTTATGCAGAAGGCGGTGGGATCTCTTGTCGAGTGCAATTTTTCGGGTCGGTTTTTGTTTCTCCGTCAGGCGGTGCCGTTGGGCTTGAATAATCCCCCAAGAAGCACTTATGCAAATTAACATATCCTCAAGAACGCGACTTTATTCTGAGATCTTAAGAATTTGCGTTCTTTTTTTTTTTGTTTTTTTGTGTTGGGGCACTGCGAGCTGGATTGATGGCATTGGCGTTGGTGGTGCGCAGGGGTTTCATGGAGCGGGGGTAATGACGATTGTTCTAATCCTTAAACAGATTTCTGCACGCGTGGCGATACTTTGTGTTGAAGACTTTGCTCAAGGATCACGGATGACAATGTTGCCAAAGAAATTTTGCGATGGTGGAAGAGGGGGAAGGGGAGGAGAAGATGAGGGTGTAGGATAGTGGAGGCGATATGGTGAACCAGAGTCTTTCCATTGTTTGAAGGATTCCCGAGTGCCTTGGGCCAGTAGAGGATATAGCGAAGGCATTTCCATAATGAATGAGAGGCTTTGCAAAGCAAGCCTAAAATGTGCGTCTTTTTGACACTCTTTGATGGCTCACATCGCATTGAAGCGGCTTAAGAGACTCCTCTCGCACATTTCCAACGCAGCTTCAAAAATTCACCCCAAGGACCCGTGGCAAATTCGGCTTGTGTTCATTGTTTTCCATCAAAATGTGGTCTGGCGCCCAACAGAGTGCGCCGCAAAAAAGTTCATCCGTTACACTTTTCGTCTGGCCGCTCTGATAAACTCCCAGACCAATTTTAAAACATTGCCTGGCCACACATCCGCCTTGTGGCACCCCATCCCCCGCCCAAGGCCATGTAAGGCAGGGACACATTTCAAAGTTCCTTCATGTACATCTCCATAAATCACCCACAAAACTGTGTATCTTTCCGGTGCGGGGCACCTAAACACAGCAGCAGAGTGAAATGAAGTTGTCGTTCTCGTGTGTGGGATACACTAGCCTTCCATGTTTGACCCGCACAACGGATGTCGCATAATTTATTTTCATTTGTTCAGAAAAAAAAACTTTTTTTTCCTTTTCCCAAACAATTTACATTCCCAACTGAAAATGGTTTAGCTGCGGCCCTTCCCCTCACGAAGTGCTGTGAAATTCACTTTGCGAATGTTTAATCTCATCGCAACGAGCCTCGGTTTAGGCGTCCTGTGCAGACCTCGAAAAAAGAGAAAAACAAAAAAAACCCAGAAAGCTCCAAAATAACCGAAGTATCGTTGTCCAAAATTTCTCCAGCAACAAAGGGGTTGCTGCCACTGTGCAAAGTTCATCCGAAAACTTTTGTCACTGTCAGATCACACTCGCATGGTTGTGTGTGCGGCGGGTGCTGGTGGTGGTGAGGAGGCGAAGCGTGGTCTTTTATCTCTGTGCACCGCAAGCACGACTGCCGTATCGAAAGTTGAAACTCGTCGGAGGGTTTGAAACTAGTTAGTATGCAAAACCGTTGACATAATGAGAGAGCACCAGAACCAGCACAGTTTCAAAGAACTGAGAGTCAAAGGGCTGGCTCCTCTGTGTGTGTGGCTGGGGGTGGGTGTGGGGGATGTGTGTGTTGTGTAATTCAACTCAGAAGCGCAAACATCTAGATGGGATCGCGCTGAATTGGGGTAATGAGTACTCGTAACCATTTCACGTTGTGTCTCTGTTGAGGCGAAACGAAAGAAAAAGCAAAAAAAAGCGGTGGCACGTGGTAGCAGCACCATCAGATGGAGTCCTAGACTTGCTACAGTCAGTGTATAATTGCTATTTGACGTCGCAGTCGGGGCGGAGGGAGACAGACGAAGTTCATGGTCTGGAGGAATGCCTGAGAATTCGAAACAGAACTCTGGGAAGATGCGACCAGGAGATGGGACTGGTCCTTTGAAGGATTTTGTTTTGGTAATTGGTTTCAAATTCGGCAATCGGTTTTCAATTAGTGAACGGAATAAAGTCTGAATGCGGTCGACGTTATCTTGTCTACGGTCAAACTCATGGGGACCCATACCTTTCTTCTATTTGGTCTCTTCTGTGACTGCGACGTTTTTTTTTTCTTCAAGGGCATTCGTCTGTCCCTAGTGTCTAGAGAAGTCCGTGTCTAGAGAAGTGCCTTTATAGAGAAGCCCGTGTCTAGAGAGGTCCATGCCTAGAGAAGTCCGTGTCTAGAGAAGTCCGTGTCTAGAGAAGTCCGTGTCTAGAGAAGTCCGTGTCTAGAGAAGTCCGTGTCTAGAGAAGTCCGTGTCTAGAGAAGTCCGTGTCTAGAGAAGTCCGTGTCTAGAGAAGTCCGAGTCTAGAGAAGTCCGTGTAAAGAGCAGTCCGTGCCTGGAGAAGTCCGTGTCTAGAGAAGTGCCTTTATAGAGAAGCCCGTGTCTAGAGAGGTCCATGCCTCCCGTGTCTAGAGAGGTCCATGCCTAGAGAAGTCCGTGTCTAGAGAAGTCCGTGTCTAGAGAAGTGCCTTTATAGAGAAGCCCGTGTCTAGAGAGGTCCATGCCTAGAGAAGTCCGTGTCTTGAGAAGTCCGTGTCTAGAGAAGTCCGTGTCTAGAGAAGTCCGTGTCTAGAGAAGTCCGTGTCTAGAGAAGTCCGAGTCTAGAGAAGTCCGTGTAAAGAGCAGTCCGTGCCTGGAGAAGTCCGTGTCTAGAGAAGTGCCTTTATAGAGAAGCCCGTGTCTAGAGAGGTCCATGCCTCCCGTGTCTAGAGAGGTCCATGCCTAGAGAAGTCCGTGTCTAGAGAAGTCCGTGTCTAGAGAAGTGCCTTTATAGAGAAGCCCGTGTCTAGAGAGGTCCATGCCTAGAGAAGTCCGTGTCTAGAGAAGTCCGTGTCTAGAGAAGTCCGTGTCTAGAGAAGTCCGTGTCTAGAGAAGTCCGTGTCTAGAGAAGTCCGTGTCTAGAGAAGTCCGTGTCTAGAGAAGTCCGTGTCTAGAGAAGTCCGAGTCTAGAGAAGTCCGTGTAAAGAGCAGTCCGTGCCTGGAGAAGTCCGTGTCTAGAGAAGTGCCTTTATAGAGAAGCCCGTGTCTAGAGAGGTCCATGCCTAGAGAAGTCCGTGTCTAGAGAAGTCCGTGTCTAGAGAAGTCCGTGTCTAGAGAAGTCCGTGTCTAGAGAAGTCCGTGTCTAGAGAAGTCCGTGTCTAGAGAAGTCCGTGTCTAGAGAAGTCCGTGTCTAGAGAAGTCCGTGTCTAGAGAAGTCCGTGTCTAGAGAAGTCCGAGTCTAGAGAAGTCCGTGTAAAGAGCAGTCCGTGCCTGGAGAAGTCCGTGTCTAGAGAAGTGCCTTTATAGAGAAGCCCGTGTCTAGAGAGGTCCATGCCTAGAGAAGTCCGTGTCTAGAGAAGTCCGTGTCTAGAGAAGTCCGTGTCTAGAGAAGTCCGTGTCTAGAGAAGTCCGTGTCTAGAGAAGTCCGTGTCTTGAGAAGTCCGTGTCTAGAGAAGTCCGTGTCTAGAGAAGTCCGTGTCTAGAGAAGTCCGTGTCTAGGGAATTCCGCGTCTACAGAAATCTCCAGAAGTGCTTGTCTGAAGAGGTCCGTGTTTAGAGAAAATTGAGGGAATCTGCCAGGAGGAGCTTGTTTGAGAAAGCATCTTTGTAACTTTGTGGTTACATGCCGTCCGTACTCTGACCTCTGAAGAGTTTATAGCTTGGCTTGGTGGCTTAAAGACACATTAATCATTAAACCATTCCTCAGTCCTTAAGCGTCCAGCTTATTCCGAAAAAAAACCTCAAAGATGACTCACCTTGAATACCTCATTAAATCCCCTTTGGCGAAAACATAGCCGTGGCCCATCTTCAGTCAACTGCAACTCATTGACGTCAATGTAGCCATCAATCATGCTTCCATCGTTGCGTTCTTTTATCGCCGGTCCAGGAATTTGTTAGCCTCCTCAGCCTCCTCTTCCTCGTCCTCAGATCCCATTGTCCGAGAATGGACCTCATTAGAATGGGGGAGCATTGAAAAAGATTACAAACCCACGCCAAGCCTCTTCCCTCCATCCACCATGCAATTCAGCTTAGTGTTATTGTTGCAATGTATCTGTTGCGAGCACACTATTGTTCGCTTCGTCATCACTAAGTGGTAGTAGCCCCCTCATCGTTATCCTTTTGACAGGACTCCCATTCGCATCGACCATCAAAGACCGTAATGACTCGTCTCCGAAAGACCCTCGCCAATGGTTCCCTCTCCCGTGATGGCTCGTCCATCAGACGACGAGGACACAGTGCGAAGGAAAAAGTTTAAACCCTATAATCACCCTCGGAATTTGTTATCCCTCATTACGTCCAAATTGCTGGAAGTCCTGGATTGATGGCTACAAAGCCCGGGGGTGAGTGCCTGAGACGGTTGGTCTTCTTAAGAATTTGTAAATGAAAAAGTTTAACACACGCACTTTGGTGGGGGGCGACCCTGACCCATCGCCGAACAAAGGGATGAGTGATGTGCGATGGTTGGGAGGCGGCAGAAAATTGGGACAAAATATGATGGGGTCAGTGGAAAATTTGACTGGGATACGTCTTGACCAGCAGCACTCACCGGAAATCGATTTCTTATTGCAAGGACCGGATGTTGAGTGGTCGGTGAAGGAGTCTCCCAAGGAAATTGAAAATATCCTTCAAATGCACAAACTTGACACAGAACTGAGCATTCAGGAGGGCGCGCGGGGCATACACTCCACTGTGACCATCTGGCCATTGTGCTCAGCCGGGGACATAGTCCACAATCATCCGCACAATCATTTCCGGAAATTAAAACAAATGAATGTCGTCTTGGTCCCGTCCCCGTCCCAGTCTAGGTGGCGTTGTGTAACGTACACGAAACGACGCGTTACCTTTGTTTGTGTGCGCTCGGGAATGATAAGTGGGTCGTGGACGAGAGCTGAACAAACGAACGTCGAAGAGGGCGTGAGAGGAATGGAGACCAAAAATAAATGAAATGTCAACAGAAGTGACATCCGGTTTGCGTTTGAGAGGATTCAAGTGGTCTCCCTCCTCCCTCCTGGTCGAGTGGAAATATGCAGTCGTCGTCGCCGCTCGATATTTACTCTCTGACGATAGACGGCGCTCTCCTCGGTGGCCCTTGTGTTTTTGTTTTTTCGTGGATAATCCTTTAAATGCACAATTGATGGGAGTTGTGATGGCGATAGGAGAGGTTCAGAGGATAATCATTTATTTAAGTCGGGTAATGACGTTGCAATGGATGCGGTGGGGGGAAATGGTTGAGGCAGTGGAAGAGGAAGGCGGACGGATGAAGGTGTGAGATAAGTTGTGGAAGTTTGACTTCTGGTTTGCGGGAGATAGTGAGAAAAGTTCAGACTGAACTGTTCCATTTGCCAGTTCTCGAGAATGGAGTCAATGAAAGAATTGTGTGTTCACTTGGGTGGTGAGAGGAATTCTGGCGCCCAACGATTATTCGGGCTGGAAGTGAAGTGCGATTTTTTTTGAGAATTTTGTTGACTGAAAGTTTTGGAGTTGCGAAGGCTGAAGGTCCTTGAAATAGGTTTCGTTCCAGTTACTGGAAGACAAAGAAATGTCTAAAATCAGGACCTAATCCTCCCATTTCAAGTGATTCCTCACTGCCCTCTTTCCAGCCACTCGTCAAGTGCCTGCAACCTAATTTCAGATTACCGCCTATATCTCCATGCGTCTACGTCCCGAAACCCTGAAGACTCTTGTCGTCTTAAGGACTCTCCCCGTTCGGTGAATCATGCCCTAGGGACCCCCCAATTGTGCGTCCTCCCTAACTGAGTCCTACTTCATTCACGAGGACTCCCATCTTTAAAGTGCGACTAAGACCGGCGGCGCATTTAAGTTCCAAAATTCACCCCAAAAACACAATACCTTTGGGAATTCTTTTCAAATTCGTTCCCCAAGGCAATTATTCAATGATTTTCAGGATAATAATTCGCGTAATGACTAGTAGAGCGGTGGTGGTGCTGCAAATGGAATTCAGAGGATGAAAGTTTCTCTTCCACGCGAAATCAAAGTCATAAACATAATGGCGCCCAACGGGTGGCTAAAATGATGGCAGTCGCCTCCCTCTGGGTAGGAGTGGATTTTTATTTTTTTTATTTTAAAACTTGATTTATGGCATTTTGAATTTCATAAAATTATAAATCATTACTTGATGGAGGAGCAGGGGGATGTGAGGTCGCGACTTGGTGTTTCTTTGTGTGACGAAGAGCAACATCTGGGGGCTCGGAGCGCGCGAGGCATCATCGTCATATCGCGCTGTGATGATAGACGCACGAGGGCTGTGAATGGAGGAGACAATGTGGCAGATTTCTTGGAGCATAATTCGCCCATTAAAAGTGTGTTCATTTTTGGTCATAATTAGTCGGGAAGAACGGATGTAATTGCTGAAACAGACGACCGCGTCGCTTTGTTCAACGTGCGTGGCCGCAATGGAGTGAGAGTCTGTGTGTGACTGTGAAGTGGAAAGCTATTCTTCCTTCACGAGTCATGGGCTTGTCATCATAATTAGGATAATGGGCTTCTTTGTTGTTTGAGTTCAGTCGGAGGGCGATACGTGAATGATTTTGATAGATGATTGGTGGTTGAGTGGATTTTGATGGGAGAGGGAGGAGGACCGTGGCTCTGGGGAATTGACCTCGTCAACTGAGGGGCTGTCTTTGTCTGTTTTTTTTGTGAGGGGCTCCAGAAGATGATTGGCGGCACTTGGTGGGCCTAAATTGTTGCCATTTGGGACTAACGACATTGTGTGGGGAATGATGAAGATATCGCTTTTCTGAAGAGAACGACTGACATTTGGGGTTGCATATGTGGTCGACAGTGAACTTGGTCCCCGAAAGACCACAGAAATCCATCCCCCCTTCATTCCTCCAGACTTAAGTCACGATTTGGTTTAGCAAAGGACTTTCGAACTTTGGGCGCCTCTCAATTCCCTTCAACAACACGTTTCTCAACTTGATCCTCTTCCGACCAAAAATACTTTCCTTCCTCCAGTTAATACAATGTTTCACGACTCAACGCTCTTCCCATCAACTTATCGTTAAATTCATCCTCTTCATAAAAATGTCGAGTCAACATCAATCTAATGGGTTTTTTTTTTTCAATCGCCTCCTGATCCGAGCGTCCTTGTCTTCTTTTTATAGTCTCCCACAAATCGGTCTCCGGAACTAATTCAATTGAGTCATCATCACGCCACCAAAGGGACAACCGAAAAAAGCCAAAAAACGCGCTCAACAACGCACATAACCGGCTCAGTTCAACCAACCTCCGACCTAGGCACCACCATCAGTCGAATGCAAAAAGAAAAAAAAAAAACAATCGATCCAAAGGGGTACATACCCCAGCGATGCAGATTTACGGCCATAAAACGGATCACCGAGTGAAATATATTCATTTATGCGATCCGATGGATAAAAACTTCTAAATAATCGAAAACGGCGACACTCGGGTTCATAAAAATTGATTCAATTCAATCCACAGCCAGGCAGCCAGCCAGTGTCGCCGCAGAGCGCGATGTGGCACGGCAGTGGCGACGATCCGGTCGGCCGATAGGCCTGCCAGGTTTTTTTTTTCTCGTTCGTTTACGATTTTTTGATCCTTTATTTTTGGCAAAGAAAAATAAAATGGTCTTGGGATTTATTTGATTCGTAAAAAAAAGAACAACAAACAAACAAAATCCCAGCGGATGAGGTATCCAATTCAGTGGAAGGGATTGCAAAAATTGCCACGCGACAGGACGCGCTTTGGTGGCCGGGGAGTTGATGTAAATTTTACGAGAGGGTCTTAAAGTTATGATGACGATGAGGTGATATAAGTCAGTGGGGCTTATTTGAAGGGTGCCCATCAAGCGAGAGTTAGAAAGGAGTTAAATTTTCTTGATGTTTGAAACTTGAGGGTTTCCCTCGGTTCCAGATGTCTGGGGATAGGCAAGGCTTTTGCTCACATTCTTGAAGTGGGCCTTGGATCTTTTTAGGTTACTTTGACTTATGACTTCAGAGGGAGTGGATAGAGATTTCTTGTGAGGCAACTGCTCGCAGGTTGTTCGATATCTTAAGCGTCAGAAAACGTCTGCGAAATCATCAAGTTGTGCCCGACTCGGTAGTTCGAATAGACTTGGAAAACGTCGTTAGAATCTCGTGCAAGAACATTTTCCGCATTGGGTCCAGGAGCATTGCCATTATTCAGTCCAAAACCGTGTCAGAATCGAGTCCAAAAACGTGTCAGAGTCGAGTCCAAGAACGTGTCAGAATTGAGTTCCAAGACGTGTGAGATTCGAGTCCAAAAACGGTGTCAGAATCAAGTCCAACGACGGGTCAGAATACGTATAGACTCTAAAACTGTCGTCAGAATCGTGTCGAAGTTGAGTGTCTCTCGGAAACCCGTAAGAGGCCTTATCTTCGTTTGATTAATGTGGTTATTGAAAGATCTAATACCTAGCAAGACAGCTCTGCGATGTCTTCAAATTAGTCCCAGGAAAAACAAAATCAGGCAGATTCCTTTAAAATCTTCCTTCCTAGACAAGAGCAGAGATAGTTCCCTTCGACTTCCCCTCTATCCATCGCCTCTCTCCCTGTCTCTCAGAATACACACTTTGGTCCCCTTAAATTCACTTCCGTGTAAGAAAACAATTGCCTTTAGAACTATGACTACGTTGGAGCTGCAAAGAGGATATCTTTGTCATGACACCCCACATTCGTCGCCTTTCATATTTGCCTCGAGCTCTCTTCTTTCTTTCATCTCATCAAGGGATTCCTGGGGCAAATTGATACCTTGCATGGCAGCGAATGGAATGGGAGCACGAGCAGGAGGCAGAGGCGGAGATCAATTCTCCAAGATCTTGTGACATGCATTCTCCGAATAAATGCTTTCAATTTATCCCGGAATGTCTCTTGCCGTGATGACGGTGGAAGTATGCATTCCACTTGAAATTTGATGACATCAGGGCGGGGAATGCAGTGCACTGCTGGGGAACATGAGAAACATTTGATGACGGGAAAATCGGATAAAAGGGTTTCACTGGATTTTCTTCTTTCTTTCATTTGGAATTTTATTTCCTCTTGGGGGTGAAGTCTCTTCGAGGGATGTTGTGTGTGTGTGTTTCTTTTGTCGGGTGGAGAGTGGCTGCAGCGGGTGGGAGTCATGTCATCACTTGTGAGGTGTTTGGGGGTGCTGTAGATCTATATCTTTTTGGTTTCTGTACAAACAAACAGTAGAATTCGTTTTGTTCGTACATTATAGCGTCTAATTACACGCTGCCAGTCCGTCTTTTGCACATCAAAGCCCTCCATGTCGCGTGAAATAGGTTTGGCAAGCCCTCAGATGGTCTCCAACTCTATTGACTCTTGATCGCGGCTCAGATTAAACATCTCTCTGCATTCAATTATAGGCCTTCCTCTTGCACTCTGCACACACGAACTTCTTTTGCATTCACAAACGGCATCCGCTTCCATTGATGGCCCTTGTGCGAGGAGAGTGCATTAAAAATGCGCCGCCCTCGTGTTCCTATTACAAGTCGACCCCCTTCACCGCCCGCCCATTGCAATGTAAACGCACTCCATTCACAGAACACCGCTGTGCATGGGCAACGGCGCGCAGCGTACATAACTCAATCCACAAGATACAAAGCGATAGCCTGACGCTATGATGCATGGATAAGAGAATCATAGCACGCGATAGCGATCTAAAAATAAACGAAGCCCCACGTCTACGAGTGGTCACTTTGTGTACACACGTCGCACAAACATACACACACAGGGAGTCCGGGCAACTTCGGTGTAAACGTGAAGAGGATGTGCTGCCGCCTGGCGCACCGCCCCAAAGGGGCTAATGCATGCGAACTGGTGTGGTGGCTGTGGGACTGCTGCGGTCTGTTTGTTCTTCTCCTTCGTATCCTTTTGCTCGTTTGTCGTGAGAAATTATGATTAGCCATGGACGGGGGTAGGTTCCTGTGGGTTCCTGTGAGTTGCTGGGGGATTGTATGTGAAGGAGTGCACTTGAATTGCGAATCAATTGACGTTAATTGTCTCGAATTGGGGGTGGCGACGCACTGAACCACTATGACGACGACCGTCGACTGTCGTGAGAAACAAATTCATTTTCGTGGACATGTTTTTGATTTATCGCCCGTGGCGGGGGCGGCTGGTGTTTCCTCGCGCTGTGGTCACCTTAATTTGCTTTTAAGTGCAGCGCCAGTGTGAGTTAGCCTTGATTGGACATGATGCCTTTTAATTAACTGATTGCTTGATTGGCTGGCCGTTGATTGAGAAAAGAGCGGTGAAGTGTGCTATTTTGGATGGGCTTGGGAACTCATTCTGTTTGAAAGCCCGGACTTAAAAAAAATCATTAAATCGAGAAGGAGTAGGGGTTCTCTGGATCTAAATGAAGACCAGAGGGTTATGTTGCCGGTCGCAAGCTCACCCGCAAGACAGTCTCTAGTCGCAGCAGGGTCTCCCTTAAGCCCACTCACAAGGCAGTCCCTCGTCGCAGTCCATTTAGCCAAGACAGACCGTAGTCGAAGACTGCTTTCCTTCATCTTGACTCTCACCTTTCCCCATGCCCTTGAGACATTCCTCCTCCGTCTTCGAAGTCCTCCTTAATGGCGGCTTTTCACAAAACCCCATCCTCGCCTCCAAGCTGTACATCAACGCCGCCGCGGGATGAAAGTGCACCCAGACAGAGACAAGAGCCCGTGGTAATTACAAATTTATGATTCACCAAAAAAAAGAACGAGAAGCGAATTAGCCCCAACCGCATCCATTAAAGGTACTTCGAGGTACTTAAAGGTACTTTGCCTCCACGTGCCCTTGTGTGTGTGTGTGTGTGTGTGTGTGTGTGTGTGTGTGTGTGTAGGGGGCTAGTGGGTGGGGATGGGCTGTTGCAAGTGACATCGCTGATGGCTGAACATTGAAAATTCATGCAACTTTAAAGCGTTTAAAACTTTCCATTAGTCAACAGCGTGTAATGCGGTGATGTTGGTGACAGTTCCGCCATCATTGACTGTGACAGATCGTCTGACAGGTGATGTGCGGGTGCGGTGGAAAGCGAGTTTGAGGGCTGATTAATGGTGGCACTTTAATCGGCTTTTAAGGATTGAATTGCATCATCATTACCCGATATTTTACTTTGTCACCGTGTGTGGCGTGGCTTAGTGAATGCCTAGTAATCGGCTTCGCGTTAAGCGGATCTCTTGACAGTGCCAATGGGGATCATGATGGATTACTACCACGTCCACGTCTCAGGAGGGGGATGATATTTTTGATATTTGATAGTTTTCTCCTACTCGCCTAAGCACAAGTTGAGACAGATGTCGAATGCAAGAGTATTCCTTGAAACTGTCAAACAAAGACGTCACTCTGATGTCACTTTGACAGGCAATCTTGAGTCCGTCTCCCACACACAGTCGAGACATTCCCTGCAAACCCGTCGACCCATGAACCTAATGAAATGTTCGCATGTCAGTGTCGAATGAATTGTCTCAAAGGTGGACAGCTCTGATGGGATACTCGAGTTTTGATGTTGCTTTGGAAATTGTGTTCACTGATTTCTGAGAAACCAACGACCTGTGTGGTCGAATGGAGTCATTAAGACTTCGCCTGTCAAAGCATGTAAGGCGACGATACGACACTATTCACGAGAGCGGAACGGCATAGCGGCGTCGGCGGCGGCAGCGATGGTGTGTTGTAGTTTGTCAATTAGTGAGGTGAGTTTGATTAATAGTGCTGCCCGCCGCTAGGAGAGGCGTGGTTGAGTGTGATAATTTGTGTTGCGGTTGTCCTTGTTGAAAAATGGAATAATAATTATGTAGGCGATTGGGGCATATTGAAGGATCAGGTAGGGTGTGAATGGAGGCAGTGGCCACGGAGAAGATTGATTCAGTTTTCATCCGTTTAACAAGAGCGAAGGAGCCACAAGACTGAGAGGTCAGTTGATGCGTGAAATGTGTCCGTGACGAAAACAGGGAGTGAAAGCATTTTAGATTCTGTTTCTCGCCTTTCAGAAGGAATGAGGGGCAAAGATGCCTTCCTTGCGGTAACCCACCAGATAGAGAGATTGATTCAGTTCCCCGCTTTCAGAAGGACAAAGCTGCTTTTAAGGCCTCGTCTTTCAGAAAGAATGAGGGACAAAATTGCCAGCCTTGCGGTAACCCACCCGAAAAAAAAGCTTGATTCCGTTCCTCGCTTTTCAGAAAGAATAGCGGACCGAGCTGTCTTCCTTGCGGTAGCCCATCAGAAAGTGGGCTAGATTCCGTTTCTCGCTTTTCAGAAAGAATAGCGGACAAAGATGCCCGCCTTGCGGTATCCCTCCCATCTCTCACGACGATTGCCGAATCCACTCCACCATACATCCCTCAATTGACTGTGGCCATAGCGTTGAAAACTTGGTCCTAGTCGATTATTACTTGTTACTTTTCCGCCTCAAATGAGTCTGCTCATTCTTTCGCTATGACCTTTGCCACAAAAGTGGCAGTCATCTGAATGAGTTTTCTTACTGCTGAAGCGGGAATTCCCGCTTTAATTGTTCCCCAGCCTCAGCCTCCCTGCACCCTTGGCGTGTCCCCTTATCGCATGTAGCCCGTGAACGCACCGCATGCTTTTTGTCCACCCACCCATCGGCTTCTAGGTTGGATGCTCAGAATTTATTTATTTCTCGTTTTTGTTTTTTTTTTTTGTTTCTGCCCAGTTTAAGTGGTTGACAAATAAATTTAAACAACTTCGCCCTCAAGAAGGGAGCTGGCTGCACGGCTGAGAGGTTTGAATGCGTACTACCTTCTGGTCGGGTGTGGGTGGCGATTTTAATTGTGTTTTTTTCCTTCTCCCTCTCTCTCTCACTCGAGCGCCCACGGGCTCAGCTCTCCGCTAGCTCTTAAGTTTTCGTTGAGCCAGAAAATTACTGACCTCCTTCGCAGGAGGACAATCGTAATTACTTTCAAGGAGTTCACTCCCACACAGAGTTGCGAGTGATTTACAGCGCTCTGAGCTGGAATAAGACAATTGGCGCAGAAAATGTGAACAGTTTTATTGTTGTGTTTGTGTGTGTGTGGAATGGTCGGGGTGGGTGGTGGGGGAAGGGTGATGGGAGATTCAGGATCAGGTTGAGTAGGTATAGAAGCTGAGGCTTACGAGATGAATGGAGTTGAAGAGGTGAAGAATTCTGAGGTGTTTGGTGAACTGTTACTGAAGATGCATGAAGTGGTCGGATTGGACAAAGGAGCAAGAAGCTTGGGGACCTCTAGAAAATTTCAATGTTTCCCTGGACTGAGGTGGACTTGAATGAGGAGTGGATTCTGGCAAGATGGTGTGTTCCATCTGTCGGGAGATTCGAGGCTTGGGTGTATAAAGAGGAGGCCCTGAACGGACTGTTTTTAGGAGCACCCCCTTAAGGAGTCATTAGGTTGCCTGGCTTGCTTGATTCCGTTCGTCGCTTTCTAGAAAGAATAGCGGACAAAGATACGTGCCTTGCGGTATCCCTCCCATCTCTCACGACGATTCACAGCCGATGACCGCCTCACTTCAGCAACTTCTGACACAACTCCACAGTCGCTGACCAGGAACCAGGGCACAATCCACAGTCGATGACAGCAAGGGTTCACGAAATACCTCGGCACACGTTCTCTCCCCCAAGCCCCTTTAAGTCCTCATCCGTTTATGTGCCGGCAGATTTCACTTAAATGAGTTTTCCGAAATCTTTATCCACTGCCAACCATCTGTTATTCCACCCCATCCCCCATCACGCGACCGTCGCTCTCCTGTCCACTCCGAAGCGCACTCATTCATTTTTAAGCCACCGCCAGGTTGGCAGCGACTCTTAATTCCCCGCGCCACATTTACATAGCAATTTCGCTACCAATTAGCATAAATATGAGGAACTGCGAGAACATGTAAATTATACAATGTGAAGCATAATTGGTTGATGTCGTCGTCGGTTGGCGCAACGTCACTCTCTGGCCTGGCCGGCGTTACACGGTCTTCCCGTTCCTCCCGATGGATGGTTGCACAGTGATTGTCCGCCTTCCGGTGCACAATTAAAGATCCACGAAGGCGTGCCCTAGTAGCGGATGATTTTCCTTGCAAATGATCGTGTAATTAAGTGAAATTAATCCTGACACGTGTCCACACAGTAGAACATTTTTCCTAAAAATTATGTTATCCAATTGAATGTCACGCCGACAAGTTCAAATGATTTATGCGACCCGAAACTAGTCACAGATTAATTAAAAAGTTATCTCCAATTGAGAATTGATTGCCAACGCTGATAAATAATGATAGCAAATTTAATGCAAAAACCGGGCTCTGTTTCAGGCTGGCCGGTGTGCATGCTGCTATGCATCGTCGACTGAATCAAATTCGCATAATCTGAGTAATACACAAAGCGAATTAAACAACAAACAGACTCACGGGCTGGGGCGTCTTTTTTTTCCACGAATCATATTTATTCTTGTTTTTTTTTGTTTGTTAATGTTTCTGCCTAATTATCATCTCAGGCTATTTAATTTTCCGCTTCAATTAATTGGACCTCTGTTCAAGGCAAATTTGAACTGTTCGCCTGTGTTTGTGTGCATGAGAGGTTGGGTGGGGGCAGAGGAGGGGGAGGGATGCTCATGTTTGCATAAACTTGAATGTTTATTAAATTCATAATTAATCATTTAATTAAATAAATTTGTATTTTTTTTTGTATTTAATCGTTAGTCGCGTAAAAATTGAGGTGGTGGTGCAGATAGAGGCGACGCATGCACAAGGCTGTTGAATTTGTTGAATTGGCGAATGACATTTTCAGTGTTTGTCATTGTTGTTTGCCACAAATTCGCAGTCATTGCCTGATTTTATTAAATCAATTTTAGGGATACCTTCGGGTATTTGCCGAAGCCAGCCACCTCAACCTACCTTCTGAATGGAGGCTTCACTCCAAAGTACCTTCGACATAAGGCCTCAACGGCAGTAGACATCTACAAACTTATTTATCCTGCCTGCGACCCATGAAGGTTCTGAGACCGAGCTATGCCTGTCGACGTCAGATCTAAAAACCGACATCCACTACACAATTGGCTTTGTATCGAGTGCACACTGACCCACGTCTACTGGGGCGTATGGGTAACATTTTCTCCGTTTTCGGTACTTTGTACATATCAGACTTGAATTGATTTCGTTTATCCTCTTCTTTTTCCTTTTATGTGAAATATAGTTCTCTACGGTCATTGCAAAAATGCCACCCGTTGCTGTGATCCAAAAAGGATCTGCAGTCGCCTTGAACATCATCCTGTGAGAACGGATCAATCGATTCATCCTAACCATCCATATCTCGTTCCTCCAATCTAATTCATAACATCGCCATCGCCAACCAATCCCACCCACACGGCAACCTCTCACAAAAAGGCCCTCAACTCAACTGAAGAGCACGCTCTTGTTGTATCGAAGGAAAAAAAAATGCAATCCTTGCAACAAATTACATCAAAAGAGAGGGCAATTGATTGAATTGCAACATACGTCTGTTAATGAAGTCGTAACTTTTGAGTGGCGTTCAAATGAATCCGTTCTGCAGTGCGGCTCTGTTGAGCGACGAAGTTTATAAATTAATTTGCGTGCCGTGGCCACTTCAAATGTGCCGGCAGTGTGTCTCCTCTTCAGCGGAGGTGGAGGACGGAGTCAATTTGCATTGAATTTTTCATATTTATTCCCGATTGACTGAGGAAAGAATTCCTTTTTTTTGCATTTTTTCCTCCTCTCAGCGGTTGGGCCACTTTCGTCCTGCAGGCTGCACGTCAATTTGGAGTTTTTTTTTTTTTTTTGGTTCGGTTTCGTTGAATTATTTTCGAAACGTTTTTCTTTCATTATTTTCGTTGTTGTTGCAGAAAATTGATGTGTTTACAAAAATGATTGCGTTTCGATGGCACTCTGATGGATGGATGGATGGAGAGGTACGCCAGAGGCTGGCGGTGTGCCGGCTTGGGTGGACTGAATCCGTATTGTGAGTGAGTGGTACTTAAAGTTGAAAGTGTTATTTTTTTCCTTGATCGGACGGTATAGACTCGGGCATGCTCTCAAGCTGTTCGGTAGGGAGCCAAGGTTTCTGAGGCGTATACGCGACAATTTCTGGAGTCGTGGTTGGAGTGGCTGTCCGACTATCTACGGAGGTGGGGTGCCGAGGCTTGGAATCGACTTTCCGTGGTGTTAAGACTTGAAACCGACTTTCCGTGGTGCCAAGAAATGAAACCGACTTTCCGTGGTGCCAAGACTTGAAACCGACTTTCCGTAGTGCCAAGAAATGAAACCGACTTTCCGTGGTGCCAAGACTTGAAACCGACATTCCGTGGTGCCAAGACTTGAAACCGACTTTCCGTAGTGCCAAGACTTGAAACCGACTTTCCGTGGTGCCAAGACTTGAAACCGACTTTCCGTGGGGCTCCAGCTCCTAGGCCGCTACACCGAACCGAACCGACAGCCCATCTTGTTGCGCCCCCTTCCCACTCCAAGTCTCTGCTCTAGACCGAGTCATACGACTGCATTTCAGCTTCACAGGACAGATTCCTCATTTATCCGTTTAAATGGAGCGAGAGGCGATGACGTTGAATTGAATTCATCACTTACCTCCCATCCTCTGTCCTGATACCTCCTCCCCCTACATTCCATCACGATCTAACATCCCTCAAAGCCACCTTTAAAGTGTGCCTTCCCACAGTCACGTTCACGGACACACAATTGAGCGCCTCACAGTGCTCCCATAGCAACACGAAGACAATTTGAATTAATTCCTCATTGTGGTGTCTCCCGGTTGAGTCCATCGGGAATTGGATCCATTGTGCTCCGTGATAACCGGCCCTCCTTCCCTTCTTGGCTGTGCTTCGGATTGCTCGTTGTAAGCCCTTCCGCTCTCGACCGCAGGTTTGCGTTCGGCAATTAAGCATCTAAGGCATTTCTTTGTTGTGGCAAGGTGTCGTGTCTTTTCCGGGGCTATTCAGCCCCGGTGATTGATGTCGGAGAGGGGTGGGTTTGAAAGTGCTGGATTTGGAATTTGATGAAGCCACGGTGCAAATTGAAAGGAATCTCTTGCCGGCATCTACGTGCACTCGAACCTTAATAGAAAGGGTGCCCGATAGAGCCACTGCTGGCTAGACTTTGAAAGGGGATCGGGCTTTGTTCTGTTCCTTATCGATGCTAAGAGGGTGGGGAACTTCTTTCTTTATTTCAATTCGACATCGAAGAGCAGTTTTTAAGACTCTGACTTTTATTGTTGTTGCGTCGACTCCTACTTAGAAGTTGTCAGGTTAGGTCCTCTAAATTTACATTTTCACCTCTTTCAAGCCAGTCACAGTACTCAAAGACTTTCTAGGAAAAAGCCTCTCAAACTTGGCCTTAAGACAGGAGTGGTCCTGTGGAAGCCAGACCCAAGTCACCTCGGACAGTCAAACCATCCATATTTTTATGAACGTGGTTGAATTTCCAGATTGAGCCTTCGTTTTCTGACTCCGATTATGGCTTCATCATGCATCGAGGATTGCCGAGATTCTTTCAGCTCAGATCTATTTTTTGCAAAACTGTCAGATGTTTCTTTTTCTAGGACACCAGTGTGTCCAAGAACCCAGCACACTCGCTAGTTACACAGTTCCCCGACGTGTCGTCTGCACAACCTGACCAGTTTCGACATCAAGATGCCCGATCGTATGGATTTGGAAATGGTGATCGATTTCTTCGTTATTTGGAGTACTCTCAGCACAAGTGATGACGGCACAGCAGTTGTCTCTGAGTGGCAGGCAATTGCCGAATTGGTCGCAGAAGAAGCCTGGGTCTCTACCCGCAATAATTTTGAGCCAGCAGCGGTCAGGAAGAATTCGCAGGGAGTGACTTCTTGGTCTACTGAACGTTCTTCTCGTTGTTCTGGTGAGGTTGTATCCCAAGTTGTGTCGTCGTTCTAGCAACATGAACAAATTTTCTGCCGGACCCAGTGTCTAGGATGGTGTATATTCAAAGCGGTGCAACGCCACCTTTTATTCCACGGCATCGTCCTCCCTAGTAAGGGGCCCCTTCTGACTGGTTTAGGTCTCCCAAAAGTCGAGTAAAGCAGCCACAAGCAAAGGGATTACCCTCTCAAGACAAGTGGCAGACAAGAACTGTTCGAGTTCCTAATCCATCCGAATCTCCATCAAATCGTGATTGACTTAAGGAACAGGACCTGAAGCTCTTCGCATGCTCATTGATTTTGCTTTACCTTCCC
The DNA here is from genome assembly GCA_964034865.1 of Eristalis intricaria. NCBI lineage: Eukaryota > Metazoa > Arthropoda > Insecta > Diptera > Syrphidae > Eristalis > Eristalis intricaria. The sequence continues at coordinate 6,512,475 of OZ035877.1, read as the reverse complement.
CTACTCGTCTATCAGATTGGGGTGAAGATAAGGAAATCAACGAGCCCTTCGAACGTTTAAATGTGAGGGGGAGCGGGAGTCTCGGTTTGCACTACAAGGGTCCTTTCTTTTGGACCCAAAGGGGGAGTCTCTCGGAAAGAGTCGTGAAGTGCCCTGAAAAGGGGGACCTGCTCCGGCAGGAGCATGCATGGCATTTTTGAGGTTCACATCGGAGAATGGGATCAGTCTTTCAGTCGGTTTCTGTGGCGTATGAGTGACATTCAGAAGGTCGGTGTGAGTGCCTTTGAGTCTGGCCAATCTTCACTTCAATCCTGATTGTTGCTCACTTCACCATTGATCCTTAATTCATTAAGCACTTGGTCTCCATGTCCTGTCGTCTTCAATTAGAGCCCTCGCCTATGAATATTTCATTCAGCCTTCCATCTTCGGTTTTCTGTTAACATTCCATAAATCCAGCCCGAGGAGCTTGTCACGCATATGGTCCGGCCAGTGTCCATCGCAACAGAGCATAACTAAGTCCGAAGTGTCCCAGTGCTCCGCAACGATACTGTCTGCAATTTCAGGTCCGAGGCCATAAGACACAGATACAATCACTTATTGCATATCTTTGCATCAAACGAACGAAACGAATCGGAGCTCGGGGGGACTTGGGGCTGTCTGTCTATGAGTTGGACAGAATAATTGATTACTCATGAAGCCAAGGGGCGGTGGGGCTGGGTGGCTGGGGGGTTGGGTGTGTGTTAACTTGAAGTGCTTGTCTCTCAATTGTCAGATCCTTCATCTCAAAGTGAGTCGTCGTCGTCGTCACTGACGTTGTCTCTCCTTGCAGAAGGAACATGTGGAGGAGAGTTATGCTTTTGGCAAAATCAACAAATGCACACACCCACAACGAGAGAATAAATATTTGCGCCTCAATTCGGGTCAGCTGAGGGCCTGCAGAGGGACGCAGACGTTCTTTTCATTCGTGGACATCCCAGCAAATCCTTGAATTCATGCCTTGGCTCCTTGAATTTTGAGAAAAGAGAGAACTACTCTAATTGAACTGAGGCAGGGCTGTGCTCCTGTAAAGTTGCAAGGAGGGGCACATATGAGATGAGGGTGTGTGTGATAAATTGCCAAAAGTATTCTTGACGGGAAATGATTTATGACACCATGTTGTGAGAGATGTGGGGTGGGGGGAGGCATACTTCTTGTAACGCCATTGAATTGTAATCGAGTTGAAGGAGCAGTTGCTGTTGACAGACGTTTCGCTTTGACAAAGTGAGCTCATGTATAAAACATTTGCCTGCCTAGAGTGGTGGCAGGAGATCCTGAGAAATTTGGCGTGCAAAAAAATTCACTCCTCGTGGCACCTGCTCACCTCGTCTGATGTCAGCCCCAGACCATCAGCAACTCAGCAGCAGAACATGCCGTGCGGTCACTTTGGACTGGATCTCTGTCGTGTCACACCAGATACCAGGCGGCCTGACAGATGGTGCGATAAACTGGCCGGGACTAAACGAGGCAATTACACTCAATTGTCTTCTGGATTTGCGTGCTCGTCACCTGTGAGGGTGCAAATTTGTTGCGTTTCAGGGGAAAATTTGCCTGAGTTTGGCTTGGATTTCTGCTGATGAGGGGACGAAGGGGGGCCAATGGGGTGGTTTCGTGTGACTTTCGATTCAGGATTCAGGATGAGAGAACCCAGTTAAGGACAACTTCCGAAGAGACTTGTCGTCACAATGGCTTCACAAGGAGTTCCTAGACCCTGCGGCCATCGACCGCCTACCATCTAACATCTTTTTGTTATCGTCCTCCTTCCCCCTCTCCCATCCGATGTCTAAGCTCATCCATTGCTTTCAAGCTCTTCCCAAGGCTTCATCCTCTCATATCCTTCTGAGCAGACATAACGCTGCGTATGCATTTGGGCATCCTTCTTCTTCCTCTTCAGTCCAAGAGAAATTTGAAAACTTTGCAACAGTCACCCACGAGCTCTTCCTCTCACCCTCATAACACACAACACACCCGCTAATGCACTGCATGCGTTGCATTCGGCAAGTATTCTCGAGCTCACGTTCCCGCTGACAGTGAATTATTGAATCCCGGATGCGCGAATGTAGACATTCGGAGCGGAGCTTGCTTTGCTTATAAATATTTACATGCGCCGAGCAGGTGGAGGAGACTCCCACGGGGGCATTTACATTTTTAGCTGTACTTCAATTTTGCTGTGCCATGGCCTTATGCAGTTCTTGTGCATAATGATGTGCTCTCGCAGGGTTATGAATAATTTTTCGAGGGTGGCGGGGCATCATCTTCAGCATCATCATCATCACGAGGCAGGGGATCATCTTAATTTGACACGTTTTGGTGCGGCTGGGTGTGGTGTAGGTTTCGTAATGTGTTCCGGGCCGAATACGTGACCTGTAGAGTTGTTGTGGAATCGGGCATTGATTTATGGAGGTTTCCCCATCAATTGATTCGATTGAGAATTGTGGGAAGTTACATGCTAGCGGTGGTCTGTGGGGTGTGTTGTATTTGATCCTTTTCTTAGACCATTCCGCAGCAGCTTGTGTTTCTCCTTCGACTTTGGAGATTCTGAACTAATCGCTGTGAGGAAGAGACTTAGACGCACGGCCGATGGCATCCGGTAAGACCGCTTTTCATTTTTATTCAACCACTGCTTGTCAGCTCTTTACTCGAGTTCATCGTAAACTCCCTATCTTAGCAGAAATGCCATCGTCTTGTTCTTTGTGGCACTACAGTCTAGGCCAGATCCACCCTCTCAGCCTAGGACCCTAGACACTCTAATTCTCCACCTCCGAACCCCATGAGCACATACAGGACCAAGGGAAGACTTTGCTCTCGAGGCGTCTAAGAATCTCCTCGCCCACTTTGCTTAGAGTCCACGCTTCTGCTTCATACAGCAGTACTGGGGCTGTCAAGGTCAGGAATAAGGAGAGATGGCCTTATTCCTGAATTGCCATCAAAGCTCAAAGAAAAGCGATTGGCAAGTGCGATCCTTCGTTGTATCTCCACGGTGGTGCCAATTATGAATTAACTTCGGACCTTGGGTAGACAAAGCCTTTCACAACATCCACGCTTTAGCTGTCCATTTTGACGCTTTGTCTAAGACATCGTTGCTGGTGGACAGCATGTACCTTGTCTAACCGTCATTCATCGCTCCTTTCCTTCTTAAAGCTCACAAGGACCCCACGGACAGCCTGCTGTGTCCTTTCGATGATGTCAATGTCTTTGGCATATGCCAGTAGTTGTACAGATTTGTGGAATCTCCTGGTTCTGGTGTTGAGTTAGGCAGTACCTCATTGAGAGTGACGTGGCATTGACTTTTGAATTCAAATGTCTTACTGGAGTCGTTAGCTACGTGAACGGAACAACGGACATTCTCCATCGTAATTCTGCAGAGACTCCCCGTCTTTCTCGGCTTTGGACGACATTGGTCAAGTGAACTCTAGAGAAGCCTCTCTCCTGAGATGGCCAAGTCATTTAGAGTAGTGGACAGCAAGCCTCCATTCCAGAAAGTCTTCAACTCCAAGCCCGAGAAACAGCGCTGTAAATGAAGACCACACACTGTGCCCTTGACAGAGTTTTGATACATCATTAAGCCTTATTACTTTTCATTCATAAAAAAAGAGAGACTCTCGGGCGTATGCGGAACATTTAGTATTAATAAAAATGTATTCGGTGGTTATAGGGCGTATGTGGAATATTTTTTCGAATAAAATGGCTGCGCATCGGTGGCGTATGTGGAATATTTTTTCGAATAAAATAGCTGCGCATCGGTGGCGTATGTGGAATATTTTTCCGAATAAAATAGCTGCGCATCGGTGGCGTATGTGGAATATTTTTTCGAATAAAATAGCTGAGCATCGGTGGCGTATGTGGAATATTTTTTCGAATAAAATAGCTGCGCATCGGTGGCGTATGTGGAATTTTTTTTCGAATAAAATAGCTGCGCATCGGTGGCGTATGTGGAATATTTTTTCGAATAAAATATCTGCGCATCGGTGGCGTATGTGGAATATTTTTTTTTATTTTTCCCTTTGGCTCTATGGATGGGTTTTTTTTAAGACAACCTTTTTCCGAAAATTCTTTCTACTGGGCTTAAGGATTTGTTCATCAATCTTTTTGGGACTCAATCACGTCTTGAAAGATAACATCCCTCCCTTCGGTTCTTGTCCTTGATGTAACCCCATCAACTCCCTAACCACAAGATGGCAATATTTTCTAATGTAAAATTTGTTCCAAATTCCCTTCGATGACACACACCGTCAATTGTGTGTGCAACAAATTCAATTTCGCAGAACTCCACCCATCCCATCGTCGTCGTCATCGCAAGTGGATCACAGAAGTCAACACTGCACAACAACGATAAAGTAAATTGATTGTTCAACAAATATTGAACCACAAGCCAAATAGTGCGGCAACAATCGCAAGGAGTACAAGGATATCAGTGCCACACCCTCTCTCAAAGGGTACTCTACCGTTCGTTCGACTGTGAGTGGCTGCCATGTGAAGCAGCTCCAACTTGCGGTTGGGTGTGTCCAACGAAGCGCGATTCCATCATCTCACTCCCCGTCGTGTGTATGTTTTCTATGTCCACCACTTTACTGTTGTCACCTTCAATAACTTGTGCGATTTAAGGACACTTCACCGACACACACTCACACCGCGATCATGCGTGTGTGCGGTGTGTTTGCACTCTCAAGGGACTCGGAGTCATCCAATTATGACATCATTGTTGATGTTTGCTAGACGGAATTGATTGGTGGATATCTTTTCGGTGGATGACGGCAATAAAACGGGCACTCGAGCCACTCGTACTCGCAGTGGAAGGTTAAGAATGGAATTGAAAGTTGGATTGCATCCTTGACTTGGTCAGTTCCGAGCTATGTCATCTTTGTGTGGTTGAGTGCGGTTTCTTCTTGTGTTCTTCCTCTTCACATGTGACGCCGGGCTTTTCCCAGATGGGATGGCGGTGTGCTTGTGTTAGTGTGGTGTGTCGACACGTGACAGTTGGCGTCGTGCACGGACTCGCCGCCGTGCTGCTAAGAGCAGCCTCTTAAGTGGGAAGTGTAATTATCCTTAAACACAGGCGATGACTCTCGTGAATCATAAATGCTGAAATGGATGCCTCCGGGTAGTTGCTGGCGGTTGTTGACACCATTGTCTGCCGTTGATACGGGATTGGTGGTGTTTTGTTATCTTTCATTGCGGCTGTTGTCGAGCAGGTGACGAGATGGAAAACTGGGTGTCGTCTCAAGGTGGGGTTGTAGGACAAAGGAATGGTATGCTTGAGGAAACCACCTGTCAGTTGAAGGAATTGTCAAGTGCACAAGTATGCCGATATGGTGCACCTTTTCGGTTTAAGAGGGCTTTTTCGGGAATACGGGTGATCCTTGTATAGCATGCTAGCGTCTCCCACCACCTTCAGATGAAATCCTATCCTAAAGCGAGTCGTCATCAAAATTTAGTACTTAAGTCAAAAATTCTAAAACAGTCTAATATAGTCCTTGTGGAACTGGAGTTGTTTGGCATTTTCTCCCACCACCTTCAGAACGTATTCCTTTCAAATTTAGAACGTACATGTTAAATTCTAAAACAGTCCAAAGTCGTCACTGAGTCGTACCCTATTGTCTTATCCCTTCTTTACTGTGAATTCTATAAATATCAAAAGTTTATACTAAAGTTTAAAATTCCAAAAAGGTCTTTGTGGAATTGGGCCTAAGACAGGTAACGTGCCTTCTTGGGATCCATGAGTTGTGTGCTATTGTCTCCCTCCGCCTGCAGTTTTAATTCTATTCTCAAGAGTCTTCATCTGATTTTAGTACTAAGTTCCAAAATCTGTCACAGTCCTAGTGGAACTGGTTTTAAAACAAGGAACTGTTTGTCATAAGCTGGAAGACTCATTCAGATGAATATCTATCAGTTTTGACTCTCTTGGTCAAATTTCATTACATTCCGATGGAGTACCTCAAGAATGTACTCTAAGTCCTTTTTAATAGTTCCAATCCCCATACACATTCATCCCTGCATGCTGTCAATATAACGTGCCCTTTCCTACGACCACCTTCGCATCATTAATTGCTTGAAGAGTGTTTAAAAACCAGTTCCCCCATATTCACATCGCTGCAGTCTTCGATTAACCTGCCCTCTACTGCATGCCGATGATACCCCATCGGAATACATTTGTTTCTCCGATTTCAATCGCCTCCTCATCGCCACCTCCAATTATCTCACCCTACCTCGAGACACAATCTTGCTCCCATCGAAGTCAATATTTAAACTTCCGTTACTGAGAACGCAGAGTCCACAAACATTGACTATTGTAATTAAAAGTAATGAAGAGGGAGTGAAGGCGACACACAGGCAAAGAGCGAGAGTATTGGTACCAGTAGTTCTGTTTTTCTGTTCCCTTCCTGAAGTTGAGGCTCTTATTTTAATTACTTCACGAAGCAGGCAGGACGACTCTGTGGTACACCTTAACTCTGTACGTTCTTTCAGTGGTGGTTGCTGTTCTCTGTCTCGCCCGTTTCCACTCAACCCACCGCCGTGCCGCTGCCGGTGCCAGTATCGCCAGTCGACGAAGGTCCCGGAGGAACTTTTCTAATATGGAAAATTAAATTTCATGTCCTTTGAAATTGCGCTTGTTTCAGTGTAATTACGGAAACCTAACCTCCCTTCGGCGATGGGTTGATTGGGTGGTGTTTTGCTTACGATTGTCAATACAGCATGGGTGGGCTTCGGCTGTCGAAAGGAATGAAATTTTCTCTCTCGCATTGAATCGTTCGCCTTGCCATGCCTTGAGCACAAGGATAGAGTTTTTGGATGCCGACGACGATGGCGGAAAAAGTTCTCGGCGCTCGTTGTTTTCATTTTATTTTTATACGTCCGCTTTTCTTTTATTGGCGATGTTAAATAGTTGGTCTTGGGTCGTTCGTTGTTTGTTTGGTTGGCGTTCTCCAGGTGCAATGAGCAGATGACTTTACTCTTGTTAACCAATAAGACGGGCGAAGAGCAGAGGCAGGGTTTCAGGCTACTTTCGGGCAGGTAGCTGTGGTAAGTTTGCAAATGCAATGAGGCATTGTTGTCATTGGAAAAGTTGGCAAGGGGAGGATGAGGACTTCGGCAGGAGTTGTGTTGATAAGCAAATTGCCTAGATGTTTGCTGCCACAATTTGTCAGTCGATTTTAAGTGTTGTGAGAATTTCGTTTCTCATTCGGTGAAACCACTGAGTCGATAGATTTGCAATGCAAAGTAAACGATTGGGAAACTATTAAAAAGTGGAACAAGCAGTGGACTGATATTGAACTCTTGAGGTACTCCATTCGAAGGCGATGCAATGACAATATGGAACTCGGATAGAAAGTCCTCTGTCTTAGCACATCCTACTGAACTAAAGGCTTAGGGAACTGTCGTGAAGTAGAATGAGCACTGGACTGAGTTTGAATTCCTGAGGTACTCCATTAAATCGATATGGAATGACGCCTTAGAATCTCAATTTGATAGACATCCCTGAGCTAGAGTCTTAACTTCGAGCCATTGAGCGACTACTTCGCCTCTTTAAACTCATTCCACAAGGTCTGTGACCCGCAAGGGATCTGTCAAAGTAAGTCCCTCATTACTTTCTCTTCCACTGAAAGCCATTAAGTCTAGTTTCCCACTATTCGTCTATGAATCTTGTATTCCCTGACGTCGAGCATCCTTGGAAACACGAACCAAAATCGATACACGTCCGCGTAGACGTATTTTCCTCCATTTTGGTCCTCGAATATTCCTTAGTTCGCTCATGAATGTAAAGTACGGCTTACATCCGGTGACGATGTCGTCGTCCTCGCGTCGTTCTCTTCAACGTTCTCAACGAGACTCAGTCCGTCCTCGCCATACACACACACACTCATCGTCATCGTTGTGTGCTTTTATTGGAACGAGACGTCTTATAGTTGCCGCGACTTAAGTATTGCAGTTTCCTTTCATCAAGTTCCACTCCCTCACGTACACGTGCATTCGCTGTACTTCGGTATCCTTTCAGATTGATGCTGCTCTTAGTCACCACTCCTCCGCTGCTACGTCAAGGAAAAATCACGACAGGTACATGGCAGAGAAATGCATTCGTCTCCTAAAGGGATCTTGTATATGCATGTCCTTGATTCTGCAGCTATGAGTGGCCCTTTTTTTGCGAGCAATTAAAACGGGTTGAGTCTTCATTGCGATGACGGTGGGTGGGTTAATAGTTGTTGTTCGTTATTTTTTGTTCGCTTTTGCAGCTAATACTGCCACTCTTGCTGGGTTTTTATGGATTTAATTATGCACCCTTTCATCGTTAATCCGTGCAAGTGCATCGTCCGTGATGCATTAGCTTCGAGGCGGCTGTAGGTGGGCGCACGGGTGGTGGATTGTAGACCCCCACCCTTTCTACCGTAAGAGGTTCTCTGCCAAGGAGGTCCTTATCGTGAGGTAATAAGAGTGGAGTGGTTGATAATTAATCGTCTTAGTCTGAATGAAGAAGGGCGACAATGAAAATTGAATCACTGCAAGTAGGGTACTCTCACGATCAACAGTTCTTGGATGTACGTGCACTCCATTAGCGTGGAGTGTCTTTAACGGAGAGATGGAAATTGGCTTCGAAAAAAGGGTATGTAAAATGTTTTTGAGACATTTTAAGATTATGCGTTAAGAGTGAATGAAGGAACGATGAATGTTCTTGAATGTGGGTTCATTTGGGGTTATTTTTTTCAGATTTTAGCACTTGAGCGGGTTGAGCCAGTGTAAAGTGCAAGACTTTGGCATGTGAGTCATGGTGCAAAAATCGTGCTTTTCCATTTATGGCTCTGAAATGTTTGAAAAACCACTGAAAATGCTGTTTTCGAAGACTTTCTGGTCCGCATATTGGTCTTAAATGTCTCAAAAATTATTGTCAATGTGTTTTTGGAAGTTTTTCCGATTCACTTACGGTCTCCAAATGTCTAAAAAATTGTTTAAAATGCTGTTTTCGAAGTCCCTTAAACCCGTTTATGGTCTCTAACTGTTTCAAGAACCATTGAATATGCTATGGGAGTCCTTTAGATACGCTTATTGTCCCTAAATGTTCCAAAAACCATTGTGAACTCCATTTTCGAAACACTCCGGGTTGTTTACGGTCCGTTGATATTTCGAAAATCATTTAGAACGCGGTTTTCGAATGCATTTTTTGAAAAATATCATTGACTTTTCATCAAGACTTTGTTTTTGAAATGGCCCGACTCCAAACCTGAGTATCGTCATCCTGAACTCAAATTGGAACAATTTTTTAGTGTTTATAAGACCAAATTTGAGACCAAAACTGAAAAACCTTTTCAAAAACATTGTTGAGGAATATTTGGGAGTATATTTTCAGTGGAGTCTACTATTGCTTTATGTTCACTTTCAAATAGACAGCATTTGACATTTTTGAGAGTTTTTAAAACTTTTGACAAGAAAATTTCCAAAACTTAATTTTTTTGAAAACATAATTTTTTTTCAAATTTTATACTGTTCGAAGATACTGAATGATGAAGGCTATGATGATTTCAGTTTTTTAGAAATATCCTCCGTTTCTGACTTCAAAAAACATTTGAAAATCATCACTTTTGCCGTTTCCGACCTCATTTGCATGATTACACCAATTTCATGGTCTCGTGGGCTTTATCGAATTCCCCCATACGCCCATCGCTTTGATTATATTTACCTAATTCCTGAATACATGCCCACATCTCGATCCGAGATACGATTTCCATTACAAATGTACATCGCGTGATAAGCCGTCTTGTGATTCGTTGTGCATTCTACCATTCCGACGCTGACCCTTCAATTAGCTGTACAAACACATAGCATAACAATACACATTCCATACTTCGGTGGTCTTCAAAGGCTGTCATGACATCACCGCCAGTGACACCTCCATGAGACATCCATTTCCACGCATGGGCAGCCATTCACACAATCGCCAATCTCCCACGCTATCAGTTCTGTTTTCGGTAAATTAAAGCCCACAGATTAGAGATTACAATTGTGTCAATAATTCCATCACCAACCCACCGGGGTGGGCAAACAAAAGGGATATCATCCCTTCGACTGGTTGTCAAGGAAAACAATGGACGCCCCCAAACATGATGCGGGTGAGCGATACTGATCCGATTCGAGTGAAAAAAAAGAAACACCCGCGCTCGTCGACAAAAGAACATACTCGTGTGCCATGCCACGAATCGCAGGGCATTAAGTGGGGATTATCGCACAGATTTTTGCGGCAAAAGCGTCGCATTAAAGCAGACGGGGGTGGTACCCACATAGGTACGTTGATACGTGGGTACTTGGGTTCCCCTTGAAAGGGTTATGTCGTTCTCGTCCTCGGAAGGAGAAGTCATCAGGAGGGACGGAGAATTAATTAGGAAATTCAAATGTTTGCATTTCTTGGTTGCTAAGGCCGCAGTCTCTCCGGAGAGCGAGAGCGGGTATTTTCAGCAGAAGCAGACATCCAGCAGAATTTCGTAAGATATTTGCATTTGTTGTTGTTTCTCTTTCGAGTTCCATCGTCTTCTTTCTCTGTTGCCTGTGTCACACCACGATGACAGAGCAAACAATAAAGTTTTTCGCTTGCACATTCCATCTCATCGACATCAAGGCGAGAGAAGAAACTTTTCTTCCATAACTAAGTTTGATTGAAGGATTCATTTTCCATCACAGTTGCGAGTTGCCGCTCGCTGAGGGTATTTCCTTGGCAATTGATGTGGAATTTCACTGGAGTTCCGAGGTAGTTTGATGAATTAATTACCGGCGTGTATCCCATTTGTGGAACTTTTCTTTTTCTGCTGCTGGTGCGAGAGTGTGATGGAAGATGTGGGGGCACACGATTTTTTGTGTCTCACGGGGCTTAATTCGGTACCCCCACTTGTTCTCTATCACTAGACAAGCCATTGTCTCCGTGAGAACTCATTTCCCATTTCCTATTCATGCGTTCGAAGCTTTCGACTCTCAAGCGCTTCTCAGCTCTCAATCTTGAACAATGTGGCCAAGTCGCAAAGAATTCCTCTAGACACTAGCTCTATGCGTGACCTCAAAATAAAGAAGACCGAGCCTCCCACCCTCCCGACACGGCGGGAATAATGACAAAAGCCGCTCCATTCGATGGCATAGGCTTTCACGAAACCAAACCAGAGAAGTAGGGCACTTTGTTCGCATTCACCTCGGTAGCAGCCCAGCCTTCCCGTGCCGTGATGACTACCGACTTTGCTCCACTTAAGCAGAACAATGCGCAGCAGATCGATTCGTCAGAGATGCGACGAGGACAATGTGTCTCTCTAGAGAAAACAATACACACACACAAACACACACACATACAGAGAGAAGAAGAATAAAAATTAAAAGCCTCCCAAACAAAGCGAAGCTGCATCGTGGAAATAGATTCGCTGTCGTCGTCGACGTTGACAACGAAGATGAGATGACACCTTCCCGTGAGGAACTTCGCTTGTGTACAAATCACTTCACAATGAAAAACAACACAATTCACAATGGAGAAGCTGTTATTCTGATTATCCTGATTATCCTTAAGAACACACAAAAGGATATTGAAAGGCTGTTGCATACGGGAGCACGAGAAGAATCCACTGAATTTGAGTACCTCCTCGCTGTTGTGTGTGAGTAGGTGTGTTAATGTGGCTTTAGAATATATATCCCTCCCCACCCCTTCCCCGACATTTCAATTGTGAATGTACGCACACCAGAGACAGAGAGAGGTGAAGGCATCCTTGGGACGAAAAAAATGGGATTCACATTCATTTTGAAACTCAGTTCCTCATTGTTTTAGCACGCGCCGAAGTGCAAAAACTAACACCACACATCCCTAGGTGTGTGTGTGAGTATCCTTGCTAGGATAATGCATCCCATTATACGGTTTGGCGCTGCAAAGAAGGCTCACATTAACTCGGTCATCCTTTGTTTGGCCGATGAGTAGGTAAGTGGGGAGGGAAGACTAGGACCCACCCACCGGCACGGGAGGGGGGGAGGTGAATGAAAATGAGAAAAGGGTTGGCATTGTTTACAGAGAATTAGGACAAAACGAAGTAACATGTTTGGGCAACCCTTGTGCTTAATGGCGAAGAATGACACACACACATACACACGTTCTCAGTTACGTGCATCTGTTGTCTGTCCTCAAATGGGAAATGTCCTGCGTGGGACACTAATTGGCGCTAAATAAATGTTTCCAAAACAAGAAACCAACAAAAGTAATTGCTAGTGAAATGGGACTGGTTTTTGTTTAAAACTCCTCTGGGGGGGGGGGATACATTGTGTGTGTGTGGGGCGATGGTCATGTGTGTGGGAGATGGGAACACACGGATGTCCTTTTGAATTTAATGGTATTTTCCATTTTCATTAAGTCGTAAAGAGAATGGGAAATGTATGCTTGGTTGAAATTAATTTCACTTAAGGGACCGACTTTTGGTCATTTAAATATGCTCTCGACTTATCAACAGAAGCGGTCCCTAAGTTGATTCCTGTGGGACTCCGGGCAAATGGTTTTGTCATTCAAACAAATCAAAATCATTGTCATTGTCATGCGAAGAGGAGGTCTTTTAGAGGTGGAACTTAGTTGGGCGGGGGTGGTCTATTGTCGGTTGTCTGGGAAAGCTCATGGGAAGCTAAATATTGAAATTTGAAGGATATTTTTTGTTCTCCTGGCCTGGATCCTGGCCTGTAATTTACGGAAATGACTCCCTAGGAGGGTCGCAAATCTGTTTGAGTCTGAACAAACAAGTTCGCCAAACAAGTATTGGTCCATCACTGCTGCCTTGAGGGACCTCATATCTTGCTCCATTCAGGGGATGCTTACGAGAGGCCCATAAAATTTAACAGACAATGATTTGAAGTCATTTGACAAACTGCTTTTTGAACTTACTGACACCTTGTGGGATTTAAATTGTAACCTCGAACAAGTGATGGTCCACTACTGCCACCTTGAGGGATCTCACTTATTTTTAAAGTTAGCGGATATTGACTTGGAGCCTTTATACTTAACAGAGGCCTATTTGAAGATATATGACAAACAGATTTGGGTGCAAACTTCGAGGAGGTCAATTCTAGCCTCGAACAAGTGCTGGTCCTGAATTGCAACCTTGACGGACCTCAATTGTTTCTCCAGTCAGCGGGTGTTCACGTGTGGCCTTTGAAACAGACAATTATTTGAAGTCATTTAACACACAGTTTTTGGTCTTATATTGCAATCCTAAGAGTCCACGAACAGGTGTTGATCCCTTACTGTCACCTTCAGGAACACCATTTACTTCTTCCAGCGGATGCTCTTCGTGCATCGGCATCATTTTTGCGGTCAATTTCAATTAGAGTCTCATTTCAAACAATAACAGGCTTTAAACCTCCACCTTTTGGGACCCCATTTGCGGCAATAAATTCCGCCGCTATGATTTCCCGCACAGCAGCAACCAACAATCATTCCCATCATCTCTTTCATCTTCATTATCCATCCCCGTTAGAGCTGTCAAAAGGTAATGAGATGTCATAATGAGTTCCATAAATGCGTCAGCCCAGTCAGCAGTCAATTTATTTACCATTTACCCATAGACTCTGAAAGATCTTCCTCTGTCTCACTCTCTCTCGCTCTCTCTGTGCCATCGCTCGTCTTTGCAAAGCGAGCACAATCAAACCAGAAACAGCAGCCAGACAGAGCCAGAGAGACAAGTCAACAATTTGCGGTCATGCGAGCACTCAACGTAACACGCGCTCGTCCACCCGCACAAAATCCATTAACCCAATCCGTTGTCCTTCACGCATTCATTAAACGGCCTGATACGCACGCACACACGCATGTGATGGCATGAAACCAAGTCCAGCCATTGGACAGGATATAAGCGGGATTCACAGCACGCAACAAAGGACCGCATTTAACAAATAAATTCTGGATAATGCTTGCGCAAAGGAAACAATAACAAAAAGAAACGCCGAAAACAAAACGACACAAAGGGCCACAACAACAAACGGTTTCCGGCTCTTTGAGAGAACAGGATAATAAATAAAATAAGCCGCTGCCAGTCCTGTGCCACCACCATCAACAACAACAAAGCGAAACAATAACGACATGAACATGAGAAGTGACAGCAACTGGCAACTGTCACAACTGGCAAAACTGGACAGGAAAAGGGAGCATTAGAAATTGCTGCCGACAGGATGCCATGAATTTGTTTTATTTTTCTTTTCTCCCACTTTTTTCTTTCGTCTTCTGTTGAACTTAATTGTTCCCTGAAGACGTATTAACGGTGATCTTTTGATGGACGGAGAGGGCTGTGTGGACATAAGTCTCCGCTTGATGATGGGAAATAATTGGTAATTGACGGATTTAAGGACAATGAAGGAGTTTTTCACGATTGATGGATGTCGGATGAGAATGAGAAGTGGTCAGTTAAATGACACTTTGACAAGCAAACACAATCATCCCCCACTTGCCACATTCGCTCGCTTTTGTTAACCCACAAGCGCTGGTCACCGAGCACTCGTGTCCGCGTCAAAAGACCACCACTGGGTCGTCATGAAATTGTGAATCCATTCCTGCATTAGTGGCAGCGCGACACCCGCATTACTATGCCATCGCAAAACAAAAACAAGCGAGCGCAAAAAAAAAACAGAAATTAGCGAAACTGTTGTGGGTGTTGTTGGCCTGGGGTGGGGTATAGCCGCCGAGTCCTTCGGTTAGTCCTTTTGTGCAGCACCACCAGCAGCAACAGCAGCAGCAGCATGCGGTAGAGCAGCTGGAAACTCCAGCTGAGCCAAGCTGCGGGAGAAACTGCTTAATTGTATGGCAACAGCAGGATAATTGCATTTGACTGCGTTTTTCTCCACTCTTCTATGCGGCGAATGTCCATACCCATCCGCCTCACCTCGGTTGTGTGTTGTCGGTGGGATGGGGCGAGAAGGGCGTTCCGTGCTTAATTCACTTTCCATTAGAGCTGAGCCTCCCTTCGTCTGTCGGGAGGTGTGGAAATGGTGCCACAGTGCGGCGGCGGTGGTATATCATCATCATGTCTGACCTCATCTTAAACCTCGTTTTCTGTTTTATTGTCCATGAGAGGTTGAATTATGTCAGAAGTTGAATTAGATTATGGAAAAATGGGCTTTGGGTGTGGTGTGATGGCGGTATTTTTTTTTGTCTGTGCGATGGGATGGAAAAGTTGTAGTTCTGCGGTGTCGCGCAGTGGTCTCTGAATGGTGGTTGTTTATGCGTTGGGAGGACTGTAGTTACTTGGATTTGAGTTAAGGAATTAATGGCTTTTATTGGGACTCATTGGGTCTTTGACTGTCTGACACCGAGCGTCGTTTGGTTGATTTAAAAGCAGAGTAGACACACTTCTACCTTGTGGCACTCCATCATATGGCCGCTTAAGTGAGGGTTAAGAAGAGATTCGACAGAGTTCCAAGATTGGCCACAATTCCTCAGACTTCATCATTGCTCGAGATCACGTTTAATTTAGTTAAAAGTGGAGTCGTAACATCTCCACCTTGTGGTGCTCTATTATAAGGTCACTTTGATGAAGGTCTCAGGATTAAGCCGAGCAGCTTAGTCATGGTTCCAATTTCGGCTACAATTTCTGAGACATCTGAACTGTCTTAGATCTCATTTAACAAATTTAAGAGTGGAGCTACAACACCTTGTACATGTTTGCCCACATCCGTATCTGGTATTTAATTCGTTTAAAACCATAGTTGCCAGAGTTCCATCTTGCGGAACTTCATCATGTGGTCACTTAAAAGCGTGTCTCAGGATGAAATTGCGGATCTTTGGCAAGGTTCTAAACGGGAACACAATTTCTCAGACCCATCCACTGTTATTAGTAGACCTACAACACTTCCACCTTGTGGCACTCCATCAAGGCGTCAGTGAAAAGTATAAGGTCAAACAATAGGTCCCAAAATGGCTGCTTTGCCGACGCCCCTAGTGGGTATTTCATTCATTTAAAAGCACAATTCTCACAGTTCTACCTTGAGGTACCCCATTCTGTCTTCCTCTGCAGATCGCTCCGAATTCCTGTCAGAGTCTCTTTGTCTTCTTCGCTTAGAAATACAATTCCTCTCAGCCTGAGTACAAAGTAGACAACTCATAAAGCAACATTTTGCACTCCTGCATGCCACACTAGTGACACACACCAACCAGCCGTGTATCCTCATATATCCCCCGCCCCACACACTTACCACAAGCAAATATTTGTCTGTTTGCATAGAAATCCCGTGTTAGTACACCCGCCTCTGTGTTTTTATTTAAGCCCCCCAAGCGTCCCAAAAGCCAAGACCAAAGAAATCCCAAGCTGCATGCGCGTTCCATCGTTACACTGCGACAGCAGTCAAAGTTTGTACCGTGGAGCGGTTGACTGAAGGGATACATCCAGGGACACGGATTTTTCCATAGATTTCCATATTCGGATTTTTGGGGGGACATTTTTGTTTTGTTTGGATACACGCCCCCCTCTTCCCCTCTCCCCCACGGGGATGGAACTATAAAACGGTGTTCAGTTGAGGTTTTCATCCGCAAACCACGGCGCGGTACCCCGTGGATGCTGTTAACTTACACATACCGTCAGCGTTACTATTTAATGTTTTGATGGCATCAGCGGTGCGGTGTGGTGAGGCAGGGGTCTTTGTACGGGTCTCGCTACAGATTGTGGCACGTTGATATGCATTTTTGAGTTTCGTGCAACAAGGTAACCGAAATGCGGAGCTGGTTTGGTTTGCCCGTCGGCGCTGTTCGAGGTGTGCGACGAAAAAGGTGCAAAGGACATGAATAATGCGGGGGGACCACAGATTATCCCGAAAAAAGGGAGTGGTAGGTGCCGCGCTGAATGAATGCGAAATGAGATGTGGGACCGAGTTGGTGTACGTTGTGTCGTGAGAGAGGGGTTTGGTCGTTGTCGTGGACGTGGAAATTGAAGAAAATGTTTTAGTTAATCTTCGGAAGGGAGCGTGCTCACTTGATGGATGGTCTTTGCTGTGGGAGACTGAACGGGAGGGGGTGTTACTTTCTCTTCTCCCAGCACCTTCACTGACGACCGACTGCATCCTTTGCCACGGGAGCCGAGCAATTCAGTAAAAAATCATGACTCCATCGTCAGCATCGTTCAGAGTCCCTTGCACGACTTCCAATGCACTTGCTAACGATGTAAAAATGGCCGCATCGCCCCAGAAACTTTCTCTCCTTACAATCCTCGGCCAATTGAAAGGGGATAGCTTTTTTTTACCTCTATTTCCATTCAGCAAATCATAAGCCTCCTTCAACATCCCGTAGACATCACATTACATCTGCAGGCACTGCGCACCTCACCTCGACTGTGTTCAGAAGCCATCCTCCAGCTGGTTCATTCAAATTCCAAGACACTTGAGAAAATTTCCTCGATTTAATCTTGTCCGATGGCAAAAAGGACAAATGAGTGTAGAGTGTACAGCTGCAGCACACGTTACTCAGACTTCAAGTCGATGTTTTGGGAATGGTTTCTTCAAGGCTTTTATTCCGAAGGAAAAGGACTCGTCCCATTTATCGTACCTGGTCTCTCGCCCTGTGCCTCCTCCGGAAGCACGTAAATCAATGCCAGGTGCCTATCGTTAGCTACAACAAGTCCCACCGTCGTCGTCGTCCTCTGTGTCTCTGGGTTCTGGCAAATGCAGAACGTGCCCGGCGTGGTTCACATACTTTCCCACCGATACTTGAAGCTTGCGTGCATTTCGTCGTGTGTGTTTGTGAGTCTCGATGCCGTTTGCAAATTGCAACACAAATTGAAATGTTTGCGAACAATTCTTCACTTTCCTGGTGGGCGGGTATGGAGGCCGGAGTGGGTGGCGGCCGCATACCAGGATCGATGAATTCCCTGGGCAAATACTCGTATTTGCTGAATTCAAACGATGTACAGGTTTGTTCGACTTTCCTCTATGCACGAGCACGCCTGGGAAGCCTGCTCGCCTTGGCGTGTGTCCAGTCGGATGGACGGTCTGAGTTGCCCCGATGGGCCATCTGAGTCAACGTTGCCGAATTATGGATAACGCCCGGGATCTCTTCGATGCGATTGATTTCATCGTCGAGCAACACCTGCGCGGTGGATTAGGTTTGTCGAGTTGAAAAGTGAAAATCTGAGTCGATGGGATACGGCACGATATCCATCAGAGCGTTTCATCGCCTTCAACGAGGGCCACAATGCCGTCGCTGAGCTTCTTCAAATGTGTGCACCTCATTCCGTCGGCTCACTGCCAAGTGGGTCAACACTGAGGTACGCGAACGTTTAACCGAAACTTGTGTGAGCTCCCTTCGGCTGTGCGCTTCTATCTGACCCAGTAATCTGACATGTTCATTGCGAAACCTGTCGTTGATGGTAAATAGTTTCCTTCCTTTCAGTTGCGCCTGTAAACTGTGTGCTCCTCGGCAGTAGCGGCGTGACCCTGATGAGCAGGGAGTGATGGGTGCATTGATTGTGCGATGGGATGGTGGCATGTGGGTGATTTGTCTTGAGGGTTGTAACACATGATCATAAAGTTCGATAAATGCCTTCGATGATTTCGAGTGTCTGCAAGTCGATATATCAACCTCAGAGTGGCGGAGAGACTGGGGAGCAAATTACTGATCAGTTACCGCTTTGGTTGGGGCTTAGACTTGCTCGCAGAGCTCGGAGGTCATTCGGCTGTAGGGTGACTTGAAGCTTAAGAATAGGTGGAATTCCTGTTTCTTATTTGAAATTCCCGCATCATGCCGCCATCGAGAACTGAATTAATGAACTTAGCATTCACAACAAAAAATGGTCCTTCGAGCCGCATTCGGAGGGCATTCTCTTCTCCAGCCAACAGCTTGATCAGAACTTAGACGTCTACCACCAATTGGTAAAATGAGCTCAACCCTGTCCCTGTAGCGTCTACTGCAGGCCGCCATCTTGAGAAGAATTAGTGCTGCCTTCCAATCATGAAAATGGTCCTTCGAGCCGAATTCGGATTGGATTCTCCTCTCCAGCCGCCATCTTGAGCAGAACTTAGAAGTCTACCAATTGGGAAAATGTCCTATTATGATTGTCTATTTTGTAGAGTGAAGCTTAGCCGTGCCACTGTAGCTTTTGCTCTACACTACCATCTTGAGAAGAGCTGGTGCTGCCGTCCTTCAGGATTGGACGACAGCACTAGTTGTCCTTCGAGAAGGTCGAATGGTATGTAGACTACAGCTCAGGCATATCCAGGCTTCTGGTTCAATCCCCCATTAGAAGAAATTAGAATCTTTTAGAAAATTGGTCCTTCGAGCCGTATTCGCATTCGGCGTGTTTGAGTTCAAATCTGCTCTAGCTTCTTTTTCAGTCGCCTTGTGGTTGCAGATAGATGGCTGGACAGCTCAGGCATGTCCAGGCTTCTGGGTCAAGCCCCCATTAGCAGAAATTGGAATCTTTTAGAAAATTGGTCCTTCGAGCCGTATTCGTATTCGGCGTATTTGAGTTCAAATCTGCTCTAGCGTCTTTTTCAGTCACCTTGTGGTTGCAGATAGATGGCTGGACAGCTCAGGCATGTCCAGGCTTCTGGGTCAAGCCCCCATTAGCAGAAATTGGAAACCGATCGTGATTGAGTTCAGATCCGCTTTAGATCATTCGTCGACTTGCGGCAGTTTGCATTGGGCAAGGTGCCCATAGTAACTACAAAATCGGTCATCCTTAAGAAGTCACAGTTAAATGCCCCTTCAACCCAGACCTTGACAATCACCATCCCTCTTCTCAATTTGGACCACAATCTTTTTTCCCCGAAAAAACCTCAATTAAATCATTTCACGCCTGCGACTGGCCCCTCGAATGAGCGACTCAGCTCCCCACCAATTCCCAATCAGATCCCCCCACAAGCCATGGACAAATGAAACGTCATGAATCATTTATCAATGACTCTCGTGTCGCCTCAATAATCCGCTTCACAGAGAAGGGGGGTGGCCCATAAGTGTGTGTACACAATGCCATCAGCAATGAATAATTCTGCATCCTCCCCCCGCCACTGCCCTCGCCCCATCAGCACTGGAAGATTTATTGCCTTTGCACCTTTCCGTTCTATTCTTTAGTCGTCCTTTGTTTCAGCGCACAACAACAACAGCACCAGGAGCGGCAGCAGCAAAAAAGGACTCTACTTGGTATCCACTCTCCCATTCATGTGGCGCCCTTTTTTCGATGAGAACCTCTCGTTTTTTTTTTGTTCTGCTTCTGTTTGTTTGTTTGCCATTGCTGATGCAGATAAAGAGAGGGCCGCCCAGCGCCGGCTCACCCCCGCCCGATGGCAAGGACATTGTTATTAGCGTTTGGAACAATTTAAATGGAATTTAAGGACCCCTCAGGTTGGGAATTGTATTCTGCTTCTTTTCGCCGTCTCTGATTCTTTGTGTTCCATTGCCAACTGGATACAGAGATCCTTATCGTGACGGGCGAGAGCTGTTGAATGTGTTCTCTCTGATCTTTGGGCGGCGCGTGGGTGGTTCTGCGGGGGAGACTTGTAGTCGTCGTCGAAGGCGTAAGGGAATTTATTGCTGCGGATTGGAGGACAAGGATTATTGTTATTTGTGCGTGTAATTGACTTATTGTTTCCCTTTATCCTTATTTATTACTGCTTCAGCAGCATCTGCTTTTGGGTTATTGGAACCTGGGGGGGTGGGGATGGGTGGGCGGGCAGAGATGCTCATGTCCTTGGAGAGGACATATTGAATTTTTTCTATGTGTCGATATTCAGCTGAAGTCTCTCGAACTTGGGGAAATTATTATTGGCAAATGTTGAGTTCGGAAGGATTTGCATTGCTCGGAAAAAGTCGATGAGGGAAAATATTTGCTCGCTAATTTATTGAATTTCGAGGTCTCAAGTTGGGCCATGAAGTGAGTGAGTTTCTATTCTGGTTGGACCTGAACGAACGAGGCTTTTTTTCTATGAGTCACCAGGAAATTCTTCGATATCCTTTTCCACTTGTGTACCCTGCAATAATCGTGCATGTCCTGATTTACATTGTCCCAAGTGGTAGAAGTCGAATAGCAGTAAGGACCAAAGATCACCATCACTGGCAAATAGAAACCGTACGTAAGTAGTAAAAATAACTCCTCGAGGAATGCCGAACTGTTACTCAATTGATGGAAGCATAGTCTTTCGTGAAAAAAGAGCGTGGTCCAACGTAAGCCCAGACAAGGCCACTGTCAAGGTGTGGCTGGAAGGACCATATAGAGCTCAGGTCCTTGGAGAGTGAGCACGTGTCACTTGTCAATACAAGTGACAACCATTCGTATGACTTTAGGAGTTACATTCATCGCTCAAGGCAATTGTACGTATAAAGTCGCTGAATGGGTCACCTACCCGACTCAGAACTGTGGTCACCAATTCTAATCATTTTTAATCTTCCATCTTCCGACGAAAATGTTGTTTTTACCTAATTCTTTGCCATTCACTGTTTGGTCATGGTCATTGGTTTAAGGACACGTTTACAGTGTAAGGTCAAAGCTGTCAAAACTCACCTCACAGGCGCTAAGGAATCAACAAATCGACCAGTCCCTCGACTCCCGACGCCCCATAGCGTCGCATCACTCAATCAATCACCGTCAACTCTGAAAGATCAAAAGTGCTCGCCCACTCCATGGCAGTCTGCCTGAGTCATCTGACGACGCGACGGGTTGACAGCGACCTAAAAGAGTCGTTTCATTGAAATTTATGACATCGCTGAGCCACTTCACTGCCAAATCCAATTTACATTCAATTACAATGCCATCATGCTCCGGCACCTCGCTCTCTCTCTCACTCCCCCTCTCACTCTCTGACAAACAAGACGCTTTAATTATCCCGTCTCTTGTCCCTTCGTTTGGCACTCGGTTTGCGTGACCCTCGCCAGAGTGTCAAAGGAATCGCGCGACTTCTTGGCACGCGCATCGCACACCCGTGTCCTGGCAGTCACCAGCAGTGGCGGCGGTAGCGGTGACGGTGTCGGTGGCGGCCGACTATCGAATGGGGCATCACTCAAAGGTTATGAAAGGCTTCAACGGGCATGTCATGAAATCGGAGCAAATAACCGTTCGTGTTGTTTTCAAATTTACCATCAAGTGGCTGCTGACTGACAGCCAGAAAGGACACGCTCACTAGCTCGGTCCTTCGGCGGGGTCGCGGCATCCCCTCGTGCGGCTCCGCAGGCAGTAACAAAATAAATGAAATTACACTCAAGCGTCCTGTCATGCAACCAATGCCGTCGCTGCCGACGCTGCCCCTGCCGCCTGCCCCTACCGCCTTCGTACTCGTGCCATCGAGCTGCAGTCATAAAGAAGAGGGGAAAAAAATAAAATCCAAAAAATGGGTCCTTGGTCCTTAGACTGCAAGTCGTCTGCTGGTTGATTATAAGCATTTTATGAGTGCTCCCTTTGGGGGAGACGGTGTGTTCCCGGATGAGGTGCATAATTTCGAACATTCTATCGCATTTGCATGAGCCGATCGGATCGGGGGGAGGGAGGTGGGAAATTTGTATAAACGGCGGACGGCCTGCTGCCGATGGCATGCCTCGTAATAATCGCTTCCCATGTCGGGCCGCCTCCCCTCCGGCGAACGGTGTGCTCGAACTAATGAAAGATGTTCGTGCTGGCATCCATTGCGGCATGCACAATGAATTTAGATTTGTAGATACATTTCGTTATTGCATTGACAGTCATGTCCCCTCCCCTGGGCGGTGGTGGAGGAGTAGGGTCCGCTGTCGTTGAGGTAATTTGTAAAAGGTTCTAGGCCTCCCTCCATCGGCCTAACAATTGACATGCGATTTGTAAAGGATTGCGGTCGTCCAAAGAGCGATGACTATCTTCTTACTCCTGTTAGTCATTTGTAAGCCCAGCTCCCCGTTCAAAGGTCCATTCATTGGCCTAGTCAGAGAGTGATCCAATTCCGAAATTTTTGCCTATATTCCAAGAAGGATCCCCCGCGGAAACCTTTTCCTCATCGATGTCCACTCAAAGCTGGCCTCACAAACAGGCCTCAATCTCAACGCCAAAAAGCGAGGGCACTCACTTCCACATCCGATTCATCTCGATCCTTTGACTCAAACTGAATTAACGGTCGTTTCCCTTCAACCATGACACGCACGTCGATTTCGGTTCGCCTCAAATCCACAAACATTTGTAATTTCATTTTCGAATTAGACCTCAGTCGAAGGACATTAACCGGATGTCCTTTGGCAGAATCACAACACCCCACACCGACCCCCGCACAGCGGGAGAGAGTCCATTGTAAGCGAGTGCGTGTGTGTGCGAAAGTATTTTCCTCGTACGCGTGTGTCCCATCAAAGAGTCCGAGTCCTGGAGGAGGAAGGATTTACATCGCACTCGGTCGTGCTCTGGCGCTAGTGCTGCTGTGTATCAGAAGGGTACACGGCAGCACAGGGGGAGCGAATGAGAATGAGCTGAGCCTATTGAAAGTGATTGATGTGTGTTAGGAGGGATTTGCGGAAGGATTCCTCCTTTTTTCTGGTCAGTTGATTGGAAAAATGCGAATTTTGCGTGAATCCAGCTCAAAGGCGGACACGAATTGGAGCGGAAATTGATTTAGAATGCTTCCCCCTTACCCCTCCCCACCGCCGCCCAAACCACTGTCACACACATTCTCCCTCTCTCTCTCTGCCACAGCTCCTCAATCGGTAGATTGGTCTTCATTTGCAGGATATGCTGCCAGGATGAAATATCCTCAATTATATGCGAATTAGGATTTGTGTTTGACTGGATTTTATTGTGATGTCCTCGAGATGTGTGGTGGTGGAGGGAGAGAGAGAGAGCGGTAAGCTCCTGAGGAGGGGGAAGGGGATGGTTGAGGAATCCGTAAGTGGAATCGAACTAGGATTGAATGTGAAATGGTTTTTGCTAATTCTTGAGAGGGAAATGCGAAGGATTATTTGGTCGAGTCGTCGTATGCCATTGGGGTAGTCCTTGTGGGTGAACGGGGGGAGGGTGATGTAATTAGAATGCCTGGTGCTGGAGCATGTGGTTGAAAAGGGAATGTCATTTGTTTCGTTCAGATATTTAGTCTTGATGGAGGGGAGTCGTCTTTGGGGTTTTTAAGGAAGTCTGTGGGGTGAGGAGAGATGCAATGAGTCGACCTTTAAATGCGATAAGGAGCCCTGTATGGCCTTATGCCTCATTCTGAAAGTGTTATTGCGTCATATTTTTATTGGCCTTACGTTTCCAACCAATAGTCAAAAAATGATCAGATGCTGGAGAGCAAGAAGTTGCAAAAGATCCTACGACCAAGTTCTTTATTGAAAGACACAGTTCAAGATCCATTTCGCAGAGCAGGAGCGGGGCGTATATTTAAATACGTTTTCAAAAACCTCAACCAAAATGTTCCCGTTGGCAGTCTGAGTCATGTCAGAGGCAATCTCTGTCCTTGACCGCCACCTCGCTTTCTCAAACACAGGTTCAAGATCAGTCCCGGTCTCAGACTAGTGCTTAAACTGAGATTGCGAATCAGAATCAGGACCTGACTTCATCCCAATCCCTCCCATCTCGCCAATTCGGTGCACAACAAAATCTAGTTGGGCCCCCAAGGACCATCTGTCACATCGCCTATTCCCCATGCGACGGTGACATAGAAAAACGCCAACCTGATGACTTGGAACTGAGCTCTAGTCTCCGTTCAATGTTGCGTTAAGCAGGCACGGCCCATTTGTCAAACTGTTGCCCTCATTATCCACCCAACCCCAGTCACAACCAAGTGAGATACATCGGAGAGTTCAACTAAATCTGACAAACACTTCATAGCCTCTGACTGCGAGACTCTGCGCCCAACCGAGTGTTTTTTGAATTCAGCACCAGTCGCCCGTGGTTTCATGGGCCGCACACACCCACATACACACGAACAGGAATTTATGATCCCGAGACCCAAGTGGAATGTGTGTAGTGTGATACCTCATGGAGTTGGTCCATAAGTTGCTGTGTTTGAGTGCCTCCACTGTATCCCGTGTATCCAACATCCCCTGCTGCCGGCGGGCAAAAGCTGGAAAAAAGGATTTGGATAGAACCATCATAGCCCCCCGTTCCCTGCGCCGCTCGGAGCATGCTTAACATGTGTAAATAATGTTCCAACACGAGCGAGAGCGCCTTGCGACTATCATTTATTAGCTTCCGAAACTTTAAAGCGTACCCGGGCGCGAGTTTTTAATGGCTTCAGAGGTGGGTGGGGACGGGCGCGAGGTGACATCAGTTGTTTAGCGCTTTATGTGACTGATTGGCTTATCAGCGACGGCGAGTGGGGGGGCCAGTGGGGGAGATGAGGGAGTTTTGAGAATATTTGTAATGTGACAGAGACAAATTGACAAAGGGAATGATTAACAACCCGGAAGGGGATGGAATCAGCTCATTTGCTAATGAATTAAGCGCGGAATTTATGAGGCGCGTGTGGGGGGCGGTGTCGCCGAAGATCTTATTTGCGACAGGAAAGGAGTGTCATGCATCTTGTCTCAAACGGGGGATGCTCTGTTCTCGGTGAAGCATGTGGAAGTTTACTCGGAGATTGACGTCGAGATTTACGATGGATAAGAGGAGAGGAGGGAGAACAAAGTTTTCATGCCACATGAGGCAATCCGGAAGCAGATTATGTCTAAAAGAGGAGCAGTCGCCCGTGCGAATTTAACTCTTTAGTCTTAAGGCTCGTCGTCATTGACTCATGGTTATAGACCTTTCAGTGTAGCCTTGGTTCAAATTTTGACAGGCCTCCTGGGGAACTACACCCTCGACATTTGTGATCCGGATCGTTACTGTCTTCAGTCCGACTCCGTGTTCGGCCCAGACTAAGCTTAGTTTTAAACCTAGTCTCATGTTCTGACAAGATCAGACAAAAGATCAAGTCATAAGCTACAAAATCGTCACTTTGCTGTAGGACGCACGGTTTTTGAGATATGAGCAAATTAAGACCAACATTCACGATTGCAGAAAAATCGACATCTGGAGGGGTTCTGGCGGTTCCTAAGGAATTTTCGACAGCTTATATCTCGAGAATGGTGCGTCCTAGGACAAAATGACTGTACAAATCGAATAGGTTTACATTACAGTTTACAGTTGCACAGGCTATCATTTATTATTTCGCGTCTCTGGCTCTGGCTGTGGGTCTGGCTCTTCCTCTGGCTCTGGTTTCGGGTCTGGGTCTGGCTGTGGCTGTGGCTGTGGGTCTGGCTCTGGCTCTGGCTCTGGCTCTGGCTCTGGCTCTGGCTCTGGCTCTGGCTCTGGCTCTAGCTCTGGCTCTGGCTCTGGCTCTAGCTCTGGCTCTGGCTCTGGCTCTGGCTCTGGCTCTGGCTCTGGCTCTGGCTCTGGCTCTGGCTCTAGCTCTGGCTCTGGCTCTGGCTCTGGCTCTGGCTCTGGCTCTGGCTCTGGCTCTGGCTCTAGCTCTGGCTCTGGCTCTGGCTCTGGCTCTGGCTCTGGCTCTGGCTCTGGCTCTGGCTCTGGCTCTGGCTCTAGCTCTGGCTCTGGCTCTGGCTCTGGCTCTGGCTCTGGCTCTGGCTCTGGCTCTGGCTCTTGCTCTTCCTCTGGGTCTTTCTCTGGGTCTTTCTCTGGCTCTGGCTCTGGCTCTGGCTTTGGCTCTGGCTTTGGCTTTGGCTTTGGCTCTGGTTCTGTCTTTGAACATTCAATCACAATCTTCAAGTCTCATCATGCAGGTAATCGTTCAATAAAATCTGCGACAGGATGTAATTTTCAAAAAAGTACTGCTCCCACACCTCCCTTCTGAGCGACTCTAGCTTTATGCGAAATTGTCTCGAAGCTGCCACGTATTTATCGTCGTTCTCGACCATATGTTCGTCGCATTTAAGACCGGCATATCCTCTTCGAGATTGCAATCTTAGCTAGTGCCACTTACTGCCAGGACATACGAAAGAATATCTTGGATCTCTATAAAATTTAAGCACTCTCTCCTCCTTGCTGCCGCTTGTGTGTGTGTGGATGAAAGGACATTTGTCTTTCATTATCCTCGTGCATTTCACGGTACAAGTGATTACCCTCTCTCTCTCTCTCTCTCTCTGTCCCACTGCCCCGTTCAATGAGGACGAAAGTGCGCCAGCATGACTTGCTCCATGTTGCGTATGTGCCTTCAGCCTGTGCATGTGTGGCATTGCCATTGTTCACATAAAGTGTGTACGAGAGACGACCAACAACAACAAAAAAAACTGAAATTTACTATTTACGAGCACATAAGTCAGTGTTATGAGGCCATTCCCGATGATTTACACCGAAAGGACGCAGGTCCTGACTGTTTAGGGGTGTGTATGTGGTTGTGTATCATGTTCTTTTTTTATTTTGTACACTTTTTTTTGCTGCTTCTCCTCCCTCACTCCTTTCTCATATTTTAGAAAAGTTTATTTATTTCCCGGCCCCCCGCCGCACTCGAGCGATGTGCTTTTCAATGATGATGATGATGCCATGGATAGAGGATGGCGTGGCGTGGCGGATGGTTGTGCACCCGTTCCCATGGGGAGAGGACACAACTTTAGATCCTTTTTGCGGCACGGATCGTAGATTATATTGTTTTGGTTATAAATGTCCTGTGAAAGGAGCGACAACTTAATTTTAATGGTTTATGACGATGGCAAGTGTATGTAAGTGATGAGGACGAGGCCACACTCGAAATGTTTGTGGTTTCGGTAATTCACTTTTTGGGATGTGGAGTGTGTTCGGGTTGCTCGTGATCGTTTGACTGATGAGCTCCTTCTTTGGTTACATAAATTCGCAAATGAATGGATTTCACAGGGATTCCGGAGGACATGTCCAAGACGTGTTCAGTGGTCTCTGCGGGGATTTATGCTTGCTTGGTGGTGATACATTGGGGAAGTTTGTACAGAAAATTGTTATGTTTTTTTGGGCGAAGATTGATGATGACCTACTGAGCCACCGTTCAGTAGTCATTGTCGGTTGGACCATTCCCTGGCATTGGGAATAAGTTCGCTCACTCCACCGCTTGAAGTCTTGATTCAACTGCCTACCACTTCCCTTGACTCAGAGAATATGCTAGGGAAGGAGAGTTGACACATAATTCTTCCTTGTAGGCCGCTGTGGCGTTGTGGTTCTGAAAAATAGCTGCTGGACATCAAGCTTCCAGTCATAAAGACCGAGCTGTCCTGTGCCTGCGATGCCTTGGTCTTTAAACCGGAGATTCGATCTTCCCTCCCAAAGACCTGTGAGCCTAGGCCCGGTCGTCGACTCTTTCGCCTGGCGAGTATTATGTTCAATCCCTGAATGGACCACCTCATTTCCATGTCCTTCGAGTCTCTGCCAAAGCTCAAAGAGTACACCTGTCTAGAAAAAGCGTCTCAAACTTCCCGGTTCGGAGTCGGCATTAGACTGCAGGTCCCCTCCACACGTAATGGAACAATAGCACGCACCACACGGTATGTTGCTGAAGAAGCTAAGTCCAAACCAACATCGAATTGCCACGCCACCTACAAACCTTGCCTCATCCTTCTTTTTCTTCAAGACCGAGGTGGACTACATCCACCTAGCCTCTCCGGCTTCCCTCACCCAATGCCCAGAGAACAAGGGTCTGAGCAACACGAGTGATGTCTCTAGAAGATAAGCCCACCCAATTTCTACAAGACCCAAGAACCCCCTTTAGAACATCAAAACAAAGCGATTCAGAGTGTCTAGCCTCTCAGATTTGAAGCAAAAAGTTAGAAAGCACCGCCATCTCTCCCCATTCACTGAACCCACCGCAACAGTTCAAGAATTCATCGAATGCCCACTGATCTCCCCTCATAAACATTGACATGACAACCCAAAGAACTGATGTTAAATTCAGGAAAACATCCCTCCTCGCCATCACTCCTTTGTGTCCGACCACAAAGCCAGATGATACATCAAAAAGGCTTCTCCTTCACATCCTGCGGCAAACATCATCAATCAATACAACGCCGCACAACCAAATCGTACACATCTCATCTGTTCTCCAATGTAACCAAATTACAGACGACAGGACACTGTCAATTATTCAATTTTGATGAGTACGTGTCGAGGTGGTTGCGATAGCATCTCAAAGAGCCCCAACCTCATCAACCGCACAAGCATCGGTCACATCTGCTGGTGGGATCATTAAAATCGAATTAATCTCAAATCATCGATGACTTTCTTGGAATTATTGACTACGCCGAAGCCGAGGAGTGAGGACGCCAATGACACATGTCCCATACGGAGGGTTGATTGATTGTTCTGTAAAAGGGGCTGGGTGCCAAGACGGAAATAGACAAATCCAAATCTCATCTGTTGTCGTTTGGCTGGTTAATCGATTGAGAAGGATTCCCCATCGTTTCGCTTGTGTTGTGCTCTAAAAATAGACTCAAGAGTTGATTTAAAGGAGGTTTTTCTTGATTTGCAATTTCTTGGAACAAGTTCTTTGCATTCACTGGTTGCTTTGAATGGGGTTCAAAACAACTGCCCACGCATAGCCGACGGGCCACTTGAAAGGGAATTCTGATGTAATCTCTTTCTGTTGGAATTACCCTTTTTGAGGGCGACGCTGACCGGTCCGTGGGTGGATAAAGGTATGCCCGAGGTGTGGGTGCTTAAGAGATGTTTTCTTTAAGGGAATTCTTGTTTGAAATTCTTGTGGTATTTTTGTGGTGAAATGCCGTCTATGACAAACTTGTCTTCGATCGCGCGAGTATTCAATAGTTATCGGCAAGTCTGAATCGAAACCGCAATGATGTGTAGACAACCTCACTTAATATTTTGACAGCTGGATG
The DNA here is from genome assembly GCA_964034865.1 of Eristalis intricaria. NCBI lineage: Eukaryota > Metazoa > Arthropoda > Insecta > Diptera > Syrphidae > Eristalis > Eristalis intricaria. The sequence continues at coordinate 6,482,747 of OZ035877.1, read as the reverse complement.
CCATTGGTAAATTTGACAGCTGCTGAAATATAACTACTGGAAAGACTATCTCTACCTGGTCGCCCTTTAAATCATATCTGTGACTTCACTTGTACGTATGTGGAACATTTTTTCTAAATTCTTCCACTGGCCGTCCACTGGGGCGTATGTGGATTTTTTATGGTATCGATTGAAACTTTTGAGAAACACTGGTGCGTATGTGGAATATTTTTTGTTTTTTTTTTTGCCATAGACTCGGGTGTATGTGGAACATTTTTTCTTAGCTGTGTAGGACAGCCCTCCACTGGGGCGTATGTGGAATTTTTTTTTATTAGATCCTCAATAGCCAGATACTTGGGCGTATGTGGAATTTTTTGACAATATCGAATGAGACTCTTGGGACACTGGAGCGTATGTTGAACATTTTTTTTATTCATTTTGATGTCCTTTTTTTGGACACTTTTGCTAGTGCTGATGCTCTCAAGCGATATTTCAATGCACAACACATTACATATGGAAGAGAAATTGGAGACGAACCTTTGGTTCTGAGTTTTGACGCCGTTCCTCGCGTCTCTTGAAGGATGTCTGGATCATCATTGTATTGAGTCGTTTTCAACAATTTCGCTTTGCCAGGATGACTCTCTATGTGTAGAGGACTATCGATCAATTGCACCCCGTTCCTCAAAACGGCCGACTCGTGACCACGACTGAAGATAATAATAATAATAATAATATTGGTGGTGCTACAGTCCGTGGCGGACCTGAGCCTAGCTTCTTAACAACCGTTCGCCTTGTGCGTGCAATTCTTCTTTCACGAGTGGAAGGGACCTACAGTTTTATGCCGACTCCGAACGGCCTTTTTCTGGACAGGAATACTCTTTGAGCATTGTCAGTGACTCGAAAGAGGTGGAAACCATGAATTATGAAAGTTAGCAGATTGGGTATCCGATCCTGGCACCCTCTGCGCAGGAGTCGACGCACTAACCCACTACGCCATGGCGACTGTAATTCAAAGGTTTCACGACTGATGATAGAAACGATTATATTCCAAAATAATAAAAAAGTTACTAGTGCTTAACGTTGGTTGTTCTTATTTGGAAGACCGGAAGGCTCTGCAGTCCTCTCCAACAGCAACCATTCGTGTCATGCGTCCATGGCTGTCAGCTGGAAACTCCCAGGGTTAACGATTGATAGTGACATACTAATCAGGCCTGCGATTCACGGAGAGTCTGAGCCTGAGCAACAGTTCCTGGGCACTCTGCTTCCAGTCACCACGTCCAAGCTGTCTTGCTTCCACGATAATTTGCTCTTTAAACCGGAACCTGAGCCTTCATTACCTTCTCGAACCAGTAGGCTCGGCGTCGAGGACCCTCATAGCAGAAAAATGCGGACTCCATACATAAGGCCGACTCTGTACAGTCGACGGATTTTTTCCTTCTGGACTACATCCACATCTTGGTGCAGCTCATCTGTCGTCTCCTCCATTCACCTTCTTTGCAGACATGTCCATATATTTATCTGTTCAAAGATGAAATATCAGCTATTTTTAAGCTTTTGATTTCATGTAACAAGACTGGTGGTTATAGATCTCCGTGCAAAGTGGGTGCTGTGGGTGGATGGATCCTGGTACGGAATGACACTGATATGGAAGAGGATTACTCTCTCGCACTCTCGCATTATTGGTCTTAGAGAGAGGCAACATCACTCAGAGACTCTCCTGTCTATCGACCTGTTAAGGGTTCTTTGTTCAGAGTCGTACCTAAGTCTTGTCCTCATTCGTCAACAGCAAATTAGGCCATATCTCTGTTTATATAGTCAAACATGGTTGAATGACTTCCGTTTGCATTACACAACTCGAAGGGTCTACGGAACGGCATTTAATGGGCCTATGTTTGGCTTAAGTGTGTCTGCTGCTCGTATGCATGGCAGTCAGCACCCTCAACCTAACCTAACCTTTGGAGGGGCATGTGAAATCCCTCAATTGCCATCCAAACATAAATGCTTAATTTAGTCCTTCGGGCCGGAAATTGAAAGCCTGAATCTTTGCCACTGAGCGATTGCCTGTAGGCCCTTCACTGAAATGTTGTTTGAGTTAAGGTTTGCCCTGAGATAGACGAACTTCTGTACTGTCGCAAAATTGTATTGAAATTGTTTGTACCCATCGTAGTGTTTAGATGATCAGCCGATTCTTGCCCGCCATCTTATACGTCGTCTTTTCCGTCGTTTCGTCTGTTCTGCAATCGACTTGAGTGTGACGAGTTCTTCTCTGGAGGAAGTCTCGACAGAACACCGCTCGATTGAAAAGGGATTTCTACAAGACTTTCTAGAATTTTTCAGTCTTCCTTAAGCTTTGTCTTGATCATCAGAATTTGAATGAAATACCAAGACGATAAGTCTGACATTCCTAAATTCCCCTCCAGTCTTGCAGCCTCACAGTCCACCTCCATTTAACTCCACAACTCAGATCCCTATCACCCACCCATTCAAGGCATTCTAGAAAGAAATTAAGCACATGACGCAATGGTATACATCTCAGAGCTCATTCGCACAGAAAAACTCATTCTACCTTCACTCGAAGACTATAAACACAATTCAATTATCATTTTTTCAGCCTCTCTTGTCTAGCACACGGATGTGAAACAAAGGACCCCACGCACGCTGGGCATAATCCCTAATTATCCCTGCTCGTAAAGGGACTGCGAATGACGTCCAATTTCATTTCGAAACCCTTTTCTCATTTTACAAAAAGGAGTTCTTTATTACTCCGTGTGTACGGGCATATGCGCTGCTAGGTACGATAGAGGATAGCTAACAGTAGAAGGACGCCAGGAGAATGGTTCACGTGTAAGTGATACATTTTTGTCTTCTCTTCAAAAGAGATGGATACGAACATTTCGATTAGATTTACGTTCGTGCCCCGGTGATGGTTGTGTTGGCACAGAGTGTCTTTGATTTCGACTTGATACATTGTTTGTAAGTGGAAAAAAAGGAATAGGTGACTGTGAACAACCTTGTAGGACTCCGATAAGAAGAATTAAGTCAGTTGCCCATAAAGTGCAACTGACTTAGTGCTATGTGGCTACAGTTGATGATTGAGGGCCAGGACCATGCCCGACTCTCACCACGTCAGGCGAAGAGGTTCCAAGAAAACGTTGCGTTTCATGCTTCGCACAGAAGTAGTGAAGGCAAAACTGGAGCCAGAAGGACTTAGGACATCGTCCCACGAAGAAAGGAGAACCTTCTGTCGTGCCACGTGAATCATAAGCCCCAACTACCTTCAACCCCCTGACAGATTCCTGATAATGCCTGAATTTACTCGCTGAAATTGTTCAAAGTCCCACGCGTAAATCCGACCGTCCAGTCCCCCGTCCCATCGCTAAGCTGCTTTCCATATTTTTGTTTATTCACTTTTTCCACTCGAATTTCCCCAATGGATCGGATCCCCTAATGGATTGTGCAATGTAATGGCCCAACAATGTGTGTCTTTGTGATAAAATCATTTCCTATCCTAATTACGGAAATTCAGTTCACTTTTCTCGTTAGGCATGAAAATTTCCGCGCCATTGCAGCACATCGCACAAATTATATGGCAGCTGGGTGCGGGTGGCAGCGCGGCGTTGGCTGCGGTGGCGTGTCCTTTGAATTAGAGGCGGGAGGTGTGTGTGTACGCGTGTGCGTGATGTCAGTGTTTGGACTGGCCCGGGTTTGACCTCGAAAGCAATTGAGTGGAATGCGGAATTGAATTTCAGCAGTGGCGGCTGTGTGAGGAGAAGGAAGAGAAATGTAATAGAAAATTATGTTTTTGATGTTGTAACTATTGGACTGTGGACCGATAGGGCTTGGATTGTGGATTAGACGGTGGTGTTCTTTGTGGTTCGTGGCGTTATGGCATTTGCGGTAAAGCGAGGCAAAGAAATACCTTCGAATTAAACGCTTTTCTTGGTAAATGGACGCTTTTTATGTTTCCGATTTTGAAAGTTGATGTTTCTAAAAATGAAAAATTTAATAAAACCCGTGGGACAACGCAACAGAGGACGCCCGAGTTTAAGGTGGCGCATCCAGTTGGAAAAGGACCTCAACCAACTTGGCGTGCGACACTGAACACTGCTATCCAGAGACCGTGCTAGCTGGAGACGCTTGTTGGTTGATATCCAGGTCCAGCCCGGACTGTAGCGCCAAATAAAGAAAAAGAAGAACGGATAATAAGCTTGAACAAATTTTTAAAAGTTATTTAAGTTTTTTTTTTCTAAATTAAGAAACAACTCTGTAAATCGATTTTTAGAACTAAAACAAACCATAAACAAATTCCATAAAAAAAAATTATAAAAAAAATTTAAAAAAATTATAAGAAAAAATTAACAAAATAATTCTAAAAATTTGTTTTTGCAACAGCAACAATCCATAGCATTTGTAATTGAAATTCTGTTAAATCATTTCCTTTTCAAGTTTTCCTAAAAAAATTGTTGCATTTAATTTTTTATTTTGAAATATTTTATTTCTTTTTTAAATACACCCCTTCCTCAATTCCCTCATCACCGACCTTTTGCTTGTCGTCACCTCGGTGTGTCACCTCATCCGTGGCACCGCATCTCTCTTCCGCACATTCGACTTAATTTTCCATCCTCAACGATAATCCTTCCGAGCAGCTCTCATAAAACTCAACGATCCTCCCTGCTCGTTCAGCATCCACTGTTCGCTTGTGTCCACTGTGTGACTCTCATCCTTCCCCAGACATTTCGGTAAAAGCTGCGAAATGTGCGAAAATTTCAATAACATCCATCGAACTGGCACAAACGGATATACTAACCGTATCCGTATGCAGCCTTATCTCACCATCCCCTCCGTCCGTCCGCCCTTATCCGTGCGTGTATGCGTGTGTTTGTGTTAGCAATTGAATAAAATTAAACTTCGCAAGCATAAAAAGCAGTCAAAGTGCATTTGCATGCGTTAGCATAACTGTGGCATCAACTATTTAGGCCATCCATGCGCCGCGCCGAGCCGTGCCATAACAACAGAAGCTCAGATCGCTTTGTGTGTACCTCCACCTCTCGTTCGGCTCGCAATCAATTTGTGTACGTTCGTGTGTGTGGGTGTGTTTGTGTCTGTGAATGGAGGGCGCCGCTGCTTTCGGACGTTTTCGCTGTCGCAGTTTAATGAGGTTAAACATCGGGTGGCCGGTGGCAGGCGGTGGGTGCTGGTGATCCATCGCAGTGTGGCTTGGGGGCGGGTGGGTGCGCAGCTACTGCCGCACCGATAAGCATTATTAAATTATTTCGTCTAATTATACAAGTTGAACTAATTGAAACGTTATAATCGCAACGTGGACACTCGCCGATAGTGTGGGCCGGCCATTCTGGGGTGTGTTCAGTTGCTATCGCGGATGCATGGATCAGTGAGAGTGTTGATTGTTACTGAGGTAGCAGCAGCATGCTTGGAAGTGCATGTGGAACTGATTCATCTTCGAAGGTCATTCGACTTGTGTGGTCTCACAGACTCCTGCCCTCGTTCTGACTAATTAACAAAAGCAGCATCTGACTCTCTCACTGCCTGCCATCAGCAAACATCAGTCCCATTCGATTCCGCATTCCAATCATGACATGTCCAACGAAGGTGCCTCAGTTAGAGCACATCACTCGCGCCGCAGGCCGCTGACTGACTCGTCAGACATCCAGTTCGCAGCTGCTCCCCATGACAAGCGTGTGTCTGCGTCGGTTTCCCAGAGTGCAATTGCAGCTGACGGGCGGCCAAATATTTACGCCGCCGTCACAAGGAATGGAACCTATTTACTCCCGTAGATTGCTGCTCCAAATCTGACATCATCCGCTGACAATTGACAACGACGATGCATGGGAGAGGGATATATGCACAGCACCATGTTCATTCGCACGTTCAAGGGCTCATATTTTCAATTGTGTCTCCTTCGATGTTCCATCTCGTTGAATATTGCATGCCGTGTGGTATTTATCCTCCTCGCATCCTTGGCCTGCCGAGTAAGAGGAGCTTAGTGCCTGTGCTCTGCTCTTTTGTGTGTGTCGATATGAAAGGACGGATTAACCTTCGGTCTTGAGTGCCTGGAGACTTAACAACCAGGCTCCCTTGACACGAATCCGAGCCGCAATCATTCCCATAAGCCCCACTCCATCCATGCGACATCAAGGACTTGTCGATTTGTCGGTCGACCAAGAACTTCCTCTTCCCTCGGCCGTGGCCACACTTGTCCATCTGTCCATCCTCCTTGGTGACCACGACTAGCTTCAAATTCGTGGTTTCAGACGCCAGCATCATGAGCAGCGTCTAAAGAGGGAATAAGGTTTTTCGCAACCGCCTTCAGCAGTCTCTCTCTCTCCAGCTACCATAATTGAATAATTGAACGTTAACGTCAATTTGTTTGGAAAGCAAATGTGCACGCTGCTCCTCGTCGAATGATTTATAGAGCAGCGTACAGCCACAAAATCCCCCAGGAGAGGCACGGAGATCCCCTCTGGAGAGTGAAATTCACTTACCGAATGTGTTGCAGGTATGGGAAATTCCTGCTCGCTCCGGTACACAACACAGCATCGAATTTAGAATATAATGGACTCGGGACTCGTGGCTTGCATCGTCATGATGCACAACCACTCACAGCCCCGACAGATGAGACAAGAGTGCTGGAGTTGAAGAATCGTTATCGTTAACAATTCAAGTGGGCTAAGTGCGAAAACTATTTTCGGAGCCACCACACAACCGCTGGCGTTGTCAGCACTCACGTGAGACTGCCGAATCGCATCGTCATAATCCACACCTGTCGATGCGGCGATTAACGATAATCTGTCAATCGATCGGACATCGGTTCGTCCATCCCGCAAAATTGTTGTGTCGGCTAATTGCCGGTGCGTGACGATGTTAACTCATCGCTGGTGGTGGAGACCTCTTATTGATTCTCATTTTTCCGAAGCACCATGCAATGCAATCGCCTAATGTTCCGAGTGGTAAATAAGTCATTCGACCTCATTTACAACACTGTCATGCCTTGCCGAGGGGTGGTTCGTTACGCGAAGAACGGGATGGCCGGTGACCTGTCTGGGCATAAATAAGTGACCTCACCTGATTGTGTGATACCAGTTCGGGTCCTGTGTCACTGGGGATTCGTACGTTAATCTCGGCTGGAGGGGGCGTGCCCGGAGAAGGGATTGCTTACGATTATCATCACTAATTCAGTCTCAGTTTTTTTCTTCGTGTACCGTCTGCAAGTGAATCCGAGGCAGACACGAGGGTTGGGGTTCAGTTCCCATGGGACGGACTCGCCGTAGATGGGGTCAATCAAAGTTGTCTGCATGGGGTTTCTGCTAATGGAACTGCAGTGTGGGTGGGGATTTGCGACGATGTCTGAGAAGGATGTCTTGTTCTTGTTTTCGAGTGGTTTGCTTTGGATTGACAGAGCTTAAGCACAAAGAAGTGGCGTCGTTGTCTTTGACTGAAGGTCTGTTCACTGGTCACTCCGTTTTCGAGTGTTTCTTAAATTTGATTATGAACTTCTGCCTTTTTTTTGGGTTGACTGCAAGTTAAGACCCGTCTTTGACTGGTGCTGGCTGAACCTGTGTTCACTGCTCTTCCTGCTTTCGAAGCTCTGTTTTGCTTTGGATTGAATTTGTGCTAAGGTAGAAAATAATGTGCTCCGTTGAACAGGAGTAAAGTAAGACTGAAGATCTAGTGGTCGCTGTTTTTAGCTAGATTCTTGTTTTCCATAAGATTCCTCTGACCCATCGGTCTATAGTTTTTTTCAAATTTTCCCCGTAACTCCTGCTATATCCTCTGACAAGCGCCGCGAAAGGCTTCGCGAAAGAACGACGTCGGGAAAGACTTCGCGATAGAACGGCGTCGCGAAAGACTTCGGGCCTCCCTGGCTTCCCTGAGTGTGGGCGAGTGAATAGTAAATGCTTGTCAATATGGGACATCTGGTTTTATAGAGTCTTTCTCCGTCTTCTCGATATCTGTGTATTTCCGGATTCCCCATGGCTATTTTTATGACGTCCTTTCGTAAGGTCAAATACGAAGATGTCAATTAGGCGGAATAAATAGGAGCCAATCGGAAGGAGGCTGGCGGATAAGAAAACCGTGATTCTTTTCCTTCGTCAGTTTAAATTGGTGTATTTTTGCATTCAGTTGGTGGAGGCCATTAGAGGGTTGAAATGTGAGAACTGAACTTCCTTGGAAAGGGATCGCTAGACTCGGTAGCACTCTGTGTGTGCTATTTTTCCTGGAAGGAATTTGATGGCACATTGTACAGCTGCTTGCTGCATTTAAGTAAAACACTGCAGTAGTTTTAATTTGCTGACTAGAGCCAGCTATTTTAGGTAAAATTACGTTCATCTAACGAATTTGAGTTAGACGGCACCATCTAGAGGAAACCAATCTGTGACGGCACCATCTAGACGAGTCCAATCTGTCGCCTGAAAGAACCTGCAAAAGTAAAGAAATGAAGAATGGGACTATGTAGGGACTTGTGGTAAGACCAAACTTTGGCTCACGAATTCATAAAAAGCTGGGGTTGTCATTACTAGGCTAAAGCTTATAATCGATATAGGCTCTCTTAAGTCGTGTGAAATCGAATGCTGAGAAGTCTGATGAGGCTTTTAAAGTTGGGACCGAAGGTGGGTCCATTTGAAACTTGTCGCAACAGTAGGCTTTGGCTCAAAAATTTCTCTCCGGGATGGCACGTCTTCTTGCAAACTGTAGGATTCAAGGACTTCTCGCACTCTTAGAGAAACCATCTTAAGGTCAACAATTTTGGCTAGATTGGCCTTATTCCAATCGTTTTCTTCCGTAAGTGGTGACAGCATTTTTCTTGGTGCTCTCTTAATTCCACAAGGTTCTTGGCTTTGGGGTCCTCACGTCTACATTCTAGAGCACGGCATAGACACTGATCCCCGTAATCGTTTCTCATAAAACAACACTTGATACTCACTCTTTGCTCTATAGCATTATTCGAATTCTCCGTCGAGTGCCGCGATATTAACCCAGTCTTAAATTCGGCTTTAGTGTACAGTTTGACAGCTACGAAGAGTAAAGAAATGTATGTTTGTTTTTATTGATGTTATGTCGTCGACTCCTCTTCGTTCATCTAAATTCAGACGCGCATCGTTCCTCTTTAGTTCTTAGGGCCTCCTATAAGCTAAAGAAACCATCCTCCTTCCTTGTCATGTTTCCTACCTCTTTTTCTTCTTCTTCTGTTGGCGCAGTAGCTTGGGATGAACTTTAGCAAAAAGCCTCTTCAGATGGCACGATCACGATGATCTATTCATCTGTCTCGAATTATAGCCGCAAAGTTGACTGACGTTCACTTGTGTGGTCGCGATCGGCATCGTAGGTGTCGTCTCTTTGGTGCGAAGTTAGAGTCTGTGGCATTGTGGTCCATACGCTCTACGTGGCCCAGCCGTTTTAGGCTTCGAGCCCGTAGACGACTGGATAAATGCATTTCACAGTACACAGATCATCCAGTCAGGGGTTGGATCATTTTCAAAATACCAACAACGAACACGGAACCAAATGTCGCGCGAAGAACTTTTCTCTTGAAGAGGCCAGAGCTTTCATCGCGTAACTTTTCAGACGACTATCGTGCTTTTGATTCACTTCGATGATATCGTCGACCATCACTACCGTCTCGCCTATCGTTACAGTTTGAGTGCTCTGAAAATAATATCTCTTACGCAAAAATGACATCTGTGTTCTTTTTCTCTGAAATGAAGTATCACAGGGATAGCCGACTTCATAGCTGATTGCCCCCTAGTCCATTGACGAATTTGAGTACCTTTTTGACGGATGTTCATGAAAATCTCTGTAATACTTCATTTCTGCTAATTCCTCTCAATACATTCTGAATTCAGGTTTTAGGAACTCAGGTTGAGAGGAGTTATTCTGCGTTATTCTGATTATAGTCACAATGTTTACTTGGGAGCCAAGTCATATGAAGTCTCTGAGTGCAGTGGTTCATTCCTAGAAGGTAGTATGTACTGTCGCGTATGTGAAATATTTTGATCGAGTGACTGTGGCGTATGTGCAATATTTTGATCGAGTGACTGTGGCGTATGTGGAATATTTTGATCGAGTGACTGTGTCGTATGTGAAATATTTTGATCAAGTGACTGTGGCGTATGGGGAATATTTTGATCGAGTGACTGTGGCGTATGTGCAATATTTTGATCGAGTGACTGTGTTGTATGTGGAATATTTTGATCGAGTGACTGTGGCGTATGTGGAATATTTTGATCGAGTGACTGTGGCGTATGTGCAATATTTTGATCGAGTGACTGTGGCGTATGTGGAATATTTTGATCGAGTGACTGTGGCGTATGTGGAATATTTTGATCGAGTGACTGTGGCGTATGTGGGATATTTTGATCGAGTGACTGTGGCGTATGTGCAATATTTTGATCGACTGACTGTGGCGTATGTGCAATATTTTGATTGAGTGACTGTGGCGTATGTGGAATATTTTGATCGAGTGCTGTGGCGTATGTGGAATATTTTGATCGAGTGACTGTGGCGTATGTGGAATATTTTGATCGAGTGACTGTGGCGTATGTGGAATATTTTGATCGAGTGACTGTGGCGTATGTGCAATATTTTGATCGAGTGACTGTGGCGTATGTGGAATATTTTGATCGAGTGACTGTGGCGTATGTGGAATATTTTGATCGAGTGACTGTGGCGTATGTGGGATATTTTGATCGGGTGACTGTGGCGTATGCGGAATATTTTGATCGAGCGACTGTGGCGTATGTGGAATATTTTGAACGAGTGACTGTGGCGTATGTGAAATATTGTCCTATGGTCCACTTGGCATAAAGTTTTTAGTTCCCGGAGGCCTTCAGTGTGTTCACAGTGTTGTTTGAAATGTGAGATCTGAGACGCTTGTCTGATGTCTTTCCAATCAGAAGTAAGGCCGATATACAAAACAAAATTCTCCATACTTCATGTTATCGCTGGTCATGTCAGATCTCCGCTTCTGAGCCTCGCGTTATTTTTCTGTCTGGCGTTCAGTCTCTGCCTATAGGCCATCAAGTTCCTTTCGTCGTAAACCTACCTCCGTCCCAATCTTACTTGATTTGTTTTGTATCCAGGTCAAGAGTCCCCAAGCAGCACATCTCCGGCAACAAACACAAAGAGACAGACAGACACACAAGACATTTGATTAGTTTCAAGGGCTCTTCCGGATGTCCTTTGTCCGTCGCTTCAGTTCCCAAGGGCGACTGGAGAATAGTGATGGTCTCCATCATAAAATCCATCCTGCCAACGCAATTGTTTGTCCACGTGCCTGTGCAACTGCCGACTCTAGGGAGGGTGGGTGGGTGTGGGAGACATTCTCCAGCCTGGCTGAAAACAAAACAATTTGTTAAAGTGCCTAAATGAAATTTTATTTGAGTGCGGGGAGGTGGGAGTTGGGGAGATGAATGACACCCTAATAGTGTGACGGGTGCAGGCGTGGAGGGAGGGTGGATGGGTGCGTTGATAGTGTGCCGACCGTGCTGGGACACGCCGCCACCCGTCCGTCGTCCTAATGGCGAACGATGAGGATTTACTGCCCGGCAATAAATTCATGCGAAAGTAATTGTTATAAATTCGTCAAGTGAATTAGTTGTTCATTTGACACGTCATCGGCGAGCGTTCGGTAGACGCTGGTGGGCACCGGTGGAGATGTAGGACACGGCGGAGCTGTGGAATGCGTGTAGGGACTCGTTTGTCTCGGAAATGATGTTCATAAATTGCTCACGATTGTCAGCGAGGTGTGACAGGACTTGGAAATGGGTTGATGATGGATTTGTTTTCTCTGTTTGTTCAAAGGGGGAAGGAGGGGTGGAGCCTTGTGCGAGTTGAGATTTATTTGACTTCGTGGAGAGTTTCCACATTTTCACGACCTGCACGGCGATGAGAGCGTGATGGGTCTAAATTGCGATTAGGTGCGACGGGCGCCTTTAATGAGTTGCGACCTTCTTGGCTATGCTCCTGGTTCAACAGAGAGTGGGTGAGAGAGCTTAAGGGTTCCATTTTCTCGACTCTGATTCATCATGGCGCCGCTGTCGTCAAGGAAATTCATTCGACTCTGAAGGAGGTTTGAATTCAATCGAATCAGTCAATCCACTCGCACGTTGCCATGGCATCAGCAAGCCTTCCCTAGAACAGGGCTACCCACAACCAATGCTTCATTCAATTGACTTCGAGCGGGGCACACACATCGACTCCGCCTTAACCTGTGTTCAGAGACAATTGACTCTTTTCCTGGCGTCCCGAGGAGGACATTCAGCACTTTACATCATCATCATCGTCATCGTCCCTTCGTCGGCTCATGGATTCAGTCGAAATTAAAAGATTTCACTTGACTTCCTTACGCTCTCGCCCTCCAATCCACGCCCACCCCCGTGATACCGTGTGCCATTTTTCTTTCTCTCTTCCTTTCTCCGTCCAGTAATGGGATTCCTTTGAAGTGTAGTGAAGCGAAATAAAATGAAATTCACGTGACTTTCATGACATTATCGAGAGGATTTAAGGAGGCTTCAGATCCAGATTCGTGTTTGTGTGAGGGGGGCGGGGCGGGATAGCAAATGAATTTAACATGACCTTGCGGAAATATTGCTTTTGTCGACACAAACAGGATGGGCACTTTTTGTGAAGGGATTTCGATTTCGATTCCAATTCGATTTTTGTTTTGGGGTGCCCCCAACCACCCATCGCCACACAGACGGCCGGCCAAGTCTAACAGAGTGGAAGGCGCTTAAATATTCATTTGACGGTAGTACAGCAATTTGAAAGGTTAAAAGGGTCAAACATGGTCTTTCCTCTCCCGCTCCAAGTGTCTCCCTTCTCTGTGCCCTCTCTCTCTCTCTCTCTCTGCTCTGCTCTCCCGGTGATATTCGTAATCCATATCTTTGTGGTTCATTGGGTATTCATACGAATCTTTTGGGTCGTTCCTTATGGTCTTCTTGCTTTTTTTTGTGAGCATCCCATGCGTGTCTGGGATTATTTGAGCGGATTTATTGTTATCCCTTTGAAGGTGTTACTAGGCCTAATTTGGTTCTTTGCCCAACAGGGCATGTGGGGGAGAGGAGTGTCTAAAGCCGACAGTCCACGGCTTGCCACATTTCATCGATCAGCACAAAAAACAGCAATAATCCACAAAATCTGCTTGACCGACTGGACTTAAAAACAACAACAAAAATGTGCATTCAAACACCGCCAACCACATCCTAATGCCGATGAAGCTGTAATGCCCACCCGCTCATCCGGTAATCATTTTCGGAAATTTGCAATTATATGAAATTTCCATCGAGTTGTGCTCTCCCAGTCAAGCCCTGCACCCGGGATCGGGGAGAGTACTCACCCGCGCCCCGGGAACCATGCGAGGCATCCCATCGGTAATCAGCATGTCCCCTCAGCCTACACATGGCCCCTTGTTGTGTTGTCCTAAGCGATCGATGCCGAATTGCAATAATAGCAAATCCCCCCCGCCTTCCTCTCTGCGTGTGTGTATGATTGTTATTTTTAGTCCAACGATGTGTATATTTTGCAATTCAATTCGTATGCTAAGCTAGTACACGCATAAATTAACCAGAACGTTCGGTTACATCCTGCATGGCATCCGAGTGGACTCTACCGCCATCCTCACGCCCCACCCCCACCTCCTGCCACCCACCCAGTGTCATGCTCTTTCTCTCTCATAATAAAACAAATAACAAACGTAACAAAGTTGCCGAGGTTTATTTTGCGGCAACAAGAGGACATCACACCGTACGACCACACGTAAATATTTCGTTTATGAATTGATTAATGTGGCGGCTAGTTCGTTGGTCGTTGTTGGATGCGGCGAAGGCCCATGGCCGGGCTGAACGGCACATCGGACTGTCTAACTGAGTGTGTGCTTATGTGGGGAATGAATTGTTGTCTAAACGTCCTTTACACATGAGCGCATCGTTAGCGGAGGCGGATGGGTTGATGGTGGAACAAATGAATTCATCCATCTGCTTGGATAATGAATTTTGGATTGGTTTTATGAGTTATGCCTTTTTTCTAGTCTGAAAACATAGAAAAGTTGCGTATGCCGCCATCTTTACGGGCTCCAGCTCAATTCACCAGCATGTCAAAGTGTCACAGTCAAAATCGACATCAACTAGAGGTCATCATATCTTTGCCAGAGAACACCTCCGACTTCAGACTCCTCTTAAGGCCTTACACCCGACACCTGCTTCCAAGGAGTACCCATCCATGGACATCCCCACAGGACACATCTGACCAATAGACCGGAGGCTAGCACTCATCGATTGGTAGCCATAACCATGGGATCTGTCACCACTAGAGCAGTCCTTTGCTTAAGCTTACAAGCCAGCAACTTGAGCGGAGCTCAAGAACAACATTAGAAGCGTCGATGTATGTATTGGTCCGCGTCGTCAAGAATTGAAACGACCACTTGAAGCACTGTCAGCAAAACCAAGATGGCAGTCTTTTGACTGATGTCCTATTCCATACATAATGTCATGAAAATAGCTTCAAAACAAGACTAGAATCAAGTCGATATCTCACCCTGTTTTTGTTTCACATAAATTTCTTTTCCCATCATTTCATCTGGTCACCCTGTAAGCGTCCTCTGCCTGATCTGTCTGTCATGAAATTGTTTCTCTAAGTTTCTACGCAGCTTTAAAAAAGTCATAAGATATCCTGGCAAGCCAGAAAACAGAGAAATCTTCGCGACGAACCCCAAGGACCTACGACAACCCTCATCTCATCTCAAAAACGTCTCGCAGGGCCACCTACTCTCATCCATGCGCCCGGGGAGTTGTTTTGTCCTAAAGAAACATTTACTCAAAACACTTTGATTTGATTCACGAAAGCGAACATCAACAGACAAAACACTCTCTCCGAGCGCCCGACAAACAAAAAGGACACGTGGCGGTCCCTGAAAAATGGTCAACACCAGGGACCGTCCTTGATTTGTGCTTTTAAGTGGTGAACAAATAAGGGGGACAACGCCCCCCCCCCCCCCCCCCCCCCCCCCAAGCGCGTCCACGAGAGTGTGCGTAGCTGTCCGAAATTCATTGACAGCGCGCCTAGGTGAATCTGTCTGATTTGAGGGCACACCTCTCACCATTTGCAGTCAGGTTTGACAGGATGTGGGCTTAAAGCGTGAACTGGGCTCTTGTGTGTGTACGCGCGTGTGTGGTTTGAATCGGAAATGAAATTCCACAAGGGGCCAACTGCAGAACGTGTGGGAGATGAATTTATAAAAAGAACGACAGACACGCACTCACAGCCCGGGGAGGAATGTGTAAGCAGCTTACAACAGGACATCGGGTTTGATTGATGATTTCCCACGGAAATAGCTCACTCAACGTCCATTATAGGAGTGATGCTGTTCAATTATAGAGCTTGGACGGCACCAGTGGGCGGGTGCGAGGAGATGAGTGGGATTTGACCGGGGGACGTGCATGTGAATGTGATTTGTTGCAAATGGATCCGGTTCGATGCGAAGGGCTGCGGTGTTGACATGGGCTCCGGCAAGGGGTGAAGTAAATTCGGAGTAGCGAGTCTACAAGAGTTGAGTGAAATCCTTGGGAGCCATCAATCGTTGCAAGCGATCGTTTCTCGGAATCAGCTCCTTCACGTTGACTTTTCTCTCTCAGGCACCGGCCAACGTACTAGGTAAGTCCCAATGGCCTCAAAACGTTATTTGCATTCGTCTTAAAGCGAGAATGTAACCTCCCAGTGTCCCCATTCAGCTAAAGTCATCACATTACCCCCGTCAAGCTCAAAACGAAGAGACAATTACAAAATACACACACTCCGCCATCCCGCCCCGACTGCTTCACCCCTTCAAGTTGACCACTCACCAGAAGAGTCTGAAGCCAAAGAGAATGGATGAGTGCCGGAGAGAGCACCCTTATCCCAGCTCTGGTCGTTAATTAAACAGAAAACTTCAGTTTGAAATGACTTTTCGTGTGTTAAGAGGACTTTTCGTTGAGTTTTTCCTTTTCTTTTTCTGTGTTTTTTGTTTGCTCTCTCTCCTCTCGCCTCGACCAAGTCATCTCTTTCACTCACAGACTAGTTACGGCAGTACGATTGAAGAAAACTTTAGCAATTAAGGAATCCTTAAAGCTTGTAATAACATAATGTCCCTGGGTTACTGTGTGTGTAATTGAACTACAAAACAAAACCACACTCAGCACGGCAGTGGTGTGGCCACAGGACCACCTCCTGCTGCTCCCCTCCCCCAACCAACCCCCCCTTCACTCGTGACTGTGGGTTCGTAAATGGCCGGGCCAGATGAAAAGGACACAATGAAACGAAATACTAGATTGCGGAATCGGTTCTTGTGACAAGTTTTATTGAAGCCTGCCTCACTCTCTGTTGGTCTCCTTTGGTTGCATGGCTTTGTTTGGTACTTCATTTCTAATCCCATTTACGCATGGACACAGTCGTAGGAGTGGCCAGCCAGCACAGGATGGTCGACAGAAAGTCAGTCGACTATGTTGCTGCACACAACTGCCACCACTAGGGTCTGCTCCGAGATTCGAGTGAGTGGGTGAGTGAGTGAGGAACAAGGGACAACTTTTGAAGAACTTTACCCACAGAAAAAAAAAAAAAAAACAAAAATTGTTAGTTATCAAATGTAAGTTGAAGTTGTTGCGAACAGTAGTTGGTTGGTCGTTGAGTTTGGAGTGATGTGAACCCAGCAGAGAGGCACTTGCCTGCGGTCTATCGGTCAGATGTGTCCTGCGGGGATGTCCATGGATGGGTTCTCCTTGGAGACAGGTGTCGGGTGTAAGGCCTTAAGAGGATTGTGAAGTCGGAGGTGTAACGTAATACACTGCAACGGCAAGCCCCTCAATATACAAAAACTTACGAAATTTATCCTTGGCTTGCTCCATTTCGAAACCTCATTTGAAATCCTCATCTCGCATTATTGACGTAACGTAATGTAACGGACACATGACGAGACGAAACGAAACGTGACGAAACGACCTGTTGCGTAATATTCCATGAATAAATCTGACTTAATTCCATTTTTAATTAACGTTCTATGTGACGTAACGTAGCGTAACATAACGTTACTTAAGGATTCGTTACGCAAGACGTTGAAGCGGAATCTTGCTCAAACTGTCGCAGCTCTAAATCTCATCGGAAACAACCCAACGATGTAACGTAATGTAACGTAACGTAAGTAATGCGACGTAACCTGGCACTAGCGCGTAGGCTATGCTGTCGTAATAGTCTTACTCTTCTTCATTGGATGCAGCCGTAGTCCCTGCACATCCCTGTGTGAGGAGGATCTGCGAAACCGATCTAAAACCGATTTCCCTGCAAAATAACACCCAAATAACCATCTTTCTTCTCTCACACACCTCTTGCTCATAAATTGCATTCCATTGAGTGCGGGGCTTCGGCGCTTTGATTCGCCAACCCTCGCAGAAGGCAATTCCACTCCATAGTCCCATTCGAGGGAATGATAGGACTTTCATTTCATACCTGACTACACACGGATGTTTCCGCTCCGAAATGAACTTCTAATGAGGATCTACCTCGTTCTCTCATTCTCTTTCTCTCTCTCTTTATGTACTGCTCCCAGTTCCGGGAGCTCTTCCAATTCAAATCTAATTACAAGTCATCAAAAGTTTTCCTTTTCGGATACACCATCCGCCCACCACCCACCACCCACAGAGTTCCAAAATGGATGCTCACGGCCGCACACACTCCCAGAAGATGTGCTCGCCCGCTCTGCCTCTTCAGGGCATCCCCGATCGACAACCCAGGGCATCCAGGAAATCGGAATAAAGTACCGTCAATCCGCACTGATGTCATAAATCATGGTGTTAATTATTTGGCCTCCCTCCCGCCCGCTCGACCGGTCTTCGGCGCCAGCGTGTCGAAGCTTATCAAAAAGTAATAATTGGATAGCTACACTTGGGACGGGGCAGGGCTGCTGTGGCGGAAATAATCGAGTGATTCATTAAAACCGCGAATGTAATCTGATTCGGTTTGTCATATCCTTTGAAGGATGTGATTAGTTTCGCACCCCTCCACAAGGTTGCACTCCTGACGGGACGACCCCCTGAGTGCTGCTGCTTGTGTGTGTTTTCCATAAAGTGCCGTGCTCCTTCGGGGGTAATTACATGCAATTCAAGTTGAATTCGTTTGCTTCTTGAGGGATGTGAATGCATTCAGCGCGTCGTCGTCGTGACTAACAACCCTCTCAGGGATGCACGGGGAACAATTCAATTCAATCACGAACGGACCTGACTATCGTCGGAATGTTTTGCAATTCAAGGCGGAGCCCTTGAGGACCCCTCGGCAACCCGTACATCCTTGGCAGCACGTAACGGCACGGCGGCGCGCCGGTGGAGGGATTCATTATAAATCTTAGGTACCCCCTTGGAGCTCTCATCCGACACACATGAGTACCACCAATTTGAGGGCGGATTAATGTCACTGTGGAGTGGAAAACATTTATTACACAGTAAAAGTATCTACGTGAATTACACTCCCCGCCACCCGCGGGGTTGTGTGCACTCCTAAGTGTTTTATTGAGATTAATGACTTGTGTGTGGCACGGCGCCTCGTAGCGGGAATGGGGAGTGAGTGTACTCGTGTTCTGTTCCTTGCCAGGATGAAGATGCGAGGTGCAGTGTTCTAGGGTTGGATTGTGAATTTAGATGAAGTTTGTTTGTTTTTTTTTTTGTTGAGGTTTATGGTTTGAGGAGTTTTGGGGAATTCTCTGATTTTATGGTTTTTTGACTGTGAGAAAGGGTGAGTAGGGATTACAATCGATGGGGGGCAGGGAGGGGTATTTGGTATTTGACGTCATTAACGTCGGGCTTGGAAAACATTCCATAGGCCTACGTTCATTCTGCGACATCTTCGGTAATGTTTTCGGTCCTCAAAGACGACCAGGAACGTGATACTAGGCGTCTTGTTCTTTTCTAAGTCCATCCACCTTGTTCTCTTACTCGTTCGTCTTCAGAGACTAGGTTAGTGGCTGAATGCCAGCAAACAGCAGCAGTCACTAGACCACTGTAGCCCCGATGTGCTCCCAATGATATGTAATATATATACTTTAAGGTCTGACACCCGACATGAGATATGAGATCGTGATAGAGATGCCTGACACAAACGCTGCAAGTCCGGCCTGTTTGTTTAAGAAGTAAAGCTACTAACTAACTTCTCCTTCGGGAGGATATGGCGCTGGAATTTCAGAGAAGGGATGACTGAAGTTGGAGTGAAGGGAGTACTCATTGTACCTGGTCTTGGATTGTTGGTCATCATTCCCCCAGCATCAGTGCCACGAGTTCAAGGTAACCGCAAGCTTTACCCAAAATACTCTTCCTAAAAAGTCGTTCGTTCAGTCGGGTCCATTGTTTCTTGGCATTTCTCTGGCTGTCTTGTTTCATGTCTCAACATTTGAAGAAGACCTTCTTAGGAACGTATGGATGGAGTTGAATTCTCAGAGGTCCGTGGAGATTTGGGGGCCCTTCAGAAGCTACTTCACCAGAACTAGCCATGGATTCTGGTTATGGCTAAGATGTGGTCTTTGAAGAGTTTTATATTCAAGTGAAGATGCGCATGAACCTCGTTTGGAACAGACATGGGATGAAATAAGAAAGAAAGAGATAATGGCATTTATATATTCTGTCAAGACTCTTGTTCTGAGAACGCGACTGAATTTTCAATGGCTAATGAACTCTTCTTACGATGAGAGTGGAGACCAAGAGCTACGACTAGTGGGTCGCCGTGGCGTAGTGGTTAAGTGCGTCGACTCCTACGCAGAGGGTGCCAGGTGCCAGGTTCGATACCCGAATGTAGAGGAGGAGCCGTGAATTATCAAAGGTGGTAAGATAATGCACGGCTTCACCTCTTCCGAGTCACTGACAATGCTTAAAGAGTACTCCTGTCTTGAAAAAGCTTTTCATGTTCGCCGTTCAGAATCGGCATAAAACTGTAGTTCCCTTCCACTCGTGAAAGAACAATAGCACGCACAACACGAGCGGTTGCTGAGAAGCTAGGCCCAGGTCCGCCTCGGACTGTAGCGCCACCCATATTATTATTAAGAGCTACCGGCACCAGTTAGGATAGACCCCATCAGCTGTCCATCTCACTGCAGTCAATGAGAATTCTTAGAGAGAGGAACTGTCAAGGAATAGAATATTCTCGTCGACATAAATCTGGATGTCCTCTAGTCTTTAAAGATGAACCTCGGAAACAGCACCTTGGCCTGTTGGAGAAGTTATGCTGAAGTAAAGGGTGTTTATTTTTAAATAAATCAGACAAATGGTTTGTATGTCCATGGAATAGAGTGTATTTGAGAGAGAAGTTTCTGGCCTTAGTATTTTAATACGGGGGTGTACATGGAACAACCTGTAGTAGTACATCAGCCTGTGTTCCGGCAATAACAAGACAAATGTTGGCTTCCATGTCTCAGTACTGAAAGAAAATGTTAGTGTAGAAGTCTCTGCACAAAACCTCTACCCGTTGACTGTAACGTTGTGGTCATCATAAATTTTGAAGGCATGGGAGAAGAACGAGTCCATCCGGCCCAAATAGTGACTTTTTCCTTTCATGAGGATTTGCCTAGCTAAACTGAACAAAACCGGTTAATATCAAATCAGTTGTCGCAGATGGTTGCCAATTTAAAGTTCTCTCTCTCTCTAAAAAAAAAACCGCATATTACACTGGAACCTGAATTTAGAGATATTTTTAAAAGATGTTCGTCTCTTAGATTTTATTCGTCACTTAATGTGAATTTAGAAATATTTGCCTTTTCGTTGTCGATGATACATAAATCAAGGAGTCTTTCGGGTGGTGGCACAAGGCCATTTGACATTGTGGGAATTGCCTGCTTACTTACCAGAGCAAAGCGAAGAGAGACCGATTTTCAGTAATTCTGTAAATTTTCAATTCACTTGCTGAGCGCCTGTTCGTTGCCGCTGTATGAATGCGTTTCTTGAGGGGTTCACTACTCACTTCATTTTAACGTACGAAGCATACTTATTTCTTGTTGTAACCCCATACACACTTACTTATCAGCCTGACGACTGATGCAAGGTCCGAGCCTGAGCAATAGCTACTTTCCATTCTTGACAGTCCTGGGCACGCTGTTTCCAGTCATCAAGACCAAGCTGTCTTGCATCCGTCCTTATACCGGAGATTCGGTCTTCCTCTCCTCGTCGAACCAGGAGGCTCGGATTCGAATACCCTCTTAGCTGGAGCATTGCTGTCCATGCGCTCGATGTGGTCGAGCCAGTGCAGTCGACGGATCTTTGCCTTCCGGACCACATCCACATCCTGGTACAGCTTGTAGAGTTCGCGGTTGTGTCTTCTCCTCCATTCGCCTTCCTCGCAAACGGGACCATATATCCGACGTAGAATTTTTCTTTAGAAGGCACCAAGAATTAGTTTTGCAGTTTTGCTTATCGTCCAGCTTTCGGATCGATATAGCAGGACTGGCAAAATATACTCTACCATACTCTCAGAAATTCCAAAAAAAATATTTACCCTCCAAATGTCTCCATTTATAAGAAAAAAAGAAAGAAAAATGCCATCTTCTTGATATAATTCATTTCATATATTTATTCTTCACAGTTTTTCTCTTTTTTTGGTTTTGAATCCGTACTGCTTCCCCCGTTTTACATTCGAGTCATATTTACACATAGAAACGATTAAATTTTTTTCCTTAAAATAAATTAATTCAATATATATATATGTTCTTGCTCATAAACAAAAGAAGAAGAAACAAATATAATTTAAACGATCTCCAACGAGGAAACAACTTTAAATTCAATTAGCTACAGATCCCTCTTCCATTGTCCTCAAATTTATATCCTAGACATCTTACTCTACTAAATTTAGTTGAACACCCCTCCAAGTGAGAGGCAGTTACTGTCTCCTTATTATCTCCTTTTTTTTTTTAAATTTATCATGTCTGAGGCGAGACGCAAGTCAATCGCATCTGCTCCGGACGTTAATAGGTTTGGTTTAATTTTCTTTTTCAAAAACTTGTTTTTTAATTTTTTTTTTCGTTTTACTTAACTTACATACATTCATACATATAGTATAATTTCATGTTCATATGTGGATTTATTTTGCTTAATCTTTTTTATTCCGTATTTACAAGTGAAGTTCAATTTAATCTCAATTTCTTTTTTGTTTATTTTTTTTTACAAAACAAATTCACTCGAGAATCAAGCAAGGATTCTGGGCTGAATTGAGTCTAGGGGGAGTTTACATGTAAACATATGGCTATGGCTATAGTGATCATTAGTTTTCTTAAGTCTTTGTTTTTATTTGTTATTGTTTTTTTGTTTTATTAAAAATTACAATCTAGGCTGCTATTTAAGAGGATGTCTATTTTGAAAAGTTTTATTGTTATCAGTTGGATTTTTATTTTGAAAATTGACTCCCGATGGGTGAAGGGGCTGAGGTGACCGATGATTTGATAGAGCTATGGGCCGTGAAAAAAGGGGGATTTGTCAATAAGAAGACTGGTTTCGAGATGAGGGAGGGAATTTTTGAATATTTTTAACATGTAGTCTGAAAATCCATTGAAGAGACAAAGTGTTTGTTTTCTGAAATTATGGCGACTTCGAGCGCAAAAATGTTCCTCATGTTCCCACTTTTGCCTTGAACCTCAAACAAAGAAGCACGTTGAAAAAGCGCAAAAATCGACCATAAGTCGAAAACTGTGTTTCGGGTGGTTTTTAAAGCTCTCAGGTAAGGTTGGAGCTGCACAAACCTTAGACCGGTTGCCATTAGTTGGAACGTGAAATTCAGATAAAGGTTAAAAAAACCAATTAGTTTTGAAAAACCGACTATGCTTAGAAAACAGCCTCTTTTTCACTTTTATTGCATTTCAACATTGTTGCTGGCCCCAGAGAAGACCAATTTGGGGCTAAATAAATCAACAGTCCCGCCAACAACTTACGTCAACAATTTTAAGAAATTCTGACAGATTTCTTGATTTTGAAAAAAATGCCATATCTCGAAAACGGTCCCATATTTGCGGTTTTTAACTTTAAGACTTTTTTGTTGGCGTCGCAGATCTTGATGCCAAACTGTAAGTCTTGAGTTCTTTGCTCCTTGACGTTTTTCAAAAACCAGTAAGTTTTGAAAATTCCACCATATCTCGAAAACGTTTCAGGACATCTCGGTTTTTTAAAACTTGAGGTCATTGTTGCTGGCGCTGTTGACTGTTGTTGTTAGTCCTAGCCCCTTGTCGTGAATTCATGGAAAATTGTTTCTTAGAAAAACAATTGATTTTGAAAAATCGACCATATCTCAAAAACGGTATAATTGGTGTAAACATCGCTTCTTTCAAAGACTCCCTCTATGATCAATCCAAATTCGCTTCACTCACTCATCTCCACGCACCATCTTCAATTCCGGGATGACCCACAGGACAAAAATTCCTTTTGGAAGAATGTAGTCATTCCCTTTGCTAAACCGTCTATCTACACAAAAACGAAACGCAAACCGAACCCCGTTCCGCGTGCGTGACTGCATCCGTCCATGGTCGACGTCATCCGGTAAACGAAGTCAACCAAGACGACACGGCTGAAAACTGCTAATTACACGAAGAACCAGATACGTGTCACCACCATCCACCCACCAACACCGCCGGTGAGTCGTCTGCAACCGGACGCCACTTCACGTCCAGCCACTCAGACACAACTCTCCGGAACTCGTTGTGTCATCAGACAATCCTTAATCGCATTTATATTGATGTTATCCTCCAGATCGCTGGACGAACTGCGCTCGCTTGGCATCCCACTCAGGCCGGGCAGGGGTCCTGCTCCACCGCCCATGTTAGTCGTCGTCGTCGCACTCATTGGCGACGACGTTGCAAGTGGCCCCGTCAACGTGGCCAACTGATGAAACTGTGGCTGCAGATTGCTGTTGCGTCCTAAGCTGTGATGATGGTGATGATGCGGCTGCTGCTGGTGTTGCTGCTGGTGCAGCATTGTTCGACTGAGACTGTTCGTGTTCGGGGGTGGCAGTGTGCCCCCAATTAGGGATGGCAGCGGATTGCCACCGCCAAGTGCATTGGGCATCACATTCGTGAGACTCGTACTCGTTGCCGGCAGAGTGGCTGTCGACGCTGCGGAAGAAGTTGGCGATGCCATAATCATACCTGCTCCATTCGGCTGCTGCATTCCAAGACCGTTTGAAGATATACCCGCCGCCAGCATGCCACCAGGAACTGGACTAGGACAATTGGTGTTGCTGCTGTTGCCGCCGACGATTGCCGTGGCCGTTGGCATCAGATGAGAGCGTGTGTTTATTTGATTGTACGTGACCGGGACACCTGGACCATTGGATAATGTGGAATTTGATAGGGCTGCTGTTGTTCCCTGATGCAGGAGAGTGTCGTAGGGACGATGCTGGAAAAATGAAAAGAATAAAACGTCTTATTGAATTGAGTCCTCGACACAACGCACACACAGGCACACTGGCACACAGGAAGACGGAAGGATGGAATCATTTTCTGCCAAACAAACAACTGAGGGGGTGGCAGGTCAGCCACCCTCGAGTGGCCAGGCATGGATTGGTTTTTGTCAAAAAACGAGGGAGTTCGTCGATGTTTGCACGTCGAGTGAACACCACTGTCTCCGGGGGAAGTTTGTTTTAACGATGTAATTGAAATTTTTTCTCTCCGGCCACCGTCCTCCCTGCGTTCGCTCACGGTCTAGCCGGGGGAATATTGGCTGATGTTGTGGTGTGGGGAGGTCGTGGGCGGGATGGAGAGACAAAATCACTTTTTTTGAACGTTTATTTGCGCGGCAAATTGATCCCGGATGCCATTGGAAAAATTGAATTTGATAGGGAAATTAACTTACAAATTGGCTGCTCCGAGCCCCTGCAGTCTCCGCGATGGCGTCCCGCATTCGATGGGTCGTGTAATTGCGAGGCGATTACATTCGATTGGTCAACAAATGAGTGTGCAAATATTGGCTTAAGTAATATCGCAAAAGTGGTGCTTGTTGTTCGAGTCGTTGACCCAAACTGGAACACATTTTGCGAGATGAAGTTGTGATGGGGAAAGGAGGGGGATGTGCCTTTGAGTGGTCATTTGGTGGCCCAAAATGAGCCTCACAACGTAGGCTCAAAAGGGAGCTCTTGAGGAAGTGCTAACTCAGTTTCGATACACACGCATAAAATAGGAATGATTCATATACTTACACTAGCATTAGGTGACCATTTCGACATCGGTGGCGTTGTAAAGTGCAAATCGGTTAGTCCATTAGAGCTGCTTCCTCCACCACCAGCTCCTCCTCCACCGCTGACGACTATAAAAACCAAACCAAAAAAAAAATCAATTTAATCAACCACGATGGCAATAAACGTCAAGTGGGTCCGCAAAATAAGTGATTTACATGAAACGAGAGAGAAGAGATAAAACGCATGAATATCCATACACGCGCGCGCCATCGTGTGCTTATTATCCTCGAACGCCAGCACATCGCCGTTCGTTTGCTTTGCACTAAAAATTAAAAGGACTATGGTCTGGCCGAGCGGCGGCGGCGGTGGACATAAAACTTAATCTACTCGTGTCCTATTTTACCCCATCTGGGTAATTGAAGGAAGTAATCGTAAAATGAATGTGTAATTAAAAAACGAAAATATAAATCATTATCCCTTTACGATGGCGTCCAGGAGGGGTTGAATGCGGACGTACTGATTTTTCTTTTTATAGGCACACGTGTCATTTTAAGTGTGGATGGTCGTGAGGCTGGATAGATAAAAAGGGCTTATGTAAGGAGTCTATTAAAAGCAGTCCACAAAAAAGTAAACTAGAACCATCGTCATCACTTAACTTATATAGGTCCAACAAACGCGGTAGAAAGGTTTTGACTGTTGATTAAAGTTGATCCAAATTTGGGAGCCTTTTCCCAGAGATTTCGACTGTTAACCAACGTTGTGGAATGTTGACATTTTGGAGGTTTTTCTTCCGAATTTCTATTGTTGATCAAACTTGTGTCACCATTTGCTCCAAATTCCGGCTATTGATCGAAATTTTGGAAGCCCCTTTTCTTCCAAATTTTGACTGGTGATCAAAGTTGATTCAAATTTTGAGTGTAGATCGAAATTGTGACACCATTTGTACCGAATTTCGGTTATTCATCGATTTATATCAAAATTTCGACTTCTGATCGAAAATGTGGCACCATTTGATCCGAACCCAGCTGTTGATCGAAATTTTGGAGCCCCTTTTCTTCCAATTTTTGACTGGTGATCAAAATTGATCCAAATTTCGGCTGTAGATCGAAATTTTGGGCCATTTTCATCCAAGTTGTGTAGCCATTCGTTTCATTTCAATCGTTTTGTCAAATCCCCTGAATACCCCTTACCCAACTCACCAAATTGCGATGGTATAACATCAGGATCCCGCTCGTCCTCAATCAAGTCCTCCGATGATGACTTAGTCTTTATGTCAGTATGCTGCCATCGTGGTTTCTCCAGATTGCCTCCCTTCTGCAAGACACGATGCCATTACCACATACCATCAAAGAACACATCCAATCAGTGGCGAGAGGAGAATTCAGTTAAATTACCTTGTATCCATCACCCGATTGAACACCCCCGGCGACAGATGCCTTTGTTCCATGCTGTCGCTTCCGACGTAGATTATTCAAGAACGTCATCAGGAATATCCTCATCGCAATCGCCAGACTGATGACAACAACTGTTAGTACACTACCAACAATTACCGGCGACAGTGACAGCGACATGTCGTCCTCTGAAAGCGACCCAGCCATTTTGATCCCAAAGCGTCAAGGTGTCGCATCGTAAAATCCATCGAGAGGATGCGATAGGGGAAGAGAAACACTCGATCAAAGATATGTATAATCACTTCGTGACAAACGCACACCACACTCGCACACACATGCACAATAAGGCCACGGAAGGACAAAGGAAAGCATCAATCACTTATGCACTTCCGTGGTTCGAAGGTGGATATGCCATTATGACACCACAGCACATCACATCATCCCAACACCGTCGCAGTAACGCACTCACTCACCTGTCTTGTGTCCTGTCGAACCGATTACGAAGTCATGTAGGTGGTATGCGGCGCTTCGTCCCTTTTGATTGAACGAGTATATGCGAACCTTCATTGAGTTGTTCTCCGTTGTCATCATCGAGGTGAGTGTGTCAAGGTTCTCCAAAATGAATTGCGGCTCCTCTGGATTTGTGAGATTGAATCTGCAACAGGAGAGTACACGGACAAGGGGAGGGATAAGTGATTGAAATTATTTTAAGGTACAGAATGTTCATGTGCATGTGTCCTTTGGCCGTGGTCTGCTAAGGGAGCTGTTCTCACAGTGTAATTGACTGGCTGAGTAATTTCTTTAGGCCACCAGTGATGATGGGTATAGCGAGTTAATAAGAAGTTTGAGTGACGTTCAGGGGCAGATGTTCGTTGGTGTTGCAGGAGCTGTGTCAGTAGTCTGTTCTGTAGTTGTTCGTAATATGAATTGGTTTAGTATATTTTCTCATACAGCCGCTGAGCTAAAAAAGAGCCCTCGTCCGAAAAGATGACAGAGCTCCTGTAGAGATAAGCTGCAAAGTTTTACGATCTTCATGTAAATCACTGGTGTTACAAGAGCGTTTAGAACCGCTTTGGAACAATGAAAATGATTTGGAATTCTGATTTTGATTGGATCTGGGACTAAAATTGACGCTAAGGCTAGTGGAGAAAGCAATCTCTATTACTAAACAAGTTTGCAAAAACCTCAACATTTGGAACGCACGGCAAAAATTTAGCACCGATGTACTTAAATCCCAGTCTTTTGACTGTGACACATGGGTTCATGGAAATATATGTCTAATTTGCTTTTGAACAAATTTGCAGAAAGCTCCACGTCTAGATCAAAATCCAGACCACAAGTAAAAAATTTAGTACCAATTGTACTCAAATGTACTAAAAACTTAAATTCTTCACCGCGACATGTGTGTTCTTTGAACTTTGGTTTGCATTCGTCCGAGACTAAAATTGTCAAAAACAGAATTTTTGAACCAGTTCAGTACTAAACCCTCGCACGCTTCAGTACTTAACCCTCGCACGCAATGATGGAGTGCGTAGGTTTAGTACTGAATTTAGTACCAATTTCAATAAAACTAGACCAAATTCAGACCAACAAGATTTCCGTGTTCAGTCAAATATTCGCATGGCACGTCAAAAATTTAGTACTAATTGTACTAAAATGTACCTAATGTATCCCCAAAATGTGCCAAAACGCCTTTCCTTTTCTCACAAACTTCTGCATTTGTTCAAATGTGACCTACATTCTCATGCATAACATCATCAGCCTCTATCATGCACCCACAATTTGCAAAGATAAACAACAACAGCAACAGCAAAAAAAAACCAAAACGATTTGAATCGGAAATCCGATTATAATTCGAAATCTGCCTTTTGCAATTCCGATACCGATTCCGGTATGGCACAAGTTCATTTGCATTCGAATTCCCTTAACGACCCGATACGACCAGGGAACTCCATTTAGGGGTTCAATCCATGTCAGCCGATTACCGGCAGACTTCTCTCAATATTTACAACAACCGACTCTCCACAGCACCAACAACGACGACATCGTTGTCTGTGATGAGGGCATTTTTGATTTGCATAAGTGTAACCTAGAAAATTCGCATTGTAATGGCTGAAGATGCTCGCAATTCAGAGAGAGAGAGAGAGAAAACGAAGACGATGAAATATTCAATGGACCTGTGACGTCCATTCCTGTGACGCCCCATGCCACCGCAAAAGAACTCTCGAAATCTCTGGCAATCACAAGCGTTTACTGTTTGCCTGATTGCATTGCAAATGCAATACCTTCCGGCTGGGAATGGTTCGTTTGTTGTTCGCCGGCGCGCATGGACCTGGAATAGGAATACTTCTGGTTGCCTGCTTCACGACTGCTGTTACTGGTGGCAGTGGTAGTGGTGGTGGTGGTACTGCTGGTGGTCCTGATGGTCCTTAATCGTTTTGCGGTATTTGCATTTTAATACGCCCAGATAGTTGAGGTGTCCTGGCCAAACTGACCTTTGGTCAAACCGTTCCGACATGACCACTGACACTGACACTGACTACTGGCTGCTGGTGCTGGTGCTGGTGCTGCTACTGCTGCTGCAGATAAAGGCTCCAACCACAACCGAATATCGTGGATCTGACTGGGGGCGGTTTATCCAGCCATACACAGAGTATGACAGAGAGTGGTTGGGAAAATCTCATAGACACACTGGACAAGGACACATGCATGCGGCATATATTCGACAACGACGACGACGACGGGTGAACGTCACCTATTTACCTTGTGCTTCCTGTTCGACTGGAGAACATTTCCAGGACAAATATTTGTGGCAGACCACCATCATAGCCCGGCAAGCATTGGATGTCCACACTGAGCTCTGTGCGATTGTACACACTGCAGTTGCTGACAGCACTTGGTAGACCTTTTTCGGAGAGGAAGAGAGATAGAGAGTGGGTGCAAAGGATTATCATTAGAGGGGTGGATGGGGTATTTGTTTATTTAACTTACCCGCAAGAACGACTTGGAACAAACACGGTTGATGCTGTGTGCCGACATCGTTTACTGCCCAGCAGGAAAGTGTTCCATAATCCTGACGGAAGAACGTTTACTGTGTGATGAGGAAGAATCGAATGGGATTTGATGACTTACCTGATCGGTTACTGGAGTGTACTTGAGGATACTTCGGCTGCCGTTTACGCTGAATCGTTCGCTGCCAACGTCAAGGGTCTCACCGGAATTATTGAACTTCCAACGGAAGGATCTGAAAGGATTGAGTGACATGCACGGGTGGCAATGGAGAATCAGTCACTTGATCTGGGAAATCGGGGAGAGAGGACTTTGGACGTTCATGGTTTTCTCTATCAAAACAAAACAGATTCAAGACATCTGTGCCAAATGTCTGTATTTTGATGAGATTTCAGAAGGAGACAAACTGACAAATCTCATTATTTTCTGTAGAGAAACAAAACAGGGCCATGGTGGGTACCCTGAGGCACTCGACTTTAATTTCTTGGAAATGATTTTTTTGGCATGACATTAAACCGTTGGTCGGTTATTTTCTGAACTTCTTATGGGGAAACAACATAGCACCTAAGTGGGTACCATGTGGCACTCCATTGAAAAATGTTCCTAACTGTGGGGATTTTGGTTTAGTATTACCAGGACTTAGTTTGATTATTTGGTTTATTTTCTGGAGGAAAATATCACAGGGCGCAGGTTGGTACCCTGATGGATTCACCTGATATTTGTTGCAAACTCTGGCTCCTTTGTAGGAATGGCATCACACCTCAAGTTGATAATATTCTTGATTTTCTGTAGGTAAGCAACACAGGTCCTAGATGGGTACCTTGAGGCACTCGATTGAAATTTGTTGCAAACTGTGGGTATTTTTTGGTGGAGTGGATCTTCTAAAGGGAATCAGGAAACGCCACGGTGGGCACCCTGTGGCACTGCATCTAAATTAGTTGCAAACTCTGGCTATTTTTTTTTTCGGATCGCCTCAGGACTCTGTTCGAATATTTTCTCGTTTTTCTAAAGTGAATCAACACAGGGCCTAAGTGTATACCCTGAGGCAGGTCGCTGGTATTTGGATATGTGGGTATTGACATCAGAACTCCGTTTGAATATTTTTGTAATTTTCGAAAGGGAAGCAACATGGGACCAAACTGGCAACCCTGACGAACTCCACTCAAAATGGTTGCAAACTCTCTGTATTTTGATCAGATGGCATTCAAGGAACTCCATTAAAATTAGTTTTCCCTTTATTGTCTCAATGCCTCTTCTCAAATAACAAGCATGTACATCCTCTTCATCTCTGCAACAACACACTTCCTGGGCTATCCTGCCTTTGATCCAAGAAATCACATGATTACCCCTCACTCTCACACACTTGAACTGACCCAAAGATCGAGGATAATGATACGTTTGCGAAGTCTTACAAGCCAATTTACACACATGCAATTGCCACCTAGCCTATTTGTTTCCCAGAATTCATAAACACCCCTCAAAACTCAGTTTCCAATTGCTTTTATAACCTACTTCTTCGGGCGAACTGAATATGCTCTCTCGTGTATTCACATATCCTTTCTGAGGTTCACTGAAATAATCCTATTCATCGAATTGCTTCAAATCCACTGTGTAACACCCCTGAAGGCTTACAGTCAAGACCTCCTAACCTCAACCTCGGCAAACTGATTGGGTGGACGGGTGGGGGGAGCGCACCGTACACTCAGAGATATCCTTTAATCTGTGCATAAATTTATCACTCAGCAAAATGTACTTCCAAAAGGTCCATTCTGGCTGACAGGAAGTGGAGAGGTATAAATGCAGAGGTTTGGGATGCTCAAGCCCTTTCACACCACACGGGGAACACTCGTAGCATTTGTCTCAATTATAAAGTTCATGGCTTCGGGGCAAGCACCGGAAGCCGAGGATAAGTGAGTGAGTGGAAGCAAAGCAATTCCAATTTAATGTTAATTAATGCAAACTGTATCCTTTAATTTAACAAAGTGCACTCGAATTCTGTGCGGAGAGAGAATTCACACACAGGATATGAACGTGTGCAGCATGCTTAGGGAATCAAGTCAATTCACGTTGAAGTGCTCGATAATGTTTGATTTTCGCCCAAAAGCATGCAATTTCCTGGAGGATTACACAACCGAATGATGTTGGTGGTGGCGGCACTCCTGGATGGGATCTAAAAAATTCACGAAACAATCCCGGATGCACACGTAGTCGTGGCTCAAATTTGAAGGGGTTCGTGCGATTCCACGATATGGTGTTGGATATAATGGTGGCGGGCGTGGTGTAAGAGATGGCGTGTGAGGTGCTTACCTGGGCGGTGGGTCGGCTTGTATCTCGCATGTCACTTCAACTGTCTCGTCCTTTGAAGCACCAATTAGGACGACTCGATCCAAGTGCTTGCAAATAGGTGTGTCTGCAATGAAAAATAAAACAAGAATAAGGAGCTTGTTGATATGGAGAAATGGGTTCCATGTTCCGAATTTGGCAACCTCTCTTCCACTCATCGGATAAAAGGGTTCGCCCGGCAATCTCTCATCGGTACTCTTCTGTCTCTATCTGCAGCCACAACCACATCTCTAATAGACTGAGGTGAACCGTAAATATGCATGCATTCTGCATTGCATTGTGTTCCCCTGGACGACTAAATGTGTTGATTCGGTTTGTGGCTTCGGATTGATTGTCATAAGCAACTGGCAAGCATTCGATTTATTGTCCTGTCTCTGTGAATGAATACGCTCCGGCCGACGATGATGCCGTAGTCCTTCAGAATTCCGAATGGGAATTCAATTTTAAATCCCTGGTCAACTTGGCATTTGTTTGGTTCACCTTCAATTTTGAATGGGGCCTGGCTTTCGGGGATCGATTGGAATTTTCAACAGAGCCACCGCACTTGTGGCACCCAGGTGTGCACAGTAAGTGTGTGTTTTGCCTGACTTTGGATCGGCTACATTTCTGGAGAGGTCGCCTGAATGGAGCTTATTTGCAAATGCATTCATTCAGTCCTTCCAATGCTGTTGGGAATGGAAAACAGATCTCCCTTCCATTCATACTCACATTTCACTCGCAACGGCAACTGATTGCTGACCGTCTCGCCCTCGTCGTTGATGGCGCTGCACGCATAATTGCCCGCATAGTGCTTGGTTATCTTCTGAAGGACGAGACTCTGATTCGATCGAATGACTCGAGCCGATGTGTTGTGCTCCAGATGCATGCCCTGGAAAAGAGAGAGAGAGAGAGATTCTGGTAAGAAAGCTCATTCATTCCACAATCGATGACAAAATATAAAAGAGAAGAAGATGCACTAGTGGGTATCAAATACGTTGTGAAGAACCATCGATGAAATGCACTGGTCTCGGCGGACAGCGAAAGACTTGAATACAGACGAAAGGGCCCACTTCCCCTTCTATCTGTCTTCTCCCCCACCCCCTGCCTCTCAGACGGAACGCTAAACCCGACGCAGAATTTTTCAGCCCAGCTGTCGGCTCCAGGACTGGCAAAATACCAGTTTTGTGGAACATAATTTCGTGCCAGCCAGGACGATCCTACGTCAGATCTCCAACAAAGCGTCCTTTGCGAAGTTCACGTTTGCCCCGCGGTGTAGCCCCGAGGGACAGAGCCGCTAAAAGGAAGTGACCTGGGGATCGTTGCTGACAACCGGCCCTTCCACATGCACAAAGAAACAAGAACGAAACGAACATTTCATGTGACAACATTTTTTCCCACGTCCTTTCACCACGAGGACGGGTTATTGTCCCTTCCTCCCAAGCCCCCATCCCACTCGAGTGACAACACGGAAAAGCGAGCTCCGGGCCGAAGGTACGCCCGCAGAGGTACACTTGTCTGACGCGGTCTGGTATGCACACATTTGTATAGCTTTTTTATAATTAGATGTGATGGGTACTGTGTGTCCTGCGTGTGCTGCCGAGGTGGGGCGCAGCGAGGCCTTGTCACAGAATAATGGTGACGATGATGATGTTCGTACACATGCTTGTACTTCCTTGTTTCCCCAACGGACCCGGGGGTTGCGATGAGGTTTTGTTTTCATTCGGTTTCAATTGAAATCAGTGGGGCGGTGGTTCATTAATTAAACAACTTGACAAGAGTTCCTTTTTCAACGATTGAATCAACTGTGGGACGTGTTTTGTACGCGTGCCAGGTGGCAGCGAGGTTGAAAGCACGATGAATCACTCACGGGGTGTATGTGGGTGGAGAGGTGGGGCAGGTCATGGCTGTGATGGTGGGCAGAGACTGAATGGCCCTGAAACTTAGGATGCTAAGACTGAGGCTTGAAAAGAAGGGTTGTGCGTCAATCGACAGGAAAAGCGGATCGGCACAAGATTAGCGAGCTGAGTGCAGGCTCCGGTAACCCACGCACAACCAAGTTCAAGGCTTACTACAGGGCTTGGCTTCCTTTCCCCAATCCATCGCCTTTTCATAATTCTTTGCCTAAGCTGTAGTTGTGGAGGTAGCCCCCGGTTGTAGACAAAGTCTCTCAAAGGATAATCGTTGAATGCGCGTCCTCTGGGAGGGATTTGTTTGGATTCATTTGCTTAAGACTTAAGAGACGCCTCCCCCTTCCCTCTCACTAGGAAGCGATAAATCCCAATCACCGAGTCGTCATCTTAATTCCCCAGCCATTTGCATAGTTCTCACTGTGCCCGTGCTCTCCCGGCACGTTCTAGTTACCCCCGCTCGCTCATTTCTTCCCTGAATCTCTTCATAGAATACATGACAGCGCCCATCACACCGTGTCCCCGCGCAAAACCATAGATTACCCAATGATGGAGGACAACAAGGATGGATTGTGCCACATGTCAGCCTGCACCTCCCCCCCACCCACTAAGCTCGAGCGGCAAATGGACGACGGGGCGATGGGAAGCGGAACATTTTATGCAGAACGCGCATTATGTCCCACATACAAATCTGTTTCACTTTTATATTCTTGTTCCTTCTTCGCTTTTGTTGTTGTTGCTACTGATGCTGCTGCTGCTGCTGCTGGCTGAGCTGCATTCATGTTCTATTTGCATTATCCCGAACCGCATCCGCACGAGTGGAATATGCGAGAGTGAGCCATTTTTCATTTAAAGTGACGATGGGCTGGTTTGTGGGTGGTTCGTCGGTTTCTATTCTCCGCTGGTTTTTTGCTTCTGCTCTCCGAGATATCATGGCGCAATACTTTTCATAATGTCGACACATATTTCATTCCAGCGAGAGCGAATGGGGACTTTTTTCATTTTATTATCCTTGCTGCAGATGCCGCGTTCAGCAGGAGTGCAGGACGTTGTCGCTTGGTTCTTTAACTGCAGGCAGCCACTGGTGGGTGGTTGGAGGTTTTGTGAGGAGATTAAAGAGATTGTTTCTTGGCCAGCAGGGGTTGGACTAGACGGTGGACGAGCGGGGCGAGGTCTCGTGTGGAGTTCTACTTCAATGGGAAGACCTTAACCTTAATAATTCAGCGCAAAGGGTCTGCTTTTCTGTGACTACAACCAGATTTGGAAACTGACCAAAAAGCGATCTGAACTCCTCAGATAGTGCCCCTCTTGCAAACTCAAAGGCAGTCCTTCAAGGGCTTAGCCACACATTTGAAATGAGCTCTCTCCTATTTGACGTCGGCAACAAGGTTCACAAAAGCGGCTACCCTTAAAAAGGTGCATTTTTCAAAAGCATCTAGATTTCTGAGGATTTTTCATGCAATTTTGAGAGAAATCCACGACAACGATGCAGACTTATCGACACTTGTTTGATAGAAAGACGTCCTCTTCGACGCCTGCAACAAGGATTAGGTTAGGTTAGGCTGAGGTGGCCGACTGCTGCGCATACGGACAGCAGACACACTTAGGCCAAGCATAGGTCCATTGTGTTACCACGCGGATCTTAGGCTACCTATTCCGCAAACCAATTTGTGCTCTTGATAAAGCGAAGATGAGGGCTTTTGATGAGGGCGGTTTGCTTGAGCAAGCGTTACAAGCTTTAGCTGATGTTTTATAGGAGCGATTGGCATGGAGGGTGGGTCTCCCTTGGAGATCAATCTTCGAAGTCATTTAAAAAAGTACACGATTCAATGTGTCACCTCGGTACACAGAGCAACGAGCTCTTGAATGATAGATCAGCGAAGAGGAAGATCAGTGGAATGGACGATCACGGAAGCCCCTACTCGGGACATCATGACAAGCGCTTTTGCTGAGTTCAGTTAGGCTAAGCGGCAGTTCAAGTCCTGAGCCTAGCTTCTACAGCAGCCACTCGTGTTGATCGAGCTAGTTGTTGTTCTTTCACAAGTGGATGGAACCTACAGTGTTTTGCCGTCTCCAAACGGCGAATTTGTAAAGCGTTTTAAAGACAGTAGTTATAGTGGTTGGTGGAGTAGTGGGTCGCCGTGGTGTAGTGGGTTAGGGCATCGACTCCTACGCAGAGGGTGCCAGGTTCGAATCCCCAAAATTAATAATTCATGGCTCCACCTCCTTCCAGTCACTGACAATGCTCAAAGAGTATTCCTGTCTAGAAAAGAGCTTCTCCACTTCGCCTTTCGCAGTCGGCATTGGACTGTAGGTCCCTTCCACTTGTGCATGCACAAGACGAGTGGTTCCTGAGAAGCTTAGGCTCGGGTCCACCTCAGACTGTCTCGCCACACATATTTTATATTAAATACTGTAGTACTTGTTGAGGATTTTCAACGTCTCGAAGGAGTCAGAGCCATGAATTATGAAAGTAAATTCCCGTATCGACCCTGGCAGCTCAGGCGCGGTGCAGCAGTCGACGCGTTAATGCCACAGCAACACAGTCCCGTAGTCGATCCGTCTGTGTATATTCGCAGGGGACGATCCCCAAGCGTCTGATAGTCAGATATCCAAATCGATCGGTGGAGATTTTTTTTCTCGTTGATAGCCTGGAGAAGGAAGTTCAATTCTTTAAGCGACCCTATTATAAACGGACCACCATGGTCCAAGTCTGCTGGTGAATTCACTAGCAGTCCCTCTACCTAAGGGAACATTGATAGACTGATGGTGAGTTCGGACCACAGTCGGAGTGGTTTGAGTCCTACGGCTGTGCTGACCGAATAGTTCCACTGGAGGAAGGTGGAGGAGTGTGTTGAGAGCATAAAACGGAGGGATTCTCTTCGATCCGCTGGTACACATGCAAGCCAGTCTTTGTACCCGGTTGAACACTTTCAATTAGTTGACAAAGACATGGTCATTAACCATAGCCATTACGATATAATTAGTAGCCATTAAGGGAACATGGCAAGAAGACTGGATGGCACAGTTGCTAGAGTGCCTGCCCCTGGTTAGCGGGGTCCCCGGTTCGAATCCCAGTGAAAGCAAAATTAATGTGCTTTTATCTGGTTTTCAAACCTGGTCCAGTCACCATTTGCCGTTGCGATGAAATTAATGGCACTATCACTAGTCAATCTGTGGTCTGATTATGAGTATCAGAATGGACCAACATGGTCTAAGTGTGCTGGTGAATGCACTATCAGCCCGCCTACCTAACCTAACCTAAGGGAACATGCCTTTAAGTAAGAGAAACTAACAAATAAACAAAACTCCGCTCCCGCTCATAAGTCAATATCGACATAAACTTAATTTCCAGGTCATGAATGGCTCCCTGGAAGCCTCAGTCTCAATCCCCTTTGGTCTACAAAGTATGGTCCGCTTTAGGGACAATGGCTTGCTTGCTAGGAAACACCCAAATATAAAACGCTTCCTTATCCTGGCAGTGGATAATACTCTGATGCATAAGTTGTGTACTACAATTGATGAGAGGCCAAATGGACTTAGCCACCATTGCTAGAAATCAAATGGAGGCCTTTTCAAATAGTTTATTTTTAAAATTGGATTTGAAAAAATGTTCTTTCGTACCATCGTACACCAAAAATATTCTAGTGCTACGAACATTAAAATCATTCCAAAATGTTCATGGGAAAGGCCACGTCTGTTCTCCCCGCTTTGGATGCGAATTTAATTTTCCGTAGAGACTGAATTAAACTCTTAGCGTATCACCCTTTTGCGTTTCCTCCCTCCAGAAACGAATACATAAGAAGTCATAACAGAATACCTCAAATTTGTACATGAAGTCCCTCAAGGGTAAGAACTAAGACCTGCTTTTTTTCCAAAGCAAAATTCATGAAAAATTGTAATGCTAGCATTTTTCTCGATGCATTCTTTGCACCCTTCGTTAGGAATCTCATAAAAAACACCCCTCCCCCCCCCCCCCCCCGCCGCTCACACACACACACACACATACTCATTCACACAAAATAAAAATAATTTCATGCTTACATTATGCAACCAAAGCAGCTTCCTCCATTGCGGATTCGATTGGACGTGACACTCGAAGTACACGTCGTCGCCCTCCTTGATGTCATCTGGTGTGAGTGTCGAACCCAACCGTAATGTCACCAGTGGTGGATCTGCAAGAAGAGAGAGAGACAAGGTTGAATAAGTTTAATTCACTCATAAATTTTCCACTCGCTTTCCAAAGAAAAAAAATGAATGAAAAATGTATTGAAACTCCCGCATCGCCAAAGGCACGGAGCCTCGCATCTCAGATCATCCATTCAATTGAAATTCTAGATACAGCGCTTGTATCTTTGGCCGCAATACGGTCGAGTGTATCACAAGCATGATGTGCACCGCCATCAAGCCCACGTCGCTTGTCACAGTGGGACTCGCAATGATTTCGCCATTAGATCCACCACCACAGAGCCCTCTCCCGTTCCGACATCTGGTGCATACGGCAAGAGATGATGACTCCACTGAAAGTCATCGCTGGCACACACAAGGCCTGCAGAAAACGATGAGTTCTGCGCTACGAATCAACTCTCAGCAGGCCTCCAGCTGCCTCCCCTCGGCACAGTCACATTCGGTTTGGCTAATTCGATTCGATTTGAGTCGCCCGAGGAGGCGAGTGCGGGCGCAAAACAACGATTAAAGTCTGGCCAAAAGTTATGGCCACCACGATGCTGACATTCGGATATCTGCGACCGGATGGGGTATCACGCTGTGGTGTCCGGACGACGACGTGGATGACATATGTTCGGTTCGGTTCGGTGGCGGCGTGGCGGGACTGAAGCGTGCTTGGCCAACAAGATTGATGGTTGCAGAGTCGGCCAAAGCGAGGGGCTGCGGTGGGCGGCCAACATCGAGTACATTTCGGCCACCGGGGGACACACGAAATGATTTAATTTCACTCAGTTTCAAATTTGGCCCTCACAGCGAGGTCGGACATTCTAATTGGGTCAGCTGTTTGGATGCGGTTGCCGCGGGTCTCTGTGTGTCCCGGTTCATTGAGTCAGTTGAAGAGACTTGAAGTTCCTTGAATTTTTTTCAATCCTCCTCTCTGCCCTTGTCGGCCTTAATTGTCGTCACATGTTATTTATGGGTTCCTCTGCTCGCCCATTAGCGTCGAACTCTTGATGACTGAATCCCGACCGCCGGGATCAGGCAGCCTCCCCGCCATTTGCATATGCGGCCGTGGTGGTTCTGGGCCTCTGTGTGTGTGTATGGGCGCTTGAGCGGAGCATTCAGGAGTTAATTTAATTTCCCCCTTAATTGCATTTATCCTGAAATTAATTTCAATTCAATACACGATCGTCAATAAATTAGCCCCGTCATGGCGCGCCAGTACCGAAATTATTTTTACACCAATTCATCTCGTCCACCCGCCTCCTCCACCCCCCTCCTCGCCACCGTGCCACAGCCTTGTCGATGCGGTGAATTCGTTTAACTCATCATCATCAGTTGGCGGGCGGGCGACGGAACCGATTAAATTGCAATGTAGCTCTCGGAAAGCATTCGAATCCGCCCTCAACGGCCGTCATTAATTAGCGGTGAACAGTTGGACGGAATTTCTGACGTGCGGGACTCAGCAGAGGACCGCGCGGGTGCGCGTATTAATTAATTCACAATCGTGAAGGTAGCTCGCTAGCGCAATGAAATTGCTCTGCTGTCCCCAAACAGTCCCATGGTTGGGTTCGGTTAGACGGTGTGCGAGGGAACGAGCTCGTATAAAACAGATTTGAATAATTAATTTGAACCACATTAATTGAATTTACTACGGGCAACTCTTACACACACACACACACACACACACACACACACACACACACACAGCTGGCAGGGATGTCCTTGGATTGCGACAGATGAGCGAGCGGCCTGAACTCCGAACTGGCCCATTAAATGATCGGTTAATGTGCTTAATTTAAGCTCAATGATGGATTAGCAGGCAACAAGTTTTTAGTTGAATCCTGATATCTGATGGAATAGTCCAGGGCGTTGGGTTTGCGCATTAATTTGCTTCGAAATGAGACTATTGGAATGTGTCCTTGTGTCTGGAGGGAGTTTTTCTCCGCGAGCCGTGCTTGTCAGCCGAAAAGCAAACGCGCCAAAGCTTGATTGGAACTGTGAGAGCGTTGCAACTTGCTTCTGACATGGGATGCTTCATTGTTGGTTCAGAATGTTTGTGCTTGAGCGTCAAATTGTTCGTCATTTATACGATCAGTGAGGAGATCCAGCTGTGGTTCTTCTTCTTCTTATTCTTCTTCTTCTTCTTTTTGTTCTTGTACTTGTTCTTGTTCTTGTTCTTGTTCTTGTTCTTGTTCTTGTTCTTGTTCTTGTTCTTGTTCTTGTTCTTGTTCTTGTTCTTGTTCTTGTTCTTGTTCTTGTTCTTGTTCTTGTTCTTGTTCTTGTTCTTGTTCTTGTTCTTGTTCTTGTTCTTGTTCTTGTTCTTGTTCTTGTTCTTGTTCTTGTTCTTGTTCTTGTTCTTGTTCTTGTTCTTGTTCTTGTTCTTGTTCTTGTTCTTGTTCTTGTTCTTGTTCTTGTTCGTGTTCTTTTTCTTGTTCTTGTTCTTGTTCTTGTTCTTGTTCTTGTTCTTGTTCTTGTTCTTGTTCTTGTTTTTGAAATGCATGTTCCTGATACGAAATAGACGATGCCGTGGACTCCCTCGTTCGTTCGGCAAGGTTCAGAGCATGCGCTATCTGGCGGCACCTTCCTCTAAGGGCTATAGTCCGAAACGCCTCGAAGTTAAGTCAGATCGCTCATTGTTCTCGCTTCCTCGTCTTTGCTACGTTCCCCGCCAATACCACTTCATCCAAACAGCAAGAGCCTCATTGACGACTCACTGTGTTCTGCATAAACCCCTCCTCTCCTAAAATTTGTACGGACTCCCGGAAGATCGTACCTCTAGTGTGAGGCCTGGACGAACTTCTCCCGAATGAAGCCACCCGATAGCGTGTCGCCTTGTCTTAGTCCTTCTCTTTCTCCGTGAGTTCCTTACCGACCATGGGGGTGCAGCAAATCGTACCCCTCGTCATCCTGTCTCCATCGTCATCCTGTTTCAATTGTCATCCTGACTTCATCATCATCCTGACTCCATCGTCAACCTGTCTCCATCGTCATCCTGTCTCCATAGTCAACCTGACGAATTTGGGAAGACGAAATTTAGACATGGCGCCGTGTGTCTTGTCTTTGTGGGCTTCGTCTCAGTCGATGGCAGTGAAGTCGGCGAATAGGTGGCGGGCGTCGATGTAAGCATGGGTTTATTGCAGGACCTGCCGGAGTGTGAAGGTCGATATTCTTTGGCCTGAACTCACAATGTAGCATGAGCGATCACACAAAGTGGTAGAAATGATCTTGTAGGCCATGTTGTGAACTTGTGTGACTTGTGGTGCAGACTGCTGTCTCTCTCTAGGTGGCGCACTCAAAATGGTATCCTCTCTTGGGGATCGGGCAATCGAACTCTTGAGTTTTGCATTATTGACCAAATCCTCCGACCTTTTGTGGTTCACTTTTGGAAATCCCCTCAAATCCAAGACCACCATCATGGCCCTCTCTCTTCCTTCCCAGAGCCGCTCTACTCACATGGCATCCACTGTCCTCTCTACCTACTCGTCTAAATCCCTCCGAAGCCCCGAAGCTTGGTCGGTTCGGATTTTCCTCGAACCGTGCCCAGTTCCTCCAGAGCGAAGTGGATTCGCATGTGAAGCCCCTCCAATTACTGATTCATTATCCCGAACCGAGCCGAAAGCGGCTTTCCGCCAATTGCCTCTGCCCCGCAAGTCCTCCCTGTTTGCAGCCCATCAGTGATGTTTATCGAGGTGTTAATTACCATGACCACCAAGTGCTGGGCATTGCCAGTTCTAGTCTCCCCCGAACGGCAGCTGTGTGCTGCGTTGTTGGCCCGAAAAATCCCATCGATTCGAGGACAGAAGCAGACAGGACCCAGAGAGAGAGGGAGAGAGATTCCTTAGCCGAAACTTTAATATTTCAGTTCCATTAGGAGGGCGCCCGAACTGAATGTGCTTAGGCCCCTGGGTGAGGCAGCCAGCCACCGATAAAATCCATTAAATTAACAGCCACAATGGAAAGCGCTGCTGAAGTGTCCAAAAACACTCACATTCGCTCAGAGCATCCTCTGCCGCAGTGACTGTCTGTCAGGCGCATGGCCTTTGTTTCACAGTGCCCGCAGCGAGCGGACGGCGAACAATGGATATCCCAGTGCATAACTCTTCATCGTCTCGTTGCTGTTGCCTCCGCGCTGGAGAGGACGTAGTTTTCGGTTGCCAGTAATTCAAGATTTCCTCTGTGTCCTTTGAACGCGTGAGCTGCTCCGCTCAGCTCCATAAATAATAAACATCCTCGACAGGGGTCCTTTTGTCTCTGAAATCACTGTGTGTGTACACACACCGAGTGCTTCGCCGTCTCCGCCGCCAGTCGATGTGAGGCTGCTTGCTATAGGCCATATCAGTCTGTGACTGACAGGATCAAACCACCGTGTGTGTGTGTGTATGTGTGTGTTCACTTCAAAGTGGCAGTTAAAGTGACACACTCAAAATGGGCAGAGAGAGGAGAAACCTTCTAAGCCCGGGATTGTTGCCGGAAACCGGTGGGAATATTTCTGTACACTCGGCACACTTGCCGCCTTTTCCTTTCGCGTGATTAGATCCTCCTTATGAGAGCAGGCGGCGCCATTTTTAACGGCCCAAAAGGACATCATTGCAATCCGCGACGAACAAGAGACAATGACGACGACTGAGTGACGGAAATGTGACAGAATGACAGGCAACGAGCGTTGCGACGCGTTACGAGTTCCAATGTCGCATGCACCAACGGATGGGCTGTGTCTTCGTTCAATTTCCTGAATGCTTCAGCCGTGGAGAGGGCCGATAGGAACAGAATTCGATTTTATAGATGTCATAAATTTGCGTCTGCTTAATGTGAACAGAA
Organism: Eristalis intricaria; assembly: GCA_964034865.1. NCBI lineage: Eukaryota > Metazoa > Arthropoda > Insecta > Diptera > Syrphidae > Eristalis > Eristalis intricaria. The sequence continues at coordinate 6,439,981 of OZ035877.1, read as the reverse complement.
AGGATTTCTCATTTCGTCCGTGCGTGTGCGGGATGTTAAATCGTTTGACGATGGCATGGGCACCCCGACTTGTCGGAAAAAACCGCCGATATGAGTGTGTCTTGGCTGTCACATAAAATTTTATCGCTTTCATGGTGATGTTGTGATATGAAAATTGCCAAGACAAAAAATTAATATTGAGTCATTTCGAGTTCGGAGCGCGTGTGTGTGTGACGTGATGGGTAAATGGTTGTGCAAAATGAACCGTGACGCGATGGTGCGACTGCTGAGAGGAAATTGTGTCTAGTTGGCACATCGTTTGCTTTTATTTGACGACACTCGAGAAGGCAGTTTCAGATTTGCATATCCCAGAGGGGGAAGGGTCTCTCCTTCTCTCTCTTTCTCTGCACATCTGCTCTCAGTCTTCGGTTGGGTTTTAGTGCCGCACGAGGGTGGCAGTTTTGCGGGATAAACTAGTGCGATATCCATGATTTCTCCATTGAATCATGAACGGTGGGGGAGATTGCCTCTTTAATGGCCATCCCGCCATCCCTTCGAACAGAAGGCAAAGTTCACGGGAACTTTCTTCGCCCAAACAGAGTTTACGGAGGAAGAAGACGAGAAGAGTGCTTGTTGTTTGTTGTTTGTTGTTTGCTGTTGGCTGCCTACACGCAAACGCAATTAGGAGCCATTCCAATGCCTTCGTTCTGTCCACCATCCATCATGTGTACGCGCGCATGTATGCACACTGTGCTCCCACTCATCGTCGTCGTAAATATTTGCCATTCATCGGAGGAAGAACCATCGGTTGCTGGCGAGAGACAAAGGAGATGGAGAACTTTTCCAATTAAATTTGCATCCTTGGGCCATGAAAATTGTGCCATTCAATTGTCCTCCAAGTCTCCACCGCACTGTTCTCCTGTACCCCTGTCGATGGCCACCGTTGCCCACAGTTCCCCTGATCACCGCCTGAATGGATGAACATGACAAATTCCAGTGAATTTCCCTAGAAAAGCATACCTCTTCGAGAATACTTTTGTTTTTCTGATTCCCCATCAAGCTGGCAGTGGAAACAAAAGCCGAAGAACAAAAAGAAAAAGAAAATGAAAAATACAACAAGCTGTACTTACACACGACATTCAGCTTCCACAGGGTCTCCAGGAACAATCCGTTCACGTTCGGGTTCTCGGATCGACATGTTATTGATTTCCCATCGTCATCTGTTGTCGGCACGAAGCTCAACTCGGAGCGCGTTGTATTGTTAAGGATGTCCTCCTGAAATGGCAGAGGCTGGTTGGTGAAACCAAATTTTAGAAAAAAAACGCAGGCTTCTCGTGAGGAATTTTCATTTTAAAATACTTTTGCGCTTAAAATTGGGGGATTTTTGACGATGATGGAGCTGAGCAATGGCTGCCCTCAGCCGACCGGCAATCATTTGTTCGGTTGCTGATGCCTTGCCACCCGGTGGGAGGGCTTGGAAGCAATTAGTTCAGCTTGTGATGGCTGGAGCGGTCAGGATATGAGTGTGTGACCTCTCTCTCTTGGTCGTAGACGTAGAACTGGGTGGGTCCTCCCTTTCAGCGAGCGATAGCTAGTACAAAACAGGGACGGCACTCTGGGTTCCATACTCCCCTTCGACGAGCCATGGCTAGTAGAAGAGAGGGACGCCACCTAGAACTGGCTTCCATCCTCCCCTTCGGCGAGCCATGGCTAGTACAAGAGAGGGACGCCATCTAGAACTGGGCTCCAGCCTCCCCTTCGGCGAGCCATGGCTAGTACAAGAGAGGGACGCCATCTAGAACTGGGCTCCAGCCTCCCCTTCGGCGAGCCATGGCTAGTAGAAGAGAGGGACGCCACCTAGAATTGTGCTCAATGTTCTCATTCAACGAGCGAAAGTGAGTGCAAGAGATGGGGGTCATCCTTGGTCCTGGCTACATTCCCTTGAAAAAGTCTTAGCTCAGACTGCATCAGACTGCCAGAACTCACGCAAGGATCCAACTCGATCAAAAGCTCTTAAACGTCGCAAACTGTCGTAAACTTTCTCTCTCTGCCCCAAGAACGACAAACAAATGTCTGTGCGGAGGCAATTAACACTTATTTGCTTCGTAATTAGCAACGACCGCAAAATGCATGCGTCAGCTTCGAAACAAAAACCACCCAACTGCACGACCAATTAATCAGACGAACGTGTTAAGCAAACATTTGGCCAACCTTCGTCCTGTGCAGTCGCCTCCTTCGACCGGGAATTAAAATTCCACACTTACCTTCGTGCGCCTCAGCTGACGCTTCCCCTTGTACCACGTTATAATGGCGTTCGGTCTTGAGCCGGTGCTCTCGCAGATAACCTCGTACCGCCTGTCGGCCACCATCGAACCGGGTGGACTCACTATTTTCACCGTCAGTGGCTTCACTGCAAATGAGAGAGAGAGAGTGTGTAAATCGCCACCGTTTCCATTGCAACGACTTACAGTGCATGTCCAGCAGAAATGTGCGCTCCTTTGGCGTGTCCAGCGCAGTGTTCAACGCCTGGCACGTGAAGACCGAATTCAGGTCCGTCCGCTGCACCGACGGCCACAGCAGACGGTTCTCGATGACATCACCCGAATTGTGCTCGTATTGATTGTCAACCAGCAGTCCATTAACCAGCCATCGAACCTGCGGTTGAGGTCGACCTGTAATGTGAAACGGACAAAATAAACCATATTATTGGGTGTGTGAGTGTGAGTGTGTGTAAGCCTGTTCCTGTTTTGGAAATCCAATCTGCCGCAGTCGCAGCCGACGATGGGTGAAGGACCGTGCCCCGGTGAGCCTGGCGATGTTAAACGGATTAGCCCTAGACTTTCTCCCCAAGCTCCCCAATGCTGTCTTTAACCGAAAACCAATTGTGCCTGTGTGGCCTTGTTTAAGTCTATTCAATGGGGTGACTAAGGCTAAGGCCGGGGCAACGACGATAGAAAAAGGAAAACAAAAACCGTTGACGGGGGTGGGGGTGGAGGGAGAAATCCTTGCGAAAACATTATCATAACCTCTAGCGGGCGGTGGGGTGGGGAGGGACTGTAATGCCAAGCAACAGTGAGACCCCCGCTAACGGAACAATAGAAACGAAAGGAGCGACGCACAAATAAGGACGAAAAAAAAAACGGATCAAGACCGGGTGGTGGTGGGAGGAGAGAGAGTGTGTGTGTCCCGGCAGAAGAGTGGCATGCCGACAATGGTCGGCCCAGCAAGGGATTTTGAGAAGAGAACGCAAAAAGGATACAATGCCATATCCGGAAAGGGTCTCCTTTTTGATGGCCAAAGGGCGCAACAGACAATAAGGATGTGGACGGCAAACAGAGAGGTGTTCAATACACACGCGTCGTCCCTTTTTTTCTTTTGTGGAGCTTCATCCTCTGTGCGTGTGCATGGATTTTGCATGTCATTTCCACATGATTTCACTCGTTATGATCGACATAAGGAGCAAACGTTTACTTGGGGCTGGAATTTGGTTGTTTTGGGGAAGGGGAACTGGTGGCAGGGACTGGTTGCTTGAAGAAACCCAATCGGTGCGCTGAATTCGATGATGGTCTTGTGGAAAGGGGATCTTGAACTGGAAATTCTCCAGGAACTAATGACTGTCTGTTTTTCTTTCGCCTCATAAGACTCAGAAGACTCCTGTGGCTAGACTTCTTCTCCTGGTAGCGCCACAGTTCGGGGTGGACCTGGGCCTCAAGCAACAAGCCTCTCCAGCTGGCAGGATCCTAATCCAGCTGTTCTCAATTAAGCACGCCAAGTTGGTTGAGGCTCTTCACCTGAGTGTGCCTTCGATTCCATGGGTGTCCCCTATTGCGTTGTCCTACTGGTTCATAGTCAACGACGCTTCGGGCTGGAGCAGCAGCCCTAGGCTAGACTTGACAAGCGTTCATCATCAGTTGGCGGTTCTGCAAACCGGATTCAGCGGCAGGGCTTTGATGTGTGGTAGGAAAAGTGTGTTCAAATATTGTCCCAATTCCACACACTCTGGAATGATGAATTATGTGAGTACACGGTGAAGGCTGAGCCATGCTCAGTCCGGCACCCGGAGACCCGTACTTGCAGCCGGAAACCAAGCTAACAAGTTTCACTAAACTTAGACGCACCTCGTGTTGCATCGGAACAAACAAGTGTACAGGCAAGTTGTTAGTTATTTCGGTGTCCCCACTTATACCAATGTCCTTTTTTACAACGGTGAGGCCTTCCTTTCTGCAACCACCTAGATCCATAGATGAATCTCAGTTCCACCCCATTGAAGTCCTTCAGCTCTAGGCAAGAAGTCTTTTCCCAGGAACATTTCCCAAGTTGAAATAATCATGAAAGAATAATAAGGGCACCTTTAATCGGTCGAATTTCAGCGCATCAAATGAGAGGTTTGTCGACCAGGGAGGCGCCAGTGCTGATGATTCGAACAGAATAGATGTTGGCTAAATGCTATTCTTTCTTCGTTCGTGTGGCTTCTGGAGAAGTCGCTGTGTGGTATTATCAGACCCAGGTCCTTTAAGAGTGCACGCTGCATAGCAGCTGACCATCGATGATTATAGGTTCTTGGCTAGCCAGGTAGGTAGGCAGTAGGTGGCTTGGATGCACTTAGGCCAAAGTAGGCCCATTGTACTGCCACGTGGGCTTGTCTAAAAAGAAAGAGGGGTATGGGCCGGTGTGGTTATTACGACAGCCAGCCAGATTTGTCGATGAAATCGAATAGCGATTTGATTGATGTCTTTCGCAGTTCGCTTAGATTATCGAAGAAGGAGCCAAGAGTAGCTTTCCTAGCTGAGCAAGTGCCGGGTAGTTGCAGAGAAGGTGTTGCACACGTCCCTCTTCATCCTCGTCTCGGCAACTTCTGCAAAAATCGTTAGAAAATAGTCTCCGTCTTTTCGCGTGTAAACCCAATATGCAGTGTCCGGTAGTTATACCCACAGCCGCTCTAACTTTGGGTCTTTTCAGTGATATCAGACTAACAGATCTTTTGGGGTCAAGACTGGGCCAGATTTGTTTGGTAATTTGGCCTGTTGGTTGCCTGAGTCCCATCTGGCATTGACTTCTAGTATGCTTTGTTTAGTGAATTGTAACTTAAAGGAAGCTATAGGAGGAGGAGAAGTGCCAGAGGGATCCGTCATCTGGCAGTGTTGTGGCGATTTTTGCGAGTTTGTCAGCTTCACAGTTTCCCATAATGTCTCTATAGCTAGGGACCCAACACAGGCGAATTCGAAACTGTTCAAACTGTTCAAACTGTTATCGTCAAGAGATGTGCGACAGCTTATGACTATTTCTGAGTTTGTAGAGAACGATGTTGGGGATTCGATTGCTGCCTGGCTATCCGTGAAGATGCAGAAATCACGGGCGGATATCACGTTTCACCTCAGCTTCGCTAATCGCCATTATTATAAAACAGCCATCATCGCAAGGAACTATTCGGAGCGATGGCCGAATTCGGAAAATTAATGGATTGTGTAGCAGAACACTGGCATATGTGCGATGTACCATCAGTTCGGTTCAAGTACAATCAAACCGTTTGAAAACTGCACCGGATTTCAGTCGTGTGACTTCTTCAATCTGAAACTGGGGTAGATAGTGTGATGGGAGCTGTAAACACGTAAGGCACTGTCTTATATGATTCTGTCCAACTGTTGGACTATGCAGATGGTGTTGGACCGATATCGTGAATCGAGAAGGCTTTCACGGTGGCTGAGCTCACTTGAGACAAAACGTCACCATCGACAGCTATAATTTTACGGTAGAAAAAAGCGTTTGTCTACCTCGCTGCAAATGTGAGCAACTAAGTGGATGCCTGGCGTAGAATCCGCTTGGCGACCGGTGCTATTTCGGTTTGTTGAAACAACTGGGTTCAAAAGGCCCAAAGGCATGCTCTACCATTTCTTTTTATCAGTCCTCCTATATGGAACCACTAGCAGGACGAGGAGGAAACCTTTAGACCGATTAGTACAGATATAGCTCCACCTCTTTCGAGGCACTGACAATGCTCCAAGGGTATTTCCTGTCTTGGAAAAGCTTCTCAACGACGCACGTACAACACGAGTGGTTGCTGAGAAGCTAGGCCCTGGCCCTCTACGGGCTGTAGCGCCTCTCATATTATTATATATTATCTGCTCCTGTTTGGCAGGAAACTGAATAAAGGGGGACGCACTCGCCAACTCTAAGAGAGAACTCTAACTAATCAGGAAATGGATAGGCCAATATCCGTCGACTGGACTATCTTCACCACATCGACTGCACTGACTCGGCCACATCGAGTTTATTGACACCAATTCTCCAGCTGAGAGGGGCTTCGAAGCTGAGCCACCTGGTTCGAGAAGGAGAAGGAGAATTGGTGTCCATAAACTCGATGTAGCTGAGCCAGGTGAGGACCAAGTCATCTCCGACGCAAGACAGCTTCAACTTACGGGGGGCAGCTGTCGCTCAGGCTCAGTCTCAATCCCTCCATGTGTTGCAGGCCTGATAAGTAACTTCGTCAGCCGTGAGTTACGTGCGTAAACAAGCAGAACTCATCCTCACAGAAACAAGGATGTGTACACGGAATAAACTCGCCCTTTCGAAATCGGAAATCCAGTGCACCGCAAGCTCCCACACGTAAATTACATCCCATTAGCCGTGCAATTCCACATCACAAGGCTCCACAAAGCCGCCCAAATACACCAACGCTGAATTTCTCTCCACCGCCGCCGCCGCAGAGCTAATGAGAACAAAAGTCAAAACAAGCCCGTGGATGTGCACGTTTGTTGCGTCGCCGTTGTCATCGGTGCCCTTTATCACGGCATCCTGGGAGGGGGACACGTCAAAGGCTAAACTCTTATCTCGATGGTAAACAACTGCTAGGGCTTCAGTCAACACTAAGCCCACACAGAACGGTCCCTCACCCCGTGTAAACAAATGAAATAAAACACAAGGCCAAGCCAGAAAAAAGTAAATCTCAATGATAAACAATGAAACGCACTTATGTACGGCTTTGTTTTGCCAAGGAACTCACCTCCGACGACACGACAGGTTATAACGATATCGTCGCCCTCTTGCTTGGGACCCAGCTGAGTGCCGTTCAGTTGACGACCCCATCGATCAAGGATTATTGGCTGCTCGGGAAGAACTGAAAGAAGAGAGAACCGGGATAACACAATTTATTTATTTATTTATTTATTTATTTGCTCGTGGGCTGAGGTGGCGACAGGAGAGATGAAGGAAATCTCGGTTAACGGGGAAGGACTTTATCCGGCGCGATGTACATCAACTCCTCCGCAATTTTGCATCCAATCTAGCGACGGTGGGGGAAGAGCTCCTTTAAACAGACGTCTTTGAAATGTCCCTGTGGCATGACGAATTATGACGATGATTGCTGGCATCCTCCATCCCCTTCATCCTCCCTTGGCGGCTGAGTTAGAGAGAGGAGAGAGAGAAAATTGATAAATGGCAAAGATACTCACTGATTACGGATAAATTAAATCGAAAGCTCTGCGTTTGGCTCGTACGGAAGTCAATGCGGCATCTGTAGATTCCCTGATCGTGACGTTTGATGTCCTTTTTGTGGGCGTGTGTGGGTGACATCCAGGTAGCGGCAAAACCGAGAAAGAGATAAGAAAACGAACAAGTTTAATGGAAAGGATGACAATGTGTGGGTTTCTAAAGTGGGCTTGTCATTCGTTGGAAGAAAACACATCCCCCTGCCGGTGGGTGGGGTGGGAACTTTTCTTGAGTAATTGAGTTTGTCATTTGCTTTCACTCGACCGTGGGCGTCAGGGGAGGTCTCTCCACTTTACAAGATGATTCGATTAGGAGATGAGTCGTCTCTGACGAGTCACGGTAATTAGTCGGGGGTTAAGAGAGTTGAGAGCAAAGTGAAGAGGCCTGAGTAGGGGATAGGCTGTCGGGGTTGTGGTATGGAGCTGGGGGCTGGACGATAAGGGGAGTGGTGGAGCTGATTGTTGGTGGCTCTGGAGATGGAGAATAGTGCTCAGCTGCGGGTGTGGAAAAGACTGCAGGCAGCGTGAAAGAATTAGACCCACCATGGGCTGGTGGCCTCAGAAGGAAGCAAGTGACTGGAGGCGGCGTGCCCAGGGTCCACGATTAGACCCTACATGGGCCGGTGGCCTCAGAAGGAAGCAAGTGAGTGGAAGCGGCGTGCCCTGGTTTCAGGGCCAGACCCACCATGGGTCGGTGTCCTCAGAAGGAAGCAAGTGACTGAAGACAGCGTGCCCTGGCTCCAGGATCAGACACACCAAAGGCCGGTGACCTCAGAAGGAAGCAAGTGATTGGAGGCGGCGTGCCCTTGTTCCAGGATCAGACCCACCATGGGCCGGTGGCCTCAAAAGGAAGCAAGTGAGTGGAAGCGGCGTGCCCTGGTTTCAGGACCAGACCCACCATGGGTCGGTGTCCTCAGAAGGAAGCAAATGACTGAAGACAGCGTGCCCTGGCTCCAGGATCAGACACACCATGGGACGGTGGCCTCAGAAGGAAGTAAGTGACTGGAGGCGGCGTGCTGAGGCTCCAGGCTAAGTCTCAGTCTGCCATTGTTCCAAGGAATGATACCAACATTCAGGAACTCAAAAGTTCGTGGTGCCAAAATAGGACAACAACGTGCCATCAGGAGATGCGCACCTCTTCCCTAATCCACGTGCCCTGCCGGCTTTCAAGAGCCCATCAAGGGCGACCAGCTCTTGCAATTCCTCTCAAATCGCTTCTGAATGCTCCCCAGTCACGTAGACATCGCATTGCAAGCTGCAGCTACCATCGGCCATCACCAAGTCAAACAAAAGCTGACTCTTCAGGTGTGTCGATTGCTGGTTCGACTCGACCACTCTCGCTCTGTTTATTCTTTCAACCAGCTCAAAGTGCTTTCAATCAATTCCACTTCCGAAGGGCAAACAAATAAGACACCTACTCCCAGCTCCTTCCGCTCGTGCTCCTCCTCCTCGTCATCATCTCAGCTCGGCCCGTTCGTAACAACCACAACAACGTAAAGTTTTTGCACTCAATTTAAATCCTTTCAAAGGCTGTTATCGTTGATCTCCTCGTCGTCGCCTTTTTGCACTGACAACCGCCCGCCGCCCTCGCTGCTTCAACTTGAACGTTCTTGCAAATCCCTGACGCAAACACAAAACAATAACCGAGATATAAATGAAGTTTTCCACTTCGCCCTCCCCCCCCCCCCCCCCCCCCTTGGCACCCGCCCAGCACACGACCGACCGGCCGTCCTCGGCCGTAGTGGTTCACACTCGAAGCCTAAATAAATAAGCATTTGTACATGCCACTCCGGCACAGGAGGAGTCCCGTGCTCTCGCCCATCTCCCGGCGAAAACAAATACAGAACACGAAGCAAACAAACAGCACTTGTGCCTGCCCCCGATGGGAGCCCAGATAGCCGGTGAAATTGAAAGAGGTTCGGAGAAGGTCAATTCAATATCTCTGCGACTGCGACTCCGTGGAACCACCAGCGCCAGCAGAAGTCCAAAAGGATTAACCCAAAACAAGAAAATCGGTTTCTTGTGAGATATTTATGAGTTTCCTTCGGGAGGAGAGCTCGGACTGCGGCTAGATGGAGGGGGCTCAGAGCCGAGGAAATGCAGTGGCTAAGTTGATACGCCACCATGCATACTAATGCCGGAGCAGTTGGGCTTTGTGTGCCCACTCGCCCCACGTGTGTGGTTAGCCGGGCTATCCAATCAAGTAAGTGTGTGCTGTGAGAGAGGGGGGAAGGCCTCCGGTTTCATTCCACGCACCAGCGCGCCTGCCATGAACCCGGCGGACGAGGTGGCTCTCTAGCAGCCAATTAAGTGTGCAGCCATAAATTAGGAGCTTGATAAAGTTTTCGCGTGCCAAGGAACTTTATCTGCCATCGGGTGGGGTTTTCGGTTTCTTTTGTTGTCTTGGTTTATCCCTCCCTCCCCCCTTCACCCTCGAGGAAAGATATCATTTAATTTGCTTTTCGGACACCGTAAAGAGGACTCACCTTTATTTCCAGCGATGCTGGCGATGTATCAAAGTGGAATCTGGCACGGGATCCGAAAACCTCGGGTGCTGACCAATGTCGTGGTTGTTCGGTGTTGAGCTTATCGCGAACATCAAAGCTGAAAAGAGAGAGAGAGAGAGAACGATTATACAAAAGAGATAGAAAGAGAGGGTGAGCAGGACAAGGGGCTGTCGTGGTGTAATCCTTTCTCGTTGGCCACGGATGAAGGGAACGATGGGATGTGATTTACGGAAGGAAGACCGGCGGACCATTGAGACGCCGACACCGGCGATGAGGTGGTAATGTAATTGTTTTTCTTTTACCTTGACTCGAGATAATTTGCACCTGATTGGGAAATGATGGAGGAGGTCTGGTTGGTGGAGGATGTGCATGGACGGAAGGAGCGAGGATGTTGGGATATTTGGGCCCTCTCATCGCATCAAGGAGCCGAGGATCAATGTGACAAAGCGAAAACTGTCCTTGCAAGGGAGGCTGAAGAAGTTAGGGGTACTCGATCATATGCGAATGTCCTTTTCAGACGAATCGAAGACAATCAGTGGATTCTGGCGAATTTTCGTGGTTCTCATCCGAGAAAGGGCGACTTATTCCATTATTATCTCTAGGACTACATGAAGGTATTTTTTTTCTCCTGGGGCCTCCTCTGAGCCTCAACCAACCAGCCCTCCCAGCTGGCACGATCTTAACTCTGCTGCCTCCAGTTACTCGCGCCAAGGTTGAGGTTCTTCTTCACTTGTGTGCGGCATTGGGCTCGTCCATTGGAGGAGGAAACTTCGGAGTGGACCAGTGTAGGCCAGCCAGATTAGCCTTTGGCTCCGTAGATGTCTGGTTAGACTCATGTCCCTGTACAGCTCATGCAGTTCGTGGTTGAATCCATTCCTCCAAATGACAAGACCAAAGATCGCACCCAAGACTTGCCCGCAAAAATACCATCTTCCGCGCTGCGCTTTTGAGTCTGTTCATTCGTTTGAGGATTGTGATCATTAGTGTCTTATGTAAAGTCGGCATCCTTCTAGAGATGACTTAGAGAGTTATCTACCCATCCTACCAAGGGGAGATTGTCTGCATAAATTGACCAGTCTAAGGCTACGATCGTCGCTAGTGTGTCCTCGCTCTTATTTTTGGTTAAGTTGGATCGGCTGACTGATAATTGGCAGCAGTCACTTAGGCCAGAGAAGGTCCGGAGATGAAATCGATCCTATTGCCCAAACCAGAGTCGGAGTGGTGAAGATAACCGATAACGGTGGTAGTAACCGTCTCAATGACTTTTACTTCTATCCGAGAAGTTTTTGAGTTTAATGTAGGTTATATGTGGGCAGACGCAGTTGAACCTACCGTGATGCACAGTGGGGAATGTTACATCCCTGCTGCTACTTCGACCCATATGTTAGAGCTTCCTTCATCGCTATAGTCCTTATTTTAAAGACTCCACATTGATTTCGTAGTCGGAATGACAATGAATTGGTCAGTTCCTCAGAGTAGATGCCCGCGCCCACGGCTCCCATCTGTGAAAATTCGCAGAGCACCATCCACCATCTGGTGTTCAGACGTAAGTCCAGTAAGCTCTGGGAGGTATGCATCTTTTCGCTTTTACATTGATGTAGTCATAATTCTAGTATCGCTTCATACAGTTTCACAAAGTTCACAAAGAACCACTACAGCAGTGCGTCAGTTACTTGCAGACTGTGGAACCCCATACTCGCCTCTTAAAGAGCTAAGCTGATCCTCTGTACGTCATTAGTACCTCAATTCCGTGACTTGCAGTGCATTACAGCCTTTACAGTCAGAAGTAAGATCTAAGAAACTCAAGAAAAAAAATACAACAAATCGTTTCAAAAATCCATTGAGACTCTGGGGCGTATGTGGAACATTTCTTTTTACAAGTGAACTTATGGTCGTAGGGCGTATGTGGAATATTTTTTTCTGTGTGCCGTTGACGTATGTGGACTATTTTTTGGACACGGGGCGTATGTGGAATACTTTTTTTTAAATATTTCCCTGCTTCTATGGCGTATGTGGACTATTTTTGTACACAAAATTACCACGCTACGTGTGGTTTTATCAAACTTAGTGGAAAACATTTTGCTTCGGGAAAAAATATATGCCGATAGTGATTCGTCGTAGAAGGGCGAGGGTGACAATGATGGTCTGGTTCTTCGAGTATTGACTAATATTCCTCTCTAGGCCTCGAATTTGTACAAGATTTAATGGATATGTTCCTAGTTCTGTCACATCTTTGATTTTCCTTTTTATCATCAGTGTTTCCGATACCTTCTGTCCTCCTGCACCAAACTGTACCCCCCTAAATCCCGTCAAATGTCATTTCATATCCCACCTCTTAGCTCAAAGTTTATTCTTCTGTAATTTTTATAGAATTACGAGCCATTTGAACCGGTTAATTTCAACATCGCTTTATTTTCTTTCATTCCAGATGAGGAGATGTCCATTGTTAAAGAATGAAGCATTCGAAGATCTGCCATGCTCTTGGCCATGCTCGAGTGGAGCCAGTATCAAAGTAGTCATGGTAAGGTATTCTGAAGGTCTTAGTTTGCTGTATCTAAATACTTACGCGAGGTTCCCGGTGGTACTCGTTGATTTACTTGTGTACGACTCTCGACACGGTCACCATTTCGCCTTTTTCATTTCATTTCTCATTAGCTCGTGAAAAGATTGCCTAGAACAAAGCTTGTGTACTCCCTTTAGGCCATTCGTTTTTTTTTTTATTCTTGTTCCACTGCTCCGATAACTATGTTCATCCATTGCTTGTCAGCTAATTCTTATTTCTTTGAATACCTACTGTTGTGCATGCGAGGTAGTTCTCCACAGAAGATGCTCAATACTTTCTTCCTCTCCCTCATCGGGAACTGCAGATCCCGCGAGGGCATTCTAGGGAGGAAATATGATTTAGCGTGACTTTCAATGTCACAGTCCCCGATTATGACGACGATAAGAGTTCTAGGATTCGGTATACTACATTCTGATCAGGCTGAGTGTGTCTTTTTATCATCTAGGATACGTTTGAGCATATAAGCAAGCTTCAGATATTTTTCAGTAGTGATTGGCATGAATGATAAATCTCCATCTGTAAAGTGTATGGAACCAGTGCCATTTCTAAAGATTACGTCCGCTTCACAATTTTCAAGAATGTCACAGTGCCCCAGCACTCACATAATTTGGATGCTAAAATACTTGCTGCAATCCCAAGTAGTTTCTGAGTTCAATGTAGGTTAGGAATGTAATCACTTTGCTCCTACTTCGTCCCACTTCTTGTTGGAGTTGAATGTCACTCAGAGGTTTGATAGCAGCCTGGCTGAACAGATGACTACATCTGTGCTTGATATTACATTGATCCTTAGCCAGGACAGGGCAGGTTTCTACTTCAAAGCCACTACAGTGATTTGGTGGTCGGAATGTCAATTGAATATTTAGATCCTCAGAGTAGACGCTCGCTTCCAGACCTTCGCACATGAAAATTCGCTGAAGACCATCATGTGTCTGGTATTCTGAGTTCCGGTATAATCTGGGAAGTATGCTGGTTAAAAACTTCTTCTCGCTCGCTGTTTGATGTTGTCATAACTCTAGTATTGCTTCTTACAGTATTTGTCGTTGCAATCATGTCTACGTGCCATATTTCACAAAGAACCACTGCAGCAGCATCCACTTGCAGACTTTGGAAGACCATACTCGCCTCTTCAAGGGCTTAGCTGATCCCATACGCTCATAACTACGTTCATTCACCGCGACTTGCACTGCATTACATCGAACCACCAGAATTAAAAATTTCAAAAAATCAAGAAAAATCCACAAAATGTTTCAAAAATCCATTGAGACCCTTGGGCGTATGTGGGACATCTATTTGTACAATTGAACTCATGGTCGTAGGGCGTATGTGGAATATTTTTTCCGTGTGTCACTGTCGTATGTGGACTCTTTTTCGGACACGAAGGCGTATGTGGAATATTTTTTCCGTGTGTCACTGGCGTATGTGGAATATTTTTTCGGACACGGAGGCGAATGTGGAATATTTTTTTTCAAATATTTTCCCTGCTTCTATGGCGTATGTGGGCTTTTTTGAAACAAAATGATTACGCTGTATGTGGTTACTATAAACCTGAGTGGACTATATTGCTTTGGGAACAATCATTGTCGATGCTGCTTCGTCGAAGATGGCGAGTGGGGACATCTGGAAGTCTGGTTCTGCGAGTATTGAATAATATTTCTCTATAGGCGTAAAATTCGTACAATTTTTGACGGAGCTGAAGTCACTCCTTGTTCTGTCACATCTTTGGATTCCGTTTTTTCCAGGACGGAGCTAGGATATTTTATTAGCTGTCGATATTGTCTCTTTTCTTAAATTTTTTGTGTCGGTTTTACCAAGTTGAAATTTGTATACACTGGTCCTGTCTATTGGTGCCTATGCTCTCTCCAAGCCTTCGATGTTGAGTGTCGACCTCCTTCACTGACTCATTTTGCCATTCCCCGATATGTTTGCTCTCATCTTACAAAATACCTTGTTCCGTCGTCTCTCCTTAACTTGACACACTGCCATCGCAGTCCATTCAAATGACAAGTGTATCCCCCATCTCACCGCCGCGCCGAATAGCGCTCGAGTGTCATTATCCTTTCAAAATGCGTGCCAGCAGAGGCTCAACTGTGAATCCCCTGAATGCGATTCCCGGGCCTAACCCAAATGCATTCATTCATTATGCATCCCCGGTATGCGTGCGAAACGGAACACTTTTAAGGACCTCGCGTACGCACGCAGTCATTAACCCACTTTCCGCGAGGCGGGCACCCCCCAGAGTGGGATCCCAAAACAATTTGAAAACCATTCCAGGATGCAGTCGCAACATTGAATTGGCCAAGTCCCGATGCACGAAGCTTGACATCGTTCCGCTTGTGGTGAAAGGTGAACTGCTGCTTTTTGTTTTTGTTCTCCTTCGCTGTTCGTCGGATGTGGGAGGGAGTGTGGGAGTGTGGGAGTGGGAGTGTTGAAGTCTATAAATAAGACCGAGCCACCCGATCGATTTATTCACCATCGTTCCTTGCACACGGCGCCATTCATGTGCACACGTGATTACAGAAGGTTACGGCCTAATGAAAGGCCAACAATGTCGTGTGTGCGGGGTGGGGTGTGCTCGTGTGTCTGTTGACTTACCTGTACAGGGGTATGCCGGCGTTGTCCCGGAACCACAGGATCATGTAAACGTTCTCCAATGGACCCGCTATAGGGCATGGCAGCGTAACAGACTTCCCCTCAACGGCTTCGATGTCCTTTGTCTTGACTGTGAAATAGAAAGAGAGGCAATTAGCTTGTGAAAGAGAAAAACAAGGAAAAAATGTTGAAAGACAGCCAAAATCGCATGAATTCCAAGCGATTTGGTCTGAGATTAGTTTCAGTGATTAAGGGTCAGCTAAGAGGGTTGCAACCACTAATGACACCTTGCCGGGGTCCATGCAGATTGTTTTCGCTTTTAATGGAAATTAAAGTGCCCCCACCCATCTGGGCTTAACATAATCCTTTCCCCGGCGAGTGTGTGTTTGTGGCGCATTAATTAAGGACTATTTATGGCCGTGATAATGCGGCTTCGATGAGACGATGATACGTGACATACAATCTGTGTGAGTGTGTGAGTGACGATAATAAATTCACAAAAGAGCAATAACAACTTATCGCCTAGGGCACACGTAATTATGGCTCGAGATATGTTCCTAATAAAATTTACAGTTATGAGCAACAAAGCAAAACCCGGATTAACTGGAAAGGATTATGAAAGGGGGAATAAACCAAACCACGCCAAGACCAAAGGATATCCCCCATAAACATTTATTGTGCAATAATTCTTATTAGATTTGTGCAAACGATTGGTGAGGACATAAATTGTATTGTTCCCACTCAGAGCTTGGGAAATGTGTCATACTTCGAACGGATGGCTGCCGGCGGCCGTCCTGCTCTGCCTTCCAATCGTTATGACCAAACGGAAGTGGTTGTAAATTTGTGCGGCGACATAAGTGGCGGCGGTTGTAGCAGGTTTTGGTGTAATTCTTTTTTGTGGTCATCTGGCTGCTTATGAGTCATGAAAGTTGTTCCAGAAGCAGATTGTCTTTGTGGCAATTTGGGAAGATCCCCGGCATCGTTTTGGGGATGCCGGGACATCTCAGGGTAGTTAAAGGTGGTCAAGCTTGGGACAGAGACAGAACTGATGGATTTGCTTGTTTATTTGCGGCAATCATTGGTCGCATTAGTTGCGTGGTACTGGATTGGGGTGGCACTTGAGGCGAATGATGGTCATTCGATGGTTGAGAGAGATTTTGTGGCGATTCTTCGGATAGTACATAGTAGCTTATGAGCCCAGATGGAGATCCAGATTGCAGTTCTGTGACAGTGCTTCGAGTGAGCCTCGTTATGGCCCATCAGATTCAGCGGAACTACTCTTCTGTTTTCCTGTCAGATTATCCTCCTCTAGGACTGTTATGAACTGCCGCGCTAAAGCTCAAGTCGATCAGTCACCAAAAGGCCAAACCCTGCTGGGTCCCGGGCCACAGCTCGAGAGAGCGGTCAAATTGGCCAGATAAGGGTCTGAAATGGACATCAGCGAAGCGGACACAACACTGCTGCCACCGATCAGTCCACTACTCCGCAATATAAGTGACACCATTCTTAAAGAAGCTTGGCTCGCAAGAAACGACTGTCACATGACAAGATCAACGTGGCCAGAGCTCAACAACGGCAAAACAAAGAAGCTCCTGGCATTGGAACGCAACTCAATCCGTGTGGTCGCTTAGTGATCACAGGCCACTGCCCCATCGGAGTAATGCTTCGAAAATGCGATGCGGAATCCAGCGAAATGCGGAGATTGAAACGATCCTACATCTGCATTGACACTGCCTAGCTCTCCAGGCAGTCACAATGTCAATGTGGCTGCGCTGAGCAATTCTGAAGCTGTGGCTGAATGCGACCAGAGGACACCTGTGTCTGGGGTGGAGAAGAAGTTTAACCAATTTGGTGTACGAAACTGAAGGCAGCTAGTCAGCTATCGCTAGCTAGCTAGAGAGGAGTGTTGGATGAAACTTAGGTCCACGCTGGACTCTTCTCATGTGATTCACAAATCATGGCTGCTTTCATTTAACCCTACAAGAAGAAGACGATGTGGCCGAGTTCGTATGAGATTTCCTGAAATTATTCTGCTTCCCTTACATAGTTGAGTCCACTGAATGTTCATCTTTGACGTCTGATGACAACTTACCTATTTCCCCGTCTTCTAGATTGTTTTCCTTTGTTTCAAGTTTCCTTCAAAGCTTCCGTCTTTGATAGTTAGACATCCATCTTTGATGGCTTGACCATCTCATGGTGTGCCCCCAAAATCTATGGCTTAAGCTGTCACTTAACGCTGCTTTTGCTTATGAAGCTCACACCAGTTCTTGTGCGAGATTTCTTTACATTGTCCTCCTCAAGAGCTTCAGTACCTAAGTCAGTTCTGACTATCCCCAAAAATTCGAAATGAAATACTAACCCTCGTTAGCCATTAACCCTGCCAATCGAATCGCAGACAAGACACACAAAACCGTCCCCTTTAAGCGAATACATAGTTTGCAATTCCATTCTGAGAAACTGCTGTGCTGTGCTTTGCTCACTCCCAGAAAACACTGCCCTCCCTCCTTCCCGCATCCAAATATTTACCATTTCAATTTCCACAAATGAAAATAAACAAAGCGAAAAGAAAAGGAGCAGAAGTAACAGCACAGCAGCAGTAAATTATCCTGATGGAATGCAATACAGCACCGAAGACAACGTCTCAACTCACAAGGACACCGAGGTAACCGAAGGAGTGCCGAATTCCAGCGGCACCGTGGCTGGCGTTGTTCGTCCTGCTTTTATTTTTATGATCAAACAAAAAAGAAACAAGGACGACACAGTTTCGGTAATAAATCCAAGACAAGACTGTACTTCTCTGCTGCCGGCGCGGGAGGAGTCAGCGGAGAAGAGTTTTATTTTGATTCATTTGAACGAACAATGATTACACCTGACCACACAAATGGTTGATATACGTCGCACCGAATGTCCTTTAAAAGGATCGTGGAAGGTTAAAGCTGGGGCCCCCGCTGGAGAACGAATTCAATTGCACAAGGATGGTGAAGACTCTAGAGAGAGAGACGGTTGACGGAAATTGTGATTCTTTGTGAGAATGTCCTTGGAACCACATCACAGGCACACTACACTTCATTGTCAGTAAATGGCCACCGGGAGGGAAAGGGGCACCGTCACATAAAGACCACATGTCGAAAGTTAACATTGTTGCCAAAATGGAATTTCACAGAGTGACTGATGGTGGTGGAGGTGGCTGACATGAGTTTTGGCTCCTGCCACCGATTTCGGTGTGGTCCCATGGAATCGGATGTGTCTTCTCACATGTGCCACTGTCCCCCGGACAAAGGTATGAAGTGATTGTACGTTTGATGGCCATTTTTTTGTTTAGTCATGGTCAGCAAGGAAATTCCATTTGAAATCTGGTTGGCATTGTGTGACTCAGTTGCAGGAATGAAGGGGCTGCACTTAGGGGAATTGATGTTTTTCTGTGGAATTTGGTTCATTGCACACGATTTTTTTAGGAAGTTGGACTGAGCTTTTTTTAAGTTCGCCGGTTAGAAGAAGGCTGTCGGTTCGTTAGGAGTGATTCTGGCTCAGGGAAGCAGCAGAAGTATTTTTGTTATTCCCGAATTTAGAGAATCAGACTGTCGTCGGAAGAATGGGTGATAAGTGAGCGGTGATTGTCAGGTGCTTTGAATGGGTTGGATGAGTAAGCTGAGTGATGGGGAATTCCACCTCAGACGCAGGTGTCCTCTGGTTGCAATGAGCACAAGCTTCGGAGTTGCTCAGCCGAGACACCTTGACATTGGATCCGTAGATCCCTAGCCAGGATCCTGTCGCTGTACAGCCCGTACGGTCTGTGGTTGCAACTTCCCTGAATTAGTGAAATCTGTGATTTTGAACACGCCAACTCTCAAGAGAATAGTGGACGCCGTGGAACCTTTTGGGACATCAATGTTTCTTCGTAACAATTGCTGATGCTCTCCCGACAACGTTGAGGGTGACAAAAAGGTCAGTAGACATGACGGAACCTTGGTGGTCATCAGAATTCAGTATTCGAAGGCAATAAAAAGTACAATAGACATGACAGAATTTCAAGGTTCATCATAATTCCCTCGGGATATTGAATTATTCTACTGTGTGTCCTGAGCTTGCTGGTCACTGATTCTTTTCACATTAATCCACTCTTCCAAAGTTACTATAAAGAGTGAAAAAAAAAACAGTAGACCTGATGGAACCTTGAGGGACATCTATATATTTCGTGATCTCGAGATTCAATCACTGATTCTCAACGGATTCATCGTCTCTTGTGGAACGTCGACTTGAAGGGAGATACAAAAAACAGAGGACCCGATGAAACCTTGTGAACGTCGGCATTTGTTCGAGAAAATGTATTATTTTGCGGTGAATCTTGAGCGTACTTAATCATTTATTCCCCGAATCCGAGATTTAGGGAATCTTTTCTCAAATACCAACTCCTCGGTAATCGCTGAACTGAACCAACCTTAGGAACGAAGAATAATGGTAGACGCGATGGTACCTTGAAGGACATCAGGAATTTTTTCCGAGAAGCTTAACTATTTATCTTGACTCTTAAGCGTCCTGGTCACTGACTCATGCAATCTTCATCGATTTCCCGGCAGTTTGAGATCTCCTCTCTGTTAACAATAGCTGGCAGAAGCAAAAGAGTACAATAAACGCTGCAGAACCTTCAGGAAAACCAGCTTTTTTCGGGAAATTGAATAATCTTACTGTGGATTATGAAATTGATTTGACTTATTAGCGGATAAGTGGTCTTTTGTCAAATAACAAAGACTAGCTGGGGATAAAAAGATCAGTAGACCCGATGGCACATTGAGGGACATCAGAATTGGTTGAGAATTTCACTGTGGATCTTGTTATTGTTGATGACGTTTCTTCTGTCAAATGGCGATAACTGAAAGGACCGAAAAGGAACTGTAGACGAAGTGGAACCTTGAGGGACATCAGCGTTTTTGAAAAGTTTCACTGTGGATGTTGAGATTGTTGATGACTTATTCTTTGGCAAATAATCTTTCTGTCAAATGACGATGAATGAAAGGAGTTAAAAAGGACAGTATTCGCTGTGGAACCTTGAGTAAATTAAAAAAGTAGCAAAAAAGAACGGTAGTCTCGGTAGAACCTTAAGGGTTATCACCATTCTTTCAATAATTACACATAATTTGGAGCAGATTTTCGGGCAATCACTGATTTTCCATTTCCCCAAAGTAAAGCAAAGTGAAGTTGTAAGATTGGTTCATCCGGAAACCCACTATTGCTTGGAGCTTGGTGTCGAATAATTTTGTTGTCAGTTCCCATCTTAATCGTGGATTAAGCTAAATTCCCCACCCCTCCCTAGGTGTCCAAAAACACACAAGATGAACGTTCTTCCCCCGACCGATTATCACAACCTCATTCCTCAGCCATCCATCTTCGCAGGATATCTTGAAAATTGTCTACAAAGAGCACACTTCCGCAGAAAAACTTCGTTTAATTTTCGCTCACTCAAGTCATAACTTTTGCTCTAAACCCCCTCCACTCGACTACGTGCTGTACGTCTCCTTAGCCATCATTAGCCACAATCAAGCACGAAGTTCCCCGTTTCAAGAGAGAAAAATCCGCCCCGCAACTTGTATTTAATATTCCGCAGGATAAATTCAAAGACAACCCCTAAAGTCCTCACGTAAACTTTAATGTGATATGTTCCTTCCATTAACTCATCTCCACTCTTTGCTATGACTGTGTGTGGTTCTCTCTCTCTTTTTTTTTCTGGTTGTTCGTTAAAATTCCTCATCTTCATTGCCGCTGCTATGGTGTTGAAAGGATATCGCTGCTTAGGACTGCCACTGACACTGCTGCTGCTGCTCCTGCTAGTGATGCACCAGATGGGGACGTTTGGTGAGTGTAAGTGTGTGTGCACAGGCTTCTTGTGAGTGCACTCATTCCCGCCTGAATTAGAGCCTTCTGGCACTTTTCACCCAAAAAAGAAACGAGAAAAATAAAATTCCATGACATGTTACACATCCTAACGAAGTTAAAGCGAACTTATGTGTTCTTCTGGTGCTGGTTCTGGTCCTGGTGCTGGTTCTGAGCGGAATCTGCTGTAGACCTACACACGCTGACTGAACACACCACATACTTCCTCAAGCACGTGCTTAACATTTATACATCAAGTTTCTCCTCATCGCATCGCCTGTGCTCTCTCGTTTCTCTTCTTTATTTTTGCAATGTTTTTACAGCCTTTAATGCCTTCCTGGTGCCGGGGAGATCGTGTGGGGGTGGGGTGGGGGTGGTGGATGAATGCACACATGTGCATGTGGCGCACATCACGTCGCGCCTTTACAAAAACAGGATTTCAAGGAATTCCTTCGCTTGGTATTTCATTTCCTTATTTTTTCCCCTTTTTTGTCTGTTTTCTGCAGTCTTTGCTGTTGCTGCGCTGCTGTCTTGTTGTTTTGCTTTGACGTTACATTGCTGTGTGCACACCAACGTTACACAACTAGGAGTATTACTTCCGCGACATGGAGCATATCTGTTCGTTAAACTTGCATCATACGCCGTGTCATTTCAGACGGAGCGGGTGCGGGGGAGGCTTCGGAAATGCATGCAATTTTACATGAAAATATCCTTGCAATCTAGTGATACTGTGGCGCGCTGTGTTGTGTGCTGTGGCTGCTGCTGGCGCTGATGCCGCCGCTATGATCGTGCTGATTGTGCGTCCAAGTGTGCGCCATGTCTGCCTGCCTCTCGGCAAAGTGTTTAGTGGAACGAAAGTTCATGCTGTTTTAATGTTTAGGGCTTTAGAGCTCCTTTTACCCGACGTAACGACTTAATGCCTGGCGGTGTCATTTTTTCGGAGAATCGCTTTTCTTTTTTTGAGTTTTAAGGAGGTACTTTTGTGGTGTGTCTTTATTTTGGACAGGATATGTCTTGAAAGGAGTGCTGGGAAGTCTTCTAGATGTTCACTGCAGCGAGGAATCCAATGAAACTTTGCCTTGTCTTGTCCGGTTCCTCCTTCCCATGGTTTTCAATTAGCCACATCAAAGTCTTGGACACTTTCCCCGCCATCCAAGTCCTCCAGGAGACCGGTTCTCTTGTTTTTGTTCACCTCCTCGTCGTCATCTCCATTAAGACGATAGTCAATGTTCCATTAGAGCAATTGCCAGGAATCTTCATTAAACTCGTGGCAGACATGTTTGCAAAATGCGTCCTCCACCCCCTCCCGTGCTTAAAAACTTTTGCAACTTGACACAAAGCCAATGGGCCACGTTAAGCCCCGAAGGACAGCTCTCGCAGCCAGTTGCGCCAGTGCTGCCTCTGAACCTAAAGATCGATGGCGATGGGGATGGTGTTCACATAAAGACCATCCATCGCTCATCACCCCGTCCACCCCCGTCAAGATCAAAAAAAGAAAGTTCTTCCCTTGGCACGAAGTGCAGAGCGAACTGCAAGCTGAACCAACATGCCATGTCAATTGTGGAAGTCAAACAAGTGTCCAACTGGTGTTTCCATTAGAATTAATGGGACTGCTCAGCTCTCGCTCTCTGTCTCTCTCTGGCTCGGTCTCGTGTGTTTGGCTTTGGGTCCTCAAGATGTGTGTACACACGACTTGAGGAACGACAGACTTCTTACGCCGCCGACGCTGCACAGAGTTAAACGTGCATTTACCGATGTCATGTGTGAATTCCTCTCCTCGGGATGCAATTTCCCGATGTCAGCGAGTGCTTTTCGCCGTGGGTGTGTGTGTGTGGCGGGGACAGCCGGGGTATCCCCCATGGAATTACTTTGAAGTTTCCCCGGGGGGATTCGGTTTGGCTTTCGCAGGAGACCGCTGCTGTGACTGGGAAATGTCAGTTTGAATGATTCATTGGTTTTCATCGATTGCAGCTCACAATTGGAATTCAATTTTGGTTTTTGTCGAGTGCGCTGCTAGTGCATACACACACTCGCGTCCTCTGAACGATGTTTTCTTTATTTTCTTGTTGTTTTCCCCATTCCTCCCTCCTCCACGTTTTCCCGACGCCCTCCTGCGTCCGCCGTGAATCTGTTCGTGAAAGTTTAATGGAATTTCTTGAGAGACTTGTAAGAGGGGCGCTCGCGAGTGCGGACGGAGAAGTTTTGTAGAGCGCTTAGTGATTTGTTTTGCAGGACTTAGCGTGCAGAAATTTCCTTCATTTCGAACTCCTTCCAAATCGAATTGACTTAGTGAGACAGAGGGACGCTTGTCTCATGGGGTCTAATGGAGTCGAGCATTATTCACTTTCCACGCCGTTGGTGTGGGCGAGAGGCAGAGCGAGAGAGGAGGTGACAGTCCGTGTCGTAATAGCGGAGTTTGTTGCAGCAATTTGTTGATTTGCAACGTTCCCAAGGGGAACTGACTTTCAAACTGTGCGACAAGTGAACGTGAATATTTATGACTTGAGTGGGGCACTCGCGAACCTAGGCATCTGGATGGTGCCCATCATTGCTGTTGTCGTCGTGTTGTTTGACCTCATTTGTGGACAGATTCTCTATGTTATCTTCGGGTATCGAACCTGGCTCTGCCTACGAGTCGACGCACTAGCCCACTACGCCACGGCGGAGAATGCCATTCGATTTTTCATACCACACCGGATTCATACAGGATGACCGGATAAGAACGATACTAAAATAAAATTAAATGAAACAGCAATCGGGTAAGGTAGGAAACTGATTTTGGCTTTATTTTGAAGCTACGTTCATGACATTATGTCTGTCATTATTCAATTGTACAACGTTGGCCTTAAGCACTCGGTTAAATTTATGACTTGAGCCAATATCTGCGCCTTTTCCGGGAATGGTGTCTCAAATGTTGTTGTTGCCACTAACTCGTCCATAGTTTTTGGCGTCTTGATTTAATATAAACCCAGTTTAATTGTTAATTGTAAATTGATGTGATCTTTCGACAAAGGATCATTTATAAACGCGTCACTTTTCACAGGGAGATGGACTTTTTTTTCACTTTTCTTCACATTCCATGAGCGAGGAAGACAAATATAGCACAAAGATGGGGGATGCACATATTCACAAGCACAGCTCTCTCCATGCGTCGCATGATCCCTGTAGACCCAGTAGAGACCCAGTAGCCAAATGTCTCCTTCACAACTTTTAGGGTTGCGTCGCTTCTAAAAGACGTGCGCCGACTTGTTGGAATCAGAGCTCTGACTCTGGCCACAGAAAGTCGGTAAACATTGGTCTCTACTAATTGACGGTTACGAAGTTGCCTTATTCATGTCCTACGAAAGACAGTCACATGATGATGTCATGACCTAAGCCTCAACAAACAGATCTTTGTGGAAGCAATGCTTTGTCGAATACTTGTGGAATCTGTTCGTTCCAATTAAGGCTTTTCTTTGCTTGACGACATAGCCGCTGTGCAAAGTGGGGCTTATCCAAGAAGATGAGTGGCCAAAGTTCGGATCTCTCTCTACTTCACTAAGAGCTTCCAATGATTTATGATCAATTAAATAAAAAAAAATTGTTTGTGGAATGGCAATGACATTTTTTATTCGTTTGAAAGGCCTGTCGGTGCAATTATGTATGGAATGTAACATTGTTTAAATGTGCACAGCGGATTCTCTGGGTGGCGAATTTTCCAACACTCTGGCGCATAAATCAGCCAGAATTTGACAGATGGTTGGCTTTCAGAGCTGCTGTGGCTTGTGGAATATATGGTAAGCCTGCCACCTCTCTCACAATCTTCACAAATCCAAAGTCCTCGTTAGACTTAGTCCTCAAATCGCACGATGTCGGCGGCCAGTTCACGTCACCTCCACTTGAGATCCCCATATCCCCGCTGCGTGGCACGTAGCTCCGTACTGTTGAAACCACTTGCTGGTTGTGTCCATATCATCCAATTCAGACCAAAAGAAGTTGGTACTCATCGACCTCTAGCGCATGCCGCTGATGATGATGGCCTGGTCAACGTCTTTCTCAACGTCGCCTACCCAAAAATCCACACCAAAAAGTGAATTTGTCAGGATTTCCGCTCGAAAATCTCGAAATCGACAACGTCGCTTTAACAAAAAGGCCGCTTTCAAGTGTTGACGGTGATGACGGCTTGGTCAACGTCGTTCTCAAAGAAGTATGGTTTAGTGACTCTGCCAGCCCAAAGTCCCCACCAAACAGTGCCTTTTTTTGGGATTTCCCTTTGATCGATCCAAAATCGGCAAAACAGACAGAATTCGACAAATCTCGCCTCAAAAATATGCCCTCTATCAAGCGTCGACATTCCCAATTGGAAGACTCCTTACATGGGCTCAAGTCCAACCGCAAAATAAGCCGGATTTGACTCTCTGGCGATGCTCCATTCAGCTCGTCGATTCCGAGCCGACATTTCTGAGTCTTCTTCGAGGGCTATGATTTCTTTTTCGTGTGGTTGTCAGGTTGGCCAATGGAACTCTCAGCAAACACAGATGACTTTGTCTTGATAAGAAGAACGCAGTGAGCCGGCAATGAGGGTTCGCTAGCATTGCTAAAATGCATCCCATGGTGAACGAGGGGAAACGAGGCAAACTCAAGACATTCACATCAGATAAGGCTTCAAATTTGGTAGACACAACACTGGCGCTATCAGGGACAACTTTGACATCAAACGCAGTATAACCCTTGGCCTTAGTAAAGAGCCTTCTCTAGAAGGACTAAGCATTGTACAGACCATTGGTCTTACCAGCCTTGCTCGGCTGGTGCTCGGCCAAAAGCCGATAGAAAAGCCCTTCGCGAGCTTTCTTTATTTCAAGTTCATTCGCCTGCCACCCCGCTAAGGTTGTCTCAACGACTGTCAGCAGTCGCCAATGTCTAAGGAGGTGTACCCTCAGATCTTCGACTCTGCCTTATCTCACATCCTTGCCAGATTCTTATAACGACACCGCCACAATGTATGACTCCCTTGAAGGTATCGTCAGCTCACTGACCTCGCTGACTTCTTTCACTTGTTGTTTCCCAGAATACCATTCAACTTCCGTGCCACACCGGATACATATTTAATGAGATACCTCCACATGGGCCATTAATGAAGGTCCCTTAATCAACCAACAATCGACGTTGCATTGACCCCAAAACTGAGAAGCCCCTTCACCACCTCCTCGCACAGCCATTAAACAAAGTCAAAGCGCGCCAAGTCCCACGTGAGGAGAAACAAAAGCAAAAGAAAATGCAGGAATTTGGAATGAAGATTACCCCAAGTTTACGACTCGCACGCCAACACCAACAAGTGACGAGAAATTCAGCTCTCGCCTCCCCGGCACGGCAACGTGTGAAATCTCATTTTCCTGAGAACTCATTAAAGGAAGGCTGACATAAATGTCACATGCTCGTAAATAACCTATTCTTGGTGTGATGTCATGCCGCGCCGAGAAGAGGCATCCTCAATTTGATACCTTTAAACTTTCGCCATGCCGAGGAGGAGCACGAGTGCAGGAAGGACTCTCATGAGACGACCCTCGGCTGAAGTTGTTGTCTGCTCGAGATGAGGTGGATCTGGGACAGCGCACGTACCGCGACACACTGAGAAGGGCTGAGTGGTGGCATGTTTTAATAATAGACTCGACTCGCAGAGCACCTGGAGACACGAGAGAAGAAGTTTAATTTTTGCAATTTGTTCCGCCAGGATTGGGATCAATTTAGCGGAAATCAGAAAAGAAGTTAACCCCACGAGAGGTGTGCCGATGCCATGCCGCCGCGCCGCCTTGTGAGCAGCGACACCGACACGGTGTAATAGTCCTCATCTATCTTCGCCGAATCACTAGCCATTTAAGGGCTTCCGGCTTCCGGATGGCGTACGTCCTCCGGCATTCTTTTCAACTCACCTAATTACTGTCGGGGATTTGTGTAATGGCAGATCATTCATTCACTCGAATCAAGAGCTAGGACGTGGCGGGGAGTGGGAGAGAGAGAGAGAGAGAGAGGCAGTGGAACAAAAAAAAAATAACGAGAAATTTTTTCTCCCCCAGGGAAGGGGCTGTTTGATTGAATGCGATGAGCAGAAATGAAACGGTGGAAACTTTGTGCGCGTTTTTGGGCTGTGAATATAAGTGATGCTCGTCTCTTTTTTTTATTCGTTTTATTCGAGCCCTTCGAGAGAAAGGATTACATTTGAGGGTTAACGACTCGGTCTTTCGAATCATTTGAAGCGCGCCACGGTTGAAGGGCTTTCAAAAGGCGGCAGAGTTCGGTGATGGGATCGATTAATGAGGACGAGCGGGGATGATGGGCGAATTTGAGAAGAAAGTGTGAAATCGATGGAGATTATGTGGAAAAGGGTTTTTGTGTCGACACCAGATGAAGGTGAATTTTCGCCTGACTAGGGCATGCCTCTCTTCTGATCGAAGACACACCCCAAGTCAAAGAAATTGCGTTGCCGCTCAGCAACCGCTTTTGATCGCCTACTAGCTTTGATAAGAAGCCCGCGATATGATGGCGAGTGTGAGAAGTAAAAACTAGCAATTGATGGGGATTGCCAAAATTTGTTGCTACACAAAGCAAACGCAGCGTAAGAGGAGTTTCGGACTAGGAGACGGAAGGAAAAGAGCCTTCTGCGCCTTTAGGAAAGGTCGCTGGCATCCTACTAGCTTAAGGATGTCGAAGAGAGTAGGCCAAGGTAAAAAAATTCGAGTCTGTTTTTTTAAACTAAAGGTCTGGCCACAGTCTTCTGCTTCTAGCTACGCACTTTCGGCTTATCGAAGCCCCCTTCCAGCAGTTTCCGCCACCAGTACCATGGTCTTGCTTTACCGCGGTGTCCCTCGGACTTTGAGTGGAACCAGAGCACTGGTGTCCATCCGTCCATTGACCCGATCTAGGGCGCCTCCTTCAAGCACCATCCGTCCATACATGACCAAAGATGATGCCGGAGAACTTTTCTCTCGAGGCGAACAAGAGTCTACTCGTCACCTTTGGCTATTGTTCGTGTTTCACCCCAGACAGCAGGGTTGGGACTATCAAAGTCTTAAACGGGGATACCTTGGTTCTTCGAGAGGGGCTTTAATCCAACCCCAAGAACACGGTGATAGGCAAGTGTGATCCTTCGCTTTATCACCGCGGTGGTGTCATTGCTTGCGTTAATCTCGGAGCCTGCGTGGATAAAGTCTTTCACTACTTCGAAGTTATAGCTGCCTTTAGCAATGTTTTGCCGAAGACGCTGGAGTTGACACTTGTGACACTTGTCTTTTCAGAGGAATATCCCCTAGCGTACTGCGTGTGTGTCTAAATCCGTTTTCGCACGTTCTAGTGTGGCTTTTGGCGCAACAATACTAGTGAATTTCAGGTCATTATAGGCCATCTTCATTTTTGATTTAAAAGCCGCGTACGTAAGAATTCCATAACATATCGCTGATACACGATGACCCGTGTAATCCGGTTCGATTCTAGGATCTGATTTCGGCAAGGATACGCGCTGTGAGTTTATCTCTGTGGGGCTCTAAGATGTGGCGGGGATAGCTGTGAACACGGAAGACCCTATCGATGATGAAGGCTAGCAAGACTGGGTTTCATCGTGTCATGTCGCTTGGCGCCAGCGAGATTGTCATTTCTTTGTCGGACTTTTCGTGGAACAAGAAACTTCTGACCAGCCGATGCACCCTAATCATTTAGTGAAAATCCACAGAAATCTGCTGAAAATCTCGACATAATCATCCCCCATACTCTGATACACCAAATAACCGAGATTTCAAAAACATTTTCGAAGCTTCTAGACCACAGCCGAGATTCCACAGAACGCTTAAGCGATTCCATATCTCGACGGTCTCTCCCATCACCAGTCCAAAAAAGGTACACGCACAATCTCCGTTCACCCCCATCACGTCGTCGCAGCGATAACGCCTGCGGAGTGTGTCGTATTTTGAGAAACTTATCACATCTCTCGCATCCATGACCATTCAGCAGCACACCATGTCAACCATGAAAAGCCCAAAAAATGTGATCAAACATGTAAATGGACCCAACTCCGATGTCGTGCGTGCGTAGACCCTCACATACCTGCGGCACACAATTTGCCTATCCTCTCTGGCAGTGACATGGCCAAAAAGGGAAAAAAATGCGAAACAAAGTTTCCTCTCGATCTTCATCAAGGGCAGGACACGAGAACAAACTTGTCTAACACGCTCCAATAATTTCGACACACAGCCCGAACACGGAAAGTTATTTTTTCTCTCCGGCCGTCCTGCCGCAGCCTCCTCTGCCGCCCAGCTAATGTGACCTAATGAAATGTCAACAGATTCTATTCGTGTATCACCCGAGCGAAAGGAGGAGATGAAAGGCTCCACACCTCACCACGTCGTCGTCGGTGAACCTTTTCCGACGTGTGCTGTTGTCGATTTTTCGGTGGGTCATCGGCCATTTGACATGACTCTGCAGGACACATCCGGAGGCCTGTGGCCTTTGGGACTGTCTCTAATTTAAGGACACCACCGTTTGGTGCATGAATTTAAAGACTCCCCTTAATGAGGGCAAAACTTCTTGCGCTCGTCCTTGCATTCTACCCCAGAGGGACAGACGCTGCAGCAGCGAAACAAAAGTGTCCAAGTCCAAGACAAGACGTCGCGACCGTGACAGTCATCTGAACTGACATCTAAGTGAGTTCCCTCGCAGGACAGCGGACACGAAAGGAACACTGGCAATTATCTTTCGCTCTCGTTGCCTGTCTTTGAATAGTCTCTAGGAGTCCACGGCCAGACGGACGGATTCTGCATGGTTGCTCGTTTTGTTGGTGATACCCTGCCGGGCTCACCTCCGAAGAGGACTGCTCTTCTCCATTGTCTTGGAGAATATGGCCCAGACGTACCTCTTCCATTTTTTCTTCCCAGTTTTCATGTTTTTCTCTTTTCCTGCACCGTTTCCTTTTCGCCGGCAATAATCCCCGCCGTGGTTATTTAATTTTCTCTCGTTAACTTTATTTATTGTATCTTGAGGAGAACGAGCGTACAGATTGCCGGGTGGGCTGGCTGGGTGGTGCTCCGGTGTAAGCAGTGCGGAAGAGAACAACTAGGAAAATTTACTGCTACTTAAAATTAATTGCACAAAAATGTTATTCGCATTTGGAGGGGATTTGTCTTTGCCTGCAATTCGAAATGTGTGGGCTTACGTCGGGATGTTCTGTATCAAGGATCTCTGTCTCCCTGTCTCCCTTGTCGTCCTTCTGTCTGAATTTGTGTCTATTTTTCTTTTGGACTGGGGGCCAGGGTGTGGGGCAATGTTTAATGCGCTCATTTGGTGTGATTACGCCAGAGCTGCTCTTGTGTTCTGGGTATCCTTTGAGTCGGTGGTAATTAAAGAAACCCGCTCTCGTGGAGCGGAAGAGGATCGCTGACGATGTTGAACGACAAGAGAGCCAGCTAACTCTTGTCTGGCATTGTGGAATTCTCAGCAAACATCTGACATTTGTTTCGTTGGTGGGAATTCTTGAGAAAAATGGGAACAAGGACAAGCTTCTTCCACTGATTTTGTTTTTTTTTTTTTTCATTAAGAAAACATATTCAGATTGAACGACAGGACTGAAGACATGTTGAGTTAGACAGTTTTTCGACTTCGTCCTTCATTGAAGTACAGGCTCAGTCCAAGGACTTCATGCACTTCTAGGAAATTTTTGAGAGCAGCGCTTGTCGTAATGAGAAGGTAGACGCCACAACTGGGTCCCTTAATTCAATTCCCGATACAAAGAGCTTCCATAAGCCATGGTTCCATCCAATGAATCAGTGACAACAAAGAGAGAGTATACTTGTCTAGAAAAAACCTGTCAAAAGTCCGCTATCGGCATAAAATTGTCGGTCCCATCGACTTGCAGGAGAACAATGGAACGCATAACATGGTTGGTTGCCATAGAAGCTACATAAGTCCAGGCTCACTTCGGACTGTAGACTCTAGATGTATATATTAGCCCCGCGCTGTCACAAAGTGTCACGTCACGTAATATCAAATGGTACCGAATGGTCACTGTGGGAGCCACGTCTAGATCCACTTCGGACAGTGAACATATTAGTTCCACGACGTCGCGCCGCGTCACGTCAAATCACGTGAAATATTACTGATTTTCAATACTTACTAGAGCTTGCTCCCCATATGAGTGAGAGTGGGCGTATTCGCTAAAAGTCGTTACAAATTGTCACGTCACGTGGTATTGGACCGAGCTACAATGGCCACTGTGGCAGTCAGGCCCACGAATATTTCGGACAGAAGAGAAATTTATCCATGAATGAGAGCTCAACTTAGTGCCGCGTGGTAGCAAAGTGTCACGTTACGTGATATCACGTCACGGCAGGTAAAATTGTACCAAACTTCCATGGTTACTGTGGAAATCGGGTCTATTTCCACTTTGGGTGTAGTGAAATTGATCTATGAACGTGACTTCAACGCCGTCACAAAGTGTCACGGCAGGTCATGCCATGTCACGTCATGTCACATCAGGTAAAATTGTACTAAACTATAATGGATTCTGTGGATGTCAGGTCCGTGTGCACTTTGGACTATGGAGAAATATATTTATGAACGTGAGCTCAACGCCATCAGAAAGTGTCACGGCACGTCATGCCATGTCACGCCAAGCCATGTGACGTCACGTGAAATAGTGCGGATGTTTTTGTTTCAAAAATTAAATAAGAACATCCAGATTGCAATTATAACCACAGAACAGACTTGCGTTGCCTATGAGGAGTAAATTTGGGCCATTGTCGTACTTCCTTTCCTTGAATTCTACTTCGCAGAGACGACTAGGTCGCTAAGGTCACCCCCTATAAGCCTGTATCTTGAGGAGAGCCGATATCCATTTGCACAGAGGTTGTTATTTGAACGCATTCATTGCAATGTCCCTTACATTCTATTTGGAGAACGAAGTGAGACGGAGCTGTTTGGGATCTCGAACTCCTTTGTTTGGACGCCAATGTGACACCACACCAGCATCCCATCAAGTGACTTTGGGAGTGCGTAGTTGAGACGGTGATTGCTGTGACGTGACTTGCACAGGCTTTAGCATTTCCAAGCTGTCACCCGCTTTTCCCGACTCATTTGCCTTATCGGCAAAAACCGTAAAACGCCTCGACCCGTCTCTCCTTTAATTAACTGCGGCCTGACTTCCGTTCACATCAGAACGCGCCCAAGACCACCCGCTCAACAGCTTCAAGATAGGATATCAAAACCGTTCTGTCACTCCTAAGACCCCACCATTTATCATCCGTTGGGGCACACTTTTCGGCCCAAAACGAGTCAGCGCTCTTCCTTCAAACGCACCCTGGGTTCAATTAAAGTTTTCTTCACTTCTCGCAAGAGCGCTCTCTCCCAGCTGCCAACTGCCAGCAGCCACTTTGCCTATGCCAAAACCCCCAATGTCAGAGCTGATAACACAGAGCACAGCTTTAAACCACACCCACCCCCACCCCGGGATCCCCCTAGAAACACAGAATCATTAAACAAAATCTGCAAAGTGTAAACAAGTCCTTATTGTTGTTTACAACTCCCCAGAGGGGGCCCACTCAATCCGTTGACCTTTTCACATTCTTTCCCCTTTCACAACACACACACACACACACCCGCTCGACATGCACAAACACCTCCTCTCACAACATTCAGTGTTTGCTTAGGCAAAACAAAGTGAACAAGTCCAACAAAGGACGCATATCCTGATGAATTCGCATTTAATTTAAGCTCACCGAGTGTGAGCGGGGGCTGAGTTGAGAATTATTGAATTTAATCCAGAAAACCGCTCATTTTAACCCGACCATCAGTCACATCAGGCCGTCACACCGCACCGCACAGCCACCAGCCGAGAGAGGGGTGACACAGAGAGGGAATAATTTATGAATTTCTCAAGGCGGCGGCACTAAAGACAAAATCACAAAGACCACCTGCGGCGGCCGGGGGATGAGAGACAACGTTCGTCTTTTGTTTTTTGGGGTGCGCCCACCCGAGAGAAACCGTTAAATTTTTAGTACTCTCCGATCGATATTCACAGTCGCTTTTACACCCGAGGCTAGACATGACACCTCACAACAAAATACTACACGAATCCAGAGTGTAATCGAAACGAGCACATTTCGATTTTATTACTCGAATAAAAGATCTTCCATCCACACGCCCGTGCGCAACGGTCGTGGGTGGTGGTTTGGAGGTGAACCGGGGAAACCTCCGCAGCGAGCGTTCATATTTTTGTGCTCGATCATCAGAACCAGCAAACAGCATTCAATCCCGGGCCGGGCCATATGCTACATGACATTATTAAAGGACTATCAACTCATTCGATTCGCTCCTTGCAACAACTTGAACACAATTCTCAGCACCCCCTCTCATCCTGGCGGCTGTAGAGTGTAGTTTATGCGACAATCGAACGAGCTTTTTTGTGTGTCACACATCGAAGGGATACCCAACCAAGCCATCGGCTCCACACCCCCATCCGTTCGGGCAGACGACTAAAGGATAACAATGATGCCGACACGGCAACGATGATGGGGAGTATATGTACGTATGAACGTACATTTAGCAAAGACTGACGTGAATCGGGGCCACACACCCGTGCGCCGAGAGGGTGGTGAACGTTAAAAAGGATCTATCAACCCTGTAACCGAGTAGTATCCTAAATATTAATATTTGGTCCCTGTTGGCCTCGTTTCGTCCTTTTTTTTCTGCTTTTCGTTCTGTCCTTTGCTTGTCCTCCTCCGCTGTGAGGCTTGAGGTTGGGTGACGACGCTGGGTGAGGATTTTCTCAGTATTGTTGGTTAAATGTTACACAAAATGTGATGTGACAGTAAAAATAAATGTCGCTTTCGATGGGTAGTTGAGTGATGTGTGGGGGCGTGGGGACGGGGACAGAGCGAGGTCATGGTGCTGTTGGTTTTGTTTGTGGTTTTGGGCATTGTTCTAGTCGTTGCCCTTCTCATTGCCTGTCATATGCATAATATTCCAGTTTTTTTTTTGCATCACAGTAGCTGCTGGTTTACCCTCCACCGCCTCCCCCCACACATGAGCCATTAGTTCCTGCTTGGTGGGTGTTGGTTCGGGCGAAATGTAATCATTTTTTTTTTTTTTTTTGTTGAAAATATTTGAATGCCTGGAGCGTCATCGCCTGTCAGCTATGGTGTCTGTTTCAGAGAAGTCCATTAAAAATGATAAACTTTTGGGAGTTTAGAGGAGAAATGAAAGTCAAAGTTGCTGTTGCGCTGTTGCGGGTGCCAGTAGACGGGGGGAATCGATTTGCATTGTGGCAACAGAAAGTCATGGTCAAAGCAAGTTTAACTTATGTGGGATTTTTTTGCGATGTTTTTGCGATGTTTTCGGTTTTGTGGCCCGGTTATAAAGCACTCGAGGCTGTGGGAGGAATGATGATCTTGAAGGAAGTTGGAGGCATTTCAGACTAGCACTTGGACTTTTCTCCATATATGTTGAGGATTGGAAAATGGAAGGGAAACAATGAAAGGTGTCCGAAGCACAGAGCTGTAAAACGGATCGGAGTTAAAGTAGGGAAAGGGAACGAGCCCATCAGAGCCCTGAAATGGCCGTCAAAAGTGACATTTAAATGAGGAAAAAAGGGGATGAGCGTGCCTTAATGAACTTCCCTTTTGGCTATCGAAGAGAATGATGCCCGTTTTGTCGGGCAAGTCTTGCCTTCGCCCAGAAATATGCTAAGGTCTTAATCTCTAGCTGCCAAGGATTTTTCGGGGAGCTAACAGAAGAACAGAGAAGGGGTCTTCGACTCCTAACTCGTGGGACAACGCAACAGAAGACGCCCGCATTTAAGGTGCGGACCAACGCACTTGGCATGAGACACTGGAGACAGCTGGCCAGAGACCGTGCTAGTTGGAGAGGCTTGTTGGTTGAGGCCCAAGTCTTAATCTCTAGCTGCCAAGGATTTTTCGGGGAGCTAACAGAAGAACAGAGAAGGGGTCTTCGACTCCTAACTCGTGGGACAACGCAACAGAAGACGCCCGCATTTAAGGTGCGAACCAACGCACTTGGCATGAGACACTGGAGACAGCTGGCCAGAGACCGTGCTAGTTGGAGAGGCTTGTTGGTTGAGGCCCAGGTCCACCACGGACTGTAGCGCCAAATAAAGAAGAAACAACAGAAGACCCTGCGCCTGTATCGACGCTCGTTTTCGTGCCATCAGTATACAGACTGCTCTCCCCATTGACTGCTTCAAGTCTTACCAAATATCCTCGCTTTTTTGTTAAGCCGATCATGTCTTTTTGAAGAATTCCTTGGTAGTAGTCCTTGTAGTTTGTTTCGTCCTCACTTGTTCGTCTGTGAGGCCCTCAACTCTATATGCAGTCAGCCCTGATTGAAGAGCCACTTCATTGGTCATCTACGACAGACTGGATCTATCAATTCCACTTCGAGTTAGTCTCATCTTAATCCTCCTTGTCATTACATTCAATCAATTCAATCCCTTAAAGTCGCCTTCACACGATTGTCAAATTCCCCCCTTCACTTCCATTCACAACTACTTGCCGACACCTCATAATTCACGCACCAGTCCACAACTTAATCATTTCCAATTATCACTCAACACCTGTCACTTTGCCATTGCCAGCAACGAACAGTCCCACTTTGTCTCAAAAACTAAAGAAAACCTCCTCAACCCTCCCCGACGGGCCCACCAGATTCAAAGCCACAAATTATGTGAGGGGAGGGAGCGAAGTTCACCAAGAGAAAACTTCACAAAACGAGCAAATAATTTACGACCAAGGCAACTGAAAATGCGAACCAGAATCACCCAGAAGACTGGGCGAAAATGTCGAAGCGCAAACGAAATAAATCACCAGTGCCAAATAAACTGGCCCCAAATCAAGTTAAAACCATGCCACGCACACGCAACGCCCGGAAAGGGACAACGACGTTCGACGACCGAACCAGACGATGGGAGGCCCGCTGGTGGGGTGCAAACTTCAGTCGATGTCAGACTTTAATTTATGGAAACGCAAGGATCACCGGTGGGTTACAAAATCACACCCCCCGGCCCGTATTTGAACCCCGGCGGGATTTGCCGTCACCCCAAAGGAGAAAGTGCAAACAAATCGATTGACAGGAGTGACATCTGTTTTACACA
The DNA here is from genome assembly GCA_964034865.1 of Eristalis intricaria. Lineage (NCBI taxonomy): Eukaryota > Metazoa > Arthropoda > Insecta > Diptera > Syrphidae > Eristalis > Eristalis intricaria. Next base: position 6,403,867 of record OZ035877.1, on the reverse strand, counting down.
ATTTATCCGCTACTCCATTACAAAGATTACATTTTATTTCGCTTCGTCTTTCTGTGTGTGCGACTCCCGCCTGACCATCATCATCATCATCACGTGTAATGGAATCAGTCCCACAATCCAATTGATTGTCTTTAGGATGGTTTTGGCCACCATCGCTTTGCCTCTCTCTCTCTCTCACTCCCTCTCGCACAAAGGGGCCGTCCATTTGAGTGAAGGAGAGCGACGATAAGGAGGAAAGCATTCTTATGGATTTGCTAAGGCTGCCGTTGAGTGTTTGTGTTTGCGGGATGTTTCTGCATGGGCGGCAAGTGACACCACCAACAGCAGATACCACAGCACCACCATCACCGCCCCCACCCCACAATCAATTCCCAGTTGAATTTCTACATTCGGCAAGGAGTGTGCTGTGTGTCTCAAGGATTATTATCCATTCCTGCTGTTTTTGTTTGTTTTTCGCTTTTGCATCCCTCTGCTGTTCGCCTGTTATTTATGATTATTTATTTTTTTTTGCCTTCTCTCGCTGTTACCCCCACGAGGGCGTGGACTGGGTGGCGGGTGAAGGGGGAGGGTTGAAAAGATGAAAACTACTTGTGGCAGTTATTTGTGAACTATGAACGGTCCGATGATGGCCTTGCAAACACGAAGGATAACAAAAGGAAATGGCAACAGCAGAGGGTGTTGCGAATGAAAGGGGGGTGGCTTCTCAGAAGGGGATGGTTCTGTGTTTTTAAAGATTTAAATTTTTTCTTTTACTTGTGATTGTTGAGTGTTAACTGAATTTGTTGAAGTGGTAGGATGAGGGTGGCCTGTGTCAGGGATAAGGGACTTTTTCATCACCTCAGTCGTGAGATGATCCAGTGCGCTGCCGATTGTAGCGCCATCGGAAGAAGTAGTAGATATTATCAAGGCTCAAAACAAATTCGAAAATCGTCCACCTTACGCCTGCCTGATAGGACGGTGAGGTACCACAAGATTGACGAAGTCTCGAGATCGTCACCAACCAACCCAGAGAGTGAAAGTGAAATAGCTAAAGCTTAAGATAAGCGATGAGGTCGATTGAGCTGCTGGACCATCCCAGTCCATCCGGGATCATCTCGATCCATCCGTGATCACCCCGGTCCAGTTTGTGAGTTCCACGTACTTATTGTCAAAAACATCGTGGCCAACAAACGCCGTCTGAAAACCCGTCTAAGAGTTTGATGCCGAATTTTGGTGGGCACGGAAATATGGATAATCATCGACTTGCCATTCTTCAATGCCCCGTTCCAATGAAATGGTGAACACGTCATGATATCCCTAGATTGGTGGCGATCTGTAAAGGACACTGGCCGATAGAGGATCATGCCGTCAAGCTAGGCATCCTACACGAGGCATAATGTAGCACTTGCAGCAAAGTAGAGGGAGGCTGATAGGGAGAACTTAACAATTTTATTTGAGCCTGCCCGGCTATTGCTAGGCTCTTGCTGGGGGACCCTTCTTCAAGTCCCACAATCACATCCCATCGAAAGAAATTAAGAAACTAATGTTTGTCTTAGATGCATGTTAAGATATATGGAACACTTTCTAAATAAGGTCAGAGACCTGTGGAATCAAAACGGCACACAGTTCTTGTGGCGCTCTCACTGTTCAACCACTTCTAGCTAATCTACCTACTTCTTCAGCAAGCCTCAGACAGTTCACGAGCACAGGACACCCATTTGTGCCGAAATCATGGCTATCCTGCTAGTGATGCTCGAAAGAGTGATGAAAGACTCAGCACCGCTGACAGTCTTAAGCGTTCGAAAAATGTAGTAGAAAATTACTGAATCTACAACGACACTCATGCCACTCGCTCACTTGTCACCACATAATTCCGCACACGACGTGCGACGAATTAACCATTCGCCCGACATCACACTCGACCAGACACAATTAAACACTTCCGCGCCACATTCTCGGCCATAAATCAAACATCGCATAAAACAGTTCTCTTTCCCATAAAAAAAGCAAAGAACTTCGAGTCCTTCCCTTCAATTATGCGAAACAACTGCGCGTTCGCATTTCCTTGGCTTTCAACGCACACACCGTCCGTATTACTCTAATTACATTAACGGGTCTTAAAATTCATCACCCCAACCCCCCCGGTCGGCCGCACCCAGTTGCCGGTTGCCGTTTGACGGGAAATCATAACGTTTACTTTGCCGTTACATAATCCATGTTTTCAGTGTTCGCCTCTTCGGTTCGGCGAGTGCCGACAAAAGTCAAGATCATAAAAATATCCTTAAAAGCATTTGGACATAAAATCATTTTATTGTTTTGCGCCAATGTAAATGGGAAAAGAAAAAATAGCCATAAAAGCCAGAGAAATGCCAGAACCACACACACGAACATAACATCGAAGATTTTCACCTTTCACCACAAGGACCCTGCCCGGTGGGAGGGGGGAGTAGGGGGTTGCGTCGTCTAACTTCTGTGTTCAGATGATGACGAAAAGTTTTTCAATTTCAACAAAAAATCAATTCATTCAATCAAACCCTCACGCATCTACTCTGCCTCCACGCAAAAAGGATACAGATTAAGAGGATGGAACACAGGTGGTGGGTGGGGGAGGGGGAGGAGTCGAGAGGAGGATGGCGTAAAGTCAATTTCGAACTTTTTTTTCTATTTACCTCTGAATGCTTTTAGGAGGACGTCAGGAGGATGCCATCGGATCATAGAGGGAGAACACTAGTGCCGGACACACGCAGCTAAATTGAATTTCATCTTCACATCCTTTCCTGATGTCTGACAAGTCCAGAGGCCAGATCGTTCGGAGCCCAAAGCGACGGGGCAACGCACAAATGAAGCCTTAATAATGGGCAGAGATTATCCCTTGCCCCCGAGATTTGGTGGACGACGTGGTGGTGTCTTGTTCTTGTTCTCTCCACTCGAACGAAATAAATCCTTGTGCTAATAAAAAAGGATGACGAACAATACCCTAATAAGGGATTTCCAATGCAAAGAGGAAAAAGTTTTCTCCTTTTTTGTCGACTTTTTGTTCCCTCTTCATTCTTCAGGAAAGCTGAAGGCAATTATGTTTCACTGCTTTTGATCCTGACCTGGGCGGGGGGAGGGGGGAAGGAAATCCTTAGAATGTTACAAAGTTTGGAGTGTGTACACGACGCAGGTGGGGGGGCTTCTGAAACCAGATAAAGATGCATTCAAGAGGCACCTTCATCGCCCTCTTTCTCTCTCTTCACACGTTCCATTCATTTATCCTTGTTCAAATAGAGGGAGGGATACTGGGAGAGACAGAGAGAGAGAGAGAGAGAACAAAATTGAGTTAGAGAGAAGGAAATTTATTTTAATGTGTATCCTTTAGGCATTATTAAAGGAGCAACGGGTGAACAAAACCGGAACCTTTTTCGGAGCTGATTGGGGTGTACCAAGTTAAAGTGGTTTTCCAGGAATACCTTGAGGCGAACGCAGAGATGGAGCAGCCGACACGTGCGGTTGTCAAATTGGCAAAGCTGTGGGACGCAAAATGATGACGACAGAATTGAAACGTTCCCAAGACGAGAAGTCGTGCTCTGGCGTTGGGTGTGAGATTGTGTGTCCTTGTCAGTGATGCGTGTCAGTTTGAATGAGTGTCAAGGAAATGCTGAGGTGTCTGATTTCGACATTGAACTCGGTGACGAGGAGTGCCTCAGTCGCGCAGTCTCCTAGGTGACCCATGCCACATCAATTGCAAGCTTTCCTCATTTTCACAGAATTAATTACCAAACCGTCATGTCATTACGATATCGTTCAGGACGATGCACGCTCACCGCACAAAGCCGTAGCATTTCTAAAATTCCCTCTGTTCTCGACTGTGCCTCTGTGCAGTAATCAAAGGACAGCTCACCCGCGATTGAACCACGGTACACTGCATTCCATCGCCCGTCGCAGAGCAACGAAGCCAACAAGCACACAGCCAGCAGCCACGGCGAATTGAACTGCACACGGTTGAGTGGTCATTTGAGGGACGATTTTGGAAATTGAATATCGTCGAGGATGCCGACACAAAGGATCAAATGAGTTCCACTGCGAAATGGGAGGAAAAATACGCCACCCTCTTTTCAATCGATAATCAGTTAAAGATGAGCTCCTTCAGATGCACTAATCCGCAATCGGTTCCTCCGCCTCCGGCTGACCCTTGCCCAATTATGATATCACTTCATCGGGACACGCATGCACGCACATTGAAAACCAATCAATCACACAGTCCATGAATATTAGATTCGATTCGATCCGATTGGATTCGAATCTCCTGTTTGGGTTGCTCAATGTAAATCTTGTTTTCCGGTCCGTTCGGTGACATGTTTACTGATTTGTCGGCTAGATACGACTGGTGGGCGCGCTTTCGAACGAAGGGTTCAATCAACCCTAAATGTCCCCTTTTGTGCCCTAATCAATTAATCCACTTGAGCTGGTGAAATAGAACGTGGCCGGCTGATGGCCGGTGGAGAGACAAGACAGGCAGCAGTGTGTGCTGTGATTGAATGCCGTTGAAAATGTGATTATCCTTCGGGTTATCCTTATTTTCATTTCAATGATTCGAAAGCAGATACATTTATGCCTTGGTTGAGTGCGCTTTAGGGCTGCCCTGGCTGCCAGAGCTTCTTGGTGAAGAGAGATTGTTTGGAGTGCCGGAAGGTGGCGGGAGTGGTCCAGTGTTTTTTTCTCGGAATGAAAGGGATTGTTTTATTTCGGGGAATCCAATGAAGACATGAGATGTGAGAAGGATTGGTTTGAATCTCATCTCGTTTGGGAAAGGATGCGAATGATCGGATTTTGGTGACTGAACTTAGAGAGATTTTGAAATGGTTGACTGGGCTTGGATTGGGAAAGGCTGAGAAGTCGAAATTGAGATGAGCCTCCCGCCACTTACAGCAGCATAAGGAAGTCTCGTTGGAATTTTTTGTGGAATGACAGCTTTACGATCTTCCGTCTTCTTTGCGTTGACGCCGACGTGAGTTTAGTCAGACGCCTGCGTGGAGAAGCGCCTCTAAGGGACACAAGTGGAGAAGCAACCTCAACCTTGGCGTGAGAAGCTAGAGACAGCCAGCCAGAGATCGCGTGGGGTGTTGGTTGAGGACAAGGCCCACCCCGGACTGTTGCGACAAACAAGAAGAATCCGTCATTTTGAACCCCAAAATGCAGACCCCATGACTTGGCAGATTTCGAGCGCTTTTTACATTTCAACTACGCTCTGCAGTTTGCTTTCTCTTTACTCTCTCTTTCCCTTTTAGTCGGTACCGTGGTTAAGAGGATTACTTTAACAATTCTCAGACAAGCGCCTATGCGAAAAATAGTCTTCTTACCCTTTTTTTTAATTTTTCATTTTGCTCACGGCGCTTCATTCAAATTCAGAACAAAGCAAAGACGCCTCGGCCTTGAATCGAAATCAACCATAATTCATCAAATTCGCCATAATTTCGTCTGTAGAACACCCCATTTCGCCCTCACTTCATTTCACGCCCACGCTTGCAATCGGTAGACGACGAGTTTATGGCCCTATTCCTGGCCACACCATCGCCATCATCACCCTCTGCCTCTCGCCCTGTAAATCCATTCATCCCTCAGTAGCCCCAAGTTAATTAACTTCCACCATCTGCCGTCATTTTAGATTTAAATTGCTTTGCAAAGCATTCCCTTCATCCATTGAAAGCTCATTAAACGGATTCGCTCCCAATTAAAGCCGCACTTTCCCTATCAATGTCCCTTCCCCATTTAACCAGGGTATCCACTCACAATCCAGGATCATTCATAAATAATAATTAAAGTGCAAGTTAAACACACACAAACTCACGAGTGAAAACAAAAATCCAATTAAGGACGAAACAAAACCGATTGAGTTCTCGTCAATTTTGTGTACTCAAATGATGCGGCGCATCATACAATCACATCCCGACCCCTCGTCCTCTCTATAGGAACGCATTCGACCGAGTTATTACTATCCGGCTAGTTGGCGGGGTGGCTACTGTTCGATTGAGTCAATGAAATATTTGCCATATGGTTTGGGCTGATGATGATTTTGTCCATCTGGTGAACACAATCCAGTGCTGTTTGAAGTTTATTCATGCAACAGTGCCAGGCATACACCGAGTGGTCGGGTGGTGTTTGGCGTTCTTTGCGAGGTCCATTTTTTGTAAACATTGGATTGAGGTCAATATTTGAGGTGCAATTATGAAGAATGAATGCGGAGATTGGCATTAGTAGCACACGCTCTCGATACTCCGCCATTGAAGCTCTGTGAAAAAATAGTGACTACACGCGCAACCTTCTGGCACCCGAATCATATATGAAACTTTGTGAAAACATAGTGGACTGCACGCATAACCTTCTGGTACCCCAAGCAAGCCTACAAGTCCGCCATTGAAGCTCTGGGAAAAAATAAAAAATAGTGGACTAAGCGTGAAACCTTCTGGTACCCGAATCATATATGAAACTCTGTGAAAACATAGTGGACTGCAAGCATAAATATCCGGTACTCCAAGCTGGCCTACAAGCCACCATTGAAGCTCTCTGAAAAAAGTAGACTGCACATGGTACCTTCTGATACCCCAACCATATATGAAGCTCTGTGAAAAAATACTGGACTACACGCGCAACCTCCTGGAACCCCATACCAAATCCCCGCAATCCACTGGCATTCCCTCGAGAATATGTTCTTTCTTCCGCCATTAATTCTTTCCACAAATTTAATCCAATTCTCTCAAAAATATGCCTCGGGCCTTCATCCCCCTCTGCCCACCCTCCATCCCACCACTTTCCATCCAAACCAACAGTGGCTCGTAATAACATTAAATTTGTATAGTCATTCGGTACATCTGCTCGGACAACGATTGTCTCCCAAGAGTAAACTTCTCTCAGAGAACCAAACACTTGCCGCGCGTCGTTCTCACTTCCTGCGCCCATCTACTATTTATCCCAATCGGCCAGCTAACCCTCGGTCTCCGCCGACCGAGTGAATTAAATTTCGAAGAACTCCCCAAACGTTGGATAAGCCCTTGCAAGCAATTAGTGTCATTCCGTTATTTCCCCCTCTTACTTTTTTTGCACCACTCCTCTGCGGTGTGTGTGGTTGTGAGTGTGTGTGTTTGGTCCCTTTTAACCCTAGAAAGTCAATTGAGCTGCTGCACAAAGGAAATGCACAGAACTTCCAAAGAACGGGGTTGGAGACCAAAAAACACTCTCCAGTCAAACGTAATAAAAGTCATTTTCGGAACTTCAGGGGGAAAATTAAATAAGAAGGCACCCCCTCCCTCCACCCCTCCGAAGCGAATGGTCCTTAAATAATGAAGGGAAGTCACCACCCCCCATTGCTGGCGTTGCTGCTGCCACTGCAGCCGCTGCTGCCCATTAAAGGAGGTTTTCCGAGACGCAAATTATACTTTCTGACGCGGTGCTGCTCTCGCTCTCTCTCTCTCTCTCTCTCTCTCTCTCTCTCTCTCTCTCTCTCTCTCTCTCTCTCTCTCCCTCTCTGTCGGAGTTTTCCCGAAGCAAACGACAAACGAAACGAAGGCGAGCGAAACTCGTTTGCATTTGGTTTCTTCGAACAAAGCAACGCGACATGGCATTCCACTTGTTATTCAATTTTCATCTGTCTCCGCGTGCCGTGGCTTGTCTCTGCTTCGACCGTCTTCGGTGGATCGTCGTGTCGCGTCGCTTTCTTTTCATTTTGTCTCATTAAAGCTTGTTGTTCCTTTTTGTGCGCGCTTTGAAGAAAAACTGGTTAAGTTGGTCTTCAAGTTGCTGAGGCCGTTGCCGTAGCCCCCTCGGGAGAGTGAAACGAAAGGAAAACAGTTCAACACGAGGGACCTTTGCACTTGTTAGTGGTGCCTTTCGAGTGTAATTTACATTTAATGCAGTTTTACTTGCCTCTCCTTTGTCCTCTTTTTCTGCTCGCCAGAGGAATCCTCTTTTGCGCCGGAGAATGGCGATGCGGATGATGCATAATGGCAAGTGATAGCCTTCTCTTTGAATCAATTTTGAATTCGTGCTAATCATTTCGAACGATGTTTGAACAAGGAAACGAGCAAGTGCGACCAGAGAAAGTCAATTTAAGTGTCAGCGTGGTTTGCCGATTGGGATATTTGAATTTCATTTCAATTAGCTGGAGAAGGGAATGGTAGGGAAACAGTGGGTGATAGGCATACCTTGTGGCCTCAGGACGGTCCTGAGGAAATGGAGACACCGCGACAGGCCTGATTTAGTATCCTTCCATGGGGTTGAGACTGGACACATCTCTGCAACATATGAGCAGCACAATTTTTGAATTGTTAGTTGCCGGTCTTGGGGCCGGCTAGACGACCTAGTCGCTACATTGAGTTCAGTCTTGTCGCGAGAGTCGCCCATAGGTAAGATGTTCCAGCTTCTACCGCTCTCGAGTTCCATCCGCTGCTTACGGCCGACGTTACGGGTTCGAATCCACGAGATGGAAACCTTGTAATGTTTTCCCGTTGACTCTTGTAACATTGTGACGCAAACACAAAAGTCATTCCGAACTAAAAGCGCTTTCGACTTTCAGCCACCGATTATGGGCGAAGGCGCGGGTTCGAATTCCGGAAATGGAACCCTTGCAATGTCTTCCCACAGACTTTTGCGCGATATGGCATATCCACAAAAGTCGTCCGGAATAACGTTCCCATTTGCTGTTGCCCTCGAGATACAGCCGCTGGTTACGGACAAAATTGCGGGTTCAAATCCCGGAAATGGAAACCTTGCAATGTGTTCCCCGATTCGAATGGTTGGCTGCTGTTGCTCTGAAATTTGAGCTGGTGCCAACAAAGTCGCGGGTTCGAATCCCCGAGATTGAACCCTTGAAATGTGCTCCCGTAGACTCTTGTGACTTGGTCCACGGCGCAACCGCAAGAGTCGTCACGAACTAAGAGCTTCTAGCTGCTGCCGCTTTCAACTTTCAGCCCGGTTACGACAGAAGACGCGGGTTCTAATCCCGAAATTCGAACCGTTCCAATGTTTGCCCATAGACTTTGGGGAGGTGTTGGTGTTCGCATAAAAGTCGTCTTGAATTTGGCTCACTGCTGCTGTTGCTCTGAAATTTGAGCTGCGGCGAACAACGTCGCGGGTTCGAATTCCCAAAAATGAAACCCAGCGTAGTCTCTCGTAAGTCGCTTCTGGCTATTACAGTTCCCGCGCCTGGTGAACGCAAATTTCGTGAATCTCCAGCCCTCTGGCTGACCTTTGTATCCACTTTCGCGTTCATTCACTCCTTGGTCCACATTCCTGAACAATGGAAGACCCCCTTACATCCTCTGCCATCTGTTGATGGGTGCAAAGAACACTCTCTCGTCACCTTTGCCGCTCACTGCAGTTATGCACGCTTTCCAAATACAGACGTTTATGCCACCATGCCGCCAGAAGGGTTCGAATGGCAGGCAGTGGGTGGTTCTCATCCCCCCTTCTCTCCCTCTCTCTGCCTTACTCTTCCCTCCCGAACCCGACAGTTTTGCAGATAAACAACGCGGTGAACGCGACCAACAGTGACTGATGTCGGGTGGGTGGCGCGGCGGCGAGAGAGAAGAAAAAAAAAAAACATCAGCAACACAACACGACTTCGACTGAAAGGCACAACACAAAGCAGAGATGAGGGTAAAGAACCCACAAAACACTGCTCAAAGGATACTACAACCCGACTACCGTCGCCCGGCCCAACCCTCCCACAAATTTATTTTTTTTCTTTCTTTCAGTTGCGTCCCCCTCGGATCCTTTCGCGCAACATTTTGTGTGTGTGCAAGTATGTATCCTTCCATGCTCTATTTTCATTCAACTCATTTGTGAGTTTGTGAGCGAGCGGTGTCTTGTGTAGTTAGTGTTGGCGGCGGCGGGCTTGGCGAGCTGTACGCGAGGGGCTTCCTATGGATTTTACGGGTTAAATGAATGCAAAAAAAAAATGAAAGAAAACGAAAAATAAGCTCGAGGGTAGGTGATGGAATATTTTAATGTTGTATCCTCTTCCGCAATCTGGTTCCATTTGCAACCCACTGCCACACCCTCTCAGCCGCCGCTGACATAATTTGGTTAACAGGAGAACATTTTCGTTTGTGGATCGGAATGGTACTCAGCGTGAGAACTCAATTAGCCTTTCATGTTTCGAAATGGCATTGACTGAGCAAAATGGGGAAAAAACGAAGAAGAGACGTGTGCCGCACCGCAAAGGAGATACACACGGGATTGGCTGTGTGGGGGGGGGTTCTGATATGTTGCATATGAATGGGAGCTTAATGTGCGGAGAAAGCCGCAAACGGATAGGCATGATGTTTTAATTTTGAAACCTCGCTGTGGTGCGGCCATATCGTGAAAGCCCCTGAATTGTAACACATCTCCTCTGCCTATGATCGCAGCGTGGAGGCATAGGAATGTGTTTCTGGCTTTATGATTTCGGGTTGTTGCTAGTTTCTCATGCACTCTGTGTGGGCTTGTGGGTGTCTTACTTTTTCGGGCAATTTTTTCAACTGAATTAGGACATTTGTGGGGAGAATTCCTTCATGTGGAGATGACTGGAGATCATTTATTCTGTGGATTAGGGTATTTGGAAGGTGGTCTAGGGGGGGTGTGAAATTGTGGTATGGATTCAACTGAATGTCTTCAAATTGACAGGAGTTGTTTAAGCTCTATCAAAGAATGCTCATGTTCAATGTTTAATGGAAACTTTTGAACTGCATTTCTCTTTCAAAATTGTTTCAAATTTTTGAGATTCGTTCGGAATTATTCACGCCTGAAAATGTAACCTCTAGTTGCTGAAGAGGTAAGCTTTTTCAATGAAGTGTCCGCTGGTAAGGCCGGTGAGGACTCCAGGTTAATTAAGCCTCCTATATTAAGCCTCCTATAGTAAAATGATCATGTTTAAGGGCAACATTTTCACTTTACTCCTGATTCAAAAATTGATAAAAAATGTTACATCTAGTGGCGGTTATCTCATTTTGAAAATGCAACCTCTAATTGAATCATTCGTTTAATTTTGAATCGCTTAATAATGATACTCATCGCAGACTCTGGACTAATGCCACCTCCTCTATGTTTATAGGGAATATTTGCACTTTACTTTTGTTTCGAAAATGTATCTGAATTTTAAGACCTATTCGTATTTATCTTGAAAATATAACCTCTAGATGCGTTATTATTTTAAAAATGCAACCTCTGGTTAAATCACCGCTCGATTTAACGACTTGATATAGGAGTCTACACAGACAGTAGATGCATGTTCCTTCCTTTATGTTTAATGGCATCTTTTGTACTTCTGTTTTGTTTCCAGATACTTTCAAATTAGTGAAATCCGCTTTAATTTGTCTTATCTTAAAAATGTAACCTCTAACTGGATTAATACTTTCATTTTGAATCACTTCTCTTCATTGATGGGTACAATGTAAGACCAGTCGCGGATGCTAGATTCATGTTCCCTCCCGTTTATTTAATGGCATAATTTGCACTTCTCTTCTGTATCAAAATACTGACAAATTATTGAGATCCGCTTTAATTAGTTATATTCTTAAAATACAACCTCTAGTTGGATTTATACCTTTGACTTCGTATCACTTCTCTTCATTGATGGGTACAATGTAAGACCAATCGCAGATGCTAGATTCATGTCCCCTCCCCTAAGTTTAATGGGAACATTTGCACTTAACTTCTCTGTCTAAATTCTGCCAAATTAGTGAAATCCTTTCTGATCACTATTACTTTGAAAATGTAACCTCTAATTGAATTATACCTCGTGTGAAGTGGAACCACAAAACTTTCCTCATAACGGACTAAGGTCAGTGCTACAATTAACTCCAATAAAACCAGGTCTCTCAGAGGACCACTAAACTCTACTTCAACCCACAATTACCCCATTTCATCATGTCCAAACCCCGAGGGAACTACACATGTACGCAGTCATAAAAAAGCATGTACGCTTTGCTCGTTCCACAAATCGTCCACTAGCATGTGTCCTGTCGCACAAAAACAAAGCAAAACAGCGAACAAAAAAAAAACAACTCAATTAAATTTATTAGCGCCACTAAACAACGTCAGTTTGTTCGAATCGCGGCCAGTTCATGCAGAGTTTCACGACCTCCCACTCGCCATTTGTACACCACCAGGGGGCGGATTACAGACTCTAAATTATTGAATTTGCAATTAAAAAGTTGTTTAGTTCAATTACTCGCTAATGAGTGCAGAATGCGGAGCACTTGCCCCGACAATTCGTTCGTGAATATTCACATCCCCCTGCGGCAAGCGATAATTAGTGACCGCACATGTAGGACATCCGGTTGATGGCACACATCCTTGCAACGTCCTTCCACAGTATCAGTCAGGCGTGTTTCGTAAGAAAATCTAATTGGCTTCTTCTTAGTTTCACAACCATCCTTTGTTTGCCGAGCTCCTCTCCACTGCTGTCCATTGGAGTGCGTTGCCTTTTTTGTCGTTCTGCACAAAACACCAGCACATCAGGAGTGGCTGCACTCACAACACCAGATAGAGCGGGACTGTTCGTTATTCCAAACTTCCGCAGGGCCCCCACGGACACGGTGTGTATCATGATTCAAAAATCGGATTTTCCTGTGGCAGGGTGGACCTCCCTCCGGCCACCCAACGCCAGCAAAAGTTTGAACACCGAATCCAGATGTAAGCCAAAAAAGTCCATGTACATACATATCTGCACGTGTAGTGTGACGAGGAAACTTTCAAACTGCCAGCCCCTCTTGCACCACAGTCGCCCATCCCCCTGAAGATATAAAGTCCGAGGTTTTGAGTTTCACTTTTTATGCAAAGAATATGATCCATTGTTGCTTGTCTCTCGTTCTTGCCGACATCGCAAGATAATTAATTTGAACTCACTCGTACGTGGACGGTCGTCCCGTGGCCGAGGGTGGGGGTTGTATCGAGAATTGGCCAACTCACTCTAACAACTCGGGGAAGGAGTTTTATGATAGTTTTCATTCGAGCGGTGGGACTGGCAGCAGGGGTGGGGGTTGTAAACTTTTATGATGGTGTTTTTGGTAGTAAATTGAAAACCAGTTATAAGTTTCAAGAAAATGGGTTTTTGTTGTCGGGTCTGATGAAGGAGTGGCAGGACTGAGGGGGGCGTTCGGTTTCAGTGAACTTTGAATGGAACTTAATGAAGTTCTGCTAAATGAGTTATGACTTATCCTGTTCCCTTTTTTCTAAACACTCAATTTCTTGGGTGGTTGGGCGAACTTTTGGATATTGTAACTATTTCGACGAAGCAATTTTTTAGTCAGACTTCTCCAGAAAGTCTTTCGACACTTTTAGAATGAGACATAAGGCCATATGGCTTTATGACGCTTTCAGAATGAGACATAAGCCATATGGCTTTATCACGCATTCAGAATGAGTCATAAGACCATTTTTTGGCCTTCAGTATGAGACAAGCAATTTATGGACAAAACATCGAGGAACAAAGGACATCGAGGAAGTGCGCTCCACAGCACCGCGGTTGTGCCGCATTTCGTTCCAAGTCTATAATGTTGAAGATCCCTATCACTTCCTCACATGTCTCCAGGCGATGACAACCCATGAGACGCTGTCCATTACAATGGACATCACGAGCAGATCTCAAACTGGGACGAACGACGAAACAAAATCCACCACCAATGACTTATCTCAAATTCGTTTGTCCACTTTTTAAACTTCCTCCCCTCGTACAGCAACCGCACATGAGGCGGGCTCATGCAAGCACAGGACTAACGATGGCAATTATTTTGAAAGCATTAGTCCCACTGTGGCACACAATTTAAGTTTGCGGTCGTGACGTTCCCTTGAAGTGAAGTAATCGGCCCTTTCATCTCATGGAAGACTTCATTACGCTCAGCTAAAACGCAATAAATTTACAATTTTTGTTGTGACACATCCCGCACATCTCGCACATCCCTCAACTGGCCGCCTGCTGTGAAGTCCTTTTTGTCATTCAAGTGAGAAGATAAAGTGTCTGTCTTTTGGATTGCTGTTACGTCCAGAGTCCTTGTTGAGTGGCGTCATTACTTGCACACGCACAACGCTCTGTGTTGATAAGGACGTGTTTGGAAAATTAAAAGAGAAAAGGACACACATCGCCCGAGTCCCTGCGTATAAATAAAATCTCTACGAACTGATTTGAAACAGGACACACCGTAAGACGTACACAATGCCACAGGATGTGCGCACTTAAAGCGATACGGGTCGTCGGTCGGTGGGCGAGATAAAAATTATGTCTCATCCTGTTTAAGGATTTCTCTCATGTAACACACAGCGCGGTTGTTGGCCCTATTCGCGGCAAAATTGGAAATTCTCCCACACACAACCGCGGCAGTAAATCTGATGGTACACGATAAAAATTTGTAACCTGCCCCCGCAGGGCGACACCACCGTGGCGGGTGGAAATGGAATTTTCTATTCGATTTGTGTGCTAAGAGAGCTGTTCGCCACGATTCCGAACCCGCCGATGCGACACGACTCGATGAAGAGGTTAAGCAAGGATAACGCAGAAGTGGCGCCCGGTGCTCGGTGTTCTGAGTCTCCTTGACCCGATTTTGTGAATTGAGGACTCTGTCCCTCTCATTCTCTCTCATTTGCGTTGATATCAGATGCAACTATTCGATGGGAGGGGGGACTGGGAACTTTAAGGCTCTTCTCGACCTCCGATAGAGCTCTCGTGCCAGCGAAAGTGTCAAGGAACCAATGAAATATGAGTTCGCCGTCAAGTATCATGTTCGACACATAGGCTTGCGTGTAAATGAAAGAGCAAAACCCGACACGACGAAGAACATGAAAGACTACCATCATCATCGCGCTAAGGCTTTGCTTGGAAGAAGGTTATGGTGATGGTGACGGTGCGGCTTCGAAGGCTGAAGGGCTTAAGCGTTTCATTTTCCTGCCGATTATCGTTAGAATATTTCACGAATATGCTAATGGCGACATTAGAAATGCCACGTTTTAATGGCGGAGCCTCTGGGGACACGATGTGATGGAGGTGGGGATGCCACGCAATGTGCGTGTAAATGGGGTCGATTTTAGTTTGTGGGTAACCTTCTGTGGGAAACATTCGTTAGAGTTGGGGTACGTGTTCATTGAGTCGTGTTTGTTAAACACTTGAGCGTGAGGTACGATGGTGGCAGGAGGGAGGAAGGGGATGAGGATGAGGATGAGGATGAGGATGAGGATGAGGATGAGGATGAGGATGAGGATGAGGATGAGGATGAGGATGAGGATGAGGATGAGGATGAGGATGAGGATGAGGATGAGGATGAGGATGAGGATGAGGATGAGGATGAGGATGAGGTGATAGTCCATAATATGGTGGAGGTAGAGGTGGAGGTGGAGGTGGAGATGGAGGTGGAGGTGAAGGTGGAGGTGGAGGTGGAGGTGGAGGTGGAGGTGGAGGTGGAGGTGGAGGTGGAGGTGGAGGTGGAGGTGGAGGTGGAGGTGGAGGTGGAGGTGGAGGTGGAGGTGGAGGTGGAGGTGGAGGTGGAGGTGGAGGTGGAGGTGGAGGTGGAGGTGGAGGTGGAGGTGGAGGTGGAGGTGGAGGTGGAGGTGGAGGTGGAGGTGGAGGTGGAGGTGGAGGTGGAGGTGGAGGTGGAGGTGGAGGTGGAGGTGGAGGTGGAGGTGGAGGTGGAGGTGGAGGTGGAGGTGGAGGTGGAGGTGGAGGTGGAGGTGGAGGTGGAGGTGGAGGTGGAGGTGGAGGTGGAGGTGGAGGTGGAGGTGGAGGTGGAGGTGGAGGTGGAGGTGAAGGTGGAGGTGGAGGTGGAGGTAGAGGTGGAGCTCAATGTCGAACATTATTCACCGCAATCCGCTATCCCCCCACAATCCGTCGTCGCTTTTCTTTATGGCCAATTTCCCGTTTTACAGAAATTCACTTGCAGCACTTACAGTGGCACGAAATTATTAATGCCCCTCAAAAGCTTATAACTCATCATTTGCTCCCCCATCTCATCCACCCCACTCAAGACCTTCGCGCGCACAAAAATTGGTCACGTTCTTCTGCGAATTGACATCAAATACCCAAATTTACTAGAGCATAACCAACTGCCCAGTGGTCCTGTTGCCCACACCCTCGTTGGCGTTTACCTTGATCTCTCTCCCTCACATCTCGATTTTTCACTCAACCAGATACCTATGTCAACACACATGAATACTTAATGAAAAATTATTACTTTCCAGTCTATTAGTGAGTGGGACGGACATTGAGGCTATTTGGAAAGCCATTTCGAAGGGCACCCTCATCAATTATGGAATTCCATTCCACTCTGCATAGCCAGTAGCAACAGAGACGGAGGCACGCTCACGTATTCCACACAATTAAACGAAAAATTCACCTGAATTCCTCTCGGGGTACGATACAGAGAGGCAATTTCTCTTCTAAGTCCTGTCAAGTGTCGCTTGCGAAATGATATTGACTTTTAAAAATGCCACGCGACGATGAGCAAAGAATGGAAAAAAGTCACAAAAAATAACGACTCAAGTGTCCAAGTGTTTCTCTGTCTGTCACCCTCCCTCGTTTTTTTTTCTTTGCAAGACCCAAGAAGTGACGAATGACAATCGTCAAGGATACTCAAACGTGAAAATGCAAATACCACTAGGGCGAACCCCCCGAACCAGAGAATCGATCCCACTGTGTGTAGTGGCTTCCCACAGCGTGTTTGTTGTCACTGCTGGCGCGGCATGAGGGGCGGTTCATTGAATTTTCCAATTCAAATGCGATGCGAAAAGGACTTACATCCCTTCCATCTACATAAATTTAGCGATTTGAGGTGGCAATTGTGGGTGTTCTCGTGACACTTCGGTTTAACAGTGAGAGACGCGATACGAGACACCAGACACGACTTCGACACGACCGACCGACCGAAGCGTCGTCCCACTGAATCCGTGTGAAGTGAAGCAATTTATTTTGATATCCATTTTGTGTTTACACTTCAAATAGAATTTCTATAGAATTTTTTAATATAAACTGCTGATTCTGTCTTTTTTTTTCTTCTTCTTCTGCTACCCTCTGTTTGCACATGTGGCTGATGGGGGGAGGGAGCAGGCAGCAGGCCTCCCTGTCAACGACGCGAGGAGCATATAGAATGACATCGTCTCCACTCGATGGCGTGCTCTGTGTGCTCTGAGATCTGCTGGTGGTCTTTGTTGTGTTGTGGCGTTCGACTGAATGACACTTCTTTGAGATTCACAAGCCACCCGCATCGGTGGGGGAGGCCATTCTTATCGGGACGAATGACGCTTGAGAGTCACCTTTTTTTCATGCTTGTGCGCTTGTTGTTTTGTTGGCGCTGGCACGTGTCAATGGTGATAAGAGCGCGAGTGACACTAGATGCCTCATGTGGCAGATGGAAGGCGGTGTTTCAAGGTGAAACCACTTGAAGGGTTTTTTTTTCACTCGAGGCTAACAATGAGTTTGAGTTTGAGTAGTTCGAGGAGTAGCGCCTGGTGAGGCAACTTTAAAGTGATTCAATGGAGTGAAGGATGTTGGTCCCAAGGCTAAGAGAGATGATCCTTATTCTACGACGACTTGGCCTAACTAATAACTTTTAGGTTCTTCTGCCCTCCAACATCCATTTGACAAAATTCTCAGATAGGGTCTTGATCCGAGTCTTCTGTGCAACGTCTTCTGTGGATGACCAGATAATAATGGTAGGGAAAGAAATTTGAATAATACAAAAGGAGTAGTGCCGGGTGAGGCAACTTTAAAGGGATTCAATGGAGTGAAGGGTGTTGCTCCAACGTTCTGTAATTTGAGATGATCCTTGTCCTTTCTGTCAGTTTGGATCAGTTTTTTTCATGATCCATGGCCTTTTCGACAGTCATTCGACGAGATTTAATGATAAGCCACGCACAAGAGACCTCCAGGCAACTCGATCCTCCGCCATCGACTTTAACTCATCAGGGTCTTGCGCAAGCGTAACCAGGCGAGCTTATGGACTTGGTCCAACCATCTCGGGTCTGCCAAGTGGTCGCCTTCAAGGCCCGCCTCGGAAGTCGTGATGGTGGGGACATACGTGCTACGTGACCAAACCAACGAAGCATAGCTCTTTCCATTCTTAGAAGCAGCTGCTCAACGTTAACACGGCGAGTAATTCCCGTAACATTTCATGACACTAGGTGAGAGTTGGAAGAGTTGAACAAGAGTTCAAAACTGCTAACTTGGCCTTCCGGCTTTGCAGATAAAAATATGTACTCAAATTTGAACCGAAAATAAAATTTCCTTGAATTCCTTCAAAAACATTAAGCTCGGCCTTCCTGATTACAGATCTCGCAAGTTATGTCAAAACTGACCCCGCTTGCCTAATCCTAGAGGAAAACTCAGCGTTACTCCTCCCTGACCAATCCTACAGGAAAGTTCAGTATTACTCCTCCCATCACTCGTGAAGAAGACCTCGAGATACTTAAATTTGTCCACCTGCTTCAATGGGAATCCACTAATAACAGAACAGGCGTTCTGGAATCTACCATACCCTCTGATTTGTCAACGTCAACCTTCATCCCAGAATGAACACAAACGGCCACAAGCCTATCGAGTGCGCGCTGGAGTTCTGTATGGGAAGATGTGAGGATAACTAAGTCATCCGCAAAAAGAAGATGATTTACCTTCAACTCTCGCAATGTGAAACATTTCCTACGCTGTAACATCCAAACAATGAAAAGGAGAGGTGACAAGACGGACTCTTGGCGAAGCCCAATGCCCACGGTGGAAGGTGTTGATTTAGCACTGTTAACCCGAACACAGCTGCTGCAGTTTGTGTACAGAGATTGAATGGCCCTCAAAAGAGGACCCTCATTCAATCAATCAATCAGAGTTTACCTCGAGGAATTCTGTCATATGCCAGGAATTGGTTCTAAATTTCTTTTGAAGCTACATTCATGCGCATTTTTCAAATAGACCATTTGACCACGCTGGCATTCCTTCAAGGTCTATCCAATTTTAGAGGACCTGGTAGGTTAGGTTGGGTTAAAGTAACTGTCAGAGCATGTCATGAAATCTGTATATACCTCGTCAGCCCATCCAAGAGCCTAGTGGCCTATGTTAAGAAGATACACTCCATTGCTGGATTACATACAATTTGTTTCCTGAATGAATCGTGAACAGTAGCTTACCAGATTTTCCTCCTTCCACTTTTCTATCTTATTTACCGAAGTATCCATTGTCATGATTAGGGCCATGTTATCTGCGTAGGCCATTGACTTGCAGCCGACATGAATGAGTCGAAAAATGTCACCCACTACAGTGAAAGGGCGACACCTAGACACATAGGGCGACAGCGACGGTCGCAGCACTTTGGTGGGGCTTAGGGAGTTGTACATCCATGGAAATGTTTGGAACTTCATTTCAAGGTACACGGTCGTTAGAAATTTTCCGGGGATGGTCCGCATAAGAGAGTGTCCGTAATGGGAGCACGCACTGTACAACTATCCAGAGAAGAGGGGGGCATCTTTGCGGGGTTCCTCTGAAACTGTGTGAGTTATAAAATTTTATTCTGCTTCTATTTTGAAGCTACAATCATGCCATTTTGTTCAAATGGACGCTTTGGCTTAGCTGACTGTTCTCAAGTCCCAAGTTCAAGTCACAAGTCCAACTTGTGTTACCTATGTCCACTATGTGCACCGTCATTTCGGCAAAAGCGTCTTGCCTGCCGACCTCGAGCTAGTCCAAAGTCATTGTCTCGTCTAGCGTGGACTGTCATTGATTTCAAGGTCCCTGCCCCAATCGTCATCCCTTACACAGGATCGTTCTTGCCCCTGTCGGCATTCCTTGCACAAGATCGCCCTTGATCTCTCCAAAATCCACCATCAGAAACCTCTTAAGAACCTCGTTAAATTCTCTCTCAAATTAAAGGCCCAGACACCAAGGCTCAGCAGGCCGCTTCCACCTGTCTGCATCCCAAAGCGCAGCACACCTCCTTCCGAAGGACAAATCTAATTACAACTGCAACTCCATGCGAAAATTCACGAATCCTTGACTCGTAAAGATCTCCCCTCCCCCCATGCATCCCTTTCCACTTGACTCCACTCCAGTCGCCTTTGTGCTCGCAGGTTAACCCGGCACACACAAAGGCTTTCGAAAAATTCTACAGCCCATGACTCCTTGAGGGGCAACCGCTTACATCAAAAAAAAAAACACGAGAACCCTGGGGGAAGGTTACATTTTCCTGGCGGGCACCGGAACAACTCTCTAGTCAAGACTTTTCTTTTCCCTTTTTCGAAAAAAAAATGTCACACAACGACTCCTTCATGGCTTTCAATCTTGAAGTAGGTGTACACAGCGACTCCCTTTGGATGAGTACCCATTTGTGCGGCTCCTCGAAGGAGGGAACAAAAATGAACACAACAAGAGGGAAACTTCACGGCAACAAAGGCTGGTACATACTTCCTTGTTGGATGAAAATTCTTCAAGTCCCTCCCCCCACCCCCACTCAGTCACTCACAAATCTTCCGCCAACAATGAAGCTGAGTCTCCACGTCAATTTGAATGTCATGCATACAAGCAACACAAGCTGGTTTCCCTCCTCGGCTTCATCACAACACCCGCCAGAGGCATTGCCACTCGGAGCAGAGAAAGAAAGAGAGAGAGAGAAAGTCGAAAACATTTAATTCCCCCAACAGATCCGTTCTGCGAACAATCACCTGGAGGGTGACTGATGTGTCGGTTAAATGTATCCAAATGGAGGCTCCGGGAGATATTTTTCTTTTCCATTATCTGAATACGGTGGCAACGCCTGGGCGGGGAGACCCAGACCCACCCACCCTCCACGATCATTTGCAATTTTTCACTTGAGGCAAATAAATTACGCGTGTTGTTGGTGATGGCATGTGTCCCGCTCCCCAGCTCTCAAGGAGTCAAGCTAAAACGCGCAAAACGTATGTGTTTGCACTGAGCCTTATTGACAATTTCCGGATTACGGCGGGGGATCTGATGGGTAGACCATGAGGCGCGGTGGATGCGTGTTTAATGAAGGATTCCCTTCCGATTAATTTGATAACAAGCCTACAAATTGAAAATGGAATTTGAACTGATGAAATTCTTTTGTTCCTCTGTGTTCTCTGTGTTCCTCTCTGTCTCTCCAGGTGGTGGGAGGGTGTGACTATTGTTAAACGAGCCAACTGGCAAGGCTGGCTTTTTGTGTTTATTTGATTGTGCGTTGATTTAATTTATGAATTGGCCCTGTATACGCTCGCTCATGCTGCGAAAGGTATTTCAATTGTGACAGTGAACGAGAATTCTCGCATTGCGCAGCGTGTCGCATTTATTGTGAGTTTGAAGGCAGGGGCGAGGAAGGTTCATCACGCGAAGATGTGGTTGAACCGCTTCGAACAAAGTCAGTCAGGTGGGTGTACGCTTGGCTGGTTCATTTAATTCTGCATCACGAAGCAGAGTTAACCTCCAACACGCAGTCTTCTTCCCTTCACAAGCCAATAAGCTCCATCAGTCTCTTAAGTGGATCTCCGTGCAACCACTCGAAGAATTCATGCGTAAACCTCTAGAGGTCATTAACACACATTAGGTGGAAATCCCCGCGATCCCCCGGGGATACGCGAGATACCCGAAGGCATGTTAAAATTCACTAAGCTTCCCCCCTCCCCCCCCCCCCCCCCCTCCTCCACACCCCCGGCTCATTTCCCGGAATTCAAAATTCGACCGGAAGACATCAAACAAGTGTAAGTAATTTCCAAGATAAATTACGTCTGCTGCCACGCATGATGTGCGCTGAGCGACGCGGCAAGAATAACCCTTTTTATTCGGCTGAACTTTAGCGTGCTTCAAACTTTCACGTCGTCCTTCGGCCTTCGTCCTCTGTGACTCGTAAATAGACCGAAAAAGGGGTGTGATTTTCATGTTGTGCTGCGTGCTTCTGAGTTATTAATAACCTTCCCTCCACCGTCTCGGGGAAAACTTGTTTCCCATGTGAACCGGGACGGATTAGGGGCGCAGGACAACATTCCCAGTCTCAGGTAAAATATTGATTCGATTTCGAAGGATAATTAGATTAAGATTTGTAAGACTTCAAGGATTCCCCCCGCACGAAGAACTACAGCAACATCCTCTTAATTACAACTTCGCTTCAATCACCGCCGTGGTTCACATGCGCCCACAACCACCCACCACCCTCCTCCCACTCCTTGATCCAATTCGAGGTGAAAGCCTCCTCGACCTCTAGCCGACTCATCCCGTCCGCCACTATTTTCTAAGGCCACAGGGGAGGGCAAAAAAAATCAAACAGAATTTCCATAAATTCAATTCAACCCAGATTGAGTCGGAGAGAGAGAGGGGGGCCTGTGTGTGCTGGCCAAAGGGAGAAGCGGGAGACTTTAGGCAGACAAAAAAGTCTTTCATCATCATTTCCACCGGCGGCGGTGGCGGCGACGACGGCATATTCATGCGCCTCCGGTTGCAAATTAATAGACAAACTCTCAATAAACTTAATTTAACTTTTCATCCCCTCGGCAAGGGATGCGCTACGCGCGAACGTGCCCTCATGGGCGCGCGAGTGTGTAAATCGGTTGAAAGGTTACCCCATACCGTAGCGTGGCTTCGAACGAATGGATGATGAAGTTTCGAGACCCAGCCGATAGATCTTATCGCTTCATCTGTGTGAATTTTCCCCCGATGGGAGATTTAGTCGACGCGTAAACTATGTGCGAGGCGATGTGGCCACACACACGCTTACACCTGCCTGCCTCTCTGGCAGAGAGGCGGAGGAAGACGTCTTATAAATGACTCCCTTTGGTGTCCTTGGAAAATGCTTAAGTGGCATTAAGAACGATGGGTGGTTGTGGGTGGGGGAGGGAGAGCAGTGAAATGACTTTATACGCCAACATCGCCCCATCGCCCTGCCCTCTCTTATTGAGAATGCCTTCGACTTTGTGCGACAATTCATTGTCTTAAAGTGCGAAATTTATTATTGTGGGTGTGGGAGTTTGAGGTGGTGTTGGGGTCGTCGAAGTGGGCTTTTAACGCGAATTTCTGTGTCTATTGATGTGGTCTCGCTCTGAAGACACCCCCAGATTTAAGTGGCTTGACGAGTGGGTAGACAGGTGCTCCCTTCGATCTAGGAACTTTCTAGACAACGATCAAAGAAGACTCTCTCAAGACCTGAATCTGCGCTGGGACTCCCTGCGTCCTTGGTTAGGGCTACTATCGATGCTTGAGCCTCTCCACAGCTTAACTGAAGGTGGTATGACTCTCCAGGATGTAGACAGATGAAGACCCTGCTTCCAAAGGTTTGAGAGAAAGCTGCGGCATTCACGTTATCTCTTCACAGAAATGACTGCAGAGGACGTACTCAGCAGAGACGTCGCTAACGGTCTTGAAAAGCGAATGAGGCTGTAGTAACCTCTTAGATTGTCGTCTGCAGTCTTCTCTGTCGAAAAACGTTTGGAAGCATGTTCTTGGTCGGTCTACATCCTGGAGAGTCATACGTTTGCCTATGCGATGTGATCTTCAGCGACGCCTGTGGAAAATACGGCGATAATAATAATAATATGGGTGGCTCTACAGTCCGAGGCGGACCTGGGCCTAGCTTCTCAGCATCCACTCGTGTGTGCTTGCTCTTGTTCTTTCACGAGTGGAAGTGACCTACAGTTTTGTGCCGACTCCGAACGGCGAAGTTGAGAAGCTCTTTCTAGACAGGAATACTCTTTGAACATTGTCAGTGACTCGAAAGAGGTGGAGCCGTGAATTATCAAAAGTGGTAAATTCGGGTATCGAACCTGGCACCCTCTGAGTAGGAGTCGACGCACTTACCCACTACGCCACGGCGACGAAGGGTCGGCGATACTGTAGAGCATTTCCCCTGATACTATCTCGCCTTGGCTCGGATCAAGTGGAAGCCATTCCTTGCTGATGAGGTGAGAGCTCATAATTTAATCGTCTGCTTGTCTTCCTCTGTAAGCCCAAGGAACACTTGCAAACTAGGTTACTGCCTGTCAGTACAATAAACCAGTTTTGAGTCTTAGTTCTCCAGTGGAGTGTTAGAAACCTCAGACATAAAAAATGTTTACCATTACAAGCTCCAGCTTATCTCCGTTTAACCATCATATCTCACTTTCTGTCAACTTCTTGACCGTCGCTCAACCAACCAAGCCGCCCTCTTCACCAAAGTCCGACCAGAAGCCACGTCCAATTGATGCCCAGTCGACTAAACGCCCAAGTTCCTCATAAATCCCTTCCCGCCACATTTCTTCAAATCCTCTTAATCCCACGAAGTGCACATGTAATCGCTTCCCTAACGCCCGTACCGTAAACCCGTAACCGTTCCCATCGAAGTCACTTTGAGCGGAGGCGTCTTATGAAACGTGAGAATCGCTTACCCACCTTGGTCCTGAAAAAAAAAAGCTGATAATCCCCAAAGTTTACCACCCGACAAAGTCCATTCAAAACTCATTTCTGAGCACAAAAGCGAAGCCCGGCCACCACTACAATCCCACCAACAGACAGATAAACGAAATAAATTAGAATTAAATTACTCTCCTTGAACAAGCGGAACGGGAAGCCTATCCCACACAAGATCTCCTTCAAAGCGCACACAAAAGACCCTTTCGAACGGGGACCCACTCAGGGAGTGAGCAGCCACCCCTTTTGTGTGAGATCGAAAATGTCGGTCGTCGTCGTTGTCGTCTTTACATAACCACAAGCTGTGCAAAGACAACACACCAAAGGACCACCACCGAAGGTCCATTCGCCATTCATTCGAAACTGACCTCAGCCAGACCCACAGTGTGCTCCTTTATGGGACATCCGCTCAAAAGGGATCGAAAACAATGGCATTACGGCATAATATCCTTTTGCTTGCTTATCTCAATCTCCTCTGATATCCCCCATTCAGCAGAATTCAGCACAAAAGGATGCAACCAGATCCAACTTAAAAGCCATCCACTGCAGTTTTCTTTCTCCGCCGACCGCCCACCAGAGCCGCAGCGCACCCAGGACCTGGGTCCAGGATAAGAAAGGATATCCCTTTTTATACGCATAATTGTTTGGGACACTTTCTGGCGGTGGACCCACCGAAACACCATCGCTACTCTCGCTCATTATAGCTGAAGCACAGTTTGTACACCATCAGGCCTTAATGAATCCCTTAAGATAACAGCCAAACATTCTCGAAGGACGACTCGACTTGGTAGCGTGCCCCGGATCCAGTGTGCTGTGGCGACTGAGTGTTGTGGTGTCTTCGAGGATAAATGAGACGAAACTTCGTCATAACTTGGCCCGCTTTTTGCAAACCTCCACCAGGGAAGACCATCCTTCGGAGGATCTTGTTCGGTGCTTTTTCGGTTCAGCGCCAGCCCTCGCCGCGCTGCCTACATCGTGTGGCAACAGAAATATCCTGAATAATGCAAAAACCAGATGCTGACTACCATCCGCCATCGCGAACGGCGCCAAAAAACCGGCCAACATTCAGTTCACGAGTACGATGATGCAAGTTATGAAAGGAAAACGAGGACAAAACGATGAGGAAGGTATTTCATTGGAAGCCCTCCACTCAGGCAGGAGGTGGAGGGATTGGATGGAATTATGTTTTTAGAAACTTCAGCTCAGGACGATGGGTGGAGAGAAGAGAGGAAGGACAATATAAAAGTTTCCTTGATTTTTTCCTCTTTTTTTTCGTTCATCCTTCAGCTTTTTTCTTCTGCTCGCTGTGTGTCCTGTTGTCGTCCTCGTCGGTGTGATGGTGTAGAATTGAATGAAGTTGCCTTGCCAAGGCGTGGCGGGACGGGGTGTTGTGGGGCGCATCCAACCGAGAGCGAAGAGGTGGCTGTTCTTTTCCCTCAGACTATGAGCGCGACATGATTTGGACGTTGATGGCGTTTAATAAAAATTTTCTTGTGATAAAAATTGCTAAAGTAGCAACAAGCTGCTGCTGCATTCTTGTCTGCTTTCGAATTTCCCTAGCTTCCGTCCGTGTACACATATTTCCAACATTTTTTTCCCCCCTTTTTGCTTTGTTCGCCTGAAAACTAAAGATAGGGACGATGTTTCTTGCCTCTTGCGGAGGAGGAGAGTGAAATGATAAATCGTTGGAATTCGCCGAAGTGGATGCACTCTCTGGCTAGTGGATGATGGATACGTTGTCAAAGGTATCTCTTCAAATTGGCGACCAATTTATACACATTTTTCTCAGTTTTTAATTAACAACAAAAAAAGGGGGAAATAACTTACCGTGCACATCCTTACTGGCTACGGAACTGCCATGGACCAGCGATGATGTATGCTGCCGTCCGAGGGATGGCACCACAAAGAGTGCCATGAAGATTTCCCACATGGCGAGCATGATGAATTGCATTTTATCAGTTTTCATTTTATCACTTTTGTTTTATCTTTTTTTTTCTATTATTTTATTTGATCCTTGTTTTGAGGATTTTAATTGCACACTGATTGTGGAATTTTTTTATTTTTCTTCGATTCACTGACACTGTTTTGTCTTGATATGGCTGAGATGGTTGATATATTGTGCTTGATATGCGCTTTTCGTTGCAAGGATATGCTGATTGGTATTCGTTCGATTGGTTGTGTCTGCAGTTACATGTTCACGTGACGGGGAATGTGAATTGAAATCTGAAATGAAAGAAAAAGGAAAGGCAATTAGATTGGTTTTTTGGAACACAGCAATTTTGCTTAAATGAATCTGAGTGCGATTTGTGTTTCGATGAATTGATTCCCCAATAGAGCCCGTTGATAATGAGCACATTTCTAGATCTCCTAAAAACACGCAATAATTTTGTGCTTTCTATGAAGAGCTTGAGGTGGCTGGTGTTCAGGTCGCAAGTGAAGACAAATTTCATTTAATCAAAAGCGAAATGAAAAGTAATAGCTTTCGAGCACTGAAGAAAAGGTGTACCTCTACTCGATGAAAACTAGTCTTGCCGTCATGCTGCAGCTTCATTATAAATGCGAGCAGAAACTTCTGTGCATTCGTTTTTCTCTCTTGTGCTCGGACAACAAAGAGAAGCCATTGTCGACAAGATCTTTTCTTTTTGCGACCTCAACCCCCGTCTTCACTAGAATATTCAAAGACGTAGACTCTCAACTGAGATTTCCCACTACCAGAAAAGCCAAGGAGAAGTTCCCCGTACGAACTGTTAGCTGGTTTTCGTTGATGACGTCTGGAGGAGAAGATAAACTAGGAACTGTACGAGGTGTACAGCGACATAAGCCAAGGCGGAAGTCGAGGCGCCACAACTCCCAAGAGTCTATGGCTCTACTGATATAACGCTGCAACTGAGGGCACCGCGTCTAAGTTGGAGAAGAACCACAACCGACCTGGTTCGCTAGAAGCAGCTAGCCAGCTCCGAAGCTTGAAGCAGCTAGCCAGAGATCGTTCTATCGAGAAAGATTTGCTGGTTAAGGCTCTAATAAAGACACCTCGAGAATGACACAGTGAAGTGTGTGCATTGTGCCACCTGTGCTGGTTGCCAGGCCGTAGAAAAATCCCAGTGAACTGTAAAGCAGGAGAACTCCCTAAACACGCCACTAGGATGTAAATTATTGGAGTCTCTTGTTAGATACATACCCTTATAGCTTCCACAGCCCAATAATCTATACACAAAGGTAACAGATGGTTGACAGACATTGCTTGTCAGATCTCAAAACAGATCTGGACACATCTTGACCCAAAAAGATTAAATAGCTTGATCTCTCTAAAGAGATCCAAAATTGCGGCCTTCACGCAATATTAACGACCTCAGCAAAGTACCGATCAACGCAATACTAGATTTCTTGAGGAAACTGGCTGGCTGTCATAGTTAACATCAACCTTCTTTAATTTCAAACACCGACGTGGCGGTACAATGGGCCTATTTTGGACTAAGTACATTATTTGATCACTCAGTAAGTTCATGGAACAAGTTAGTCTCTGGATTTCGGCCACAGAATCATCACAACTGCCAATTGTCTGCAGTTTTGATGTTTTTACGAGCTAATCAGACAATCTCCACTTCGTGGCGCAAGGAGAACTAATTAAAGCAAGCATCATCAGCGGAAATGTTGAATACTTGGTTTCAATTGATTCATGCTAAATGCATATTATGCAGTTCCAATCGTCTACAAATCTATTCTTCCTTCAAAACAAAAACGTCTGAGAAATTACATACATACATGTGTATGTGCATTCGTAGTTCCGTGGTTTCATGTTCGTCTCCGGTTATTGTTTAAAACAACCTTAGATCCATCCATTTATCATGCAATGGGTGTAACTATTGAGTTAATATAAATATTTGAATGAATTTTCAGACTTATAATTTTGTCTGTCACCCCTTAGGTGACATCATAAATTTCGTTTTGAATAAAAAACACTGATTTAATGTTGTATGTCACACCCAATAAATAACTCCTTTCTGTTCCCAAAGAGTTCAGCAAAGCATCATTTTTCAAAGGATAAAACGATTAAAATGCACATTCGTCGGAGAATATCGTTGCTTGATTTGGAGTTTCTATGATAATTTCAATACCCTGAGACGCTTTATAGTGCAGAGCACATTGTAGCTAATAAGTTATATGTTCAAATAATTTGAAGTACGACTCATGAACAACAATCATGTCCAATTTGGATAGACATCGCCTCGAAAATTATCTGGTAAGCCTTTTAAATTAAATTTGATTCCATTTTCAAGGAAAGGACTCAACGACATTGCTTAAAAGTCTAGGTTCACCTAGAATGATATTCTTTGGCATAACCAGTGATTGGATTAGAATCGTTTCTTAGACTTAATCCCATTTGTTTTTCGGATTCAGAGTACAATCCCAAGCGCCATCGTGTTGTAACCAATTCTCAAGTCTCTAAAGTCTCGATATTCTGCGTCCGAAGACATTTTTCTTGTACGCAAAAAGGTCTCATATCGACGTTGATCAAGCGACTATGGCGTATGTGGAACATTCCCCAGTGCCTGCGGCGTATGTGGAATATTTTCTCCAGTGCCTGAGGCGTATGTGGAATATTTCGATCGAGTGGCTGTGGCGTATGTGGAATATTTTGATCGAGTGACTGTGGCGTATGTGCAATATTTTGAACGAGTGGCTGTGGCGTATGTGCAATATTTTCCCCAGTGCCTGTGGCGTATGTGGAATATTTCGATCGAGTGACTGTGGCGTATGTGGAATATTTTCCCCAGTGCCTGTGGCGTATGTGGAATATTTTCCCCAGTGCCTGTGGCGTATGTGGAATATTTTGATCGAGTGACTGTGGCGTATGTGGAATATTTTGATCGAGTGACTGTGGCGTATTTGGAATATTTCGATCGAGTGACTGTGGCGTATTTGGAATATTTTGAACGAGTGACTGTGGCGTATGTGGAATATTTTCCCCAGTGCCTGTGGCGTATGTGGAATATTTCGATCGAGTGACTGTGGCGTATGTGGAATATTTTCCCCAGTGCCTGTGGCGTATGTGGAATATTTCGATCGAGTGACTGTGGCGTATGTGGAATATTTTGATCGAGTGACTGTGGCGTATTTGGAATATTTTGAACGAGTGACTGTGGCGTATGTGGAATATTTTCCCCAGTGCCTGTGGCGTATGTGGAATATTTCGATCGAGTGACTGTGGCGTATGTGGAATATTTTCCCCAGTGCCTGTGGCGTATGTGGAATATTTCGATCGAGTGACTGTGGCGTATGTGGAATATTTTCCCCAGCGACTGTGGCGTATGTGGAATATTTCGATAGAGTGACTGTGGCGTATGTGGAATATTTTGATCGAGTGACTGTGGCGTATTTGGAATATTTTGATCGAGTGACTGTGGCGTATTTGGAATATTTCGATCGAGTGACTGTGGCGTATGTGGAATATTTTCCCCAGCGACTGTGGCGTATGTGGAATATTTCGATAGAGTGACTGTGGCGTATGTGGAATATTTTGATCGAGTGACTGTGGCGTATTTGGAATATTTTGATCGAGTGGCTGTGGCGTATTTGGAATATATTCCCTAGTGCCTGTGGCGTATGTGGAATATTTCGATCGAGTGACTGTGGCGTATGTGGAATATTTTCCCCAGTGCCTGTGGCGTATGTGGAATATTTCGATCGAGTGACTGTGGCGTATGTGGAATATTTTGATCGAGTGACTGTGGCGTATTTGGAATATTTTCCCTAGTGCCTGTGGCGTATGTGGGATATTTTGATCGAGTGGCTGTGGCGTATGTGGAATATTTTGATCGAGTGGCTGTGGCGTATGTGGAATATTTTGATCGAGTGACTGTGGCGTATTTGGAATATTTTGATCGAGTGGCTGTGGCGTATGTGCAATATTTTCCCCAGTGCATGTGGCGTATGTGGAATATTTCGATCGAGTGACTGTGGCGTATGTGGAATATTTTGATCGAGTGACTGTGGCGTATTTGGAATATTTTCCCCAGTGCCTGTGGCGTATGTGGAATATTTCGATCGAGTGACTGTGGCGTATATGGAATGTTTTGTTCGAGTGACTGTGGCGTATTTGGAATATTTTGAACGAGTGACTGTGGCGTATGTGCAATATTTTCCCCAGTGCCTGTGGCGTATTTGGAATATTTCGATCGAGTGACTGTGGCGTATTTGGAATATTTTCCCTAGTGCCTGTGGCGTATGTGGGATATTTTGATCGAGTGGCTGTGGCGTATGTGGAATATTTTGATCGAGTGGCTGTGGCGTATGTGGAATATTTTGATCGAGTGACTGTGGCGTATTTGGAATATTTCGATCGAGTGACTGTGGCGTATTTGGAATATTTTCCCCAGTGCCTGTGGCGTATGTGGAATATTTCGATCGAGTGACTGTGGCGTATGTGGAATATTTTCCCCAGTGCCTGTGGCGTATGTGGAATATTTCGATCGAGTGGCTGTGGCGTATGTGGAATATGTTGATCGAGTGACTGTGGCGTATTTGGAATATTTTGAACGAGTGACTGTGGCGTATGTGGAATATTTTCCCCAGTGCCTGTGGCGTATGTGGAATATTTCGATCGAGTGACTGTGGCGTATGTGGAATATTTTCCCCAGCGACTGTGGCGTATGTGGAATATTTCGATAGAGTGACTGTGGCGTATGTGGAATATTTTGATCGAGTGACAGTGGCGTATTTGGAATATTTTGATCGAGTGACTGTGGCGTATTTGGAATATTTTGATCGAGTGGCTGTGGCGTATGTGCAATATTTTCCCCAGTGCATGTGGCGTATGTGGAATATTTCGATCGAGTGACTGTGGCGTATGTGGAATATTTTGATCGAGTGACTGTGGCGTATTTGGAATATTTTCCCCAGTGCCTGTGGCGTATGTGGAATATTTCGATCGAGTGACTGTGGCGTATATGGAATGTTTTGTTCGAGTGACTGTGGCGTATTTGGAATATTTTGAACGAGTGACTGTGGCGTATGTGGAATATTTTCCCCAGTGCCTGTGGCGTATTTGGAATATTTCGATCGAGTGACTGTGGCGTATTTGGAATATTTTCCCCAGTGCCTGTGGCGTATGTGGAATATTTCGATCGAGTGACTGTGGCGTATGTGGAATATTTTCCCCAGTGCCTGTGGCGTATGTGGAATATTTCGATCGAGTGGCTGTGGCGTATGTGGAATATGTTGATCGAGTGACTGTGGCGTATTTGGAATATTTTGAACGAGTGACTGTGGCGTATGTGGAATATTTTCCCCAGTGCCTGTGGCGTATTTGGAATATTTCGATCGAGTGACTGTGGCGTATTTGGAATATTTTCCCCAGTGCCTGTGGCGTATGTGGAATATTTCGATCGAGTGACTGTGGCGTATGTGGAATATTTTCCCCAGTGCCTGTGGCGTATGTGGAATATTTCGATCGAGTGACTGTGGCGTATGTGGAATATTTTCCCCAGCGACTGTGGCGTATGTGGAATATTTCGATAGAGTGACTGTGGCGTATGTGGAATATTTTGATCGAGTGACAGTGGCGTATTTGGAATATTTTGATCGAGTGACTGTGGCGTATTTGGAATATTTTGATCGAGTGGCTGTGGCGTATGTGCAATATTTTCCCCAGTGCATGTGGCGTATGTGGAATATTTCGATCGAGTGACTGTGGCGTATGTGGAATATTTTGATCGAGTGACTGTGGCGTATTTGGAATATTTTCCCCAGTGCCTGTGGCGTATGTGGAATATTTCGATCGAGTGACTGTGGCGTATATGGAATGTTTTGTTCGAGTGACTGTGGCGTATTTGGAATATTTTTAACGAGTGACTGTGGCGTATGTGGAATATTTTTATCGAGTGACTGTGGCGTATGTGGAATATTGCGATCGCGTGGCTGTGGCGTATGTGGAATATTTTTATCGAGTGACTGTGGCGAATGTGGAATATTTTTATCGAGTGACTGTGGCGTATGTGGAGTATTTTACTAAAAACCATGGACCTTTTATGGAGCGTGGTTCTCCAATTTGATTTTATTTTGAGAAACGCTCTCAGGGTCTTATTCCGATCTAAATGTTCAGTAGTAATCTTTGATCATTGTCTGTGACTAGAGAGACCATGTCGCACCGGAAATCGAACCTAGACAACACAGGTCACGCCACGCCATATTTCTGATCTGATCGTAACAAGGTTTGAAAAATCTACTGAACGAATATATGGTTCCGTGGGAGAATCTCAGTCGATGTCGTGTAAGGAGTAATCGGTTGAGAATTAAGTCTATTAGGCATGTTTTAAAATGTTCTCTTCAAGCAAGGTATCCAGTGCACCACCCACTCCACAATCGCACAAGCGGCTCGTCTAAAAAGAAACTGTCTCTCGAATGACTTTCTCAGACAGACGCCACACATCAAAGCGATCAGCAATTAACCCAATTTTTCCAAGACATCACTTGAAATAGATTTTTTCAATTCACACGTTGCAAGCCAGACAGACTAGCCTCCATTTCTCATCAAACGTCTCACAATCAAAGTCGACGCCCTCAATTTGTCTTGCAGTCTCCCCGAACCGTGCCGCAAACATTGCCTTCCCATTTTAAGTGCAATTCATTATGTCGACTTATGCGTGACTTTGTGTGAACAGCCATCGTCACCATCGCCGCCGCCACCATCACCCCCACGACCGCCACTAATCTGACAAGAACTTATCGCCCGTGTTGGCCATAATCCCCCTTGGGACAATTCATTCTTGTACGTTAGGTGTACAAACGCCCTCGCCCGCTCCCCACCCGAGGGAATCCTCATTCACACTTCGCACTATGACAAATTGCCCATAAAGCGTATCCGTGCCAGGGAATCGTTTCATACCATCTAAGTCGTAAACGGGACAGATTTGTTTTGCTTCCGTTCCCAACCCATCACTGGAACCATTTAAAAATGAAAAATCTCCCACTCAGGGGCACTGAATGAACATTTTATCGCCCGCAGCATGGAAATTATGAAACGAAAAAAAGGGGTCCGCTTGTCCTTGAAACTCGAAACACTCTCGCCTGTCATTCAACTGAGCTCGAGGGGCGGTCTTGAGGACTAGAGATGAATGCACGCGTCCCCCCTCCGTCCGGCAGGTGCGAGCAGACGGACACCAAAATCAGTCGTTACACCCATGAAAGGATTCACCGAAAAAATGAAGGACGACAACGATCGAAAGAACAAGGGAAGGGATTAATATTTATGAGATACGCTGTGTATTCCATTTCGGCAGACGGACACAAAAAATTGTTTCTCAAGTGGACGGATGGATAAATGCCTCCTCCGGGGGCTGTTCTCTGTTCTGTTATTTATTCTCTCTCGTCCCGATCAGCGACGTCCTTTGACGCCTTAATATTCAGTTTATTGTTTCATGCCGGACAGGCAGCGTGAGCGTCGCTCCAATGATGAATCCTTTTTGTGTCCAAAGCCGACGTACTTCTGTTGCTTTTCTTTTGCACGCTGCTTCCCTTCTTCTCCTTGTCTTGGATGCTGGTAACATTTTTGCATTTCTTTCTTCCATCTCCTCTGTGCCAGGGGAGGAGGAGCAGCAGGAGGAGATGAAGTTTATAAATATAAATGAGTCTAGGCCAGGGTTAAATTGGAATTTATTTTGCCCCGGAATGGAATTCGTGAGATGGCTGTGGCCAAGCATCAATTTAACTTTAACCAAGTCTTGTGGCAAGTGCTGAGGGGTTGCGCAGCCAGAAACCGGGTTTTGTCTTTGTTTCTTTTTGCTGTTTTCCTTTGATAGACAGGCTGGCAGCCAAGCGAGCTTGTGTGAGGGACTAACTGTGTGGAGAGATGGACTGTACTGGCCATTGAGGTGGGCTGCAGTGTTTGTGTGTTGAGAGTGTTTTTGCTTGGCCGCCAGTTGATTTGGGTTGAGTGCATTCTGCACCTCCGCCCGCTGGGACTGGCACAGGGGAGACGAAAACTGGCACAAAACTTCAATTTGTTTGAAAGTCACTTGGCCCGTTGGAGGGCCTGTAAAGGGCTTTGAACTCTGTAGACACTCGCTGGCAGTCTGATGCCGTGTTGGTCTTCAAAAGAAGCCCCGAAACTTGACATTCGAGAACCGCTTGTGAAAATCTGTTTAAGCCGCCCAAAGACCGATCTTGAGAGTGATTTTCAAAATTCATACTCATTCGCAGTAAAAAAACAATGTCAATCATATAGTCTGCACTCGCGCGCCCGCGGCACACACTGCCTCCTGTGTCCTTGCGATGAATGAAATATGCAAAGAAGACAAATCGTCTCCCGTTTTCCTGCCAGGCAAGCTTTGCGTGCCGCGTGACATATTAAATATTGAAGGCGCCGCATCGGATGTCTCGTAATTCCTCATAAGCACACTTAAAGTATGCTTCAAAATTGTTGCAATGGAACCTCGGAGAATTGAAAGTACACGACAAACCAAACGTGAATCGCTCCCTTAAGCGTTCGAGACGCTCTCACACACACACACACACACACAAGGGCGTCAAAACGAAGAAGTAAATCCTGAATATTTATAAATCCTTACTCCTTCATACACCAGGGACTGGCTACGCGTCCTGCTGTCGCATGTGACGACTTGGTTGCCGCGGGATAGGGAGAAACACGAGTGTATACCGGATCCGTTGAGGATATTTCTCATCTAAATGCAAATAAATTGTTCATACTTAAGCGATTTGCCCGATGGTGATGGCAACGGTGGCGCCACCATCGCTACCTCCTTTCCCCCGTGACACACGTCGAGTCCTTGGGTTCGGTCTTAAAATTTGTTTTCTCATTGTTTCTTGAGCCCGCCTGTTGTACTCTGTTTTTCCTACATTTTCATATCTCAATGAATTTCAACAGGACGC
This sequence comes from Eristalis intricaria, assembly GCA_964034865.1. Classification (NCBI taxonomy): domain Eukaryota; kingdom Metazoa; phylum Arthropoda; class Insecta; order Diptera; family Syrphidae; genus Eristalis; species Eristalis intricaria. The sequence continues at coordinate 6,368,655 of OZ035877.1, read as the reverse complement.
AATTTTTAATTAAAGAGAAACGAAGAAGAAAAAAGGACGAAAATAGCTTCTAGAAGACGAAGCTACCTCCTTGCCTGCCTGTGCAGTGGAGTCTATTTGAAATTTAAATGTCAGAAAAATACTTGATCGTCGGCGAAAGCAACGCATACTTAATAAAATGCCTCGGAGTCCTTGGAGAGGACACAGCAAAAAAAAAATGGCATATTCATTCGTATCTCTTGAAGAAAAGATGAATTAAATATGAAAACGATTTGGACCGTGCTGGGAACCTTGCCAAATGGATTTGTTGGTTTGACTTTTGTGGTTTTGCGAGCAGGTGTTCGGCTGGGTGACAACTCATCCCTGGGCTTCTGTGCGAAGTTCAAAGGATGATGACTTGGCGTGGCTTGGGGGAGACGTTGGTTCTGAGAGGAAATTCGGTTTGTGGTTGAATTCATCTTCTCTGGTGGTTGGTCAGTTTGAAGTCCAAATAAAAGGCGTTCTTAAGCCAACAACATTAAGCTGAATTCTGTGTCTCTTGAGAGGAGCCACACACTCTTGCGGGGCAAATTTCATTCACAAGGCATCTTAACTGGGACAATGGTATGGGCAGTGTGATTTAAAAAAAGATGAAGAGTCCGACTGTGGTCCTTGCTCTGTGGATGTGGCTTACAGTGAATAAAATCTAACAGCGTACTTTTCTGATGCTCTCGGCAGGCATATCGTGAGACAATGCGATGCTCGAAGGCTGGTCTTGTAAGCAGCGATCAGCTGACCACTTCAATGACGAGGGTTTAGGTTAGATTAGGTAGTGGGGCGGCTAGTGAATTCCCCAGCTCACTTTTCTGACAATATTGGTCCCTTGTGATACCCCTAGTCAGACTACTACCACTGATTGAATACTCCAGTGATAGTGCCGTCAATTTGATCCCAACGGCAAATGGTGACTGGCCCAGATTTAAAAACCACCGGGGACCCCGCTATCCAGGGGCAGGCACTCTACCAACTACGCCATCCAGTTGTTGACGAGGGTTTTAGTGGCGATGTAAACTAAAAATCATGCAAAATCGCATGGTTGTGACCACCATATAGTCTTCGAGTCATGAGCGACGGGAAAAAATCGCATGTTGTGGCCATGTTGAACTCCTCGAATGATGAGCGAAAGGAGAAAAAAAAGAAAACATAGAAAATCGCTTATATCCTCTAGCGACAATACATTTTTCTGTATGCGAATTTCTGTTCTTATTTGGATTCTACATTTAGAACCATTTGTCGCTCAGGCCAACTATCTCTCAGACTAGTCGCTCAAGAAAATGCCAACAGTCACTCAGGCTTGTCCAGTGATGATTCAGAGTTGACGCCTAAGAGATTATACTCATCTTAATGTCATCTGTCGCTCAGGAAAGTCGCTCAAGCGATTACGCTCAAGAAAATTACAAATGTCGCTTAAGCGATGACGGTCAATTAAAACACCATTTGACGATCAATTTCGAAGCCTAAAACTTTGCAATCAAAATGTCATCCGTCGGTTGGATTTGTCGCTTAAGCGATTACGCTCAATAAAGTACCCTCTGTCGCTTGAGCTCGGGGCCTAAAATTTCGCACTCAATAAAATGTCTAGTCTGGGCGACAGTACTATCCGATTAAGCGATGACAGTCAATAAGCGATCACTGATCGTTCAGAGTCGTCGCACAATCACTCAGCGCCTAAGCGTGAAGTCGCCGTCAGAGTTCGTGGTCGAAAGGGATAAAAAAGGCTCCACTTCAAGCCTTGTCGTTTCGTTAGATTCCTTGACCACTCCATCTTGTCAATATAGACATTCGTGTCATTATTCCAAGAGAAGATCGAGTGTCTGTCTAGCGTGAACAATGAAAGGGAAAACCCACTACGAGTCTGAAGGCTTGCCCGAAATTAGAAGAACAGTATGTAGCCTACAACTCAAGGCAGTGGAGCACGATAACCGCGAGCGGTAAGCTGACGCATATGACTGTTAATGGACAGTACTGGTGGCAGCTAACTCTAGACCGGTCTTTGCTGGTTTAGGTCGCGATTCCCCGGCAAGAGACACTGGACAACACCAAAGACAGTGTCACCGTGTGGCAAACCAGCTAGGTGCTCTAAGTCTCCCTCGATTGAAATATATGAGTTTTTTTTTCGAATCTATGAACGACTTCATCGGACTGTAGCGTCAAATAAAGAAGCAGAAATACCTTCAATGCTCCACCAAGAAGTCCTTCTCAGTCTTCTCAATCCTCTACCTCATTCACTCTAGGACCCAAATCCATTTCTTCATCCACTCACAAGGAATCTGTTTTCCAAAGCACCCAGGGCCTCCCCCCAAACTTCCCCAACCTCAACACCCCACCTTTGATCAGATATTCAATACCGACGAACCACCGTCACGAGTTAGTTAGTAGATCACGAGGTCATCCTTATTTTAGACCCTCACACCTCATCCGCCACCCTATCGCCCTGACCCGTCTATTTCCGGCACGATTTCCCCTTGAACTTTCCACAGCACTCAGCCCCCAACACCTTGCTAAATTTAGACGCTCCCCCTAGCCCACGGCAGCACCCAAGCCAACCATGTCGAAGCAACAGCAAATCCAATAATTTATCTAATTTGCTTTGATAAACAGGATAACAGGAGAACAAGGAGAAAAATAATCAATCGCCCTTTGAAACTAATTAGCCAGCGACAATGGCCCCCGCCACGGAACATACCTCTTGTGCAGGAGCTCCACAGCAGGCCGCCTTCACATTTTCATATCCATTCAGTCACTTTTTCTCGTTCGTTTTTTTTTTTCACTCACACTCACAAGCACTTTTGGAAATTACGCACAAAATTAGAAGCAATCACACACACGCGCGCGCCTCGGCTCGTTTTTCTCTAGCTAATCCCTTCGACGACGACAATGCAGACGGGATAAATGAACAAATCCCACATACATTAGCGGCACTCGTAGTTGACTGATTTCATATTTTATTCATCAAGGATAATCAAGGATAAAGCACTTTGCATACGAAACCCGTTCGCGTTCGCGTTCGCACAGGTTTCCACCACTTAACCGACGACGACGATCACAGGGGAACTGAGTTTAGCGCCACGACGCTGATGAACAATCTCGTGGGAGCACTGAGCCAGGCACATCCACATCACCTTCGGCTCCGTCACCATGGTTGCGGCGGGCGGCGTTCAGATGTGTTTAAGTGTGTCACTCACGCTTAATCGGTCGGGATTAGACGCGCAGTGTGTTTGTGGAATTGACAAACCAATTAACGGGCCGTCTTGACCGTGGCGACACTTCGAGTCCGGACGATGCAAGCGACGTAGGCGATTAGGCGAATTTAATTAGACGTCGATTAAGCCGCGAAAATCCCACAACCTCTCTCTCTCTGCCTTTCACGCTCTGTCGCGTCGCGCGTCTATCGACAGCAGGGGCTTATCAAAAACCCATTCACCTGGTTAATTGCATTCGCTGCCAAGGACAAGAGTAGTTTTCACACCTTTCCTGTCAGAACCACCGCCACTTTACCGCCACGTTGAACTTGGCGGCGGATGTCCTGACTTTTTTTAGTCTTCGGGGAAGGGGGGTGTTTGTGTTAAAAATCGATTCGACGAGCACACTGCAGGACGAAGGCTCGACCAAGCTTCAAAACATCCGCACATCAACACACAAGCACACGCGTTCGCGTACGAACCCACGCCGGCGAGCGGGAAGGACAGCAAATTGAAATCGACGGCGAAAAAAAAACGCAAACAAGCAGAACAGCACAACAATCAAGCGCGGCAAGGCAGACGACGACGACACTGCGGCATGATAGACAGAAACACAACACTCCGACGGATGAGCTAGAACTGAAAATTTCGGGCGAATTTTTTGAATCCGTAGGATAAAAGGATGCGACCTGCGAGTGAATGGTGAATCGGTGAGCGTAGCGCGGAGAGCCAAGAAGCGAGTGGTGCGCATGTCCGTGTGACGACGGGTGGGTGGCTGGCACACCGGCAAATGGATTTCGGCGTTCCTTGGAGTAGGTCATTGTGGACTTGGTCGTGTGGATGTGTCATGCGATTTATGACGTGAGACTTTTTCGAAATTCACTCTAAGAGAGAGAGAGCGTCTAATGCTTCTCTTAAAAAGAAGGGACATTTTGCGAAGCGAAGGAAATATGACGCCAAGCTGTCTGTTGTAGCTGACGGAGGGTTTTGCTATTCTGGCTGAGCGGTGGGAGGTGCATTTTTACCGAAGTGGATCCGATTTTGACTCTGTTGAGCGGGAAGACCAATGACCCAGGGTGTTCCAGTTCGATGCTCCTGGTTCATGAAGGAGAGGAAGGAAAACAAAGACTTCGACGACCCAAGGCAACCTGGTATTGATGAAGCGGCCTGCTCTTGCCTCAGCTTGAGCGAAAAAATCGAGTGGCGGCTGGAATTTTGATCGCCATGTTCTAGGTACGACAGATGATGTTTTACTAGAGAGTCAAAGCTTAAGCGACTATGTGGAGGGTCATCGCTTAAGCGATCAGCCTGAGCGACAGTTAGTAATTTCTTGACGGTCATCGCTAAAGCGACTAGCTTGAGCGTCATCGCCAAAGCGACTATTTTGAGCTTCATCCCTTAAGTGACTAGCTTGAGCGACAGTTGATATTTCCTAGAGCGTCATCCCTTAAGCGACTAGCTTGAGCGACAGTTATTATTTTCTTGATCATCATCGCTTGAGCGACTAGCTGGAGCGACAGTTGGTATTTTCTTGAGCGTCATCGCTTAAGCGGCTAGCTCGAGGGTCATCGCTTAAGCGATCAGCTTGAGCGACAGTTGGTATTTTCTTGAAGGTCATCGCCTTGAGCGACTAGTTGGAGCGACAGTTGGTATTTTCTTGAGCGACTAGCTTGAGCGACAGTTGGTATTTTCCTGAGTGTCATCGCTTGAGCGGCAGTTAACATTTCGTTGAGCGACTAGGGAGCCTTAATTTAGGCTTAGATCGTCCACAGCTCAGTAAGCAAAGCACAAATTGCATTCAAGTGTCGCTTCCCATCCGTTCAGCCGCCTCTCTTTTAATGCCTCGCCACTGGCCGCGACGCGAACTGTCAAGAGCCATCATCTGAATGTTTCTCCGTAAGTGTGTCAATAGGAAACACGTAAACCGCTCCCCTCCCGCCGTCACAGCGTTAGTGCACCACTAAGGAACTGATCCCCAGATTGCCACTTGACACCATTTGACTCAGAGTTCACATCACACTCCCTCAGGCATCAGGCGCCACGTCTCCACCCACTCTCCACGCTCAGCCCACATTACGTAAGCAAATATTTCTTCACACATGCCATCGTTGAGGCTTTATTTCGCATAAAATCGCCTCCTTCCGCCGAAGACTGATTGAACAATAATAGCCGCCGCCGCTGCAGCACACTACTGTATATCCTCGTTATCGGGAGAGCTCATCCAATATCGGGAATATCCTCGTAAATTTCGCCATTTTCGTATGAAAACTTTGCACTCGCCTAGTGGCGAGAGCCTACAACTCAGCTAAGCCGGCGAATAACCGCAAAATTTATTGCGAAAGACCGGCCAAAGATTTGCCAGCGCCGCCGTAAAATCGGGCGGGAAAAAAGTTTTCGCTCGCCCACCGACCAAGCTTGCGGTATTGCGAGATGGCAAGTTTCAAGTTCATCCCCTTAACTGCCAACAAAACTTCGGTATTAGCCATGAAAATTCAACTTTGCCAGCACACAGGATTACCATTCGCTGTCGATGTTGATGGTCGTCGTAGTCGGACGACCTCCCTGAGGGGGGAGGGTGGCACACGCACAAGAAGGTTTCCCGCGGGTCCTTCGGAATGATTTACTCGCACATTGCTCCTCCGGAGGACTTCTCTCTCAGGAGATGCTGATTAAATGACTAATCCATGAAATAGGACTGCGAATGAAGACATCAATTGCGTCGTGGAGGTCCTTGTGCCCTCCATCGTCATCTCGCGGTGCATAGTCAACGGAGACATTAATTTTACGCCTTTTTGATTTTTATTTGCTCCCAGTACATTGTTGACGAAAGGGGTTTTGCCGTTGCCCCGTTGCCGTTGCCATTGCCGGCATCTTCGTCGCCGCCGCCGCCACCGCCGCCTGCGGTCGTTAAGGGTGAATTGAAGCTGCCGCCTGCAGAGTCCTTGGAAACTCATTTAATGTTTTAACGATTCTCACCGGAGGCAATCGTCAAAAAATGAAGAAATTAACGAAAGTGAAACTTCTCCGGACCGTTATCATCATTGTAGGCCATTAAATTATTACGGTTTCTTCTCTTCTTTATTTTGTTTTTGCTGCCCATTCTTATCTTCACTCTCCCCCTCCTCCCACCACACACAGAGTGTGTGAATACACGACGACGACGACGACGACGACAGTCACCAGTGAAGAGAGCAAAATTTACGAGCAATTTAAAACTGAATTCTAAACGATTATTGGATTACACTCGTAAAAACGACGACGAAACAGGAGGGCGCCGCGCCGGCCGTAACGCCTTCAGGTACCAGGTAGAGATGGTCCAGCACAATCTGATTTTGATAGGGGGAAAACTTTTTGACAAAAAAAAAAAAAAATTGACATTTTGTAGGCGTGGGTTATCTTCATCTTGGGGGGGGGGGGGTGGGGGGTCGTAAGGGGGGAGGTGTGTGTACATGGGAAGTTTGTGACCTTTTTTGCTGGTCCTCCGGCAGAGGAAGGGGAGATAAAGTTTGTTGGGCACTTGGACGTCTTTGTTCCAAAACGAGGCACTTTGTGTTGAGAATTTGTATCGTATCTTTGCTATTGCCCATCTTTTTTGTATGAACTTCGAATGGATTTCAGTGCCTTCGACTTGGACTGCGTTGCCTTGGGAACTTTCGGAATGTCTTCTGAATCCTTGTCTTCTAGAAAGTCTGCCGAAGGGGGACCGTTGGTACCCCTAGGGCCACAGGTTACTGGGAACGAGTTGTGGAGAAATTAGACACATTGCCAGAAAGCGTAGACGATGGCGCGTAGGTGTTGTAGAGGGCCTGCGACCCTATTATGGGATACAGGACATGATGATCATTAATTGGCTCGTCTCGGCTGATATCGTTCAGTTCGCTCAAGATAGTGGGAGTTCTCCGTTTTAGCTACACTGCACCGAGCAGAGGTGGGGAAGTGTCGTCCGTCCATTGCCCGCCTTTGTCTTCAACCCATTCTGAGGGCTTGTGTGCCATGAGAGTCCTCTGAGCTAGTCCACTACTCCTTACCAGAACATGCATAATCCCCCTGTTGGACTGCCCCCACGCATCATACACTTTGGCCTTATTTTCCAAGAGACCCTTTTCAGCAATGCTAACTGACCCTTATAGACAGCTCACTACATTTTTCCAGTCATGACAATTTCATCCGTGTTTCCTAAGAGTTCCATGGGACGATTCCACAACCAAGGCAACAAGAAGCATACCCGTCGTAGTGAACAGGACCGAGAAATGTGAATTCGGCGTCGATCATCTGAATTGGGCATATCGCCAGAGAGCAACGGCCACGGCTCGTCCTCCGGTCAAAATTGCGTTGACGGAAAGTTAGGCGACCATAAGCAACGCTGTGAGTTCGCAATTTGGACGCTCGAAATTATGGCCGCAGATCTGAATTGTGGCCGAGAAACATTTTCCTGAACGAGAAGTACGTTGATTTTGTTGTCGGTAAAGTAGGATGAGTTAAACGCCCCATTTTTAGCTCAGCTTCTACGTTCGATCTTGGTACCAAATCAAGCCTAAATCTCTTCTATCAACATCAGGCACCTTTAACCCACATCCACTTTAGGTGCTCATGTCTTAACTGTCATGTTCCCAAGTGAAATCCCCCAAATTCCCCAAAAATCTCTCCAAACTCAACCTCTTTTCCACGAACATTCTATCAGAAGCCTCGAATAGACCTTTCAAAGAGCACGACCAGCATATTGTCGCTCACGTTCCACCGTCAACTCTCCGAGTCATCAATAAAGAGACTTTCGATCACAAACATAAGCACTTGACCCAAATTTGGGCACTTTTCAATTCAAAACACACTCAAAAGCATAACTGGGATATTTTAACTTCGTATCGCTTCCTCCCCCCTCAAGCAGCGCCCCCGCCAAGCCCAAAGCATTTTTAATCTTACCAAAGAATGGTCGTACTATACTCCTGCTGCTGCTGGCAGTGTACCGCTACCGCGCCGCCACTGGCAAACTTTCCCACTCAAGTCGATTTAGAAAATTCAAATAATTTTCCATCAGTTTGCTGCTCCTTTCGAGGAAAGGAAAAACCAGGAAGGACTTTCTTCCTTCCTGTTCACTCCTTCGCCAAACAGCACGACGACGACCGAAATAACGGAAGGCAAAGAAGACGAACAAAAAAATCATATTCTTTTTTTTTCTTTTTCGAAGCAAACGTTCTCTGGTCGATTGAAGTCTCAAATCAAGCGAAAAACTTTTTTTTGCGCCTCCTACTCCTCCCCCGCCAGCGGTCTGTCACCGCAAAGTGCCGCATGTTTCTGTTACACATTCATTTCGGGTGGTGGGAGGGTGTTCCCTGAAACAGACTCCTGTCATGTCCTGTTTCCCCATTGCACTTGATCTGTTAGTTGCAACTTGGCTCACAATTAAATCCTCAAAGGAAGCGTTCATTAAAGTATTGCGACTGTCTTTCAAGGGCTCCCCGCTGGCAGGACCATCGATTGCCGAGATGCAAAAACAAGAGGTGGGGGTGGTGGAGGAGCGGGGGGGGGGGGGGGGGCAATGGAATACCGAAAGATTTCAGCTTGAGATTGAAATTGTTTTGCGGGCCGAAAGTTACTTGACCAGTTAGGGCTGAGAGAAAACTTTTGTGTGGAGGCAGGAAAACTTTCCCCCGGAAACAGGATACAGAAGCTGGCCCATCCCCCACTAACAGTCCGGTTTTTGGGTGATTGCGGTATGCCTGAACAGTCGCATTGTTGTCGAGTCTGAATGCCGAAAAGTTGATCGAGGCAAACGACAGGATTGTCAAACATGACATCAATTTTATCTCTGAGCGAAGGGATTGCCGTCGTCGACGTGAAATGTGGGCTGCAAAGGTAACCGATGAGTTCGTGTTGCCAAACTTTCCGTGGCTGATTGAATGGGAGCCAAGAAGTAGGTCAGAAACTTGGTTTCATTTGGGTGAGCTTTCACAACAATTTAAGGCCGTGGTCAATGTTTGAGGCGAAATATGTGAAATTAAATGCTGGACTCTTGAATTTCATGTTGATCGTCAGCTGAAGACGTCCCTCGCTCACACATGCCAAAAAATGCCGTCCCATCTGGCTTAGAAGGAGACCAAAATTGAATTAAGTCCAATTACGTGCCTCAACTTTCCGCCCCTTGTCCAGTGTTAATCCTTTAATTCCACGACCCATCTGACCTCCCGTCCTTGAGTCCATTGCCGACAATGATGATGAATTGGGTTTTTATTGCAGTCAGCAAAAAAGCAACGACCCAGGATGAGGTGCAAATATTTACCAAAAAATTTATGATTCCCTTAGTGCTCATTTCATGGGGCATCTTCGCCTTCCAAGTGGCGACCAGTTGAGCAAGGAACGAGTGTGTTTTAGGCACTTTCTGGGGGACGGAGCAAAGGAGCAAGAATAATTGGTCAAAGGAATGATCACAGAGAGACCGAGACAGAGAGAGAGAGAGAGAGAGAGAGAGAGAGAGAGAGTGGATGACAGGACAATAAATTGGACTCCTTATGGGAATCTATTACGGAGCATATTTAATCCTTCTCTCCTCTCATGGAACCAATAAATTTTAAACTTCCCTTCAAGTGCTGAAGTGTGAGAGTGGAGTGGCGAGGCCAGAGGTTAATTTTGTTGAGCACCCGACAAGGGAGCATTTATTGCTGGACATAAAAGTTTATGCTGAGAGCTCCTAAAAGTATGCTTTAATTTTTTTTGTGTCTGCGAGTACATAGCTAAGGTGAAGATTCAACTAGATGGCAATAGAAAGTCATTTCGTCTCAGACTCAGATTCATGACTGATTGGCAATTCTCCAAAAGAGTGAAACAGAGACAGAGACCATCTTGCCCTCCTCCTCGCACATCAAGGAATAATCAAAACAAAGAGTGAAGAGGATTTCCTTGTGATCAACATCCTCGTTGTCTTGTCGTCTTGAAATTATAATTTTCGTTTTTGTCTTCTCCCCCTTTACTTTACTGGGATATTCATGAACCAGTAATCCTCGCATAATGGCTTATGAATAAATTCTCGATAAATCAGAGAGTACCTTTGGTTTTTCACATATGAGTCCTTCCTCCCTTCCTTCTGAAGGGGGGTGGTCTATCATGTAATGTACACACAAGGTGAAATCTCCTCTCATCCCCTTTCAGCAGCCGTCCTTCGTCCTGGGTCGGAATAGAGTTGTATTAAATTCGGCCTATTGTTTCGATGGGACCGGGAGTCCTTACGATTAGACAAGGCAGAGAGGGGGAGGAAGGAAGGCAGAAAAAAAGTTATGACACGGATATTAGTCCTTTTATAAGGATTCTTGGCAGGGCGTCTATCTGCGTGCGTGGGCTGGGTATGAATTCAATGTTCAGCGGCCTTGTATCACACATGTAACCGTCATCGTTGGGTTATGGTGAAAACTTACAAAATGCCTAGGGGAGGCCGACTGGGGGAGGCGACGGATTGTTAATTTCATTTTGTTCATGTGACAGATATTAGTTTTGTCTATTAGGTCCTTTTCTGCGTGGAAATCCTCGAAGTTTATTCGATGAGTCATGAGGTACGTGGCGGGAGTCGGAGTAATTTTGATTCGATAGTAGGAATTGAAAGGCGGACTCGTAGGGCGGACTATAATTGTTGCAATGGGGCTTTCGATGAGACCACTCATACGACTTGCTCAACAAAATGGTGCATCGGTGCATTAACACTTTTAGATGAGGATTAGCTAGAGACGTAGACGTTTTGTGGGTAGGTGGAGCCACTTTTCGCGGTTGATCCGATCCGCCTGTCGCAAGGGTACAAATGGCTGAGATTGATGCGCATCCTTTATATTGCTTTGGCTTTCGGAGGTGGTACAGCCCTCGTGTGTACCCCCGGCGACCGCCGCTTCCTAAACATAGAAGAAGTGTATGTGCTTGGTTTATATCAAACACATTCGGAGTATGTTAAGCCACCCATACGATTTCCTCAGTCCATTAAGGGCCTCCTAACAGAGCCTCTTCAATCCCAGGCATCCTGGTTGAGTTTTAATGACTCTACCATGTTAACGCAGGGCTCTGACATGGCCAACCATAATTTCCTCAGTTACTTGTGGGAATAAAATACAAAACAATAATTAAGTCGAGATGAACTAACGTGACCGACAACGAAGTACAAAGTCCGAAGCCTGGAGCAATTCGAGGGCGTAGCAAGCTGGAAATGAATCACACCCGACAGGCTAAACGGCCGAACGAGCAAGTGGCGTACACGTAACATTTTCATTTTTTCTAGGAGTCAGTCTTAAGAGTTGTCTCTCATGGCCACGGTGGCGTATACGTAACATTTTTCATTTTTTCGAGGAGGCAGTCTTAAGAGTTGTCTCTCACGGCCAAGTTGGCGTATACGTAACTTTTTTTTAATTTTTTCGTGGGGAGCCAAGTTTTAACTTCCCGACTTCTAAATGAGCCAGAAGGGAAAAAACATCAAAGTGGAGATGAGTTACCCCGCCACCCTCTACTTCCAATTGTGTACCGATGCCACCTCAGAGCCCGATGAAATGGATAATCCACTCCGAAAATGGCTCAGTGGTGTTGGCAGCAGATGGCACCTTCGCTACCTTCAAAATGGTGTAGCGCATGAGGATGCTAGAAAGATGGAGAAAAAGCACAAGGCCTACCCTAGATGGAAGCCTACTACCACAGGTATCAGGAGCAGTAGCTTAATTTTACCGCCCGTGTCCAATGCGCGTAAACAACAACGGGTATCCCCACCGCCGGACTCGAAGGTCAAAAACTACGAAACCGTTGCAAAAGCAGGGTGCTAGCAGAAATCTCACAAGGTGGTAGCAGAGAGACAAGCAGCTCCGCCTTCTAAATATCCAAGGCAAATGCTGCGTGCCGAAGGAGGGAAAAGCCAAGTGGGTGCCCTAGTGTCTGGAAGGATGAGATGGGAACACCGAAACATCATTTCAATCATGGGATCTTACTGGTAGACTGCGAAACTCTGCAGACAACAGAGAGGCTACATTTCGTAACTCCAACTTGGTTATTGGAAGGGAGTGGGTGTGACCGCTCTTGCGTCCATGACGGACACCTTAGCCAGGGAACCATCTTTGAATTTGTATAAATCAGGCCCTCATACTTGGCGACAGTCTGAATGAATCTTTGACAATATCAGTTACCTCCTGCTTATGATCCAGACTCCTATTATGAAGCCCGTTCAAAATCTCGTCATTGAAGCCTATCAGGTACTTCGAGCCAGTCCCACAGGGGAGACTCATCATAACCAACGAAGCAGCTCAGAACTGTCAGATGTGAGTCTTGGACCATCGCACCTGTTCATTACAGAGCTTCTCCCCCAACGGCCAGGGATCCCCTTGATTAAAGGACCCAACACAAAAAAATCCCTCTTATTTCTCCCACCTCCATCCAAAACAAAAAGTCGCCCCGCAATGTTGCATTCCATGGCAAAAATCAAAAACGCCGTTAGTGCTTGTACTCGTACTTCATTAAAGTGCACCATAACACCGGACCGCAGGGATGGGCGAGTACCAGAGAGCTACTGCACCAAAGAATAATGAAGCTTCTTCCGTGGTGGGTGTGGAAGGTGTGAGCACCGGCCCTCCACTGAAAGCGATTTCATGTCCGAGCAACTCCGACACGACCAGTCCGGTTTGCAGATTCATCTGCTCTGCATCTGCTGTGGCTGGGAGTTGAGTTAATTAAGCGAGAGAGCAGGAAATAGAATTTCACCGGTCATCCTTGGCCTGTCCAGGTAACACGGCTGTGATCTGTGAAAATGGAAAGGGTAACGATTCGATTGGTAAATTCCAAATCGATTAGAAAACAAGGCGAAATGGCCGGGCGTCCGAGAAACACTTTACCACGAAAAACGGGCGAAATAAAAATCCAATTTCGGAGTGACAACAATAAGGGGGCAACAACAACAAGAGAAAAAAATGAGAGGAAACAGATGAATGCGAAGCAGAGAATGAAATTGGACAGCCTGGTGGAATTTTTATTTGAGTCTTTGACAGATTTTTGGTCGGGTTTTGATTGAAATTCCTTCAGACTCCTCGGTGGACTTGGTCCTGTGTGGAATTGAGTTCACTTTGAATTCAATGATGGCGCCACGTTTTTGTTCAATCGCTGGCACCACACCTCTGGAGACGTTCAGGGAGCGGGGATCGATGTGACGAACTGCGTCATACCTTTGCTCTCAACGATGACATCCACCCCTCCACCCACTCACGGTCTCATTCGTGTACTTTCCAAGAAGGACATGCCAAAATGATCTCAACCATCATCAGGCCACCACTCCTCCTCTCAACGCACAACGAACACAAAAAGTCATTTGTTTCGTTGAAACTCAAAAATGTTACCCTCCACGCGTCATGGCAATTAAATCCCTGTCAAGCGACCGACTCGGGTGAGCGGCTGGGGGTCGGGTGGTGACTGTCGAGTGTGTGCTGGGAAACAAGTCGAAATTGAAATAACGACAAAATGTTATTGAAAAGTACACCAGCCATCCTATCCTATCCGCAGGCATTCACATCATAAAGTACATCGGCAACAAAATCATGAGGAAAACCGGGTCACACATGCCTTTGCCTTGCCTGCCTTGCCTCGCACAGCAGCAGGACAATGGCATGCCGTGTCTGTCAGTGTGTTCGTATGTTTGTGTATTGGCATTACAGGAACAACAACAATAATATTTTTGCTGACACAAATAAAATGTAAGTTCGAATGTCCTTTTGGCAGCAATACGCGAATATCCTGCCGTCAGTTAATAATACGAAGTGTGTACACATACAGCCATACGCCACGCACACGCGAACGTGAACGTGAACAAATTTCACATTCGAAGGACCCAGCACTCGATGTTGGTCAACCACGGTGAGGAGAGAGGGGTCGCCTCCCACCCCCTTCGATGGTCATCGTCGCTGCTCGTACAAGTCATCCAAAACAAATTTCCGCACATATTCGCTGGCAACAGTGAAGTCCTGGGCGTCGGTCCTTTTTTTCTCTTCTTTTTGGTTGTTTTGTGCTGGTCTCCTCTCATGTGTGCTGGTTGAACAGCAGAAATCATTGTGTCCTGTCGTCGAAATGGTCAAATCAATAAACAATTGAAAGGAGCGACTCACAATGGAAAGGACACAACGAGCGCGACGGCCATTCACAATGTTGTGTTGTTTTGTTTTTCACTCGCGGATCACTGAACGGCAGGAGTTCGCGATAAATACTACACTTTTGCGCGGCGTGGGTGCGGCACCTCCCCCACCCGACCACCGATGAAAGAGTTGCTTGCTGTGTCGAATAGTTGTTGACGATGGGTCCACAATGAGCGCTCAACGATGAAAGCAAGTGTAATGTCCTTTCGCGTACAGTTGTTAGCTGGGCGACCGACCTCATAACTGAATGAATGGCGAGATGGTTATTGCTAGATAGATGTGTGCACTGACAAGTGAAGTGACATTACCGTGGTGCAATGGCTGGCACTCATGGGCTTTTCGGAATTTCTCATATTTCATATTTGAGTCATCGGAGGGGAATTCACTGGCTTTTGTTTGTTATTAAAGTCTTTGTCGGTTGACTGGACTGTTTTGGATGCAGATTGAGGACTGAGGAAATCGGTCTCAGTCACTTTGCTGTAGGACGCACAGTTTTTGAGATATGAGGAACTTAAGACCAACATTCATGATTTTTTCAATGTAGAAAAATCGACATCTGTAGGGGTTCTGGCGGTTCCTATGGAATTTTCGACAGCTTATATCTCGAGAACGGTGCGTCCTAGGACAAAAAACACGTACATAATTTTTGTAGCTTATGACTTGATCTAGAGGATGGCATTAGAAAATTTACGAAATAACCATTATTTGGGGAAATTTTTGAAAAAAACAGGGAAATTTGTTTCTCTGGCGTAAATTGTATGAAATTTTACATCGGCTTTGAAGGAAGGTCGATCTGAATTGTTGCTCTGGACGTGAATTCACATTGTGCAAGTTTTCATCACAGCCAATCACCGGCAAGGCTATAATTAGAATTATTTTACTACAAAAAGTGCCTTCTCCATTAAAAATGATAACCTCATAACGGTGAATTTGTCCTTTCTCCAGCCCCATCCTCTAGATCAAGTCATAAGCTACAAATCTGCCTCAGTCACTTTGCTGTAGGACGCACGATTTTTGAGATATGAGCAAATTAAGACCAACACTCATGATTTTTTCAATGTAGAAAAATCGACATCTGTAGGGGTTCTGGCGGTTCCTATAGAATTTTCCACAGCTCATATCTCGAGAACGGTGCGTCGTAGAACAAAAAACATGTACATAATTTTTGTAGCTTATGACTTGATCTAGAGGATGGCATTAGAAAATTTACGAAATAACCATTATTTGGGGAAATTTTTGAAAAAAACAGGGAAATTTGTTTCTCTGGCGTAAATTGTATGAAATTTTACATCGGCTTTGAAGGAAGGTCGATCTGAATTGTTGCTCTGGACGTGAATTCACATTGTGCAAGTTTTCATCACAGCCAATCACCGGCAAGGCTATAATTGGAATTATTTTAGTACAAAAAGTGCCTTCTCCATTAAAAATGATAACCTCATAACGGTGAATTTGTCCTTTCTTCAGCCCCATCCTCTAGATCAAGTCATAAGCTACAAAATCTGCCTCAGTCACTTTGCTGTAGGACGCACGATTTTTGAGATATGAGCAAATTAAGACCAACACTCATGATTTTTTCAATGTAGAAAAATCGACATCTGTAGGGGTTCTGGCGGTTCCTATAGAATTTTCCACAGCTCATATCTCGAGAACGGTGCGTCGTACAACAAAAAACATGTACATAATTTTTGTAGCTTATGACTTGATCTAGAGGATGGCATTAGAAAATTTACGAAATAACCATTATTTGGGGAAATTTTTGAAAAAAACAGGGAAATTTGTTTCTCTGGCGTAAATTGTATGAAATTTTACATCGGCTTTGAAGGAAGGTCGATCTGAATTGTTGCTCTGGACGTGAATTCACATTGTGCAAGTTTGCATCACAGCCAATCACCGGCAAGGCTATAATTAGAATTATTTTAGTACAAAAAGTGCCTTCTCCATTAAAAATGATAACCTCATAACGGTGAATTTGTCCTTTCTTCAGCCCCATCCTCTAGATGAAGTCATAAGCTACAAAATCTGCCTCAGTCACTTTGCTGTAGGACGCACGATTTTTGAGATATGAGCAAATTAAGACCAACACTCATGATTTTTTCAATGTAGAAAAATCGACATCTGTAGGGGTTCTGGCGGTTCCTATAGAATTTTCCACAGCTCATATCTCGAGAACGGTGCGTCGTAGAACAAAAAACATGTACATAATTTTTGTAGCTTATGACTTGATCTAGAGGATGGCATTAGAAAATTTACGAAATAACCATTATTTGGGGAAATTTTTGAAAAAACAGGGAAATTTGTTTCTCTGGCGTAAATTGTATGAAATTTTACATCGGCTTTGAAGGAAGGTCGATCTGAATTGTTGCTCTGGACGTGAATTCATATTGTGCAAGTTTTCATCACAGCCAATCACCGGCAAGGCTATAATTAGAATTATTTTAGTACAAAAAGTGCCTTCTCCATTAAAAATGATAACCTCATAACGGTGAATTTGTCCTTTCTTCAGCCCCATCCTCTAGATCAAGTCATAAGCTACAAAATCTGCCTCAGTCACTTTGCTGTAGGACGCACGATTTTTGAGATATGAGCAAATTAAGACCAACACTCATGATTTTTTCAATGTAGAAAAATCGACATCTGTAGGGGTTCTGGCGGTTCCTATAGAATTTTCCACAGCTCATATCTCGAGAACGGTGCGTCGTAGAACAAAAAACATGCACATAATTTTTGTAGCTTATGACTTGATCTAGAGGATGGCATTAGAAAATTTACGAAATAACCATTATTTGGGGAAATTTTTGAAAAAAACAGGGAAATTTGTTTCTCTGGCGTAAATTGTATGAAATTTTACATCGGCTTTGAAGGAAGGTCGATCTGAATTGTTGCTCTGGACGTGAATTCACATTGTGCAAGTTTTCATCACAGCCAATCACCGGCAAGGCTATAATTGGAATTATTTTAGTACAAAAAGTGCCTTCTCCATTAAAAATGATAACCTCATAACGGTGAATTTGTCCTTTCTTCAGCCCCATCCTCTAGATCAAGTCATAAGCTACAAAATCTGCCTCAGTCACTTTGCTGTAGGACGCACGATTTTTGAGATATGAGCAAATTAAGACCAACACTCATGATTTTTTCAATGTAGAAAAATCGACATCTGTAGGGGTTCTGGCGGTACCTATAGAATTTTCCACAGCTCATATCTCGAGAACGGTGCGTCGTAGAACAAAAAACATGTACATAATTTTTGTAGCTTATGACTTGATCTAGAGGATGGCATTAGAAAATTTACGAAATAACCATTATTTGGGGAAATTTTTGAAAAAAACAGGGAAATTTGTTTCTCTGGCGTAAATTGTATGAAATTTTACATCGGCTTTGAAGGAAGGTCGATCTGAATTGTTGCTCTGGACGTGAATTCACATTGTGCAAGTTTTCATCACAGCCAATCACCGGCAAGGCTATAATTAGAATTATTTTAGTACAAAAAGTGCCTTCTCCATTAAAAATGATAACCTCATAACGGTGAATTTGTCCTTTCTTCAGCCCCATCCTCTAGATCAAGTCATAAGCTACAAAATCTGCCTCAGTCACTTTGCTGTAGGACGTACGGTTTTTGAGATATGAGCAAATTAAGACCAACACTCATGATTTTTTCAATGTAGAAAAATCGACATCTGTAGGGGTTCTGGCGGTTCCTATGGAATTTTCGACAGCTTATATCTCGAGAACGGTGCGTCCTAGGACAAAAAACACGTACATAATTTTTGTAGCTTATGACTTGATCTAGATGATGGAATTGGAAAATTCACAAATTTACCGTTATTTGGGCAAATTTTTGAAAAAAACAGGGAAATTTGTTTCTCTGGCGTAAAGCATTTCATTCTTACAAAATTTGTGTCTGTTATGCTTATGACTTGATCTAGAGGATGGCATTAGAAAATTTACGAAATAACCATTATTTGGGGAAATTTTTGAAAAAAACAGGGAAATTTGTTTCTCTGGCGTAAATTGTATGAAATTTTACATCGGCTTTGAAGGAAGGTCGATCTGAATTGTTGCTCTGGACGTGAATTCACATTGTGCAAGTTTTCATCACAGCCAATCACCGGCAAGGCTATAATTAAAACTATTTTCCCACACAAAGGGCCTTATCCCTTAAAAATAATACCCTAATAACGGTAAATTTGTCCTTTCTCCAGTTCAATATTCTAGACCAAGTCATAAGCTACAAAATCGGTCTCAGTCACTTTGCTGTAGGACGCACAGTTTTTGAGATATGATGAACTTAAGACCAACATTCACGATTTTTTCAATGTAGAAAAATCGACATCTGTAGGAGTTCTGGCGGTTCATATGGAATTTTCGACAGCTCATATCTCGAGAACGGTGCGTCGTAGAACAAAAAACATGTACATAATTTTTGTAGCTTATGACTTGATCTAGAGGATGGCATTAGAAAATTTACGAAATAACCATTATTTGGGGAAATTTTTGAAAAAAACAGGGAAATTTGTTTCTCTGGCGTAAATTGTATGAAATTTTACATCGGCTTTGAAGGAAGGTCGATCTGAATTGTTGCTCTGGACGTGAATTCACATTGTGCAAGTTTTCATCACAGCCAATCACCGGCAAGGCTATAATTAGAATTATTTTAGTACAAAAAGTGCCTTCTCCATTAAAAATGATAACCTCATAACGGTGAATTTGTCCTTTCTTCAGCCCCATCCTCTAGATCAAGTCATAAGCTACAAAATCTGCCTCAGTCACTTTGCTGTAGGACGCACGATTTTTGAGATATGAGTAAATTAAGACCGACACTCATGATTTTTTCAATGTAGAAAAATCGACATCTGTAGGGGTTCTGGCGGTTCCTATAGAATTTTCCACAGCTCATATCTCGAGAACGGTGCGTCGTAGAACAAAAAACATGTACATAATTTTTGTAGCTTATGACTTGATCTAGAGGATGGCATTAGAAAATTTACGAAATAACCATTATTTGGGGAAATTTTTGAAAAAAACAGGGAAATTTGTTTCTCTGGCGTAAATTGTATGAAATTTTACATCGGCTTTGAAGGAAGGTCGATCTGAATTGTTGCTCTGGACGTGAATTCACATTGTGCAAGTTTTCATCACAGCCAATCACCGGCAAGGCTATAATTAGAATTATTTTAGTACAAAAAGTGCCTTCTCCATTAAAAATGATAACCTCATAACGGTGAATTTGTCCTTTCTCCAGCCCCATCCTCTAGATCAAGTCATAAGCTACAAAATCTGCCTCAGTCACTTTGCTGTAGGACGCACGGTTTTTGAGATATGAGCAAATTAAGACCAACACTCATGATTTTTTCAATGTAGAAAAATCGACATCTGTAGGGGTTCTGGCGGTTCCTATAGAATTTTCCACAGCTCATATCTCGAGAACGGTGCGTCGTAGAACAAAAAACATGTACATAATTTTTGTAGCTTATGACTTGATCTAGAGGATGGCATTAGAAAATTTACGAAATAACCATTATTTGGGGAAATTTTTGAAAAAAACAGGGAAATTTGTTTCTCTGGCGTAAATTGTATGAAATTTTACATCGGCTTTGAAGGAAGGTCGATCTGAATTGTTGCTCTGGACGTGAATTCACATTGTGCAAGTTTTCATCACAGCCAATCACCGGCAAGGCTATAATTAAAACTATTTTCCCACACAAAGGGCCTTATCCCTTAAAAATAATACCCTAATAACGGTAAATTTGTCCTTTCTCCAGTTCAATATTCTAGACCAAGTCATAAGCTACAAAATCGGTCTCAGTCACTTTGCTGTAGGACGCACAGTTTTTGAGATATGATGATCTTAAGACCAACATTCACGATTTTTTCAATGTAGAAAAATCGACATCTGTAGGAGTTCTGGCGGTTCATATGGAATTTTCGACAGCTCATATCTCGAGAACGGTGCGTCGTAGAACAAAAAACATGTACATAATTTTTGTAGCTTATGACTTGATCTAGAGGATGGCATTAGAAAATTTACGAAATAACCATTATTTGGGGAAATTTTTGAAAAAAACAGGGAAATTTGTTTCTCTGGCGTAAATTGTATGAAATTTTACATCGGCTTTGAAGGAAGGTCGATCTGAATTGTTGCTCTGGACGTGAATTCACATTGTGCAAGTTTTCATCACAGCCAATCACCGGCAAGGCTATAATTAGAATTATTTTAGTACAAAAAGTGCCTTCTCCATTAAAAATGATAACCTCATAACGGTGAATTTGTCCTTTCTTCAGCCCCATCCTCTAGATCAAGTCATAAGCTACAAAATCTGCCTCAGTCACTTTGCTGTAGGACGCACGGTTTTTGAGATATGAGCAAATTAAGACCGACACTCATGATTTTTTCAATGTAGAAAAATCGACATCTGTAGGGGTTCTGGCGGTTCCTATAGAATTTTCCACAGCTCATATCTCGAGAACGGTGCGTCGTAGAACAAAAAACATGTACATAATTTTTGTAGCTTATGACTTGATCTAGAGGATGGCATTAGAAAATTTACGAAATAACCATTATTTGGGGAAATTTTTGAAAAAAACAGGGAAATTTGTTTCTCTGGCGTAAATTGTATGAAATTTTACATCGGCTTTGAAGGAAGGTCGATCTGAATTGTTGCTCTGGACGTGAATTCACATTGTGCAAGTTTTCATCACAGCCAATCACCGGCAAGGCTATAATTAGAATTATTTTAGTACAAAAAGTGCCTTCTCCATTAAAAATGATAACCTCATAACGGTGAATTTGTCCTTTCTCCAGCCCCATCCTCTAGATCAAGTCATAAGCTACAAAATCTGCCTCAGTCACTTTGCTGTAGGACGCACGGTTTTTGAGATATGAGCAAATTAAGACCAACACTCATGATTTTTTCAATGTAGAAAAATCGACATCTGTAGGGGTTCTGGCGGTTCCTATGGAATTTTCGACAGCTTATATCTCGAGAACGGTGCGTTCTAGGACAAAAAAAAACACGTACATAATTTTTGTAGCTTATGACTTGATCTAGATGATGGAATTGGAAAATTCACAAATTTACCGTTATTTGAGCAAATTTTTGAAAAAAACAGGGAAATTTGTTTCTCTGGCGTAAATTGTATGAAATTTCACATCGGCTTTGAAGGAAGGTCGATCTGAATTGTTGCTCTGGACGTGAATTCACATTGTGCAAGTTTTCATCACAGCCAATCACCGGCAAGGCTATAATTAAAACTATTTTCCCACACAAAGGGCCTTATCCCTTAAAAATAATACCCTAATAACGGTAAATTTGTCCTTTCTCCAGTTCAATATTCAAGACCAAGTCATAAGCTACAAAATCGTTCTCAGTCACTTTGCCGTAGGACGCACAGTTTTTGAGATATGAGCAAATTAAGACCAACACTCATGATTTTTTCAATGTAGAAAAATCGACATCTGTAGGGGCTCTGGCGGTTCCTATGGAATTTTCGACAGCTTATATCTCGAGAACGGTGCGTCCTAGGACAAAAAACACGTACATAATTTTTGTAGCTTATGACTTGATCTAGATGATGGAATTGGAAAATTCACAAATTTACCGTTATTTGGGCAAATTTTTGAAAAAAACAGGGAAATTTGTTTCTCTGGCGTAAAGCATTTAATTCTTACAAAATTTGTGTCTGTTACCCAAGCTAATTGATCTCACTTTTTCTTCTTTTTTTTCAGGCAAATGCTGTCGTGTTGGAAGGCCTCCATCAACCTCAAGCGGTGCCGCCGGTTTAGAAAAACGCTGGTGATTAGTGAATGCCCTTCGCATTAATTGCATATCTCTTACACAAGCTAATGTATGTCACTTCCTTATATTTTCAGATCCACGCCTCGGACGTCTTCAACACAACAAATGCAGCAAAATTTAGCATGAAGCCTCAACCTTTTCTCAATGTCGCACGCTAACACCTTGAGTTCCTTGATCATGGTCAATTTTTAACTCGTTCTAACCTCATCTTAAGCGACTTGGTTGACGGCAACTCTCAGTTTTCACATGTAAGAGGAGAACATGAGTTCGAAAGACTGGAGAACAGAGGCGTGTGTCTGCACGCTTTGAGACAATCCAGGTGTTCCTAGAAACCTCCACTTGTGTCTCAAAGCTTCTCTGGCCAACCGTCTCTGCCATTCGGAATTCTACCTCGTTTCCTTCGCTTAACTTACGCTAAGGTGAACCTTAGATTTCAATGCCAGAGGCTATGTGCGGGCACGTGTCCCTCAACTGCTTGCAATCGCCTCTGAAACGAAGTATATCCCCTAGTCTCGCTTTCTTGGCTTAAATCACGGAAAGGTAACGAAAACTCACTGGAGGAAAGATGCTTTATGCGTTGGGTCCATAGACGCCTGTCTAGGCTCATGTCGGTGCACAGTCCTAACAGTTCGTGGCTGAATCTTTCCCTCCAGAAACCGTCAACGCAAACAGGACCAAAGATCGCACCGAGAACTTTTCTCTCGAAGAGACCATGGACTTCCTCATCCGCTTTAGACATTGCCCATGCTTCCGCCCAGCAGGACGTACACAAGGCATACAGCAGGACGTGGATTATCACGGTCTTATTCACAGCCTACTTGGTCCTTCGAGACATGGCTCAATTGCCTCTTGTTGCCTCTTGAGCGCATTCAAACAGCGGTTGACTTACTCTGCCTCATTCACATTTTTTTTTCCTTCAATTCTGTCTCAATGCCTTGAAACCCCCCGAGCTGCTTTGTCCTTTTTTAGAACTTTTGACACAAGGCCCAACCTGTAGCCTCTTTCCCTAAAACCCTCTTATCTGCCTGGTCGTTCCCAATTAGACCTCAAAGTCTCGCTTTGCCTCCTCAACACTTCATAAGTGGGTTCGAGGTTTTTGTAACACCACTCATTCCCCTCCCTCACTCCACTCCTCCCAGCCAATTCCACATCGAGATCCACACCTGGTCACGCAAACAGCTTAAGTCCTCTGCAGGTCACTTACGGTCCCAGGCTGTCGTTGTCTCTTCAGAAATTCGATTACCTCTTTTCTTCCCTCGCATGCTCAGCGTAATCCAGAAATCAGATTACCCCGGCAACTGATCCCGGATAAAGTCACTTTCGCAGCGATAGTCTGTGCATTTCCAGCACAATTCCTGGAAATTATAAATCTCTCTCTCTCTCTCTCGCTCCAAGCGATGGGCGGGGGATCGGCTGAGGGCTCTTGCAGATGAACAAATGGGGTTAGTTCAACTGCAAGCAGTACAAATCCCTTTAGACATCCCATCGGCAAAGCACAACCACTCATCCCCGGCCCCGGGCTCCGTTCGCAAGCACAGTGTACATGCTTCAACTCCAGGAGAGATCCTTAAAATCCTCTAAATTAAATCAAGGACGACATTGTGACGCAGGAAACGTCATACCATACACATGTGCCATCCCATTCAAGGGGAGACGCTGAAGAGGCGGAGCAGGGACACAGAAGCACAAACTGCTTCCAGAAGACACAGGACGACTCCTTCACGGAATTAGTTATTTATTTACATGTACACCTGCACAAACACACGCGCGAGCACACAGCCGCCGCCATCGTTATGGGGTGCTTACTCTAATGCGATTTTTCAAACCAAAGGATTCCCGATAAAAATTGAGACAAGAGCAGGCGAGGTGGATGACGGGAGAGGTGGCAGCGGTGGGAGCCTGGAGGCCAAGTGAAACTGTCTTGCTGTCTGTTTCTGGGGGATTTCACTCTAGCACCCTTGCGTGTGTGCCCTCTCAGATGCCAAGCCCATCCTTCAGTCTCCTGGCTCGAAGACAAGTGCGGTTGAAGTGAGGTGTGTGTGTGTGTGGCGCGCACACCTGTGACTGTGTGAGTGTGAGTGAATTCAAAGAGAAAAGGAGATCAGCTTGCCTGCAGGAGGATGTGCACTCTGTAAATTAAGTGCTCCTTGCAGTCGTCCTCTTTGAAGCTCCTGAATTCACAAAGCCTCTGTACTCATTTTCCTCGTCCTTACCGCCTGCCACATCGTGCGGAGGGAGCAGGGAGAGAGTGCTTGTGGTTAAGAAATGCTCGTCGTCGTCCTTTTTTTTGCGCTTTCCGTGAATGAAACTGTTTATTTTCGAGCTGAATTACGGCTTCCTGGTACATGCTATCTGACGTTTATAACAGACTTACCCCCCCACCATCGACAAACGCAGTTCCCTCCCCCGCACAGGCATACAAGTCACAACACCAAGTCACATATGCAATTACACGCCGGAAACACTGGAATGCACGGAGCCAGGATACGGAATTCTTTGTTAGACGCGATGTTGTAGTGATAAGCTTATCCCCACGCCCCCCCACCACCCACGCGACGCATGCACGTTAGGCACTCTTTCGAGACGGTGGCGGGATAGGGAGGAGGTGTGTGTGTAATTGCGGATGAATTAATGCGACGCTTAGTGAAGGGGGGGTGAGGCCTGTGGCGCTTGTGGAATGGTTGATTGGTAGTTGGGCGATGTACGGCGCGTCGCTCCGTTGCCACAAACAGAAAGGAAATTACGAAAGAAATTTCGATGAAGGATGTCGAAAGGATTTGCGTGTCTTTACATGTGTGCTCCTCCTACATGAGGGCGCACAGCCGTCCCGCGTAGGCTTGAGTGTAACTTTTAAACGCTAAAACCAGCAAAAATTCCATTTAATTTCCCCCAAATGTGGTATGCGCCCGGGGATATGGCGTGTGCTGCCCTCTGACACACTCTAGCTGAACAGGTGGCGGGGGGGGAGGCTGGGCGCTTACTTAAGATGTGCAGATATGGATATGCGTGCGGTTGAATTCAATAAATAAAGCACTTTGGGGGCTTTTGGCGGGCCGCAGGGTGGGGTCCCGTGGCACCGGAGTATTGTCTGGAAAATTGTTCACAAATGTCGGCATAATTACGCGTAATGATCGGTTTAAGTGGGCGGAAACTAATTCAAGGATAATGGTGTCGGGATAATTGAACAAAACGATGTGCAATTGTGTTGACATTACACTGTTCATTCGTCGGTGGATTGAATTTCAAGTAATTGACCTCTTTCATGTGAAATGAGGTGTCAGGCGGTGTTGTTGAGAGGGCTTTGATGGAAAATGACGTGTGGGAGGGGCCGGGGAGGGGGCGGAAATGGATAAGTGTGTGGCAAGTCGGAAAAGAAACAGAATGGTCAGTTCATTGTTAAAAGGGTGGAAAAAAAGAGTCCTTACAGTCACGATGGAGGTAGGGGCAATCTAAGTAGTTTTCAACACCAGTTTAGAATCAGTTCACAAATCCTTGCGATAACTGGTCGAAGGGGCTACTCCACGCTGTTGGGAGTAGGCAGGGTCACCGGGGCAAGCATGGTGTCGGGGGCTAGGCAGGGCCACTGGGGCATCCACGGTGTCGGGGAGTAGGCAGGGCCACTAGGGCAGCCACGTGTTGGGAAGTAGGCAGGGCCTCTAGGGCATCCACGGTGTCGGGGAGTAGGCAGGCCCAATAGGGGCATCCACGGTGTCGGGGAGTAGGCAGGGCCACTAGTGCAGCCACGTGTTGGGAAGTAGGCAGGGCGTCTAGGGCATCCACGGTGTCGGGGAGTAGGCAGGCCCAATAGGGGCATCCACGGTGTCGGGGAGTAGGCAGGGACTCTAGGGCATCCACGGTGTCGGGGAGTATGCAAGGCCACTAGGGGTATCCACGGTGTCGTGCAGTAGGCAGGGCCTCTAGGGCATCCGCGATGTCGGGGAGTAGGCAGGGCCACTAGGGCAGCCGCGGTGTTGGGGAGTAGTCAGGAGCACCGGGCGGCCTCCATACACAGCATTGGAATATACCCCGCACCTACAAATGTGTCCCAACCCTCGATCGATTTTTGTCCATTTTTCTAAATTCTCGTCCAACTGCCAAGCTGGCCCTGCCTGTCCACAAAGTGGTTATCCCGCTGTATTCTACCCAAAAATATTCCAGGCTGGGATGACTCACCAAATCCTTGACAGGACTGATCTCAATCCTTTGCATCATCAATCTACACTCCCTCTGACGGTCATTGTCCAACGCCAAAGGATTAAACGAGTTTCTCACTCACCTCATCAACCGGAAATCGAATTCGAAAAGCTGCCACCGACACACAATAGTACGCGCATAAAATCATCACCACGTGCCGCTTCCATTAGCGCTAATCCGCCGCGTCGACCTGCTTCACAACTCCCATCCCGAGGCCCACTTCCCGGTAATAAACTACATCGCTGAATATTGTCCCCGCCTTCCAAGTCAATAAAATTCACAAATCACAGGCACACTCACTTGCACTCACTGTCTCGCATCAGATAAGTCCACCACTTCATCCAATTTTTTGCCGCGCGAGGCATGAATAGGGGTTATCTCATCGCTCCCACCGTCGCGCCCAAGTCAATCCAATCCAATTTCCCAAAGCGCTGAGACGAGAATTTCAATGTAAACCCATCTGAATGTGAATTGAAAAAGGATTCCCGCGCTTCTTCCAGACGTCGTCGTCGTCGTCGTCGTCTTCGCCGTCGATCCTTATTTAATATTTAGACTAGCGACGGTAATACATTTTTTCCTATCATCGACAAGGGTCCCTACCAAGGGAGCTCCCGCTGTCCTCAGTCTGCCATGCACTCAATCAGAATCAGAATGCGAACCCGTTGTTGGCTCTGTCGACTGTCGAATGTCGAATGTTGTGACGTCTGTCGATTGCTTCCCGGAACTCCTCGTTGTGCTCTTGTTCCCCTGGCTGGTTCGGTTTTCGGAATTCTTGACTCTTCGTGATTTTCTTCAATAAATTCTCATTAAGTGATTGTCTGTCGTCCTGCGAAGTCAAGGAGCAATTTCCTATTCGCGAGAGTCTACTCTTGACATGGCCGAGGACCAGGAAAAGGAATGGAATGACAAACCAAATACATCTTCCGCTCTGATTTCTTCTTGTTTTGGGAGAGCGACGGAGATTGAAGACCGGGTGGAGCGGGGATCTGGGGATCAGTGCAGACAAGGGGAAACTTAATCACTATACAAAATTGATAGAGCGAGCGAGAGCGGGATGTCCTTTGGGTTGGGTGGTGATTGAGTGCTTTACTCTGTTGGACTGGGTAGACGGCGCGTTTGAGTTTCGATTAACTCCGAGTCAAGGCCACATGTCACAGAGATTGACAGATATCGGTTCGCATTTATTTCGGTTGGACTTGGGGGTCATCCTCCACCCATCCATTAAAACTCCTTCATGTTCCATGGCCTCTCTGTCAAGGTGAGCTGACACGTCCCACGATGGCTGCGCTTAGCGGTCTTGGTGGAAGTTACGCGTGCTTATGGCTGATCACAAAATTCGGATGAAATCAATTTGTGTGTGTGCGTGCGTTCCATTAATTAAGAGCTGTGTTTCCCATTTCACTGCACGCGATATAAAAAGTCCTTTATTCCTTTCTTCCGGGCGAGAAGGAATTAAGCAATTCACCGAGAGATGGTCGCTGTGGAAGGCGCGAGCAGGGTTTTACTGATTCTGTCATGGTTGATGGAGGCGAATTGTGTTTGTTGAATGGTCGGGATTTTATTTTTACGATGAAATCCTATTTTAATGCGTCCGCTTTCTTTATTGATGGTGACTGTCTCCGTCTCCTCTCTCTAACACTCCATCTACCTCTCATCCCGCATTTAATGAGCCCTCAAAAGGTTTTGTTTGATTTTTGTTGCTGTCCTTAATTTCGTATCTTAAATGCGATGAATGTTGTTCTGTTTATGCGAGGAAAGGGATGCTGGGTGTGGTGCACGATTTTTTGGGGAATTCTATCTCGTGACAAATTAAAGGACTTTTCAGCTCTTGATGCCTTAGAAGATGTCTCCATTGCCACGAAGGTGGTGCCAACAAATTATGTGTTGAAGAATTTGCTGTATTGCCATGACATGCAGCCGACTTAATTGTTCCTCATTTCTTTCTTTTTTCTTTAAAGTTTACCTCCCTACAATTCTGTACATTATTCATGTAACTTGAGAGAAACTGCGATTTTCTTAAATTAAAATAAACAATTCCTGTTAAGACCTAACAGTTGGGGACCTAGTAGTGATTCCTGTGGTTCACCATCTTTTAGCAGAAAATGGACGCAGTGGTTCAAGTTGTTCTCCTCTCAGAAGATGGCTCTAAGAAAAACTAAAATCTTGAAAAATTAGCTCTCAAGTGAGCCCCGTTGGGCCTTCATTTTGTTCGTCCAACCATTCTGTAAATTATTCATGTCTTTTCGTAGAACCTGCCAATTTTTATCAAATCAGACAGTTTCTGAGAAGTTTTACAATTTCTTAAGAGTAGGGGTCTATTCGGTGACGCCTGTGGTACACGATCTATCTCGAATACGGTAGTGGATGAATTTGAGATTGTTGCGAATTTGGAAAAAGCTTTCAATTTCAATTGAAATGTGACAGAAAATTTGAAATTTTGTAAGAGTTCGGGACCAGGTGGCGCCTTCTTTGTCGCCTCAAATATGAGATTTTTGTGTCTTTGTGAAAAACTGTGAATTTTAATTAAGAAGAGGCATTTTCTTAGATATTTGTCATTTTTAAAAGTTGGGGACCAAGTGATGTCTCATGAGGTACACCATTTATCTCCACTGGGGTCTGTAATCCATTTGAGATTTTTACAAATTTCTCTCTTTTGAATCCCCCCTCGTCTGATTCCTGCTGAAGGCTTGGCATAAATCAGTTGACTGACCCAACATGAGTACCCTCTGTCTTAAATCTGTCCCATCTAGAGACCACCACCGGCCCCTCCATTACCCAGTCCAGCCAACCATCACGCAGTGTCTGAATTTCATCAGGCATCTAATAATCCGCTAGGGATTAACCGTTTATCTTTCAATTAAGCATCACAACGCATCCCACAACGTTGTCTCCCATTCGAAACACGTCCCACGGCCACCCACCACCTCCTTCGCCATCCTCCTTAATCAATGACGATCCGTTCCGTTCACATGTTGCCTGCCTACCCTGCCGTCGCGCCGATGGACCCATGCGT
The DNA here is from genome assembly GCA_964034865.1 of Eristalis intricaria. NCBI lineage: Eukaryota > Metazoa > Arthropoda > Insecta > Diptera > Syrphidae > Eristalis > Eristalis intricaria. The sequence continues at coordinate 6,339,326 of OZ035877.1, read as the reverse complement.
TTGGGCAGCCATGGAACGCGTCTCGTACACCACCCCTCATACGTGCCGCATTCATTCTCGAATGAATAATGGGTTATGACTTACTTCCTTCAGTGGAATGTCACATCCTTTGAATGAAATAATTTCCATCGTTTCGGCAACAAAAGCCTGCAAAAAGTTTGAGAATCCTTTAGGTGATGTAGTTTTTATTCAGGAAGTTTGTACATTGTCACACTCGAGCACACACATAAGCACACAGACACAAGAACAAGTTTCTGGTTCCATCAGCGCTTCAGGAATGCTGCTGCTGCTGCTGCTGCTGACACGTTTAGAAGTTAAGCCCTCCCAAAGGAGTCGTCGTTATGGCAACATTACTGCTTAACCAACAGACAGACACCAGCAGCAACCCTCTCTCTCAGCTGGCGGCGGCGGCGGAAGGAAACAACCAAACCCATTGGCTTTGGCTTTGTTGTAACTAACTCTTCATGGCACACACTCAACACACACAAACACTTCTCGCTTCGTGTACTTCGTTTCGTTCTTTCGTCCTGACGTCTCTCACTCGTCTCATCGTCCTTGGCTGAAATTTCAGGCTACAACTGCAACATTGATGCGTTGAGGTCTACCCTGCTGCTAGCGTGGTGTGTTTTATTAAAATTCATTTCATTGCAGGACATTCACATTTCTCTCACACTCCTGTCTCTCTCTCTCTCTCTCTCTCTCTCTCTCTCTCTCTCTCTCTCTCTCTCTCAGAGTGTGTGCGTGTGTGTGTTTGAGCAGAGTTAGTGAAGAAGGCAAAAACCTCTCGGATACGGCCGTCCAAAGTCAGGGTTTGCTTTTGTAGTTATGGGCGATGCGATATTATTCACGAATGTCCTCTTAAATTATTTTATATTGTCCTTAAACTTTCATGTATCTGCCTCTGTGTATGTGTCATGTGGTGTGTGGAACGCAATAATATACGACAGTAAATCTAAGCGTGAATCAACATAAATCGGTCCCATCTTATCCGGTTACTTCCGGCCGTTTGGTTGGATGTCCTTGCGTTTCTATTTATTTCCTGTGTCTTCGGGTGTTTTTTTTTTTCGGACGAGAATGTCGTTCTGCCGGACTCAGTGGCCGTTGGCATGGCATTTTCGGACACATTGTGAAGCATGAGAATATATGCTGTGCCGGATTAGGAGGATAGATGAAGTGAGTGTTAAAGTGCGTTCTGGGTTAAGTAGATTATGACACACGAGAGAACAACTTAAGCCTTTAAAGTAGAAGCAATGACAATGCAATGGCCAAAGGGGCAGTTTCGATGTGGGAACATGGGAGCTTCTCTTCGGAGTAGGGGATCGTGTGAGACTGTGTGGATTGTGTACTTTAAAGCTCGTCCTGTGTGAGAAAGCGGGTTTAAGACGATGTTCTTGAGCAAATGGGATTTGCTTTCAGCACCTAAAGAACGCTAAGATGTTAATGTTCATCGCTGACGCTTGGTGAGAAGAAGAGGATTTCCCCGAAATCAGGTCAAGGTGATGTGACGTGATGTCACTCGAAGTAAGTTCAGGTTCGGGTGCATTCCGGGCATACAGCCGTGTGGCCACTGTAGCGTGTACGCAACATCTTCCATTTGGTCGAGGAGGCAGTCTTGAGAGTTGTCTTGCTTGGCCACGGTAGCGTATAGGCAACATTTTTCATTTTTTCGAGGAGGCAGTCTTAAGGGTTGTCTTGCATGGCCACGGTAGCGTATACGTAACATTTTGCATTTGGTCGAGCAGGCAGTTATCTTGCATGGCCAAGGTGGCGTAAAGTTTTTTTGGGAATTTCCATTGGCACGTGAACACAAACTTGCGGCACTCATGTTGAAACATTCGTCTTAACTCGAAGCTTGACATTGACTTCGAAACAAGTATGGGAACCATCACCCAACCTTGTGGGACTCCATTTCATTGCTTTATTTCGATTCGAAGCTTGGTTCCTTTTAAATCGAGCCGTAAGTAGTGCCTGTTGACAATCTTCAGACTGACGAGGAGAGAGTAGGTAATCCCCAAATGCAGACTACCCTCAAAAATCGGACCCGATAAAATATCGAGCTTTGACTTTCTATTGAAACTTCAGCAAGAACTTCGTTCAAAATCAACAAAGTTATCCAGAGTAAGTGCTACACCTTGAGGGACTCCATTAAATTCAGTTCTACACTGCTGCCTTCACGCCCTGACATAAGCAACACGACAATCAAACACTTTTATTTAGCTTTTATCACATCTGTCCCATACACCTTTGCCCCGTTACCCCACCAATCTCGACGCCAGATCCGTGCCTACTCAAGTCCCTAGACAGGCGTCGTAAAGTCCTCGTTTAGATCAAACTTTTCCATCTAAATTGTCTCCTCGCTAAAAAGAAAAACTTTGAATGTCCTTGACTTTACCTCGAAAATTGATAATCCAAGTCAATCATTCGGAAGTGGTGTCTCGTTCACACAGTGAAACTTTGCAAAGCAACACCAAACTTCCCACAGCAGTCTCTGTCCCTTTAAACTCTGTACCGTGTCTCCCATGATTATAGTCACAATTTTGAAATTTGCGAGCAGGTGTAGTCCTGAATGGCAAGTAAATTGTCCCAGCAAATGGCGACAGACGTGCGCTCATATGGCGAACGCAGACTCCACTTGAATTCCATTACATTCCTGCAAGGATGCCGAACAATGCGGGAAGGACACGATACAACGCATTCTCTTTTTTTGCTGTCTTTTCTTTTCGAAGAAAATTGAGTTCGTATCAGTGCATCTGGTGGCGTCTCCAGCTTGCATTCCACACACACACGGTATCCTCTGACTCCATCTTTCATTACCTGGATGTCTCCTGGCTGGCTGCCATACGTCGTCCTTCTTCTTCGAAGTCGCTGCGAACAAACTCGTTTAGCGTGACCCACTTACGATGGTGGACAATCGAATTGGTCTCACACACGAGCGTTGCGGCCGTGAGTGCCTCGGACTGGTCAATTAAGTTCGCTGGTCTGCGTCGGCATTGTGAATGCAATTTTTCTTCTCCTCCGCCTCACGTGTCCTACGGTGGCAGGAAGAAGGCGGGGCGGGTGGGTAAGGAAATATATTTACTGCAACCGAGTGTGGGAGTGAATTATGGTGGCATGGCTGCTAATGTGGCAGTAGCCAAAATGTGGAATTAATTTCCCATGCGACGGCATGCGAGTAATGGCAGTTGAACCGTGTCGCCTGCGATGAGGGGATGGCATGGCATGGTGATGAATCTGTTTTCACTAGTCCAAGGGTTGTGTGGTAGTGTCTGCGGCAAGAAAGGTACTCACAGCAGATTAGAATAGTTAATAGGAAATGCAGGGAAAAGTAAGGGACCAACGATGGAACCCTAAGGCACCCCATCAATTTTGACTGGGAGGGAGGGTAAATTGCCATGTTGGCAGTCCTTCTCTGCAGTTCACGTTCTGTCCCAAAACTGGCGCTTTCTGGAGATGCATAAGAAATACCTCCTCTGGGACATGAAGCTTAGAAAAGATCAAGAAAGTAACGAAATGATTGCAAATAGATTCCATTCGCTTGTATCTTAATGAGAATGCAGCAGGGGACAAACTCCTCTACTGCTGCACCGACTGTCGACCACAACCAAGCTGTTTGCCCACAAAACTTCACACTCTGCCCCATCGGGTGTGGACTGCGACACCTCTAGCCACCTTCGGGATGCACAGCACAGAATGAGGGACACGCTGCACTAGTGCCCATTAATTTCCGCTCTCCTCTCACGAAAGTCTTAATCAACACGTAGCAAGCGAGATAGTCCTCGTCGTGGTCGCCTCCACCCTGCGTTAGTCCGTCTAAATGGAGATGTTGCGTTTATTTTTTTAATCTTCATGTGCACCCATGTATTATCCTCCTTCACTCTAAAGAGCTCTGCAGGAGAGCTGCCACCCCACACGCCTCGCTTGAAGGACACACAAGCACGTTAGCTGGCGTGTGCTGGGTTGCTGGTTGATTCCGTGGCGCTGATGATGGTGGCATGGTTGGAAGGAATATCATTACACACGAGGCGTGAATTTCGTTTATTTATCACAAAAAGCAGAGCGAAAAAAAAAAGAAATGCCCTCCTCCTGACATCAACATAATTTTCAATTTAGATGCAACACACGACTGAGCTAGATTAAGCGGCAGTCCTGGACGGCGACGGTGACGACGACAAGGACGATGATGAGGGGGTGACTAGGTACCCCACGCGGCGTGTGTGGAAATTTTGAATTCAATTTCGTTGCTGCCTTGGCAACCTTAAGCAGCGGCGCTGAGGAAGTGTGTGAAGGACTTGCACCGTCGGCCAAAATCGGGCAGGTTCATGAAGATCGCCTTGTGGTGGCGCGTAATCCGTTCAAATCCGACGCGTTCACAATGCGACAGAACCACTCACAATGGCGAATGTTAATTTGTCGGTCGTGGTTTGGATTTATCACCACACAAGGATTCGCAGCGATCGAAGACACCCGAATGAAAAAAAAGGAAAATGCCCACCGGCACCCGCTCGAAATCCCGCTTCAGACATTCGGCGGCGGCGGGGAAATTTATGACGCAAATTAATGTTGCGCGACATAAATTTTCCAATTGCCGAAGGAGTTTCGGCTTTCGGTTGGGATTACGTTTCGTGCACGGAATCGGGACCGTGTGCAGTGCCCCGGCACCACGTGCTGCGGCGAGGGTGTGCAGCACCGTAGGTGGCAGAGCAGTTATAATTTATCGCGCCTAGTTTGTTAGCGCTGTTTGAGAGGAACGACGGTAAAATGCAAAATACAACTGAACTACATTCGAGTTGAGTGTAATGAATCGATGTTAACCCCCGGATCGCGGCGGGCGGTGGCGTGAAGCCGTCGGGATTTATTTCAGCCGGAAACCATACGTTATCGGTGTAGGATTTTGTTTGCCAATTCGCCTCTGAATTCATCTGAATGGGTGAGCTCGCCCGGGTGGGCTTTTATGCAATCATCGGCGTTGTGCAAGTGGCAAGCTGCATGGTATTCTGGGGTATATGTCTTGTGAGAGCATATTTTTCAATGCAATGTAAGATGTTAATGGACTAGAGGATCACAGAAGAGAGTCGAAGAATATTTGTTACTTCCTTCCCAAAAAAAGTCTAGAAGGTAGTTGCTGACAAACATACACTTTACGTCCCACTACCAGCCACTTACCACTCCAAGCCATTCGCCGCTGTAAGATTCTAGCCCCATCTGGCTACTAGCCACTGCAAGCCACTAACACCTGGCAGCCACAAGCTTCTGCCAGCCGCTTGCTACTGCCACCCTCTAGTCACTAATCTCTTTCAGTCACTAGGGCCTATCATATCTTAAGAGTTGTCTTGCATGGCCACGGTGGCGTATACGTAACATTTTCCATTTGGTCGAGGAGGCTGTCTTGGAGATATGGCCACGGTGGCGTATACGTAACATTTTCCATTTGGTCGAGGTGGTTGTCTCTCATGGCCACGGTGGCGTATACGTAACATTTTCTATTTGGTCGAGGAGGCAGTCTTAAGAATTCTCTTGCATGGCCACGGTAGCGTATACGTAACATTTTCCATTTGATCGAAGGGGCAGGCTACTAGCCGCTGGACACCAGCTACTGGCGGCCACCACTCCCACCAAGTAGCCACTAGCACTTGCCAGTCACTAGCCTCTGCCAGCCGCTAGCTACTGCCACCCTCTAACCACTACTCCCTCCAAGTCACTAACGCCTATCAGCCATTAGCCACAGCCAGCCAATAGCCACTGACACTTACTAGCTAGGAGCCACAAGGCACTAGTCCACTACCACCCACTAGCCACTGCAAGCGACAACACCACCCACTTCCACAGCATCGCCCCAACTACATCCTGTCGCAGTGTCCCCACAAAAGAACATTCATTTGCCTTCAATTGTTCCGTTAATTCGCCCAAACGACACCACCATTCAGTAAACTAACGACCTCGAATGAATCATCTCTCCTCACACAGAGCCTCATTAGCCGCCTACACTCCTAAACCACAGCAGCCCCTCCCCCTTGACCGCCAGAGTTCTGTCCACTTGAACTGGAAAAATGATGACAAAGTGTCATGATGATCACGCGTTATTCACTAACCAACTCACACCGCTCCTTCCACCCACGGCGGCATTGTATCTGCGTTTCCATTTCTTTTCCTCCGCGGAAATTGTCTATTAGCCGGCGATATCTGCGAGAATATATTTCAACTTGAATTGGAATTTGTATCCTCTCTTGTGCCGCCCAGATGCAAATTGCTATCATTTGTCATGCACGCACAGTTCCAAGGAGTCTGCACTGCACACTCGTGTCTTTTCACTGAGGATGAAAGATGCCATCCAGGGATGTTAATCATTCTGTCCTCTTGCATTGCAGGCTTGGACTTTGATGTGTTCGCTGTGTGTGTGCGTGTTGGGTGGGGAAAGGTTGAAATGCAATCAAGGATTCGAAAACTCAATTCACAACCATCAAGCGGGGGGAAGGGAGCCGCGTGGGAATGTTAATTGCAATTTGTGCGCCCGAATCAGTTGAACTGTAAAAAGTGTTGTGTTAGCGAAATTCAATTTACCCGACAGCCGATAGTCGGGCTGCTCGCCACGCGGTTGGACGTCGATAATTGCCGCAGAACTGGAGCGCTGGCTAGAGCTGAGTGGCTGGCCACGACAAGAGTGATGAACGGTTATGCGGTTATGACTAAATTTGATTGATTCCGATGGCCGATCGGATTTAATTTTCAGCTACTGTTGCGGGTACGATTGAGGTTTTTTTGTTTCCTCTGTTGGATGCGATGCCACGGGGGGATGTACGATGATTGTTCAGTTTGTCAGTTGAATTTGATTGAGTTTGACGGTCGTGTTGATTGAACTGGGGTTTGATGAACATTTGGTTATTCGTCAGCTTGACGCTGACATAAACTTGCACCTATCCGACGGTTAGCCGATAGCTATTGTTGCCTGCTTCCGCTTTGGCTGAAGCTGTAGTCTGGGGGGAGGCCCCAGTCAACAGTGTGGTGTTCTAGTTGCTTCCGGGTACGGAATAATTGAGTTATCTTTCGCTACTGGAGGCTTGGAATTCCTTTGCCCAGATAGTGGGTGACGCCACAAGTAAGAACCAAAGGCCTAGAACATGCGTGAAAACGAGCAAAGCCGGGGGTCAGTCTTAACCACCATCAGCCACCTGCCACGTCCATTTAGTCGCCCCGTCCAAACTCTTGCTCCTTCTTATGCCATCACTCACCATCGACAACCTCTTAGCCGCCAATCCCTGTCAGCCACCACTCCTCACTCCAGCTCTTACTCACCCTACCGACACCCATACATTCTCCATCGTCGCTCCTTGCCCAGACACACACTCACCTGTCCACCATCGTTCTCAGCGCCGCATTCCATCGCCACACAATCGCATTCCGTTGTCGCTAATCCGAGCCGAATCGAATTCAATGTGTGGGCAACTCCGCCAACGATTTGTAGTGGCCTACGAGCGCACTGAAATATTCCATTTCGCTCGAAAATTCCTAATGTCCTGCCGTCGTCGTCGTCGTCGTCAATGAAGGGATCGACCAACAGAAAAACTCCATTCCTCTAGCGATTAGGAGGGAGATCCGCTTTTTTTTTCTTGTCCTCCCCAGCCACTGCTGCTCTTTTAAATATTTATCCCACTTCACGGAGGCGATGGGTGCTCCCTCCAGATCGAAGACGACTGGCAGTAGTATTGATTTGTGAAGCACCCATCAAACCTTTTTTCCATTGAAATCCATCCTCGTTCCGGGCAACCCCTGCCACCCCACCCCGTTTGTACGTTTGCATATCAAAAATTCCAGCAAATGGCGGTGGCTGTGCTTCTCTCCTGCGTCTTCGAGCCGGCATTCGACGACATCAACGACGAATGCAGAAGCAATCAGCATTCAGAGCAGGAGCTCGTCCCGATCTTGTGATGCCGTGTGTGCTGTGCCGCAGCACCCATGCACCCCCACCACCACCACTACAGCTGTACAATTTATATTTTAATATTTAATTTTATTTTGATTTTCTCTCCCGGTTCTGTGGGCGCTCCCTGCCGCCATTGCAATATCGAATGTCAATATCAACGATGTTTGGCGTGTACGTGCTTTTAGCTGCGCTCCCCTTGCGCCGCGTCCCGCTCCAACTGCCACATTCAGTTGCGGCTCCCAGCTTTGTCTGCGCCATAAGTGGTTCGGTTTGGCGATGTGTGCCTGCCTAGGAATCCGCTCCGTCAGGAAGCAATAAAATTCGCTGTACCCCCTCATCTCAAGGACGAAAATGGAGACGTGTGTGTATGTATTTGTGTGTGAGTTACTCTGTTTTGGATTTACTATAATTATTTCATCGTTATGGTGATGAGGTTGCACGATTTGGAAAATGTGATTGCGGCGATGTATTTTCTTCTCATTAGCGATAATGGTTTGCTTCTGCCACTACCACTGCCACTACTCCAGCTCTGGCGCCCTCTCAGTCACTCGGTCGGGGTGAGGTGAAGGGGTTGGGATGTTGCAAGATGTTGCTATTGCCCCGAGAAACGAGAATTTGAAGTGCAATTACATATCGCATTTGAATCTTGAATTTGAATGAGGGTGATGTGTGCGATGGCAGAGCGAGAAATGTTTCGGTTTTCGGTTTTCGTTGAGTGTGGCGAATCTATTTGTGTATGGCATATGCTCTGCAGGCACTTAGACACATCGTTCATTATTTCATCCGTCTATGGGAATTCGTTGGCATCGAGAGGGAAGCTGTCTTTGTTGGGATACGATGCGGAAAGAGGCGGCATAGAGTTAGTTCCAGGAATCATGCATTTTAGATAGGATCAGAAGCTGAAGCCTTGCAGTGAGTGACAAGAGGGTGAGCGATTGACCGCTTGAGTGGCGGGTGGCATTTTATGCAGCTCATCGCTTGAGCTAATGGTCCTGGTATTTTTAGAGACAGAGTCGTTCGTTGTTCAATAGCTGATCATTCCGTCGTCCATCGTTAAATGGCTCATAATCCAATCGCTCGTCGTTCAGTCGTTCGTCGTTCAATAGCTGATCATTCGGTGGCTCGTCGTTAAATGGCTCATAATTCAGTCGTTGATCGTCCAATCGCTCGTCGTTCAGTCGCTCGCCGTTCTATTGCCCGTCATTCTCGTCAGGCTACCTCTCGTCGTTAAATAGCTCGTCATTAAATCGCTCGAAGCTCAACCACTCTTCATTCAGAAGCTCGTCGTCCAATCGCTCGTCGTTCAGTAGATCGTCGTTCAATAGATCATCATTCAGTCGCTCGTCGTTAAATCGCTCGACACTCACCCCCTCGTCGTTCAATTGCTCGTCATTAAACCGATCGTCGCTCACGCTCTCATCGCTCACCCTCGTTCAATCGCGCGTCATTCAAACCCTCAGTCGCTCATCACATATGCATGACCTCACGCCATCGGAGCTGCTGTAAGGCAACATCACTTGACATAATCAAATGAAAATCAACTCAGAAAAAGCACAGTTCCAAGTCGATACCCCTGTGGACCCCCAAGTCCACCGCACACACACCACCGAAGCAGCAGACCTACACGAACAGTTTCCCCTCCCCACATCCACTCTATCAAAACCCATCATCACATCCTCAATTCCCCAGCGAGATGTCAGTACAAAATCACTCTCAATTCAGTGAAAAATTCTCATTTAATTTGGAACATCTCTGCGAAACATCCCCTCGAGCAGAGGGGATGCCTCTGTGTGCTTCCGTGAATGCCCAGGTGAAACTGCTTCACTAAGTCAGTTATCTGCGTGATTTATGAAAAAGAAGCACAAACCAACTGTGTGCCCATCAACCGACCACCACCACGTAACCAACGCCCTACGGCTGAACAACTCAACATTTTCTACGTTTTATCTCGCAACCAAACAGCTTCCACAAACGCCGCCTCTGGGACTGTACTCCTCTCACACTCTGGCTTGTCTTTCAAATTTGATTACGAAATTGTTTAGTCCAATGGCCAGAGATTCCTGCGCCCGGCAGCCCCCGACAGCCACGTCAAGCAAACGCGTGCGTGTCGGGGAGCGCAAGCGGTTCGAGGAAAAACTTCCCAAAATGAGGATGATGACGCTGTGGCTCCGGGGCCAAACCACATACCTTTACAAGTTACTTTCTCACGAATCATCATAAAACTCACGGGCATTAACATAATTTTTGTGATTTTATTAAGGATACCGCCGACAACGGTGCTTCCAAGTGCCACGGTGGCGAATCGCGAGCACCAATGCACACCATCCCGTTGGCCGGGCGATCAGAGGCGGGAGCACCCTCTGGCTATTTGTTAAAACAAATTTTTTTGTGGTCCGTACTCAACAACTCTCCAGAAGAACTGGAAGAAGGGTCGGGCGCGCAACAAAACCGCTGGTTGATGGGCATAAACGCTGGAACTTTGCGAGATGATTAGGGGAATGGGATTTTCCATGCCCTGCTCTGGCAGTGGCAGTGCGAGTGGAGGGGGCAGTGTAACGAATTAGTTAAACGCTTGGTGGATGGCAAATTTGGGATCTGCCAAACGAGACGGAGATTATTCAATAGAATTGTGTATTATTTATTCAGTCGGGGCTGAGCTGAGCAGGCGGAGGGAGGGGGTGGGATGTGGTTTTTTTTCCAGCGAATTCCCATGGGGAGCCTTTCTGCTGCCGCTGGGGGACTTGTGACGCTCATTGGCAATTCAACATGATTGTTGTCACTTTTCATTTATTAAAGAGTGGCATTTTAAGTGGAGGTTGACGGGCGGCGCGTGTGTGCTTCATGGGGGTGAGAGGGATGCGACCGTGGTTTTAATATGAATCCCGTGTGTTCTGAATACGACTGAGGGTGAGCTTGTCATCAGGGCGCTACGGCGAAAAATAGTGCGTATACGCCGGCGATCTCAAAAATGGTACGCATAGGCCTCCCATGCTCGATCTCCACTCGAAGTCGCTTCAAAAATGGTACCCATACACCCCCATGCTCGATCTCCACTCTAAGTCGCTTCAAAAATGGTACCCATACGCCTCCCATGCTCGGTCTCAGCTCGACTTCGCTTCAAAAATGGTACCCATACGCCTCCGGTGCTCGATCTCAGCTCGACTTCGCTTCAAAAATGGTACCCATACGCCTCCCATGCTCGATCTCCACTCGAAGTCGATTCAAAAATGGTACGCATACGCCACCGAACCTGGTTTTCTACTCGAAGTTTCTTTAAAAATGCCAAGCATACGCCTGCGACGCTGGGATTTCCCTTGGACCCTTTGACCCCTAGACTAGAACAAAGGCGACACAAACGAAACACCCCCCTTCTCTCTCAATCTCCCAGCCTCTCTTGTTCAGCGAGCATTGTCCCTGCCAACACCCGAAAGCCTTCAAAAAGGATCTCATTTTTCTGAACCAAATTGAATCTGCTCCCAGCCCTCTCTCCCCTCGCCCACTCCTCTCGATTGTCAAATTTTATTACGAACATTCTCTGTCCACCAACCGATTGAAAGAGGACTGCGTCCCGTCCCTGTCGTCCTTGTCAGATCTGCATTCAGAATCATCCCCGAGCATCCATCTCAAAAGCCTCGTCAGCCTTTCATTACTTTCACTTGAGCGCCCCGAAATAAGTGCAAGCTCAGACAATAAGTCCACTTTTAAGGAATATAAAGGAGAGACAATCACTTTCCACTTTGATGACCATCGTCATGATTTTCAATTTAACAAATTTACACCTTTTGTCGTCGCCGCTTGAGCGTCCTCCGGCCGGCTCTCTCAGCGCCCAAGTGGCGCCCATTCATTCGTGACTAAATGAGTTTTTATGTGAAACTCTCGAGCTTACTGCTTACTGCGATACAACCTTTATAGCGCTGCGCTCGTCACAATTACCCCGTGTCGGCTGGCGAACGTTCCAAGCCACCGGATAATCGACATGGCGAAGGATAACCGTGTCCTGACAACGCGACGCGTTCATGATTCATAAAATTCATTTTCGTCGAGATTATCGCTTTGATTTCGAGCTCAGGCCGGGCCAATGTGCAGCAGCTCGCCGAGGAGGGGGTGCTGTGCTCGTTGGTCCATGGCCGCCTTTCTTTTTGGTTGCTTTTTCTTTGCGTTCAGTTCTGTGTTCGACCTGATAGCGGGCATCCGCCTGGCATACGGAGGTTGTGTAGGTGTCACCCCGATTGCACTGGCGCCCGCCCGGGTAGGGTCCCAAAGATGTGCACCAGGCGGATGGGGGCGACCTTCGGAGGATGACGGCCTACACGATATTGGTTTCCGAAAATGCGGTCAGTACGAGTGGGAGTGAGGGAGGAGGTGTGTGGTGCCATGGCGTCGCTCCTTTGTTCGATTCAATCGGTTGGTTTTCTTTTGTGTTCTAATCCCTGCCCGGTGGTGGCTGGGCATTGTGCTCGTGAGGGGGATATGGAAAATTGAGTTTGAATTTGGAGCGTTTTTTTTTTGTCGGCTTGGTGTGGAATGCTAGGTCAACTGGACAATGGTTAGGACATGTCAGCCGTTTGGGGGATTGTCGGGTCAGTGATTGTGACAAAATGCAATAAACTGGTGGTCGGCATGCCACTCAAGTTGTGCCAATTACCTTGCGATGGTGTGGCCTCCTCCTGCGAGTCTAGGGGATGTGTCCCGGAGAGGAGCCAAGCTCGACTGCTGCCATCAGACAGATGTCCTTGTGCCCCGTGGAGGCTCTTCTCAGTTTCTAGCGATGTCTTCGCTCTTCAGTCTGGGAATAGCTCTTAAAGATCCAGATTCAGTTGGCTCAGCCCCTGACTCTAGGCGTGGCATCTGTTGTGGCGCGGTATCTCTAACTCTTGCCGCACATCCTTCTCGATGTCACCTCCCGGCTGCATGCAATGTCTCACATTCCAAGCCTCATTCACGACATGACATGCCTTCCTCCAATTCTCATGCCTGCCCTCAGGGCTTCCACTTCCATTGTTCAAACGAAGCCAATTTGAAGAAATACCGAACAGTGCCAAGTTCCATCACGGAACCACATTGTGGCTTAAATTAAATGTTGGCTCACTTCAAACCCCAGCCAGGCCACCTCCCGGTCTCCTCTTCTGACACCTTTCTGCCAGCTTCGGGCTTAAGTGAAATTTCCGTTTTGAAATGGCATGCGAATGTGCGGCTTGATTGGACGCCGCACGTCCGCTTTAAGAGCTTGCAACTGCAACCCAATTTAGTGTGACACCAGCAATAAAGGCGACTTATTGCTTCGAAAACTCCTAACCGCATCCAATGAATAACCGCGCCAAAGCCGGGTCCTTGGAATAATTATTGCCGAACTCAGGTGGAGGGCTCTACTCTGAAGCACCGTGTGTGTGTGTGTGTGAGAGAGAGAATTTATGATTGTATTCGACGAGCAAATAACGATGAGGATGCGGAATCCTTTAACGACTGTGTGTAGATGCGACTGCCGTAGTCAGTGTCTGGGCGCCCCCATGTTTTTGTCGTCCTCCTCCATTGGGCCAGAGTGTCCGGTGGGGGGGGGGGAGGGGGGTCAAGGTGGGCTGCCCTGGAAATTAGAGCAGAATGACACGAATTTACACACTTGTGTGTGTGTCGGGCTAGGTGGAGAGCTGGCATTTGTGAAATTGAAATAATCCCCGAAACCACCGAGGAAGGTCGAAATTATGTTGAATGGGAATGTGGGTCAATGAGGAACTGGAATTTGGTTGCCTATTCGACGAGCAGACAGTGGCTTACCAAATAGGAGCGTTGTTCTTTCTGCAAATGGCCTGGATTTCATGTCTATGAATGTGAAATCATTTGTGGACTTGGCTTTGATTGAATTAAATGTGATGTTGCACAGGTGGCGGGGTAAGGTTGACCAGGCAGATGTTCTTGTGCCTGTGGTGGAGAGACTTTGTCAGCTCCTAGAAGGACTCCTTGACTTCGGCATATGAAGGTTCAAGAGATTCTCTTTGCTACACTTCCTGAAACAGTCGGGTTGGGATAACGTGGCTGACTGCAGAGAGTAGTCACGAATCGGCCAGTCTGTGGCGGGTTCTTTGTAATACCAAGCGGGTATCCCATACCTTGATCCAATTGGCGCATGCGTCAAAGAAATTCGGCTGGCTTATTACTTACTGGCTTGCGATGGAGTTATTGAGAAAGTAGTCCCCTAGGTGTGGGTTCGTATGCCTAGCCAGAGCACTGAACGAATAGAGGGGGTGATGTGCTGGCCTCCACTTCATCCATGCAGCTCCTGTCGAAGTTATTTTGCGGCACAGCTGTCCTGCTAGCTACTTGCACAGCGCTCCGTTGTGACAACGATGAGGGTCCTGAGTGCACACAGGCCTGCTTAGTTTGGGCAGACCACTTGCGCGTGTGTGCTTCTTGGGTGTCAGAGGGACGGTACGCCCCACATGCTCGATCTCCACTCGAAATCGCTTCAAAAATTGTACGCATACGCCTCCGATGCTGGATCTCCACTCGAAGTCGCTTCAAAAATGGTACGCATACGCCTCCGATGCTCGATCTCCACTCGAAGTCGCTTCAAAAATGGTACACATACGCCCCCCATGCTGGCCCTCCACTCGAAGTCGCTTCAAAAATGGTACGTATACGTCCCCATGCTCGATCTCCACTCGAAGTCGCTTCAAAAATGGTACGCATACACCTCCCATGCTCGTTTGGGCATTAGATCGTCTCTCCGCGTTGGGTGTGAATACTACTTGAACCTTTGCAAAACATGGTATTTGTTACCCATGAAAGGATCAGGTCCCATATTATTTGAACATCTGCGGCGGTCAGGTCCTTTTGACTTAATGGGCTCAAAGTTTTTGAATAGTGTGCTCAATAGCGAAACTGCAGAAACCGATGTGAACGAGATATGTCTTGATTAGTTGCTGCTCTTAAGGATTAAATGCCTGGAAAGCGAGTATCGAAAAGGAGATCGATAGTTACCACATTGAAGGTAGTGTAGTACCCACCGGATTTTCAGAGGAAACTGAGTCATTTGGGGGATCATTCTAAGACTTTTTTGAGCTTGAAGGCTTCAGAGACTTCAATCCGTCATGATATTCATATTTGCGTCAGACTTAGGGTGTATCAGGAGAATTGCTTTGGCAAATTCTTGCTTAGCCTTTACATGTGCTTCTTGGCATTCTGTGGGCTCTGAGAGTCGGCAGGATCCTCAATGAACCATCGTTAGTTCAATTATGACAGTGTTGAGGCAGAGTCCTTTTAGGAGTCCCACTCTGTAGCTTCACGAAATTGTTTGAATTTATTAAAAAGTGCACTCCATGTGCAGATGGCAAGGCAAGGTTCGAGGGCTGCCGCACTGTTTTCAAGATATGACCGATTTTCTTTTTTTCTAAGTCAAGTGCTTTCAGGAGATCGCCTTTGACAGCTTTTCCGATATTTTATTGGAAGCCCCTCCTCCAGATGTACGTATTGCAAGCGAGCGTCTCAAGCTGTGTGCTTCGAAGCACTTAGGGCTAGCGTTACCTCCTGTTATGCATTGAATAGGAGTCTTCGTTTGCGTCGGCCCACAGGATTACCAGAAGAACACCCCTTTTTTTCAGCCTTGTAGTCAAGAAGACTTACTTGAGCTCCAAAAATAAGACATCGCATCCTACATCAATGCTCCATAGCGAAGAATGACGCCAGATTCGCACATTTGGAGATAGGGCTGGCTTCCCAAAACGATGTCCTCTCTGGTGGACTTTGCGTTTATCGACTTAAAATAAATTTAAATTTCTACCTTACTCTCACCATTGACTGTACAAAAATACATTAAATGTTCCTCAACCATCCCTTTATTATCCGTCGGCGTCCTTTCAGGCGTCTCCCTCGCGCACTTCAAGAAACCCTTTTTTTTGCAACAGCCACAGCCCCTCCTCTTGCACATCTCGCGTCATAGCGAGCTTCTTCTGCGGAAGATAGATCCACTGTCATTCATAAGTCATGAGCTACGCACAGTAATCCATTTCTCAAACACCCGCCCACTTGCTAGTGACACCGATAAGTATCTCCGCCCACCGTCCAGGGTCCCCGCCAATCAAAGGCTACCTAGTTAAAGGGATTACTTTAAAATTTACCCTCCAATCTACATATTTGATCAGTAAACGATGTTGTCTCTGCTTAATGGACCAGCTCTTCTTCACTTCAACTTCGAGCCTTTTTTTTTTTGTTCAATTTCAGTTTCATTTTTTTGCCTTAGCGACAGTCTCGTGATCCACATGAGATGCAGATGCACTCTGAATGGACATCCTTTGAATTCATCAGCAGAAGGCCAGGCAGTCTCTGCACACATTGCAGAGTCACACAGTCTCTCACTCACTCCCTCGCTCGCTCCATGGTCAATTGAGAATCTGTGACACAGTTCATTTGGCATCGCACAGGTGAAATGTAAATAATTCCCTCACCATGTTGGTAGATTTGAATGGCCTCCGGGGGCTAACATCAAGATTCTGGGGAATCATTTAAATGCACCTGAGCCGGATGTCGTGTCCTTACTGGAGAACAAATAGAACCACGTCGTCTCTCCACCACACACCCGAACACACACAACTCTTGTGACTTTAATCCACATCCACACACGACACCGGTGTTGGTTGTTGATGATTTTAATATCGAGTCCTCTGAATGGGTGCCTGGTGCTCAGGTGCAGGATGTCCTTTTCGTAGTGTGATGGAGTTGCATTGCAACCGACGAGAAGGTCATTTCGGCGTGGTCCTGGTGCTTTCAATTGAAGAAGGCCCTCTCCTGGCCAAATTGATTGTATTCCATTTCACTGCGACCATCAACACTGGCATGTGTCAAGTAATGGGGATGCTGCTTGAGCAAATGGCCCAAGCTGATGATGATGTCCTCGTTGCGTTCGTTCGAAACCACACTCCTGGAGCGAGGCCAACAATCGTATTTCATTTGTGGTCTTGGCATAAGAGAGAGACTTCACAGAACGAGTGCCTCTTCCTCTGGCATCCTTCCCCATTCCACAGGACCACTCAGATCCTGCACGAATTTTTTGCAAACCCTTTGTTGTCACAGAAATCATAAAGTTCTCTCGCAAAAAACCAGGTGTTCTCCAAATCCCCTCATATCCTTAATCCTTTCACCACCACACCCTCTCGCTTGTCTTGCAATCCTCAAGCTTAAGTGAAAGTAATGACAGAGGGAATTCTGCCTGTCCCCACTGAAGTGAAGGGGACGCCACCGACTCGCCTCGCCAAGCCTAACTCACCTCGATTCACCCCAGCAGCGTCTGCTTTCGTATCCTTTTGCACTCTCTCTCTCGATCTGTGTCTCACCTTCCCTTCAGAGCCATTCATTCCAATTGCCATCCGTTTTTGTGTTTAATTTCCAACACAACTTATGCGTTATCATAATTTTCAAGGTGGCACCAGACGCGCTGTGGAACCCCCTCACACTGCGCCACCAACTGGGAAGTAATTTAAAATGCCCGCCATTTTCACGGGGCCAGCTCGGAATGAATGGGCGGCGAGGCGGCGTTGGCGATGTGGCGTCGGCGACGGCAGCAACAGGACACAGTTCTAGTTTACTAGGCGAGTGGTATTTTAATTTGAAAGTGCAAAAGTAGGGAAGCCTCTTCCTCGTTGGGATTTGAAAGAAGAATTATGGTTAATTGCAGATGGAAAATATTTGTTCGGTTAAAGTGGAGGAGGGCACCGGCAAAAAGGATGTGGCAGGCTAAAAAGCTTGATTGTATCTCTGGCTAGGTTGGTTCGACTAGGTTAAAGGTGTCTCCCGGTAGGTGAGGGAGTCTCTGTTGACTTTTCGAAATTAGTTCAAATTGCCAGAGGAAATTCTGGGAATTTTCTCAAATATTTCTCCCTCTTATCGATTTTAGGCTGTTCAGGAAATTAATTCTCTTGCTCTTGCTGGATGCTGGATTATTAACGATCCGGACTTGGGGAATGTGCGTTTCGAAAATGTGCTTCATTCAGAGGAACTGAACTGAAAACTAATGTCATGACGGTCACGGCAGATTTCGTAGGCAATTCGTGATATTTTTAGGTGAAGACTTTTGCTGGAACTGTGGCTAGGAAGCCGAATATTTGAATCGAAAGGGAGGTCGACTTCAATGATTAAAGACGACATACAGAGAAGCAAACGCAATGAGTTGGTTTTTATGTCAGTGAAGAAGAAACGAACACGAAGGGGAAAACACGTTACTATCGACGTCAGGCAGAATTTTGAATTACCAAATAAGCTTGTCCACATTGTGAGTTCATGGACACCCACCACCTATTCCTGTGCTCCCTCTTCATGAAACAGAGTTGATTACATATCTTCTTCTTTGTCTGCTAGTCCCACAATCCGGGGTGGACCTGCACGATCTTTAGCTACCGCACACCAAGTTTGTTGAGTGTGGCACTTCTCCACTTGTGAGAGCCATCGGTTGCGTGGAGGTGCTCTTTTGCGTTTGCCTTGTCCTAGCGGAGACGATAAATGGAGCAATCAATGTGTAATAGGCGACCTAGCCACCTTAGGTTAGGTTAGGTCAGGAAGGGGGCTGCTAGGGCATTCACCAGCACACTTAGACCATATTGGTGTGACTGTCCACTGATTGACCACTCCAGTGATCGTGTGGTGGTGACTGGACCAGATTTGAAAACCAGATAAAAGCGTGTTAACTTTGCTTTCACTGGGATTCGAACCGGGGACCCCGCTAACAAGGGGCAGGCACTCTACCAACTGCGCCATCCAGTCGTCTCGTATGTACTGGCCCCACAGTCCGGGGTGGACATGCACGATCTTAAGCTATCAAGTTTGTGGGCAAAGTCCTTCTCCACTTGCGTGTCGGCGCGGAGTGGATAGCTGGTGGATAACTGGAGCAATCAATGCCAACTTAGGCGTTGAATCCGCAGACGCCTGACTAGAATGATGACGCAGTTCTTCTTTTAATCTCCTTCTCCTACAATCAACACAAGCAAGACCAAAGACTAAACGTAGAACTTTTCTCTCGAAAAGATCATCGGCTTCTTCAGCTGCTCTTGAAATTGTACCGTAGTTCTCCATCACCTCTGTCGCGCACTTAGCATACTCATTCTTTTCCCTCCTGATAAGACGGTCCTCTTCCCCTGTCTCTGTTGTTCGTTCAGTTCACGTTCTTCATTCCCCATGTTCATCTTGTTTCCAACTTCTCTCCAGGTCCCGCTTGCACTCGTTGTCAAACCATGGGATTTTAATAGATCGTTTCGTGAAACCCAGCACTTTAGTGGTAGCTTCTTGACAACGCCTCCAATCTTCTTCAATTTGCGTAGCGACGACGAACTTAGAGACAGATTCTGGTGGACTCGATCGAGGTGCTAGGATCTCCGTTGCGACGTCAAACCGTGGTGTTCTTTCTTGAATCCGCTGTTCCTTTGATACCCGAGTTCCACGGCAAAGAAAACGATCTATGTTGCTTCCTTGGAACGTTCTGTTATCAAGAATCATGGACGAGTGTCTAACGTCGATCGCAACATGATCAATCTGGTTGACGGTAATGACCAGGGGACCACCAGGCCACTTTAAGGATGTTAAGGTGTACCTCGAGCCCGCTACAGAGAGGTTCCTGAGCCCGTTATCGGACGTGGAGTCTTGCAGGCTGTATTTCCCGATGACTATAGCAAAGATGTGATCCTTACCCAGCTTTGTGTTCTCCTAGATCTCCTAGAACGATCTTGGTCTCGAAATTGGGGCATTGATCGTATGTCCTTTCTAGGAGATCATAGAAGTCTTGCTTGCTGTTGCCTTCTTTGTCGGGAAGTGTTCGGAAATGAGACTCATATTGCATGCTGTTATTCGCGATCTTACTTAGCTACCACCTGTCGTCGCGACCTTCCTTTAAATCGACAAATAGATGGTCTCTGGCGATCTATAGTCCTGATTGTTTTCAGGTGCTCACTCTAAACGCCATGACCTCCTTTTTTTTGCGGACAAACTCCTCTCAAATTGTATCTGACGTCGATCGTAACGATTTGTCAAGTCTGTCTTTTCGTCACCAACCCTGAAACCAGCTCATGCCATCTGTTCTTCAATCGTCCTGAAATCGGCACGAGGCCGCATTAGGAACACGCTTTGTTAATAGCTGTCAGTCATAACTCACAAATAAGCCAAAATCGGTTGCAGGTTCCATACCGCCCCGTAATCCTCGAACAGAAACTGGGCTGGTATGGTCTTAGCGTCGTGCGACACAACTCAATATTATTTCAATCAATACAGCAAGACCAGCAAGGAATCGTTCTTCATCTCACATCCCACAAAAGGCAGTCCCCATGCCACCGTCCAGACACAACCAAACGTTTCCATTCACTTGTGTGTGCCTTCATCACTAATCATCACCAAATCGAAAGCAATCACCCTTTACCAGGTGAAATCCGCCCCAAATCTCTCCTTCAAATCGGGGATCAACTGACGAAAATAACCCCAAAAGACTCCTTTATCCCCAAATTGGGTTCGCAGAGAGAAAGAGGCAAAAGGAGCGAAAAAAAAACGAAAACAGAACTTTCACTCAACCGATCGTAATCATTTAATCCAACCCTTTGCCATCCACCCACCGCCACCCACTGTCTTGTGCAAACATCGTTCCATTTATCCTCTCTCTCTCTCGCTCTGTGGAGAGAGAAAATAAAAGAATAATTTCACCACTCGATTTGTTGGCGGTACAAAGTGAATCGTTTCCTTTTATATCCCTTCTCCACACACACACACACGCGCACACGTGGGCACACACAAAGAGGATGAAAATTTGCAGCTTTCACCTGTCGCCAAAGAATTTATACCAAGCCACCGCCATTCGAAAGGTCTTTTCATTGGAGTCGCTGCCGCTGATGCGCTTCGTCGTCCAAGGTGAGGCGGGGCTACGTGGCAGCGGCGGCTTTAGGATGCCACATCTCAGCGCGAGGTAAACGAAATTAAAGGATAACGATGCCGAAGAGCCCAAGTAAACTCACCCGAATGCAATGAATAGCATCTGTGACATCACACCAACGAAGCAGCGCACAGGCTCACTGCCTCAGCGCCAGGCACCGAGAATCCCTCTTAATGAAACGGAAGACGTCGAAGGAGTTCCTTTGGAGTGGTGTCGTTTTTACGTTCTCTCGGGCTGTGCGAAGAACCAACATAAGGTCTCTTTACGATATCGTTACGTTTGACCTATGTTCGGTGCACACGGTGAGACAGACGCACACAAAGGATGCGCGCATCCTGGCAAATTATCCTGTCCATTACGTTTTATCACCTGACCTCATTTGAATAATCAGGGCTAATGCTGGCAGCCGCCATTGCACGTTGTTTACGAGCTCATCACACGAGAGTCAGTGTTCGGCGATGTTGGGCCACTCTCCCGAGCGTCGTTAGCGATGTTTGCAGGCTGTTGCCCCAGGGAGAACAAGGAATAAAAAAGTAATTAGCTAGTGTTGTGAAAATTACGATGTGGGCGTGGCTGGATGGGCGGGTGGGTCGCCTTGGCCAACTGCAAGTCATCCCTAAGTCATCAACGAAATGACTTCTTTTTAGACACCTCCACGCGAAGGTTTTCACTTCGAGTCAAGGCAATCCTTCTCGTCACTCACCCTCATCCTTATGGTTCGCCTCACTTATCCCCAAGCAAACAATAGACGGATGGCCTCCCTTCCACTCAACAGAAGCCAAACAAAGAGAAGGGAACAGTACAAACCACGAAACGAATACCGAATGTCATCACTCGAATATCAATGTGATTCGAAATCATCTCATCAGGATTTATAAGGACACGATTTATTTTGGCACGACGCCCCCCCCCCCCCCCCTCATCCTCCTCCTCATCCTGCACCACTCATCGCTCCACCAGTCACGCACAAGTGTTTGCGTATTGTTACGCAATAACCTTGGTGAATGAATTCTCATGTGAATGTCCTTTTTTTTCGTTATTGTGCGAGACTGGTTATTACGCTCACACCCGATTGACGGAGCATGTGGATTCGGTTGGCGTGGGTCTCCTCTGCTCCCCCCTCCCCTCCGCCCAACAACGTCAATCTTATTGGTGTAATGTGCCTTCCATCATTTTGTTTATCCTCTCGCACATGTCCATGAAAGGGAGACCAAATTATCCGTGAAGGGACATGAGCACAGATGAATATCATCATTCCTTTGGCACATCCCCATGGCATCCTTCATGGTCATGTCCCATCATAACCATAAATACTCAATTTCAATGACAATCGTTCGTTTCCATTTCGTTTTAGTTTCGCTCTCCCTCTGTGCTGGCGATATCCTGTTGCTCTACATATCTCAGCATCTTCGCAAGAATTGCGTACCAGATGGGACGACTGTGTGTGTGTGTGTGTGTGAGCAGGATGACACTAATCAGTACGCGGAAACATACAAACGACATGCTTACATCTTTGAATGTATGCCTTTCGGATGAATGTCAAAAGGCTCATTGACATTCTCTGTCCTTTGACATGACCCAGGAATCGACAAGGATACTAATGAGTGTCTGCTCGTAGGAATGGTGCACAACATGTTTGACGTGAGCTTCCGTCACAGTATCCTTGCGGTTGCTAAGGACGCTGATAATGAGTGTCCACTAGTTGCCTTCAATTGTACTATTGCCACATGGGGATTGGATCGGGGAAAAAAAACTGTGTGGGGAATGACATGGTGCGACGGTGACGTGAGAGATCACAGAGCAATGCAATGTTCTTGAGATTGTGTAGGGAATTATGCTCTCGGTCGAATTGAGGCAAAATCACGGTTCGTCAGGGGATAAAGAACCCTTTTTTCCCTTCACAAGCAAATCACCTTGTCGTGGTGTGAAGGCTTAAGTTGCAAGGACTCACTCTCTAGTGCGTTTACGGCGCCAGAGACTGATGAGCAACGAACTAAGATCTGCCAACGAGAATTCTGGGTGAGAATAGATGCACGGTCATCGCGTTCGTCCGCGGAAGGACGGATGGAGCGTTGGAGCAAACCAGAATGAAGTACAGCAGAATCACGGACCGCAGACTGAAGAATGGATGGCTAATCGCCGCCAGGGTGGAGGACGAAAGACTGAATCAAAAGAGACTGAGGGAGCACAGATTGCATGGCGGGAAACTGAACGAGCATAAGCTGAACAAGCACGGACTGAATGTCGTGAAACTAAATCAGCATAGGCTGACGGACTACGAACTGAACTCGATGTAATGGACTGTCTTTTCATATCCCTTCTTGTTCCATTCCCCCAAGCAGTTATTCTCGGTCCTATTCTAAATTCGTATGTGGTGACATCTAGTTACACGCAAGGGAACGAAGTGGTTGCTGTATTTGCTAAACACAAGTCAAATGGTTTGGACTCCAGCTGTCGCCCATTACTGACCTTCACTTGTCATAAACTCCCCAAATTTGTACAAATTTTTCCCACGCACTACCATCATCCTCCATCAAATTTGACTTCCTTCCATTTCCAAGACAGGCTCACTCCATCTCCCTCCATCCACCGCACAACGAAAATATGAAATGAATCCCATTTATCGGCAACGTTCCATTTCGCCTCTGAAAGCTTCTGCTTCTAATCAGTCGTGAAATACATCTCGAAGATCTCACAAGGACACAAGTAAAAATTAGTCATCCATTGAAGGAGACAACCAAAACCGGGGGGAGAGGGGAAGCTGTGTGTTGAGCCAGAAATTTCAGGCGAAACAGCTCAGCATCGTAGCATGCATCATTAAGCTGATTTCACATTTAGTCATATTGCTGCTGCTTGTCCTTGAGTGTTGTGTTGTCGTCGTCGTCAAGAGCACGAGCAATTTCAGGATATGACAAAGCATGATGGATTGTGTGTGTATCCACCTTACTCACTCACTGCTGTTGCTGCTGCTGCCCATTTTGAGTGTCCGAAATACCTCTGATTTGGAATTCCAAACAACCGAAAAAAATACACAACGAGAAATGTTCCTAAAAGTTTACTGCCTCCTTCGCTCACTCTCCCTCGACTACTCACCGGTTTATGTCCTTTTTTTCATCGCCTCTATGTGAGGACACAACACACGGCTAAGGAATGGGCGATAGCAAATGAAACAGAAAAAAAAAACAAGAAACAAGAAGAAAAACATAGAACAGAATTATTGCCAAAATCGTAAAACCCGAAAGTTAGAAACAAAAGGGGAAAACGTATCCTCACACCATGGCAAGCCGCCCGCTGCCGCCGCCACCGCCACCGTCCGCAACGTCCTAAACTTTATTGGATCCTGAAAAACCGGAGCGATAAAATGTAGCCATTGACCGAGAGAGAGGAGGATGTGTGCGAGCGTGTGTGTGGCGTACGCCTTTGGCGAGGTCATAAACAATGTGATGAGCAGGACTATTTCGCCTTTTCGTCAACTCTCTGGGTTTTCGCTGAGAGAGCACAATGCCTAGGTGGGGTTGGGGAGGGCAGAACATTCTCTCGGTGCGGCCTGATGGGGTGTCGTAAAATTAATTACGTACACATTCACCTAGTTCGAGGCTTCCACAGAGGGTGCGTGTGTTAAATTCTGCTCAATCATTACCTGGACTGAGTACCCCTTTTTTGACGAGCGAGTGTGTGTGCGAGGGTGTCCCCCGAATGATGGGCAAAAATCCGCATTTGCCATGGTCTCTGCGTAGCTTATCCACTTTCTCATTAGCAATTCATTCAGTCGTTTGCCAGTGAGGGAGCCAATCCTTATCGCTCCAGGCACACGCATTTGCCCCCAATTATTCCTGTTAAACAAACTTTCCGTGGTTATGCTTTGTGTTCTGTCGCCCAGGCCACACTCAAAACTGTAACTATTCCCATTTCTAATGTTAAGTGCGGCACGTCAGAAAGATGGGAAATAAATTAGCCCTTCGATGGGCTTGCTAACAACTCCAATCAAACGTCCTTTCTCGGGCAATGAGGGACTTTACACAATAATTATCCTTATCGGTAATGAAGTGTGGAATGGAGTGTCGTTAAATTTGATGAAACCCCAGAAAAGGATTTCAACTACATGCGCTGGAATGGGGGTCAGGACCTTTTCCATCTCCGATTTCGAAGTGTCGTAAAAGTTGGTCGGTTCCACAATTTTATAGCGCCTCACCCCCTCCTTGCGGGGTGACCCATTGTAACGATCTCTTATGGATGACCATCAACACTTTAATTGGCTGTCATCCTGGCGCAGTGGCACCGACAAAAGATGGCGGGCGGGGAAAATCGTTTTCGACGCGAAATCCGAACATCAAACGATTATAGTGCTCTGGACGTGATTTCGATTTAAAAAAGGGGGGGGAGGGATTGAAGACGGAATGGACTTCAGTTCTTCTTCCGAGTTCATGGGATTCCTGGAAGCGCCGCACGTTCGTTTATCCTGTTCGATTGAATGAAAATCCTTTAATTATTTCCATCACGTTTTTTACGAAAACAACTTTATGGCTCAATCACCTCACTCAACGATCGCTACGGCGGAGGGGGGATGGGCCGCAATCCGCGGACGCTTGTGCAATTCGAATTTTTACAACATTTTTGTGCACAGGCAGCAGGAAGCAGGAAGCAGGTGGGAAGCAGTGATTTAACTGGGTTTTGTGCTCTTTGATGATGTAACCAGTTTATTTGGTTTTGTCGGTCGATTCGGGCGGGGTACGGAAAAGGAATTCACATTCATTGTGTTTTTCGGCAATCACAGCTGTTCGTTGGGTTCTGATGGGGTCAACTGAAACGTGCGACAGGATATCTGGCCGTGATGGGCCTTATTTTCACATGTTAAGATTACAAATTTGATCGACGGGGGTTTTTTGATTTCGCACTGCAGTATGACAGAACGGTGGTGGGGAATGGAATTGAAGATGGGTGGAGCTCTAGGTGGACTAAGGGGGTGTGCACAGAAGTATGCAATGGGGACACACTAGAGGTTGAGCTCTGCCATTGACCAGCTCTATTCAGACTTTGGCAAGAAAGGTGAAGGGGGAATTTGAAGTCTACTTCATGGGTCGAATATTCCGATTACATCGAAAAACAAGGACATCATTGCAGCAATGGGCATTTGCGGGTTATTTACACCCTTGGAGGCCCCTCTCCGAATCGGCACGTCCTAGACACATCATTCCAGCCGCACAATGACATCGACCTGCCGACAAATTTAGTCTGATGTTCAAGGTCCTCCTTGATGTTCAAAAGGTTCATCGCTGACAGTGATTCAAATATGTGGGCAATGAAATGCCTCTTGTCTAGGGTGTCCAGGTAAGAATGATAGGAAAGCAAATTTAAATAAAATATCAACGGAGTGAAAGATAGAATTGGTTTTGGCTTCATTTAGAAGCCTCAATCATCCCATTTTATACAAAATAGCCCGTGTGTATGATTACTGGTGGTTTACAGTGAATTTAATTAGCACTGAGTGCCGTATTGATACAGCTGAAGTATAGCGGCGTTGTTCTTTTCTTCTACTGGCGCTGCAGTCCGGCGTGGAACTAGGTCTCAACCTTAAAGCCTCTCCAGTTGGCATTATCTTTATCCAGCTGCTCCCGATTTCGCGTCCTCTATTCTGTTGTCCCACTGGTTCGGAGTAGAAGACTCTTCGAACAGTGTTGTCCATGCGCTCTACACGGCCTAGCACATCGTGCCGAGTTCAGGACCTTTAGTAATTTCCTTTCAGCGATCACGCCCTAGGATTCAATAAAGAGTTTGTCTATAGCCCTGGCTGTAGCAAGCCCTGTAGCCCATGCCTGGCTGTAGCACGCGCTGTACGCCATGCCTGGCTGTAGCAAGCGCTGTACCCCAAGCCTTGCCGTAGAATGCGCTGTAATCCATGCCTGGCTGTAGCAAGCGCAAACGAAGTGAGTCCAGAAATCTAGTTCTCCAGTGTCCACAACTACTGCAGTTTATTTTATAAGTGACCATGTCTTCCTCGTTATTCCACAGTTAGTTATAGAAGACCACTTAAGGTTGCTGTTCTCCTTTCGCTGGCGCTACAGACTACGGTGGAACTGGCCCTCAGCCAAAATGCCTCTCCATCTACCAAGGCCTTGTGTTAACTGTCTCCAGCTACCCACGTCTAGCAGTTTTAGGTCCTGCGTCCAGCATCGAATACGTGACCTTCTTTTATCGCGTTCACTTTGTTGTTCAGTGTTCCCTTCCAAACACCATCCGCGACCAATGATAATACGAAGGACTTTCCTCTCGAAGCGACCAAGAATCCCCTCGTTCGCTTTAGTTAGTTGCCATACATCTGTGCCACATAGCAGAACTGGGAACTGGGACTATCAAGGTCTTCTTGATTCATCATGAGGGTTGATTGAAGCAAGAGTGGCAAGGGTAATCCTTCGTTCACTCTCCGCGAGGGTGTCATCGCTTAGACAAAGTCTTTCACAAGATCAAAGTTGTAGCTGCCTATATTGACGCTCTGTCCAAGACGTAGGTGTCCGTGGAGTTGAGGGTGTATGCGTCCACTCTTACGCCCTTGAACCTCAGTGCCTCAGTTCGATTCCTTGTACGACAAAAATAATGTCAGTCGCATCTCTTTCGAGTCACTGTCAATGGTTTAAGCGTGCTCCTGTCTAGAAAAACCTCAAATCTCGCCATGCGGATTCGGCAAGTAACTTTAGGTCCCTTCCACTCGTGAGAGAACAATATGACGCACAATAGGACTAGTTGTTGGAGAAGCTAGGCAATAGCCCTCTATGAGGCTGTAGTGCCGATGATATTATAATTTTTGTAGTATGTAGTGAGGTCTCAAATGATAGGTCTTGAGCTCTGCTTCTAAATGGTTGGCTCTTTGACTTGACGTAGCCCCTACAGTGGTGACAAGAAGCAAGATCTCTCCGTGAGATGACCCAGTCGCCAAATACGTCCTTTAGAAATTCAAGCGTTGCCTCATTTGTAGGACAAAGTGGCGCTGTCTTGTTGGAACCACTGCGCGGATATATCGATAGTGTCAATCTCTGCCCACAGATATATACCT
Source organism: Eristalis intricaria (assembly GCA_964034865.1). Taxonomy (NCBI): domain Eukaryota; kingdom Metazoa; phylum Arthropoda; class Insecta; order Diptera; family Syrphidae; genus Eristalis; species Eristalis intricaria. The sequence continues at coordinate 6,311,468 of OZ035877.1, read as the reverse complement.
GAGACCATTCACGATAACGCTGTCTCCTTCGTCATTTCGAAAGTAATAGGTTCCAATGGTGCCCCAATGCCAAAGACACTCATTGTGAATGCATTGATGTTTGGTCGATCATTTGTGGATTGCGTTCGCTCCCTGGTTGACATGCTAAGCGTCGTCCGAGAAAATGATTTTTGGGCCAAAATCTGGATCGAAAACATCTAACGTTAAATTTACAAGCTCACTATGCTGTGAACATTATTTTACGGATGTTCGCAATCCACGCCTAAGTAGTTTCAAACTCAAGTTCCACTCCCACCTCCCTCCTTTTTCGTTTCAAAAACGATGACAACACCCCTTCATGCTATCAAGGAAATGAACACGGAAACGGATATCCGTGCTGTCTACTTGAAGCAACAACGTGTAATCAACTAATTGCATCGCATCGATCCCCCACCGATGACAGTGTTTGTCTCACAACAGATTTCTCGCCAACCCCACATGCTCCCCCACTTGCAAGTAATTACACGAGAGAAGAGCTCCTTCCCCAGCACACCACTTGCCACTTTGGACTTGACAACTTCATTCATCAATCACCTTGGTATCCTCTTGCAACAGACACACGAATCTTCCCCCCTCTCCAAGGAGCTATTCACTAGGACAGACCTGAGACGATTTCAATGTCACAGAGTTACGGCGGCAGGGCGAAAAAAAAAATAGGATTCGGTGATGAATCAAGTCCAAGGCACAGGAGGATGATTGCAGTCACTCTGTGGGACACAAACCCACGCTCGGGCATTTATCATCACTAACTTTGGTTTGGCGACGGTGCCTGGTGACTGGTGGTTCGTGGCTGGCTGAGAATGTCATCCTGCGGCGAGAAGTGTTTCTGTCGTGTGCTTATCCCGCAAATCATATCTTTTTTCAGTTTAAGCAGTGAATGGATGGAGGGAGAGACCAGGTAGAGTTAAGTTAAGTTGAGTCGAGTCCTTTTTGGTGACATTCCGTGGGATTTGCTGAGGGAAGTCTCTTTTTGAAAGAAAAAGGGAAAGAAACTTTTCACATCAATGATGAAGGAGTGATGGAGAAGTGAACGTGCGAATGATGATTTTTAAAGACCGGAGTGTGGTTTTGCTCTTAAGCGTCTTTCTTGTAGTTTGGGAGCTTTCCACTTGTCAAGGCATGAGTGGTTGAGGTCCGCAGACAAGCGATCAATCAGTCTTTGAGGCGTAGTTTGTTTTGTGGCGGGAGATATATATGAACGTTTGTGAGGAGTTGGTGAGTGGATGGGCATAGGGGACCTCTTTGAACAACTTGATCGTCTCCAGCCATGGTTCGTGTTTCTTGCTTGTTCTGTTCTGTCAGTCAGTTATTCCGACCTTTGCTGGCCCCGCATATCGCCCCCTTCTCAGTCAGACGATGTACCTCAGGGTTCCATGTTTGGGCCAGCTCATGCCACCAGTTTAGAAATAAGACTCACTTGACTTCTCAGTCACACGATCTATTCAATAATTTATTTTAAAATGGGTCAAGTCTGAGTCCGTTTTTCTCAGGAAAGGGACTAGAGCGGTCGAAACCGCAAGAACAGAAACAGGCAAACTGAATCGGGTGAACAGACACAGACGAATAAAAAGGGACGACCAGCAAACAGAAAAAACAGAAACGGACTCGCAACTCGAACTTGAACACAATTCTTATATCCTCCCGATATGCTGACCTTGCATACTTTTAGGCGCAAGGTCGTTCATTGATCATCCCGTATAACGATCACTCGCCAACTGCCTTCTTTATTGAATGCCATCAGCACTCCACGTGCCAGTCATTTCCTCAAGAGAGGATCACAAGAAAAAAAACCCACACCAATTCATCTTCCGTGTAACAAGGATCTCAAGAGAGAACTTCTTCTTTACCGTCTGTAAATTGAAACAAATTGCCAAAGGGAAAAGTTAATGATTTCCCTCCCCAAGGCCCTCCATGTCAATGCAGTCTCTGTGTCTTCTTGTGAATTCTCAAAGACATCCTTTGAGCTATGCTCTAGGGTCCTGAGAATAGATTATAACCTTGTCAAAGGATAAATTAAATTAGTTTCTCTCTCTCTCTAATAAAGACAAAAACGGCAAAGAGGAAATAATGATGAAATAAAACTATCCTCCGCCACTAAAGATAATTAGAATTAAACTCATCCAGTATGTCTCTTCTCCACTGTATCTCCCTCTCTCTCCCACCGTCCGCCCGGATTCATCTTGTCAAAGTTGAAAAGAAGAAGGGAGCCTTGTCAGTAAAGTGAATCCGTTTAAGGAATCTCCTCTTCTTCAAACGATGTCCACCCAAACCGCCTGATAGACAAACACATACCTCAGAGGCAACTTGTGAAGGCGATGAGGTGAAAGGATAATCAAAGAAATAATGAAGACCTTGCCAAATGAGCAGAAAAACGACTCGACAACGAAATTCGATTTTGATGAGGACAGCCGCACGGCAGGGCACGCACACGCCGCTCTGCCTCCATCGCCATCCTCTGCCGTCGTCGTCGTTGTGAAGCGGCACTCAATCGCCTTCAATAGTCTGCTGAATTGCTGAATGAATGAATTGAATGGTGAGTAGATATCCTTCAGAGGACTTCAAGAGTGTGATTTCTTTTAATGAAGCACTTGCCAGTGGCAGGGGGAACGCAGAAGACGTTCCCTTACAAAAAATGAAAGTCCTTAATTTCGCACAAAAATTTCGCATCCCCTTCACCATCTTGTCCTTATTGCATGCAAATTGCATCGCTCGCTGCAGTTAAGTGGTGAGATGAAAGGGAAGAGAGCCAGAAAAACGAATTCATTTACCTTCGAGAGCCTTCCAGGGGTTTACTTTGCTGTAATTAGTGAAATTGTTTTGCATGTGTGCACAGTGAATTCGAAAAATTTAGCCTCTGCACGAGAACGTGTGAGAGAGAGAGACAGTGGAAGGGAGAGAGAGAGTGCGAGGGAGAGAGAAGGCAATAAGGGAAGCCCCCGGTGCTTGGTGTCATGATGTGGTGCTGCCAGAAATTGTGATATAAATTGGAAATTTTGTGCATGCCACTTGCATTTTGCCCGCCCGCCCAGCAGAAGAAATTAGTAATTTTGCACAAAGGGTGCTTATTTAAAACAATTACGGAGCTGATTGGATTATTGTGGACGGCAGCGTGGCTGCGATGGTATGTAATTGAGTGGACGTGGTGGAGGTGTGCATGAGTGGTTACCGCTGCGCGGTGAGAGGGCTGGAATCAGCATCAAATTGGGGGCGAGTCGGTGAATAGATGGGAAGATGGTGACGGGTTTTTTTTTGTGGAAATAAAGGAGTTACTGCCTTCCCAAGTTCTGGAGAAGGTGTACTTCAGGGTTCGATGGTAGGACCAGTTCTTGTTAATGACACCGCTGGAGATTGTGCTGACAAGAGGAATACACAAGACTCTCTGGATTACTTGTGTGTTCAAATTTCGCGGACCGCGTAACACAAGGTTCGATGGTTGGACCAGTTGTTGTTACCATTTGCAAATGACATCGTTCACCAGGATAACTGGTTCTGGGATGAAAATTAAAGTGAAAGACATCGTGGATTTTATTTATTTCCAATCACCAGATGATGTGCCTCAGGGTTCGACGATAAGACCAACTCTTTTTAATTACTTCGCGACTATAGTGGTTATACTAAGAAAATGAATATGCACAACTCTCTGGATAACTTGCCTCTTCAGGCTTCTCGGACCACGTACCACAAGGTTCGATGGTAGGACCAGTTGCTTTTCCTAGACACCAATGTCATCGGTGAGTCCTGGCAGGTTTAATTGTTTTCTTTTTGTTCAAGCTTCTCGGACCACGCACCACAAGGTTCGTTGGAAGGACCAGTTCCTTTTCCTAGACACCAATGTCATCGGTGAGTCCTGGCAGGTTGAATTGTTTTCTTTTTGTTCAAGCTTCTCGGACCACGCACCACAAGGTTCGATGGAAGGACCAGTTCCTTTTCCTAGACACCAATGTCATCGGTGAGTCCTGGCAGGTAGAATTGTTCTCTTTTTGTTAAAGTGATTCACAAAATCGCATGAATTTCCAAGCATAGCAAATGATGTGCCACAAGGTTCGATGGTAGGACCAATTCTTGTTCTCACTCGCATCCAGCCCTCCCCCATTCATAGAATTAAAAGCGCCTCCCCATTTCCTAAATTAAAAGCCAATAGCTCATGAAATTCAACTCCTAAATCCCCAATGAAACATTTCACTTAAACTGCAGCACGCACAGAGGCAGCACACACACACACCACAGCATTCCCTCCCCCCCCCCCCCCCCCTTGCTCTGTTGCAGAGCTGACGACTTCAATAAGATTCACATTTTATCGCCACTGAGGTGTCGTTAATTTTTCAATTCCTCTGCAAATTGAATTTATTCCCAAAACGCACCCACAAGCTCACCATTCTGTTCCGAATGCTTTCAGCTTGGGTGACGTCTCCTCTTGTCGTCTCCGTCCATCGCCATTGCCACGAAGACTGCAGCTCCAGCTCGATTCACTCAAGTGGCAGGAAGGCTTGTTTCAATCAGAAAAGATGCAAAAGTGCTATTTGCGGTACAAGGATATCCGAACGAGAGCGACAAAGAAGGGGAGAGCGCACCCTCTCTCTCGCCCCCTGCGAGTCATACGTGTTTCGGTTTAATTTTACCAAACCATCGCATTCCTTGCGTTCGCCACCCAGTGTGTCTTCAATAAAAGACGAAGCAGAGATGGGTTGAGAGAATCCTTTAAGTGCAATTTGCTGCCGCACGGATATGATGACGCACAGTCGGCTGGCCACAGTCCACCGCTCCACCGTCTCCATGCGTCCCCATTGCCCCACTGGCACCCATGGCACAGCAGCATTCCGGATAACTTTATGATGCTTAAGTGGTGCAAGCAGTAACAGCAGCGTCCTGGCCCATCGGATGGTGCATTATAATTGAAGTAAATGGCTCATAAAAGCCGGAAGGACCATGTTAAGTGGAGCGGTGGTCGTAGCAGCGGCAGCAGTAGCACCCACGTAGAACTCTATGCCTCTCATCATCTATGTGTCCCACTTTGATTCTCTCCCACCCATTCTCCGAGTAACCCAATGACGATATTCTATTAGTACGAACTACTTAAGTGCCTTGCAGAGAGGTCCTGCTGTGTGTATGCACGACCAATGAGTGACTGTACTGTAGTCAGTCTCGGGCACTGGGGCGCTAGGATGATGAAAGGATGGGAAAGAAACGAGAGCTCAGTTGGCAGCAATTCAAATGTGATGCGAAACGACGACGAAGGGGAAATGGAATGCGGCAATAAAGTGTGAAAATAAAAACCCGTAGTATAATGGAAACTATTACGGCGAGGATAACAGGATTCGTGAAGAATTTTTCGCCTCACAATCAAGTCCTAATCTAATGGTTTGCATGACGAAATTTCGTTGTTATGTTGGTGGGAGAAATTTGTGTAGTTTCGAGGGGGGTTTGGGGCGAATTTGAGTCCAGGATGAAGTTGGGTTTCCTCTGCTTCCTTCCGGTTGCGGTCTGGAATAAAAGATGGCGCATCTTGGGGCATGCCTTCTGCCCATGTGCAATTCGCTGGAGTCATGCGAAACTTCATGTTCAATGTCGGGAGAGATCAGAGAGCAGTTCAGTCGTCTGCTCAGTTTAGTAACCAACTAAGCGTAAGACTGAGTCGTAATTCTTATATCCTGCTTCAATTGCAGATTGTGCTTCCAAAGAGGGCTTGCTACCGACGCGCGGGCATACGGCTGCGTTTGACTACGAGAACGACAACTATGTCGTTCAGACGGATAAGTCACAATGCGTGTTCTTCAAAAAGATAAAAACCATACCTAGCCTCAAGGACGGCACCTCCTCCACATAATTTCAAGGCCACCTGGTGGTCCTGAAGGCGTCACCAATCTAACTTAATGTCGAATGAAGATACATGTCCTCAAAGACGCCTGTTCGGGCTCTTGAGGGCTCCCAAACCTAACTTCAAGGCCACCTGATCGGGTCCTGAAGGCCTCACCAATCTAACTTACTGTCTAATGAAGATACATGTCTCTAAAAACGACTGATCGGGCCGATGACGGTTCCCTTACCTATTTAAATCAGTAAATAGTTCCCCCCGTCATGCCATGCAGCATGAGACACCCTCGTCTTCATCCTCATCAGACAATGCATCGCCCTTCAAAGTGACCAGAAAGTTGTCCAAAATCGATCATGTTTCCCAATCAATGTGCATCCAGTCAATGGATGTGGTAGCATGCGCAATTCGAATGACCGAAGTATTGGGTGCCAGGAAAGCATCCAGCTTCTGTCCCCAGATCCATTACTGTTCCCAGAGGACTGCTGCTTTGTCGCCAGAAGCTGCCTCTGGCCTTCAGAGTTTTCCCTGCCCAGCAGCAATCTGCAATAAGCAGATTTCCGTCCATTGTTTTTGCCAGTAACTGCCTATGCTCACTGAATTCCTAGGTCAGTCCTGTTTTTCACAAAGCCTCTACGTTCCACTGTAAGTCCCGTACTCCACATCCTCTTCTGGGCTTAAACATTTCGGGCAAAAAAAGGGACTGTCGTCCTTTCATTTCAATAAGTACTTGCTGGTGCCACCCTGCCCAGGCAGAAACCGCGTCTCAGGTGACATTTAGGGTCCCCTGTCCGCCATGATGTCCAAGGTTCAATGACTGGTTCAATGTCTTGTGATAATGTTTAAGGCGTACCCTTTGCATCTAGCTTGCGACAATGTCTATGGGGACCACACTGGCTAGAACGCAATCTGCGTCACTTGAGATAGTTCTTTAGAAACATATTCTTCTGACCAAGCGGAGCCTGTACACCGACGACATTTTCCCTGTTTTTCGTTCCACTCCCGCCCAAATGGAGGCGTCGTAAAGGAGGACGCTGCCGGCTGCTTGTGGGTCTGTGCATTACGGCGAGCTTACCTTTCAGCTGCTGAAGCAGCGTTTTCGGAATTCGCGAGTGCAGACTGTCCCAATCGCCAGGCTGCCATGCTCTCTCTCCGCGGCTCAACGCATCTCTTGACCTGTCACTTTACCGTCTGATACGAATTCAATCAGATCTTAGATCTTGTCCAGCGGACATTTTTCTTAGCGGCAAACACCAAACCTTTTTCGTATTTCAACAGACTTTACGAGAACATTTGATAAGGCCCCCCTTAGGCCCCCCTTATCCAGATCAAGCATCACATATTCTCGCAAAGTGCGGATGCTAGAACCGCGTCTATGACCGGCTAACACCTGCGGCATGTCCGCCGGGAACCAGCCAAGTTAGTTGAGGTCCTTTTCAACTTGTGAGCGTCACCGATTGCGTGAGCGTCCGATTGTTGAAAAGGACATCATCGTTATCCCACTGGTTCGGAGACCAGGAATCTGCTGCCAAATCCAAGCCCACCGACTTGTGGCAGCATGAGGGAGCTGCTTCCCTCTGCAGTGATGCCTTCGTGCTGGCACACTTGACACAGACCCTATCCCAGAGTGAGCTGCTGCCATCAGCCTTCTTGCTGACACTCTTGTGACATGGGCCCCTAAACTAAGGCTGTTGTCAAGGGATTACTTGGATTTGATTGTTTGGTTATCAACTTCTTTCTTACAGCTGGTCTTGAGCAGAGCCTCAGCATAGTGGGCAGCAGGAGCAGCAAGTTCCACTCAATTATGTCGTGAATCTTCTTGGCTCCGGTGACAGTGTCTGCGAACTGTATCGTTAGCGAATCCGATATCTAGCAATGTTAGCCGGAAAATACCGTCGAACATTATGTTCCACAGGAGAGGTCCAAGAATCGATCCTTCAGGAGTTCCTGCTGTGACATCCTCTGCGCCTCGCATATGTCGAGTTCAAAGTTTGCCATTTCACACTAGGCTTCGTTGGACACTAGACGAGCGTGTTGAAATTGGGAAACCTCATTATGGGATGCTTTGATGAATAAGAAACTTTGGAAGTTGTTCTGGAATCGACAGCCAAACAGCACCGCGCCGCCCTTAAACAAAAAAAATGCAAACCAGGGTCGGGACCCTTGCAAATTCAATTTCCGTCTGTCCATCCGACAATAGAACTTGCCCTAATGCTCCCCATCAATACGCTCACACTCTCCCATAATCCTTCCAATTGGCAATACGCTGCTTTGCCCGCTAATTAAAAACCCATTCAAGCCAGCAAACTCAGCCAACTGCCGGGATCCCCGCTCATTGCGATCCCCATGAACAAGAGTCTTTTGCACTCACCCAACTTCGGCCCCAGTACGTCCGCCCTTCACAAAGTACTCTCCAATCACGTTTTTTAATTTTAATAAATTAATTCGCTGCACCCTGCCAAAAGGGATAACACTACAGACTGACTGGCGGTTGCTGCCGGCAGCGATTGCTCACGGACTACACCTCAGGAAGCTTCGCGAAAAAATCAACCGGAACAGACAAAAGCAAAAACAACAATTTCCGACTGATAAGACGGCCGCGAGGATGGGGCGGTGGCACATGCTCGGGTCTGTAACTGAATGAAAATCGTGATTGGAATTTTTATTAATAATCATAATGCTGCAGAAAATGGTTTTACATCCCTTTTGCTGATGTTGTTGTTCGTTTTGTTTTTTCTTCTGTCTCTCCACTTGGGGTTGATGAGAGTCAAGAGTCACCCTGTAGCCTGGTGGCTTGTGGTTCATGACTTGACTCGCAGGTCCTTGCTCTTTAAGGTAAAGGGAGGGTTAATTAAACACGTTATCTCGCGTTGATGCTGGAGCTTGTGTGGGTGCTCCACCACTTGTGGTATTCGCTGGTGAAAAGGGTTTAGAATTTCCAAAAGATACCATCATTTCAGATTGATTGAGGGGAAGTTTGATGAGAGTCTCAACTTGATATTTTTCGAAGCAAATCACAAAAATTTGGAATAAAAATATAATATAATAATAAGAAACCCTATATTTAATGCTCAATAAAGTCTTTTATAACAACAAGTAACAGGTCTTAGCTTAAATGCCTAATGCCCTGTTCGACGCTTTAACCACTTCCAGTATAGTTTGGGAATGCAAGTCTTCCCTGCATTTTTCTTTTCAATCAAAATTCAGAAAGACTTGTCTGCAAGCACGGATCAGAGGAGATATTCTCAGGATCTGCGCTGGGACTACCTGCGTCCTTGGTTAAGGCTTTCCTGCCGGACAAGGATCAGAAGAGATATTATCAGCATCTGCGCTGGGACTACCTGCGTCCTCGGTTAAGGCTTTCATTGACGGTTGGGCCTGCCGGACAAGGATCAGAGAAGATATTCTCAGGATCTGCGCTGGGACTACGTGCGTCCTTGGTTAGGGCTTTCATTGATAGTTGGGCCTGTCAAGTACACAACCGCAGGTGCCGTGACTCTCAAGGGTGCAGACAGACCAAACATATTCTCCCAAGCGTCTGTAAAAAATCCGCGGCATTCTAGTTACCGGCGGACTTTCGCCAAACATCTAAGTGCGCCTGACTTAAGCGACGAAACCCCTGCTACGCCTGATGAGAAAGAGGAGAACTACCCGCCTGCTATGTAGCCTTCGTGTTTATACTGACTTTACCCGGAAATTAAGGTGTCTCGGCTAGACAGTTGAATTTATGTCTAAAAACCGAGTTGTCCAGATAAAACCGGGACGTCTGGCAAGGCTAGTGTCAACACAAGTTGGTAGAGGTTCAAAGTTCATCAAATCCACAAAAGATTGATGGTTAGTGGAAATGGAAAGTGGATCGAATAACTTTGACAACATGTGCATTTCATCGCCAAGTCGACCAGAGCCCTTCGGCCTTCAAATAGATCTTTAAGCTTGTTCAGCAGAAAAAATGCCTCGTGATCCATCTCATTGATGTACGCTGAACTAGGCTTGTGTAGTTTACGGACGAACTAGTTCAAAAAACTGCTCAACCACGTGAACTATGTGAACTATGTGAACTAGTTCACAATGTCATTTTATTTCAGTTCGGCTAGATGAAGCAGTTGGTAGAGTCCCTGCCCCTGGTTAGCGTGGTCCCCGGTTCGAATCCCAGTGAGAGCAAAGTTAATACGCTTTTATCTGGTTCTCAAATTCCATTTGCCGTTGGCATTAAATTAACGGCAGTAGTAGTAGTCTAATTAAGGTTATCACAATGGACCAACATGGTCTAAGTGTGCTGGTGAATGCACTAGCCGCCCACCTTACTAACCTAACCTCACCTAAAAGAACTAGAAGAACGAAGTAGTTCAATAAACAAATTGGAACTAAACTGAGCGCTCTTTGGACTGAACTAAAATGCACAAGCCTACGCTCAGTTGAGCTTAAAAATCAGGGAAATACATGAGAAAACCGAGAGATGGCATCCAATCGCGAAACAAATGATTTGTTAGACATGTCCACAGACTTTCCCCTCGCAGTGGAAGGTCAAAAATGTGGTGTTCCTGCCAAGAGGATGCAAACCGCCGGAAGAGGCCCGCTCATCGTATCGACCGTGGCTTACTACATGAACAGAAGCTAAGCATTGCACAAGAGACCGTTTGGAACTACAATGGACTCTCCCTAAGTCGAATTGTCACGGGACACCATATTTTGCTCGAGTTAGAGAGTGATTGACTTAGAGAGAGGATTTTGTATGAAAATTGATGTAAATGTACGTAAAATATGGCGAAAAAGTTCGAGTTAGAGAGAGTTTTGACTTTGTGAGGGTTTCGACTCAGGGAGAGTTCGAATTTGGAAGAGTTTGAAAGGGGGACAGTCCACTGTACCACACGAGTTAACGCCAAAGAACCGGATGGACTAAATTTCCATCTGTGACTCCCTGCTGAATCGTGACATCATCGAGCAAAAGCTTGAAGACAATGGTGAGTGCTGACGAGAAGTGGATCGTTTACAGCAACTTCAAGCAGAACGGTCATGGTCCAATAGCGATAAGTCCACGCAGACCAGTGGCCAAGTCAGGATTAAGGGCCAGGAAAGTCTGCGTCTGGTGGTTTTGGCAAAGGGGCTCCTTCATCAAAACTCTCGATTCGGACCTGGATTGACAACAATTGGACCGTTGACGGAAGCAATCGCTCAGAAGCGGCCAAATCGTGTTCCACCAACATCTACTTTATACGCCAGACCTAGCACCAGTCTATCACGAGAAAAAGGAAGACCTCTCGGACCGCCAATATGTCTGGTTCTACCATAGATGCCATAAAGACTGTGGGAGATATCGTGGCTGAAGCTTTAAGTGAAATGAGGGGGAACCAATGAATTCTCCGTCAATGCGGGATTGAAAGACTTATGAGTCTCATTAGAGTTTTTTTCGGATCAAGCGGTGTGATCGTCTTGGATTGAGAGTAGGCCATACATCACCCTATGCCCTACGACTTGTGCGAGCAACTGTTCCAAGCTTCAGTGGATGTTTTACAGCAGCGACAGGCATGAATGGCAGATCTCCACCTGGAAAGAGCACTGAACCCCGTTTAGCCATTTTCTGGAACGCCCCTGTATCCCGGCAGTCACATGCGATGGAGGATTTCTTTACGAGATTGGCAGCAGTTCAATGAAGTCTTCGAGTCTGCGATTCCACTCCGAAGTCTCTCCAAATTGTTAGAAAAATCCTCCAAGTCGGTTCCCCCTCACTCTGCAGAGAATGTCCACCTTGTTGTCCTTCATGAACACATCCTCCTGGAAATCAAACGCCACAGGCACTCGTCACCATTTTCTTCGAACGTTGGCAACCACCCCTATTCCCTCGTCCACCACAGCCACAAGTCCGAGACGAAGGAATTTAATTAAAACAAAGTCTGCTGAGTGGAGTTATTTGAAATTTCTAAATCAAAATAAAATCCAACACCAATTATTGTGTAGAACTGGCTCAGGCAGAGGAAATGAATTGCCAAAGGATGTCCAACAGGGCTGGAATGGAGTACTGTGGTTTCGATCCTTTGCTGAAGCTGGCAATATTATCTCACAGTCCTTGGCTCTCACACCTTTGCCACAGCAACCAATGGACAGAGAGGGTGGTGGGGAGACTTGGATTAAGTGAATTCCAGTGTCAGTGAAATAAAATAAAAGGCTGGTGAAGGAACACGGGACAGAAATGTCCAGGGATCGGTGGTTTTTGTGGGGTAATGAAAGGACTTGTTGCGGGGACGGCATTTTTAGGGAAACCTTCGATCGTCTGGTGTGATGAGTGATGACATGGCAGTAAACGGCTTAGATTTTTTGGTCTCTAAAGAAGGTCCTCTGAAAATGAGGTCCAGGCCCTCGATCCTTGGGCCATGGCTCGCTTCAACCAATCTTTTGGGTCCATTCCACCCTCGGCCGATAGAACCGGTTGCATTTTTCAAGACTGGACAATGCGTTCCACAAGTGACTACCATTTAAAAAGACTCTTTGAGCATCCCCCTCTGATTGCACAAATTTTGCCCCTCCCACCGCTTCCTCTCGCCTCAAACAATGCCACCTTACCAAGCCCATCGAAAAACAGCTCATAAATGTTCACCACGAAACCATCTGCTGACGGCTGCTCGCTTAGCCATCGTTTCGTGGTTAAAATGAAACCGAAAACTATCACTTTCCCCTCCGGGGTGTGTGCCTGGTGGTGAGTCCTCTCGAAAAGTTCGTCGTGAAAGTATACTTCGTGGTCACACTTCCCCGTCCACTAATGTGTACATCATTTAAGTTCAGTGGTTCGCCGGAATTGGTGGATGGACTTCCGCCGCGTCGCACGTTTCCCACGAGAGGGCAGATGATGAGGCTTTGGGTGATGACGAGGCACTCATTGTCACTTGAGTGGAAGAGGCACCCACAGAGGGGTATGCCTCTTGCTCATAGTACGAGTGACATCTCTGCTCGAAGTCTTTCAATAGACAGCAGCTCCCACGCGGTTTCAGTCAATTAATACCGTCTGCTCCTCCCGCCCAGAGTTTCATTCCTCGTCGAAACGTGTCTTATTCCCTCAAACATCCCACGTTTTCATTGCAAACACAGTTCTAGAGCTTCAATCCTCAGACATCCTTGAACATATCCCACATGTGTTTCCTCTTGAGACATTCAAAATATCTCTGTCCCCTGATCGGGTTACATGGAGCTTGGTGCGCGCCCAGGAGGTGGTATCGCATTCCCTTGCAAAAGGAGTCTCATTGTGCGCCAGCAACAAGCTGACAGGCAGACATCCACTCTGGGACACCTATTTATAGAAATGTTCACGAGTGTACGTTAAAAATTATTATACAGTAGCTCGCGCCCAGCTCTGGAGTGGATTCCGGTGCCAAGGATCATTTCATTCCGACGCCTGCCCTTCACGTCCACATTCCGCCAAGATGATGCATAATGCATGGATAATGGCGCTCGCCCCAGTGCTGGGATGGGGCTGGCCCCATTCTATATCACCCCCGCCAATAGTGCACCTAAGTCCGTTCAGTCAGACTCGGTTCGCGCCTCCAAAGATATTGAATTCGAATCCTGGCAACAGCGGTGGGACTGTATTTGAGTGTCTGTGCCACCTGGTCGGACGATAAACTCCCGAATAAGCCAGCCAGTCAGCCAGCCAAGCAGCCAGTCAGCCAGCCATTCGTGTAACACCCCCGGGATCCAAATTCATGGAAAAAAATAATCCTCCAACAGACTGCGGCGCCCTTGAGAACAGCGGGAGGCGGAATTAGCTGACGCCGCTGCTGTGTGACGCCGTGAGAAGGAATTCGTGAATCCAACGCGATGTGCTTCAAATCTCAATTCCCTCTGCCGGAGGGAGAGAGACTTGGTGCTTCGATGGAGACGTGGTGGTGGTTGTCATTCCTAAGCCCACTGGAGAGTGTCCAGGGAAGATTGGTGCCTTGGATGAGTCGCGGCAACTGAAAGATAGCAAAGACACGCACAATCTTTCCGCCATCTGGTGGATGATAGGCATTCATCGTCTTTTTCGAAATTCTCGAAATTTTTTCATATTCTGACCAGAAATGAAGGATTACAGAGATAGCCGACCTCACAGCTGATTGCCCCCTAGTCCATCGACGAATTTGAGTGCTTTTTGACAGATATTTATTAATTTTTGACTGTTATTCACGAAATAATGTAAATGCCGTACTCTGATTGGTGAATTTGGTTTCTGAACACGTTATAAAAAACAGTTGTCAAAAATTTAAGGGGCAAGAGAGGTAGAAGTCGGGCTCCTCTGTAATACTCCATTTCTCATTCTGACCCACAAAATCCTCACGCTTGAAACTGAATTTTTCTTTTAATTTTTCAATATTTTCTTAATTGTTCCCATCAACCACTTTTCATTTTCAATTTTCTTTCAAAGTTTGAAAGCCTCTGTTCGAAATTCGAATCCCCTTTCGAAACCACCAGGCAGCTGTCATTACCTGACGTTTGCCTCTGTCATTTAAATTCTCTGTTTTCATTTAAATATTTTATTTCGCGTAAAAATGTCCACAAATGAAGAATCATCAGCGCAAGTTGCGGCGCCAATAATTGAAATCATCGACTCCTCAGGTGAGAGTGACAACGACAGCTCGAGTCACAAGAATCCATCATCAAGTCGAACGGACATCGATGAATCCACCAACGCGTCGGTTGAGTCTGGCATACGGTCGGTGGCAGATGCGACAAAGAAAATCCACAATCGACGAAAGTCTGTGCATCATTCCATCAAGACGACTGAGGACATATCCTTCGAATCGGGATTCATTACCACTCAGGATTTAAATAGTCCCTCCACCAGCACGAACCCGAAGAGAAAGCGTTGGAATGAGAACAACATCAACGACGCCATCGATGGGAATCTCGACGATCCGGAGATGTCACAGATGCTGAGGAAGATCGCATATTGTCGGGTGTTCACGAACTATTTGCTGCGACAATACGACATGCTGGCGATTGACTTCAAGCTGTACTCGAACATTGATCTGCTGATGCTGGAGTTGAAGAAGAGAGTGGATACGTACACATCGATTCGGAGGAGTCGCCAGACGTTGCTGACAAATAAAGATGATCGTGGCAATTCCTGAGCGGAGGTAGGACGTGAGGATACGATCGTAGGAGCGTAAGGAGTGAGGAGACTGAAATTTACATAATAAATAAACGATAGGACATTATGAGGAAATTGTTGTTTTGTGTCTTTGTCTTTGTCATCGTGGGGCTTCAGTGACTAATGGCGAGATCCATTGGTTTTCAGTATGAGCTAGAAGCAGTTTGCAGCGTTCCGAATCAATCAATGCATCTCTTCCTCGTCCGCAATGTTTGATTGCTCACTGAACATAGTCTGATCGTTCGTCATTTAATCTGTGGTTCGTGAATGTTCGTTGTGAACAAAAAAACTGAGTCAACTGCATGCCTTGGCGATGTGTCTATTTGCCCGGAGTCTTCCACAGTTTCACTAAACAATCATTCCCAACATCGTAGGCATGCTTGTGAAAACAAGAGACTATCACTACGGACTTCTGTACTGAAATCTTTTTGCAATTCATTTGTCTTCCATATGAACTTGGGAGCCCGATTGACTCGAGAGAAAATCTGTGTACGATTTTTGCTCCTGCTTGCGTTAGCGGCCCCGGCGCAACCCCAGACTGTAGCGCCACAGAAAGAAGGAGAAGAGTGAGTCCATCGTTACTGCAGATTAGACGTCCTCTGAAGTCGAAATCTATTAGATTCAAATGTTCTCTCGACATCTGTGGTCTTTCCTTGGCCACAACATGGTACATCTAGCTTAATATTATCCGCTTGGAATGTATGAACGTTAAGGAAAGCCGTGTGGAGTGTAGGATGTCAGTCAGAGGTGCGGTGGTGTTGTGTGAAAAATTGAATCTTGGAATAATTTTTCACACCTCTCGTCATGGAGGCTTAGGGAGGCAGGTGAGAATGTCCGTTTAGCTAGGCTTACCCTAAATATTTTGCCGTGGGTTGTGGAATACACTTGCACCTGACTGATCCATTGTGTACTGACACTGGGATCACGGTTCTCCACCGGTGATTTGGCTCAGAGTAGGTTTACAATTGGTGTGGCGCTAAGCATCGCTTTAGAAATCAAAGCTCGGCAGACTCAGAGGAGGTGTTGCACGCTTTACGTCTCGCTTGTCTCTTCATCAGTGATGATGTCAAATCTCCCTGTAATGTCTCGTAATGACACCAACCCAATGACTTAAATGTATTGTGCTCAATATAATCAGCCCTGTCCTGAATGAAAAACAATGTAATATCATGCACAGATATCGCCATCTCTTCCGATAGCCAGGCAGCGATCAAATCTCTGCATTCAGTCACCTTTAATTCCAAGACTTCCCTTAATTGCCGCCTATCTCTTAACGAGATGGCCAAGTATCTTAGCATCCAACTGATGTGGGTGCCGGAACAGATTTTGGGGGGCCCTTTTCTTTGTTAATCTGGCTGAACTGAGCCGCATCAGAATCAGCCCTCTTCTTCGCTTTATCAAAGGCACAAATTGGTTTGCGGAATAGGTAGCCTAAGATCCTCGTGGTAACACAATGGGCCTATGTTTGGACTAAGTGTGTCTGCTGCTTGTGGGAGCTGCAATCAGCTTCAACCTAACCTACTCTGCTCAGAGCAACAATCTATTTGAATCTATCGGGGATCTGTCTGGGCTGTAACTATTTGGGGTTTGACAAGTAATGCTCTCCAGTCATCTCGTCAATGTCAGATTGGGTACTGCCCTTAGTTGCAACAGTTTGCAAGCCGCAAGGAATATTCCTTTTAAGTTCAGTGGAGTGGGGAACCGTTGAAGCTGCATATAGCTTCCAACTCTGGAACGATTTTGTTGCAGCATTGGCCACATACTCATTTTGAGAAGATCAATATTGTTACACTGTCCTCGCCTTCCTCCTTCGGGTAGGGGTTAGAATATACCCGAGGTAAGGCATGCCTGTCGTAAGAGGCGACTAAAATCCACTGACCTAGTACGGACGTAGGTCTACCAATGCTCAATGATTTTGACGGTCATGAAGCTCGTTAACAAAGGCTTTCCATTGATCATGTCCAATCTTATCAGAAAGCCTCAACAAAGGCTATAGTCTGGTGCGAAGCTCCTAAGACCTGCATCGGTTGCAGTTTGATCGGTTGGTGTTAGTCCCCTTGTGGGATCATTGTGGTAACTGTGGTTTAAGGCCCAAAGCGAAAATATACCAGCATGCCTTGGAAAACTCGCCTGATTCTGCTTAAGCAGAACTCCTGGTGAGTTGAGAGCCGGGGGACCGAGTGGCCTGGAAATCTCCTTCTTCCTGACTCCGTTTGTGAGATGAGATGATTGGAGCCGATCATGAAGAGAATTGAACTTATTTGGTACTTGAGTCCTCAAGGTGTTCTTTCAGCGAACCGTGGACCAAGAGAAAGACTTCGTGATATGAGCCTACTGGCAGGAGTGAACGTAATCTTCTTACTTTCTTGTCCTCGTCCTCTACAAAGTGTCGTAAGGGTACTTCAGACTTATTGTTAACTGACGTGAGGACAAAACAAACAAAGTTAAATAAACGACTGAATTACTTATTAAAATAAACTTTGAATGAAGAAAAACAAATGAATACAAAGTGTACGTTTAAAATTTGTATGTTTTTTTACAGTGATGTCGCTGACTGCAAGACTCTCTGAATGCAAGACTCTCTTGACTGCAAGACTCTTGGCTGATGCAGTGTTCACCTACGAGTCAAAAGCTTGTGTCAGCCACAAATAAGATATTTATGAGGCGCGGTGGATTAAGTCGTAGCTTACTTGCTGGCAACATCAGTTCACACCGCCTTTGCCACTCGATTCGCTAATTTATGTATGACTTCACGGTGAAGGCGTGAAAGTGAAATGCATAGGACAGTGTTCTTTTTGAACACTGTCCTCTCACAGAGTAAAGGAATGTGCGTATGCTGGTCCAAGAGCAGCGGTTTTCGACGACTGCACCTCATCCAGTCCACAACGGTGGCATCAGCACCTTTTGAAGATGCAAAGACTCTTCTTTTGGGCCTTAGTCATCCCGCTGCGCCCACTGGAAGCCAAGAAAAATATTCGGCAAATGTGACCTGTAGGATCTAACCCAGAAATTGGCACAACATATATCGAAAACGGTTCGTCGGTGCGACGCTTAGATCTACCAACGAAGCCTCCCATGCCACCCGTGCTCAATTATGCGGTCGGCGTCATAGTCACCCAACTGGCTGACCTTTCTTCTGAACTTTAATAGAGGATCCAAAGACTCACCTTTCCATGCAAAATAATTGCCACATACTCCCTTAAGGAGTGGAAAAGGTGACCAACAAGACTAAGGTAGAAAAATGGTCCTATATAACGGTGCGGTCCTATTTTTGGCGACATAGTGAAAAGACTCTTCTTTTGAGCCTTAGGTCATACCGCTGCGCTCAATAGAAGGTACGAAAAAGATTCGGCAGAAGCGACCTGTAGGATCTAACCCTGATAAGTCGCCCATATATCGAAAACGACAGCCCTCCGTCGAACCTTCTTTCTAGATATCGAAAGAGGATCCAAAGGCGCACCTTTCCATGCCAAATTTTTGCCACCTCTTACCTTTAGGAGCGGAAAAGATGACCTGTACGACTTCACGAGGTTTTCGAATGGTCTCCATTTAAGTGTTCCTCAGCGCATTTGAATCCCCGCAGTCTCCGTCAGGAATTTATTGTAAAGGAAAAGTAATTGTTTCCAGGTCACTTGTCCATTAAGAATGTCTGAGGAGATTGCATTCAGAGCAAGGAGCGAAGAAAACATCCACACCACAGGGAGCAATAAAAACTACACTTTCCACATTGAGTTTTATTATTTCGTTTCTTCATTTTTTTTCGGTTTATTTTTCTCTATCTCTCAGTGTCACCTCCATCTCTTTTTTTTGTTCATTTTCTCATTTTTTTTTAATCTTATTTTTCATTAGTAATAGTTAATAATTAATCAATTAATAATTATCTTAAAGTTAGTATGTTTCTCATTTCGTTTGGTTTTTATTTTTTTGTTTAATAAAATTGTTTGTTGTTTTAATTCTATTTAGGTGTGAATCCTTTGTTTGATCAACAAATTGTGTCTCAGTTGAGGAGGGATGGGGGCTTGGTGTGTGTGTGTGTGGTGTGTGATGTATGCTTGTTGAATATAATACATTTTCTTGAAATTTGTCTCAATTTTCTCGTGATTTTTTCCCCTTGTGGATCATGAGTAAACTTTTTTGTTCAGTTTCTCTGTCGTCTTTTGTGTTTTTTCACTCTGAATAGTCTAACTAATGAATGTTTTGTTAAAAAGAATATTTTTTTGGTTTCTATGTGGTCGTGGCGAGGAGCTAACGGTCCCGTCGGATTCAACAGAAAGGATTTAAGCTGGAGAGGGAGCCGGGCGGGGTTCAGATCAAATTTTGTAAATGGTTCAGGTTCCAAGTAATGGATGTCGTTTGTTTTGTTTGAGTAGTTCTTTTAGTTAAAAATTTGCTTTCATTTCTTTATTTTCTTTTTTATTAACAATTAGAATGGACAAATATGAGTTTATTTTTTTTCTTCATTTATTTATTTGTTTCTTTGTTGTATTCTTCTGGAAAAAACGTCTTGAGATATATACTTTGAAAAATGTATTATTTTTGTTTGGTTTTTGTTTTTTTTTTTTACAAATGCTTCATTCTTCATTCGTTTTGTTTAAACTTTAACATGTCTTAGGTTTTTGCTTTTATGGATATCGTTAAACATTTTGATTTGCTAATTGAGAACATGATATGAGAAATGTGAGATATTTAATAATTTGGTTTTCTTTTTTCTTCTGCTGCCAAAAAATTGTTTTTCTTAAATTTTTTTTTTGTTTTTTCCGAAAGTCTTAATGCTATTTTTAAGTTATCATTTTGTTTTCTTATAATTTTCCTTTATGGTAGCCAGTTGTATGTGGTTTCGTCTTTACACAGGTATACGGTTAGAGTGATATGAATGCCAAATATAAATATGTATGAATGCATTTTTTTATGTGTGTACTGCGTTTTTTGTTTTATGAAAATATGAGTTTTCTGTTGGTTTGGATATCAATTCGGGGACGTTGTCTGGTGTATATCAAAACTGTGATGTGGAGATGTTGATTTGACTAGTTAGAGCTATGGTGTGATGCCTTGGATTGGTTGTATCTCGAAAAAACACATGAACTATCTAACAATTTAATTTTTATGAATTTTTTTTTGTTTCTTCTTAAGTTTTCTTTTTTTTATGAAATGTTTAAATGGTAGTTAGTTTCTTTATCTTTTTTTTTTTCTTGTTAATTTTTAAGGTATGTAGTCTAAATAGATGAGAGAGAGAGATTATAGAATGATAAGTAATGAGATATACTTAAATGTTGGGTTATGTACATAATGCTGAGAAAGGGGAAGGCTGCAAAATGAAGAACAAATTAATGCTTGTGGGAAGTTTTCCGAATGAGCTGATGCTTGGATTGAAGTCGGTGGTCGTGATAAAGTGCTTAAATGTGGACTTAATGCTGAGGATCAAGAGGAGGCCTACGAAGCTTCTGATGTGTCGATGTCTCACTGTGGCTGAAAGTCATTCGTTGGCGAGTCTCAGTTTCTTGCATTTTTTTGTCTGCTAATGTTGGTAACACTTCCTTACTTTGCATAAGTCTGAAAGATTTTTTTTGGTGAACTTGGAGCAGAGGGAATTTCTTAAGGAGTAGTTCGTTTATCATAGAGTTTACTTATCCGAAGGAATATACCAAGACGGGATCAAGAATTCTTCACTTCCTAACAAAGTCGTAAGCTAAGGGAAATCAAGTTTCAAGCTGACTTTAAGAAGAGGAATTAAGAGGGGGAAGAAGGAATCAAAGTACCACCTTTAGAATGTACCCGTTTTACAGAGATGTCCTTGGTTACATGTACAATACCGTCTCCAGATAATATTGGGATTTCAGAAGATCTTAAGAAATTAAAGGAAATTTTGAGAGAAAAGACCCTGAACATTCTCTGGTATTCCTCCAGGTATAAATTCTTTGACGCTGAAGACCAGAGACCGACTAATTGTCAAATGCAATTTTTTCTGATTTCATTTGTCAACGGCAATTGCAGAACCCCTCCGAACGAGGTGGTTAATGAGAACAAAACCAGGCGAGAATCGTTACGTCGAACGCCATCTGGAACAGGACATTACGACCGAGAACTACAATTCGGAGGCAATCAAAGAGTGTATCCAGTTTGTGGCAAACGTGAACTCCATAAACGACATCCGGCGTCTTCAGACTCGATGTACCAACCTCTTACTTGTCAGTCCTTCTGGATGGAGGCCAAAGTTGGACGAAAAGCAAAAGAGCAGAGTTGATTGTTGGTGCCTTCGAAGGAAAAATTCTATGTCTGGGAATGGAGTTTATTTGTGAAATTATTTGAGAATATTATGTGAAAAATGTCTCAATGACTGAAGGGGTAACACAAAGCCAAGAAGTAAAAAACTGCAAGCGATGCCTAAACTCTGGCTTCATTTCGAAAGCAACACGTCTGAAGTACAATGCTGGCACGGCAACTACCATGGTATCAACCACAATTAGAGTATATCTAATTGGATTTCACCAACTGAAAACAGATCTGAGTCCGGAGATGTTACGTTCTTCTCTGAGTTCTAGAACAAGCGCCATGCAGATCTTCGCTTATGTGCTCCAAACTCTGTCGTATTTTCCAACTGTGGGTGTAGGTGTGATTGAGGCAAAGGGTCAGTTGGCTCCGAAAGTGTAAAGCGACGAGGCCAAGACAGCCGAGTTTAATTACACAGAGCTAGAAGCGAATGTGAATTGTTCACTTGGATGACAAACTTTGATCTCGTTCGCTCATGGATCGAATTGCAATTCTGTTTAATTTCTAGGATCTCGTTGATACTGGTCTTTATCTTCTGTCTTGCATCTCGCATTGAATGGTTTCAAGTTGAATGGCTCAAGTGATCGACAGCAGAAGTGGTTTTGTAATCCTGAAGACAGAGGGGTCTTTTCTAGTCAAAGAACCTTAAGTGTTACTGCATAATGGTCCAAAGTTTACAGAACTTTTGATTCGTTAAGGCCCTGACTCTAATCATTTCCAAAACACGATGAAGATCAGTGATCAATTGAGATGATCGTCGAATGTTTGATGTATGAGAAAATAAGAAAAATCGTGACTATTCAAACTAAGAAATTTACTGGTAATTGCCTTCCCCCATCATGAGTATATAGAGAGTTTCAAAAATGGATTAGAGAATAGAAATGGGTTTCATTTTGTTTTTTGGTTTTTCTTTGAGCGATGTATACGTACTAAAAAAATGTTTCTAAAAACAACAATCAATCAATCAATCAATCAATCATCATCCTCATCATTATCATCGTTCAATCATCTAATAGTGTTTATTTTGTATATTATTTATTTTGTTTTATTCTATTCTGTTTTGTTTCAAAAAGAATGTATAAAACAATCACACACTCGATCGCACGCATCATCCATTCACTAAACGCACACACAAGTTCTCTCTTCATTCACACACTGGACACCGTTCAATCATTGTTTCCTCATTCACAAGCATGAGATAAAATTCAAAACAAAACAAAAGAAAAAAAAAAACAAAATAGAAACAATTGAAGAAAGAAATAGAAAAACAAGAGTGAAAGAAATGAAAACACCTCTGTTCTCAACATCTCCTTGTCTGCCTTTTGCTTTCGTCTTATATCTTGTGTATACATATATATATAGCCTGTAACATTATTTAACATTCTTTCCTTGTCCTTCGTCCAAATATCATATTTTCTTATTATTATTTCCTATACATAGTACAATATTAATAATTATTTTTTTTTGTAATTTTTTTCTTTGTTTCATTTTCTTGGTTGTTTTTTTTTTTTGTTTTAAATATAATTCAATTTAGCTTCGCTCAGTATAATTAACAAGTTACACATCTTACACGTTCATTCCTTAATTTCATCGGTTTCCTTCACACCCTCTTGCTTACCTTGACATTATAGTTAAATATTTAAATTTAGTATTTATTTAATGGAAGACATTCTTTTTATACAAGTTTAAGACACAGAAACTTTTTTTATTTTTTAAAAATTGAAAAATGCTTATCGTTTTTTTTTTCTCTTTGCTTTTGTTTATCTTTGAATGTAGAAATGAAGAAGGAAAAAAATAGATATGTTGGAATATTTAACACTTAGAGATAAGTATTTCACTTTTAAAATTGTTTATTTATTTATTTTTTTTTTCGTTAAATTTATGTGCCTCAAACAAAAATAGTGTTGTAGGTATTATTTGTTATTTTTTTTTCTTTGTTTTGTTTTATAACATACGTCTATAAGAATTTTGTTTACTTACATAGAATATTATACACTTATTTTTTGGATTTTTTCGATAATATTTATATATTTTTTTTTTCTTATTTTTTGTATATGCATATAAAAAAGAAATGTACATGTATGCATTTGCTTTCGAAAATAAATTCAACACAAAAATATGTTAGGTATACATATATATATATATGCGATATGGTTTTTGGAGAGTGTGTGTGTTATTACAAGATGTATTTTATTTACTTTTTCTTCTTTAATTGATTACACTCTGCATTTTTTGGTTTCAATTAGTATTGCTATAATTTCAATTGATATTCCTTTTATTTGAATTTAATGCTTTTTCTTTTGACGAATATGCTTCTTGCTTATTTTAATTTCTTCTTAGTTTCATTTTTTTTTTAAATAATATCGGTTGTTTTTTTGATTTGATATGGAGTTCAGTTGTTGTTGTTGTTTTTTTTTTATTTTAGGTAAGTCTTTCTCTGTGTAGTTTTGTTCGCAATTTAAAGGTTTAATATTTCTTTGAATTTTTTTTTAAATTTGTGCGCTTTTTTCTTAACTTGAACGAAAGATTTGAAAAAGTCGAAAAGAATTGGACTAATGCGAGACACCCTTGAAGTTAGATTTCCTATGCAACTAATTAAGTGTTTTTAAGCAAATTCCTGCAAAGTCACTAAACGTCCTCTTGTCTGCTTTTGAAATTCCATAAATTTCTTTTTCCAAATTTTCAATTATGTGAGTTCTTTGGTATTTTTTTAATTGGCTTGGTTGGCATTCTTGGACGTCTTGGACTCCTTGCTTAAGAAAATCGAATAAATCTTTACTCCTTCTTAAACATTCATCGCTACTGCCTCTTCATAGCCTATTTCGAACTGTTGCCTAGACGTTACATTCAACGCGGCGATCGCCCTCTTAAACAAGTGGAAACACATAATTTTTTTCTGTCGACCGAATATCCTTTAAATTCCTCTCAAGCTCTGGAAAATACTGAGCATCTTCGTAAACTCAGTCATATCCTGCTTCTTTTACAAATCTAAGACATTTTTCCTCAAAACTCTGCCTTTTTCCGTCCAATTGTTTTCTGGGCAAAATCTAACCGAAACCTACTGCACATCTACGATTTTTGTGAACTAAGCAACTGGCCCTGGCCTGAGTGAGTTCGACAGCTACGACAATGACGCCTATTTCCTCCTCTCGGTACACATCTTGAGGCTTTATTTGCCATGAAAAATCCATGCTCACTAGGGATCATCTAAAGTTTTTGAAGATCAGAAATTGCTTATGAGAATGATCTGGTTTCTACCATCTACTTAGTGGTTCAGTAGAATAAGTCACAGAGAGAAGATTGGCCTCAAACAGAGGAATGACTTGGCAGTATTCGTATCCTTATAGTTTTATGCCATCGAAGGAAGTGATTGGAAGAAGGGTAGGCACACTCGCAAGCTCTATTGACACTGCAGACTTGTGTGTCCTGTGAAAGGCATCAAGTGACCGAATCTGTTAGCCTTCCCAGTCGAAAGACAACTAAGTCTTATGATCGATCCGGGTCCATCAAGAAATGAAGACAGAAGCCTACGGGCAATGTCCTAGCTTCAACGTCAAGATCGTCCTTGGTGACTGGCAAGGGGGCAATCTTCGAGAGCGTAGTTGGACAACATAGCCTATCTGACACCACCTCTGCCAACGGACTTAGACCCAACTACGGGAGGTCTCCTGATTGTTGTAAGCACACGTTAGATCATACTAAGACCATTTTAGCTCTGCAGAGAAGGAGGAGAAAACTATTGTCCACATTCTCCGAACTTTCAGTGCACTCTCTTCACGAACGAGATGTCACAGAGGGGAAAGCTGGTCGAACCAGCATAAGTGTCACCTTCACCGCTTTACCAAAAGCGCTAACTGGAGTTGGTTAGACAACATGGTGGCAGCCAGCCAATTTAATCTAACCTAACCTAGCTGCCCAAGTTCACCTAAAGGTTATTCATCTAGAACTGATGACACTGCGCTGACTCACTTGAGTCTTCTTTGAGTCACATTGGCCCTCCGAGGTGATTGTTTCACATCCTTCTCGATGAAGGGTCCCAGATTGTGTACTGGATTTTCAAACTTTCAGCGTTCCATTACATCAAAACTGGATCAAAAGCCACAAATTCCCCACCACCCTTTTCGAAATGCGAGGTCTACAACGACTTCTGTAGAAGCTGCAGAGCCGAAGAGGAAAAGTATTTTACTTCTGCCACTGCAGCACCCTCTGGTTGACGGAGTGGGATCGAGAAGTAACTCAACGTGCCTAATCTGGCCTAAGTTTGACTCTAACTGAACCTAATATAGACCCTAAATGTCCTCAGAGGCTATTAATAGTCTTCTCTGCAACTGCAGCGCCCTCTGGTTGACGGAGTATGATCGAGAAGTAACTCAACGTCCCTTATTCGGCCTAAGTTTGACTCTAACTGAACCTAACCTAGACCCTAAATGGCCTCAGAGGCAAATGAGTAAGTCTCTCTTTGGCTTGATATGTAAGAAAAAAAGAAAGAAGGACAAGGAGGGAATCACTGAAGGTGTCCACTCTAATGGGGACTCAAGAATCCATCGTGAACGAATGGATGATAGCCTGGGTCGCTGTCCTCAAAAGAGAAAGAATCCAATTTCCACACCAAGCCACAAGACCAACACACATTTTCAAAACCCAACCCAATTTCGCAACAATCAAAATTCCACAACAAAAATAAACCTCGCTCTAAAGACCACATCAACGTCCCATCCACTCCAAGGGCATCAACGAAAGTTGGCTCGAAATTCGAACTGAAAACGAAAAAAAAAAAAAACTCCAAAGGAAATCTGAAACTGTCTCTTCAATCTTCAACTAGACTGAAAGTTTATGCAAATATGCTTACAAAATGTTTGTTTGTTTTTTTCTCGTTTTGTTTTTTGTCTCTACAAATTCATCGCAATAAGTTAGCGTCAATAAATTACAAATTTTCAAAGATTCTCACTAAAATCCTTACCCGTTTGCAAGTATAAAAAACATTTTCAAAATGTAATTTTTGTTTTCTCTTTTGCTAAATAAATATTTTTGTTTTTAGTGTTGTTTCGTTTTACACTTAAAATCTATCATTTCTTCTCCACACAAATGGTTTTGGTTTTTTTTTTTAAACTTAATAGATTTTCAATAGTAGCTATAAGTATTATTTACATAATTAATTTATTTTATATATATATATTTTTTTAATACACACTTTTAACTAATTTCAATTGTTTTTTTCTGTTTTCTTTTTGCAATGTTCACTTAAGTACGAATTAAATTGAGTTTAAATCCTGTTCTTGTTCTTGTTCTTCGTTCTCGTGAGTATCGCGAAAAGAAAAGTATATCTTATTTATTAATTTATTTATTTTATACACTAAAAAATCGAAAACAATAAGACGGGACAAATTTAACTAATTTTTTCACTTACATGCAGGTATTCGTATCATTTTATAATTTACTCTAATTTAAAGAAATTATTTGTAATTATTGTCTAGCAACTTAACAACTGGTATTGCATTCGAAGAAAAATCTAATTAAGGTGGAAACAGAAAACAAAACATCACTTGAGCCTAAGTCTTTTACTAACTTTATACACAGAAGTGGATTTCAACAAAATTCTTCACTAATTATTATGTTAAACATTTGTATCTTATTACTTTTTTTCTGTTATTTATTTAATTTAATTTTTTATGTTTTTTGTTTTTTTTCTTGAAATTCGTAGGTACACTTTAAGGAGAACCCCTTGTGCGGGTTCTCGTATGTCTCTCTGACGAGCGCAGAAAAACTCAAACGAGCACAAATTGTTGACTCCTTTCGTTTTTTTTTATAAATTTTAGTTAGTCTTAAATTTTAACTAAGCTTATCGAAAAAAAAGAACAAAAAATATTGAAAATCATCGAAAAAATTAATTATTTAAACAAAAAGCAAATAATTCGTCTTGATTATGTGAGAGTTTAGGTGAACACACTTTAATATCACGCATGGGTGAGGATGTAGGTCATCAGGAGCATGATGAAGTGAGAGATGATTATGGACGATGGCGTGAAGAAGAGTACGGCACCACGCCCACATTGCTGAATCTCGATCTCCTCTGGATGATAGTTTATGCATTTCTTTGGTCGTCGACGTTTTTGTGTTTCTTGAGTTTGCCGGCGGGTGCTGCAGGCGCCTGGAAAATTCACAATGGGTGCATTTAAAACCAGGCTTTATCCCTAAGCTCCCTCCCCTTGATCACTTACCAATGATACCGTTCTCTTCCAGTGGCTCGATGTCCAGCTGCTTGGATCCACACGGACACAGGGTGTCGACCACAAGCAGGATCAGATTGCTGTGAGGAATCTTCTGCACACTGAAAGGACGCTCACATCCCGACACGTGACAATTTGTCAGTTTGCCCTGCAAGACAAGAGCAGTCAGCCAGTGACACATGCCACCACTCATCACGTCGCAAGCACATACCTTGAGTGGATTATTCTGTCCGCCTTGGTTGAGCCTCTCTGGCTGGAGGACATATAGATCGGTCTTCAAGTCGCACCTTCTCGCATGTTGGGCGTCTGCGGACGTCCTCGGTCCCATTTGTTGTTTCTGCAGCTTCGGCGGTGGGGTTGGCTGTTCCTGAAAGAGAAGAGAATGCACGTTAAGATCACCGCGTTGAGGGTACGACCTTAAACGAACAACATCAGGTGTAGTGAACTCCTCAAGTTCCTCCAGCTGGTTGTAGTTGTCCTCGAAGGGCTCGTAGTCGTCTGGGTAGGTTGGTTCCTCGAAGTTGTCGTCTTTGTACGTGTAATCGTCCTGCGGCCATGCTCGGATCTGGCATGGAAGCATCGTCAACCAGGTTGTGCTCAGCGATACGATGTAGTTCATCAGACACGATGCCAGGCGATGGGGTCTCGTGATGCCCCCGGCTGCTGTGTAGGGGTTCTCGGCGTCGGAGCAGATGCCCTGGTAGTCGTTTATCGTGACACGCTTGTAGATGCGATCCTGCACCAGGGAGTCCATGATGGTGCCGTCGATCTGGCCGAAGAATTTCCCGGTGTGCTCGTTCTCCTCGGAGATGATCACGAAGCCGTTGTTGTCGAGGACGTAGCAGTCGAGGTTGTCCGAGGCGCACGTTCGCTTGCATCCTGTCATTCCGGTGCACTAAAAAAGGGGACAAAACTTAGTCTTCAACGATTCGATTGGGCGCTGCGATGCCGTCTTACTGCAGATGTGATGTTGATGAAGTGCTTTGCCAAGGACTCGTGCTGAAACTGAAGGCCGACCACGGCCGCCGGGGCCTTGTGCCCACGGTGCTCCACAAAGACGGCGTGAGTTGCTGTGACCAAAGTGCTGTTCATCTTGCCCGAGAATCCCGCGTCGAAGGGAACGCTGTACACAAAGCTGTCCTGTTCGACGGTGTGCTGGTCCACGGCTCTCTTGTACCATGACATGTCCATTGCACGGGAGTTCTCCTCGCTAAAGTGTCTGCAAATGGCGGTGGAGTGGGAGTTAATGGGGGGTGCCCTGAAAGGCGTCTGAAGGGGCTTACGGTTCGGGGCTGTCTTCGGAGCGCTTGATGTGGTCAATCCAACGGAGTAGTCCAGAGCGTGTGGCCACGAATGAGGTTGCGACACTGAACTTCTGATATCCTTGCCTGGAATGAATGATGGACGAATGATTAGCGGCGGGACTGGACAAACTGAAAGCCTTTAGAGCGACTGGATCAAGCAAGGTTTCTTTGATCTGAATTACCTCTTTCTAGCTGGCTATGAAATACAGGAAAGCGAGGAAAGACGATAGGGGGCGCTTCAATGGGAGAAGGCTTCAAATGGGGGGTATTATAAGGAGACCATGATGAGGAAGGGCTCTGGTGACAGATGTTGTCGGTGGAAAGCAACCTGAGGACGACCTAGGCACAGTCTGACTGGCATTGAATGGGGCTTGGAAACGTTTCAGGGTCTTGTCTTTAATTTTGAGACGTGACGGTGTTACAAAATTTGAACAGAATTTGAGGATATTGTTTTTTTTGTATTTCTGACGTGACATAAGTGAATTTTGAGCGCAATTGAGAGCTTGAAGGAGGTGCCGTCGTGATTTTTTGACGTGACGTGATGTAAATGATATTTATTAATGGAATGTAAGTCGATGTGACGCGAAGTAAAATATGTGACGCGACGTAAAATATGTAACGCGACTTAAATTATATTTCGAGGGGAATGTGAGTCTGGTTTACGTGAACTTTGACGGAAATGTGAGGGGGAAAATAGTGTCAGGACATTCGTGACGTGAGGTAAATAGGTTTTTCAAAGAAAATTCATATCGTTACTTTCGTGACGTGACGTGGCGTAGATGTTATTTGAAGAGAATGTCAGTCTAAGAACCATGTTGTCGCAACATCTAACGCGACTTAAAATAATTTTGAATGGAATTTGAGTATAAAATTTATATTCGTTACTTTCGTGACGTGACGTGACGTAGATGTTATTTGAAGGGAATGTCAGTTTAAGAACCATGTTGTCGAAACGTCTAACGCGACATAAAATCATTTGGAAGGGAATTTGAGTATAAAATTTATATTCGTTACTTTCATGACGTGACGTGACGTAGATGTTATTTGAAGGGAATGTCAGTCTAAGAACCAATTTTTTCGCAACATCTTAAATCAATTCAAGGGAATTTGAGTCCATAATTTATATCGTTACTTTTGTGACGTGACTGAAAGGTTATTTGAAAGCAATGTCAGTCTAAGAACCGTGTTGTCGCAACATCTAACGCGACTTAACATCATTTTGAAGGAAATTTGAGTATAAAATTTATATCGTTACTTTCGTTACGTGACATGACGTGGACATTGAAGAGTCAAACAATTTTGTCAAGACATTCGTGACGTAACGTAAATAGATTTAGAGTAGGATGTGAAGAAAAAGATTCATGTCACAACTAGTAACGTGACGTTTTATCGTATTCGTGACGTGATGTAGACAAATATAGGAGGGACGTAAACAAATTTTGAAGGGCGATTCCCTTCACATTTGTCACGTGACGTGAACTTTGAAGTGAATATGAGTCCAAATCCGATTTGAAGTGAATATGAGTCCAAATGAAAATTGCGTTATCGCTATCGTATTTGAGTCGAAAAATGTTTGAACGGATTTATATAGGCAAAGTCCAAAATTATGGCCAGCACTTCATTATTAAGAGCCATTGCCTTCCCTAAGAGTCATGTCGTCACATTCGTCACGTGACGTACGCCCACAATGAAAACATTCCGTATACAAAAATCTAACAATCACATTCGTGACGTGGCGTATATATGTTTTAAACGGAATGTAGGTCCAAGAATTGTGGTCCCCGTGGCGTAGTGGGTTATTGCGTCGACTCCTACGCAGAGGGTGCCAGGTTCGATACCCGAATTTACCACTTATCATAATTCACGGTTCCATCTCTTTCGAGTCACTGACAATGCGCGTCTATACCTGTATGCCTGTCTAGAAAAAGCTTCTCAAATTCGCCGTTCAGAGTCGGCATTAAACTGTAGGTCAACTCCACGCGTGAAAGAACAATAGCACGCACAACACAAGTGGTTGCTGAGAAGCTAGGCCCAGGTCCATCTCGGACTGTCGCGCCGTCCATATTCTTATTATTATAAGTCCAAGAACTACATCGCTACTTGTCACGTGACAACAGTACATACATTTTGAAGAGAAGATATATTAAGTCTAAAATTATGACGTGACATTTATGAAGTTTGAAGGGAATCGTCACGTGACGTTAACATGGTGTGTCTAAGAATAATGTCGTTGCACTCATCAAGTGGATCAATTTGAATGGGAATGAGAGTCTGTCTGAGTTATGGTGTCGCAGTTTTGTGTGGTCATCAAATAGTCTTGATGACTTCTAGGTCAGCTATGTCTGCTTCTCTTTAAATTTCCCATGAGCTCTGAAAAATGGTCAATGAGCCGCCCAGTTGATGTAAAATTTCCAGCCACTTCCCAGGTCAACATAAAGATTCAAATGCAAGGGTCTACCGATACACAACCTCTTCTTTTTTTCGCCTAAACTCTAGCAACAACAAACTGATATGAATCCGATGAATACGTTTACCATGACAATACAAATGACATCCAGCAGCTATTGCTAAGTAAAATTAGAATGTTCTTTTATAAAATAGTTTACCTTTTCAAAATCGCCATTAATGTGGCAATTGGACTGTAGTTAAATTATTTATTTTTTTTACACAAAAATAAAATTGGTTAAATATTTCAATTAACAAGTGCAAATATATTAAAAGGAAGAGAGTGTCATTAAATTTTTAAATAAAAAATTAATTCAGTGAGTGCCGGTGAAAGAATTGAAAAAAGGAAAAAGTAAAAGAAAATGTGTGCTATAGTGCGTGGAATAATTTAATTTGAAATTTAAATTATGGTGAATTTATTATTATTATTTTTTTCTTTTAAATAAACTTGTGCAAGTATCAAGTGATGACCGAGGGGGCTGTCAAACTTTACAGGAATTCGGGTTCCAATTCTCGTGGTCATCCTTCTTCTCCTCTCAAAGCACGAGACACGGACTCGAAGTCCCTTTCATTCTGCAATCCATCAAAGTTCGATAGCCCCCTCGGAGAATACTCAACAAATGAAATGGCTACACCCGTCTCGAACAGCCCCCAGAAACCCCTGCACTTACTGTTTGTCCTCCTTCCCATTCGAGGGTGTTGTTGAGTTCCTCTCCAGGCCGTCAGTCACCATGGCGTCTCTGACGAGACTCTGAATCAAGGTTCGATCGCAAAAGTATGGCTCAGCCTTGCGAGAACCTTGTCCATTCAAGTGTTGACCAAAATGGCCACCCACTGGTGTCGCACCGTGCATGCTGTGATGGGGCTGTGGTGACTTTGGACGAACCTGCGAAAAAAAAACGAAGGAAGTCCATCACATAAGATCTGCTTCTCACTTCGGGTGAAGGCATGGGGTGGGTGGGTAGTAACTTACGGACATCCATTTCCAACCGGGCCTACCAGCACGGGCGAGGAAGTGCAAGACTTGTTCCTCGGGCGTGGCAAAGCTGGGCTCTTGCTCGCGCGATGAGGTTATCTCGCCGGAACTCTCACGTTCCTTTTCCAAGTCACTGACACTGTTGTACTCGCAGTACACCCAATCGGGGTGGACACGCCAGTTGTCTCCCTTGAAGTACTCAGTCACTGTAACGAAATAAACGGGTCAGCAGTGGATCTCGGGTCGTGTTGCGGTTGGCAGGGTTTACCATTCTTGCGTGAGTGTCGAATCTCCTGCTGGGAGACCAACTCATGGCTGCCGTATTTCTCGGGGAGCACAACGGCCAAAGTGAATGGGGTGTCATCGATCGGACCGTAGAAGTATCTGAAAGCAGAGATTCAAGACTTACGGTCTACCCCGGGGAGTCAAGAGTCACAGCTTACCTCTGGGTCCGCGATGAGACGCGCTTCATTCCATCGAAGTGGTTCAGAATGGTGAACTCGGTCTCGCCTTCCTTGGGCATGACCATGTCGCTTCGCATCTGAAAGAGAGGGGCACAGTGAGTGGAGGGAGGCAAGGGAGAGCACGCGCGACTCACATCGTAAAGAAGGTTCTTGTTCATCTCGACTACCTCGTGCTCGTTGCCCATCTCAGTTTCCGGCAGCTCCAACTCCGTAATGTCAACCGACGTGTACTTCGGCCTCAAGTGATCGATGTACTGGTTGCCATCACTTAGGGGCCGCAAGTCCGGGTGATACAGTACCCTTCCATTATTATCGACGATAAACGAGTAACCATTCGGTCCTAACTTGTGTTGTGGAATCATCTTCCGGATTTCCTCGACGGGAACATCGGTACCCACAACACCTAGCAGATTGGCCACTCTTACCGAATGGTTACGTCTATCGAAGACCGGAGTTGAAACTGTCGTCACCAGACGTCGTTGGAACTCACTGTCGCGGCCGAGGCCTCCAGACTTGCCGGCCATGAACACTGGGCTCCAGTGCACTGGATGGTCGGCCTGGTACATGATCATGGGCCGGGCCATCACCAGGGCGTAGTCGATGACCTTCTCGCGCGCCTCTTCCACGGAGTTGATCTGCACAAAGAAGCCCTTGTTTGTGCAGGCCATCTCGTGAAGGTTGCTTCGGCTGCTCGAGTCCTTGCCGATGAGGTAGGTGAAGATGCGGACCGGCATGTGCGGCCAGTTGTACTGCTTGATGATGTCCTTGTGGTTCTCCGAGGTGCCCTCCGTGATCAGCATGATCGCCTGGTTGCACTGGCTGCCCTCACCGGATTGGTTGTACTGCAAAGACAAAGCCTCTCTGTGGAACTGGCTGAGGGTAGGGAGGGTGAGGACTCACCTTGTGTAGGAGACTGAAGGCGTGCTCCAGGCCAGCTGTGAAATTCGCAGTGTGTTCCAACTTGATGGCCTTCACGGCTGACTTGATTTCCTGCACGTTGTCGGGCGTGGCACGCACCATCTTGTCCTTGAAGCACGGCACTGGCGTCTTGACTGTCTCAGTGAAGGTGATCAGGTTGACGTAGTCGTCCTCGCCGAGGGTGTCCAGGATGTTGAAGGCCGTCTCGGTGGCAAGTTCGAAGGATTTCTCCGACACTCCCGATGAGGAGTCCAGCAGGATCATCTAGAGAACAAAACCACTGAGTGAGGAAGGCTAGGCTAGGTTTGGGACTGGGTACTTACGATATCCTTGGGAGATGAGGCCGCTTGCACGAACCAGTTGTGAGCCCGAAAGTCGTGAATCAGCTTGCTGCCCCTGGAGCCTTCCGGGGGCCAAGCGGTGCCGGGAAATCTACGCAGGAAGCCAGTTGACGAGCCAAAGTACTGCCACGACAAGGCTGGGTCTCGCTCAAGGTTGTTCTGAAACAGCGGGTCCAAGTGGGCGCTCCACTGGAGGGCCGCCTTCACATCCCCCTCGTCCAAGTCAACGCCGCTTGGCACCAGGATCGAGCTGAGACTAAGATTCACCGGGAGACGCTCGAAGCGGCGCATAAAGCGGATGTCCATGTGCCGGGCGCCATCGGCCAGCTTGCCGTCCGAGTTGTACTCGTTGATCCGGCGGGCGTCATAGTGCTGCGTGGGTGTCGACGACGAGCTGTGGCTCTGCGACTCGAGCTCGGACAGTGCTGCTTGCTCTGCTGAGTCCATGATGCGCTGCAGAAGAAGAGAGAGAGATGGATGTGATTAAAAGGACGAAACCTAGTGTAAAATAAGGTCACCCATGTGACTTGGAAACAAAACAAAAATTCACTTCAGATTCACTCCAAAGTTGCGAACTCAAATTGTGTCTAGATTAAGTGACTCCTCCCCAGATTGCCCTACACCTGGTATCCTGTCTGCAGCGCCGGATACCAGAACTTAAACTTCTCCTCGCAAAGGACACGTGAATGCAGAGAGAGAGAGAGAGAGAGGGAGAAGGAGTGAGAGAAAAACGACAGAAAACTTTCATAAATTGACTTCCAACTCTGCTCTGGAGATGTATCCGTAATCACATTACCATATCAGAAGTTAGTTACCACCATCGACCTGTGTTCCAGCACCGCCGTCGTCTCGCCATTCACACGATGGACGCTTCCTGGACGAGCTCGCAGGCGGGAGTGCTCCTGCAGCTGCCACTCGCTCC
This sequence comes from Eristalis intricaria, assembly GCA_964034865.1. Taxonomy (NCBI): domain Eukaryota; kingdom Metazoa; phylum Arthropoda; class Insecta; order Diptera; family Syrphidae; genus Eristalis; species Eristalis intricaria. The sequence goes on along the minus strand of OZ035877.1, from coordinate 6,276,638 downwards.
GGACCCACTGTTAAGGTTACGTCTGCACTTCGGCAAGCAGTTGCACTTCTTTTTTTTTCTGTTCTTCTGTTTCATCCCCTCTTCGTTCAGACGGTGAGATAAGGTTTAGTCGGCGGGGGAGGGTGCACCAGCAACAGCAAGACGGGCGTCTGAAGCGCACATAAAAAGGATACACCGGCACGGAGGTGGTAATGTAAAACCAAAATTGAAAGGATTCATTCACGCAGTTCGGTGTTAAGTTCTACAATCACACACACACTCACCCACAGGCACATCCTTGCATGCATTGTGAGGACTCCACCATCAGGAGCGACCTCCAATCGATTGGCTCTTCTGAACGATTTACAATTCTTTTGTTGGAAGTGAAGGCATTCTCGCAGATGACTGGTGTTGAACTGTGTGTGAGAGATGGGCACTTTGCGCCCACCACCACCCCGAACCCACCCACACATGCATGCACATCCAGACTCACAGACAGACACCTGTCATTAGGAGCGGGCTAAAAGTAAATCGTTGGTAAATTGATGGTGCTGCTGCCAGGGATGGATGGAGTGAGTCTTTGCACATGGATTGAAGTATCCTGATTACTGTTCTCACTTGAATAGGCTGCTGATACGCGCGGCATGGTGGGGATGGGGGGAGGGGTTTGTGGGGGCGAGTGGCTTTAAGGCGGCAGGTGCTTGAAGATGAACAATCGCCACGAGGTGGGTTTTGCGAGGGAATCAGCGTGGACATGGCCAGGAGGGAATTTGACTCGCGGGTGGTTGATAGGAAGGAAGGGTGAAGGGGGGCATCAGTTTAGATTTAAACCGTCATCAGCTGTAAGCAGTAAAGATTGGTTTCGCACTGAAGCTCGCCACTGAATCTGAATGAAAATTATTTAAGTGCTTTGAAAGAGTCGACAGGGGATCCCCAGCGACCCCTTTAGTGGATCATGTGGGGCAATGATTTTTTTTAAAAAATCCCTGCAGTCGATTGAATCCTGACCTCATTTTTTGATCGGATCAACATTCAGAGCTTAGACGGAGGTTCGAAGTCAACTGCAAGTAGCCTGACTCATTGTGCATCTGAATCGTTCGGGACGAACGTAGGAAACACATCGTGCAAGTTGGTTTGATAACGTTTGCCTCTCACAATGTTACAGTAACTGGAGCAATGGAAGCAACACAACTATGCACTGCTATGCAGGCTGAAGCTGCAAACCACCAAGCCTTAACCATACAGAGGGCCTTGAGTGTAGAGAGGAATGGAACAACAACCACACATGGATGGTGATTAGGTTAGGTTAGGTAGGGGGGTTGCTAGCGCATTCACCAGCACACTTAGACCATGTTGGTCCATTGCGATACCCACAGTCAGACATCAACGACTGATTGACCACTCCAGTGGCACTGCTATCTCCCTAAGTGATAGACGGCTAAATTTTACCATCTTGGATTGAATTGATGGTGTATCCAGAGCCTTTATGGCCTCCTAACTATCTATGTAAATGGCGATAGATAGCCCATCTATCGGGTTCATCGACAGTAAGAGTGCAGTCTATTTTTGAGCCGTCTGCGTAGATTTCAAGGTAGCCTGGTTTTCTTACCAGATCTTTTTCCCAATCTTCTCTGTCTGAGATGAGTGTTTTGAACCCAAACTCGAAGTCTAAAGCGGGTGTTGTATAATCTGTATGCAACGCGTAGTCTTGCATTTCTGATTATCTCTGTATGAGCTAAGCTATGAGAACTGCTCCAGCGGTTGCACTCCCTTAGCCTTAACGCTGCCTTGGTAGCCACCAGCTTCCCAGACAGCTCTTAAGTCCTAATTGAGGGTGTACTCAATGACACACCCTGTTTTCTTCAACTCAACTGAAGGCTTCTATAGATAAGAAGGGTACAAGTGAGAACCTACGCCAGCAGCTTTATGTAGAATAACCAAGGAGACAGGTTTCTGAGCTGCCTAAGGCCTATAAGTCTAACATCGTTAGCGCTCGACACGATGTAGGGACTAGTTGATATTCACACATGAGACCGGTTAGAGGTACCTAACACTCGAAACTCAGGCTGGGATACTGGATTGCTCCCAGGGATAAGCACGACAGCTCTAGAAGCTATAAGCGGACTAACTCCCCGATAGCAACTTAATGGATCGTCTTAGGGTACTCATATTAATGCCTAAAAAATACATTATATACAATGCCATGTATTATGGTCAGACAGCATTGTCTCGGCTGGCTTCTCGAGGTTGAAGTATTGTATAGTGGTTATGGTGTTCCAACACTAGACCCCAGAAGTTTGCTGTGACTCACAGACGTCTCGATAATGGATTCTGGAGTTGGGACTGGAGTCTTGTCGAGACCTACCGTGTTTCACTCCGAAAACCACTCCATTGATGTCTGCGCCAATTACAATCTACTCAAGACTGTTAAGGGCACTAGAATTCAATTTCAACTCAATTTTGTTCAGACATTCAGGCAGCACTCAAGGCGTTATCCTCCAACCTAATGGACTACAAAACGACTATTTGCCGCTAGGACGCACGATAATCCCTTACCACGCTCAACAAAGCAAAGTCCTGGATACAAGAGGATTAAAGGCAATTGACTCAGAGTCTGCGTTCATAGGTCCTGAACCGTACTGTAATGTAGACCAATAGCCCAAGGGCTCTAATTGCGTAAAGTGACAATCGTCTGCATTGTTTTGTTCGCAGACTGGAATGAAAGTGCATTCGTGAAACTTGAGTGGAATTAGAGCACAAACGTCATTTTTACGTGAGAGTTATTATTTTCAGAGCACTCAAACTGTAACGATAGTTCAGACGATAGTGATGGTCTTACATGAAGCAAATCATCGAAGTGAATCAAAAGGACGATAGTCGTCTGAAAAGTTACGCGATGAGAGACGATTAAGGAGTAAATCCTCACAAAGACCAGCTTCACGATTGTCTGAAGAGTGCTCTTTCTCTGCCTGCAACAAGGCTACTTGTAGGAAGACAATAAGAAAAACGGTGGTGTTTCAGACAAAAAGAGTTGAGAAAGTATAAGTTGCCCAAGGAGTCAGTCGCAGGGACTGGCTGCTCTAAGCTCATTGTCTCCGTGTCACATCTCTAGGCTTGACAAGACATCTGCTCTCTTTGTCATGTCACAAAATTAATTGAAAATTCCAAGCGCACGACAAAGATCCACAAAAGTAAACCCAACAAATAAGAAAAACCAAAATTAACTCCAAACAGGAATTCCTTGCATCCTTAATCGTAAACAATCTGCTTGCGAGACTTGCATCCGCAACAAATATTTAGTTCCTTCTTTCACTGTCCGCCACTCCAAAGCACTCGGCGAGGCTGCTGCTGCACTTGCCGTGACGTGGTCTTGCTGCTGGAGGTCCTGCTGATGGTGGCCTACATTTCGTAAATAAAGTCTAGGACGACGCTCAGGGAGACTACCAAGTAGGAAGTGGCATTAAATTGGAAGGGTGTTCCCAAAGGCTCATTATGTGAGGGGGAAGAAGGTGGAGATGGAGGAATAGGAGGAGGAGGAGGGGGAGGAGGAGGAGGGGGAGGAGGGAGAGGAGGAGGAGGGAGAGGAGGAGGAGGAGGAGGAGGAGGAGGAGGAGGAGGAGGAGGAGGAGGAGGAGGAGGAGGAGGAGGAGGAGGAGGAGGAGGATGAGGATGAGGAGGAGGAGGAGGAGGAGGAGTAGGAGTAGGAGGTGGAGGTGGAGGAGGAGGAGGAGGAGGAGGAGGAGGAGGAGGTGGAGGAGGAGGAGGAGGTGGAGGAGGAGGAGAAGGATGGTGAGAAGGAGGTGGTGGAGAAGGAAATGAAAGAGGAGGACAGACAGAAGGAAAAAGAGGATGGGAGGACGAGGAGGATGGCGAGGAGGGCGAGGAGGTCCTCCCGAGGTGGAACAAGCGAAAAGAAGGCGAACGCGTGCAAAGGATCTTTTATCAATAGCGCGATCCAATTTCAGACGTTCTCAGACCTCCTCTCCCCTCACTGTTGCACATTTCTCCCATTTTTTTTTTTAACTGGTGTCTCTAGGGACGAAGCTTTCAATATTCCGGTCATTTATCCCCAACAATGCGAGAGCACACAGAGAAGGGGAAACTTTCTTCTTTTTTTTTCTTTTGCCTCATAATGACCCGATTGCTCTTCGTCCTTGTGTCTCTGTCAGCCCATGAGAGAGAGAGAGAGAGAGAGCGGCTGTGCTGTCGTGGCCAGAAATTAATTTCATTCCAAATATTGTTGATGATAATCTATTTGCCAAGATGTTGCGACGAATGGACGTTTAGGCGCACAGGCTCGAGAGACTCGACGCCATGTGTGCACGGCACGATGATGAAGACGAGGAAAAGGAGTACATGTGTGCATCACCAACTTTTCATTGATTGATTTTCTTTTTCCGGCCTCCTCCCTCCACCCTCCTTCCTTCCTTCGATTTCAGGCATCCCTCAACTTCAGCAATCAGTTTCGACGTTCTTCGTCGTCGTCCTTGAAGACGAAAAAAGTTTGTGCTCCCCCTTTGCGCCACAACCACACGCTCTGGCGGTGAATGTGTGGGTGTGGGGGTGTGTGTCATTAGTTGGCAAACACCATCACCATCATCATCATCAACATTAACACCGTATCCGTATTCATTACCATTATCAGCGACAATTAGTTTTTGGTTAAACGAAATGAGGCGTGTACACCTGTCCAGCGATGGGACGGGATCCCCCCCCCCCCTCAGCCTCGAGAGATGATGTGTAAAGGAATGTCCTGCGGTCTGTGTTTCGTGTGTGTCGTGTACTGTATTGATTTCCCCCGTGTAAAGGTGACGACAGAGATGGGACCCGTGTGGTGGCCGCAGTCATTAGTCGGGTCGAGTTGAATGGTAACTGGCGGCACTTAGTGAACTAAAATCACAGCGATCACGCGAATGAAAGGGTTTCGTGTGATGGTCGTTTCCCTTCTGAGATAGAACTTACCGATATGAAAGTCATTTGAGGTCACTGGTGTTGAGGGAGGGGCTGTGGGAGAGGGGTTTGTTTTTGATACACTTTTACGATGAATTATGGTTCATCGTTCGGGAAATCAGATGGGTGAACTCTGCCGCCCCTCCCTGTTCCCCCTGTTTGTGGTTCAACGTTCGTTCATCAAGTCGAGCATCGCCCGAATTTAATCTAAAGAGCCACCGACCAGCACTCACACACACATGAGAGATAAGAAACTCCCAGACTGGGCTGCTTGGAGGATGTTCCACAAAAACAAATTGAAACTGCCATTCCCTATGCCCTCCTCTGCCCGCTCCCCCACCCGAAGCACTGCTAAGCCGTTTAAACTTTCAATTACCACGAGACTTCATTCCAAACTCTCTCGTAAATCTCGTGATTAATTCATGGTTCCCTCCCCGAGAGTGGCTTAAGCAAGCAAAATATTTGATCCTTTATCCCTGTGAAACCCCCCTCCCTGTCTCCCCACACCTTTTTCAAGACAAAACAGAATTGCAAATGCATGGCGGCGTCGTCGGCCACCTTGCATTACAAATGGCTGTGTGGTGCATCGGAACTTCGGAAAATCCCATCGTCCTGAGGGGGAATGCAGTTAATTCATGGGATTAGCATCGGATTAATTGATTACCGCCCTCCCTTGCCACCCATTTGCCAAGCAAAACATATTCAAAGAGATGGATTTCACAGATGATATTGAAAGCGGACTCCACACCCAGCCAAGCGGCTGTCGTTGTTTCTGTGCTTGCATTTGCACTCGTCCTGAAAACAATAAAACTTCCTCAACCAGTGTTCTTTCATCGCAACAATTAGAGGCGGCGGGGTGGAGGGCCGCCAACAAGCCAACACCCCATTGCTGTGTGTTCCTTTTGGCTGGGAACTCTAGAGCTGCACTCCTTGCTGGGGTCTCTATTGATTTTGTTCAAATGTCCGAAAAAACGATGTTTTTTTCTTCGCCCAACAGAAGGATTATGATTCTGCTCGTCTGCCTCGGCGTGTGGATCCCGAAATCCATCCATCCTCACACTCCGTGTGGGTTTCCATGCGTGGTCTGGACAGTTTAGCCTCGGATAAGGTAATCTCACGAATTGGACACGATTAATTATTCACAGGATCAACCACTGCTGCGTGGGTCTGGCACTCGCCGCCGCACATTGCTCTGAGCGTGGGACGTCGTGGGATAAAAGGACACTTTCATAAATTGGAATCTGTCCTCCTTCTGCACCTCAAAGGCCAGAGGTCATCTGCGCCGCCATCAGAGACACATCCCACACACCCAGTCCCAGTCCCCACACACGCATCTAATTCACATTCACAAAAAAGGGGGGATATTTTCATTAATTGCACATAATTAACCGATAAATTACAGGACATTCACAAATATTTGCTCACTTCCCCATCCCGGGACATCCTGGTCTCTGGTCTCTCTCTGTCTCTGGTCGAGCTCCCCGGGGGCGCAATGATTGATTCTGGCCGTGGTCTGGCCTGGTCTGCAACCGCTCCCGTAAATTGGATTAGAATGCTACCAATGGGGCGATGAGGTCTGATCGGTCGGAGAGTCCTTTTGTGTTCCAATTATATCCATACTCTCGGAATCCTTTGGTTTTTGTGTGAAGTTCAATTTCGGTAGTCTGGGTGCCTCCCCGGGGTGTCGCACATGGCACGTGGCATTGTGTGCATTTGAATCTGTTGTGGTTGGACGCGGTGATCCCCATCGATCCGTGTGTATGTGTGTGTGCGACACGGTGAATTTCGGAAAAAGGATAAGTGAATTAGAGAGCTTTGCGATGGAATTTTCGCCAGTTTCGCTGTGAAAAGGTGGCGATAATTGGATTCTAATTGATGTCAGTGATGTGGTTTTCTATGTAAAATGGCTTGTGGAACGTTCACTGATTGGATTGGGCTTGGTCCCCAAATTGACAGATGTGTCGCGGGAAGTGGGACAGTGATTGAAAGCTGAACAGCGTGCCTATTTTTTTGTTTTTGATTTGTCGTGATTTAGACTTTTTACAGGAGAGGCCTCTGCCTCTCATTTTTGGACGAAGGCTTCTTGGCCAAAAATTCTGCAAGCTCTTGCTTCCTTGAAGACTCATTTAGAGGGGGCGTTGAAGGACCCGAGGTTGTCCCAAATGAAGCATTAGTCTAAGGTCGACAGTCCGGAACATCGAATCTAAGGATTGGTGTCCCTACTGACCTCGCAATTGGTGTTCTCGGCTTGCCCTGTTTTCATGCCTTGACACCTTGCCAGAGCCTCGATCAAGTCATCGAACCCTGACACCTTGCCAGAGCCTTGATCAAGTCATCTAGATCTGAGACCTTGCCAGAGCCTCGAACAAGGCATAGAGACCTGACACCTTGACAGAGCCTCGACCAAGTCATCGAGATCTGACACCTTGCCAGAGCCTCGACTATGTCATCGAGATCTGAGACCTTGCCAGAGCCTCGACCAAGGCATAGAGAACTGACACCTTGCCAGAGCCTCGACCAAATCATCTAGATCTGAGACCTTGCCAGAGCCTCGACCAAGTCATAGAGATCTAATACCTTGCCAGAGCCTCGACCAAGTCATCTAGATCTGACACCTTGCCAGAGCCTCGACCAAGTCATCGAGATCTGACACCTTGCCAGAGCCTCGACCAAGTCATCGAGGTCTGACACCTTGCCAGAGCCTCGACCAAGGCATAGAGACCTGAAACCTTGCCAGAGCCCTGATCAAGTCATCTAGATCTGAGACCTTGCCAGAGCCTCGACCAAGTCATAGAGATCTGACACCTTGCCAGAGCCTCGACCAAGTCATAGAGATCTGACACCTTGCCAGAGCCTCGACCAAGTCATCGAGATCTGACACCTTGCCAGAGCCTCGACCAAATCATTTAGATCTGACACCTTGCCAGAGCCTAGTCTTCTAGTTTTTTTTCCTTATGAAGCTAAGCGAGGATTGCCAGAGAATCTCCCAAATCTGATCTCAATCTCCAGAGACTGTCAGCTTACTCACCCCACCAAGGATATCTCTCCAGGTTTGGTGTCAGAATGTCCGATGCGAAGGCCTTTCTTTACGCTTGGCTTTCGGAAAATATCGAGATGATGTCTCAACGCCTTGTCTCATGTATCGCAGCCACTTCGGCTGATGAAGAGCCCAGACTTTAGTTTCATCAGAAGAAGAAGAAGAGATTCTAAGAGATCACCTTTTCTGGCTGTGTTGTGGCCACAGTCCTGCACGGAATCGGGGTCAAAAATGGTACTCCACCCTAACCCGGGAGTAAAGAAAGACTGACGTGAGAGTTCGATTGATTCAATTTCCCCGATTCAGTCTCCGTCTCTGTTGAACAACTAGCGCTTGTGGTTTCCATCGTCAAACAGAGAAACAAACAGCCGTGGGGACACCTTTAAACTGAGAAAACAACTTTTTGGATGGAAAATTCGTTCATTTCCACTCACCGCCTGCGGGACTTCGGCAGCAACAAAAAAAAAAACAAAATAGAAAACCCCGAACATTGAAAGTTTCCCTCTCTCTGTCGGCAACGCTGCCTTCTCTGTTCTTGCAGCTGACACCCACCTCCCCCATGCCGCCCCCACCCCAACTACCACTCAGTTCGGGTAGATTGATTATGTCAGGACGAAAAGGAGAAACACATCAAAAATTTGCTTCCTTGGTTTTATTTAACTTTTTTTTTGTTTTGTCGAGTCGTGCTCCTGTGAAGCTCTCACGCCATCACACGAATCCACTTGATAGCCTCGGGCCAAAGGGTTGTGTTCAACGATGATGATGATGGCCATGATGACGATGATGATGGAGGGAGAGAGTGTGAGAGAGAGAGAGAGAGAGAGAGAGAGAGTGAGAGAAAAAAAAAAGTTTCGGTCCTGATTCGTCCTTAGACGACTATCATTCAATGGAATGGGAACGCGTGCCCTTCGGCATTTTTTTCGCCCGAAATCAGTTTAGCGATGAAAACTTTCAATTTACCATCAGATTATATCGTTTTCGTATTTTTTTCGGTTTTTTTTTCTGTCCTGTAAAAGGATACACACATTTTTCAACACCACCAGAGGGAGCTGGTGAGATGAGAAGACACGACGACGTGCGCGACGGACAAACGAGCGATGGCGAGAGTGATGGCGATGGGGATGGTGTTGATGCGGATGATGGTATCGGTTGTTGGACACTGGATAAGGGTGACACTTAGTCCGGGTCCTTTTGACTCGTGTCGTCGTCGTCGGGGGATATTGATTTTGGAGAGACTTGCCAAGTGGAAAACAAATACCAACAGAAGCGTGATGAGAAAAGGAGAGGCTGGAGAGTGCCAGAGTTTGCGAGGAGCAATGGAAGGTGTTTGGTCCTCATTTCAACTCAATGTGTTACTATTTTTATGTTTTTTTTTTCTTCACGAGCGGAGGCCATGGGATGGGAGGTGTTTACTTAGGAATTGAAGGGAACTGGAGATGGACATAAATTTTGTTCTTGTTCCCTCCTTCTCATTGCCCGGAAGGACGAAAGAGGGGATTCTGGGATTAGTTCATAAATCGAACGAAATTGAATTTGATTCAGTCAAATTTTTGAGTGTTTTGGTGGAGTCCTTGTACTCCCTTGGATTCGTCTGGCTCCTGAGAGCGTATGGACGCCAGTAGAACGTATGGAATTGACGCCGACTGGATGAATTTAGGACGCCGGAGCTGTACGACAATGCAACAGAGGACGTTCCCCTTTAGGCTGCCCCTGACAAGGTCTGGAAGAGGATCTCAACCAACTTGACAAGCGTTATTAAAGGTGCTTGCTGACATCGTACCCCCTGATAGTCCCTTCAGCTGAGCTGAGCTGAGTTGAACTTCTGGAACTAGCTGATATCTTATCAGCTTGAGAGGCTTATTAGTTGCCGCCCAGTTCCGACCATACTGTACCAACAGACAAAGAAGACCAAATAGTCTCCAGACTCAACCGAGATGAGTTGAAGGAAAGCCTAGATTGTCTACAACTCCAACGAAAACACAATCACTTGCTGTACAGACTTAGAAAACCAATGCCTAACCAATTGAGGCCCCATCGCATACTCCTGAGGCACCCCATCACATCAGGTCATCAAATCCATGAGTCAATCTGAGATCAAGCCAACTTTTGGCAATTGCGGTTTATAGGAGGTCAGTACAGAGCCCAGAGGGACCAAGCTTTGTAAGGACCATTGATCTTACCAGCCTTGGTCTACCGTACACGGAAAAAGACCAAAGTAGAAGAAGAAGTTTTCATGTCTACTGGTTGCTGCGATGGCTGAGCATCTCTTAGATGCTTGTCGATTAATGTCCAATTCAGCCTCAAAGTGTAGCGACACACAAAGATGGGCAAATAGGCCCCAAGCTCAAGCTAAATATGTTCAAGGAAACCCTAGATTGCGTACAACTCCAGCATAAACAGCAGACCCTGCTTTACAGACCTCGAAAACGAATTGAGTGCCCATCGCACACTCCTGAGGCATCCCATCACTTTAATGCCATCAAATGAATCAGTCACCTCTTTAAATTCCAACAAAGTCAAACTCCTTCAATACACCCCAACCCAGGCACACACACACGCACACTGCCACAACAAACTTACATCCTCTCCTTTTGTTGCGAATTCTTTCCACATAACACTCGCACAGGATATGCATCATTTCATATGAATTTCAGTTAATTACGCCTGCTCAACTCCCGGGGTCTCCTCCAGCCATCAGACAAACACACACACACACACGCACACACTGAAGCACACACATCAGTCAATTTTCGTTAAGAGAACGCCATCAGAAGCGCAAGAAGCGCAAGACGAGCAGCAAAGTAATAAACCCTTGATTGCACTACTAAATGCACCACAAAGGAGCATGTTTCAACCCTTGGTTGGTTGGGTTGTACACACAAACAAAGGGCCGGCCCAGCCCGGCACCCCCTCTTCATTACTCTCGTCCGTCGTCTAGTAGATCCTTGCATCACTTGTCAAATGCGAGGGAAGTGCTTTCGCAACATGCTCAACTCATGCCCTGGAATCATGCGGCAGCTTGTGCCGGTGTGGAGTGGGCAGGGCGCGGTGAGAGGCGCTGAAGCGCTGAAGCTGCTGTCTTCTGCAAAAGGAACTTCTTTCCGATTGCTGTTTGCAGGGCGCAATCATAAAGTTGCGACGCAGTGGTTTGGGGTGCCACTTCCTTTTGCATCACCATTTCACCGTCTCTCTCTCTCTCTCGCCAGCATCATCACCATCACCGTCGCTATCGCCACGGTCGTCGTTGCCGTCATCGTCATCAGCCATGTGACAGAGCACACTACACCAGAATGCACTCAGCCGTTGGTGACGGGCGGGCGTGAGGGGGGGTACTTGGTCGGTTTGTTTTCTTTTTGCAACAATTTGTGTCGTGGGCGGGGCACAGTGTGCCACCGGAAGAAACAGCAAACAGATCATCATGCCATTAAAGTGTAATTTGTTCCTCGTCGCTCGCTGGTGCTGGTGGATGTTGTTCTCGGCTCGTACGTTACATTGTCTTCGCATGGGCTGTCCGATGTCTCGTCAGTGTCTGACGTATACCCTCATGTCGTCCTGTGGTGTCACAGGATTTTTGAATGAAGACATTCTCGCTGAGTTGTTTTTTTTTTTTTTTTGCGCTCTCCCTATCTCTCTCTTTCTCTCTCCATCCTTGGTGTGGAAACCATTGGCGCATTGCCCTCTTGTTGCGTTCGTTTAATGGCTCGCATACAAGATTCCCCCATCCCCACCCACACCCTCGCAGAACAACCACGCTCGGTGAACACTTTGACTTCGCTGCAGACGTGTCCCTGTGGATGGGTGATCTGTGATACAAAAGAATGCATTTATGCCATCAACCAGAAGCACGAAGTAACTTCTTGAAGTTGAATCAGACTCCAATGACATGGTCTACACTTCGATTCTTTAAAAGGTCCTCAAATGTACGAGAGAGAGGGGGAGTTCGGTTCTGGGAACGCGGGAATTGTTATTGAAAGGATGTATCTATTCACTGACGGGTTGCCAGTGCCGGGATAGGACTCAGTTCATGCGGAACTTGGGCTTGATTGAATGATGTGCATTGGCATTAGTTGGCTGCAGTTGATGATGTAGAAAATGATGTGTAGTGTGTGTTGAGTTCAGAAGGGGGTTGGTTCAACCATGAAGACGTGCTTTTAAGGGACGTTGAATGGAAGATGTCCCCAAGTTGCTGGGAAATGCGAAATTAGAGACTTTGAATTTAAATGCAATTCTGAAAGACATCGCATTTGTGACATGAATACGGGCGTTGTTTGGCTGCAAGCATGAATCGTGGACAAGGGATCAAAGGCAAAACTTTCCAAGTTCACATTTCATTTCTTGAGAACATCAGTCTATGTCATGGGTTCGTGTTTAGGGGTGTCTTGTTTGACTTGTTTCTGTAGAAATCCGAGAACTGCTACAAAAAGCGATCGTATTTTAACCTATTTCGTGCGAAAATTCTGGAAGTTCAATATCAGCTTATGACCTCATCTAGAGAATTTAATTGTAAAATTTACCAATTTGGGCAAATTTTTCAAAAAAACAAGGAAAATTTGTTTCTCTTGTGTCGCCTATGGAATTTTCGACAGCTTATATCTCTAGAACGGTGCGTTCTAGGACAAAAAACACGTACATAATTTTTGTAGCTTATGACTTGATCTAGATGATGGAATTGAAAAATTCACAAATTTACCGTTATTTGGGCAAATTTTTGAAAAAAACAGGGAAATTTGTTTCTCTGGCGCAAATTATATGAAATTTTACATCGGCTTTTAAGCAAGGTCTATCTGAATTGTTGCTCGTAACGTGAATTTACATTGTGCAAGTTTTCATCACCGTCCATCGTCGGCAAGTTAATAATTAAACTTATTTTATTGCAAAAAGTACCTTATCTATTGAAAATGATAACCTTATAACGGTAGATCTGTCCGTTCTCCAACTCTATCCTTTAGATCAAGTCATCAGCTACAAAACTGCCATACGTCACTTTGCTGTAGGACGCACGGTTTTTATGATATGAGGAAGGTAAGACAATCACTCATGATTTTTTCAATGTAGAAAAATCGACTTCTGTAGGGGTTTTGGCGGTTCGTATGGAACTTTTCACAGCTTATATCTCGAGAACGGTGCGTCCTAGGACAAAATTTGCGTACATAATTTTTGTAGCTTATGACTTGATCTAGAGGATGGAATTGGAAAATTCCCGAACGTACCATTATTTGGGGAAATTTTTGACAAAAACAGGGAAATTTGTTTCTCTGGCGTAAATTATATGAAATTTTGCATCGGCTTTTAAGGAAGGTCTATCTGAATTGTTGCTCGTAACGTGAATTTACATTGTGCAAGTTTTTATCACCGTCCATCGTTGGCAAGTTAATAATTAAACTTATTTTATTGCAAAAAGTACCTTATCCATTGAAAATGATAACCTTATAACGGTAGATCTGTCCGTTCTCCAACTCCATCCTTTAGATCAAGTCATCAGCTACAAAACTGCCATACGTCACTTTGCTGTAGGACGCACGGTTTTTAAGATATGAGCAAGGTAAGACCAACACTCGTGCTTTTTTCAATGTAGAAAAATCGACTTCTGTAGGGGTTTTGGCGTTTCGTATGGAACTTTTCACAGCTTATATCTCGAGAACGGTGCGTCCTAGGACAAAATTTGCGTACATAATTTTTGTAGCTTATGACTTGATCTAGAGGATGGAATTGGAAAATTCCCGAACGTACCATTATTTGGGGAAATTTTTGACAAAAACAGGGAAATTTGTTTCTCTGGCGAAAATTATATGAAATTTTACATCGGCTTTTAAGCAAGGTCAATCTGAATTGTTGCTCGTAACGTGAATTTACATTGTGCAAGTTTTCATCACCGTCCATCGTCGGCAAGTTAATAATTAAACTTATTTTATTGCAAAAAGTACCTTATCTATTGAAAATGATAACCTTATAACGGTAGATCTGTCCGTTCTCCAACTCTATCCTTTAGATCAAGTCATCAGCTACAAAACTGCCATACGTCACTTTGCTTTAGGACGCACGGTTTTTATGATATGAGGAAGGTAAGACAATCACTCATGATTTTTTTAATGTAGAAAAATCGACTTCTGTAGGGGTTTTGGCGGTTCGTATGGAACTTTTCACAGCTTATATCTCGAGAACGGTGCGTCCTAGGACAAAATTTGCGTACATAATTTTTGTAGCTTATGACTTGATCTAGAGGATGGAATTGGAAAATTCCCGAACGTACCATTATTTGGGGAAATTTTTGACAAAAACAGGGAAATTTGTTTCTCTGGCGTAAATTATATGAAATTTTGCATCGGCTTTTAAGGAAGGTCTATCTGAATTGTTGCTCGTAACGTGAATTTACATTGTGCAAGTTTTTATCACCGTCCATCGTTGGCAAGTTAATAATTAAACTTATTTTATTGCAAAACGTACCTTATCCATTGAAAATGATAACCTTATAACGGTAGATCTGTCCGTTCTCCAACTCCATCCTTTAGATCAAGTCATCAGCTACAAAACTGCCATACGTCACTTTGCTGTAGGACGCACGGTTTTTAAGATATGAGCAAGGTAAGACCAACACTCATGCTTTTTTCAATGTAGAAAAATCGACTTCTGTAGGGGTTTTGGCGTTTCGTATGGAACTTTTCACAGCTTATATCTCGAGAACGGTGCGTCCTAGGACAAAAAACACGTACATAATTTTTGTAGCTTATGACTTGATCTAGAGGATGGAATTGGAAAATTCCCGAACGTACCATTATTTGGGGAAATTTTTGACAAAAACAGGGAAATTTGTTTCTCTGGCGCAAATTATATGAAATTTTACATCGGCTTTTAAGCAAGGTCAATCTGAATTGTTGCTCGTAACGTGAATTTACATTGTGCAAGTTTTCATCACCGTCCATCGTCGGCAAGTTAATAATTAAACTTATTTTATTGCAAAAAGTACCTTATCCATTGAAAATGATAACCTTATAACGGTAGATCTGTCCGTTCTCCAACTCCATCCTTTAGATCAAGTCATCAGCTACAAAACTGCCATACGTCACTTTGCTGTAGGACGCACGGTTTTTAAGATATGAGCAAGGTAAGACCAACACTCATGATTTTTTCAATGTAGAAAAATCGACTTCTGTAGGGGTTTTGGCGGTTCGTATGGAACTTTTCACAGCTTATATCTCGAGAACGGTGCGTCCTAGGACAAAAAACACGTGCATAATTTTTGTAGCTTATGACTTGATCTAGAGGATGGAATTGGAAAATTCCCGAACGTACCATTATTTGGGGAAATTTTTGACAAAAACAGGGAAATTTGTTTCTCTGGCGCAAATTATATGAAATTTTACATCGGCTTTTAAGCAAGGTCAATCTGAATTGTTGCTCGTAACGTGAATTTACATTGTGCAAGTTTTCATCACCGTCCATCGTCTGCAAGTTAATAATTAAACTTATTTTATTGCAAAAAGTACCTTATCCATTGAAAATGATAACCTTATAACGGTAGATCTGTCCGTTCTCCAACTCCATCCTTTAGATCAAGTCATCAGCTACAAAACTGCCATACGTCACTTTGCTGTAGGACGCACGGTTTTTAAGATATGAGCAAGGTAAGACCAACACTCATGATTTTTTCAATGTAGAAAAATCGACTTCTGTAGGGGTTTTGGCGGTTCGTATGGAACTTTTCACAGCTTATATCTCGAGAACGGTGCGTCCTAGGACAAAAAACACGTACATAATTTTTGTAGCTTATGACTTGATCTAGAGGATGGAATTGGAAAATTCCCGAACGTACCATTATTTGGGGAAATTTTTGACAAAAACAGGGAAATTTGTTTCTCTGGCGCAAATTATATGAAATTTTACATCGGCTTTTAAGCAAGGTCAATCTGAATTGTTGCTCGTAACGTGAATTTACATTGTGCAAGTTTTCATCACCGTCCATCGTCGGCAAGTTAATAATTAAACTTATTTTATTGCAAAAAGTACCTTATCCATTGAAAATGATAACCTTATAACGGTAGATCTGTCCGTTCTCCAACTCCATCCTTTAGATCAAGTCATCAGCTACAAAACTGCCATACGTCACTTTGCTGTAGGACGCACGGTTTTTAAGATATGAGCAAGGTAAGACCAACACTCATGATTTTTTCAATGTAGAAAAATCGACTTCTGTAGGGGTTTTGGCGGTTCGTATGGAACTTTTCACAGCTTATATCTCGAGAACGGTGCGTCCTAGGACAAAAAACACGTACATAATTTTTGTAGCTTATGACTTGATCTAGAGGATGGAATTGGAAAATTCCCGAACGTACCATTATTTGGGGAAATTTTTGACAAAAACAGGGAAATTTGTTTCTCTGGCGCAAATTATATGAAATTTTACATCGGCTTTTAAGCAAGGTCAATCTGAATTGTTGCTCGTAACGTGAATTTACATTGTGCAAGTTTTCATCACCGTCCATCGTCGGCAAGTTAATAATTAAACTTATTTTATTGCAAAAAGTACCTTATCTATTGAAAATGATAACCTTATAACGGTAGATCTGTCCGTTCTCCAACTCTATCCTTTAGATCAAGTCATCAGCTACAAAACTGCCATACGTCACTTTGCTGTAGGACGCACGGTTTTTATGATATGAGGAAGGTAAGACAATCACTCATGATTTTTTCAATGTAGAAAAATCGACTTCTGTAGGGGTTTTGGCGGTTCGTATGGAACTTTTCACAGCTTATATCTCGAGAACGGTGCGTCCTAGGACAAAATTTGCGTACATAATTTTTGTAGCTTATGACTTGATCTAGAGGATGGAATTGGAAAATTCCCGAACGTACCATTATTTGGGGAAATTTTTGACAAAAACAGGGAAATTTGTTTCTCTGGCGTAAATTATATGAAATTTTGCATCGGCTTTTAAGGAAGGTCTATCTGAATTGTTGCTCGTAACGTGAATTTACATTGTGCAAGTTTTTATCACCGTCCATCGTTGGCAAGTTAATAATTAAACTTATTTTATTGCAAAAAGTACCTTATCCATTGAAAATGATAACCTTATAACGGTAGATCTGTCCGTTCTCCAACTCCATCCTTTAGATCAAGTCATCAGCTACAAAACTGCCATACGTCACTTTGCTGTAGGACGCACGGTTTTTAAGATATGAGCAAGGTAAGACCAACACTCGTGCTTTTTTCAATGTAGAAAAATCGACTTCTGTAGGGGTTTTGGCGTTTCGTATGGAACTTTTCACAGCTTATATCTCGAGAACGGTGCGTCCTAGGACAAAATACACGTACATAGCTTATGACTTGATCGAGAGGATGGAACTGTAGTGGAGTAGTCATTCCGCGTGGTATCACAATGGGTCTACATTGGCCTAAGTTTGATTGCTTCCAGCCACTCCCCTATGGATGTTGCTACAGCCTTGAGAAGGCTATGGCCTACCTTCTTTTGTTTCGAACCATAGTGCGTCGTTAAGGAACATCGTTAACTCTCGGCAGTTCAACAAGACTGAGCAGACAACGATCTCTACATTCAACAAGATTCCCTGTGGACCCCACAATTCTGACACACTCTTCGTCCTCTTACATATATTGATGCCCTCCCAGTCTCTTCCTATCAATTCTAAAGGACGCACCTTCAAACTATATTCGTTATCCTCTTCATCGAACCAATTTGCTTACATCACGTAATCACCAAGGTCTCCCTTGTCAGACCTCTTTTGCATAGTTATTCTCCGGTCCCCTTTTTGGAACTTTATCTGCATTTTGTGTGCATCCCCCTTTGACGTGGCATCTCTGATGAGCCGCGTCACACGATAAAGGCATTTTTGTGTGTCAAACTCTGCAGGTTCCAATCATTTTTGCCCGCAGCTCCCCCAACGCCCCAGCAGCGATGCATGCACTCAAGAGGGGGGTGTTTGAAATACCAACACAGACTGGTGACTTTGACAATTGAAAAGTTTTCTTACAAGTAAGCACCACTGCCGAGTGGTTTGGTTACAAATTGAAGCAAAAGAAAAAAAGCAACCACGATCCTGTGACTCTCAAATCCCCTCGTCCCGAATGAAGACGAAGCAAATCCTTAAAAACAAAGACAACTACTTGAGAAAACTTTTTCTTTTCCGGGGAAAAGCAGGAAAAAAGCGCCGAGGACTCTTTTGCTTCTGCTGCTGCTCCTGTTGTAGGCAGGTGACTCGACTCCAGGGAGAAGTTTCCGACCACCCGACCACCCGCTGTTTTTTGTTGTTGGCGAATTATGTCTCACGCTTTCACCTATCTGGTGGGTAAATGCGATTTGGTGGCCACAGGTTCTCCGAAAAGGACTCCCAAACAAAAGTAGCTGGCACAGCACAGTCCTGCTGAATGAAACTTTATGTCTTACTCGCACAAAAAAACAAAAACTTAGTTCTATTCAGTCGGTCTCCCTTTGCCTTCTCCTTTCAGTTGCACGGTTGGTTCCACATTCAATCCCGCCCCTTTTGCTTTGTTTGCGGCCAGAGCTAGAGTCCTTTCCCGGTGAAGGAGCCTTCGGGAGTTTATTGGTCGGTCTTGCTTGCCTTTATGTTTCAATGCGGTAAATTGGGGGCGGCGGGGGAGGTAATCGGCTCAGGAATTTATAATTTTGTATGCAACTCTGGTTGTGTCCATTTCCCGATGTAAGCCATGGGGCGGGGTGCTGCCCTGCTCTGTCTTACAATGGGAATTGTAGAAATTTTGTAACCAAACAAAAAGGAGTTTTAGGAGCTTTGCGGCTGCAGCTGTCATTATTCATCGTTTTTCTGCGGAGCTGACCTTACGGTCTTTTTGGAAACACGAGTTTTCGTACGTTTTTTGAGAAAGATGCTATGTCTGGTGCCAGAAATAAATTTTAGAGAATTCTAGCTGATCCATCAAGGCAAAAGAAGTCAAAGAAGGTTGAAGGCAAAGCGATGCGCAGTCATGAGTCTGTCTTTAACATCACTCTCGAGCAAAACTCACAGACCCGCGTTAGAAGCACGATATTCCCAGAGGTGCAGGCATTAGCAGACTCGGATGACTTTGTCTTGAAAGACCGAACGCAGTGAGCCCTTAATGAGGGGTGACCTATCATTAAAGTCGTTAAAATAAGTCTGGGCCCAAGCGGGGGCAAAACGAAGCATATGCAGCCTTCAAAAAGAAAGCCACGACAAACCAGGTCTTGCACAAAGGTTAGGGACTTCGCCTACTTCGATAAACAACAATGCCCGAGCGCAGTAAAGTCTTGTCATTTGTTATGTTCTTGGTTTCTGTATGAGACACTCTCTCGAAGTAGCAAGCTTTGTACAGACCATTGATCTATCTTATCAGCCTTGCTCTAGTATGCCGAGCCATTGACAATTTTTCAAGGAGGGTGGAGAAGTCCCTTCTGTGGGAAATAAAGCGTGTGACACCTGGAGGAGCTAAGTCTCCCCCTGTACATCAATGTGAGCTTCAACAAACGTGTAGAGCTCTAAGGGCTCGCATCTAGAGTCTAGTTGGCTAGGCTGGGATGAAGCTTGGCCAGGTCACAAATCAGCAAAACAAAGCCACCTTTAAGATGTCACAAAGAAGACGATTGTGCGCTGCTGGGAGTCGGAGGCAGCTAGCTGAAGAGGATTGTTGGTAGAGGCACATTTCCAGTCAGACTGTCGCCACTAATAGACTCAGAGCCTGTGGACCGTCATTTAAGGACGTCAACCAACTTGGTGTCAATAAAGGGGCATTTTCTTATCAGGCCAACGACACTTGGACGGTGTGACCCTCGGTAATAGCTGCCTTTCATCGCTGACAGTTAAGAGCGCGCTGTTTCTTGTCATCAAGACCAAGCTATCTTCCGTCCGCGTTAACTTAAGCCCTTCTTCTTCTGGTGGCTCTAGAGTCCCGGGTGGACCAGGGCCTCAACCAACAACTCTCTCCAGCTGGCACAATCTTTTACGCAGCTGCCTCCCACTGCGCACACCATGTTGATTGAGGTCCTTCTCCAACTGGGTGCGCCATCGGTTCCGTGGGCGTCCTCTATTGCGTTGTCCCACTGGTTTGGAGTCAAAGACTCTTTGGGCTGGAGCAGTGTTGTCCAAGCGCTCTACATGGCCCAGCCATCTTTTGAATCCGCGGACGCCCTCCTATACAGTTCGTGTTTGAATCTTCTTCAACGGAGACAGGATCAAAGATTGAACGCACAACGTTTTCTCGAAAAGGCCAACTGCTTCATAACCCGCTTTTGAGATTGTCCATGCCTACGCACCATGGAGCAGGACAGGGATGATCAACGTGTTATATAAGGTTATCTTGGTCCTTCAAGAGAGGGCTCTACTACTCAATTGCCTCTTGAGACCAAAGAAAAAAGCGATTGACTAGAGTAATTCTCGGTTTAATCTCGGCACTGGTGTTGTTCGTACTGTTTAGGTAGACGAAGTCCTTCACTACCTCGAAGTTATAGTTGCCTATGGTGACGTTCTGGCCAAGTCGTCGATGTTGTGCGTCTTTTCTCGATGACAGCATATACTTCTCTTGCCCTCGTTCACCTCTAAACCCATTTTGGCCGCCTCCGCTTCAATACCAGCAAACGTTTCATTGACGACTCGCTGTCTTCGACCAATTACGTCAAAGTCAATTCCATTCGCGTATGTTAGCAGTTGTAAGATCGTGCCTCTTGTGTTAGCGTGTGAGTTCTGCAAGATCTTCTCAGGAACAATGTTGAAAAAGTCACATGACAGCGCGTCACCTTGTCTAAGGGCTCGCCCACAATAAGACAAACATCGTGCTAGCTAGAGAGGCGGTGTAATGAAACGGTCGTGCCATTGTTCTCTGATGAACGCACAAATATTGAGTCGCTCCTCAGAATTGAGTGAAAATCGGTTCAAGTGTCTATAGTTTCAACCAGAAATGAAGTATCACAGAGATGCCCGACTTCTAGGTCTCTTGCCCTTGAGATTTTTGACAACTGTTTTTTATAACGTGTTCATAAACCAAATTGACCAATCAAATGCATGAATATCCATCAAAAAGGCACTCAAATTCGTCGATGGACTAGGGGGCAATCAGCTGTGAAGTCGGCTATTACTGTAATACTTCATTTCCGGTTTCAACCAGGCACCCTTCGTCATGAGAGCATCGAAAAATCACTTATCGCACGCTTTCAGCGAACTCGAACTTCTTTCCACCATTATTTGATATTTCCAGGCCAGCGTCGATCATTTGCCATTGAGTCGAGCTCAGCAGGAGTTATGCCCAAGCACGACCAGGCAAGACTTGGTTCAACCACCTAGTCACCTTCGCATAGGCACGCCTCGGAAGTCGGTGAAGATAGGGAAATTCGTGCCATTGAGGCATTGTCCTTTAAGCAGCTGATAAACACCGATTTCCTCGTGTTATGCCATATTTTTCACTCAACTCGAAGTTATTACGACAACCGACGGAACCTTTTGTGACGTAGGTACTCACCTGGCTACCTTTAAGTTACAACTCAATAGCCAAAGTAAAGAAAAAGTCAATGCCAGATGGAATACTTGTCACCAAGCAAATCTGGCCCAGTCTAGACCCTAAAGGACCTGTTAGTTGGATCTCCCTAAAAAGATCCAAAATCAGCAGCGCAGTGGCTATAATTACCGACATTTGAGTCTACACTCGAAAGTAATAAGACTATTCTGTAATGATTCTGGCATAAGCTGGTTAGATGAAGAAGCCAGGCACGCGCCACTCTGGGCTCCTACTTCTTTGATAACCAATGCCATCTTAGAGAAAGAAACACCAATCAAATTTCACTGACAAATCTGGCTGGTTGTCGTAGTAAGTAAGCGGCCCAAGCCCCCAAGTGGCAGTACAACGAGCCTACTCTGGTCCATGTGCACTAAAACCACTTACTACCAATCTACCTATTACGATGTGAAAATCAAAATAATGCTGCCTGATCATACACATGAAACATTCGTTGATCACGACAGTTTACATCACGTCTTGTTGAGATTCAAGTCAAAATCCTTCTCCAGCCTGTGCCAGGCAAGCAAGGGATAATTGCCCGTCTTGTAATGAACAATGTCGAACTTCTGTTCACATGCTACAGTGGTTTGCAGGGATGCAAGATTTCAGAAAGAATATAATAAAAATCTTCACGTCTCTTTGTGCGCCTTAAGTTGGCCCCCAAATTCCACTGGGTGGACTACAAATTGACCAAGTCGAAAGGGACCTTACTCCCCCCGTTCCAAGATGCCGAAATGCCCTTCCAGTCTTATTGCCCAACCAGCAAGGAGGGGCATACAAATGAGCCCATCAACAATTCGACACTCCACGCAAAATTCGCGCGAATTTTCTTGGAATTGTCAAACACGTCCGGCTCCATCAGAATCCCTGATTATGGCAACGGAGGTCCAGGCAATCAGTGCTGGAAATACCACCGGCTGATGTTACCATTCCAGGTCAAGCCCTTTTGGGAACAAAAATCAAGTCCACGCTGATCGCAAGCTGCTGGGAAGAGCTGAATGCTCTCAGTTGGAGCCGCTAGCTGGACATAATTACGGAAGTGCCTGAAAATGAGACTAACCAACGACTTTATATGCAGAGACTACGGCGACTGGGAGGAACAAGGGGACACTCCTCACTTCCTCTGCCCCGGTATCTGCCAGTTAGGTTAGGTTAGGTTAGAGTGATTGCCACCACTGTAGCAGTTGTGGTCCACTTGGATCATGCCAGTTAAGACATATATAGCTTGTCAGGTGTTGCACAGCTTTCTTGGTATCATAGGACGGCTGTGCAACTCTTGCCATATGCCCTGAGCCTTAGAATTTACACAGTAACCAAAACGTTTGAAATTAACTCAAACAAATCATTAGCGGAATGCAAGATCAACAACAGTTGTGTTCTCCTTTTCTCCACATGTTATAAAATTCTACAACTCAGGCCGTGCAGAATAGCTTTCTCCCCGTGTTTTATCTTCAAGAACCCCATTGCAGGGGACTCCACTTCACTTCGCCGGCCAATGAGACACACAATGGCACCACAATCATGGCGATGTTCACAACGCTAGTTACCCGCCCTAAAGTCTCCAATTCCTACCATCCACGATTGACAGTTGTGGCTGCTCCTCCTACACGCTTTTAAATCAGCCCTCCCCCTCGTGTATTAGCTTGCAGAATTCTCGACAGACGAAGCACACGAAAACAGAAAGTCATAATTAAAGAAATTCCATCAAATTTGCAGTGTCTACGAGGGGATATCCCACCGACAATTAGTATGTTCTTCCAATTGCCAAACAATCGCTTTTCATTTGACCATCTCAGTGAAAAACATCTCCGACCCCCGTCCATAGCCGGCAAGGAAATTCAAGATCACGCCCAAATGTCAAGTGATGATCGTGAAGATGTTTTCAAAGAATTCACTGATATATCTGTACATACACGTAACAAGCAAAAAAAACAAAAAAAAACTATTCATCCATCAAAGAATTGCAAAAAAAATCTCCAACACGAGAACCTCCAAAAAACAAAAAAAAACCTTCACTCACACCCATGCTCGCATCTCAGCCAATGGCCAGAGAGAGAGAAATGAGTGATCCACTCGCCATAGGCTCTCTCTCGCACACAGAGTGCCTGGAGCGCGATCGCGACTCACACTCATGCTCTCCCTGCAGTGCTCGTGCACGAGCATGTCGCCCAGTGTCAACCAGTGGCTGGTGAGCACTTGTATGTGCCCTGCATTGTGGGGCATAGAGAGGAGAGTGATTGGCGATCGTCGCCATTGTTAGCTGAGTGAATGTGTATGGCGGGTGTTAGGAAAAAAATTTTTTTTGATCGCGGGTGCATGTCAGTGCTTGTTTGTTCGTACACCGGAGTGGTTGGTTAGACATCGAAGAGCGTGAAATTTATAATCCGTTTGTGTTCATGGTTAAATTGTTCATATGTCGGTATGTGTGTTATTTTTCTATTAAATCGAATCGAATTGTTCGCGATTTTGTTCAGTTCAGTGCAAATAAATTTTTTTTCACGAGATGTGTTCCAGTTCGTGCTAGGATGTGTTCTTTTTTTTTTCTTCATTCTCGGGGTTTCGAAATCAATAATTTTGATCGGTTTTTCGCGAGTGGTCTGCAGCTCTTAGGTTTCCAGTGCTTTCCCAAAGTGAAGTGTGTTCGTTCGAAAGTTTAGCATCCCCTCTTCAAGGGGTCCCCTGTCTTGATCGGTTTTTTGCGAGTGGTCTGCCGTTCTTAGTGAAGTGTGTTCGTTCGAAAGATTAGCATCCCCTCTTCAAGGGGTCCCCTGTCTTGATCGGTTTTTCGCGAGTGGTCTGCAGTTCTTAAGTTTCCAGTGCTTTCCCAAAGTGAAGTGTGTTCGTTCGAAAGTTTAGCATCCCCTCTTCAAGGGGTCCCCTGTCTTGATCGGTTTTTCGCGAGTGGTCTGCCGTTCTTAGTGAAGTGTGTTCGTTCGAAAGTTTAGCATCCCCTCTTCAAGGGGTCCCCTGTCTTGATCGGTTTTTCGCGAGTGGTCTGCAGCTCTTAGGTTTCCAGTGATTTCCCAAAGTGAAGTGTGTTCGTTCGAAAGCTTAGCATCCCCTCTTCAAGGGGTCCCCTGTCTTGATCGGTTTTTCGCGAGTGGTCTGCCGTTCTTAGTGAAGTGTGTTCGTTCGAAAGTTTAGCATCCCCTCTTCAAGGGGTCCCCTGTCTTGATCGGTTTTTCGCGAGTGGTCTGCAGTTCTTAAGTTTCCAGTGCTTTCCCAAAGTGAAGTGTGTTCGTTCGAAAGTTTAGCATCCCCTCTTCAAGGGGTCCCCTGTCTTGATCGGTTTTTCGCGAGTGGTCTGCCGTTCTTAGTGAAGTGTGTTCGTTCGAAAGTTTAGCATCCCCTCTTCAAGGGGTCCCCTGTCTTGATCGGTTTTTCGCGAGTGGTCTGCTTTCCCAAAGTGAAGTGTGCTTCGTTCGATTGCTTGGCAACCCCAAATATGGGATTTCGCGATATGCGGAGTGTCGAGAGTGTGCGAGTGTGTGTACGAGTCTACGTGCTGCATTCCGGTTCAGGACACCCACCGATGGACGTACGAAGCAGGTAGGTCTTCAGTCTGGTTGTCGTCATGCCGGCCTGCGGTGGAGCACCTCTATTCCTCATCAGCGTTCATCTAAGTGAGTTCCTTTTTGATTATCGTTTTGTTTTGCCATCGGGAAGCACTTGACTTTCACTCAAATTGGTCATCAGTGTCATCGGGAAGCTAGA
Organism: Eristalis intricaria; assembly: GCA_964034865.1. NCBI lineage: Eukaryota > Metazoa > Arthropoda > Insecta > Diptera > Syrphidae > Eristalis > Eristalis intricaria. Next base: position 6,251,466 of record OZ035877.1, on the reverse strand, counting down.
GTATTGGGGGTCCGTTTGGTTAGCGCTCGGGGAGGGTTAAGGGACGGATTATTATTTATTCTTTAAACCATATAAAGCTCTCTTTTACAGGTCGCAGCCGTAAGACCTCTTCAAGTGGTTTAAACCTCTACGTGATGAAGGGGCTGGTTGGCGAACTAGGGCGCTTCTGGGGGTTCTTTCGCATGGCCGGTCCTGACGTGGGGTTGTTGAAGGGCGTAGGGCTAGTTTATCGATTTTTCTTGGTTTACAGGTTCATCGAAGCGACTGATCGAAGGACGATCGGTCTCCATTTGTTTGTTTCTCTCGATTTCATCAGGACTTTGATTGTTTCTCTGCTCTTTAGGCATTCTCAAACTTATCACTTTCTTTAAGACAAAGCTTGAAAAGGCTTATTCCCTCTTGTTTTCAGGTGGGGAGGTCGGAGACCGGTCTTTGGTCGGTCTGGGGGCTGGCCTCGGGCTGGTCTTTCGGCCTCGTGGCTGAGGGGTTGCCCTCAGTCTCTTTGTTGTTACAATTTACTAATGTCCGCTAAGAGGAAACTGGTCTCACATGCTTGGCTTTGGGAACCGGCATATGGAACCAGGTTTCTTTTATTTTCTTTTTCTTTGCAGGAGTGGCGCACTGGATTCTAGTGGGGTGTCCAGACGAACGCGAAGGGCTGTATTTCTTTTCTTTTTTTTCTTTCTCTTTGCAGATGATGACGAGAGAGAGAGCAGAGTCTTGTAAGAATTACATCTGATTTTGATTGATTTTTGATATTGACTTGTGGTGGTTAGAGTAGACGTAGAAATGTAGTGTTTGTGTCTAGTCTATCTTACGTTTGGATCAATAGTTTCCCTTCCCACGTTTTTCCCTTTCTGATCTTATTGACTGTTTTGTCTGCCTTGTCTGCCAACATCTAGAGTTCATGGATCAGCTGTAGACCCGACTACCAGTAGTCGTCGTCTTAGTAGACGAAGCAATGTAGTGTCCCTAAAATGTTATTTTCACTGTCACCTTGTGGGGAAGGTGAACAAGTTCGTGTAGGTTTTGGGCATCGGGGTCAATCAGGGTATGGGTTCATCTCTTCTCTATGAGCGATGGGACTCAGTTCGGTCAGAGGAACCAGTCTGGGCAGGTAGACCAGTCTGGACAGGCGGGTCTAGACTGGGATAGTGAACCAGACTGGGCAAAGCGATTGGATGGTCTCAAATGTTTGGGTTTTTTCCTCGTCTTGGCTTGTTGGTTTTGGGTTAAATGGGTGATTTGAGTACACCAAGGGGTGTATCGAATGCACATCATGGGAAGTGGGTTGGTTTGTAATGAGGGGGAGAGGTTCTTTATTGAATGTCTAAAGGGGCATGACAATGGGAAAGTTGTTAGCCACCATCTGTTCTTCCCTCCCTTCCCTTCTCTGTTGAATCTAGAAACCATAGTCTCAAGTAGTTTTTGTCGTAAAACTTGTGTTTGTTTTTTTGTGTGTATTGTTTAAAATTTTGTCTTGATTGCCTTAGTAGTAGAAGTAGTAGTAGTAATAGTTGTAGTAGTAATAATTGTAGTAGTAGTTCTAGTAGTAGTTGTAGTAGTAGTAGTAGCAGTAGTAACAAGGCACATCCCAATGATGATGCGAAGCGCAGTGTCTACAGCTTTCCTGCAAAGCGACTTGCACGCTCTGAGGGAACCTACGGGGGTCTTGGTAGATCTGCACAGATTCCTGTTGTCCATGATTGACATGTTTTTTTTTTAAATGTAAAATAAAGTACATCAGATAACTTCGGATTGTAGAAACTTTATTATGACGTGACAGACATATCTGGCATTTACTTTTGGAATATAATTTCGTTTAAATGGTGCCCGCGACTACGTTGGACCACGTCCATTCTGAAGATCTAATTTTGGATTGCGGCGGGTACCCGGGTACCTCCATTCCCCATCAACCATTGCCGGTTGTTGCCCACGCGTCTTCATCTCCGGCTGTCTGGAGAAAAGACCTTGTCCGCTTAAATGCCCACGCGTCTTCGTCACAAGACACCCACACATCGTCCGTTGGAATGACGCTTGAGAACCGATATCAGAGTCAATCGAAAACCCACTGCGAAAGTGTCCTTTCATTGAACAAAATGGAATAAATCAAAAGTCATTATTCACGCTCAACCCAGCTCAGCTCAATGCTCCGTCATTTTCCTCCTACTCTTTCTTGTCCTTCTCGTATTTCTCGTCCCACTCGTCCTCCTCGTCCCACTCGTTCCACTCGTCCTCCTCGTCCTCTTCATCCCACTCGTCCACCTCTTCCCACTCGTCCTCCTCCCCCTGCCTCTCAACGCCCTCCTCCCCCTCCTCTTCATCCTCTTCATCACTCTATCCCCACCCCCTTCCGAGTAACTCATTGTCATTTCTGTAAATAAAAATTCAATACGGATTCTGAGTTATTACCGCAATAAATCACAACGACCCGTAGTTCGATATCCCAGCCAATAGTCCCCATCACGACCATGCCCCCAAACCCCACCACCCCCGTAATTTATTTTAACCCCATCATTCCACAGATTGTACGTGGACAGTTTGCACTTCGGAATGGCGTGCCTATGGTCGGGAGCATTGCAACGTCCGATCGTCCAATGCGCACTTAAGTGGATCTGGACATTGTTCCCCTCATTCTAACTCGCCTCCATCCCCCTCCTTCCACTCCGATTCCCACACTCCACAGGACTTCTTAAGTGGCATGTTCTTAGCTAAAGATTCGCCAGGAGGAGGTGAGACAATGCGATAAGGATAACACAAAAGGCGAGTGTAGAACACAAGTAAAACTGTTTAGAACGTGCTCGGGGGTGGTGGTGGATGTGTGGCGACTGCAGCTGCTGCTTGAGAGGGTCATCCCAGCAAAAGACGACAAAACAAAAAAAAAACGAAACCGAAAGTCGGGGAGTGCTGCAGAACCAACTTATCACTGGAGATGTCCTTTATTTTTATCCACACAAGGATCTTTTCGGATTTCTTGGAGTAATCCTTGGTGGGTGGTTGGTCAGCCGCCCCCGATGTTGGACAGAAGTTTTCCCACTCTGATTACAAGGATGTGAGATGTTTTTGTAATTTCCAAGTCTTAAGAAACTTCCCCTAGTCGCCTCCCAAACGGAGAACACATGTATTGCCCTGAAGAGGCAGAAATTATAGATTTACCGAACGAAGCCCCAAGACCAAACCAACCAAACCGACCGACCGAACCGGAACTATCTCCTAACAAGACGCATTCAACTGAAATCGAGAATCCTTTTAGATTTGATCAAGGCGTTCGCTTTTCCTCTTCTTTCCTCTTTCTCTCTCGGCGCTGTGCTGACTCCTTGCGACTCCCGTAATCCTTTTCTAATCTACCTAGTGCCCACACATCGCATTCGGGCTGTTGGCTGCTGGATGGTGGCTGGTGGCTGGTCTAGGTGCTGGCCCTCACCGGATTCTGTTAATTTCGTTATCGGAGCACACACTCACACACACAGCCAGCGCTCAAATGGACCGTAAAGGATGGTGATACGGAAAATTTGTGTGGCGCTCAGCTCTGATAAATAAATTAATAAATTTGTGGGATGATTTTCGAATTAACCACACAGCGTGGCGTGCGGCGGGGGGCGGACGGGCGGGAATGGGGATGTTTATTGTTTTTGTTGGACCTTGGACTACGCCGGTAATTAATCATGCATGTTCTGTGACCGGATTCCCCTCCCGGAGAGCATGTGGCCACCGAGAAAGATGGAACTCTAGTGCACCGCAAGTGTGGTGGGTTGAGAGAGGCTTAGCAGAAGACAGCTGCATGGCTGAACGTAGATTGATAGATTGATGGGACGTACATAGTGTGGAATGTAAATTAGTGAATAGGAGATGTGATTCACACATTTCATTCATTTTTCCCCCTAACAAGCCGAGTGCCATACCGGCACTTGAATATTCAGCTGGGGAATTCGTCAATCACTGGACTTCTCAAACAATTTCATTTACTGTAATTGCCTGTCCAATTAATTCAAAAGTTCCCCCAGGACACTGAATGCCCCCGACTGCGAGTTCGAGAATAAAGGCGACCGAGATGAGTGGCCCCTCCACACTCCATCCCAGATGCACGGACACAGACGTGCACAGGCATCTCTGCACACCCTGGAAGGAAGTTAACTTTAATTGTCCACCTTTAAGCCTTCCTGGCTGTGTGCCTGCCCCCCTCCTCTCGGTCGTTTTGGGAAAAGTCAATTTAAAATCTCCACTCTGAGTGGGTGCACGAAAGGCAGAGAGAGAGAGAGAGTGAGAGAGCGAACATTGATCTCTTGAGAATTTTGCACTTGTCACTGGCAGAGTAATAGAGTGAAGGGCACCATCACACAGCACATAAGGACACGACAGGACATCACTTTAGTTTGGAGTGAAATTTGATTTTATCCATCCTCTCTCTCTCTCTCTCTCTCTCTATCTCTCTGCACTGGTGAAGCATTGTCCTTAATGCATCGGTGTCCACTTCAATTCCGAGCACTAAAACGAGAATAGTCATCATCATCCTTCGACATCATCATCGTTGCAGTGTATCCCTCAACGACGCTGCAAAATTGTAAATGGACTCAGCTCAGTTCAGCTCCGGTACCACGCCCACTGGCCACGATGGTTGTCATTCTGCACACTTTTTGTGTGTGTTAACCCATCTCAAGTGGCAGCCTGAGTCTGAGTCGATAAAGCCAACAAAATTGATGGCCGATGGAAAAGTTTCTCCGCGCCCGTGTGTGTGTGTGTGAGTGTGAGAGTGTGCTGGACGAAGCACTTAACTGGAACAGGAAATTTCACATCAAAATAAAGACGAAACCCTGGCTGCGAGATGAGCGACGGCTTGAATGAGGTGTGGCGCGGGATCTCCCTCTAAGTCAAGTTAAGTGCATTTTTTTTCCCGCCACCCTCCCCTGGTTTTAATTGCAATGTGAACAGAGCATTAAATGGCTTGAAGGAGGCATTGTGAGGCCGACTACACTCGAGGTACGTGTGTATCCCTTTCACATGTGAAAAAGGATAATGGATAATAAAAGTTAGCCTACCGCTTCTTTTGGCCAACAAATGTGTTCTAAAAGTTCTGAAGCGCCGGCAGAAAAAAAAGAGGACTTTATTGCCCAACACTCAAAGATGGATGCTTGGGTGCCAAGCAGCTGAAGGACCCTGGGATTTGGTTTGTTTTTTTTTTTTTATGGATCATTGGATACCGTTGGCGAGGGGTGCTATATATTTTATCGTCATGATTTTGTAATTTTTTGCCATGTTTGAGGGAATTTTTTTTTCACATAAATTTCACGAAGGATCGTTTGGGTAAGGTCCTGGATGTCATGTGTGGATGCCATGTGTCCGGGTCCGGGAAGGATTTACCGGAATGAGCTTGTCGGGGATAAACAATTTTTGTAACGCTCAGCAATGAGACGTTATCCCCTTTGGGGTAATGGCGACCTTGAGTGTGAATGAATTCTGATGAATTGAGAGAGAAGTTGTGTCGTGTGGAGGGGGTGGGGGGAGGGGGGGGGGGGGGCGGAGGTGGCACGTAAAGATTTTTTGATGCAACTTGGAGGGAGTGACGTCGAAGAGGAAAATCGTTTCTCTAAATCAAGACAGTCCGGGGTGAACCTAGGCCTCACCAAGCGATGAGGAGCCCAACAAATATTCAATTCAGAACCCGTCTAGATGACGCAACCAGGTGGACGACGACCAACACGTCGATTGTAACTGAAAACAGCTATCCAGAGATCGCACTAGTTGGAGGGGTTTGGTTGCGTCATCTAGACCGGTTCTGAATTGAATATTTGTTGGGCGCCATCTAGACGGGTTCTGAATTGATTTTGGGCTCCTCCATGCGCTCTATAAGACCGATAAGACATTGAACGTTGGACCCCTAGACGCCGGGCAAGGATTTCAAAGCGTTGATGGTGCGTATCATGCAGGTACAGGCGTTTGTACTTGGCCTCTGTCAACGAACTCTTAGTCTCAGTCTCTCTCCACACAGTGAAATTGAGTAGCGTCGATGGAGGATGAAGTACTTCAGCCCCGTGGGACTTCGTTAGAGGCTGCAAGCAAAGAAGAGCGAGTCTTCACCTCACTTCTTCAAATCCAGAGGATCCTTTCGACGTTGAGGAAGTGGGGTTGATAGATAGGTAGGAGTAACTCGCTTAGACCCAGATTGGATTTATTGAGTTCCTTTCCATCTCTACACCCTGGCTCCTGTGGGCCAATTCTGCAGTTCTCCCTTTTTTTGTATAACCATTTAAACTATCTTAGGGCATTATCCTGGATAGCGAGGTCCCCGGTTCGAATCCCAGTGACAGCAAAGTTAGCACGCTTTCGTCTGGTTTTCAAATCTGGTCCAGTTACTATTTGCCCTTGGGATCTAATTAACGGCACTGGAGTAGTCAATCACTGGTAGTAGTCTGACAAGTGGTATCAGAATGGGCCAATGTGGTCTAAGTGTGCTTGTGTATGAACTAGCAGCCCCCTAACCTAACCTAGCCTACCTTAGGACATCCATTATGTTGACATTTGTCAATTCCTCGAGGGCGTTAAAAGAATAGTTTAGGTAGTAATCTTCTTCTGGCTTCTATAACCGCTTCTCTCTCTTCCACCACTCTTCCTCGAGCTCCAGGTTCCTCTAGCTCCTAGATTGCCTATGAGACAGTGACCAGTTATTACGCTCCTAGTCTAACTTTAGGAGAGCTTTAGGTCTGTTTTTATTTAGCAAAGGATACTTTGTTTTCAATGACGTACAGGTATCTATGCTTTTCTCGTTGATGGGGAAGACCGAGTAGAGCCGAGATATTAACAAGAAAGGGGCACGTCTGTCACTAGAGCACAATCAGGATTCGCCACTGTAAGTGATAAAATCCATTTTATTGCATACAGTGTCGGATGGGTTGCTGCTTTCTCCTGACGTTGCTCCTGTGATAGAAATGTCCCTTTCTTGCTAATACCTCCATCCCTCGCGCAGGTGATGGAAACGCACTTTGCTCCAAGCGAGGACGACGACTCCATTAAAGGCGAACTATCTTGGCAGAGCTTCTCACCTACCCACCGCCCTCTCACCTCCTCCACCCCCTCCACCCAAACGAGGCCTGTAAACAAAAAGGAGAAAAAAAAACACGAAATCAAATAAAAAAGGGAGATGCTCCCATTCATCCAATGCGAGTCTAGGGGGTTGATTCAAAATTGATAGCCAAATTGCTTTGGGAGGCAATTTCCTATTTTGTTTGCCAGCACAGCGCTGGGCAATGTGTTTTCGTGTGTGTGCGTGTGGCAACTGTAAATCTTTATTCTATTTCACCACCCATTCAGGTTATAAATGAGGTCAACTATTGGTGTTGTCCCGGTCCTTTTTGTGTTGCTATTTATTTTTTTTTTCTTCTCCGAAGGAACACACACCATCCAGGGATGGCATAACTTTCATGAGATCATCAGGATGCCGATGGCATATCAAATATTTTCTTCGTCCTTTTTTCTGTCCTAGGAAGTTTGAGTTTTTTTTTTTTGTGTGCCTTCTTCTTCTTCTTCTTGTTCTTTGTCATTGCTGTCGTCGTCGTTGTTGCTGGTTGGTGGTGGTTTGTTATTCTAAAGACGGTTCAAATCAGGAAAGACGAAAGATTTCTGATGATTAAAAAGATAATCAAAAGGATGCGGGATCCTTTTTATTTTCTATCTTTTTTTTCGCTCCGCAGAGGGGAGGCTCTGGGTTTTGTTTTGAATTCTAATTTATATTTAGTAAGCAATTTAAAACATGGAACGTGTGTGTTTTTTGCGACCAGTCAGTTTTTGGAAATCGAATGTGGGATTGGGCTAAATCATCCTTGAAGGGTTCAGGAAATGAGTTTGTCTTCATAGGGTGGCAACTCGGTCCAGAGTGGGCTTCTCCAGTCACCAGTTGATCGTGTAGTGCTTAGGTTCTTTTGTCCTTCCTCCTCCAGTTGTGCGTTGTGCAGGCATCTAGAGTTGCCTTTCCTTCAAAAAGCGACCCTCTCTAGCTGCGTGCTAATAAGCATTTATGGCTGTCCCACAAGCTTACTCCTTCCAATAACAAGCCTTTTTCTGGCTATCGGCCTTCAGTTATGCACACCAAGCTGGTTGAACGCACAACTGGAAGCATCTAGCTAGAGAGACTTGTTGCCCTTCGCCTCTTGTAGGTGTCACCTTAAGCGATATTCGCAGTGCTGCCTCATTTAGAGCTGCTACTCCCTGGAACACACTGTAGTGATTCCGTAGATGGAGGGCCAGAGAGATCTCTCTTGTGACCTAGCCAATCCACTTGAACTTGTGCCTTAATCCGATTTGGACACTAATGCTCAAGCAAAGAAGGTCTTTAACTCCGAGCCTTTGGGTTAGAGAAGGAGAAGGGGATAACCAGCCCGGCCAGCGTTCCCAGTAGCGTCAGCGAACCGAGCTTCTTGGTTCGAGATGGAGTGGATGACCAGCCCGGCTAGCGTTCCCATTAGCGTCAGCGATGGAAAGTAGCTAAAGCTCAGGGACAGAAGATGCAAGGGTCACTAGCCTGATGTGTAACTACTCTGGTCTCTCAACGAAAGTACTGTCGACGATGCAGTTGCACCAAGATGCAGTCTCTTGTTGCCAAGGTTTCTCGTTGTGGCCACTGAAGACTCTAGCGCCTGTTCTGAGCCTCTTTCTAAACTGCCAGGGTACAGGGAGATCATCAGTTCCACTAGTCCTGGCATTCCTTTCGGTTCTAAAAACGCAGATGAAGCCCCGAAGAAGAACTTCTCCTTGTTTAAGGTTTGTGATAGGCAGTGTGTTCGCCTTTTGTAGGTGTCACCTTAAGCGAGGTAGGGTTACTCCTGGCGCAGACTCTTCGGGTCGGAGCTATGTTTTTCATTCGCTGTTACTGGTGCATTGGCCTTAGGCGCTGGACCCGTAGACTCATATTGCTTCACTGCACTGCACAGTGCGTGGTTGGGTCATCATCTGCCGATGTCTTCAACAGAAAGAGGACCAAAGACCGAACTTAGAACATTCTATCGAAGAGACCAAGGACTTTTTCATTCACACCTCTGCGTATAGAGCAGGACTAGGATCATCAGAGTTTTGCAACCAGACAGCTTAGTCCTTCAAGAGACGGCTCCACTACTCTCTTACCATTTGAACCCAAAGGCACAGCAATTCACAAGGGTTTTTTTTAGTTTGATCTCGCAACTAGTGGTACTCGTACTGTATGCTCGTATAGACCGAGTCTTTGACTACTTCTGAAGTATATCTGCCTATGGTGGCATTGTGGCTAAGTAGGCGATGGTGTGAGGCAGCATATAGATAGCTTTGTCCTCATTCATTACTAAACCCATTTTGAACGACTCCGATTTAATGCCAGTGTCCAATGTCACCCGCGTATGCTAACAATTGTACGAAATATTTGGAACATCGTGCCTCTTGTACTCTGTCAAGAATGATTTTAAAAAATCGCTTGAAATTACATACCTCTATCAATCTCGAAAGTAGTGGTGAAGGTGAAGATCTCAGGGAGCTCATTACCGAGAATTCTCCATCGGCATCCTAGTCAATGGATCTTGGGAATATATTGCCTATGACGAGACTTGACACGGCTTGACCAGCGATCAGCCACCACAATCTAGCCTAACCGATAGCCGACTGAAGAAACATTAACATTTAGATCAAGAGCTTTTCCAAGAAGGTCGCCAGGCATTGAGGTGTGCATTGGCTGAGTGGACATTTGTGACTTTCTTCACTACTAGGAGTAGTAGACAAGGAAGCTAGTAGTCCTTCTCTACCGCCAGACCTCACTATGTGGTCTGGAAGAAAGTGGCTACCTTCTTAAAAATCCATTGAATCAGCTTTGAATGCCACACCACTGTAGACCATAGTTCCCCCCCCCCCCCCCCTCACCCCCCCACACCACTCAGCAATGCATCAGCAGAATCAAAATCCCAATGAATTCGCTCTCCTTTCGAACTTCACCCAAAATCCAAACAACTTCGATCGTCTAGTCACACCTCCCCACCGTGGCAACAATTTCTCTCGTTTGCAAATCCATACCACGCAGCCAGGGTACCCCCTTCGTCGTTGATTTATGAACACGACCACCCACGGGGCAGACGCACTCAGACCCCCCAATGTTGTCCGCTCTCTCTCTCCTCTTCTCACGTTTACCAAGAGCAATTTATCAATTTTGCCATTCAATGAGCCATGACCAGAGCACAACCAGAAGTCCTTCAATTTCCCCCTCTCTCTCCCCCGCCCCCCTCTCGTCCCCGTCTGGTCGTCTAAATGTTGCGCGAATCATTGAAAGTACACTCCCGCCAGGGACTTGAAACTCCAAGAAATAAAGAAAAAAAAACAAGAACATCCATCTCCAGAAAGGGATAATTTCGAATATCCTTTCACTGTGCAGGAGGCAGCACCGCCACCGAGCGAGCAGACAGAGGGGGAGAGTGATAAAATAAATAAATTGGAATCTCAATTAATCGACACATAGCCCTGAGCACTAACAGCTCGAACAGCTCCAGCAGCACCACCAGGCACTGTGGAAGCGGCTATCCTTTCCTTTCGTTCTTGTGTTTGTACATCAATTTTTGTTTATCAATTTATGCGAAAGGATGGGTCTTCGCTCTCGCTCTGGTTTATTTTATTTTTCATCACAAAACTCACCATCACAGCGTTTTTCTTGAAATCCATGAAATTCTTCACCTCGGCAGCCAGTTCACGCAGCAGAATAATGCCATCCTTGCGCTTCACTTCGATATCGTTGTCCTTGTATCTCTGTTAGGAGAAAAATAAGAATGAAAGTACATTACAACTTTGGGTTATAAAACTTTGCGTTGATTAATTTTTTAGTGTTCTCCCCGAGATGAGGGGAAGAGGGGGACTCTAAAATATCTGGTGTCATAAATTTTCACTGGATACTCGTTTAGTGATGGGTCATAGTCCTTAAACTGATTTAAATTGATGCCTGCTTTTGAAAGCGATGCTAATTAAAAATTCAAATAAAGAAAAGGAGACACTGTTTGACAAAAGCACAGACAGTGGAGCGCGTTCCACTATGATGCTGGGGGGGGATTTAAAATCCTTACTCAATTACAGACACATCCCGTTAAGGGCGGGGTGGATAGGGATATAAGGGCGTATTTTCATAAATATTCATCAGTTTTGTCGCCAACAAGGAATGAGGACGGGATTAGAAAAATAAATTGTGCAATAGTTTTATACAATCCCCCGGATGGAGAGGGGCAGATTGTACGCTCCAAGATCTCCTCAGTAATGGGGTGGTTACATGGCAATCGGATTGGCGTTGCCGTGGAGGGGGTGGGGATAAATGGAAGAGAAACGATGACAAAGTGAATCGGAAGTGAGTTGGGGACAGAGAAATGACAAATTATACGGCGAGAGGTTGAAGAAAATTATTCATTGTCTTGAGATGGAATGGATTAGCTGTGTCTATTGGGCGTGTGTGTGTGTGTGTGTCTTCTGGGTAATGACCTTTAAAGAGGGAACAAGCAGTTCATTATAGTGGCTCTGTACAAATTTTACTCGATTTCGGGAATCTGATGACGGTCTGGGCTTTAGAGGGTGCGCAAGAGTAGAGGAGGACCAGAATCAACTCGGTGCCCGAAATTGTAGAGAGGTAGCTAGTGAGCGCACACACAAGTGGAGGAGGCCCTCAGATAACTTGGACGGAGGTGGCTAAGGAAGATCGTGCCTACTGGAGTGGCTTGGTTGATTGGAGCCCAGGTCCATCTAGGACTGTGGCGCAAACAGCATTCTTAAGGATTCATTTAAAAAGTGGCGCAAACTGATAACCATTCTTAAGGCTTCACTTAAAACGCGTTGTTTTCTCCTTTTTAACACAAACACCTGTCTGAGAGCACGGTGCAGGCCTCCTTCTTGAAACTTCTAAGCTAGGCTCAACTGTGTTATGTACGTGGACTAGAAGGCTTCAAGTTGCTCAGTCTTGAACATGAGAATCGTCCAGCACTCAATTTCCCTCCCAAACTCCTCGTACGTCCTCTATAAAATCTTTACTCACTTCCATCGTAAATCGAATTTCCCGCCACTAGTAAATTGCGTAAATTTTTCCGTCAATCATCCAACATTTTCGAAGAAATGCAAACTATTTCATCCAAAGCAATCTCCCCTGTGGCACTGCACTCAGCCGTGCCACCCCACCTCCCCACACACACACATACACATCCAAGGGATCATCGTATAATTGATAAGTACTCGCTGGCATTTTCGAGAACAAAAACACTCCTTTATCGAATTCTCAACCCGTGGGCGACAACACAACTTTGGGGACTCGCTCTCACACTCTCCCCGTCTCTCTGCCACGCACATACATGTGCATACACAAATCTGTGGATACAACGATCAGATATCCCTGATAAAGGACGGGAGAGGAAATTTAAATAATAAAATAATTTATGTTACCCATGTAACGCTGCTGGTTAAATGACAGGGCCAGACATAAATATTTGCATAGACAAGGATTCTCACCCAAACGCTGAACGCTCCTCCAAGTGCACCGCCCTTGTCCATGTCATTCTATCTCTCTCTATCTCTCCCTCTGGCACACAGAGACTCTCCCTGTCTCTCTCTCGTGGGGTGTGGGGGTTTTCAATTTGTGTGTACAATGCAAGAGCTATGAGTGCCTAGTAATTAAATTGTGCAAGGATAACACTGTGAGCTCAAGCAACGGAGTACGAGTTCGAGTACGAGTACCCGTACTCCATCCCCTAACCTCTGTCGAGTTGAATGCATCCCTTCCTCTGGCGCCCATGAGTGCTCTCACTCTCATCACACCACGCGCGCTCTGCTCCAGTGTGATAGAGAAATTAGATAGCAAACGAGAAAGGACTAAAACAAAACTGGTCCGCTTCACGTAATGCATGATGGTTGTGTGCAGAGATGGAACTCCAAATCGAGGTCCTCACACTTGACGACTTGAGATGCACCACCAGCAGTAGCAGCAGCAGTGGCAGCAACAGCAGTGGCAATCCCAAAAAGGATTTCAATGCGACACCGATGAGTTGTAGTGTGGCACCGTGTGATGGTCTGAGGGGAGGCGTGTCAGAAGACTTCCTTAAACTATTCAATTTGTGTACCACCACCTTCTCCCGGAGGAGACACCACCACCCAGGCTGTGCACCAGGAATAATTCGCGTCTCTAAAGAACACAAAAAAAACACCAAGCATGAAGGCAAATTAAGAAGAACGGTAATTCTTCCCTTTAACAGGGAATAAGGCACTCTGAATGGAGCTAGTTTCAGGTTTTTTTCACTCCTTTTTTTTCGCTCCTTCTCTGTGCAGTCATAAGCAGGCTGACATAATTTGGGCGTTTTAAATGTCGGAGTTATCCTGAATGGGTTCTTCGTTCGTTCTTCGTGTTGCCCGCGATCCAAGGGACACGAAGGAGATTCTTCGCTTTTGTCTCTTCATCGTTAGATGGGAAGAGAGGCGGATAGGGGGGGCTGGATGAAAAATGAAGGGAACACTTGTACGTGTCAGCCTAAATGGACCTGGATACTAATTAATTCCAAAAAGGAAACAGAACAATGTACCCCTGCACGAAGTCGGAGTTGAGTGGTGGTTGGTCTCTACTTCGAGAGGGTGGCTACTCTCTAAGTAGAGACCAGCCACCACTCAACTCCGACTTCGTGCAGTGGTACATTGTTCTGAGAAGAACAGAAAAAACGTGCAAAAAACAAGGTTTCTCAGTTCATTCAGTGCTTTAAGAGGCCCCTGAGTCTGAGGGGGAATGAGGGTGCTCCTGGCACGGAGTAAAGCTTGTAAAGACAGTTGATCACTTTTCACGACAAGTACACCATTGAATGGCCTGATGAAGCTATCAAAAACCTCAATTGAATTAAAGACACACTCAATCAATTGACCATCGACGGCAGACCCCAAAAAGGGACAGCAAACCAACAAAAAAAAAGCAAACACCATCCGAAAGCGAACCGTCCTCACCTCGGACGCAATTACCGCAGAATAAAATCAAATAAAGACAACACAGACCAGAGAGAGAGAGAGAGAGAGAGAGAGAGAGAGAGAGAGAAGGAGAAGGCGACCAGACAGGAAACAGGAAATGAACTTTACACCCGCAAAAACAAAACTGAAAAACCAAAGCCAACCACAAATGCAAACGCAGAACGCAAACGAAGTCACAACACAAAATTGGTTTTTCGGAGTAAAAATGATTAAGTCCAACCAAGGGCAATGAATGAATATTGCATGCGACACCCTAGACTCACTGAAACAACCGGCTGATGATGGCAGCAGTGGGTGATGGTGGTTGTGGAACGTGCGACAACAACGACGATAACGTGTCCCCAACGTGATTACCTCTCAAACCTCTTCACAACAACGCAATGGCGTGGTAAACAAATGACAAGCAAAACACAAATCCGATATGTACCTGAGCTGATGTTGATGTTGTTGCTGTTTCTCAGTGAATTTCCAGTGAATTTTTCAATGAAGGCAACCGGATGTGGTGGCACAAGAGTGGGGTCGCCCACACCCACCACGCACATGCAGACTGGGAAAAAAAATTGTAATTTTTAAACTACGGGGGGAAGATGAAAGCGACGAATAACGACCCTCCCCATGGTTTCCATCGACAGAGGGTGCGGTGAGACGAAGCTTTTCTTTTCGAATGCGCGACGCCATCCTCTTCAATTTCACATGAGTCGCCGCTAGACTTTGAAACTCTCTCTCCAAACGCTCATTTGTTTGAATGTTTTATGGGTTTTCGTCTACCCGTCTAAGGGGAAGCCTGTCGCTCTGTGTGTGTGTGTGTGTTCTGTCATCAAATTGGCTAATTTGCGAGGAAGCTTGCCGGCACAAAGGGCCACCTCGTTTCGTATTCAATTAGCGATAGTGTCCTTGTGGCAATACGGCGGCCGGGATGATGTGAACCGAAATGAGGGGGAGATGTGAAAAAGGTTATGACTCGCGCACTTGAATGTCGGGCCAAGTCAATGGCGGGAATGGGGATGGAGATGGAGGTTTGTTTAGATTTAGACAAGATTTGAGGGGACTTAGGGGGCATCTAATCGATTTGAACATCTTAAGCAGAGGTGGGTCTTGAATGAGAGGCACTGTGTGTGGATTTTCAGGGAAATGGTGTACTGGGTGGGTACCCGGGCTAACTCCTACTCAGGGCGTCCAGTCGGCGAGAAGACTAAGTTAGCGTTTAGATATGACCTGAAGGTCAGGCCTGAGGCTCAGAGATGCGAGATTTTGGAAGAAGGAAACACTGAGGCAATGAGTGGGATTACCTTCCACCAACCATGGCTCTGGCGAAGAGTTTCTATCAATGACCGGGAACAATGGAACGAATGAGTGGCAGAGCAGAGGATGGCTCAAAAACGAAATCTGGCACAGGGGCAGGGATCTTCTGTGGCCACTTCGACTTCAGCGTTTTTTCTTTAAGTTGAAGTGGCTGCCATACATGAGGAGAGACCAAGGCGTTACCGGCGAGTCAATCACCATCTTTACTGATAGCCAAGCGGCAACAAAAAACATGGAAGCTGGCTATGCAGACAGACTATGCAGACATACGAGGTCAACGAGGTGTCCTTCTGTTGGAGGAGAGGCTAGGAGACGAAGCCCTGGATAGAGCCAGAACTGGCGCTACCTCGTCGATGTTTCCTTCATTTCGGACCACGATCACCACGAGTTGGTGAGACCTACAATTGTAATGCGACTTCGAGTTTGAGAAGTTTTCCTAAGCAGGACTACTCTTCTTCTTCTGGTGGCGCTACAGTCTACGGGATGAACCTGGGCCTCAGCCAGTAAGCCCCTCCAGCCAGCACGAAATTTAGCCAGCTGTCTCCAACTGCGCACACCAAGTCGATTGAGGTCCTTCTCCAACTGTGTGTGCCATCGGTTCCGTGGGCGTCCTCTATTGCGTTGTCCCACTGGTTCGGAGTCGAAGACTCTTCGGGCTGGAGCAGTGTTGCCCATGCGCTCTACATGGCCCAGTCATCTTAGGCGTTGAATCTGTAGACGTCTGACTAGGCTCATGCCGCTGTACAGCCCGTACAGTTAAGTGGGCAGGACTACTCTGTCGAGTCATATTAGCGACCTAGAGTCCCAAGGTTCGTCAAGTCGGCCAAACTCGTTTATTACCCCAAAATTGATAGTTTCTATCGTAATGTCTTCTACTCAGGCTTAAGTCTTCTACTCAAGCTTAAGTCTGAGGTCCCTGAAATCTGTCCCTCGATGTTGGCAGTCGGAGATTCCTGGATTTTATTACACTTGGTAGCTAAGTTCTGCACTGCTGGTTTCAGTCGGTGCCTTAATCCTTGCTAAACAAATACACTCCTAAAACTAACCAGGAATGTAATAAGGAACGTGGTGGGCATTATCACCGGCCACAGCCTTCTCGGTATCCATGCCAGAAGAATGGGAGCCCCCACAGCGACTACTGCACAATCTGTAGAGACGAGGAGGAGGAAGAAAATATCCTTCACCTCCTCGACACTTGTCCAGCCCTTGCAAAAACTAGAAAAGTATATCTAGGCAACTTCTTTTTCAGTAACCTAGAGGAAATGTCAAGCTTAAAGATACAAGACATAGCTAAGTTTATCAGGAAAACTAATTGGCTGTAAATCAGCACAGGAGCGGACTTCTCAAAATGGGCCACTAGAACAGCCACCATTAGTTAGTCTCTAGGTTTATTTCATTTTCTTTAGTGTAGTCCCTTTGAATTTTAGAGGAGCCGGTGGAAAGCACTGGGAAGTGATAGTGACGATCTAAGTGAGCCACAACTACTACAGTGGTGACAATCACTCTAACCTAACCTAACCTAATCTTTGCTAGCAATCTAGACTTTCAAATGCAAGACAGTGCTGACGTGGCTTCTGCCGCTCTGCCGGCCAGCGTGCATGGGCTTCCATTGATTGAGCAAAGTTCTCGAAGGGGGCTTAGGAAGAGGTTGAAGTCAAGCGCTTGACATCAGACAAAGAGTCGCTCCCATCGAATGAAGCTGTTCTCCATTAATTGACACATCTTTCAAAGGCTTTGACACAGTTTCCCCTTGAATCATTTCCAGAGACCTGTCTTGCTCCAATCAAAATATAGAAAGTGATTGATTAAATAAGACGCATTTCCAGGTCAAGGTACAAGAAAAAAACAACCTCCCATCCAATCAAAGTTTGAAAAGTCGCCCAAGTGCATCGATACAAAATGAAATTCCTCCTCATCACCAATGGAGATCATCTCTCAAAACCCGACAGAAAAAAGTCCTTCGTTCCTTCAATTTCCACTCACGAATGACACGCCACAAGGTTAGACCTTGTCACACATTCTGTGAGTAAAATGAACAATCAACTGTGTGTCGCACCACCTCCCGCAAGACCGGCCAAAGTAACAGAATAAATGGGTCACTTCACAGGAATCTCACCATCTGTCTCGTATCTTCCTTCGGCACGACACGACAGGCGCTGTCGACTCCAACCGCCTGCATCATATCGCTCAACCTGTGAATTAATAGCATTCTTGACACGTTCTCACTTGCGAGGTCTGTTCGCTGCTGCTGTTGTTGTCGTCACATCATGCGGCTCTTCATTGTGCGATAGTTCGACCTCTTCATAATGCAGCAGCAGCGGTGGTGCGAGTGGGTGGCGAGAAGGTTAGCTTCCACATCCACATCCACTCTCTTCTCTCCTTCTAGTGAGGGAAAAAGTCTCTCGGTGTAATTCAATGTTGTAATGAGGACTTTTCACAAAATGTTGCCTTTTACGAGGGTATCCTTGCGTTCTCACCTCAAGAAAATAACGAGTGGATCATGTGGAATAAGAAACTTCATCTCGCCAGCCGCCCTCTCACTCAGCGTGCATCGCTCCAAGGACGAGCATTATGGTGATGCGGTGGTTAAGAGGGTGAGTGGCTGTGGGCGTGGGTGGGCTTGTGGGTAAAGGTGATATTCCGTTGCATGAATAACCAATGAAGGAGAAGGATTAGGTTATGGAATGTTGATGGTTTGCTACTGCTCCTGCTGCTGCTGATGCCCTTCGTTCTCCTCCATGAGTCATTCCATAACCGCCAAGGATGTGGAATTTTCAACTCTTAACGCTTCGAGATGATTCTTCTGCAGCTGAAGGACTCGACAATGCACACTGCACACACACACACGCGCGCCGCCTGCCAGAGAACCGCGAAGGATTCTAGGTTTTTTTTTCTCGTTCAGTAGGGCGGGTGGACAGACGAGGGCATTAAATTTCTCACTCATTCGGGGGAGGGTGGACGATGTGGAATTTTTGCACATTCTTAAGGATTTTTAACGTCGTCCTGTTTAGTTTCTCTCTCTCTCTCTCTCTCTCTCGCCCTTTTTTTCCCAGTGGCACTTGCTGTTTTCTTGTGTCCTTTCTCGCAAATGCCCACCCAGTCAACCCACCCCACCCTCCCCACACTATTGAGTTATGGAAGGAACGCTTCAGGACCGAACGACGGAGAGCAATAGGTGGCTAATTATGCATTCATCGGAGCGTAGGGAAAGTTGCCGCAAAAAAGGAAAGGTCATGTCGTGGTTTCTGCGGTCGGATAGAATGGAAATGAGAGTTTGTGTGCGTGATGAGGGGCCAAGGGAGGGCTTGAGAACAAGAAGAAGAAGAAGAAGGTTTGACAGAGGCAAGCAAAAATGGACGTGAGCACACGCAATATGTCTGGCAGCGTTGTTATTGGGTTAGTTAAGTGGTTTCGTTGAAGACCTTATTTGTTTTCAACGAAAGGACATACACTTGTGTGGGTGGGGAGATGGTGGATGGCGGATGGAAGGCGGGGGTGGGAAAGACCCACTGTTTGACAGGATGTAGGCATAACATTGGGTCACAGTTGTCTGCCGGTGGTGGTTGGAATGTTGTGAATACTAGAAGCGATTTCGGTGTGTGTGTCATTTGTTGTGCGGCCAAAACGTGTTTTAATCTAGTTTAGCTATTGTGGGGATTTTTACTCCAAGACGTTGGCAATGAATTTCGTGATGTGTTGAAGATCATAAGATGGAGACGCCCATCTCCACCCTCGCCCCAAGAAAAGCCTCTCAATCCCCGTCCTTGATTCATTTAAAATTCGATTTATTTGAGTGCTCATCTCTTGACTTCCTGCGGCTGCAAAGTTCATAAAATTGCTGTCGCATGCAAACCAACTCAAATGTATAAACTTTCAATCATTTTGATTCAAAACTCTTGTCATCGTCGTCGTTGGCCGCTGACAACCGCTTGAAATCTCACTTCACAAACTTGCTCGTCTTCCCCTCGAACATTCTCGAGTGTGTCGACTTCCATTCAAGGAAATTCATCATTCAAGACAAAGCATCCGTCTCGTACGACACACAGGACTCCCCCTTTGACTTGGAGTCTCGTTGTCGAAGAAAACATCTTGTTTTCCAATTCAAACGCAATAATTCCAGACTTTTCCCCCAAAATGATCATTTTTCATATATTTTTTTGCGTCCGCCTTCGGCTCTGCTCAGTCCTGTGCCCCCTAACTCATCTGTCACCATTCTGGGGCGAGGAAGGACAAGGAGGAGGAGAAATACATCATAACCTCACAAGAAGCTGGAAACAATTCTTTCATTTGGTTTTCCTCGCTGTTGCCTTTTGCCTTCGTTCCTTCTTTGCCCCTCTTCGTCTCTGCTTCGTCCATGCACGCTGCTCGTGAATATAACAAATGTTTTTCCTCGAATGGGCGGGGTTGGAAAGGGAGAGGCAAAGTGCAAGAAACCATGTTGGCATTGCAAAAGTAATGTGTTTCTGTTGCTCGAGCAAGGAAACATGGGCTCCACTTTGAAAAGAAGCGATAAATTGACAGTCAGGGTGCAGTAAGGCATGGGACTTAAGATGCATGCGCTGGTGTCCTGAAGAATTCAAGGAACTCTTGGTTCGAAGTGTGAACTTGGCCCGTCGGAGTCGGCTGAACAATAGCACGCACAACACGACTGGTTGTTGTAGAAGCTTGGCCCTAGTCCTCTACGAGGTGTAGCGCTTGGTCTACCTCAGGGCAAACGTAAACGACGTCACAGTGGAGATCCGAGATGGACACGCCGTTGACAAGCGTCCATGATCTTGTCCTCCAGGATGGCGAAGACACATCCGCGAACTCTAAAAGCTGTACCAAGATCTGGATGTTGTCCGGAAGGCTAGGTCACAGTAGCCACAATGAGCGCATGGTAATTCGTATCCGAGACTCATTGTTCGAGAAGTAGAGGTGGATGTCTCAGATATAAAGACCGAGCAATCGCGGATACAAGGTAGCTTCGTCTTGTTGACCGGAAGCAGCGTGCCCAGGACCAACAGAGACTGCTCAGGCAGAGAGCATGGCTAACCAGCCTGTACAGGGAGATGAAAGTGTAAATTATGAAGTGTCCGATGCATCAGACCCCACTTCACCCGCCATCAAATCGAGTCAATTTCAACATCATTGCCATAAATCCGGATTCAAGTGAAAGAAGTAACTTTGAATAGTATTCTCGGCTCATGAATAGTTGCAATACCATCTCACGTACTGGGTTTCATTAGGACTTAATCCTCTTAGCAGAAACCGCAACTTGTTTCTGGGAAACCAAGTGTCTCCCCTTTCACATGCTGAATGTCCCTAGGCTACACCCAGCCACCCCTTAACCACCGTCTAATGATCTTCAATGGTTTTGAGATTCAATTTTCCTCTTTTCTGTCTCTCTCTCTTTGTCACTCTCCTTCTCCCTCTTCCTCTCTCTCTCTCTCTCTCTCTCTCTCTCTCAGGATATCGTGCATGGAAAATACTAATTAAAATATGAAATTTAATTTATCACTACATCAAACGCACACTCGTTTGTCCCAGAGAGTGCCAGAATGCCAGAAGATGTCTGTAGTCTTCGACACAATCACACATCCCCACCCACTCACACACACGCACGCAAATAACACTTTTGTAATAACTCTGTGGAAGATTTCTTCTTACACGAGACCAGTGAAGTTAAGAAAAACGAAGAAAACTGTGCATAATCATGCAAAACTTCACGAGAACTTTTCCAATTACTTTCGAGATGGAAAATTTTCTTCATTCAACTCTCGTCGTCCTCGTCGTCGTCGTCGCTGTCGTCGTTGTCGTTGTCGGCCTCGTCTCGTTTTTGAATCTTTCTCGCTCAACTCGTTACCATGCCCACCCGCACCCCCACCCCCATCCGTACGCCTACCCTCTTTCGACACCATTCACATAAAACTCTTCTTCTACTTATGCCGCCTGTTCTAATGTTTCTTCATTTCACTCAGCCTCAGCTTCCCTTGGCCACCCCTCGGAGTGTAAGTCCCTAACTCACAGTGCTCCCACTACTATCCTTGTTCTCGCCCTTTGGCGTAATTATTTTTCTTAGAAATGATTGCTGTATGTCTTTCGAAGGAAAATTAGTGTATGTGTGTGTGGGTGTCAGAGGGCGAGTGCAGATGGTAAGAGATGGCAAACAGAAGTGAAATCTCGCGGAATTAACATTCAGATGGAACATAATCATAATGATATCTCTCTAGCCCACATTACTATTCCCAATGGATGCACAGGCCACCCCATTCCTGACTGCTGCGAGAACTGTTGATGGTTCAGTTCAACCCCCTCTTTGGGAATCTGACATCTTTTGAGGGGCACTGTAGTTGACTAGGGAGTTCGCTTGCTAACCAATTATCATCAAGAAGCGCTGAATCTCAAGATAAGCTATGAACTGCTCTCAACTGCCATGAACTACTCTCACGAACAGCTTGCTTAAGCTCCTATCAGGTTCTTAACAAAATCATTCATTTCAATTCGCTCTTGTCAGCTGAATTGCTTCAAAATTGAGTCACCTTTTGTCGGAAGTGGCGATTAAATGGGGGGAAGGTGGTAAGAGCATTTTGGGTCTTCTTGAGCGACCACTCGTCTTTTCATGCGACAGGGGTGACATCCACCGACAGGAAGGTGTGTCGTGGAAAGATTCGTCTGCGCTTCTTTACCCTGAATTGCTTGATTCTCCACATCTGCCGGGCCGGGCATTTTTTCCTTCTAAGATTCGCTGTCACTTGGCGCTTGAGCCTGCCCTCAAACCCCTTGGAAGCCAAGGTATCTATCGCCTGAATTTCTTTGTCAATATCAAATTTACTTCTCTGGCCTGCGACACGAGGATGGGCGTAGCTCTGTGAGGTATGAGCATTAACTCTAGTGGCCTCCCATCGTTGGTGGTCCCGGGCACGTTCCAATAGTGAAGCACCTATCTGCCTTGCGTCCGCGATTACGTCTGCGGTTCGTTCTCGAACTACGAGGCTTGGCTTCGAAGTGCCTCTTAGCGGAGCATTGCTCGTTGTGGCTACTGTGGCCAAGCCTTCCCGACAATATCCCCATTATTGCACAGCTTGTAGACTTCGTGGATGTGTCTTCTCATTCCCCGAGGACAAGATCACATTGATCACTGTTCCTTAGAAAGCTACCAAAAAATCGGCTCTGCTCTTTTGCGTATCGTCCAGCTTTCGATTACATGCAACAGGACTTTGATGTTCGTCCTTCGAGTCGGGAGATGTTTCGAGAAGTCCCGGTTGCCAGCGTCGATTCTCCGTCTGATCTTCACTGTGTGGCCATTTGGGCAGTTTGCTCTGAGGTAGGCACATTCCTTTACTACCTCGCAGTTGTAGCTGTGGATCGTGATATTTTGTCCAACGTGGTGTGTGTCTTTCTCTCAATCACCTTAAGACCAGCTTACTTCCTCTCTTCTACATTTGCCGTGAAAATTGTTCCACTAGGGAACGCTGGAAACGCGCGACGATAGCGATATCATCTGCGCAACCCAACAGTTGGACTGACTCGTAGAAGATAGGGCCTTCTTTACTTCCAAGTGCCCGCTGAACTACCTGCTCCATTGCCAAATTGATGAAATCGCAGCCAAATCCGGAGCAGGTTTCAAACAGCTCGGACGTCTTTTAGTCGAACTACAAGGTGCATGGCGTGGTGCGACGGGATCACGAATTCGTTCATCGCTTCGAATAATTCCTTTAAGCTGCCCATACACAGCATGCATGTGTCGGGCTCCTGAAGTGTGTCCTGAGTGTGGGCTCAATTAGTCCGCGCACTGATCTTTTGTGTGTCAGGACATCTTAACCGCGACACCGATGTACACACCGATGTACACACCAAAGTGCTCGCAACAAGTGTGCTGTGTATGGGCAGCCTTTGCGATGAATGTTGTCGTATGCGGCTTTAAAATCGATGAAAATCGAGGTGTCTATCGTTTTGTAACTCGCTAGTCCAGGATTTGCCTTAATGTGAACATTTGGTCTGTTGTCGATTTACCAGACCGACAGCCGCACGGTCGGCGGTGCAAAACGGCTTTAGACGTTCACACAGGGCACGTTGATCAGGGATATACCTCCATAGTTGTTGCAAGAGGTAGGATCGCCTTTTTTTGTCAACGGGGTTGATATTCCAGTCGTTGGGCCA
Organism: Eristalis intricaria; assembly: GCA_964034865.1. Lineage (NCBI taxonomy): Eukaryota > Metazoa > Arthropoda > Insecta > Diptera > Syrphidae > Eristalis > Eristalis intricaria. The sequence goes on along the minus strand of OZ035877.1, from coordinate 6,228,051 downwards.
TGCTTATATTTTCCCAAAATTCTTCAGATGACTTGATGCATGCGCCTTACTCAGGAATCCCCTCCGGCCTTGAAGAGCTATGGAGGTAAGCCATCTAAGCCTGTGGCTTTTTAATGGATTTGCGGGCTTTCTCGAAGCTAGGTGGACTACTTCGTCGGTTGGGGCTGGTATTTCCTGATCCCCCATCACTCTCTCCTGGTCTGGTCCGTCAAGGAGCTGTTGGAAGTTCTGCTTAAGCACATCCACTACTCCCTGAGTGTCAGTAACTAGATTACCCTCACAATGTCGAAGAGTCTGGGTTGCCTTCTCTAAAACCTGAGACGAGGCCCTACCACCCTCCCACCCTATCCACCTCCACTTCACCATTCGATAAAATGTTCCCTCGCCGAGTTCATAATGAATCCGTCAGAGCTCTTCTTCACACAAAAGACTCCGTACCCTCCGGCTAATGGGATGTGCGCTGCTGCACGTACGTACATCCTTAAAAATGATTCACAACCACGTGTGACAGCTTTGACAGTTTTTAAACGTCAATTAGAGCAACCATCCCAGCCACGCTCCCCCTCTTCCATCTTCCATGCGTTTGCCTGCTTTCAATCGTTTATTCAATCCCTTTGTACACACTTTCTTTTCTCTTCAACGTTTTTTTTTTCTTCCACCCCCCTACGTGTGTGTTTGTTAATGAGCCGCATGTTGTTGGATTTCGCTTAATTTACCTAACTACACACCGCGATTCACCGAATTTAATCTACTTACCTCGTCTCAGTGCAGGTATCCCCCGTCCCCCTCACAAGCCCAACATCATTTACGCTGTAGAACGCCAGGGGGAGGGGGGAGCTACACCCCCCCTTGCGCGAAGAGAGAAGCTTTTCTCTGTTTTCTGTGACTCGCATTTAATTAGGAATGACATCGTTAAATGTGTCACTGCTTCCTTCTCTACAGAGGGGCTTGCTTAAGTGTGTGTCTCTGTCTGTGTGTGTGTGTGTGTCTATACCCCCACTCAGTGCGTGCGTCTCCTTTCATTCACCCAAAATCGCTCGCATAAGTTTCTTATTATTTACTTTTTTTGAAAAGTAAAAAAAAAGCTAAAGAAAAACATTGAAGCGTAAGAAAATTCCAAATGGATGGTTGGTTGGTGTGATAGAGCAGACATGGCAGGTCTCATAAAGATGACACACAAAGGCGCAGAGGGGGAGTAGGAGAAGGAGGAACGCGAGATGTGGAGACAGGAGTTATTGTTATGAGATGACATCCTTTTTGCAGAATTGACTTCATTTCAGGATTCGTGAGGCATGAGACATAAGTTTGAGTTTGCTGACAAGCAAGCAGCTTCTTGACTTCAACTCTTTCTTCAACATCGTCGCATCACCTCATCCATCCCCACCATCGGTCGACGTCGTCGTCGTCAACATCGTCTGCTCGTCGACTGGAGAAAATCAGCAACGCTTCGGTGTGGATGACTGTAGAGCGCTTCAGACACAACAAAAAGTATGCAAAGCAACCAGCGATGAGGAAAATGTGCCTTTTCTCTGGTTTTGCACTTATTTTCCTTCGGTTTTTTTTTTCTTTTTGGTCCTGCCTACGCATTGAGGGTCGCGCTGTACATTCATGCGATGGGGACGTCTTGTCTGCGTGCGAATGATTGAAAGTGAGGTGGGCTTGGGAAGCAGAATTTGGTTAAAGAAGGATTGTGTAATGAAGGACACAGGATATGTATTTGGTTAAACCCACTGTTCCAGTGGAGGACAGAAGGAGATTCCCTTCATCAAGTGAAGATCATGACATTCACGACTCAATGAACTCAACATTTCCTGGGTCTCGTCACTCTCTGCGGTGTTTCACGAAGGATGCGTTAGTGTGCAACTCAAACTTGTTATCTATGAGTCCATGAACTCAACCAACCGAAACAAGTCTCGTGGCACTTATTTAAAGCAAGGATGCCTTTGTGTGCCCCTCAACCTAGACCCTGACCTTCCAGCCACCTCAAGTAAGTTCAAACCAAAGACGTTCCACTCCCACCCAGACAACAGATGATCCCCTAGCCAAAGTCTCCTCCTCCTTCCCCTCCTCCTTCGCCTCCACCTCCTCCTCCTCCTCCTCCTCATTCAATAAGTCCCTCCCGCAATGACTTACAAATAAGACCCCGAATACCAATCGAAATGGAACAAAGAAAACATCATTCCCCCATCGCTGATCAACGCCCCAAAAATCAAGTCAAAAAGTCCACACAACCCCTCTCGAACATCCTACACGCGGTGTCTCGTCGTCGAAAATCTCTTCTACACCTCTAATGACGGTGTAACCTTAAATCCCTCTCAAATCCTTACCCGTCTCATCCTCATCACCTCCTCGCACAAGACTCGAGACTCCCAAGCCAGAACCTCCGAGCGAGCAAGTGAACCAGCCACCTACCCGAAAACGAAGTCATTTCGAGGTTCGGAAAGTTCATGTTAACAAAATATTTAATCCCCCGTAATGTGTCGCGTTACAACTTTAATAGCTCCACGGGAACCACGCCAGAATCTACGGGAGTATCTAGTAATAAATTAAATCCACCAACAACGGGGTGACACTGAGGCGGACGTGGAGAAACGTGAAAACCGACGGAACAAAAAAAAACACTACGGCTTGGGGTTGAATGAATAGTAATTGAAAACAACAAAACCAGTCGTTCACCCCGACGACCCCCGTTCCCACACCCACACACACACGTCCCACAATCGTCGCACTCACCAATCTCCGCCGACGACACGGTATAAAGTGAGGAAAAAAAAAAACAAAAAAAACCCAAACACACAAACGCGAAATTCGATTCTGCATTATTGATTTCACCTTCTGTTCTCCCATTAGCCCACCTCCTGCTCAGCCCCCAGAATCCCTCCGGCCACCGCAAGCGGAGCGCGCGCGTCGTTACCAAGCAAAGCCAGCCATCCAGTCAGCCAACCACCTTCAAACCAAGGTTTCTCAAATTTCTGTGATTGTATCCGAAAGCTTTCATCAATTGACTGTTCTTTTGTTGATTCCCAAAGTCCCAAGGAATAAGGGGGTCGCGCCACAGGATCAATGAAATGAGCTGGGGTTTTGCCGTCAGCGTGGCCAGGACGAGGGTATGAAATTGAAGTGAAATGGAAAACAGTCGTACCTATGTTCGGGCAGCTATTTTGATTAAAAAATAATTTAATTCTCTGCCGTCTGCTTTGGGTGTCATTCAACGACTCACCGCTCGCCGACCGGCAGCCAAAGGTTTGTGACCTTTTTTTCTCGCTTTCTCTCTCTCACTTTTCACCCACCTTTTGACAGAGCGGGACTCTGTTTGTATGGAAAACAGAAGAAAGAAAAAAAAAAATAGTAAATTAAAGAAAATGGTGAAAAACAATACGACAAAATCAAGCGTCACTTTGTTTTGTTGTATTACCCACAAGGCCGGGGTAGACAAATCGAAATGGGGGATACAAAAGAGCTTTCATTCCTCCCTTAGCTCTCAGTCCATGGGAATTCAAAGTAAAGCGCGCCATGTTGCCCACCACACTTGGCTTATGAATGTGGGAGAGATTCAGACACCGAATGGCAATTTTTCCAAAGGGACCGGCAGTGGGTGGAGAGCGGTAGGACAACCGCATGAAGTAAACTCTCCACAAAGCTCGTTTTTGCGTAAATTTTATTTTGCCTTCAATTCTGACAAGTATACCACAAATAGTGTTGCCGTGTGTGTTCTTTTTTGGAAATTCTTATTTCGCGGAGGTGGTGTATTTAAAGTTAATGTGGGGAAATCATGAATGAATTGTGGTCAATGTCATCTGTGCGCGACAGATGTTACGGGGCATTTGAGGTCTGTCACTTCTTCGAGAGCTGCCAAGCCGCTGTGACGAAAGTACTAGTTTTACATGAAAGGACATGAGATGATGTCACCAGTGAAAAGCTTAGACGATGAAATTTTGATCTGTTAAATAAAATTCACAGTAGTCGCTGTGATGGAGTGGATTGGTTGGGTGATCGACACATAAGCCAGGTTCATTTGTTTAATTTAGGTATCCATTTCATAATTCACGGCGCCATATCTTTGCCAAAACTGAAAGAGTATACCTGCCAAGAAAACTTTGTAAAACCTCTCCGTTCTGAGTCGGCAAAGCATCCATAGCACGAGTGGTTACTGAACAAGCTAGGCTCAGGTGCACCTCGGACAGCCTTGCATCCCATAGTATTAGAGTATATTATTAAAAAAAAAGAAACATGTTCATAACTAAGCTCCGTCCATATTTATAATTTCTGGCCTTAATCATACAAATTTTGGTCTGAACCAGATTTTGATTAAAACCCAAACAAGGTTAGGTTAGGGTAAGAGTGGAAGCAATAGCCATAGCTTCGCATAGACCAACGAGGCTCCACAAACTCACTGAAAACCACTAACTAGAGATTATTAGGTTGCTTAGCTGTTACTATCGTCCGAATGATTTTGAAGGGAACGCAAAGCTGATTAGTTTAAAAGGGTTGATATTTCTCGCATTCCTGAGAGTCCCTAAGAAGTGCCTACAAAGCGTCTTCATTCTTGGGTAAGCCAGTTCTGGGCGGTTTCAAAGAAGAGAGATAATTCAGATATTCGATGTCTTCGGATGCTCTGAAGGGTTCCTACTTGTTGTAGGCTTTGTCTGTGAACATGTTCTTCAGACTGTGCGGTTCACGTTGAAGATGACACCCATGGGTATGGCATCCACCCCTAAGCAACTTAGACTCGCTGCCTAGGTTCGATTCCTGGCCGATACTACCCACCTCTTTCGAGTCACTGACAATTCTCAAAAATTGTCTAGAAAAAGCTTCTCAAACTTCACTGTTAGGAGTCGGCACAAAACTATAGGTCCCTTCCACTCGTGAGAGAAGAATAGCACGCCCAACACGGGTGGTTGCTGAGAAGCTAGGCCCTTGCCATCTACGGGCTGTAGCGCCAGCTTTATAATTATTATTATTATTATCTCTGGAATCAACTTGTCTCACTCGACCTACCGTCCTTCGACCTTTTTCCATTTAAATTGACAACATGGCAGTTAACATGTCAGTAAACTAATTTCTTCTTTCACCCTAAAGCTTGTTTTTTTCTTAAATTTCCTTATAGTAAAAAATTAATAGAAAATAATCGTGGGATCCCATAAATGGAGGGGCCATGTATGTAGAATCAGTCATGGACCAACAGCAGAACCTTATGGTAGTCCACGCTCAATTCACATATCGCTCCCATCATTCAAGGCTGCCCCACCATTTGCTTCTGTGACCTTATGCATCCCACACTCTTTCGATCCCTCTCACATCACGCTCAAAATAAAAACAAAATCCTCGTCCCGGAGCCTGTCAAAGGAATCCCCATTCCAGTCGCAATGAATTGACTCGATCCCAGGCTCTAGTTCTCGTCTCAGTGTCCATTTCCAAGAGAGTAAATAATATGAAAGGCGATTACCCACTTCACGGCATCCACTATCCCCCATCTCGCATTGCTCCAGTTTGCTCTCTCGCACTCTCTCCACATCTACCACTACTGTACTAATGAAAGCTTACTCTAGCGTATACACAAGGCTACAACTCGAACTGAGCATGTGTCGGCGCGCTGCCGCCGCCTGGTGTTTGGTTTGCATGTGACCAAGTCCTCCTGCAAGGACTTCCAGGACGCGTACTATAATTTCCATCCATACACATGCGTGTATGCTATCGTTTGTGTGTGTGTGTGTGTGAAGTTGAGGGAATATATCATCCAAGATATTTTTCGCGCAAAATAAATGCCACAAGACACCGCAAGAGTGCATGTGCTACAATCTATTGATTTTCCTCGTTGACACTGGACGCAGGATGGGGGGGGGGGGAGGGAGGGGAGAGCATGATGCCTTTTGACTGGCCACACATCTGACTGTTCATTAATGAGAGACAAAGTTTGTGACGTGTCCTTCCGCTCGTGCAGGGGCCAGAGCACATCCCATTTTTGAAAAAACCTTCACTTAGTGATTGAATTAAGGAAACTGTCCTCCTGCGCCCTAGCTGTTGCTCACCCAGCACTCAAGGACTCTTCCGTTCTCTCATTGCCTGCCGAGAGATGCAGTCCGATGGTGCAGATATCAGCACCAGCAATTTGTAGGTGTCTTCTGTGTGAATTCAGGTCGTCGCATTGTCATCGACTTGTGATTATCTATGGCAGAGGAAACGGCACACCGCCGTGGCAAGGACACAAGCAGCAGTCATCGTGACAGGTTAGCGACAACAACGACAAGTACAACGACGACGTTCACAATTGTGATGCCATGCCGATGTGCCGTTGTGAAGGAGGACCGAGGACGAAGTACGGAGTCGATGACAATGCCGACGGGCACATCTGTGCACGAATTGTGCAATTCAATTGCAGAAGCTGAACGCCTGGAAGTTACTACTATCCTCGATAGCATTATTCTTATTATTTTCGATTATTGAAGGCGGATGCCAAAAAGGTGGCACTAGGCTGGGGCGGACAAGGAGAATGGCAAAACTTTGTGAAAGGATGTCAAGGTGGGCATTGTTAGGTACTCAACTCAACTCGATGGCTGGAGGCATTGTCTTCGTCCTCAATGTGCAGGGTTAGGGCATTGAAATTGAATTTAACAAGCACCCAGAGGTTCGAATGAGACAGATACCACTCGTAGATTATGTCATGACTTGTGAGAGCGCAAGCGAAGGGGAACTTGTTTTGATGCGGCTGTGAAGTGTGATGCAATCGGTGATGGACGTGACCTAAATGTGGATGCATTCGTCATATGGATCTCTGTCAAACTGATGCAACGGTGCAGCTCAACAAAATACAGAATAACTTTACTTACGCTCTTGATGTCGTTCATTTTTGTAAACTGCCGTCCAAACTCCCACAGGTCCACGCCGAACTTCAGCGCCCAGTTTCGAACTCTGAAAAGATAAAGCAAAAGTCCTTGCGTTAGTTTTTCACCAAACTCAAGCCAAAGGACACGCCTCTTTGTGCATTCCAAATAAGGAGCAGTGTCCAGTGTCAAAAAACAAAAAATAAAGGATATCAGGAACCACAAAAGATTTTCTAGAAAATAAAAAATAAAATTCAAATTCTATTTTCCATATCACCAACAAAGTAGCGCAACACAATAGCTGGTGTGTGTGAGAGATGTCGCCCCTCTGCCCCCGGTCCCACCATCAACAGGACATCTCACACATATCCTTCAGCTGGGCAGACAGAGGACAGGACAGCAGCACAAAATATTCCCAAAACTCCAGAGCAACGCAGAAGTTTGCTTGTACATTTTTTTTTGTGTTACCAGAAATCTCTTGGCAAACTTAGCATTTTTCGATTCCCTTGTGAGAGGTAATACCCATGATGTGTGACTGAGGCGGGGGTGGGAAGAGATGTGCTGTGTTAGAGTAGCGGATGCACAGAAAAATATTTCCGACTAGCATCGCCACCCCGAGCTGTTCATGCGTCTCACATGCAAACAAAATCGACCGCTCCTACCTTCCGCTTTGGCATCCTGTGCCTCTTGGTCTTATCCTGCGTGCCTCTGGTTTGTCTAGCAGCGACTGTTGTATTTGTGTGCAGATATTTCATGCACATCACAGCACATCCTTGTGAGGGAATAATATAATAATATGCAGGCAGGCAGGCAGGCAGGTACCCCACTCGGTGGCTGTGGACGAGGCTGTTTGGAAGGATAACAAAAGCCCCCCCCACACCAAACATCACACACACACGACACACTAAACAGGATCAAAACTATACTATGCGAAGTATTTCACCATAAATCTTCGTTGCGTTCGTGGTTTTAACAACAACAACAGCACTCGTGGGCTGAATTCGAAGCTGGAACTTAAACTGATGCCCAGAGCGGCTGTGAAAGCGCCAGGAGACAACAACTGTGAGTGCGAGTACACTGAGCGTGGCAAGTCTCTCCGGATATGCATTCAGGATATGCAAACGCATGCAGGACATACATACATATACAGTCAGATACGGTGTGTGTGTGTGTGGGCGCATCCTCGCGGCGATGTGACTCTTGACGGAATAAAATTTTCATATTCAAGCAACAACTGGTAAGTCAACGGGAAAACGGTGCCGGGGGACACGCATATGCAATCGCTGCTCCTATTGTCCTTGCGGTCGCATTGAGAAACTCACGAACTCTCGTGAAAATGAACGCAAAATTAGTTCGAAGGAGCTTCTGGGCTGCGTGGGTGGAATCGAAAATGATTTTTTTTTGAGAAACGAATGGGGATGCCTTCAAGAGGACTCTGCATAGTTAAACAAAAATAATAGGAGACTTTTTTACGTTGTCATCAATGCGTGTAGGACTCGATGGACCCACTGCATCACGACGGCCACGCGAAGCAGAACAGCAAGAGGAGGAGCTCCAGAAGCAGGACCAATGTTCACCTCGCAATGTCTCGCCACTCATATAATTGTGATCATAAGAGGATCCTTACCACGTCGGTTGTGTCAGTCCCACTCGTCTATAAATGTTGAGTTGTTTGAATTCCTTCGCTAGAAAACTGGACTTGCGAATCCTGCCTAGGCGAAAACGGATCTAGTTCTCTTCACCAGGAAATATGAAATCCTGGCCTTTGACCCTCCCTCAATGGGGGACCCCTTCAAGGCCTACGAAGTTAAGCTGGAAGCTCAATATCCAGGAACGTGTCAAGAAGGCATCCACGGGTCTTCTACTGCTGTTAAAAGGCCATGGGGGGGTTTAGCCCGGCATGCTCCACTGAATATTCATATCAGTAGTCAGACCCATAGTACTTCACGGAGTCAAAATTTGATGATGCACTAAGTTCTGGACACTCAACGATCCTTGGCAGGTACAGATCAATACCCATAGACACTGACCTCGCGATGTCTAAGCTTCCAGATTCTGAACGCCAGGCGCTGATAGTTGGATGACCCTATTATTTATGTGCGAAGTCCTCTTGAATGATCTGAAATGCGACTCCATGGAGGAGGAGGAAGGAAAGTGGAATCTGTTGCACATGTGCTATGCAATTCCATTGCTCCCTCTACTCCCGCAGAAAAAGTCACATTACTTCAACAAGCTAGCTGAGAGAAGTAAAATAAAAGTCAGTCATCTTATCTGCTTTACTTAAAGCACAGGAATAAAAATGTTCAGACCTGTGGGGTAACACAATAGGCCTACGTATGTGACTAATATCTTTCTGTACCAGCAGTCCCCCACTGCAACGTAACCTAACCTATGTGACTCACTTTTCCTTCACATCTGAGTGACAGAATGGTGCAACCTCACCTCCAATTCCTCTACCTAGAAACATCGATCAATGAATCTCTAGGTTGAACACCTCGGGGGCAGAGGCTGATCATTTTTAAATGAAATCCCACAAGGTTGTAGTCAGTCACCTATTCTTTTTCTTATTTTTATAAATGCGGTTTCTAAGCAGTCTTTTGATGTCATTTAGTCGGCGAATTTAACAAGAATTGAAATTCCGCTTTTCTTCATTTCCCCATCTAGTCCTTCCACCTCTGCTGCAGATTGAGCTGTCAGTAAATTCATGGCAACTATTTTAGTCGAACCACTAAACACCTTTCCCCACCTCCTAATCCCCCGTTTCGCTCCAATTCACAACACACCCCCCGTCCAAGACTTTGAATCAATTACACAAGAAATGCTATAAGGACCTGAATGAACAAAAAAATCCTTAAAACCCCGGACAAAGTTGTGAAATTGCCCACTCTGTGTACACATTCTCGCCGGGGCGCGGTGAGAGGCACAACATAAGACCGCTCAGTGAAAGCATTCACAAACATAAATTACACATTTCTGCTCGGTCTCCTTATCACACAGGGTGAATCGCATATCCTTTTTGATATCCAAGCTTCACCCTGCCCCTCCCCCCCGGTGGACCACCCAGCATAACTCCAATGAATGCACTTTCCCTCTGCGTATCTGAAATGTAATATTTCAACTAATATCCTTTTGGTTTTCGGTTTCTCCGCCACAGTGTGTGTATGTGTGTATCCTTGGCAAAGGAATTCCCAGTCACCCGCAGAATAGCACACACACAGCCAGCGACGAAGAAAAATCCACACCACCACGTACGAGGCGAGGATAGTGGAACTCATTTTCTTTTGGAATCCTTTCGCCAAACCACCGAAGGAACGTATCGTGTCGGCATCTTATCCTCGGAACGGTGAATGCAAATAAAAAAGCATCAAAAACTCCTTACCACCCCCGACTCCCCACCCAGGGTGATGGGTTTTTATTGGCATCAGCACATGAAGAAGAAACCGCCATCGATCGAGTGGAAGGAGCGCGTGATGTGTGTGCACGCCGCCATGCATATTTCCTCCGACGTGAGGCGGTGATGCTCCTCCTTAAGATGTTCTGCCACCCCCTTGTGAGATTTGCGTGCATTTGATGAGAGAATATTTTCAACATGTCGAGAGGGTGAGGGGGGAATGCGCATATCCGTTGGATCGCAAATTGCCAATTTCAATGCATTCGCAAACGTTTTTCTTGGTTGATCCTTATGTTCCTGTGTGTCATGTCGTGATGGTTGTGTGACGACGACGGAAATGAAAATCGTCTCCTCTTGATCCTTGTTCTTAGCCTCTGTGTGTACGTGTGTGTGTGTGTGTGTTCACGGAGCAATAAAAGAAGAAGCAGCCTTTGAGGGATATTCACCCAAAGCCGAAGTTTGTTCAACGGCCATGACTGAGAAATGAAATGGATTTTACTCCCCGACGAGATTAGACAGGCGAAGAAGAATAAGAAGATGTAGGAAAAAATCCTCGTCGAAGTTCTGAAAACTGCCCTCTTTCTTACATCGGGCAATCAGCGAGGATGGTGATTGAAAGGATGAACCAACTGTTGACTGTCCTTTGAAGTCAGTGTTGACCCAGGAACCAGTTTCGTTCGTCGACTAAGTGACGGCGTAATCATTTATTCAATGCTTTCATTTCAGACGTCCGATTGATGATTTTAATGAGAAGGCAATGCATTAGTCGAGGGTTTTGGACAGTCTTTAGAATTGTCTAAGGGGGAAGGGTCTCTCTCTCTCTCTCTGCTCAGTCATTGTTAGACATGTCCTTGAATGGCCAATCATTTGACCTCATTTTTGTTGCGAGGACAAGGAGGTCGGTCGGTGTTTAAAGAGTAGCGTGCACGATCTCATGATGGATCCTTGTGCATTTTAACTGGTCCCCATTCCGGAGCGGATCTGAAGCTGAACCTAGACCCTCTAGCTAACACGATCTCTTGATCTTGCTTTCTTCAAATTCGAAAACCATGTGCGTTGAGACACTCTGTACTTTCACTCTGAAAGACAAGATCTGAGCCAAAAAAGGTATAGGTGACCGATTGCAACCTTGTGGGACGCCAATAAAATGTTATCAAAGCCATATCCTTTCCTATTCTGCGGTTAATCTGATCAATGTTGCTCATAATGGCTTAGCTGGTAAATTTTTAATGGCGTGTCTCAAAGCTGCAGTCTCGTACCTATTCTTTATTGAACCCGATTAACCCTGCGTTCAGACTACACTCTTCCACCCCTGTTAGTCATTCTCAGGTAGTCTCTGACGCAACGTCACAAAGACAAATCCCGCAATAGTCGTTAATTTTTGCATTTTATGGCAAGCTCTAATTCAGAAAAAGGAATAGGTGACCAAATGCAGCCTTGTGGAACTCAAATAAAAATTGTGCAAGCCAATATAACCTTCTGTTCGGTTGTTTAGCTTATCAATGGTGCCTATCAATATTTTCTGGTCAATTTTGAATGGCGTCCCACAAGGTTGCATTCCGTCGCCTATTCTTGTTTGTGCTTTAAAAACGTCGTTCAGGCTTAACTCTGTCACCTCTGTTAGTCAGTCTCTAGTAGTCTCTGACACAGCAACAAAAATATGATTTCTGCAATGGTCGTTCTCATTTGGCTCTTAGCCAGAAAAAGGTATAGGTAACCGAGTGCAACCTTGGGAGACGCCAATAAAAATTAGACAAGGTAACACTGTTTTTGTTTAGCTTCTTAGCCGTTCAGTGTTACCAATCCTCGCTTATCTTATCCCATAAAGCTGCACTCTGTCACCTCTTCTTTTTTTGTACTTAAAAAACTTTAGTATATCGATCTTCGTCCAGGCTGCACTCTGTCACCTCTGCCTGTCAATCTGTCTGTTAGCCTGGGAGTTCAACAAGAAGACAAATTCCAAACTCTTCTCCCATCTGCCACTCCAGTTCATCCACCTCAACTCCATCCCACCCACAAAAGGACACTTTAAGCTGTCAATAATTGATGGCGATTGGTTTACTCCAACCATTGCACATTGGCCATCTGCGTTTGCGATGCCGGACAAGTTACTGTGTGTCACCGAGTGGAAGTTTCTCATTTCCTCCTTGCAGTGTTCCTTCTGAAATGATTCACCTTCTAAATCATCGTTGTTGCCACTCCCAGTCTCTGTTCCTCTCCCCGCTCTCTCTCTCTCTCTCTCTGTGTGTGAGTGTACTCAATTCGTTTCAATATTAATATTTGCACGACGATTTTCAAATGCTAACAACAGAGTATCTGCCGTTGATCCATTTGGCAAATATCCTTCGATTCAATTTTCTCCTCAGGAAAATGCAGTTAATATGCAATTTCCCTAGCCGCCCCAAAGGAATGACAGGAAGGCTGCCCCAGCCTCCCTCCCCCCAACCAGGCGCATCCCTCTGTGCACCGCAATGCATTTGGAACCCAGGGATAGGGCAAAGTGCAGAGTTTGCACGCAGGAAATGCGTTCCACACACATCCTCTCACATGCATCGGTCCCTGCACCCGACTGTGGCTCTGTGTGCACACTGCAACAACTATGCCAGCACTCGAAGCTCTGTGAAGCTAATCCCAATCGTATGGGGTTTTGATTACGTCTTGAAATTGATTCCTCATTCCCTCAGCCGAACGGGAACCAACAACACTTGCAGCCATCCCATGCCACGGAGCGGAGATCTCTCATCAATATTTAGGTTAAATGTTTGCTTTGTTGGAAGTTTTAATTATTAATTTTTTGATTATGCACTTTGCCGAGATGATTAATAATGTTTCATGGATTCGAGGGGGAGGAGACACTTTCCGCCATGAGACCGATGGGAACTTTGACTCTAAGGGTGATAGACTTTGAATGATGATCAGACGGGGTTAGCAATTTCAACTGATTTGGATAGGCCCTCGTTTTGGCTTGAGTGGCGTGTCCTTGTGCACTAACGTTGCTTGGTTAGGGAACACCAAGAGCCAGCCTTGAGACAAAATGCCGTTTATTTAATTTCAAGTCAGGCGATGTAAATTTAATTTCTTAAGTGGATCACTACCACAAGACCAACTGTTTCCAACTCAGCCCCTGATTCTGATTGGCCCTCTCCCCAAAAATCCAATCAACCACCTCCGGTACCTGCACAGACTGGCGGCATCACGAAATCGTTCACATTTTTCATCTTCCAAAGTGCAAACCTCCGTCTCGTTATGTGCCCCCACTGTTCAATCGATGGATACACTCCTCCGGCAAAGGATACACACGAAAGTGTCTGACAAAAATAACTATGCACTGAACAAGCGAAACGTGCCACCACCACCCCATCGTCATCGCGAATTTTAGAAAGAAAGAAAAAAAAATTTAATTTAATTTGCGCGCTCGGTGCGGCGATGCGACGACGCTGCCGTCGGTGTGTATGTGTTTATGAGCAATGCAACGGATGTCCTTGCTACCAATCTGATAAAATATTACAAGAAGCACCAGCAGCATCGCAAGCGGCACACCAGCCGAGGACTACGACTGCGAGTACAACGGGGCCAGCACTTCTCGGTTTCTGTGTGTCCGCTTTTTTTTGTTTTATGAAAAATTATGAGAGTTTCTTTTGCATGAAACAAGGACGAGACCAGGACAAATGCCACACTGCTGGTGGAACAACAAAATTATAAATTAGGTAACAGGGTTTATTTTTTGTTTAGTTCTTCATCTTCTCCACCTCCTCCAGAGGCCCGGTCTGTGCTGCGGAGAGATTTATCGTTTGGACGGTTGATCCTGAAGTTCGCTGTGTTGGCCCGTCGACCATCGGCGCAGTCGAGAGGAAACACTAAGTTCCCTTGTAGATTTTGATTATTTCTGTGTTTCTTTTTTTTTCTCTTTCTTTTCTCGCGTTTCGAGGATGTCAGAAGCAAGACTGGAGAGTAATTATAAGTTGAAGATAAACAGGTCACGTGGACAGCAGCAAGAAGCCGCGAGTCATCCACTTGAACGTTTTTTTTCTGTTTAACTCGAAATGGAATTGTGACTTCTCACGGACTGGGGCAGTGTTGACTAACTTTGGAGAAGCCCTTTGGGAGGTTTTTCAGAACACGAGGGAGTTTGATGCTGATGAGGATGATCATCAAGGAAGGAGATCCCTTTGAAGAACCATAGGTCCTTCAGGGCCTACGACCAAATTTGGACAGTTCCTAGGAAAAAACATCCAAGACCTACAGGCCGCAGAGGATAGCGTGCATAGAGAAGATCAATACAACGCCATGTCTAGCCTTGATATTTCCAATCCCGTCAGGTAGTGCAAGGTGACAATGGAGAATATTCGTTGCTCCATCAAGGTCGGCAATTAACCAACTTCACTGTCAGTGTCAATAAAGGATTCAGTCAAGGAAGGACACAAGCTGTCATGTGGCTTCTGTTGAGCAAAAGTGAACCCTCTCCTCAATCGACTCAACCAGCAACATAAACTACCCTCTTGAGTGAAAGAGAGAGAGTGGCCAACAATCGGGTGGATCAGAGAGGACTTGCAATCATCGCGGAAGGGTACAGTCGTTGGTCTACTTGTTGTAGAAACTATCCTTTAACTCTCGTTAAACATCATTCTTGAGAAGATCGTGCACAATTCATTCGGCAACACAAAACTAAAAAGCTAAACTCTGCACACGCTGTCTTTAAGGAAGGAGAAACACCATTGAAGACGTGGTCACAACGTTCAAGGACTCCGTCTACCTCAGTACGAATACCATCAGAATCGAGGATAAGCGCAGAAACATATATACTTACTTACTTATCAGGCCAACGGCCCTTTAACGGTCAGAGCATGGCCTAAACCTGCCTCCCATCGTTGGAGTCAGTCATCAAGACCAAGCTGCCTAATCGCAGCAAAGCGAGGCAATCGCTAGTTTTTTGAGCTTAAGAACCAATTGAGTAGTAGAATTTTAGGATATCCCCAAGAGAGTCACGATCGTCCGAGAAGGCACATCGATGTATTCAATCATGAGTCTTCCTTGTGGTTTTTCTGGAGTCACGAGCATTATTTGGAGTTCCTTCCTTTCAAGAAGAGGACCTGTTATTGATACCAAAAGGAAAAGAAGTTTTGGAACTAAAAACGAATGTTGCCACAAGTTTCGATTACCCCCAATTTTTAGGGCTTCTTGAGCTATCGCTTGATTTTGCCGAAAATTTCTATCAGGTGCAGGTTTTAATGACTCTTCAGCTTGATTTGCACGATGAGGTGGTATTGATGCCGAAGTAATTTTGAGCTAAAGTATATTTTTGGTTCACTCAACATTATGTGGTTTCTTGACCTAAATTCTGACTTTTCTCACAAACTTGTACAATTCTGAAATTTAAAGAACTTGCATGAATTTCGAAAGGATTGGGTACAGATGCTGAAGGCAAAGGACAGGTAATTTGTGGGCCAAGTGTTGCTATACCCAGCTTTTTAGTATTTCTTGAACAAAAGTTTGATCTTTTCACAAATTTCGACGAACTTCTGGAGCTAGTGCCTGATTTTACACGAATTTTGATCACTTCCAACTTGGATTTCATGGTCTTCTTTCAGAAGTTCAGAAGTTCTTCAGAAGAGAATTCCTTTTCGAATCAGACTTGAAACACTGTTAGGGAGGGTTGGTAGGGGGTGATGAATTTGATCCCAACGGCAAATGGTGACTGGGCTAGATTTGAAAACCAGATAAAAGCGTAGTAACTTAGCTCTCACTGGGATTCGAACCGGGAACCCCGCTAACCAGGGGCAAGCACTCCACCAACAGCGCCTTCCAGTCGTTAACGCACCTTGAAACTATGTTACTCAGCACTTTACTTTGTCGGACGTTTTCAGAGAGGATACATCGCCTTGTGTTAGACTAGAGTGGACTAGAGTCAAAGGTGCCGTGTAAGTCATATTCACGTCTACGCTAGAACTTATGTGTTAAGTCGCTAAAAAGACTATGCTTCCACATTTTTCAAACAAACTACAAATTAGTCCGTTCGAATTTGAAACAAAAAAATGACCTGTTAGAGGGTTAGGCAATGACGGCTGGGCCTGTGCAGGCTCTCTATTTTGGCTCCACCAAGCAACTGTCGTATGTTAAGTACCTCAGTCACCTCTCTACAACCAACTCCTTCCATCAATAAGCAGCCAGTCCCTAACGCCCTGTTCCCGTAACCGTTCCCATCGAAGTCACTTTGAGCGGAGGCGTCTTATAGCCTTGTTCTCTGAAAAGGCAACCCTGTGGTATCCAGTGGACATACAGGAGCCTTCGCCCTCTCCCCATCCCCATCCCCCTCAGCGCCCACATGTCAACCCGTTTGTACATACAAAACACCCCCTCTCCCCACCACTCGTGAGTTAAATTTTCAATAATAAACCGATTAAAACCGAACAAAAAAAAAAAAAAACAACCACGCCCTTGTTATCCAGCCAGCCAGCACCATATCCGATTAGCTCCCACATATTCCGTCCGATCGACATCTGTGTTTTTCCCCTTATCAAAGCGGCTCTTATAAATAGCCCCGAGGACTCCGAAAATACACAGAAATCGAAAAGACGCAGCCAGAGAACAAGATATCCCATATTGACAGGCATTCAGTATTCCCTCGCTCACGCCCACACATGGGACCCAGTGCGACCCACTCAGTCACCACAGGATCAGCTTTCGATAAATCCATTTCCATGTCCAGTCCACAACAGAACGAGTGCGAGTAGCCAATTCAACAGAAATTTCACCGAAAAATAACCATACTCTCACACCATCCAAGAGTCCTTGCACCATGCCACCTCCACTCCACTCCACTCCGTGTCCTTGTTCAACTAAACAAGGATATCCCAACTATTTCGAGATGAATTTCTTTGGAGTCCACTCTGCCAGGATGCAGCCGAGGCGCAGAGTATCGTGGGCAGTGGCAGTGGCGAAGCCACTACAACTTGCCAAAAACTTTCAAAACCAGCATCTCGTGTCCTTTTGAAAGAAAAAAGAAAAAACGCACAAACACACACACACACACACCCCCTCTGAAGTCCAGCACCTCCTCGACCCACACTCCCTCGTCCCTCTTGCAGGTTTGTATCCCCAAAATTTGTTGTTTTATCGTCCTTCTCATTCTCTCCCTCTCTCGGCTTGCGTGTCCTGCTCTCGGGATCTATGGCTTATTATCCGTTCCACTGTCAACCGGCACCCACCGACAGGCGATGGGAGGGGGAGGGAGTACGCGCATTAATGATTCCATTTCACACACAGTCGCGTGTGGGTCGGTGTGTGCGTGGAAAAAGTGTATCCTTGCGAGTACAAAAAACTACTCCAGAGTACACACATCACAGTGGAGAAGTGGACCACCATAAAGGACTCCAAAAACGACGGCGAGTTTTTTTTGTTTTTTTTTTTTTCATTCTTTCGTCGGTTCTCTTTTGTTTTTCGTTCTTTTGCTAGCTGTGTGCTGTTGCTGTTGTCCTTTGAAGGATATCTGTGCGTCCATTGTTGTTGGGTGTGATGCTTTTTCAAATATGTATTGTACGCTCTACGGCACCAATACCACGACACACGTTCAAGCCTTCCAGAGAGCGAATGGAGCAGCGAGACTGAGATGGGGAGAGCGCATCAGAGGGGGGTGCGATGAAGAGAAGAGGACAGGCCCCAACAGGATGAGCATGAGCGAAACAATGTGCTGGATTGTTATGTAACATATATACACTCACACATACAAACTCGTATACACACAGCACACAAATGGCACACTAACCCCGCTGCCGCCTCATTGTGTGTACTGACGGAACGCCAGAAGTGGTCGGGGGGCTGGTTTTAGGCAACTGGCTTGGGGTGGTGAGAGAGAGAACGAGAGAGAGAGTGGCAGGGAAAACTTGAATTTCAGCCACACGAGTGCAGGGATATAAAGTGTGTGTACCAACACTTGGAAGAGAACAAAACATCCGCATTTACAAATACTTGAGCAAATTGGAAAATGGCGCGCGGAGATTTAGTATTATTTATTTTTTTTTGTGTGTCGCTCTGCTGCTGCTTCCTTTTGCCGAGGCGAGGAGCTTTCGATTTGTGTGGCAAGAGTTGCCAATTCGTTGAGTTGTCGGTGAGGAGTGACGGACTGGTGGACGGAGATGATGGCCTGACATGAGTGTCAGGACCTCAAGAGTATGTGCACCTTAACGTTGTCGCCTTCAATCAAGTCCATCTCGGGCAAAAATAGAAAGAGTCCTCGCGACATCCTTTTCTGATTCTCCTACATCAAAGGAAGTCCACAAAAATTTGATTGACTTCCAACAAATTCTAAGAATCCCCATCGATCGGGCTCGTCTCCATCAGAGACCTTCGTCCGTGAATTCCCAACGAGAACCCCCCTCCCATTCTCGTGGCAAAATAACATCATCCATGCGCCATGCCTCGCCGAAGTCAATGGCAACACTCTGCCAACATTCCGCATTCACATACCATTCTGCCACTTACTCATAAGGTTATGTGTATGATTCCCCATCTCTGCTCACTGTGCACCCCTCCCTCACTTTGATTACACAATCGAGAGAAAACAACAAAGGTCCTTGAGTACGTAATGGTCAGGCGAGGGAAATTCAGGAGAATAACAAAATTTTATACTTTACTACCGCCAGCGGGGTGAGGGTACAACTGACACCACCACTACAACCCCATCGCCAGTGAAGTGAGAAGTGAAGTGCCTCCCCATCATGGTCCCACACTCCAGGATGAGACTACTGTTACCACACCTGCCTGTCAACATAAAACGACAAACAAATGGTGGGGAGAGAGAGCACTGCACGAGGATGATGAAGAACGGAGGAAGGGAGGAAAAAAGAGTATAGAGCTGGTATTTATTTTTGAAGGATTGAAGGATATTCGTTGAACGAAGGGGTTGTGTTGAGTCCATCTTCTCCTCCTCCTTCGCCCAACACTCGAATGTATGTACACCTGGCTTGAATTTTTGTCGGGGCCAGGGACGTGCTGAACGTAGTGGATGTGGAGTAGGATTAGCCTTAGGTAGCCGTCCGGTTGGATTTTTTTTCTCTCTCTTTGCTTTCTGTTGCCATTGATTGTGGCCTTTTTGCTACTGGACTACGGTCCAGAGGGGAGACTCTCGAGTCGTTCTGTGATGATTTGTGGAAGTTGATTCCGCTCTTTGATTCGCAGACGCTCCTCTTTGATCAACAGGGAGTTGCTGTACACCGTAGGGGTCCATGGATCATCGGGCGCCTTTGTAAGACTGGGCTGGATCTGCCGCCTTTGTCAGACTCTTCCCTGGGATGCAACGCATCTCCAGACAAGTGATGCTTCATCCTGAATCACCAAAGGATCCCAAAGGCACGAGTGGATACTTAATCACAACCAATAACGAGCTGGTTCGCTTACAAATTCCATCCACACTCAGGCGTATACGTAACAAATTCACAAAATCCCAAACCGCCACCAATCAGCAGGGAACCTTTGAAAAAAAAACCTAAGCACTCCAAAAATACGTTCCCTCAGGCACGATTGTGTTCACGAATCCCTTGTCCCACAAAACCACTTCCACTCTGCTCTCCGTCGTCGATTGCTGCACATGCCTCTGGTGGTGGCAACAAAAAGAACTTTCCCTCGAAAACCCATTTTAAATGAAATAGAACCAAAGTAACTGTTCTTGTTTTCGTCCACAAACAAAAAAAAAAAAAAAGAAAAAAAATAACACAAAGTGAACCACCCGCAGAGCAGCTGAGGGGGGTTGGATTGGCGATTGGAAAAGTGTGAGAATCCGATACACATGTTCCACTGACACACACACACACGTACCACTTCCACAGAGTTCCAGTCGATGCACTCTCTACTCGCCCATTGCCTCTGATCATTGTGTCTCGGGTGTTTTGTTTTTTCGATTAATAGGGTAACCCACACCCTTGGGTGCATTTGTTTCCTTTATCCCCACTTCCCCTCCCTCTCCCTGGCCATCGGGTGGTTCTCCTCATCTGATGTTCCAATTAATTTATCTTCACAAAAAACGAGAGAACGACGAATAAATTGGGAACAAGGCGATAACGGTCAAAATGAGGCATCGCCAGCGCCAGAGTTGCCAAATGCATTCGCAAGCAAACGAACATACAGCTGCATTTCTCTGGAACCTAAAATGGATTCGACAGATAAGAAAAGAAACGTGCGCTTTCATGTGGAAGAAGAGAGTCCCTTTCCCAGATATCAATCAGGACGGTCGACAGCCAGCGCAAGGTGCCAAGTTTTAAGGGGGATCCCTTAAGAATGGATGTGGGCCAGAATTAATTTGTTTTTTTTTAGCTCTCTGACGACCTTCCGTTGGATGGTCTTTGAGCAGCAGAAACCCTTCAACGCTGCTTGATATTCCAATCCACTCACCCTGTTGACAGACACAATCATTTTATGCATGTGCACACGGTCAACGTCTTGACCTCGTTTCAGCCAACGGCAGCGCCCATCGGGAGCCTCGGCGGAACCCCCCATCGGTGGCACAATGTAAGCGAGTGGATATCCTGAAGAGTGTCTCAAGAATGAATGATCCTCATTTGTCCTTTAGCCGAGAACCTACTAGATTCATGGTACAAATTAAGTGCACACATACCCCAGCTCAAGTGGACTACCACCGATCCCGATCCACCACATAGCCCCCGCCCCACCTCCCCCCATGGGATAACGTATGTTCCGTTGTTTGCATAACAAAGTGCACTCGGCCGCCTAATGTCATTATGCTTCCTATGGGTCTGTGCCACTCGAGAGGCAGACTGATTACCTTGACGCAAATAAGAGGGCTCACCCGAGAAAGGATTCCGGCCTGTATCAGGTTGAGAGCCAGTGACGAGGGGGAAGGAGCCGTGTAAGGATTTCGTTGTTGTGCTTGTTTTTTTGTTTTATTTTTTTTTTTTTTGCCTCTTCTCGCCATCATCATCTTGTATCCCCAAAAGGACGTTGTGCGAGAGGTTGTGCCACTAATTGTATGGCCTAAGCCAGGCAAGTAGGTCGAACTCCACCTCCTCCCCCTCTTCCTTTACCACCCCTCTTCACTTGATAACAAAAAAGCAGAGACGTGAGAGAGATTGAGTTGTCTTGAGTAAGTGGGCACATGGCTAAAGGACCATCCTTTCCTCGTCATCATCGAGAGAGCACGGCCCTCTTCTGTTTGTTGTTTGCCTCACTCTCGGTACAGTGTGTAGGCCCTTTTGTCCACCTCTAAGGTTAAGCGATGCGAAGGCATGGGTTGTGTTTGCTGCGCCACCAAGCAATCTATCACTGCATGGATATTGATTATGTTCTGTAGTACATCCCTTCAAGACTAGCATGGAATTTTTCATGGAAACAGTGTGTCTTGAAGGACGCCAGCTAATTGCTGAATAATTTTATATCGAAAATTGGACGATCTACGTTTTTTTGAAGTGGGTGGGGGTTCTTTTCGATGTTTTTGGCGTTTGTTCTTTACAAGAAATGGTGCCCAAGAAAGCGGTGTTCTGCGTGAAACAAGGTAATTAAATGAAAAGAGACCCCAGGGACAGTTCGTGATGTCGTCGGAGGCACGTGTAGTTCTCTTTGAAGGTCGTCAGCCTTCTTGAGGTTGAAGAGTGGTCGAGGAAGTGAAGAGAGGTCCCTAGTTCAATGCAACAATTATTGCCTGGATTTGAGAGTGAACAGCGATTGAGTGCGACCTAGAGTCAAGATTTCTTTATTCGCTTCCTTTTTTGAAGGAACTTCCACTACGGCTCGGCAAATTTTCGTAAACGGCTTCCACTTTAAGGAGATTTCGACTTCAGTGTCCCTCTCTAGACAGACCATCGAGAAACGGGATAAGTGTCAGGTTCCATGGGACAAATCTGCTCTTCCTTCGGGTAGGGATTAGAATATACCCGAGGTAGGCATGCCTGTCGTAAGAGGCGACTAAAATCCATTGTTGGTCTGATTTCCAGACCTGAGTTGTTCCACAGCTCTGACCTACACGGTCTTTGGCGAAGGAATGGGTAGATTCCAGATTCAGAGACCTTCTTTTACCAAGACCTAGTTCTTCAGGTCGTTGATGCGGTTCTAAGCATTCTGGCATACTCCACTTTTTGGTTATACCTAGAGATGGACTTACTTTTTGCCTGGCTTCTTAACCAAAATGAATGCCCTTCCCTGAATTAAGGTGATTTGAATTAAGGCATTTGTCCCATGATCTGACGGCGTAGTGGGTTAGTGCGTTGACTCCTACGCAGAGGGTGCCAGGGTCGACACCCGTATTTACCACCTTTCATAATTCACGGCTCCACCTCTTTCGAGTCACTGACAATGCTCAAAGAGTGTTCCTGTCTAGAAAAAGCTTCCCAACTTCGCCGTTCGTAGTCGGCATTAAACTGTAGATCCCATCCACTCGTGAAAGAAAAAACCACGCACAACAGTAGTGGGTGCTTTAGAAGCTAGACTCAGGTCCGCCTCGGACTATCGCGCCACCCCATAAAATTTGTCACATGATCTGATTCGGGCTCATTTACTGTCCAAGCAACATTGACACATTAAGCTCTTGCACTTGAATTTATTTGAGTTGGAAAAAATGGTGAGCATTCACATAGCATGGTCCCGTCTGCAAGGAAGGCGAATGGAGGAGAAGACACAACCGCGAACTCTACGAGCTGTACCAGGATGTGGATGTAGCCCGGAAGGCAAAGAACCGTCGACTGCACTGGCTCGGTCGAATCGAGCGCATGGACAACAATGCTCCAGCTAAGAGGGTCTTCGAATCCGAGCCTCCTGGTTCGAGAAGGAGATGACTGGATGACTGGAAGCAGCGTGCAAAGGACCGTCAAGAATGGAGCTATCGCTCAGGCTCGGACCCTGCATGGGTCGTCAGCCTGATAAGAAAGTAAGTATTCACATAGCACTGCCATAAATATAGAGCTCCCTTGAGAAGTTTGATAATTTCTCCCGATAGTCCGTTTCAGGAATTGTAACTCTGTTCGTTAATTTATATCTCCCTGACGTCTGGTGGGTAGGTGCTCCATGGTTTCCTTTGATTGCCCACAGTGTTTACAGTTTTCCCAGCATCGGTAACTCATTCTATTTATAGCTGCAGGAAAAGTTGCGAATTATTAAGTCGGAAATATAGCTACCACGGGAGAACCAACGACCGTACCCTTTCGCGATCCAATGACGATTCCCATGCATGTCCTCTCTGATTCACCCGATCGTTGGCCACCCTCTCTTTCACTCAAGAGGGTAGTTTATGTTGATGGTTGAGTCGATTGAGAAAAGGAATCATTTTTATTCCTCGTGCAATATCCCTCAACACAATCAGTGCGCCACATAGTATCCTTGTTCAGATCTAGCGCCTCCTTGGTTCTCCTGGGATTGACTGTCATGCAATTTTTGGAATGTGAAAGTCCCTCCTGACTGTCCCAAATTAGGATTCGGCATTTATTCGAGCAAGTGTTGTAGTATGTCGACGTTTCTTAATCCTTGAATTAAAGGCGCTTCGGGGCTTTAAATGCTGCCTGGACATCTGAGAATATCGACATTTTTGAATTTAGCAGATTCCTTTGGTTGATGCTATGTGCTGCTTCTTTAGGGCGAAGAGGTGAGCTCGGCAGATTATGGAGAGGAGAGACATGCCTTCGACGAGTCTGATTACCATCTCTGGGCGTCGTCATTCCTCTAAGGAGAGCTGCTGGCCCATTCTTTTCTTTTTGCTATAATGGTTTTGTCTAAGTCTAAAATTGGGGTCATGACTTCACTGATAGTTAGTTCATTAACGTGGCCACATTTCTTAGAATCTCTTAGTCCCCGGTTAGGTTGCGCTTGTCTTAGAGCCCTTTCACCTACAACGAGTCAAGTTGAAATCAAACAAAAATCGGTCAATATTCCATCCCTCAACAGCCCTTGTCAGCCCATAAATTGTTTCCGCAGAGTTCAGTGCGCTTTTTGTTATTGAGTCCACATACAAAATGCTTGGTCGTGTGCAGAATTTTAAGCAGTCAACAGCAAAAGCGAGCCAATGTCAGAAGGATCGTCAGAAATCGTGAAAACCAAATTATCTGCGCCTAAAAACATGCAATGACGTTCCTCAACCCATTTCTGCACGATTTGATGTCCACACTAGTGTGACAAAAGAAAAACGGTTCCCCTCTCTTCTCGAATGCAAACTCCCACCCCAGGGCCTTTGTGTTGCCACCCGCCCGGCCAAGGAATGAAGTGTTCACTACATGTCCTAACGGAAATGTTCACACACTGCATGCGGGCACACTAGAATTTCCTTCAAGCACTCGTACACTCGTACAATGCCACATTGAGGAAGTCACAGACGGTTGGAGTTTTTTTATTTCTCGTTTCTTTTTTTTTTCTGTTCTGTTTCTTTGTTTTCACTGCTGCTGTTGTTATGGGCGCAACAGCAACAACAACAGCGCCTAAATTACCCGAAGAAATACCTCAATTAAGCACTGACTCCCAGCAGCACGTCACCGACCCACAACCGCCCAGAGACAGAACAACAGCCGCCTTCCTACTTTATCACCTGTCCACACTTTTTCAGTGTGTGTGTAGGACAGTCTCCATGTCACTTGCCGTTTTGCGAGCGTGCAGCTCCGCCCGCGCAATCAGAAGTCAACTCTCGCCGTGCAATGACACGAAACCAGCAAAATAGAACAGCTTGCCCACGCGGCCCTGCTTAGGCGAACAGAGAAATCCTTTCAACCTGCACACGCACACACCGATCTCACGCATGCATGTGTGGAAGTAGCATTTATTATGTGAAAGGCTTTGGCAGCTCGAACGCAGGCGACCATCAGTCGCGCTGAGCAAATTGCGAACAACAACAACTGCAGCAGGAACAGGGCAAAGACAACGTGAGCATTGCGTGTTGGGAAGTGTTCCACTGGAAATCCTGCCCTAATCGATGCACCTCTGGGGGCGTGCTGTGCATGCAAGGACACAAGACAGAATGTCCTGCTGGTCTGCTGGAGCAACAACACGCCGTGCCTGGATTGGACTTCGTGTGGAGATTCACGGGATTACTGCGGTTGCATTCGATTGAGTGGATCTTCCTTTCTCTCATGTGGAGAGTCTATCCCTGTCGGAGCTCTGGAATCTGTAATTAATTTAATTAACGAATCCTTTTGAGAGCGCGTTGCTGCTGGCTTTCGCGTTTCGTTTTTGTTTCAATTACAATGATCCGACCGGGGAAAGTGCTTCCGTCTCGTTGGGGCAAGTATATGTCGGGGAAGACCTCCTGCGGTGGAATCAGAGTCAGTGACCAAGATCATTGCAGTGGAAGATGTCACTGGAGGGCTAGGGAGGGGTTGGGGTAGAGTGCCAAAAAGTTACAGCCCCCCAGTCCGCCCATCTAGGCCAAACATGAATGTCCTGTCAACCTGAGTGATATGTTTGCACATCAGCGCGTGGAGCGTGAGCCCTCATCCTGCTTATGTCAGTGCAGGCACAGAAACTGGCTCTGCGTTGAGAGAGCGACATTTTAAAATGAATTTCAAAGAATTTGTCGCATAATCCGATTAAAAACTTCGCTTGTTCACTTTCACTTAACAAGAGAGAAGCACACTCTCGAGCGCATTCAAGCTCTCAGACGTGTCCCCTGTCTCTCTATCTCTCTCCGTCTCCACGAAGACAATGCGAGCGTGGGCGTCTGCCAGCCTCGCTAGTCAAAAGAAAGGATAAACAAGAAGAAAACGAGGATAATTAGGTAAATTTCTTTGCTTACCATGTTGTTCGCACAAAACAACACACAGCCAGACAGACAGAGAGGATGGGAGGTGGTTGGACGGCTGTAAATTGATGAGCTGGGATTTTTTAATTTGCGCGGTTAAATTGGGTTCCATGGGATTATGGTTGAGATTATGTGTGTGCGTAGGGTTTCTCTGGTGGAGGGAATTCGCTCAAGGTTCATGTCTACCCCTTAAACGATGTCTAAGGGGGTGGGGAGTGATGGTGATGAGTGTGGGTCACTTCAGTGCACACAAAGGCGAAGCAAAGTGATGAGTTCCACAAAATAATGACTAGATTGACTGACTTCACAGACCCTACACTGAATTCTCTTCTTGAACAAGTTGATTGACTTCACAGAGCCTGCTATTTCAAGCGCACTCTATGTTCTCATCTAAGCCAACTCGGCTGATTGTGGTTTAGTCTAGAAGCTGAATCCACAGAGAGCTGGCCCTTTAGCACACACTGGCTTCTCTTTATGACGGCCTTGACTGACGCTATAGAGGCCTAGAGCCTTAGCCCACTCTGGCTTCTTAGCCAAGTCGACTAGCTGAGGGGCTCACTGCCTCTGCAGAGACCTGGTATTTTAGCACACACTGGCTTCTCTTAATGACGGCCTTGACTGACGCTATAGAGGCCTAGAGCTCTAGCAGTCTGGCTTCTTAGCCGCAAGCTCCCACAATGAATTCTCTTCCAATCCAACTCGACTGCCTTGCCCAACTCGACAGGGGCCTCTACCTCTAGCCCTGCAACTCCCGTCATTACACACAATCCATACAAGGACCGTATCCACCTTCAACCATTCGACAGAGCACGACGAATCCCATGTTTCGACACATTTTGTCGCAAATCATTGAGAGATACAGATATTGCCACCTCGCACAATGTTCGTCCTTCCAATCACCTATGTGTCTGCAGCAAAGCATCTCTCGTCCTTACATCAAAATTCAAATTCCCTTCACAAACTTGCCCCCGCCCCACACATTGGTGGCGTGTAGTTCCACAAATGTGATTCCATGATTCTGTTTCCTTATTTCAAATTCCCCATCCAATGTGTCATCGCATCGCAAACAGGGATGTCCCCCTCTAGCGTCCATTCGCAAGACGATGAGCGTTTTAGTAGAATATTCGATGTGAGTGCTTCTTCACCCCGCCTAGACACTCACAGCGAACAAGCATCAGAGTTCTCACTTCTCACCCAGGAGCTAAGAATGTTGAAGATTTCCTTCGCATTTTTTTTTTTTTAAGAGTGTGCCAAGAGGATCTCGAGGATATTGTCACTTTGGATTTTCGCCGTCGCCACCACCACCTAGAGGAGAGGATAACATTCGGCAGTATCTTCTCGCACCTCCTGATGCTGCCAACCCACGTCCTCACACTCACACACCCACCCACACAGCGCTTCTATAATCCGACTATCAAGCGAGCAAATCTGTTGGGAATCTGCTTCACATCTCTCACACTCCCTTGTCATTTCTTTCAGTTTCTAGCTCTCCGCAGGGTTTCGTGAGGAAAACATAAGTAGACAATAAAAATGCATTAAGTTTTATTATTTGTACGTTTTGTTTTTCTCTTCACATTTTTTTTTTTTCTGTCTCTCCTTCACGATGGTGTTCCTCCACGTTTTGTAGGCATCCTTGAATCTCGCACGCATTAGGGGTGAAATTGTTTTTAATAAAAATGGAAATTAACACCGCCGCCAAAGCCTACCAGCGGCGAAAAACCAACCCAAACTGGCAGCAGACAGCAGACAAACTGTCAGCTAAACAGGCCAGGCCAAGTCAGAGGAGCCACCGTTCACTGTTCCCCATTCACCATTCACCCACCAGTCCCCCTGGCAAGTGGCGCGCTTTGGCTTGTGTTATAATGGCGGGTCGATTATTTTAACGTTTCCTAATGACTTTGGGGGATAGAAAAGTGGTCTGAGAAAAGGATGTACGTATAGACGAAAGCCTGCAGGAGAAATGAAGAAAATGAAGAGCCAACAAAATGATGCTCATTAGGATGCTTATTCGCCAAAGCCAAGAACGAACATCGGATGATGCATTCCAAATTTGTTTGTTTTTTTTTTCTCTCTGTTGTTTGGGGTTAAATGGTGCAAGGGTGTGAGGGTGCGATATTAGGTCATCGACAGGGGGAGGCTTTAGAGGTGATGATTGGATGAAGGATTATCTCTAGGGATGACAGAGTGGGAGAGGTGGGCAGATGGAAATTGGATCGAATTTCATTTAATGGAGTTAGTATGCGAGATGAATTGGATGGAAGCTTAGGCAGCAATTTGTGACCACCCTGTATCGATGTGATTGCGGCGGGGATGGATAATATTCACGAAATGTCATCGTTAAGTGGATGGATTAATCGAAAATCGAATAGCTTGAGGGGAATCTCAATAAGTGGAGTATTCGAAAATGTGAGAATCACAAAGGAGGGTACCTAGTTTTGGTATGTGGTCCACGTCGACGATGTTGATGGGTTTAGCTTGGATGCATTTATTTGAGAAAAGGAATTCTAAATTTTTGAAAAGCGTGTTGTGGAATTCAGGGTGAAGGTGGTAAGAGAGGATTCTGAGACTCAGGGTAGCTTAGAGACGACAAAAAAGAATCAGAGACGCAGCATGACGAAGAGCATTTAGGACGACTAGATTTAAAGTGGCTCACTGCCAGGATGCGATGCTTGCGCATGTTTCCACTGATGGGATCTGGAGGATAAGCTCCGAATTCTTAGGGTGTACAGCGACATGAGCCCAACGCTTAAGGACCGGTCATGTAAAGCTTTTGGACAACTTAACTTGTTCTTTCTTTATTTGGCGTTTT
Organism: Eristalis intricaria; assembly: GCA_964034865.1. Taxonomy (NCBI): domain Eukaryota; kingdom Metazoa; phylum Arthropoda; class Insecta; order Diptera; family Syrphidae; genus Eristalis; species Eristalis intricaria. The sequence continues at coordinate 6,199,312 of OZ035877.1, read as the reverse complement.
ATAGTCTGGGATGAACCTGGGCCTCAACCAACATGCCTCTCCAACTAGCACGGTCTATGCGTAGCTGTCTCCAGTGTCATACGCCAAGTTGGTTGAGGTCCTTCTCCATGTGGGCACACCACCTTAACGGGCGTCCTCTGTTACGTTGTCCCACGGGTTCGGAGTCGAAGACTCTTCGGGCTGGAGCTGAGTTGTCCATACGTGTGAGAACTCTGACCAAAATTGGTACTAATTCTCTTCAATTGGTATTGATTCTTTTCAACCGACTCTCAATTTTGGTGATCAATTTTAATTATTTGTAAACGTGTGTCCTTCGTGATCTTCGCCCTGATCAACAACTTTAAACCTGATCAGTTTGATCATTGGTTTAAGGGTACGTTCTTCAACGACTGGTTGGCGCAGTTGGTAGAGTACCTGCCCCTGGTTAGCGGGGTTCCCGGTTCGAATCCCAGTGAAAGCAAAGTTAATACGCTTCTGGTTTTCAAATCTGGTTCAGTCACCGTTTGCCGTTGGGATCAATTTAACGGCAGTTGTCAATCAGTGGTAGTAGTCGGACTATGGGTATCACAATGGACCAATATGGTCTAAGTGTCCTGGTGAATGTACAAGCAGCCCGCCTACCTAACCTTACCTAACCTAAGGGTACGTTCACAGTGCTTTCACTCAAAGACGTCCAGTCCCCCATGCTTGCGATGTCTTTCTGATAAAACTCGAAGGACTAAAATTACGTCAAACGCAAGTGACTCCGTTCAGCTTAGACAAAAAACTACACGAAAAGCTTAAATAATCCCCATCACACATAGCCTCACCCTCAAAAGTGCATTCCTCCTCATCTTCAGATCCCATTCAGTTCAGTCCAATTGAGAATGAGAAGCTAAGACCACACACGTACAAGAAAAACCCACTCAAGTTGTGCCTCAAATCCAATTACAATCCATAATTGTCTGTAAATAGTTAGACTGACTGGCTGGCTTGCCTTGTGCCACAAAGCCGCGCAAATCCTTCTTCAGTCGGCTTTACCTTGGAATATCTTGTGTAGTGCAGCTTCCCATTGTCTTATTTCCGTTTCACATCGTTTTTTGTTCGCCCTTAATCCGTTCTCGTGTTATTTTGCCTTGCCTCTCTCTCTCTCTGTTGGTCTCTCTCCTGCGTTTTGTGTTAATGAATTTAATGAAAATGAAAGTAATTCTCGCAATGAGGACACACAGTAATGAATCCTTTCATTGCTTTCTTGTCTTTTTTTTCCTCTTTCCCTCTCCACCCACTTGCATTTGTTTTTTTTTTTCAGCAGCGATATCATTTCGTTTACCCTTCGGGGCTTGAATCTCATTTTCATTTCACTATTTCACTATTAAATGCAAGAAGGCAACGAAAAATGTGGGGTGGAGGACCAAAAAAAAAACAAATACAAGGCGAAATGACAAAATGAGAGCAGCACAGTGACACGTTTCACGAATATTCATCAATACACGATGGGGACAACAACGACGACTACTTGCAGAATTGTTCTCGCAGGGGGGTGGGGGATACAAGAAGATCGACGGAAAAAGAAAACAAAAGACCTCGTCTGACTTCAAAGGGGATACAGAGCCGATACCAACGCCACCGATAAGCAAGCAGCGCGGCGAGAAGATGAACGGCAAGGTGAATGAAATAAAAACGAAACTCAGTGCGACTCTCTTTGGGATATTAAAATTGTTACTGCGAGAACGAGTCTCGTCCTGTATTTTACAGGACTTTAAGTATGCACCTCTCGTCTTTGTTGTCGCGCGGTGTCCTCGAAGATGCGCTCCGCTAAAAAAAATCGACTCACCTCCCCACACAAGAACAAAAAAAAAAACCTTCAACAATGTGAACAAAACGAGGCGAGAGTAGTTAGAAAAAAAATGAGAAAAAAGCAGAAAAAATATTGAACTCCAAGAATCAGACGAAAGGGACACATGGTTGGGGTCCTTTTTTACAATTTCAGCCACCTGCACCTGCACAACACAGCCATCTGAGAGAGCAGACAACAACGATGAGGACGACGAACGAACTCAACCTCTGGCTATGCCCAACAACACAGTCATCCCCAGCAGCTCACCCACCATTCCATCGTCGTCCTCGGCGTACTTTGTTGCGCCCGTTGTTCACGACGGAAAAGAAATGTTTTCTGTTCGCTTTCAACTTCAATGGTTTCTCGAGAGAATTTTCATTTGCATTACGTGATTTTTGGTAAAATGAAAAACGGCAAACTTTCGGTGACCTACTCTCTGAGTAAGGACGCGAAATTCCAAACACCCACACACCCTCACACAGATCCAGAGCAAGAGAGACTCCTCGATGTAAACGAAGGATGAGGGTGAATACATTGTACGTGTGCTTGGTTGTGTTTGTACCTTTGAGTCTTGTTGGATATTTATTGGCAAGGGATGCGAGAGAGGTAACCAAGAAGAAATGGGTGAATAAATACACGAGAATTACAGAAAATGTCCTTGTGCGCACAACAACGACGACGATGACGACGACAACGAATCAGCAAATATAGGAGGCTTGGCAGAAAAATGAGTCCTTAATGAGATATTAACTATTGACTTCCGAGAGCAGTTACAATTTCTCCAAGTCCAATGAACCTGCGAAGGAGATGGAGAACACAATGATGCGAGCAAGAGATGAGGCATCTCAATCGAAGGCTGGGCTGCGTTGGGCCGGGTTAGCTTGAACAGATCAAAGGTGAGGAGATGACGAGGAGTGCTCTCCTTGAATTTTCAACGAGATTACAAAGTCAAAAGACGCTGGTGATTGAATGGAATTTTTCGAGGTGGATTGAGGTGGATTCACTTCATTAGTGGGGAGGCTTTCGAAAGGGAGATTCCTGACTGAATTTGATTTTCATGCGATAACGTGTAACTGGACATTGATCAAAGGGAATGTGTTTGTATTTTTTCTTGGTGCTGTGAGGGGGGAATAACAAGACCTTTTTTAGGGTTGGAAGATTGAGTCATTGAAGCTTTTGATTAAGGCACGTTTTCTGAGGAGGGCCAGAAAGGAATAAATTCGATATTCGATTTCATTGACCGAATTTTCGCTTCCATCAGGTTAGTGTAGCTGGTTGCAGAAAGCAGTCACAGTTGGGCCAGAATAGGCCCACGCCTGACTTATTCTTAAACTTGTGCCTAGCTCCAGATAGCCAGAATAGGCCCATTATGATACCACGAGCATTTGACTGGAACGGAAACAAATTGCCACTTGTGACCACTTGTTCCACTTGCCTTTCAGCTCGCTCAGGCTTTTTAGAAAATGTCGGCCCCCAGATGTGAGTTCCTACGACTGTCCAGAGCAGTGTACGAGCAGAAGAGGCCGTGTGTGGTCTTTGTCTCAACTTCATCCATGCAGTTTCCGCAGAAATCATAAGCCGGGGGCGCCCATCCTGTCAGCTTGTCTTCCAATTGTACAGTGACTTGTTAAGACACCGATGGGGGTCCTGACTCCTGGTCTACTTAGTATGAGCAGACAGAGTGACGCTTAAAGATTGACTACTGGCCATGTTTTCATTGTTTTAAGAAACGGTGGTGTCTTCAAGTCAGTTGTGGTTGATTGTTTTAATTGCTTCAAGAAGGGGCTAGACTGTGAGAGAGAACCTAACCTAGTCCTGGATATTAAGCCTTCCTACTGGCAGTAACCCCTCGGCTTGACTAGAGGCTAAAGCCTGGTTTCACGGGGATGGGAAAAGCTTCTTAGAGCTGCATTTGGTTTCAGCCTCGTCGTGGTGGCTGTGGTTTAAAACGCAAAGTCGAAGGGAGGAGTGAAGACTAAACCAGCATAGCTTAGAGATCTTATCACAGGGCTAGAGGGTAACCTGTGCGACTTTAAGACGTGAATAGTACATGAAACAAATCGTCGAGTTGCAATTACAAGCGAATGCTGAGCCAAAAACAGCAACAGTTTTAGATCGGCGTAACACTTTGCCAAGGTTATGGGAAGTGTCCATAAACATGAACTCAATTGAGGCTATCAGCGCAAAAGTGGCGTAACCCACATTGAAATTGAAATTATCCGCATCATCACTAGAGAGGCCTTGTTGGACCAAGTCAAAAAACTTGCCTTAGCCCCTGTGTGGATCATGCGAGCCACTGAAGATGAGATGAGAGAAGATTAGTTAAGTAGCCGATGCTGAGTTCGGACCACAGTCGCAGTTCCTTAAGTTTGTGCTATTTGTCAGCCGTATTACTCCAGCGGACGGAGATAGAGGAATATGTCGAGGCACAGACTGATAAGAAGAGCGCCAGTCACTGTGCCCGGTTGGGTGCATAACAGGTGGCAGCTTTATTCAAGGCTGTCCACCAAACTGAGATGCCACACATTCTAAGTCATTGAGACACAGGATAAGGTGATTCCACATTCTGCTGAATCCTCATCAACCAACCATTGTCATCTTTGGGGATCTGGGTGTCGATTGAATGGCAAACTGTTCGATCATTCCGATCCACAGTGAACCATCTCAAGTTCGTACCAAGTGCTTGCTTTACCTCCCCGTGGTGGTCCCCGGTAACATGTGCACTCACTTCGAGTGCATGTGGCTAAAATTGCAAGTGCGAAGCGCGTCTTACTCTTATCCACGTACCCACTTTGAACATAAGAGTATGCTTGACAACGTCGCGAGATCGGTTAAACAATGCCGGAAATTGGAGGCGTCTATAGATCTTGGAGCTCACGGCAAGGAGTGATCAAATCGACTGAGGGGATTAGCCTTCCCCAAAAGTGGACTTGAAATAAGGAAGGCGTTCGCGACATCTTTAGACATGACATACTAGGCATGTCCCACTCTTAAGACAGACGTCTGGGGTTCAGTTAGGAGTGCGACAAAGTGAGAGATGAGAACGAAAGGGTCACGCGATTTTAGTCGCCTCTTACGACAGGCATGACTTACCTCGCGTATATTCTAAATTCTACCCGAAGGGGGAATCCAAAAGAGATGTCTCCTCGGAAAGAAAGCGTGCGAGGCGCAATGCATAGACGCCTGTTTGGAAATTTAGTTCGCCTTTAGCAGAGTGAGCCTGGGTGGCTCCGAAACTGGAAAAGGCTTCGAAAAGTACTCAGCCTTGATTTTCTTAATGCATAGTCTACCACACTGACTGGAAACAGCGTGCCCAGAACCGTCAAGAATGGAAAGCAGCTGTCGCTAAGGCTCAGACCCTGCATGGGTCGCCAGCCTGATAAGTAAGTAAGTATAGTCTGCCACATAGGAAGCTTAGATCCAAAGCTATTCTTGGGGCAAACAACTGCAAAGGACATTTAAAAGTTGTGAGGAGTACCGTGACCTCTGACCGCCCTCTAAAAGTTGAGTTGAAACAAAGATAAGCGGCCTTTTGTCCACTTTTGGCAAAAACATTCCAGACTCTTTTGTCTTGTGGCTCAGGGACCTGTCTGACTATTGTTGGGACTCCTTAGTTGAGCGACAAGGTTTTTTTTTCGTCAAAACCTTCCCTCGCAAGACCTTACTCTCTCAACAGTCATGCCACGACCCATGATCTTGTCAAAGATCATCTCATACTCCCTCTGAGTCCCTTCACAACATAAAAGTGCTTCTGTCACCATTTGTCACATTTCTCTTCATCTTCACCTCCAAGCTCCAACCCTTTACGTAGCGACAGATAAATGTACATGCCACAGAGCATCTAAAAGGACTTAGTTAAGACATCCCCACCGATGTGTACAGACGACGTTCAATCACCACCCACGATGTCGATGTCCACTCGCATCCCACTCCCAGTCTGTATCAAAGGACCAAAGTAAAGACGGCGCTTTTCGACGAAGGTTCGAAGGATTCACCTAGAAAATACTTCATTCATTTTGGCCATTAAAAGGTATGCCAGGACAAGAGGAAATTGTCTGCTTGCGCGTTCATATAAAAATAGAAATAGATTAACGGTAATGGTTGGTCCGCTTTTGTTGAAAGAAATGGCGACTGTGACAACGACCCAACAACAGTCATGAAGACAAAATGACGAAAAGGAGAAGCATAAATGATTTTGATGAGTCATTCCTTTTGATGGCTCGCTATGCTCGCCGTTCTCCTTCTTTGGCTGGCTCTGTTGTCCCTTGTATTCCTTTCTTTCATTCCATTTCGGCTTTTAAAAGTTTATCGCTGTAAAGACAAGAAAGGTGTCATCATCGTCATCGTCGTCGCTGTCTGCTGGTGTCGGAAAGGAAGGGGTGGAAAGCAGGGATAAGGATTGAAAGGGTGACTTTCCTCGACTGACCATCTTCGTCGTCGTTGGCGTCGTTTTATGGGCTTTACGCTAATGAAAAATCATTTGAAATGATGGCCATCATTGCGTTATTATTAACGGTTTTATTTTTTAGTGAGTCAATTAAGAGTGCCGAAAGGATATACGAGTACACAGGGTGTTTCTCTTTTGAATAGTTTAATAGGCTTCGCTTTAGTTTAGTCATTTGCTTCAATGTCCAACGAAATTATTCAATTAATTTCAAAGGGATTACAAAGGGAACGTAAAACTTTAGGTAATGATTTGGGAGGGGGGGGAGGGCAACGGTAGAATGGGTAATGGACAGGCGAATGAAGTAGATCTGTCCTCCTCCGGCGGGATTTATTCCGACCATCCTTCTTGTCGAAGAATTGCCAGCACTTCATCTTCCGGCGCGTGACCCTTTCGCTCTCTCGACTGGGTGACTGAATCAAGTGTCAATCACTTTAAATACGGTCGCCTCTAATTGAATGTCTTCTGATCGAAATCTTTATTTTGGAGATTTGTAATGATTTCTTATTTGTATCTTCTCACTTTTTGTTGGCCTTTGCTGGGGAGGTGAGAGGCATTTGGATTTTCTTTTGTTAAGTCACGAGGTCACTTTTATTGAGACTTCTTTGGTGACAACATACATGGAACACAGAGCACATTGGGAGATCTTGCCCAGAGTCGAGGAATCTTTGCATTCCACAATATCTCACAATATTTCATGGAGTCCCCATGACGAAAGCCCTTCCACGCTTGAAGGTACAAAATCGGCCTACGTCACTTTGCTGTAGGACGCACGGTTTTTAAGATATGAACACGTTGAGGCAACATTCATGATTTTTTCAATGTCGGGAGAATCTACTTTTGCAGCAAAAATTTTTCTGGGACACGTCATTCTGTTGTGAAGCTCATCTTTGCCCCCGAATAGACAAGGATTTCACAGCATTCTAGGCCACGACACGATCTAGAAGCAGATCTTGCCAGTAAAACATCAAGAGAAGAACCAACCGCTGAACAGTTCTATCAAGTGAAGAACTAACTCATCAAATGATCCTTGCCAGCGAAAAGATTAGAAGAGGTCGTGGATGCCTAAACTCACCACAGAAAATCGATTGAAGACATCTCCCGTCCTTGTCCACTGTCCCATAATTAAAAGGCCCCCCAGTCAGAGTCTCCTCAAAAAATCCATTTTTCTTTCGTGGCCCATAGGAGTCCCACTTAGGCCCCCAACTGTTCGCATTTTAACAAACAAATGTTTCACCACCTACCATCTGTTTTCTCACACACACATATTTTCTTTTTTTTTTTGTCGCACGCACAATTCCCCAGCGAAACATGACTTTAATCAGTACTGACCCAGAAAAGGATATACGAGTATCCTTCACGTAATCCCCAGGACATGTATACACACAGCTACACAAACGAGTACACATTTATTCTTTCCCCAATTACACAATCGAATAAGCCCCCTAAAGAAAAAAAAATAAACAGAAAAAACAACACACTTACTCATTATGCGGTATATCCTCGTCCTGTTCGCCAAGGACTAATATCATATTCAGTTTAATTGTGAACAACACCACGCACAGTGTTAAAATTCCAAACAATTTGTGTTGCTCCATTGTGCGTGTATGCAATTAAGGGATTTTGTTGTAGTTTCGAGCGATGAGCAGCGGCCGCTCGATGGTCCGTCTGAGTGATGGAAATTTGAATGCAAAAAGGAAACTACACTCACAGCAGGATTTTATTTATTTAAATTTTTTTTCTTGTGATTCTTCTTTTTCACTGATTAATTGCAAATTACATCCGACGAGTGGATTTTTTGGCTGAAAATTGCATTCACTCACTCACGCACACGCGAAAGGATCAACACCACGTATTTCTTATTCCTTCTTTAATTTCATTAAATTTTGCACTTAATATATCACACTCGGGGCGGCTGAGAAGACCAAACGAGCGAGGGACACACAAGAAATTGATAAAAGGACACTTGTAGCACTTTTTTTTTTCTTTTCTAGCTCTCTCTCTCCTCTTTTTCTTCTGCTGCTCCTTCTTTTATTTATGCAAAGTGCCGCAGGATTCACACCAGAAATATGTGTATGCACAGGAAAACAAGAAGAGACCGAGAAAAAAAATACAGAAAAACGCGAAAACAACAAGCACCACACTCAACGTGGCAATCCGCGAGATGAGAATCCTTGTGAATGACACACGCGATAGTTGTGCGGTGTGTGGGGGTGTGTGTGTCTGCTGGGGGTACGCTACGCTTACACACTCTCTCTACACAGAAGGATAATCTCCTTCTTGATGGTGGCGGCGGCGATGTTGTTGCTGTTGTAAGTTTATAAATTCGTTCTTTTTCAATTCGCCTAAAATTGCAGTCATTTTCTAAACCGAACCGTAATAGGGAGGCGGTGGAGGAGGAGGAACGTTGAATTTCTTCAATTTGTCGACTCGAAGAATATTTGCTTGCGCTGGTATGCTGGCTGTGTGCGAAGAGAGTATACGCATGCAATTATTATTATTTTTCTGCAATTTGTTGCTGGTGCTCCTTGTTGCTGATTTTGTTATAGACACTCAAGGATATGCTGCTGCTGCTGCTTCTGCTGTTGGAATTCATTTCCTCATCCTTGCCATATGCTCTCTCTATCTCACTCACTCTCTCTTCGAGTGGGAGGTGGTGAGGGGGAGGTTGCTCTGTGGTTGCGGTGGCAATGGTGCTGTTGATATATGGCACTAGCACATCCTCTCCTTGAACCAGTTTTGAGTGTGAAGTCGTTCGTTCGCTTCGGATATTCTTTTCCTTCTTTTTTTTATTCTGTGGCCCGTTTGTTTGTTGCTGTTTGTCGTCCTTCCTGTTTGCTGCGCTACCGAGAGAGAGAGAGGGAGAAAAAAAGAGAAGAAATGGATGAAAATTGCAGAAGTTAAATGAAAAAATGCTCCACATACACACACAGGCTATCGCACACACTTTCGTCACTGAAGGAAATGAAATAAAATTTATATAACATCCTCCACCCCACACACCGGGCACTATCAGGGAAACTGGCACGTCCAGGACAACCCGAGAGAACCTGTAGAATCATAATCATTATCATCATAACCATCGCACAGTGCATAGTGTCCTGTTCCTGGTTGATTTACATTTCTGTCGTTTATTTTTTTTTTGCCCATTTTTCCTGCACAAAGTTGCAAGGATTTTATTTCACCATTCATTCGGGGTTTGTCATTCTCCCGGCACAAGACCCCCCTCTTCTTAGAGGAGGTGTGTGTGGGTGTGTGCCTGAAAGTGCACATTCGCGAAAAAGAAGAGATAAACGTTCATCAAAGCGAATGGACACACGTACACTTGCACATTTTTGGTTTCTGTTTCTTTTTTGTTTCGTCGTTGTGAACGGTGCTTGTGGAACGTGTACCCCTTGCCGTCCGTGTGAGTTGTCGTGGTCACAATTCATTAATTTTCTCTCGCGCTCTCGTTCTTTCGCTCTCAATATGGGTGGGGGGAGGGTGGGAGGGTATCATTGAAATTGAATATGAAGAGAGGAATGAGAATGGCGAATAAAGGTGGCCTCATCGCGTATCCTTGAAAAGTCATTTATAGTATTTCGCTTCCGGAATTAGAAAGAAAATAAAGAAGAGGGGGATACGCTGTTGTGGTCTCTTTCATTTTTTGGGAACATTTTTTTTAAATGTCAAAGACCAAAATGATGATGCTGTGTTTAAAGGGGGGTTTCCGGCGATTTACGGTCTCGTGGTTGTCACGGTATTTGGGATGTGATTTTTCAACAAGCCACCTTTGTCATTTAAGCTTGCACAGCATCATGAAGGAACCGTCTAGCTCTCGCCTCGCCGAGGTTGTCCGAGAAAGACGTGGGTCTAGCTTCAATAGCAGCGTGCTCATGAGTGAAGACGGTGGAAACGAAGTAACAACAAAATCCGAACGACCAAGTGGTCAGATGAACCTTTTATGTTGCGCTGCTATCCATGGCGAATCAGGGCCTCAAGCAACGAACCTCTCTGTATGAATAGACTGGATGGCGCAGTTGGTTGCCCCTGGTTAGCGGGGTCCCCGGTTCGAACCTCAGTGAAAGTCAAGTTAATACGCTTTTATCTGGTTTCCAAATCTGGTCCAGTCACCATTTGCCGTCGGGATCAAATTAACGGCCCTATCACTGGAGTAGTCAATCAGTGGTAGTAGTCTTAGCACAACATGAGTAGTTGCTGAAAAGCTTGGCCCAGGTCTACCTCGGACTGTCCCGCCACTCATATACTTTGGATCCGGACTGGTCGGAGTGGTTGAAGTGATCACAGTGTGCAGGGTTTGTGCGAGGGGCCGTTTTGTGTCAGCGACTGAAGACCACTCCACTGGTGTGAGAGCTAAGTCACCGCTCCTATTGTCGACAGCTGCACAAGCAGACAGACCCATAGCCCCAGACATACGACTCGGATTGTATACATCTTATGATTCTTTAGGCTGACAAGAACATGATCGTCGTCACTTTCCTCATTTGGGACATTTCACAGACGTTTTATCAGAAGGTGTAGAACCGAACCAAGACTCGAAACGTAATGCAGGCCACTTTCCTGAAACTGATACCTTGAGAGAATTCTTTTCGTGACTCTGAAGACTTTCCCAGGTGTCCCCTCCAATCGTGAGCCAACAATAACACGCACAACACGACTGGTTTGCTGGAGAAGCTATGCTCTGACAAACCCCTCAACTCGTGCACTTGTTCTCTCGTTGCCATCCACAAGCACGGGTAAAGAAGTTACGTCCAACTCGCTCTGTAGCGCCACACTGCACGCTCTCATTTATTAGTTCAGTTTCTCGTGGTATGCTACAACCTTCGAGTTGCAAGTGCTTAGAATTCGATTTACGGCGGCTGCATGTTCGTAATTAAATTAGTTCGTGATTCTCTTACAAATTGCTTTGGTTATCTCTGACAAATTTGTTTTTGTGCGATGGTGGTGGCGTACATGGCCCGATGACGACAGGCTATCCATTCAGAGGCTAGATAAAGAATTACCATTGTAAAGTGTGACTCTGTAGACGCATGTGGGGCGGGACTAGCAGTGACCTAGAGTGTGCCAAAGAATTAGGTTAGGTTTGGTTAAAGTGGGTGAGTGTCAGTACTCGCGAATCCAGTCGAGTCTACTTCGCGAAAAATTGGTGGGGTGGAAGATGGAAGACATTAGAACTTCTGAAGATTGTTTGTAGAGAAGTTGCACAATAGCTTCCACATTGTGGATACGATAGGAAAACCTGACTTGGACACAAGACAGCGTTGCAATGATGGAGAAGGATTGAACTTGCAGTTGAAAGACCAGCTGATTCTGAACGGATCTAGACCAGGGTGTTAGTGACTGAAATCAGTGTCAGTCAAGGCGGGACAGCGCTGGCTTAGACCCTTTATGTGTCACTGGCTTCAGAAGTTAACTAGCCAAACTCCATAGTCGGTAGGAACGTTGAGGTGATTGATTCATTGTACATCCAATCGGATGATATGGATGATGGCTCACTGAGATACACGAATGTGTTCAAACGGTTTACCGTTTGTGCGTTTGTGTCTATCAGCTGCAGTCTTGCGTCTAACAGCGGGATATCCAGAAACGAGATGCTTCTGGGACAAGACGAGATCTCTGTTGCTTTCAAATCGAGTCTATACTCGACACTGTGCAAGCAAAACCAGCCACAATGCCCTCTGCGATTGAAAACCATGTTCCCCCAATAACCATGTCGGGCATTTAGGTTCCCGGCCAAAATAAAATATTGCTCCTCCGAGCCCAGCTTCAGCCATCGAAAGAGTGAATCGAGCTCTGATATAGTTGTTCTGGAAATAGGGTTACCAGAGGAGGAAACCGACGCCGCATACAACCTCCTTCTACTGCGGAGCGAAATGCATACCATGCAGGCCTCCAACTCCTGAAACCTTCGTACTTCACCACTATACACCACTTTATGGTATTTTTAATGAAGATCGCAACACCGCCTCCACCACTGGAATTGGGCTGAGATTGGGAGTTCTATGACAGAAATCGATAATTCGAGACATGGGCGGTCGATGGATTTGGAAATATGTGCCTAAAACCTGAGCCATAGCACCAACGTTCTGTTAAGTAAACAATTGATTACAAATTATGCTCCTTTTAGAAAAAAGACAAAAGAAATTTGAGAATTGCTAACATCATGTCGATCTTTCGAATCGAAGCACCCGTGATAAGAAATTATTCGAAATTTGAATCTTGTTAGCGCCGACGTTCTGTTAAGTAAAATCTCTCAAATGCCGTGGAAGGCAAGCCCGACAGCTCATTCCAGCTTAAATGTCTACTGCGTGGTTCTCAAATAATCTGTTGAGCATGAAATAGCGTGCAGAAGAGGTTTAAAAGAAAGGAAGAAATCCGATCTGCAAATTTAGCTAAGCAGTGCAAGATGGGGACACTATATATATTTCCACCAACTCCATCCCCTGAAGACATTCCAAAGAGACAAGTCGTTCAGCTAAAACCTCTAAAAATCGCCTCAAGGTGGCAACAGAGGCCTACGGTAACAGGCACGACACCCTTCTCCACCACCCCCGGCATATGCGAAACCCATTTGTTAACTATTTCAAATTCAATTTATCAAACAAAACATTTATTTAATTACATTCCATTTAATCAGCAATTAAAATTAATTTCCAATAGTAATCAAAAGCGTATCCGTTTCAATGGGTTTTTGTAGCGCATAATTCGCGTTTCGTAAGCCCGCTTCAGCGAATTCCATCCGAGCGCTAAAGTCAAACGCAAAGGCAAATGCTCAGCCGGCAAACAGTCATCCACTGCTGCTGCTACTGCTGCTGATTCGACTGCAACCAGCTTTAATCTCTTAATTTAATGTAAAGCATCGCCGATAACGGTGCTGCGCGGAGAACAGTGATTCCCATAAATTGAGTATGCAAATGGGCGAACGCGCCAACCGACCGAAAACCCGCCAACTGACTGCGAATTTGAAACGCGTGCTGCCGCCTCTCCCCGCGTGCCTCTGGTGGACTGTGTTTTGTGTCAACATAGCGCGCCCGTCAATGCGAATGTGCCGGACAAAGTCAAACACAAAAAACACTCACTCACACTCCAACACACACACACACAGTTGGAGGGAAAAAACAAAAGTAATCATAATTTTGCTCGTTTTTTTTTTGCTGGAGTTGGCGAATGATTTAAAATTCGATACGAGATACGTTCAATTCGCCGCATTAATTATTTAATTTGCACTCAGCCGCGGGGAGGGAGTTGTAAAGCTGCAAAGAGCTGGTACCCCACAAGCTTCCTACTTTTTCCAGACACGGACAGTGAACAGCTCGTGTGATAATTCAGCACTTTGAGGACGGTGTTGCAGGGACGTTTGGACACACACACACACGACCGAGTGAACGAGTGGACTGAACACGGACCTGGAATTGATAGGACATCGGATCGGGTGCAATGCCAACAAACGCCTGTCAAGGAGTGAATTTTAATTTCATCCCGATTCTCGGATATCATCGATATCGAATGACTGGATTGTGTTTTTGTTTGCGAATTAAAATAATTAACAGCATGTGGCAGCTGCGACTGGGGGTGGGGAGTTCTTTGTTTCCAGTGGATCCGGTGGGTGGTGAATTGTGGCGATTTAAAGTTGATTTGGTCAAGGCTTACAACGATTCCCGGGAAAGAGATTACACATGAAACGCTGTTGCCTCGGGGTGGTGACACACGCCGATTGTCTGGCGATTGAATCGGATTTTTATTCGTGATTGAAGCCGTGGATGCATGGCGATGGAATGTATTGTTGTGGGACTTTAGGCGATATGCGGTCGAATGAGTCTAGGCTCCTGGGGTTAAATGGAAAAGGAATTCATTCTCCCTTATCATACGAGGAGGTCCTTGATAAGGCGATGACATCATCAAATGCTTGCCAATCTTCCTCCTTTCTCCTTTAAAGACATCTTCTCTCTCCCGAAGGTCCTTGACATGGCGAATAACCAAAGGACTTCAGGCAAGTCCCTCCTCTTAAAGGCTTCCTTTCCAACCCTTTCGCCAGAAAATCGTGACCCACGAAATGATTCAACAGATTTCCTTTAAAACCCACCCCCACTGCTCGGCACTTAGCAACAAGTTTAGGCCCATCCGCGCAATCCTGGGGTATCCTTTAAAATAAAGAAACAAAAAAAACGAGTTTTTTCGTCGATTTAAGCTTCGATTTCCGCCAGCCTGCACAATTGACCCTTTCCCTCGAACACCATCAAAGTTGAACGCACTCGCCCCCGTCATCAGCACAAGGATAACCCCCCACCCCCCACCCTTCTCTCTCAGCGAAACAATTTCGACTTGAAAAGGAAGTCAACCCATTGCTCATTTCCATGGCATCATCCACACCACACTCCCCCCGTGCCCGATCGCAAAGCGTGTCATTCACAAACCAGTCATAAAGTCTCAATTCCAAATTTCCTTCCCAATGACCAGACCCATCGAATCGAAACTAGGACAAAAGCAACAACACCCCACTGGAATCCCATACAAGGATGATTTCCTCCGAATGATGGGAGGGAGGAGGGCCAGAATTATACAATAGGGACAACATGGAGGACTGCCTGCAATTTGGGGGGTGGTAGTTGTGGCATACGTAACATGCCATCGCCATTCCCTCGCTTCGGTTCCCGAACACTGTCACAGGATGAAACATAAAATTGCATTTTGCATTTGTGAATGTGTGTACACATAAAGTTTGAATGCAATATCCTGTATACACGTTACGGGATGGCGACCTATGTATCCTGTTTCTAGGTCAACGAAAAATATTTTAGGATATTATTCTTCCGCGCCGAATGTCGCCCTCCCCTCCTCCACCGTCGCCAGCACCCACTCACACGCATACTCGTCGGGGTTCAGAGGGGAGCCACAAGACGAGTTGATGTGCGCATAAATGGGGCACAGACTACAAGAAAGGGTCCTTGTAAGAGGGAATAATGCAGAGACCTATGAAGCTAACAGTGAACAAAAATTATCCTTAATCGTAAATCATCCAATCGCTCATCATCGTCGTAGTTGTCGTCGACATCATCTCAGCATTGGCATTTTTTGCTGCGACATGAAGCGCGCGCGCGTTCCTTCAATCCAAAAAATTGATATTCGCTCTCTCTTCAAAATGTCCTCCTCTCATTCTCTGTGTACGGAGAGAACGTACACACTCACACACACACACATACACCAGCCCATCGCAGAAGTGTCCCCCTTTATAGCAGGGTCCACACGGGAAAGCTGAGGCAGGAAAAAATTAAAAGGAAAATCAACTTAATTGAGATTGGCCATGCTTGTGAGAGGAGAGCCTCCACACGGGAGTTGTGGAGCATTCCGACAGCGACGACCGAAATGAGATTGTTTTCGAAAGTTGCGATGGCAAAAAATTGATGAAATTTGACGGCAGGATAATGCAATTTTTCGGACATGCCAGGTGCCAGGGTTTGAAGTGATAATTCCTAACTTCCGTTCGGAAAGTGAATATGAAATTAGTTCGGCGGGGAGGAGAGAGCTGGTTGGCTGGCGTTTGATGGATTTGCGAGAGGCTTCCTTGATTCACATACTTTGTTGGTGAAGAGTTTGAATTTTTTTTCTAACGACACACTTTGTGGGAGCAATTTTACTTGACACGCGATTGGTTCAACCTTTTTGGGAAGCTCTGACCCTGTTCTGGAAATGTGGACGAAAATTTGCTTAATGAACGTCTAGCTCAAATTTGTTGGAAAACTCTCCTGTATCCTTTTTTAAAGGTTATTGTCAAATCAAAGGCCAGTTAGCCAATTAACAACGTGGCCCTATACTACACTGCGTGGCTCCATAATACCCTAAGCAGACGTACTGCTTTCTGAACCCAGCCACTTTCAGCAGAGATTTGGTGAAACACGTTCGTCACCATCATCATCTTCTCGAAATTAAGTGAAATAAGGTCAGACTGTCAATGACTTTGTCTACCTCGGCTTTCAAGAAAACAGCAGAATAACTCTTGCCAATCGCTTTTTATTTGGGCTCAAGAGGCAACTGACGTGCAGAGCCGACTCTGGAAGGACCAAGTTGACTTTGTAAAGCAGCTTGCTGTCACCCTTGTCCTCTTCAATGGCGCGGGGGCTGGACTGGACTCAAGAACAGATGAGGAAGTCTCAGATCTCATAATTGCGGTTTTTGGCAAACCGAAGAAGAAGATTCACGGATGGCCATGGACATAAACATGAGCCTAGTCTGGCGTCTACGGATCCAAACCCTGAGCGATGAAAATTCCATGGACAACTCATCTACGTCCCTAAGCGTATTCCAATCCAAACACAAGACTCCCGCGACTAAGATGGTACACACAAATGTAGAAGGACCTGAACCAACTAGGTCTTCTCCGGGGCTAATGTTGGTGGCAGGTAGTTCGTTTGTTTATTGTCCTGCGCCGCTGTCAAAGGATGGACTGTACAGTATAGAAGCGTGCCACCCACCCAACGTTAACTGAAGAGGCTTTTTGGTTGAAAGCCAGACCTAACCCAGCCTCTAACGTCACTTGAAAGATTGAGGTCAGAATTCTGTGTACGGCCCTAAAGATTTACATATCTTAGTTCAAACTCATGGGACAAGTATCGATCTTTCTTCAGATTGCCAGAGTCCCTTGAAGGTGTGGCATCAGAAATGCAAACCTTGTTTCATACTCTTTTCAGTTTGTTGAACTTCTGGTCAGATTTCTGTTTGTCGTCACTTCGAAATATTAGACTCACACAAAGTTCACACACAGGACTGCCTGTGCCAACATGTCTCTCACTTTACATAGAGAGGGTGTGGCAGCAGACATGTGGCCTACTTTTAGGCAGACTTCTCTGATTTTGGAACATTTGGTCAGATTTTCCTCTCATCCTCCATTTCATGTATCCCACAACTGCTTCCCCAAAAGAAATGAAAGCCATTTTGGAACACTTGAACAGCCATTCTGAACTTTTGATCAGAATTCCCTTCTCATGCACATCTCATCTTATCTTCAGTGACCGGAGAGATCTCCCGGCCACTCGATCCTCTGAAATCGACTCTACCTCATCAGGATGTTGTGCCGAAGCGCAAGCAGGCGGCTTCTTAGACTTGGTATAACAACCTCCTCCTGAGTCTGACAAGCGGTCGCCTCCCTGAGGGAATTCCATTCAAAGAACGTCTAGGAAAATGGGGACATTCGTGCCAAGTGATCAAACCATCGAAGTAGAGCTCTTTCCGTTCGAAGAAGCACCTGCTCAGCGTTGAGCTTTTCGCGTACTGCAGTATTTCTATCCTATCCCGGCGAGTAGCTCCCACAAAAGTCCGAGTAGAAATTGCATCACGGGAGCTGTATCGCAATCACACTCTCTTGGTCATTTCGGTTCTCTTTACCGATATCCGCGATTTCATTTATAACAGAACTGTTGCCTCAAAATAACCACCACGAGCTGTGAATAGAAGAAGTCTGAGCCCGTGGTTTGTACAAGTTTGAGGCTTCTGAAATATTGGCCATGTCTGTCTAAAAGTTAGTTGCCAGATCTTCTCTGTGAGTCAGTTACCCAGTCATCCTTAGGTGCTGTCCTTTAACAGGGTTTCAGTTTCTGACTTCCATGTGAATTTGTTGCCTCCACGGAACAGAAGAATAATCTTAGATTCCTACCAACGACTTGGTACATTGAAATTGACTCACAAGCCTGCTGGACAGGTGTTCCCGGAGGGACCACACATCACCTCCTGTGCTCGTGCAGTAATCTGACTTGTCGTAGAAGCTCACGTCGAGCGGCCTACTTCCTCAACCTCAGCAAAATGAATGACACTAACAATAGCCAGCTAAACCGCTTTATTTCAATTGGTTCGAGGTTTAGGAGTCAGCCAATCGACGTGATTCCATGCTGGCCTAAATGTAACTTCTTTCTGCTGCCTTCCACTTTAACCTTACCTCCCAACGATTTAGTGCAACACATTTTATCAAAAGAAGGACATATTGAAGCGAAAGAAGTTGACAAATCGAATCTTGGCAACGAAAACTGTTAGGTCATATTTTAGGCAACGCCATTTGGACTGCCCAGTCAAACAAATTGGAACAGGAATGTGTGCCAAGTTTATCAGAAGAGCGGCGCCGGTCTTTATGTGCCCCGCATTGACAATCTCCATCAGGGGATCAGGTCGAGAGCCGATGAAAGCAAGAATCCCGACTAAAGAGACTAAAGAGACGAATTCAAGGAAAACCTGCCCCAAATATCCAAGTTTAATGATTCCCAAGAAAATCACAAATCTCTCGTTGCCAAAGAGCCTTCAATATAAATCGAACCTTAGCCCCCCTCTCACCCCCATCTCTCATCGCATGTTCAAATCTCTCAAGAAATGCCACTTCAACATGAACAACTCAGTTCCATTTTACAAAGACACCTCGTGATATTGTCACTTATCCCCAACTTTTAACAGATTAAAACGAACGTGTATCCTCTCATCTCTAAGTCCCACTGCAGCGTCAGTGAACCTGCTAAAAGGGATTAAAAACAATTGCAGCATCCTTCTCTCATTTCCACACATTCCACAAGCACAGGGGCACACAAAAAAAAGAAAAACACGAAGACACAGAAATAGAAGAAACAACAGAAAAAGCAAAAAAAATATATATATATCCAACTTCAAGGAATAGGATTAACATCCTTCAAAGGACGAAGCGATTTTCATCATTTGTAATGAATCAAAATGTTCTTAACCTTTCCCTCGTACAAATATCCACACTTCCACACACGCTCCCTCAATCGCAATCTTTGGAAGGCACATTCGAACATACAGTCTAAATGCAGATGCCAATGTGAGTGTGTGTGTGTGGATGAGATGGAACACATTTAAAACGAAGGACTCAAGTGGCATTCGTTGTACTCTAAAGTATGTTACGTGCATTTTGCGGCAACCAGGGGGTTGGGGTGTTTGGGGGACAACGGGTGTCTAAAGATATTGGACACGATGAGCGGCGGCGGCGGCGGCGGTGGCGAGAGACAGAGGCAACCGGCTAATGTCCTTGTATGAGTGTATTCACATTTTCTTTTCGTTTTTTTTTTGTTGTTGTCTTTTCTCATCTTTACTTATGTTTTAAGGGGTTGAAAATCCTTTAAAAGTTGGCAATTTGCCAAAAGACAATACCAGTCCTCTCCGAGTCCTACTCCTGGTCCTACCCCCTTGCCAACTCCTATCGACAGATCCTTCGACTTCGCCTCTCACTCTCGGAGGAGAGTCCACTGCGAGGAGAAGACAGGACGAATTGCCAAAAAAAAAATGGAAAAATGAAGGAGAATTACAAGAACTACCACCTCAAGTCGGTGATTTTTACAAATCCTTCAGAGTTTAGAGTTCCTTTTTTTCGCTTTTCGCCTTTTACTCCTTTTTAATTCTCATCATCAACTGAAGGTATGCACCACGTAATCCCTCGAAAAGAAAAAAAATCCCTCGCTCTCTCTCTCACTCTCAGACACACACACAATCGCACACTTGATCCTTGCAGCCTCTCCTCTCATTCTCTGAGGAAATGGCCAAAATGAAAGCTCACACTCACCGTTTTTTTTTTAAATGCTCGTGCTTACATCCCCAAAAGTGATTGGAGACTTTTCCTGCTGCACACCACTACGGCTTCAGCCAAGAGCGACAGAGAGCGCAAGCTGCCGCGAACTTAGGCAACGAAATACTACACACACCCGCAGTACACAACGCGGACACACACACACAGACTCACTTTCAGTTCGTCCTCCAGCAAATGTGGAGACACAGAGATAGAGAGCAAATTAAGGGTGGTGGTGTAGTGTATAGAGATTTTCTTTTCGTTTTTTTCCTCGTCTTCTTCGGGATTACTTTTCGAAAAATTTTCCGAATTTCACTTCAAACCGAGATCACACCGATTGCACTGGAATTTAAACGAAAAGATTCAATCGTCCGTTTACTTTTTTTTTATTTCTGAGATCGAAATTATTCCACAGAATGTGTATGTGAACTATAGCCTCGAGGTGTAGTTCAGTTCAGAACGCGTTTTGTAATGTTGCAGCAAAAGGGAACCTCTAACTGCTAACGGTGAGCACACGGACAATGAACGTCTATTCGCGAGAGGGTTACACACCGAACTGAGGGTTTCAATGCAAAAATTCGCTGTGCAAAGAAGCTTTTGTTGGCCGTTTCAACTACAACCGTTCTCAGTGTGTGTGTGTGTCGCGCGTGATGGTGTGGAAGCCACCCATATTTGGCGGGTATGAGACAGTGGGTCAGCAGTTGTAGAGAAGGCCTTGAAAAATGGAAATTTATGCGCCGCTCTCTTTTGCTCGATGCGACGATGGAGCTATGAGCTGGAGAAGTTTTGTAATTTGTTTCTATGTGTGTGTGTGTGTGTCATCACATTTAAGGGATGGTGCGTGGAGGGTGTCTGGGAAATGCTGGTTGATGTCTTTGCTACTGGAATACTTAAAGAGTACAGTAAGGGACGATGGTTTTTATCGAAGGGAAAAGGATAACAAAATAATTGCCTACTCATGGGAAGGGCCCTTAGGAGATCGAATTCCGTCAGATAGATGAGTGGACATACGGAAATTCGAAAGGATGAGACATTTTTCTAACAAAAAAAAATGATGCGGCTCTTTAACTATGGCCCTAAGGATATTTAAGTCAACTTACTCTATCGAGCGAATAAGCGCTTCGCTCAAATTCGTTAAGTTTCGTTCAATTTGCACAGTCTCTACAACAGTTGGAGTTGGAATTTTGAGTAAACTTTGCACGGAGTTATGGATAAAGTGGTGGAGGTGAATATGTAGCAATTCAAAATTCAACGATAGGGATAACCAGAAATGAAGTATTACAGAGATAGGCGACTTCACTAGTCCATCGACGAATTTTAGTGCCTTTTTGACGGATATTCGTGAATTTTTGACGGTTATTCGCGAAATAAGGAAAATGCCGTCCTCTGATTGGTCAATTTTGTTTAAGAACACGTTATAAAAAACAGTTGTCAACCATTTTAAATGGCAAGAGAAGTAGAAGTCGGGCATCTCTGTAATCTGCTTCCTCCTCATCGTTTCTGCAACTGATACAAAAGTCATATTAGGGGAGACTCACAAGCCTTAAGTGTTCCGTCATAATAGCTTAGACGTTTGAAATTCTGACAACTGAAGTGGGATCCCTTTTCGAATTTTTAACCAGCTTCAGCACTCTGAAGTGTGTCGACTTGTCTGTTTCAAAAATTGACGCTTGGGAATATGATTTTCGGGTAGTTGTTTGCAAATGTTAGCAATTTTCATTTTTCTTTTTCCTTGGATTTCTAATTTTCAATCTGGTTCGATTTAATAAGAAATCCAAGGAAAAAGAAAAACTAAAATGGTTGCAATCACCTACTTCGGCAAGAGGTTTACACTTTCATTCATTTCATTTATTGATTGCGAGTTTTCGGCTGTGTCGATTGCTTTATCGTCGCATCAACGAATGGTAATTAGGTTATCATCCAATCGTGATCAGAACAATGGTACACTCAATACGAGTGGTTGTTAAGTGCTTAGGCAGCTTCCGCGTTTCGCCTAAGGTCTGCTGGATGATGGCTAATGAGGAAGACATCCTCTTGCTATCCTTGAGTCATGATCTTTGTCCAGCCACCCCGATCATACTTACCACGATCTAGTCTCTTCGATTGTATTGCTGTTAAAGTACCTTAATGATAACTCTTCTTCTTCTTTATTTGGCGCTACAGTCCGGGGTGGATCTAGGCCTCAACCAACAAGCCTCTCCAGCTGACATGGTCTCGGGCTAGCTGCCTGCAGTGTCGCACGCCAAGTTGGTTGAGGTCCTTCTCCACCTGGTGCGCCACCTTAAACGCGTGCGTCCTCTGTTACGTTGTCCCACGGGTTCGGAGTCGAACACTCTTCGGACCGGAGATAAGTTGTTACGCTCTACATGGCCTAGCCATATCAGGCTTTGGATCCGAAAACGCCTGACTAGACTCATGTCGCTGTACAGCCCGTACACTTCGTGGTTGAATCTTCTCCTCCAGAAACCGTCTACGCAAACACGACCAAAGATCGCATGCAGAGCTTTTCTCTCGAAGAGACCAAGGACTTCCTCATCCGCTTTTGAGATTGTCCATGCCTCCGCGCCGTACAGCAGGACTGGGATGATCAAGGTCTTGTATAAAGTCAGCTTGGTCCTTCGAGAAATGGCTTTACTACTTAATTGCCTCTTGAGCTCATAGAAACAGCGGTTGGCAAGAGTTACTCTGCGTTTGATCTCGGTACTGATATTGTTTGTACTATTTACTGAGGAGCCGAGGTAGACGAAGTCCTTGACTACCTCGAAGTTATAGCTGCCCATTGTGACGCTCTGTCCTTAATGACGTGTGTCCTTAATGAAAACTCAATCCCCCATAATCCACCAAAGAAAAATAAAACATAATTTGTGGTTTTTTTTTGGGATATTAATAAATTTTTATTCCAGAATAATTATCTAATTAACTAAATTAATTACATTAAAAATGTCCACAAAACTTAAATGGCTACTTGCATTTGTTAACGTTTCGTTGAATTCAATTCTATTTAAATTTTGTTAAACTATTTTACATGGAACACATTCGCCAACCAGAAATATGTATATATATATATATATATATATTTATTCATAGAAAGTCGCACATACATGTGTCTGAACTTAAACTTTAAATAAATGCATAATTCAAGGGTGAAAAGAAATGTATGTATTTCAATGGTTAAAACAAAAGAAAGAAAAATATATATATATATGAAATGAATCTCTAGAATCTATTCTCAAGACGTGTATGTACAGTATTTATTCCTCGATCTCTTTATAGAATGTCGCATAATATATGTAATCTCTATACAAGCTAAACTACTTACATCTAATGTTACATAAGCGTGTTGTGAAAAAAATATAAAGCCCTATAACGGGCTACAGTCATCAGTTTTTGTTTATTTTTTTTTCTTGTTTTTGTGTAAATATATTCTAGAACGTCTTACAGATAGAATTATTGATATTCATTTACTACTAAAGATTTTGTTTTTTTTTTCAAAAGAGGTTATCTTTTTTCTTTCTTTTTTGTTCAGTGTGTGTCTTTTGTGTGTCCTTTAAGTGAATTGTGTGAGTGTACCAGTAGTTTACATATTGAAATCTTGGAGATAAAGTTTTTTTTCGATTCGAGTTACATAGAAATTCTTTTTCTCGAATTTTTTGTATTTTTCTTATATAATTCTATGATTATGTTGCATGCGTCGTTTCTCTTATGTTTGAAATGATTCGATTTGCTTAGTTTGCTTTTCAATCTGGCGATGACCTACAAAACAAGCCCAAGACCCAAAGCCTTATCTTGAAGAGTCCAACGACTCTGTCAAAAATTGATCAACAATCATTCTGCGACCGTCTTAGAAAAAAGAAAATAACACGACTTCTTCAGCAAACTCTTTCAAGTCCTCCAGTGTTTCATACTTTTCAGTTAGTCTGTTTAGTGATCCCTAACACGAGTGGTTTAAGGTTGCTAGTGGGAAGGGTTTCTATCTGAGTATGAGGCACTGTCTGCCTGAAGTGTGTTCATGCAATCCACGTCTTAAACGAACTTAAATCGATTGTCTCGACCATCACTTTGAAGGCGATAAGCAAAAACGCCGCCTACTGCCTTTTGACATTGTTAACACGTTAGATGTCCCTAACTCGGGTATGGTTATGTACTTTGTTAGTGGGAAAATGTGAAGCTGTGGTATTCAGTCTTCGGCATGCAATTTTCACTGTACACCATGTTGAAGGAAAAGGAAGCGATAAAAAAATCTAAAGCATAGCAGGGAAGTTCTCATCAAACTGTACCAGGTACTCCGATGTTAATTGTGTTAGATGTCCCTAAATGCGAGTGTGTTAAGTTGGATTAGTGGGAATTCGAGAATTGGAGTACTCAGCACATCAACGAGGAAACGTCGATAGAATAACCAACTGAGAAAAAAAAGATACAAGCATTTAGCAGAGTAGAAAAAGAAAGATACAAGCTTCAAGCCATTCACTCTACACTTGCCACAACAACGGCAAGACTAAAGTAAGCAATTGCAAAAAAAAAAGGATATGAAACCAAGCCAATTCATTCTGATCATGTTGTACAATCTTATCCTCTCTCCCTCTCACCCAATTTGAAAAGCAAACGAAATTCTATTTCACTTCAGTGTCTGTCTGTTTCGCACATTTCTGCTGCTAGCAACTATCTAAATAAATACTAAACTATATTGCCCGCACAATTTCAATCATAAATCAATACAAAATCAAATGAGAGAAAACTGAACACTCCAAATTACTCCAGAGATTCTCTCTCTTTTTCTTCATTTTCAAATGAAAACTTGTGGATTTCTCGTGTACCATTGGTTGGCTCTCGGTTTCAACAATTTTTACATTGGATTTAACTTGGTTTTATTGTTAATTGAACATTTACACTTTGCTTTTAGGTGCGAGTTTCAACGCGTAAAAGTTATTAAACTAAAAGTAAACTAATTGCTAAAAATAAATATATGTACTTAACTTGAGGGGGGGGGGAGGTTTATGCTACATTTACGTTATTAGGTCTTCAAGGGGAACAATTGACGTCGTTCTCGATGTCAGGGTGTTCTCTCCTATGTGCTCATCTTCGTCTTCGTCGTCTTCATCCAGTGCTTTTCGACTAGACGCTGGAGGGGTGAGCAAGCCTTCGGGGCATTTAAGCCCCGTCGCCGGTGAGGCTTCTGTTTTGTTTGTCTTCTCCAGATTTGTATTGCTTTCATGGATTAAGTATGCTCTATCCTGGAAATGAAAAAAAGAAAAACTGTCTTAGAACCGGAGCAGATTGAGTGTGATTGCGTTGAACTTACAAACATCGCCATCGAAATGGTGTGCGTTTGAATGATGTGTGAGTCGTCTGTCACGATGTTTGGGCACCAATATGACAGACCGCATTTCGATGAGATCTGTTCATTTTGTTCTGATAAATATAAATGCTCTGACTCTTCGGTGACGACCTTGAAGAAGGGCTCCATCCACTGTGCACAGGGTTGAATCGTGGCCCAGTCGAAGCCAGACACCCTCACTGCGGTTTCTCTGCAAAGAAAAGTTCACGCCATAAGTTCACGAGTTCACGTGATTGTCTCGTTGGCAACTTACTTATTGAATGAGTGACTGATGGCGGCAGCTGCTATCACGGCGTACGCGTACTCGCCGATGCCAACGTCCAGGGAGCACAGGTCCAGCAGCTGAGCTGTTTGTACGAACTCCATGCCGGAGAATTGCGGGTAAATGAATGCGTGATCTTCCTCGCCGGCGGCCTTCTGGCTCCTGGCGCTGCTCTGCAACGATTCTGGCGTCCGGTTGCTGATGTTCAGTTGCATGTAAATGCCCAACCATCCCATCGCTGTCACTGGACTTATGCTCCAGTCCAAGGCCTGCAGCAGGATCATTTCATATTGAAGGATGTCTTCCTCTTGGCACGCTCCATCGGTCACATAGGCGAATTCTGCAATTTTTGGCGGATAGATTTCTTCGACCTTCGCTGCGATGAAGAGGCACGTGATGCCGAGCAACTGAAGATGTGTCTTCTGAACGTTTTTCTGTGAGCTCAAAAACCGATCCAGATAGTCGACCGCCAAGTAGTAAGTCTCGCGATGTAGCTTATAGACTTCGCACACCTCGATCAACCAATCCAAGAGAATAGCGCGCATGCGAGACTGCAACCCTGGGTGATTCTCCAGCATGGTCACTTCACGCAGGCTAGCTGCCTGTTCGTCCTTCTTGCACATTGTGTTCCACACCTCGGATGCGTTTGCCCACGCCAGCGCTGGCAGCGGACACGTTCGTGGCCCATAGGGTTCCACGGGGGTCATACAATTGAAAGACTCCACGTAATCGTCACGGCTGACTGGCTTTTTGTGCGCCTTGAGGGTCTGTTCGCACTCGCTGTCCGAATGCACTGACGACGTTGTGGAGAGTGTCTCAAACGATGTGAACGATGCTGTCTCTAGAGCTACGCCATCATCGATACTGTTCGGACTCTCGGGTGTGGGTAATTCTGACTGCACGTAATCACAGAAGCGATCGTCTTCGAATACTGATGATGGTGCGGAACTGGAGGGATCACTGTTTTGTTGGCAGGACGCTGGGGCGAGAAGATGTTGACGCTTTGCTGATGGGCCATCGAGCCCCAATTCGGGGTCCTGAAAGAAAAGGGAAAGACAGACAGACATTAGAGCTGAGTTTCACCAGACATCAGTAATGGGTATTAAAAGACTAAGTGCTTGGGAGGTAGGAACGCGAACATGTGTTTTGTCTCCCTCACTCTCTTGTTGAGAAACTAGTTCAGACAGGGAAGTAAAGACATTTATCATACAGTTTTAAAGTGGATATACTTGAGGAAAACGCGTCATTTGTCGCATTGGCTACGCACAGTTGTTAGGTTAGGACAGGCTGTTCAGACAGCAGATAGCGATAGCCCCTTAAGGTGAAGAGCTGTCTTAAGTACAGACTCATAAAATTAAACCATAAAATCGATAGGAAAAGCATATCCTTCTCCTTCATATCGATCTGCGGAGAACCTGATGTATACCTGGTGCGTTATGTTTTACAATTGCCTTCAGGTAGAAAATCGACCGCAGTTGCGCGAGCAACTTGAGAACACCGTATGGGCGAACATAAAAGTGTGAAAGTACTGATCTCGAGAAACAGGCTTTTGCCGGCGATGCTGATGATGATGTATCCAAAGGCGACTTTGTCTGAAAATTCAAAAATGAAAAGGACTAGACCACGTACCATTTCCATAAAAGATCTCTTGAGAATATATTTCATGTCAGGGTCACACACGGAGGATTGATATCTCGAGCAACTAATGCCAAACTAAAACACTCGTGCAAGGATGGATAGCCGTTTCGATTTTTAAATCAGAGATGAACTGAACATTATCTTTTTTCACGCACAAACACTGTTCTCTCTCTCTTTTTGGCTTCACAAATGCTATGCAATGACCACTATTTCACAAAATTCTTTGATATCCTTTGATTTTTCGTTTTCTAGTTTCGAGCTGTACGTTGCGTTCATGTAAAGTGCACGACGATAACTGAAATAACGACCGACTGTGAACGGCAAGGACAAAGATCACTGTGAAAATCTGGATCAGCAGGGATTCGTTTCTTTTCTTTTTTTCTCACTCTCTCTGTCTCTCTTTCGTCACTGTGCAGGGATTTGATTGTGTTTCCCCTCTTTGAACTCAGTTTACCTACTCGTCTGGGATTTAGTTTTCTTGAAGATGTCTACCAGAGCAACAGAGATGCAAGAAAAAGGATCTGCGTTTTCTTTCGTGTCACCTCAGGTAGAGCGACGCGGATGGAACAAATCTGCAATAAATCACAAAATTACCGAAATGAAAAACGAAGAAGAAAAAAGGATCGACCCAAAGGGGCTAAACACGCACACACATCTTTGATGTGTACTTTATGATCTGATCCTTCTCAAAGAAAAAAAACAGACCCCAGGCCCAGGGTGGATCAATAAACCGAGAGAAGATGCAGTTGAAGTTGTTGCAGTTTGCAATTCACGATGTGTCGCATTTTTATATTGTGTGCGTTGTCGCTTCATTTACAAGGGGGGAGTACATGAAGTCATTGTTATCCTAGATGAACCTTGGAATTTCTTGGTAACAATTATTATTTCAGAGGATGTGTGCATTCAGTGACCTGTGGATAGACGTTTACGCAATATATCTTCGGCATTTGACGATGCGATGGAATGTAATAAATTTCCTCGATGTTCGACAGTTGACCCACATCAATTGTAGTCTTTAAAATCAGATCAACAAAAAGGAAGTTTCTCTAACGGTCACTGTTTTTGCTTTTTTGGTGACTTACTGCCTTTCTGGGACAGATGCAGATGCAATCTCTCTCTATTCTTGCTGCGGATAATTGCAATTTATTTGGTTAATTCAAAAGGGAACCTCACAGACAGACGCTTCAGGTTTTTTTTAACGTTGCCGGAAGACGTGACCATATTTGAAATTTGACAAGCGTAGTTTATTTTTTAATGGATTTTAATACGAAAGAGAGACATTCCCAGAATGTGACTCCGTCGATAGGGGGGGACAGACATTTTAATTGTCGATGGATGCAATAAAATTAATTATGAAATTTGTCACATCTCAAGATTCATCACATGCGAAAGCAGACCCAAAAACAATAACCCCCATCTTTTTGTTCAGTCTCCTCAAGAGCTCTGATCCTTTTCCTTCTCCTCTGCTGCTGGTTACGAGTTTATTACTGAATTTTACAACACAATTTGTTAATTTTACTGCCTGCTAATCGTTCACAGCAACTAACATTTGCGGCAACATTTAATTGCCCACGGGGAGGGGGAGAGGACATTTCAAAAAACAAAAACCAGAAAAGCCAGTCAAATAAAAAGTTCCCACACACAATCGAACTGCTGCAGATCTCACCATGTCCTCATAAATCTCAAGCAAATCCTTGCAAGGGCGCAAAAAACAAACAAAAAAAAACAACAAGGGAACTCATTATGATTAACCCCTTACATCCTACGAACCTTTTGATGATTTTTCCCCCATCGCCCTAGTTCGAGTTCGAGTTCGATGTTTTTGTGCAATAAATTCCGACGCCTGATTAAATTGCAATCGACAGCCGAAAAAGGACAGCCCAAGGATACAACAGTTGAGACAGGCCAACATTCGCAAACGCTACCAAATCTACATCGATCGAAGATAACGAAATAACGTGCCATTCATCATCATAGAAAACCGTAATCAAAATTGAATAACTTCACCTGGATCAAGAGCACACCTCTGTACATGTGTGTACGAATGTGTACTCGACGCACGTAACGGAGGGGGGATTGAAAGAAGGAAAAGAAAAAGAATTAAGTTCCTTGAGCAATTGCATTCGGTTCACAGCAAAAGAAAAGTATCATCTGCCGGTGGAAGCCGATACGAATGGCACGCACCCCTAACACAGGCGAAACCTTCCCCTAATCCGTAAAGGGCGAATCCAAAGACGACGAGTTGTGTCGTGAATTTATTCAACCATCAACCATTGATTATGTAAAAATGATGTCGTTGCTGCTGCTGCTGCACACAGTCTTCTATGGAACGACGACGACGACGTCGACGATGGCAGGGGGCAGTGCCCAAGAAGGCATGTGTCCAAAAACGAACGACACTCAACTTAACACACATCAGAGCGAGCAGCAGTAGCAGACGCAACAGCAACCCCCAAAAAACCTTTTCTTTTCACTTTTTTTTTTCATTCTCTCTAGTAGCGAGTCGTGGCGACGGCAGATGTCTTTTATTTTTTTCTTCTTCAAAATTTACAGAAAGGGGGCCTCCTCTCTGAAGCGTCTTCTAATGTGTAAATATGTCCTTAAAGGTGAAAAAAAATATGCTCTCGAGCGCCTGAAGCGCATAGGAATGTGAAAGAATGTGCATCGTAATGTGCTGTTGCGCATGCGTGAGCACCTTAAGGGTAGATTTCTTTCCAGTTTCTCGTGATGGGACACAGTCGAGTCTGAGAAGAAGAAGAGCTGTTTCACAAGTAACTGTCGTTTCTTTTGTTATCCCAGGACACTAATTAGAATACGAAGGAGACCAACGAGCGTATGCTTGAAATGATAAATGACGGGTTCAGGACACCTTTGCAACAGTAGGCTATCCTAGATCATCCTCGTTTATTGCAGCAGGGGTATAGGTTTCTGTCTCATTAGATATTCATCGGAACAACATTTGTGTGTGGGGCAAGGATATGGAAATCATGCGAAAACCTATCGGATACCCTGCAATCAGCTAGGATATAACGGAAGGATGTTTGAATTAGAGGGAGACATTGAAAGGACTCTGTTTTGTAACGCTTTTGTGGAGGATCATGTTTTTGAATAAATTAACTGACGCTACCGGAATGATTCTCACACGGGAACGGGGCAGTCATGTGTGGAGAAGGTGTGTGTCCTGTTTGTGCGATCTTTTTCCGAACAACGATCGAAGGACTAGGATTTCTTTGTTTGCCTTGTTTGGTTTGTTCAGAGGCAGAGTTTAGAAAAAAAAAACTTACCTTATCATCGGAGCTGGCAGAATAGTGTCGTTTTCGCTTTGGAACGTTGCCGACATGTCTGCGTTTTGGAGACGTGACCGAATCATCTCGCTTTCTTTTCTGTCTGCCACCATTTCTTGTGGATTCTGTGCTGCTGCAACTGTAACTCTCATGAGATTCTCTGAAAGAATGGAAGAAGAAGAAGGATTCATTAAATGTAGTTTTGTGAGGGAAAGTCGAATATTTACACAATCTTAAGGGAAAAACATTTGTGCAGGTTTTGCAGCAGAATGTGCAGTGAAACTTCTCTAAAGCGGACAGTTACGGATCCAACATGATTGTCCGTCTTGAATTCCGCGTAAAATGAGGTGTCCTTACAGGGGTGTGTCCGCAAAAAGACTTCGATAGCAAAGAAATTTTCAGACTTTTCGAAAGGATCAAAGACGACCTTAATCAACTTAGAACTTATGAATGATGTCAGTTTTTAAAGTTTAAAAGTTCCTGGGAGGGATTCAACATCAGAATTAAACAGAGAACCATCCTTCCCCCAGGAGGGATTCAAGTTCCAAAACGATGATTGGAATAAATTGAAACATGGCGCACATAAACCCCTCACGATGGCGTTCTTGTATTTGCGACAGTGATGACTAAACGGTGCATTTTCTTTTTTCTTTGTGTGGCTCTGGAGTACCTGGAGTCTCTGGACAGGGTTCAAAGCATCTAACCAGCTCGAAATAAGAATTAAAGAATCTCGTTCCAGACTTGAAAGGAATACCATTCGGTCTTAATGAGTGACATTCAGCTCCTAGAATCCATTCTAGTCACTCAGGCTGGTTCTAGGCATTCAGGCTCAAGGCGACTACTTTGGAGTCCCTGTGGCTCTAGAGTCCCTTGGGCCTCAACCAACAAGCCTCTCCCTAGCTAGCTCCTTCCAAGTGCTAGAAGTTAGCAAGTTAGTTGAGGTCAGCCACTCGCTGAATTGTTCAATTTATCTAAAGACATCTTCAATCTATGTCTTTTTCAATTATAGGACTCGGTTGCAATACATCCGAACAGGAGCATAAGAATCATCTAACTTATATAGTTCCTAACGGCCGCATATGAGAAAGTTCTCCTCAAACGGCTCACATTCCCAGTGTTCGTCCATTAAGGATTCCTTAGCAACCATTCATGGATTAATAATTCCGAAATGAAAACTCCAGAAATATACACATTCTTTCGATCCTCCTTCAGTGTGGCCAGAAACAATGTCAACGCTGTCTTATCTTAATGATGCGATAAGTGGACCTCATTTTCTTCCAAGAACAATCCACATATCTGACCTTTCTTTAGAAAAAAAAATGACACCCCGACTGAATCATCTCATTTTTTGTTTTTTAATGCATTCCGACTGTTGCAACCTGGTTGTGTTCCTTGAAAACACAAAACATCTTCACGGACGTACCCTCATCGTAACCGTCATAACCTCATAACCCTGCCCCAGTTATTCCCATCCTGTCATCCTTGAAAACGTCAACCGCATCGTTATCGCCGCCCTGCCCCCGCGTCTACCGTGCTTATGAGTTCCGCAAATGACCAATTTAATTAAACTGCCGACTTAATGACACTCGTTCCAGTCGACGTGCCAGTAGCGGAAAACTGCAACCGAATGGTCATGAAATTCACCTCTCTCACTCTGTCTCTCTCCCCAACTATCGATTCGAACAGAAATAAAAAGGAAACACACAGAAAATTTAATGAAAAAGGACATCGCATCCAAAGCCGATTGCTTAACCACAAAAAAAAAAAAAAACTAACGCCATACTGCAAAGCAATCAGCCATCAGCCGAAAGCCATCTGTGAATTTTGTGTAGGACTCTTTCTCTAACTTCTTGACTTCCGCTATTCCGCCGCGCTCCTCATTGTAGGGGGAGCAGCGCACACAGATAGCATTGACATTTAAGGGTAAACGGTGAAGGATTATCTTTCACTTGCATCTGAGCGTAAGAAGAACACAACTCACCCAGAACGGTGGACAATTATGTGATTAGGATCTTCAGAGACATAAATAAAAAAGAGAATACAGAATACGACATAAAGGATACCCCCCTCTGAGGGTATCTAATTGTCTCCTGGTTCGGTGAACTCTCTCAAACGGCGAACGAGTGGCAACACACCCGATAAGGATAATGGATGAACGAAACAAATGTTAGACGAGCAACTTACCTCCGATAAAAGTCCATAATTAGCCGGCTATGTAGCCGTGTTTCTCACTCGGCCTGCAAACTTGTCCCCTTCTTTTCCCACTCAGCGTGTCCTCCAAAAACTGAAAGGACTAACGAACTGTACGCCGGAATTAGCAAATCAAGGAACAAAAACGAAACGTTAAAAGCAACTGAAAATAAAACGAAAACAAAAATTTGAGAAAAAAAATAAAATAAAATAAAATAAAATAAAACAAAAATATGAAAGGGAACAACGTCAACCATCGGAAGGACATTTTGATTGCGGTGAAAATTATTGTCCTGAAAATTAAACAACCAACAAAAAAAATGCCACCAGTAACTGCATGGGGGTGTAATGGAATGTTTCACAACGGAGCACACAGACCACTCAGTCAATGCAATGGGACAAGCGGAGGTGTTGAAACATTCAAAAAGTTGACATTTGTTGAGCATATGCCCACTACACTCTGTCCCTGCTGTCACGCAACAGGAACCTACTTTTTTTTTCGTTAAAACGAACGTCACTGGGTTTTGTCACGTTATCTAAAATACCGAACAACAACCCACATATGGTGCGCGCACTGCAAGGACAATTAGTTTTACACTAAAAAAAACATAATTCACTTCGTGTTGGAAGGGGGACGAGGCGCTTATGCAAAATAAAATTAAAAATGTCCTTTGGAATGGTCGATTGAGTCCGGCAGCTATTAAACTGTCATTTGTGGGAATTGTGAAGGAGAACACAAATGAATTGGAATTATTGTAAGCAATTAGGTTGTGTGCATTTTTGTCACGTCCTATTTGAATGGGGACAGAAATGTTCGTTGAGCAATGGTTTTTGAGTTTCGAAATTGGAGGGTTCAACTCTGGTTTGAACAGGCAAGCCCTTTAGCGAATCTCGTTATAGACTTGGAATGGTGTATGCTTAACGCTATCGTGTAATGATCAACGCTGTTGTCTTTCCGAGCCTACATTCCAACTCAGAAAGTCTACTCATCTCGTCAACTGCGACAAAGAATTTCGTTCTAGACTTGAAAAGAATGACATTCGGATTCAAAGCGTCGCGGGCTCAGCTCCTTATCTCTCTCAACTATGCCTGCAACACGCCCCCTTCTTTTCCCACTTAGCGTGTCCTCCAAAAACCCGGAAGGACTAACGAACTGTACACCGAAATTAGCAAATCAAGGAACAAAAACGAAACGTTAAAATCTCGTTATGGCCTTGAAGCGACTTGGGATCAAAGGGTCTCCTCAGATAGTCAGCTCTCTAGGATCCTTTAAAGAATCTCCATCTAGACTCGAATTGATCGGCATTTGTGCTCAAAGACTCTGCTCAGCTCGTCAGCACTGACAGCTCCTTTACACAATCTCTTTCTAAACCTCAATGGAATGGCATTTCGACAAAGGGCCTCTATCCACTCCTAGAGAATCGCTCTTGATTTGAATGGAATCGAATTGTTGGTCAGATTGCCGAGTTAGGAGTAAGAATGTCGTCAAAATGTGATCATTTCATTTGTTATCCTGACGAAAATGAATTCTCTTGTCCAAATCCTTGCAACATTCCCTTTGTTTTTTCTGCTCGACTCTTGAACCTTCAAAGCATTGCGGCTACAAGTCACACAGCGTTAACCTTTGATCTTGATCCTCTCACAAAGCAATCCGCCTCAGACATTTCTTTTAGCTAATCCCCTCATAAGTTACCGCAGATAAGATCTCCTCCATCACAATGTAATCCCTTTCAAATTTCTAATTAAGAAGCGATATCCTTTTCTGCCTCCCTGTCGATGGCATTTTTCCCAACAGAAAAACCAGCACCACAGCGTGTGAAAAACCTTTTCCACATGTTGCAAATCACAAAAGCATCGCCTCGATTCGATTACACATCTTTCGTTCCCTCCTCCCGCCGTTCACCTTTCAAGGATTATCCCCACAGAAGTTAACCAACAAAAAGAAAAGGATTCTAATTGAATGCCCGACCTGCACCTGATATCCCATCCCCTGAGAATTCCCACACACACGGACGGCCTTCCTCTATCATCGCAAGGATCAAAAATATCTCTCTCTGCCTGTCTATCTGCCTCCCTCGTTGCCCTCGTCGTCATCCACCAGCACACCAATAAGTAATCAATTCAATTAGTCGAATAAACTATCAATCCTCCAAGGCACCGCAACCAGTGAGAGACAACACGCGGAGACCGAAGGGGAATGTGAAGAAAAAATTTGAAATTCAAACATAAAATCTTTGAAAACTATCATCTCACACAGACTTTAATGAACCAAAGAGTCAAGTTATTTCTTCATCCTTGTCGTCGTTGGTCGATGGTGCGACGGCACGAAGGAATTTGTATACCTAATACCTAACAGGCGGCCAAGGATCGAATAACCAAAGTGAATGGGAAAACAAACCAAAGGAAAACATAAATAAATATCTGTAATGTGCATCTTCTTCACATTGGTGTATTCGTTGTTTTTTTTTTACCACCGAAAGATCTCCCATTTCTGGTGGTGCTGGTGGTGGTCATTAGAGAATTTCGGGAAAAAATCGATTTCACTCACAGAGAGACATCGTAAAAATTACAAAAAGAAAACAAAAAATGAACCAAGTTCACACAGTCATCTGTCAGTTTTGTTTTTTGAAAATCTCTCAAGGACCTTGGCGTGTTCATGTAATTGCTTGTTGTGTTCGGTAAATTGCTGAAAGGGTTTGCCGAGGACACAAACATGTGTTTCAAATGTTGCTTAACAGCCACCAGCATCGAATGGAGATGTTTTTATTCATTCTATCTAAGAGGGCTTAGATCCCTGGCAAGAACCAATCAAAAAAATGGAGTACAATGAATTGGCAATTGGAGTCATATTGCCAATCTTGGGAGTTTGTGGGTCATACTGCTAGCAACTCTTACCACAAACAGGAGGATCCTCGGAATTTAGTTCACACGATCAAGCACCCAATGTCCAGCTTATAACCGAAACCAATGGCTTTCCAAATCAGAGACATCCAGCACAATCCAGAAATATCCTACGAATCCTCTCCGCAGGCACATAAAACCTTCCGAATGGATGGAAGGAGAAGTCTTGAACTTGATCTTGTATCAAACAGATCGTGTTGAAAAATGTCCTAAAGACCACAGAAGAAGCAGATAAACTGACATTCTCAAAAAGACCTTGTCGATGTCCTAACCTAGTTTCAATTCCGAGAACCAGTTTCATCTCCATTTCCCATGTCATTCGAAAATTCCATGATCAAAAAGCCAAATTCTCGATGAAGACCTCCAGCAATCATTCCCCTCCTCCAGCAATCATTGTCTGTCCGTTTATTTTTCAAATGTCCCGCCAAAAATGCCTCGCTCCTCCAATCTTTCAAATCCAAATTTATCCAAGCCTGCGCCAACTATGTACACACAGACACAACGGCACACACCCACATAATGTGATAACAACAGCGTTAACTTCTTGGAATCGAAAAGGGAATAGGTCCAAAATGGCTCCCCAGTGGTACCGCGGTTGATTTCCTTTTGATTTTTCGGATTTCTCTTATCTCAACGACCATAATAGGGACGCGTTTACACTCTAATTTGAATTAACAATCTCAGTTTCTCTCCCTTATCGAAAACCAATATCTCATGGAACCCCATCACACACACACCACCTCACACTCTCTCGAGAGAATGATAAATTTTTATGAATGAAAATTTTCTTGATTTTCTTTTTTTAACATTCCATTCAAGTATTAGGCAAATATGCTTGCTCTCTGTTTAGAATATTCATATAGGTGCACACATTTCGATGTAGACACTAGGATACATGTGTATGCCCAAGGCAAACAGGTCCTCCAGATACATTCTGCTACTCGCATACATTCAAAAGTGAAACAAAAAGCCAGCAAAGCAACAGCAGCCTGCAGTTCCAGGGAAATATCCACAAGAAAAACAACAAAAAAACGAATGTTTTTCAAACCGAAAAGGAAAACAGGGAAACGTTGAGCAAACTGATGATGATGATGAACCCTACCGCCAGCCGGGCCAGACCAGGCCAGGCCAGGCCAGGCAGTCGGCGCAACAACAAAAACAGAAGCCTTACACAAAAATGTACCTGAAACATGAACTTCTTAAAGACGAAGCAGAGGAGGACTGCGGCAAGAAGAGGAGGCAAGAAAATCCAGCTCTCGGCGCATCGCCCTTGAAATTGTGAACATTTCTGAGAATTTAACAAAGGAATTCAAATTCAAACACAGGGACACGAGTGAGTCCCTGTGCAAGTGTGTGTGGGCGATTGTGTGTTGAGTGTCCTGCCGGGGGAAGACCCAAATATCTAGGTACACAAATCTGGTCTGAGTATCATGTGTGAAGCCTCAACAGAGTGTTCAGTATCAACAAACCATTGCATCTCAGATCGGATCGGACATCGGTCCTGTGACGATTGCGCAGGAGGAGATCATCTCGCAGGCTCGGCGCGGTGGTGAGTAGCGCGGACCTCAGAGAGGTGGATGAAAACTCCCCCACGTATGACATTGACATTGGCCACCGCCAAATGACTCACTGCACCGAGCGAGGGAGGCGGAGAGTGAAAAGAAAAAAAAAATATATAATTCCAACCTCATCGACCCAGATTGGCAATTTGGCGCTCAATATGTCAAACGAATCAGCAGCTCTTTCTCTTTTTTTCCACGATTTCGTCAGTGCTGGTGAATAAAATTCTCATGACACAAGCATATAGATTTGCCCCCCTTTCAGTGTATTGGTGTGTGCAATAGACGATTTGGTGGCGGTGGGCGCGAAAATTCCTTCAAACCGAAAAAAAAAATTCGGAAAGAAAGGCGGCAAATCAGAAAAAGAAAAAAAAATAATAAAAATTTTGAACTCACAAATGAAATGACATTTAGAAAGCACCAACAACACGGTATGAAGTGCGAAGAGGGAATCTGAAACAACAGAAGAAAGAAAAAAAATAACCGAGAGAAGAAACCGGAGAAACACCAACAACAACGTCGACGACGACTATGTCGATGATGAACACACAACGACATGGAGAATGTGGAAGAAAAAGGCGGTCACAGGTACACTTTTGGCGGGCTCGGAATTTCCACTAAACCTCGAGATAGATCGAAAATTCCAACGCCACACGATGGCGGAATATCTAAGCTTGCAGAATATGCAAAAATAATTCGCATTATCCCTTGGGAAGGGTGAAAAATCTGGATTTGAAATTTTGTTATGATCGCGCCAAAAATGTACTCACACTCATACTTCATCCCCAGTTCGAAGATATGACTTCGTGGCCAATACAGTGTTTAGCACTTTCGAACATCAAAATTTGTGCAGGAAAAACATGCAATTTCTGAATGAAACAACAGTTGTGTGGGGCACCAGTCGAAAGGGTGAGATCTCCGCTTGAAAACGAGATGCTTTGCACAAAAATCCATTGGGGCGCGCATGAGCTATGACAAGTTCAATTGGGGAGCTTTCGAAGGCGCGCAAATATTTTTTTCTGATCACAAAAAAAATTCGAAGCAAGCTGTCGTCAGGGAGTAGCACACGCACACGGCAACGTATTTTCATTTTTTGGCAAGGAAATGTGGAAAAAATCCAATTAGCAGATATTGCCATCGATTTGGTTGCTGTTCAGACGACGTCCTGACGGCAGGATGCACAAGAGAATGAAATTAAAAATTACCTGTTTGCAGGTCCGCCTCAAAAAAGGGGGGAAATCACTGTGAAATCTGGGATCGCACACACTTCGCACTGCACTGGCCAAGGTGCCTCGCTGAGGTCCTTGCAATGTAGGGAACAGGTATTCACTGAATCTAACACACTCGCGTCACACAGGAACGTGCTCGGGCACAGACACATACACTTTTTGATACCGATTTAGCTGAGAGTTCTCCACTGCTGGGATGGATACTTTTATCTTCCCGAACTACTTGCACTGGTGCTGCTGCGTGGGAGATGCATTCACACAACTCGGAGCTGACCACCAATTGGAAAAAAGAATGACGGCCAAGAAAATAGTTTCACTAAAAGTCTGCTACACGTCGTGGGTCCTTGTGCGAGTCCTCCCGTCTCCGTGTATGGCTCTCTGGCGCGGCTATTCACCAAATGAAACTGACTTTCCCCGGGGGGCACACCGCAGCACAATCAAAGGATGTCGACTTATTTTCCGTGGCAATCAGGCGAGGTATGTCGCGATGCGAGAGCGAAGTTCTATGTGGATATTACCGGCTGACCGTACTCACACTCGGGTAAGACAAGAGGAAACCGACCCGAAAAAAGAAGACAGAACACATTTACACGACTTCGAAACACACAAACGCACACACACACCAGCAAGATTTCGGCGGGTAAATCGTGCTGCCAGCTTGCCTGGCCTTAGCGCGCGCCACTTGTGTGGTGCTCACACCGATAAGAGGTTCGAATACCCCTTCGAATTCGAACTGCAACCCTCTCCACATGCGGTGGGTATGGTGGAATTCGGTGGAGGTTTGAAAATAAATTTTCATTTTGGGCATTTAGGGGATGCGGATGGGTTTTCCTTGGGCTAACATATTTGATTTTCCGTTAAAATTGCGGGGGATGACTCGACGACACGAGATCGAGATAAATTCGAGTTGGATTTCAGAGATGGTGGTATTTTGACAGCGGTTTGATGAAATTAAGGTTGGGGTTACATTTTTATTGTGATTGCATTCTTGTGTGACTTG
This sequence comes from Eristalis intricaria, assembly GCA_964034865.1. Taxonomy (NCBI): domain Eukaryota; kingdom Metazoa; phylum Arthropoda; class Insecta; order Diptera; family Syrphidae; genus Eristalis; species Eristalis intricaria. The sequence continues at coordinate 6,160,102 of OZ035877.1, read as the reverse complement.
AGGCTTGGGAATGGGAAAGACCAACTAGTTCCGATTGGATTTTGGTCTGAGGGTGTGATTTTGTGCAGAAATTATTCTGTGAATATTCAATCGAGTTGGAGTTCGGTGACAGAGTGGAGGGAATTGTCTGCGGACCGCGATGGGAATGACTGAAAAGTTAAAAGATTGGCGGGAAAATTGGGAGAAGGATGAGTCGCTCAAGTCTTTGGTCCCTCTGCTCCTTAAAATATATGTGTATCCTTCGTCTTCGATAGATTTTCACATTGGGAGAGATCTCAGATGGATTTTGAACTCCATTGTCAAAGTCCGATTCTCCATTAACAGTGAAATAAAATGGAGAATTTCTTTGAATTAAAAAATTTGAAAACACCTTAAAGCTTTAGAATCTGAGGGCTGTAAGAGATGTCCTTTGATAAAATGCGGCAGATGATGTGGCAAAAGTATTCAGTCGAATTTCATTCCGTTTCATAACCGCGTGTACTTTTTCTGTTCTCGAGTTGAAATTCACCTTAATTTATTCACAAATCTAAATCAATTGAAAGGAAAAGGTACAGAAAGAAAAAGGAGAACATCCTGCCGTCTTGTTGGAAAAGTTTAATTTTATTTAAAGAAAAAAAAATGTTTACTTACAAGTCTGTGAATTAACTTACTAAACTTAGGGGACTTGCTGCACTCGTTTGTTAGGCTTAATATTTTTTTATAAGATTGTATATCAGTAAGTAAAATTAAAATAATAATCGTATGTTAATAGATCTGGGAGAAGTAGGCTTAATTGTTGAGTACAATTTCGACAAAAGTCTTGTCTATAATTTGCCCACATCTTGCTGCGTTCTAACTTACCTCACCCGGGGCTTAGTGCCTTAGTACACCATAAGGCCCTAACATATTTTTTAACCTAACCACCTTCAAAGAATTGAAGTAATTTAATTCCATTATTCAGCTTTTGTTTTATTAAGTCTTTCTAACTACGAAGCTCCTTCCGAAACTACAAAATTTCCGAATACCACTCAAAGCAATCAACAACGGAAAACAAGTTAATTTCTTTAAGAAGAAAACCTCGCATTTTTCTCATGTATGAAGCCTTAAATTAAGTGTCCATGTGAGATAACAGATGTAACATAAAAGGACTTCTTCAAGGAATGAGATGTGTAAGATGATTAACATTTAAAAAAAAATTGGAATACAATGAGAATAGAATATCGATGGAAAAATTCTCAAAATTTATCAAGAATGAGAAGAACGATAAAACATCATCATGATAACACGCTTCACTTGTTTGTGAATTCATTGGTTCTGCATGAAAAGCTTGGCATCAACTGACAGATGTGTACGATTGAATTATTATCACCGGCAACAGGCAGTTGCACCACTCGAATACAATCTTTGAGGATCCCTGGTTTGTTTTTAGCTTCACTACACAGTGTTTCTGAGGTTCGAACCCATCGTGAATCTACTACACACAGTTTTAGCCACCTGAGTTATTCAATTTAATTTACTCGGACGATTTCTCCCTTCTCAGTAAAGGATCTTTAAATCACTGTACACATGAGACACGAACTGCAACTCAGCGAAGATATGTTACTAAAAAGATATACTTCTTAGTACGCATAAAGATGCGGATTCAATTATCGAGATATGTTTTATCAACAGATGTTGGTTTAAGTATTTTAATTAACGATTTTTAATTTTTTCTCTGTCACTCTATTGCGAACTGTCAAACTGAAATCGCAATACACAAAAAAAAAACAATCGCGATCCACAAATTCACGACCAAAATGCGAATGGAAAAATAATGCCAGAGGTTGCGAAGTTCGCAATTCGTAGTGTGCTCATATTAATGGCACTTTAATCACCTCCTTGGTGATTTGTCAATCTGAAAACGCGATACACACAAATTCGCGATTAAAAATAAATCGACAATTCGAAAATATCAGAGTTTGCGAAATTCGCAGTTCGCTTGCCGTCGCTCAAGAGAACCTACAGCACTTTATATCTTTACACCTCCTCTCTATTTTGGACCCTGCTTGTATCAGAATTTACCGTCGTTGGCTTCTAGGACGGTCTTCAAACATTTTTTGTATCTTATCCCGATCGTGTTACCTCTGCTATCCTCCTGTTTTCTCTACTCAATCACTGAGTTATCATTTTCATATAAAATAGGAATTGGTGGATGTGAATAGTTGAACGTGCTTAGCTGGAAGCAACTAGGACAAGACGGTCCTAGATTGAGAGGCATGTTGGTTGAGACCCATGTCTACCCTGGATTGTAGCGCCAGTCAAAAAAAGCTGGGCATAGGGAAAAGCGGAAAAGAATCCTGATCGTATCGATTTCTTACATCGATTTGAATCATCAGATCTGATAAGATAGATAATTTGTTTTAGACAATATTTCAAGGATGCACGCAAAATAAAGAAAAGATGCAGACTCCAAGGGACCAACATGGACACACGGAATTAAGGATCCCGATGTAAGCACTGGGTATTTAAGGACAATAAACAATAAACCCAAACTAACACGAAATCATTAACTTTGAGCCAAGATTCTAACCCCTACTTTTTAAGACTATGGTTAGGGCCAATTATAAAATAAAAAGTGTCTTTTCAAATGCGATTTTTAAACAGAGTTCTATCTGATCTGGAGCTTCGTCCAACGGCCCTATGTATGGCTATGCTTAGTTCGTATCTGCCTTGAAGTTTCTCAGTGCCCTTAAAGGGACCGAAATGTTTATACCATATTCATCTTAAAATTTTAAATAAGAGAAGAGGATGCTTTAGAGGTTTCTAGCATTATCCTTAATAAAGTTCATAATTTTTGTATCACTTTTCTCACACGATGTCATCTCTGACGATTATTCTAATACAATAAGTCCCGACATTAACCTTCTGACAAGGTCCCTCATATTTAATTTATACCAGTTCTCTCGTGGGGATATCAGGATTGGGATAATGTGGTTTCCAGTAATTTCCTTATTTCTATCAAGATGCTGACTTGGTGCAACTTCTCGAAGGAAATTCAACTCGCACGACACTTCTCTGTTCCAAAATAAAGTCGAGTCTACATTGCATCTCATCTCTCTTTTTAATTTCAATCGCATTTCTGAAATTATCTGAATGTATTTCATGCCTCAAAAATTAGCAACTGAACAGCAGATACTTCACTTTAGAGGAGAGTCCTTTAAACTACTTGAATCCTTCTCCATCACCTTCAAGCGTTGCAATTCTGTTTATTCAACTTCAACTTAACTTCATCATCAGCCTCTTTCTTTTACGTCACAGAGAAGAAATCATCAGATGACCTAGATCTACACATATTTTCCCATTATCCCATGAATTCAATTCCTTCAATCCCCATTCATTCCTGCAGCAGAGTTCCTGTCCCCGTCGCATCACAATGCACAGTGTAACCAGCACTCAATGTGCCATCGCACCCTTACCTTACTCAACAAAAATAATTGCGCCAACCGAATCTCCGAATGTCTGGGACAAATTCAAACGTACTTTCACACCACCACCAGCAGAATCCACCACAGTTGGATGTTCGAAACCGCGAACCCACACCACTGCGTCGCACGCACACAACCCAATTTCATCTTTCGCAGGGGAAACCGCCAAAAGTTTGACATTTCGAAAAGTTTCCATGTGTACGTGTACTGTCATCGTTGACAAGAGGAAAACAAAACCAAAAAGAAACCGGACCGCAGTGGAAATCAACTCCATAAACAGAATGAAACACAGTCGCCTAGCCATCGGAGAGCCAGCTGTCCCTTGACGTGTGTACATTGCCGCCAGCTGATTTGGCGATGAACAGTTGTTGTTGTGACCCTGGATCAAGGGGGGGAAACGCGAGAGACCAACGGGTTGGATAGCCTATACAAACACAAATCAGCTTGTCTCTCCGCACACAATCATGCACTCCATTCATTGGGCAACCGAAAGAATCTCCGCCGCTCGCATGATTACCTGTTTTTTTTGATGACGAAGAAGTTGATGGGATGTATAGTCTCACCTACCTGTGTGTATGCATGGATGGATAGAATGCAAAAAGAGCAAATACACGTCCGAATCGAACACGCAAGCTCTTCACGGAGGAGCAGACGAATCAAAATGATAAAAAAAAACACGAGTGAAAAACCTCTAGAATAACTGGTTTTTGGGTCACTGTGCGCGTAAATATGTGATTTATAAGGAATGCCCAATGCGGAGACTCCCGCGGCACACTACTAATTTAAACTGAAACTGCGCTGGTGGCCATACCAATGCACTAGCAGTTCACACAATTTTTGCTAGCGACTGCAGAAAATTCCAACGAAAACATACAGCGGAATCGCAATCGATGTCGCAACTGTCCCCCGAAGTGGTTGACGAAAAAACACAAATATCACCTTTCCTTATGTCTATGAGCGACGAATGGGGACGTTCATCGTTTTATTTCACCTCAATTCATCAATATTTCTGTTCCAGAAGAAACTTATAGCACCGTCGTCGTCGTCGTCGGGCGACGATAGTGGCGATTCTGCTTTGGGGTTCCTTTTTAGATTGGGGATGCCTTGAAGCCACGGGCAGCGTAATCTTGTGGTGCCGAACGATCAGATAGCTTGGGGTATTCTGGATCTCCGGGATGACACACTCGACGATTGTGGATTACTCTCCAGCCTCCTTTGCGAGTCCAATCCTGCAGAGGAAAGTAATGTACTCACAATATGTTCGCTGTGGGAACAAATCAAGTTCTACGTACGTTTTGATTGTATTTGAAGTAGTACACTCCGGCATAGATGCCAGTGGTGATCATCAACGCTTTGCCAATCCAGAAGCGAACAGCAAATGCCCGATTGAAGCCCTGTATTGTTGGCGATGAAGCGCATTAAAGGTTAGGACCGTTCACTTACATAATACCAGTGCAGCTGGAAAACTTACCAAAGTTGGCTCCAGAGCCTTGGCCAATGCATCCAGAGGGGTGCGGTAGAATTTCCTGATGGGATTTGTGAACTCAGCATCCAGAGCAGGTACACGTCTTGGCTCGTTGTGGCTGAGTACTTGATCCTTTAACCATTGTTTTCGCCACTGGGTTTCTTCCGGGGTCATTCCAATCAAACGCTCCCGATCGCGAACCATACGGCCAGCAATGGCCATTGGCTTAACACCTCCAGTTGGTGATGCTGCTGCCATTTTTCACTCTTTGCTGGAACAAATTTATCCAATTGAAGAAATTGTGTGAAAAAAACAATATGCGGGCAGCGAGATGTTTCTTACTTTTTTTTTTGACAAATGTGGAGATGTCAGAATTCACAGGGATGGCGCGGCGGTGCTGTGGAATTGAAACTTTCGATTGTAGTAGATTTGCTATTCTGGGGAATTGGAACTGTTGAGTGGTTTACATCGTCCGAGGATCTAGGAGGATACTTATGCAAATAAGAACACCTCGAATTAATGCAAATATAGACTTTATTCTTATAATTGATCCTTATGCTAGTAAATGCCACCGTTTCCATTGCTTTCCTGGGTTGTTTCATCTGTCCGACCGCTTCTATTTATCACCTCCTGTTGGCTTGGATCGCCTTGAGGCACGATTTACTTTCGATTCGGATTGCCTTCCCAATTCGTCGCAGATGAACTTTCCGACATCGATGAGTTTGTTCAAGTCGATTCCAGTCTGAATGCCCATTCCGTGAAGCATGTACACCACATCCTCCGTTGCAGCATTACCAGAGGCCCCTCGAGCGTACGGACATCCACCAAGACCCGAGACAGACGAGTCCACAACAGATATTCCTACAAATGAATAAACATGTTAAACCACAGATTTCCACTAGTACATCCCAAAGCAAACCATAATCAAGTGACGTCAGGATGTTTGACAGTGCTTGACCGTAGGTGTCATGGCAATGGACAGCCAATCGCTCAACAGGAACCACTTTCACAACTTCATCCAGCATCTTCCGCATTGTGCCAGGAGTTCCAACGCCAATCGTGTCGCCCAAGGAGATTTCATAGCATCCCAGTTCGTATATGGCTTCCACAACCTTTGCCACTTTCAGCGGACTGATGGATCCCTCGTATGGGCAGCCAACAACAGTCGACACGTAGCCTCGCACTTTGACATTAGCCTTTTTGGCTGCTTCCAAAACTGGACGGAATCGTTCAATACTTTCAGCAGCACTGCAGTTGACATTCTTCTGAGAGAATGAGTCGGAGGCAGCTCCAAAGACTGCGACCTCTTCCGCGCCAGCTGCGAGAGCACTTTCGAAGCCCTTCAAGTTCGGCGTCAGCACTGGGTAAGACACACCGGGTGCTCGTTTGATTCCTTTCAGTACTTCTGTGTTGTCACCCATTTGGGGTACCCACTTGGCGCTGACAAAGCTGGTGGCTTCTATAGTTTGCAGTCCTGTTTCGGAGAGCCGGTCGATCAGGGCGATTTTGGTGGATGCTGGCAGGAGTGTCGGTTCATTCTGTAGTCCATCGCGAGGGCCGACTTCAACGATTCGCACTTCTCTTGGAACAGACGGAGCTGATCGCTATAAAGAGTGTTCATGAGGATGTGTGAAGGGGTAGTGGAAGAAAATACTCACAACAGCGTATGCTCTGCTTAGGATTTGTGCGAGTGGTAAACGTGTCCGCTGGAAAAACATTTTCGAGCCACAAACAAGATTTTCACAAACTGATCGACGTACTCCGCGAACTGATAAGATTTGACAGATACCAGCTGTTGCGAGGAACGAGGTGAATCGCAAACCAGATGTGTGTAGTGTTGATCGTTTCGCTGTGGGAGAATTCCACACAGAGTTCAAATGTTCGAATCGGCGTATAAAATAGATAGGCATTCTGTGGGAGTTATGAAGATGACATCCGGTTGCGGGTGGTCATTCGAAAGGCGGTTAACGAAGTCTAGGATATCCATTATTTTGTCATTTTTGTGATTTGATGGCTGGTTGGAGAGAGGTTTAAATTCTAGGTAGTGGTTTGCTGTATCTGAAGGGAAATGTACCTTTTGATTTTTGTTTTACTAAATCGGTGAGGTTCTCAAATGCACTCTCGACGATTTTAATTTAATGTCAAGAGACAGTCTGCTTTCTGCTTCCGCATGAGTTCGTTTGTTCTTTACAGGATACGTTTGCAAGGATCACACAAGAAACAACGTAAGCCAATGTTTCTGTTTTTGTGTTGCATTTACAGACACTCAGTAGGGGGAAATACATTCACCGTGGCAATTTCGTCTTGAAGAATGTATGGAACAAGCGAAAATCTTTCAACCGTTGAAATTCGAATATTCCCCAAAAAGTGTAATCATTCATCGATTGTTGATTGGGTAAGCCATCGTTTATTAGGGGAGTTGACTAAAGCGTGATGGCTTGTTAAGAAGATAACTACAACATCTATTCGACAGTGTTGCATTTGTCTGTATCTAAAATTCAAAGTAGGGAACAATTTCAACTCATTTAAATCCGAATAGTGTTCATAAATGAGGTTAGGAACGATATTCAATAAAAATTGGCTTTAATTGGTTTATTCTGTTAAAAGTATTAGAATTGCAAAGGTTTGCTCTCAAAACTCGCCCATGGATTCATGCACCTACGACCCACCATTTCCGAGATATCCTTGCGAAGAAAATCCCTTAGATTTGGTTACATCTTCATCCCCCCTGTGCACTGACTCCTTTAATCGAATGAAGGCATATCATCTGCGTACTTTTTAATTTGATTCAGTGTATAGTTTACAGTTGGTTGTAGCGGATATGTGATCTTAAGGGGATTTCAGAGCAGCGTTAAGCATACTTACCTGGCGTAGGGGTTACCGTGATCATGAAGGCGGTTCCCCCGGAGTGAGGTCTGGCCATTGCACTTTCGGTTGGATTGACCTCCGCGATTGTTCCTAATGCGAGCAACTCGTGCGTGTAATTTTTGGTAGCCGGGAATGGCGTTCGCGCCGTCCCGACGTTTAGTTTTATTCACATTTTAAATTTAAATACAAAAGTTTTGGAACTATTTTGTTTTAAGTAAAGTTTGCGTAGTTTCTTTCTCGCACTTTGTTGAAGAGTTGACTTGGGAAGATGTTGTTGATAAGTTTTTTTTATAACTTAAGGATTCTGGATTTATTGAGCTCGTCCATTGATTGTGGCATAGGAGAATGCCATCAACAGCGAACCATCAGATTGATGACAATCAAATCAAATCGAAATTAGAAAAAGGACAAGCGCGGTGATGGTGTTCGTGATTTTTGAGATGATACCGTAGTCTGATTTTATTGATTTCCGTGAAAGTGTTAAATTGTCTTCTTCTGTTGGCGCTACAACAGGGACGGGATGGGATGGTCAGTTGGCACGATTTTTAACCAAGTGGCTGGGGTCCGCTTTCCCTTTTATGCGCCATCGGTTTCCGGACTGTAGCTTGGTCTAGCCATCTGTTGTTCAATCCGTAGACGCCTGGCTAGGCTAACGCCACTGTACAGACTTTGAAGTTTGTGTTTACATTTTCTTGCCATCAAAACAAACATGACCAAGGATTGAACGGAATATGTACTTCTACCCCCAAATTACCAAGGCGTTCTTCATCTGCTCTTGAGAGTGGCCATGGCCATCTCCGCTGCCTCTTAAGCCCAAAGAAACAGCGACTTCTGCTTCCTTCTGCTTTATTTGGCGCTAAAGTCAGTGGTGGACCTGGTCCTCATCTGAAATGACCGGCGAAAGTTATTCTGCGTTTAGTTTCTGTACAGATAATATTCGTACTGTCTTCTTGAGAACCGATTTCAACGAAGTGCTTGCCACGTTAATAGAATATCTGCCTAGAAGGACATTATGGCCAAATAGAAGATGGGGTGTCCTCCATTATTATACATCTTACGATTTCCAACTCCGATTCAATGCCAGAAATCGGCCCATTGACGGCTCACTGTGTCCTGCGAATCACGTCTCTATTTGTATTGCAATTGTACGGACTTTTGGAAGGCGTCGCCTTGCCTAATAGCTTTTTTACATTGAAGGTCTTGAGCTCATTACCTACCTTGATGGAGCAGTCATCGTGTACAACCTGACGAGTTTGGTAGGAATGTCGTAATTCAGCGTGGATCTCGTTTACACGCTGTCATTTGAGGCCTTAAATGGGTGTCGATCTGCATTTCGTAGGTTTTTTATCGGATCTTCCGGAGTGTGAAGATCTGGTCCATGGTTGACTAAACAGCACTGCTGAAGTCCTATCAATGAGGATGACTTACGAATGCTTTCAGGCTGTCACACAAAATGGTTGAGAAGATCTTATTATAAGATTAGGAGACTTGTTTTCCTCTATAATTGGCTCAGTCAAAGGGGTCTCATTTCTTCTATAAACTGTCTTCCGTCGTGTGATAAGTACTTGTTGAAAATACATGTCAGCTTTGAGGTGGCTGTCAAGAAATGATTAGAAACACCCCAACCAACTTATACTTTACCTGAACTTCCTTTATTTCCCAAAATCTACTCCACGCCTTGAAAAGTTTCAGTTTTAAATAAAACACACTTGTTCTTGTTTTGTTTGACTCTTTTTTTTTGTTTAATATAATTTAATGTACTAAATGTATCACCATAAAATATATTTTATTTAAAAGTTGCCTTTAAGTCTCCACTACACGGGAGAAACATGCCTTAAGTAAGTAAATACAATCAATCAAGGGAAACGTTTATTCATTTCTTCGCCTCGTCTCAAAATACAAAATTCAATTAGATATTCGTTTAAGGAGTTAAATACACTCTTTCCTGCAAACTAAACTATGCATGTTGTGTACTCGCAAAGGTGTGCTATAAAGATCTGTTTCATTGATTTAATCTAGAATTCTTTAATTCAAACATTTGTTGTAGAACTTTATTTTACGAACAAGAGATCTGTCTTTCATCGTGTGTTGGCGTCTTTTTTTCTGTTTCGTATTATGTGTGTGTGTGGTTTTGTTTGAATGTTTTTTTTTTCTTTTTCTTTTTCTTATACATCACAGCCGATAAAACAAACATAGATTGAGAAAATGAAATATTACATTACATTAAGATTTTTATATTTAAGCACATCTAAGCCAATTGATTGATTTTTTTCTGTAAGTCAAAAACTAAGTGTAGTAGGAAAATTCAATCGAAACTAAGAAGCTAAGTATGGACTTAACAAAGAACATATGTGTGTTTGAGAGTTACATTGTGGATTAAATCCTTTAACAATACCAGCAATACACTATGAATGGGACAGAGAACAAAAGCGAAAACAACAAACATTAACCTCAAACTCAATTTAGACCAATGATTGAGAGAATGAGTGTGTGCCGCAACTTCATCTAGTCAAAGTTAACATTTTATTATTTTTCAATAAATATTTTGTTTATTTCTATATGTATAAAATACCTATATTTTTGTTTTGTTTTCGTCTTGTTTGTATGAAGATATTAATGTTTGTTTTGTTTCATTATTCAATTTAATTTAATTTAATCATTTTCTTGATAAAATTTTCCTATAAATTCTTGCCGTAAAAGCCTAAAAGTCTAATACGCGTCGATACAGGGCTTTGGACATGCTCCAAAATTTCCATCTTTTTATTTTTCATTTTTTACCCATGTATGTATATGGATTGTTTGATGCATACAACATTAATTTGTTTTTTAAAAATTGATTTGTTGAATGATTAAATAATATAAATAATTGATTGATTGTTTTTGTTTTTTTTTTTATTTCAAATTCATTCATTTATTCGTAAACCAACCAAAGAGAGAAAGAAAAAAAGAGAAGAAATCATTAATGGACAAGTCACAATTTGATTTGTTTATAAATATGTATTTTTTTTCATTTTTTCAGTGAATTTTCTGATTTTTTTTTGTTAAAAGAAAATTTTGTTTGATTTGTGTGATTGTACGTGTCGTCTCGTATGTATCGAATTTAATTGAAGTCTATGTGAGGTTAGATTAGATTTTGTTAAAAATGAATGTGAATCCAATTTGAGATGTGTTTTTGGGTGTTTTCTGATGTTATTCTTCCATTTTTTTTTAAACAAAAAATAATCAAACAAGGTTAAAAAAAACAAACAAACTATGAATTTGAATGAACTGAAGAGGAGTAAAAATGAAAAACAAAAGTAAAGCGGGCACATTCAAAAATAATGCCGGTAAGCGTCTAGTGATTCTAGTCAATTTTTACCACGAATGTGTGTGTCTGGTTATGGCCTACCCTATGCAGTGACGGGTCTCTCTCTTGTTGACGACGCAGCAATCGACTTAGGTACAAGTCTAATTATTAGGGGCCCAGAAATGAGGACAGCATCATCGACTATAGCTAAAATATTTCATAAGACAGCGCAAAAGCGTTAAGACGCCATGGGAACACAGGTTATTGCAACATAATTCATAGCGCAACAGCGACTTCTGCTTCAAAAACACTCAAGAAACGCATTAAGGATCACGAATCTACAGCTCTCGACTTCTCAGGACATCATTGAACGAGATCAATCAAAGTTGACTTTAAAGGCAAGTGGTTTTGAAACAGATTGCGACTTCAGCAGCGAATTAAATGTTATTCAACGAGGGTGTGTTTGCCTTAAGATGTTCTGATTCAGTTCCAATTCGAACTTTATCCTTCGTAAAGGAAACATGACTAAGCAAATTTACTTATTTTAAAAAGTTTGTGACAGGCTCGAGGCCTTCAAGGAATGGAGGTTATGTTTTAGTCCCAGATAATATCTTTTGAAGTTTCAGACAATGCCACAAGGACATTCAGAAGGGCACATATCTAGGGGCTTCTATACTTGTGACTTTAAGTTTAAGGAAACTCTAACGATCGCTGGATCTCAAAGGATTTGATTGATCATTGAATTGAAAATCAACTCTGTAAACAGATGAACCTTGAATTTGTGGTCTATTCGCTTTCGATTTGATTTGTTTGACTTGACAAGAAGGCTGTCTTGCCGCGTATGATAGTCAGCCGTCGGCTAAATCCATTTATGTGATCAACTTGTTTGACTTTTCGGGCGAGTTGGCGCAAAGAGGATGGGAAATAACTCACTTTTGTTTAAAACTATTCCATCTTTGTTCGTGTTTGCGTTGATGCTTTTGGAGAACCCACAGCAACATGAGTCCAGCTAGATGTCGGATTCAACCCCAAAGACGATTAGGCCTTGTAGAGCGCATGAACAACACTGCTCAAGTCTGAAGAGTCTTCGACTCCGAACCACGCAATAGAGGACGCCCACGAAACCGATGGCGCACACAAGTGGAGAAGGACCTCAATCAACTTGGCATGCGAATTTGTAGGCAGCTAGCTAACGATCGTGCTAGTTGGAGAGGCTTGTTGGTTAAGGCCCAAGTCCTTCCGAGACTGTAACGCCACTTAATGAAAAAGCGGGTTTGAAACATTTTAGGCATACAATACATTTCCCTCTGCGGGATACTAAGCGCAGTTTTAATCTGTGAACAAGCCGACAAACAGGAGCTATCCTCGTCAAAAGACCTTTTGCAGGAAAGGAAGTTAAAAACGTTCAACCTGCCTAGCTCTAGCGCCCTTCTGACGCTCGTTTGGTTTCTTGGAGCCTTCTTTATTGGTTAATAATAATATGTGCGGGTCGACAGTCAAATGCGAACCTTGGTCTAGCTTCTATAACTCCTCCTCGTGTTGCCCGTGTTATTGTTGTTTCACGAGTGGATGGGACCCACAATCGTATGCCCACTCCGAACGCCGAAGTTTGAGAAACTTTTTCAAGACAGAACAAGGCATTTCTTTCAGCAATGTGAGTCAGACTCGAAGGAGGTGGAGCCGTGAATTAGAAAACGCCTACAATCGGGAAGAACCCCTAGAGAAGGAGTCACAAGTTCACTTCTTCGATTAAGGCGAAATCAGCGACATTCACATGGCCAGGGATGCGTAATAGAAATGGTTCCTGCAGGCAAACAACTACGTGGTAGCACACTCTCGACCACTTTTACTTACATGTCTTTTCTAATTGGAGAGGACTCGACTAATTTCTCGATTGGCTCTGTGTCTGCAACAAACGTATCAATTGCCAAGCCTTAGCTACTATTTTTGTTGTGTATGAATTCGTTTGAATAGACTAGACGTCCTATATAGCTTGGCATTGAGACGCACTGCCACTACAAAATACAGAAAAGTGAGAATGACAAGCTGTCAAAAAATAGAATAAAACACACGAGCTTTTCCTTTTGTATGCATCTGTCTAGCCCGCCGCGATGTGTATACAATGCCATTATTTCATTTCACAGTTTTATTTAACGTAGGTATGTCTTAACAAACTTAAAAATACTTAAACTAAACTCTAGACATATCTAAGGTGCTCATAGTGGGACAAGGAAGTCACAAAAACAAAAATAAATCTAGTAAATTGCCCACGTAATCATAGTAACTAGTGAATAGTAAATAATTAAAAATTAATTTAACAAAAAAAAGTAACCAAAAATAAAGGAGACAAAAAAGAATTAAAAAAAAACAAAACCCTTTCACTAAAATTTAAATTTCGATAAATAAAATTATACAAACAATGATTTTTTCACACTTGCGGTCGTCGAGCCTGAAAGTAAAAAGTCGGAGAAAAAAACAAAACAAAAACCATAAGAAGAAATGTAACAAAAAAACAACAAAGAAACATGTACATATGAACAAAATGAGTTAGTAAATAAAACAAATTGGCATGCGTGTGAATTAAAAACAAAAATCAAATAAAGGATGAAGGATGAGAGAGAGAAAGAGAGAAAGATATGGTGATGGGAATTAGATGGCGCTTGGTTCCTGTTTTTTGTTTTCTAAATGAAATATCAGATATCTTTTAGGCTTACCAACTAGCAATCGATCCAGATTTTTTGAGGAAATATTTTAACTCTATTTGCAATTGCAATGTAGTGTAAACAAACAAGTTTGAGAAAAAGTATTTAAATGTAATTTTTTTTTGTTATGTTTTTCTTTCATTTTATTAGTTCTCTGAAAATGTTTGTAAGGAGGATTTTACACGATCAACTATTTCTAATTTTTGGTTTTTGGATTTTTGGTAGGACTCTTTACAATTGTTTGTTTTTAAAGCTTATCCCAAACTTAACTTAAATATATGTAATTTTGGTTTGTATACTCTCTCTGCCTTTTTGTCAACAGACAACATTCCATCTCTGGATAATTTAATTAAATAGTTCTGTTTGTTTTTTTTTGTTTTGATTCTTTTAAGAGATTTGGGAGATAAGGAGCTAATGGAGAAAGGAAAAGAAATTAACGTTATGCTATCTGATATAAGAATCTTTGATGTAGCAGTTTCGATATTGAATTGAGATTGTAGATACTGATCATTTGATGTTTGATGAGTGTGTGAATCTGATATACCTTTTGGTTCTCTTATGAAATGTTGAACACTGTGGAATCTACCATAGGTGGATAGCGGCGGGAAATTGTCCCTTTTACTTGTAGACTGCAAGCCCAATTTTGTGACTGTTTCACTCTGTCAACAACTAAGTAATGAGACACACACATTTGGTGCCAGGATTTTCAATGCTTATTGAATTTTGTTCCAAGTTATGGTGATAGCTTCTTCAGCTGGAGTGATGTGTGATTGTGCCGGCGTAAGTGGTTTAGAAATAGGCCATCGACAATTTTGACACTTCATTTCGAACTTGAATAATGCTTCAGCTGAAAGGATCTTCAAATCCGAGCCTCCTAATTTCTGAAGGAGACGAAGACCGAGCGTTGGGCTTAGAGACCAAGTCATTGGAAACTTGTGACTAGAAGCAACGTGACCAGGACCGTCAACGATGGAAAGCAGCTCAGTCTCAGATCCTCCATGGACAGGTTCAAGGCAATGGTCTGACAAGTACTTGCATTGACACCAGCTTGATTTACACATCTTCCCAGAACCATGGAAAATTCAAAGATCACGAGACGTAGGGCGTGTACATCTGCACAGAATTTGGCAGACATAAGGGGTTGTACTGCATTAGAGTTTCAATTCTGCACAGAGGGCTGATAGATTACATTTCCTGGAATTTATTTCACTCTTCTGTAAAAGCTCTCAGAGTTTTTCTTACTGACAGGTGCAAGGACATGCTGCCTGGAGACCAATGGAAGACATCACTCGAGCTGAAGAGGCTTTCTGATTGATGTTGAGCCATGCACTGGGAAAAGAGTACTGACGTCTTTTCAAAGATCTGTGTCAAGTGAAATATTTAAAAATGTCGGAGGAACTAATCAAAGTCCTTCTTGCTGTCGAACAGCAAACGCACGATGCTGGGTACGTGGAAAGGCCAAGTCTCACTTAGGTCCTGTAAGTGTTACTGAGTCGGTCTCTGAATTAGACACAAACATCTAGAACTTCTTCTTTTCTGAAGTTCGAGATATGCCCTTTCTTTCTAAGACCGAGAACATGTCCCCATGAAAAACGTATGAAAACTACAAAAAAAACAAACAACAATCTCAATCCAATAACAAGCTACAATAGTCTTTGAAAAAGAAAAACGATCATTGATAGTCTCTATTCTACATTCTTTCTACAACCATACGCGCACCGTGTCGCCGTTTTTGACGTAAGGACATAAATAGGAAGGATAAAAATTAACAAACAAATTCAACTTCAACTCAACAGCATATTTACAAACCAAATAACATAAACATTTACACAAAAAAAAGAAATTAACAAAACAATTACACTCTATGTATATACAACCTAACAAACTCTAGAATTACTACTAGTCAAAAAATGGTTACGAATTTAAAAAAAAAGAAACCAATGCATTGCGTGTTAGTGTTTCGTTTTGTGGGTTAGTAAATTTTTGGTTTTTTTTTTTTTAGAAAAGAATAGAGTGTGTGTACAGTGAGGGAAAAAAAATAATTCCTTAAATGTCTTGCTTTTAAGTTTTTTTTTTTTTGGTATTCACTTTCTATTTGTTTTTACATAAAATTATTTGTAACAACACTGAGATCAGCGATTATTTGGTTAGTTTCGTTCAAAACAGCATTCGTCTTTTCGTACATCGCAACAAAAATAAATGAATTAAGTCAAGTGTTGTGACAGAAACAAAACAATAAAGAAATACTCAAATTAAATTACAAATTACACAAATAAACAATAAACAAAAATACAAAGTTAAATAAATTCACAACCAAACATAAAGGAAAATAAGTTACAATTTAGCGATAGATTAATTTAAGTTGTTTTTTTTTAGATATAAATATACACAGTGACAAAGAAAGTTTTACAATAAGTTTTGTTTTGTTATAAATAATTGATGGGTATTTTATGTTTTTGTTCATAAAATCATTATTTTTTTTTTGCAAATCCATGTTCGTAGAAGATATTTTTTTTGTTCAAATAATTAAGAAAAGTTCGTTTTTTTTGAAATTTAAATTTGCCAGCATGCAAAATAACATAAGAATTAAAATTAGAGACAAAAATTCAAGGAAAGAAATTAATTTTGTAGGTTAGTTGTTTAATTTGGTTTTTTTTCATGGTATTAAAATATATATATATAATAAAGTATATAAAGATTTAATATTTAGAAGAGGAATATGTCAGAAATACACTGGTGGATTCAATAGTATTAAAAAAAAAGACGCGATTTAATGTTGAATTCTCAATTATTCATAAATCCGATCCGAGGCAAAAGAAAAATCGCTCGTTAGTTCGTTCGTTTTGTTTATCAAAAAGTTATGTACAAAACCAAAACAAAAGAAGTAAACAATATATAAAATAAGGAATACATATGCGTGGCGTTTCCGTGTAAAATTCATTCATTTGCAAAATATTGTCTAATCACGATTTTTGTAGCTAGCAAAAAAATTCGTACGATCGTCCGACACTAATCGAATACTTACACGATTGATCGAGTTTCTACGTGGGCCATTAGCACCGCCTGGCCCACTGCCATTACTCGATCCGTTTCGATTATAGTCATCATCGTCTATACATATGTCGGAATCAGAGTCAGATCTGCGTGTACCGCCATCCTGAATGATGGATACGTATTTGTTTTTTGGTTTATTACGATAAGCATAGCAAAAATATTTATTTCAAATGATTTGTATTAGTAGTTAACGTCACGATAATGGCGTAAATGATAAGCAGTTTTGGTTTTCAGTTAAACATGAGAACAGTATTTTTGTTTAATTTTGAAAATCAAAAAGAAGTGACTAAATCCAATTTAGTAGGGTTCAAATGGATTTGAATGAGTTACCTGTGTCAGCTGCTCCGTCGTCGTTAGGAGGCGGGCCACGGGATTGCAACAGACCGGCAGAGTTTCCAGCAGAGTGGGACGCGAGTGTGTTAGCAGGGGTTTCATGTATCTGAAATTAAAACGGTGTTCATGTGACGTGGAGAGGGATAGTAATGGATTCGAAATAAATCGAATAAACAGTATTAAAGAATATTTACTCAATCAAATACTTACTTTGTATCAAAATTACCCCAGATTCGTGCCAGGATCGCTTTTTCATTGGTCTTTCTACTACCGCCGGGTGTCGTTGCACCACCCTCTATATCACCCTCCACATCCTGCAAATAACCATCAGACTGACTTAAATTCTCATGCGTATTCTTTTTCGAACACAAACAAAAGCATTTAAAATATCTCAACAAAATTTTGGTGTACTTTCAAAGCAGAGATAGACGGAAAAAGATTCATAAAAAAAAAACAAAACAAACCAACCAAAAATGATGTCAAAGCAAAATACAAACGCAATTAACTGTTAGCCGGCTTAGCGCAATAATACATATCAAATGGTCATCAAACAAGGATGTTTCAACGGAATTCAAAATCAAACACAGGAAACATACAGAGTTCATGTAATTAACTTGGCATCAATGAGTAAAGGGGGGAGAGTTTTTGAATTTCGACTTGGCGGTGGGTTTCGAATTCGATTGCAAAAAACAAACACAAATCGGGAACAGAAATGTAAAAACAAATTAAAACTTTTTTTTTTGAAATTTTGACTTGATTTCTTGTTTGTTAGGAGGATGGTTGGATTTTTTGTTTGTTTGTTTGTTTGTGAGAAAAAAACTGGGAGCTTTAAGAACTCTCACCAAGGAACTTCGTCGTCTGGACATTGGCAATTGTCCCAAGTTAAGTCCTGTATCGATTGACTGCTTGAAAATATGAGATTCTCAATCAAACTACTATTGATTCAAATTGAATTGTTTAAAATTAGCGATAAAATTCTACAAGATCTACAAATGTTGCGCAAAATAACCAAAGAATAACAAATGTAAATTAAATTTTAAATCAGATAAAACTTAGTTAACACAAGATGATGGGATATTTACGAGGGAAATAATAATGAGAACTCAAAAAGGAAGAAAATAAAAAAAACGGTATAGAAGAAACAAAAGGATTATAGACACATGTACTGTAAATGATCAAACATACCGCTGCTGCTGTATTCTCCATTGAGTTGTAAACCTTTTATGTGCATTCAAGATTGTTTTGACCATTTTAATGATTTACGGTTTTTTTTTATTTAAAAATGTTTATCGTTTCGATTGATACAAGATTTGAGAAATAATTTCAGTTTTTTTTTTCAATGAAAAATTTGTTAATAAAAGAGAGAATTAATTTTCATATAAAAGAAGACGTAATTGAACATGCAGATAGTAAGAGAGAGAGAGAGGAGGAGAGATAGAAAGGAAAGCCTTAAGAAGTAAACTTGTGTGTTTTCTTTTGACACAACAATTCAATTTGGAGTACATCAAGTTTACTTCTTAATTTATTTAAATTTTCTAGCTATTGTGCGAGCTTAAAAGATATTTTACAAATCTCAAAGGATAACGTTTGAACTGGTTTTTGGTTTTTTTCTTTTTCTTTGAAACAAAAGACGAAAGTATTTTACAGGAATCAATAGAAGTTTGTATACTCACACTTCGCACTTGGTAGTTGTTCAATTGTTCAGTCTCTTCGTCAACTCCAACGCTGAAAAAATAGAATGGCAGACGGAGTTACAACAAATAGTCTCGTTTAGTTAAGTGTTTATCATGTGCTTACGGTATTTTAAGACAATTGAGTAGGAAATTGGATGCACCTCCTTGGATGATCACTGTGAAAATTACAATCAATGACGTCGCTGTGAGCATAGTTTGTCGCGCCTCTGAAACTGTGTTCCGGATGGCCAGAGCGAAGGACATAGCCCCTCGTAATCCTAAAAAAAACAAAGCCATACATCATCACCCACCCTCGACCACCATCCAAACAGGGTGCCACCTACCAGCAAAGAAGAGCATGTGTTGGAAATTTGAAGAAATCTTCGGTCTGCGGTTGAGATTCAATAGCCAGGACAGAGGATAAATGTTAACTGCACGTCCGATTGCGGCACATACCTAAAAAAAATCAAACACAAGTCATGCACAAGCCCTTGCAGAGATGTCATATATGTAAGGCATACAAATCCAGTGATGATGAACACCGCATCGAAATGATGTTTTGGGAACGTAAACATTGACACACCGATGTACGAAAAGATGAAGTTCTCTGCCAAGAAGTTGAGCAATTCAAATATCTCCTTCGTTCGAGTGCGTGAATCCTCCGAGAGATTGTTGTACGTGTAATGCGCCTGACATATCCCGCAGAAGAGCACCGCCACCACACCGGTTAGCTCGGATGCCTCGGCTATGAGGAATGTACTGTACGACATGAGCACAAACAGCGCAGATTCCAGCAGAGGAAAATCTCGAACTCTAGTGAACTTGGTCAAGTGTTGAAGGGAGTTAAGGAAAATATTATCTAGCTGTGAGGAGAAGTAGAGTGTGGTTATGTAAATGATTGAGATTTGAAAAGGATATCAGTGCTGTGAAACAGCCCATTGTTGCTCCGATCAACAGGGACAGCATGAAAATGCAAAAGAAGTCACTCAACGACTTGAAGAAGGCATTCGTCTCAAACTCTCCCGTGCTGGAATAGTGTTCTCCATAATTCTGTATCGCTCTGTAAGGGAGTAAGTGTGTGAGTCATTTGATTTCATGAGAATCGCCCAGCGATGATACATACCCACTGAGCACAATGGCCACAGCGTCATTCAGCACAGATTCACCGAATACCAGCGCGTACAGATTCACGTCCACGTGCAGATCGTGGAATATCGCAAGAATGGTGAGTGGATCCGTTGGTGATATCAGCGCCCCAAAATACAGCGTGTCCAGGAATGTAAAGCTGCTGCTCAGATACTCCGGCATCAGCTTCACACAACCGTACATAATGGCGCCGATTAGGAACGCTGATAATGTTGTCCCCAGGATGGCATACGTCAGGATAGCTCCGAGGTTACGAAAGAAATATTTCTGCAAATAATGAGGGGGTTCAGTTTCATGCCTCCATCCCGGCATTGGACCCTGCTTACCTTCTTGAGGCTGTAGCCCGCATGGAAGATAATCGGCGGCAGGATGATGTTGAAGAATATCTCCGGATCGAAAGTCGCCTTCAGATCAATCTCGTTCTCGTCCACATCGTACACCTGCCCCCGAAAGACGTACGCATATGTCTTGTTGTAAATGGGCTCCTTATCGCTGGTATTCTGCGACAATTTGCCTGGAAACTACACGCCAAAAGGCGACAACCCGCATACGGGTACAAACGCACCCGGGGGAGAGCATAATTAGTTTAATTTGATTATGGCATATGAAATGAGGTGAATTGCAATTAAAACAAAGCAAAAAACACAACTTTGCACTCGCATACATACCTTCAGCCATAACGTGTCAGGTGGCAGAGACTGGTTGAATTTTGGGTCACCCTCCGGCTCGACGGCAAGGTGAATGAGGGGGGTGGATGAGCTGGCATATCGTATAACAGCGCCAACGATAAGACCTGCAAAAAGATACGAATTAATGTTATCTTGGTGGTTTCAGTCGTGTGTAAAGTTTATTGATGAGACGGGGCGGCTCCGAAAACCTTGACTCCTCGTAATCAAAAGACCTTTTCGTTTGACATGCAAAACAGGGTGTGGGCGTGAGTCGTCGTCGCCGTGGACTATTATCGCCCACTAACGAAAATAAGTAATTTCAGATTACCAGGAAGGGAAGTAACTGTATCCAATTAAAAGCTGAATCTATTTATAAGCAACACTTTGTCCCTATTGATTCTTTTCTCTTTTTTCATTTCAAACAATGGACTTGTGTAATTGGGTTATTGGCTCTTTTGGGTCAGGCTGGAAGTGGGAGATACAATGAGTTCACACAGGTCTGAGGTACAACCAGACCCGTGCCGGTCGGCTGATGAAAGACCCGGCTTTCAAAAGCTTGAAGATGTCCTTCGGTTCATTTGGGTCACAAGATGTGCATGTCGTTCATTCATTCAGATTTGATGAACTAAATTCTTTGTTCGACAAACAAGAGTGAATCGTGCTTGACTGGCATTCAGGCATGCTGCTGCACAATTTCGCACACACCACCGCCCCGTGTTCGTTAGAAGAACTTTTCTTATTCATTGAAAATTTTGTAATTAACTAAAATAGTCTTGCTCGTATGTGTGCGGTTGGTGCGCCATAAACTATAATTGAATTTGTTGCGGCTCTCGTTCAAAGTTATCCACTAAGTGATTGCATTTGTTTGTGTGAATTCACGATGACGACGTTGACGAATCGTTTACTCGCCAGAATAGTCCGGCATGCATTCAACAATAGTCAATCTTTAACGTGATGATTGCTTCTGGTTTTCCTGTCAGTGCACATGGAAAATGCAAATTCTAGTGAAAAGCAAAGTTGTTAGCCGCTCTCAATGTGCTGGCGACGATCGCGGCGCTTAGTTTATTTCATATGCATCTGTGTTCCGAGAATACAGGCAATTGGATTCACCATCTGATGATAAAAATGTATTGTATAAACGTGACAAGTTGAAGAACAAGTCGGTTGTTAGCATGATTGTTAACCATGTGCTTTGAACGTGCTTGTTTGCTGGAAACTGCTGGATGCTTTTAATGGAACTTGTTTGCATTCTTTGAATCCCGTTTCGATTTCGAGCGGAGATAAAGTTGGTTTGGCGGAGGAGTCTTCTCGAAAATTGGATGCACATTTATCAGATCGGTGCAGAGGATGGAATTGCATTTCCCCCTATCACATCGTTTGATCTCACGACTAAAGGGTTTCCTGAATCAAGTTTCCATGCTCAATTGGAAACGTAAAGAGCACAACTGTTACGCACTGATTGGCGACTTTTACATTGTTTTCCACCTCTTCCCAAATTCTGCAAATTACACAGCATTTTTTAATGATTTCTCTAATCTCTGTGGAAATACCGCATTCGTTGTCTTTTTTATGACCTGTCGATTTTATATTCCCCGTGATGATATCATTTTTCATGTCATGAATATAATAATCGCTGGAAAGCTGGTAGGCGACAGCTTTCTGACAGTTCATCGTCATATGAACGAGTGGTGTTTAGGTGTCTCAGTGGGTGCCCTCCATTTCTCATTACAAGGGCGCAGCAAATCATAATTCAACCAAATTGCAGCAATAAACTCGTTCTCCCTTACTTTAGCGTTCTCCTTTACTTTTGTGGTATACAAATCAAGACCTTTCTGAAGCTAATCATCGTTTGGGCTTTGCTTTAGAGTCATTGCGTGATTTATTCTAGCAAGTTCCGTGAGTGATAAGGGGTTGTTGACTGTATTAGTAAATTTAAGAATCGACCTTAATGCCAACAGTGTGCTTATGAGTAAGGTATTTGTGCGGATTGTTCTTGGTTGTGTTATCATTCGGTATGGAACTTGAAAGTTAACTACATTCGTGCCAAGAGGCTGCATATCTTTTCTATCAAGTTCACAATGGATGGCATTAGCGATATTCTTATCGCCAAAAATTTATATTCTCTAGGACACCTGGAGATCCCTTTAATGGACTAACTAAGGTCAGAGATCTCATGACTCGTGTCAAGCAATACAAAATCGTTATACCTAGAAGAGAAGAATTAGCCAATAGCCCTCCTTGATTGACAGTTTCAGAAAGTGGAGTAGCAGAAAAACAGGCCGAACAGGACGCGGAACCGAGGTTGACAAGGTCCATCACTCCTCATAGTTATAACTGCCAACAGTGACGTTCGGCTGAGTCGTCGATGTTTTGCGTCCTTTCTTTAGGCTTCTTTAGGCTCCATATTGTCCTATACGTTGTTTTGCGTTGTTAACTGCCAGACCAACAAAAGCGGCTAAAATGGGTCTGGAGCATGTAATTACCGCCTCCATAAAATGGGCCTTATCAGTACAGAAATCTGTTGGCACTGTGGCCAGGCGAAAGAAACCATAAAAAACATACTAGTCGACTCATCAAACTTTGCTAGAGAATGATACAAAATGATAAACAGAACATCCGTAACGGGGAACTTATCCCATCTAGATAAGTTCATTTGAGTAGATCTTTATGATCGCAGTATTAGTGTCTTTTATGTTTTTCAATTAATTTCACAATGGCTGGCAAAAATCCTCATCCAAACCCTCCTCGTGGGTGCCGGCTGGTAATAATCTGACAGCAGAGCTGCACACAGCTCTGAGATTAGCCAAGGGCAGCAGGGGAAGTCTAGAACTGTCACTTTTCAATAGGGCCGTTCTAGACTCTCTCCTGCTGTCCATCGGATTGAGGTGGTGGGACGCTTGTGTACTCTGTGCATGCCCACCTTTAAAAAAAAACAATACCCCAGTGTGGAGGAGACTATTGAGAAGATCGGACGGATGGTGGGATGAACTAGATGACATAAGACTTCTGTCGATGAAAATCAGGAAACCGCCGGAGTCCCGGATTCATACAAAACGAAAGCTTAGATGCCAATACGATTTTGTCTTGGAAATAAAGGAACGCCGTATTTAGCGATTGGCACAATCATCACAATTTTGTGTAAATCGATAAATCCTCGCAATCTAGGCGATTTCTAAATCCAAACCAGCTTTGATAAGGTATCGCCGGGGCACGTATGATAATGGCACCCTACACCATTTTGACTGAATCAAAATCCAAACAATGCTTACTCTGCTTAAATAATAAGCGGCTTTACCCCATGGCGACATAGAGTCAATAAAACAAGGGCTCTCCTTGTGGAGGGAGGCATTTTTTTCTATCTCGATGCATGAAGTCACATCGTTCGCATGAACCCATTGTTTACATTGTCAACAGACTCCATTATCAATACTGAAAGTGAAAATCTTGACAGATCCGAATAACAAGCAGGATATTCACTGAACTTTGATGAACAAAAAAAGAAGACATAAACATGTGCCGTCTTTCATTGACACCACAGCACATTTTATTCAATTGATTCGTTTATTAAAAGGCTTGGCACGCATCACGTTCGCGTTCACCCAGAACTCAATCACTCAATTGCGTTCTGGTTTTGCATATCAACCGTTGTGACTAATTTGTATCAATCATCGCCGCACAGGCCCAAGCATATGGTACACATTTCGTTTAGTTTTCGACAATCAATAACCTTCTAGAAAAAAAGGAAAACAATCATATCCACATATGAACCACTTGTGCGCTCAGGTACTTATCGTTTCCATCATCCACTTGAGAGGCAATCAATCAAGAGTTGGCACCACGTATGCCTGCAGTTTCCCCAATCAAATTGGCTCCGTACTAGAGCGTTCCTAAAGATCACAATATCAACGGGCAATCGCTGTTTAAAATTGATAAACAAGATTGTGGAATCTAGTTCATTGCAAATATTTGTGATAACGAAATAGACTTTGTTTATCCAACCTTTAGATGAGTCATGGACAGCGATTTGGGGAGTCTATTGTTGCGCTATACATAGACGCGGAGCTCACATGAGTGATTAATGATTCATAGCACATGTTGCGTTGACGACTGGTATATCGAATGTTGCTATTTGTAACTGGGACAAAAATAAGGGACATTTATGACCCGGACGGTGGGGGCACTCAAACTAATAACTTATGGATATTGCTGGCATTTTGATTGATAGGAAATCATTGGGAGTGGTTGTGGCATTGCGCACGGTGTTCTACTCTATAATTCAATTGCCACGTTACGAAGCAATGAATAGAAATTGGTCAAGTTCCTTCGCATGGGGGTTTTTTTCTTTTCCAACCCCGTGACCTCCAAATTGCGGCAGGAGTGTATGTATCCACTTGACGTTGACCGAGGGAATTTCATCGAAGAGGAATGTTTGTCTTCAAATGATAAGGGGGGGATTCGTTTCGTGCGGGGACGATGGGACTTCCTTATGTGGGAACATTTTTCGTAACACATGAGCTCCGGCACTGGACAGATGAGGATTCGAAGGCTTTCTTGTTGGGAGAATATTTGTTCCCGCGCTCAATTTCGGTGAGTTAATATTGTGGACGCCCTTCGAATTTTGCCCACGTCCTTTCACAACTCGTGGAGTTCACGATTATGTCCTTTACTCCAATCGTCTTGACGAACAGAGCTGATCCAAAGTGGTCATTTCGTTCCTTCGTTGTCCCCTTTTTCCCTAATCTGAGTCTGAGGTATGCGTGCTCATTTCATTCCTTCCTTGTCCCCCTTTTCCCTAATCTGAGTCCGAGGTATGCTCTGTACCTAATCAAGCTCGTTTATCTTCAAGAGCTTTGATGCAAGTCAGTTGAGTCTTCGGAGTTCATGTTATTCACCTTTCTGAGGACTGTATTGACTTCGACAGACTTTAGTTTCTGAGTTCCCTGTCACTCTTCATTTTGTTCGCTAAACTGAGGTCGTAAATAACTTGAAATACATTTGGGTTTAGGTCAATCGCTCACGACTCTCCCGGAAGACTTTTCCGTTCCCACTCCATCAAAATATTATATGAGATAACGGCCCATAAGCAATAACAACACTTGTTATCGGTCAGAATCATTAGAAGTGTCTAGCAATATGTTCGTCAACAAAGAAAGAAACTAAACAAAGACCTTCCCGAGTCAGTCTAATCACTTCTGTCAACACACCCACCGGCTGTAAACACATAGTTCTCTAATTCCCGACGCGTCAAATCACAACGCCACAATCATGTGATAAGTTCGATGACGATATCTTAAAAAACGACCAACACGCCATTTAACTGACACGTTACTCATGCATGCGAAGATCTATGACCCCTCCCCCAGATTCACAGTCCAGTATGTTAAATTATCCTAAATGACTTCACCTATTGCGTAAGACTTCCAGTATCACTGTGTGCGATGGATCCTCGAAAGAATATCGATTAAACATATGTTTCGTGTGTTTCCTGTGTCACTGCCTCAAAGGACACAGGATTCATTCCACAGGAACACATATAAAAGACTCACCATATATGACCGCGAGACCGGTTTCGTGCAGCCACGATACCCGATGATGTTTGAAGAGCCAAATTGTGAGGACCGTCAGCGTCAAAAGGAACGTATACACGAGCAGGTTTAAGCTGTCGATTCTGTGCGTTAGATTCGCTTTCGCATCCAAGGCGATGTCGGTGGCCGTGGCATTGCACTTGGCCGTGAGGCCAACTAAAACTAGTAATACACTGAAAATGAGGGAAACACCGTGATGACGGATCTTTGGTGACATGATTGGTTCGCGGCAATGTGGATGGAATCAAACAAAATTCAAATGAAAACTATATGTGAAGCACGCACAAAACGAGAAAACGATTACACGATTTTCCGAGTTTTTTTTTTTCTTTTGTTTTTTTGCTCGCTTATTTTAATCGATTTATCCGAAAGCCGATGTCGGAGCAGCAGGCACACACGACGAAGATGACGATGTGTTGTGGGGGGCGGAGGGACAGATGGAAGAAAAATTCTTTCTTCTTTTCCAATATTTTCCTATCACCGAATGCTGCGTAGATTTTCCTTATATTCTATTTAAAATGGCTAAAGAGCCACACTTTTTCACAATTCATTATATTTTTCACAAGGCCACTTGGATTTTTCACTTCATTTTGTCATTTTGTGGACAAAGGCGAAGAAGCGTTGGTGAGTGTTTCGCGAATATTCGCTTTAGTCGCTCGGCGTTTTTCTCATCGACTGACTGACTGAAAATGGGGGGAATTTCTTTTTTCCGTTTTGCCTTGGCGTTGTTTCTTTTTTCCGTTTTCTTTCTTGTCTTGTGTGTGTCTGCCCTGGTTGGTCGGTTTGTTGGTTGGTTTGATGGGTGCCTTTTACTGCTGTTGCACAACAGATTTTCTGTGTCTGACGTTTTGTCTGCTGCGCATGTACGGTACGATTGTGTCAAATTGATAAACGTGAGAAGAATAACAAAGAACGATGAGAGCGCAGCGGCTGAGAGCGAATGGGTGATGTTGTTTTGAAGATTTCTTTTGTGTTTTTGTTCGTTGTGCTTTTGCTGGACATTCTAAACATCAGCTGGCTCGCCTGAGGTGTGACGAAGACGGCTGTATGGTCTGTGGATGACGTGTACGTGTGCGCCATTTTAAGTAATGCCATCAAGTAGATTTTTCAGGAACTCATAGAGCTGTGCAGTAGGAATGGGGAATTCAACACGTTTTGAATAATCTGCCGAGAGTTTCAAGTCAAAACAATGCCCATACAATATCAACTAGTCTATATTTTATTTTATGTGATATAAATAAGAACGTAGCCGCTTATACATTAAATAGTTCGTCTTAATTATTTAAAAGAATTGTTTTATAAATAATTAACTACAGAGAAGAGTAAAATGAAGTGAAAACTGCACATGGAAGGAGGAATAATACAAGTGTTAACTGTATGCAAATGTTTCGCGCTGGTCGTCATCTCCCGTCCTGACCTCACTTTGCAATTCGTCTCTTGGTCAGAGGTGTTGTTGGTGTCGGCGGTTTGGATATCTGAAAGTAAAAGCAAACGATTAACCTTCACTATGTCTGACTCCCTCTCTCCCTTCAACTTACTGATCGAATGGGCTTGGGTGTGGAAGAATTTAGTGGCGGAGGATTATGTGGTGCTGGGCCATTTTCATCGCCCACCACTGTGACGGCGACTGGTCGTGGCTGTGTGTCGCTGATGCTTCTCTCGGTGCTTGTGCTGCGCGGTGCTGAGCCCGATCGTCGGAACATGCCCGTCAGGCGACCACGTAGATCCTTCTTGCTCGATCGCAAATCACTGGCCACGCTGATGTCGGAATCGGATCCTTGAATCTGAAAAAGAGAGAGAGAGAGTCGCAGCACACCCTTCATTCCTGCCTCAAAATTGATCTCTTACCGATATTTCACTCTCAGAGTTGCGTCCACTCTTGGTAAGGCTTCGCAGTTTGCCCATGAGTCCCTTCTTTTTCTTGCGCGGCCCCCTTGGTATGTCGCTTTGTGTCGATCCTCCGGACAGGCGTGAATCTAGACGGGAGTCCATGCTTGAATCGCGAACCATGCCGCCGAGTTCGGAGTCCATCGACTGAATCGACGATACACTTCCATCATCTTGTCGCCAAATAGCCTGCAAACAAAACGACGCTCAATTGAATGCCTTTCAAACCATTCACCGCCCTACCTGATCCTTTTGTATCGAGTGATCGAGGGAGAGACTCTTTCTGTACAAGCTGCCGTTCGTGGAACGCGATAGCTTGGTGCTGCCCGAGCGACTGGGCGTCGCTTGGCCGCTAGTGCTGCCGTCAGTTTCCTGAGAAGCTGCTCGCCGTAAATGGGCCCTCCTCAGCCTGGTCCGTTCGTTTTCGTCCTCACTTATGCGCTGGAATTTCCTCAGTTCTTCGGAGGCCTCTGCCAACCGAGCTAGAACGCTCGATATCTGGCTTCTGCTTAGCGTCGGGGAAGGACTTCTGCTTCGCTGACGTGCCGGGGCGTCTGGCTTCAGACTTTGCCTGTTTGCCGACGACGACGGTGTGGATTCCTTGGCCACACTGGCCATTTTCAAGTCTGGGGCGATCTTCACCAGCTCATCGACAGTCTGAAGAAGGGCTCCGACCTTGCGCTCACCCCCGTCTTGTTCCATTCGCCGCTTGATCAGCTCCTTCTCGTACCGTTCTCTCTCGCGGCGCAGCTTCTCGTTGGAAGTCCGCAGTTTGGCGTGAACGTCGCGTAGCTCCAGAAGATCACACTGCAGTTCCGCGATTTTCTTCCTTCCCTCCTCCAGCTCCTCTTCCGTGTTTCGCTTGAGCTGATCCAGCCGTCGTTTCGACTCTAGACGCTCCTTGTCGCGCTCTCGCTCGACTTCGAAGAGAGTCTGCCGCAAGTCTCTTGCCAGTGTGGAGGTTTCCTGCAGCAGCCGCTGCTGATCTTCGCGTTCCTTTTGCCACGACAGCTCGAGCTTGGTTTTCATTCCGGGAATCTTGGTGCGGCCAGAGCCGATCACGCGCTCCTCCTCGAACTCGTTCAGCTTGGACTGCATTTCAGAGATTTTTATCTCGTTGGCGCTCCGTTCCGACACGAGTTCCGTCTTGAATTTGCTCACGTCCAGCCGCGCTTCGCACAGCTGATCTTCCAGGCAGCCGATCTGAAAGGGAACGTATCGTAAGAATAATCACTTAGTTGACTACTCGAGCGTGGTACCTGTTGTTCCAGATAGACAATCTTGCTCTTGTCGTCGTCGTCACTGCTGTGCATGGATCCCCGACTCTGCCGGCCCGTGTTGGCCTTCAGGTCGCCGATCTTCTTCTGAGCTGACTCCAGCAGCTGCTTGAATGTGTCGCGGTCCTTCTTGAACCGCTCGCATTGTCTCTGAGGGGGAAATTCAAATTGAGGGCTCTGCGGGAACCGTGTGTCTCATTAGCAACCTACCTGCATCGAGGTCAGTTCAGCGCTCAGGTTCTTCACTTGCTGCTCGTATCGCAGTCGTGTGGCGGCCACCTCAGACTTCGCACCTAGCTCTGCGTTCTCCAGTCTGTGAATGGAGAGGTTTGGTCAGGGAAGGGTACAAAGATTCCTACCTGGGGTACTCACTTGATCTTCATGGACTTGATTTCGTTCTGCAGTCCAGCGTTGTGACCATTGATCGACAGCTGGGCCTGCTCGATCCGGCTGAAGTCGTTCAGCTTCTGACTGAGATCATCGTTGTCCTTCCGCAGTTGGAACACCAGATCGATGTTCATCTCGTTCTCTCGCCGCAGGCGATCATATTCCTGTTCCTTCTCGGCGATCGTGTTCTTCAGCATTGTCTTTTCGTAGTCCGAGGCGCCGGCCTTGATCTGCTTCGCCTCCAGGTCGGCGATCTTCTTCTGCGCGTCCTTCAGCTTCTTGGCCAATTCGGACTTCTCCGATCGAATTGGCTCCATTTCGACCAGCCGCTGCTTGGCCGACGTCAACTCACTCTGCAGGTTCTCCTTCTCCGTGGTCAGCTGGGCTCTCATAAGGATGGTTTCTTCGGAGAGCTTCTCCCAGTGTGCGTTCAGCTCGGAGTATCGGTTCTGTTCGTGCTTGAATTTGGTCTGAACGTCTTCCAGCTGGCTCTTGAGATCCTGGATTTGCTTGAGAGACGCCTGGTCGACCTTGGAACTGCTTGACTTGCTCTTGAGATCCTTGATCTCTTTCTCGAGTGCGGTCTTAGTCTTCTCGGCAGACTTCTTTGCGGCGCTAAGCTCGTCGTCCATTTGCGCCACCTTGGCTTCCCACTTCTCCCTCTCCTTTCGTTCCTTTTCGAAGTCCTTCTCAAGGTTGGCCAGCTTTTCCTTGTCCTTCTTGGCTTGAGCTTCCTGCGCGGCCTTGGCTGCTTCGGCTTGTTTGATCTAGAAAAAGAGGTGAGCGAGGAATGTTTTCAGGGAATTCTAGACTTACCTGTGAGTCCTGTTTCTTGATCTTCTCCTCGAGCTCCTTGATCTTCGAATTCAACTTCTTGCCTTCTTCCTCGGATTTTTTGAGCCTGCCTTCCAAATCGGTCACCTTACTCGATGGACTCGACGTAGCCTTGAGTTTCTCTGCGGGAAAAGACAGAATGTAAAGTGTGGAGTTTGTGGGCTTGCCGCGACTCACTTAAGTCAGCTTCGGTGGTCAGCAGCTGCTCCTTGGTTGACTTCAGGTCCTTCTCCAGCGCTGTCTTTTCAGTCTCCAGCTTTTGCACTGCCTCCCCGCCACTTTTCAGTACTATTGCTCTCATCACTTGAATCTCCTCCTCCAGCTCGTCGACCCACTTCTTCAGGTGGTTCTTTGGCGTCAGGTCTGTCACTCTCTTCGGGGTGCGTTGCGGAAGCTGCTCCTCGGCCTCTTGCAGGATGAGCTTCACCTTCGAGCTCAGCTCATCCCGTTCCTTCTCCACTGCGCTAAGGGTCTCCTTCAGTTTGGTCACCTCAGCGCTGGAGACAGCCTTGTCGTTGCCGTTCATTGACGGCTTTCGCAGCGCTTGCAGCTGCATGCGCTTGTTGTCTTTCAGGAGCTTCTCATTTTCTCCCTCGAGAGAGGTGATCTTCGAGCGAAGGATCGAGGCTTCTTGCTCGACCAGGTCCAGCTGCCGCTTCAGGTCGACGTCTTGTGGCGGTGCCTTGCCGTTGCTTTTGGATTTGGCTGCAGTGACGTCGGCCTGGAGGCGCTCTATCGCACGATCCTTCTCCACAATGGACTTCCGAAGTGTGGCCAACTCGTCATTGAGGGCCTTCAGTTTCTTGTCCGTCGGCGAGCTGGAGCCGAAGAGGCTGGGCAGCTTTCGGGAGCCCTCATTGCTCTGCAGCTTGTCTTGGAGCTCCTTGATCTGTTTCTTGGTGGCGCTGTTCTCCTTTTCCAGGTCCTCGACCTTCAGCCGGAGGATTGCCGCCTCCTGCTCGTTCAGCTCGAGGAGTATCCTCAGCTCCGCCGGATCGTCCTCGTCGGAAATACCCTCATCTCGATCTGCCAGCGGCTCCGGCGTCAAGCGATTCGGTGTTGGACTCAGCTTCCGACCTGCTGGGTGGGGAAGAGTTCATTAGCTATGCCAATCACAGTGATGACACATGGTTAGTCACTTGGCAAACCCGGAGAGTGGTTAAACTGTCATGCGGCGGTTGAGGTGATCTGCAGCAGGAGGGTTTGAGTTAGCAAATTTGGATCGACAAGCAAAATGTGCAGCCGGAAAAAATGGCAAGAATTTCTTTCGGGGGGCGACAAGCAGAGAAACGTCAAATTTGACGTCTGGGTGCGCATTAGTTTGGAAAAAGAAAAACAAAGCTAAACAAACTGAAAGTGAAACTGTGGAAACTCTACAAATTGGACTCGTACTTCTCGATCGTGATGCCATTTTTTTCAACTGCATCATCATGGAATCATTTTCATCTTCAAATCGTTCAAGTTTTTTGCGCAGATTTTCAGCCTGAAAAGGAACATACGTTACTCATCACTCATTCGCACACGGAGTTGTGTTGACTTTATCGATTTGACACCTCTGACAGATCGGTCATCGGATTTTGAATGCTGATTAACGGTTATTCTAAGACTATATTAGACGCACCAACACTGAGACTACATTAGAGACGTGAATCGAACTACTTTTTGTTGGAAGTTAGAGATAAGACGAGAATGCTTGGATTCGAGTGTGTGTTTGTGTGTGTGTGTACCTGGCCCGCCAGTAAACCAAGCCCGCGACATCAACGATGGGAAGAGCAAACCATGCCGTGGGGATGACAGTGAGAGGAAGCCTCCGAAGGGTGTGCTCTCGCGTGCGAGGGCGTCCTTGGAGGGAGGGCTTCCTCTGGACTTGTTTTCGGCGACGGTTTCCTCTGTGCCACTGGCCTGGGATCTAGTCGTTTGCTTCCGGCAGACCTCATCGATGGACGTGCCGAAGTCTCTTAAGTCCACCGGCCCCGCTTGGGTTTCTCTGTCAGTGAGGACAACGCCTTCAGAGAATGTCTCGGCGTGGGACATCTCCACGGAGGCTTGTGTGGCAACTTCGACCAGCAGCGGCCAGTCAGTGGACACGGAAACATCGCACGAGTCACTCTGCGTCTGTGTGCTGCGTGGGAACAGCAGCAATTCCATCCCGTCCTCCGTCTGGGTGCCTTGATTGAATCGGCCCAGAACGCCGCGGCGTTGACGAAGCCTCTCATTCTGTACGCTTGGGATTAAAAAAAAGTCATCATTGAGTGGTGCAAGACTTACCTCTTGTTCCGAGAACTTCAATTGTTCCTTGAGGTCTGACTCCCGCTCAATCGAGTCGTGCAGGTCCCTCATCAACTGCTGCGGGTCCTCGTGCGATCCCCCTCTGGTCAGCGACTCGCGCGTGAACTTTCCATCGGCCGAGGTTGATTTTCCAATCACCCCGAGCATGGGGGGCTTCTTCTTGCCCGGATTCCGGAGATCTTCAGCTTCAGCCTAAAGAGACGAGAAACACAAGATTCAGATCACAAGCCACACCTTCACATTCACGAGTTTACCTGTAGCTTCCTGGCGAGTTCATTGGAGAACCGCAGTTCCTCTTCCAACTTCTTGATCCTGCTGGCCATGACTTCGTTGCCGTTCGCCTGCTTTTCCTCCTCCAGCGTCTCGATCTTGCGCTCGCACTTCTTCAGCTTGAAGCTCAGTATCCGGCAGTTCTTCGTTGTCGACTCGAGCTGCTTCTGCAGCTTGGTGTTGACCTCGGCTTGCGTGTCGCTGAAGCTGTCGTGCATCTCGTCCATTTCCTGCTGGAGCCCATTGTTCTCCCTCCTGAGCTCCGTGTTCTCTTCCA
This sequence comes from Eristalis intricaria, assembly GCA_964034865.1. Taxonomy (NCBI): domain Eukaryota; kingdom Metazoa; phylum Arthropoda; class Insecta; order Diptera; family Syrphidae; genus Eristalis; species Eristalis intricaria. The sequence continues at coordinate 6,126,658 of OZ035877.1, read as the reverse complement.
TCAGTTCCTCGCAGATCTGCTCGGCAGCCTGCAGCTTCCGCTTCATGGCGTACTCGGAGTTCTTCGGGCGGCCTTCCAATTCCTTCACCTTCGAGCTGAGAGCTCGTTTTTCGTCCGTTACCTTTTCCAATTGGGCCTTGAGCTCGTTCACCTTCTGCTGGAGGTTGAGGGCCTCTGACGCGGCGGTTCGGTTCGGACCGGTGTCAATGGCGGCCAGCCTCCGCAGCAGGATGTCGCTCTTGTCCCTCTCGGCGCGCTCTGCCCGAGTCCGCATGGCGTCGAGCTCTGCGCGAAGGGATTTCATTTCGTCCTGCAGCTCGCGGTCGTGCATGCCGATCAGAGTTGTGTCGGTGGTCTCTGTGGTCAGAGAGGCGTTGTCGTTGTACTTCTCCGACACGGCTTTCTGGTTGTCCTTGATCTTCAGCATGAACTCGACGTCTTGCGTGGCCTTCTGCTTGTCGGCTTCTGCCTTTTTGCTCGACGAACTACTCGACGATTTCGAGGACATGCTCGACGTGCTTGCGGTTGAGGATGTGGACGAGACGGACTTTGTCGTTGATATGCTACTCGTCGAAGTGGACGACGATGATTTCTGCAACGCTGTGGCTGTGGAGGTGGAACTTGAGGCTTTCTTCGGCAGAGTGGCTGGCTTCTTTGGCGACTCAGATGGAGACGAGGAACTTGATTGCCTTCGCTCTGGTCGATCCGGAGGTGTGCTGTTCTCTGTGGAGTTGTGATTGGTGGTGTTTCTAAGAGAAGGGGACCGATGAGTCAAGGACTATTGGACTGTCGGGCACTTACTCCTCCTTCCTTGGGACCGATCGCTCTCGACTGGTCTCCCTTGAGTTCTGACTCCGTTGCTTCTTCAGCAGGTTCATCTTGCGCATCCGTTCAGCGAGGCTATCGTTGTACTGGATGACTAAGTCATCTGGAATTTCCCTCGACGACGTGGACGATGTTGATGCTGTCGATGATGGTCGATTCACGATGACGGTTTCTTCGAGCTAAAAACAAACAAGACTCAGACAGGGATGGGAGTCTCCCGGTCTCCAAACTCACCTCTTTCAAGTCCAGTGTGGTTGTGTGCCTCCGCTTTGGAATCTGTATACTCAACGAAACGTCCACATCGTTCTCCACTGGCCTGATGATCATGCCAGTGGACCTGTCGTCAGCCTCGTCCAAGTCCGGTGTGGACGTCCACGATTGTGGACGTTTCTTAAGCTCTATATTATATTGAACAACTTCGTGATGAGAATTGTGACAGAGAAGATTGCATGAGCGGTTAGATATGAAAGGCACATCATTCATTCGACGCCAAACGAGCGAGCGAACAACGACAACAACGAACGAATAAAGCGTGCGAGCGTGTGTGGATTAGTCGGCCATATTGTGTTAAATTAATTGATTTTCGATAAATTAGAAGAAAGAGAAAAAAGAGTAGAGAACTAAATTAATGCTGGTGACGGGTTATTTATTCATAAAAAAAAAGTGTTCGAAAAGAAAGTGACAGAGATTTGATTGCTGAGCGTGGGTTAAGTGAAACAATACTCTTAGTGGTGACTGTAACTGTGTCTGCTTGCGATGTGCATGATAGCTAGTTGCATCTGGATCCATTCACGAGTGCCTCGTTTTTAAACAGACAAACCAAATCACAGTCAAAATTAAGTGCGTGTGAGTGACGTACTCAATCGAAACGAAAAGTTAAAGAGCAAAAAGATCTAGAGAAATGAGATGGAAATCCGATCGAACTTACCGACATCGTTGCTGTTTCCATTGCTCGAGAGATTCTGTGTGGACGTCCATGATCGCGTTGAAGGTCTGTGGGTGGAGAAAAGGTTAGCAAATGAGTACAGTCGCACAAGTCAATGTTGGAATCAAAAACAAGGACAAGAATTGAGACTTCTTCCCAGAAACGACTGCATTTTGTCGACAGCCACCATCTCCATGGATTGTGAAACGACGCCCGGTTGCATAAATATTTCCTCACCTTCAATCCACAGACAGGCACAGTAAACATTCGTTGTGCAACACGACTTGGAACAGCCACATGGTCAACCTTGTTCAGAACATTCATACACACATGCTCTCCGCCTCAATTCAAGGCAAAACATTCTCTCTCGTGACTCATCCACACCCTTTCGACGTGGCGGCGAACGAATTAAGTTCTCCTGTACTCACTTTGCATTCGATCCATCGGATAGATTCGGTGACGATGCTGCAATATCATCACTTCCCCTCTTCCCACCGTGCTCCTTGTAGTCGCGAAAGCATCTCTTACATCTGGTCGGCCATCGAACCTGTGGATGGAATCCTAGCGGGCAGAGTTGATCGCCTTTCGATGATGGATACAAATGATGCATAGGTACAAATCAATTCACGACCTGAGAAGTATTTTCGAATCAAGATCGAAGTCGCTGTGAAGAAGAGAATCGGCCGCCTATCGCCTGCCGCCTGCGCCAGAGCCGAACGAACGACGCCAACGACGATATACTTATGCACTGGATGAATGAATCTATAAATAGATGAAGATACAGATTAATTATTTGTTTGTTTATACGATGAAGTATCTATTTTATTCATCTGGCTTGCGTCAACACTTCGTCCCGAACACACTCACTCACTCACACACTCTCTCTCGCACACACCGGAGAAGGAGCGAGAATATTTAAAAAATATTTTCACTCGAAAATCAACATTTCTGACCTTAAATTCGTGAATTCTTCTTTTCACTCGAAAATCAACATTTCTGACCTTAAATTCGTGAATTCTTTTTGAAGTGATTTCTCTGCGTCGGCGGCACCCTCTGCCTCGAGCCAAACAACCACCTACATACCGAAACTGAACGGTGGAAATTGTTGGAGCCCAGCCAACAAGTACGTACTATTAGCGCGGAGAATGCTGCAGGAAATTGGCAGATGTACAGTCGGATTTGGATTTTGGGCTTTTCGTGACGTGAAACTCGTCAAACTGATCAGATGTCCGAAGTGCGATGGGTTCGCCGCAACCGATGAACCCTGTAACCTGAATTCCTGCTCGTTGTCACTTCTGGTTTTTGTGGCACTTTGTCGGAACGGGCATTGTTCGAATGCCACTCGGAAATGGGGTTGTGGTTGGATAACCAAATGCAAAGTGAATCAACTCATGAATCGACTGAACGCAGATGAAATATTATTTCGAAGAATCTCTGTGCTGGCGGGCGGGCTGTGTTTTGCCTGCCTGGCGGTAAGTTATTGTTCGGATGTGCATCAAATCGAGTGATTCACTTGCCTTGCTCTCACACTGCCCTACAGAGGTGGGGAAATTTGAAGGAGAGTGATGAGCAACTGTCGGCTTTCTAGAATTAGACGTATTTTCTAAAATTAGTTGCGTTCAGCTTTCGCTCTTGAAATCTGTCAGGGGACAGCTTGCGCAGCAAGAGATTATATTTTCAAAGGTTTTCATGAGGTTTTTTCCTCGTCCCAGGTGCGTCGTTTTTTTGTTTAAAGACTCAATTTACCCCCAATTTATTCACTCCTCACTCAACTCAAGCATATTTGATTACCACTTATAATAATAATAACATTGGTGGCCCGTGTGGGTCTAGCCTCTACAGCAACCACTATCGTTCTCTCACGAGTGGAAGGGACCTCCAATTTTGGACGACTCTGAACACCTTATTTTGAGAAGCTTTCTAGACAGTTTTGACTCATTCAGCGTTCTCAGTGACTCGCCAAGAAGCGAGGCCACGAAAATTAGTTGCGCCGTACCAGGAATCAAAGCTAGGCAACTTGAACCTCGTTGCCGGCGTGCGTCCCGCGGCCAAATTACCACTTACAGTTCAGTAGACAACATTATCTTATTTACTATGAGCGGCTTCAGCGAAAGCTTGCCGAGTGCTAAAGATCTCCCAGAAGTCAATCAGGACATCCGTTCCACACGTTGGTTGATTGGAAGATTAGGGCTTTACGTTGAAAAATAGGACCACCCTTGAATAGATCCACTTGGATACTCTTTTTGTCAAGACCAGTGACTGAGCCATGATGAATTTCCAAACTGCTTGAGCGAGGACGAGGCTTTTTGTGGAAGAAGTTCGTCGAATTTTCTAAGTTGCTTATTCGAAAACTTGTCACTGAAAATTAAGTTCCCTAAAGGCCTTGTCGTCGTGGCTCACTTTGACCACAATATTGGGCCCACTGTGCCTTTCTATGGAATGGTTTACTACCGAGAGAACTACTATAGTCGTAAAACCTGCCAGATCCACATATGGCCTCTTTTCGCGACAGAGCCTGCCCAAAACAAGGCACGATTTATGAGGTTCACCTCAACGTTTTCGTGTGTGCAACGTCTCTCATTTTCGATGGCAGTATTTTTGCCATGGAGTGGGTCGCCGTGGCGTAGTGGGTAAGTGCGTCGACTCCTACGCAGAGGGTGCCAGGTTCGATACCCGAATTTACCACCTATCATAATTCACGGCTCCACTTCTTTCGAGTTACTGACAATGCTCAAAGAGTATTCCTGTCTAGAAAAAGGTTCTCAATTTCGCCGTTCGGAGTCGGCATTAAACTGTAGGTCCCTTCCACTAGTGAAAGAATAATAGCACGCACAATGCGCAGTGGTTGCTAAGAAGCTAGGCCCAGGTCTGCCTCGGACTGTCGCGCCATTCATTTATTATTATTATTATTTTTGCCATGGGCAGGTAAAATTGAATTCATTTCTTTAATGCGACTGAAGTTGGTTAGTGGGGCCCCGGTTCGAATCCCAAAGTTAATACGCTTTTATCTGGTTTTCAAATCTGGTCCAGTCACCATTTGCCGTTGGGATCCAATCCATCACTGGAGTGGTCGTCGGTGGTAGTAATCGCACTGTGGGTATCACAATGGACTAAGATTAAGTGTGCTTGTCAATTCACTATTTCCCCCTACCTACCTACCTAGGGCCAGGCTAGGCCCAGAGCAGCAGTCTCCACATCTACTTTATTGATTCTCCACCATACCTGCTACTAAATAGTAAAAAAAGCTCCAAGCTTATTTTTTAACTTGACTTGGCTGCCTTATGTCACGCCACCTGGTGTGGGACATGTCCTTTTAAAGAGAAGTTGTTCATTCGAAAGATGTCCGATTAGTGCTTCATCCACAAATCATCGCATCTCACTTATGCATCTTACAAACAACTGACAAAAATAGCCGGCGCTTAGCATATGAACACCAACCAGGTCTAGTTCTATCAAATACTTTGTTTCTTTACGTGGAGCCGAAGCTGGTGTAGTCACCGCGGAAGGCACTATTTGCCGTAAGCCAGTCTATCTGTTGGTCAATGCAAACGATTTACTGATGTCATGGCATGTTTCAAGCGTGCCACTCTAGACGTTCGGGACAAACTACGTGCCTAGTAAAAATCAATCCTTAGTACGACATCCATTGCACCACTGTTATCCAGTGACAGTGTCAAGTTCGACCATGTCACCTCGTCTTAGTCACAACAATAAACCCTCAGTTACAAAATCAATATCAACTACCTTAGCCGTCCCCTCCCCCTCCCCCTCTTATCAAAAAGCAGACAATGATGTACATACTCCTAAAACTTCACCACAAACCCCACTCCCTCAATCATCATAAGCCACAACACCGCACGAAACCGAGAACCGAAAAAATCCACCAAAAATGACGAAAATCCAGCCAAAGTACTAGTCGCCCAGAAATCAGCAAAAAGCAGTAGGTATACTACACTCCTCAAAAGCAAATATAAGACAAGAAGTAATTTTGTCTAGTAATTTCTTGCGCAGAGTATGCAGTTTGACAAGGGCTGACTTTTTTCCTGCATATTCCATTCTTGCAAGAGCTCTATCTCCAAAATGGCACGTCGTAGAGAAATGATTCTAATGGCAGATATTATGAGGACAAAATGAACTTTCCGATGAGCTTAAAAATATGGTAATTTTTAGTCTTAGTTTTAAGGACCTATTAAATGTTTGAAAGATTTATTAACGATTGTGCATTCTGTGAGGATCTATATACTTGTGCATACACTTGCGACGAACGTACGAGTTGTTAATTTTTAGTGAGTTCACAGAGTGAATGGAGTACACTTCGGGATAAATATTAACTGTGGGTCATTTGAAAATCTGTACTTCTTGATAGCTGCCCAACATGGAAGGGTGCTAAGACGATAACTAGCAAGTTGCCCGTCCAATAAATGCCTTCGCAGAATTTTTAATATGTATTGGCCATAAATGATAACAAAAGAATATCTCTTGAGGAGAGCAAACGAACCCTATTGGAGGAGCCATCAAGAAAAGGAAGTTTGTCTGAGAAGGCCAAACAACAGCATCTGCTGTCAAACTCTAGATTGGAACCACCAAGAAAAGAGAAAATAGGGAGGCTAAGATAACTTGAAAGAGGTCCGCAGAAAAGCATATAAAAGCGGAAGGCAGGGACTGAGGAAAAAATGAAGCAGATGACCAGGAACAGTTTACGGTGGAGATCTTTTTTGCGGACCTACGTCCCCCGCGGGAAAGTCAGTAAGTCATTTAAAAATCCTACACATAGCGAAGGCCAATCACTCACTCGTTTCCAATTACGGTCTTGTGAAGTATTTTGTAAGCAAATACCATACAAGTGCAATAAGATAGCTTCTAAAGCACCCACTCGTGTTGTGCGTGCTATTGTTCTCTTACGAGTGGCAGCGACCTACAGTTGTATCCCGACTACTAATGGGCAAGTTTGAGAAGTTTTTTTTTCTAGACAGTCACTACTCTTTCAACATTGTCAGTCATTCGAAAGAAGTGGGGCCGTGAGAATAAGTTTGGTCGAACCTAGGAAGTGAGGTTCAGTTGCGTAGGATTCTACGCACACAGCACGGCCGCCGCAGTCACTCGATATAGGAAATGCAAGTTGCTGATTTCGGGGATTGAACCCAGAGTAGGAGTTGACTCACCTACCCATTATCCCACGGAAGCTTTTGTGGCCGAATTATTAGCAAGAAGTAAAATTCCATCGAGAGCTCAACAACAACTGACAAGAGTTGCATTTTATTGATAAAAATTTCATGAAAAGCCATGGAAGATATTTAAAGACGAGTCTAAATGAATGAATGTCTGCCTTGCTTCTATCGAATTTCAAGCTCGGCAACTTCGAGATCTCTTCCGATGACTTTAAATATTCAAGACAAGATTATGGATCACTTCACATGTTATGGACAATCCATGGTTCATCTCATGCCTTTGTATAGTCTTTTGCTTTATCCACACTCTTCAGCAGCTACTGACTTTTATTCTACTTCTGTTTTGAAGACGATGGGCGCAACCACAAATTTGGGGATTTTGCAGAAACTATCTATTATAGTTATGCCATATATCGTCAAGAGTTTGTTCCTTAAAAACTAGTCCTTGGCACTTGTCTCAAATACCCCAGACGTTATGCGTCGGATTTGATGCCTTAGCAAAGCTTGGGCGCCGTGCTTTCCCGTTAATACGACAGAAGAGTGCCACACTGAGAGTTAAACTGCACCCACACTTCCTCCACAATTTTGATCGCTGCTTCTTCGTTTTCTAATTGCGCTACAGTCTGAGGTGGTCCTGGGCCTCAACCAGCAAGGATCGTCCCACCTGGCACGATTTTTAGCCAGCTGCCTCCAATTTCGCACTCCAAGTTGGTTGAGGTCCTTCTTCACTTGCGTGCGCCATCGATTCCGTGGGCGTTGTCCAACTGACTCGGACTCAAAGACTGATCGTTTAGGCCATTGCAACTGATCAAGGATCTATTCTATTGGGAACTACACGCCTGGAGTTTCAGGTCTCCACGGAGTCAGAACACTTAATTCATATTTCATGTTCATTCTGTCTTTGTGAAACGATGAAGAAAAATGACGTACAGAGGGACAAACGGAAGTTACAGACTGACTCACTATAGGCGAATGAACAAGCTATTCTTCAACGAGGGCATCCTATTTATACACTCTGCTTAATGAAGGGAGAAACGTCTGTGAATATGACATCATTTTTATTTTGATCAGAAATGAAGTATTACAGAGATGCCCGACTTCTACCTCTCTTTCCCCTTAAGATTTTTGACAACTGTTTTTTATAACCAAATTGACCAATCAGAGGACAGTATTTATGTTATTTCGTGAATAACCGTCAAAAATGTATGAATATGTGTCAAAAAGGCACTCAAATTCGTCGATGGACTAGGGGGCAATCAGCTGTGAATTCGGCTATCTCTGTAAAACTTCATTTCTGATTTTGATCTAGAGTCAGTCACCGGCCTTTCCAACTTCAATCGAATATCTCTTACAGACTGCATTCGGTGAGGAAACGACTCATTCCTCCAACTTCGAGTAGTCTACACTTAAAACCAAATTTCTTTTCAACGAAAGTAAATATTTCAAATTGATTTCCAAGGACGAGTTCCGACATTCCTTACTGTCGTCACCTCGCATCAGTTTGATGTTCTGCAATTAAAACTGCATTCCTACTCTGCCCTATTCACCCCCGCAACTCACACACCCCATCCATATTCACTCTGTCTCCTTGACTGGTCTAATTAAAATCCCATTCCCTAGGCGCCGCAATCTGTCAAAACCTCTTGTCTGCGTGCCAAGAATTTGCACAAGACAATTTCAAGATATCTCCCAAGATGAAAACTTAAATACATCAACTCGAAGCGCCCCTCCTCCTCACTCGACCCGCCAGTAACAGAAAACTGAATTTCGAAAACGGATCATAACCGCAACTTTCCATCCTCGTCATGCTCAGCGATCGGGGCGATCTCGAAAACGTGTCTGTTCCCCGCATGAATTCTGCGCACGAAAAAACTACCGCATTTGGCGCATGTTTTCTTGTCCGTCGTTTTCGAAACTGCAACCATATTTATTTTTCGAACTCGAATAACCTGTAATTAACACAGCCAGATGAAGTGTCCGACCGTCTGCCAAGAAACCGAAACAAAACGATTTTCTTTTCGGTTGATTTTCAAAGAATAACCCAATTTTCGGCCAAATGCCTGTCTTCTAATTTTTCTCATCTGACAACCGCAACATGTTTCGCACTTACAATTGCACACTATGCGTTCGACAGGGCGTGCTGCTGAAAGGGGGAATGGATCGTGTCGGCTGGCAAAAAATGTGAACGACAACGATGTCTGCGCACCTCAAAGTATCAGGGTATAGATGATTTCGATCTGGTACTCCACAGTCGAGGAACACTGTTGCGTAACATTTACGTGTGGATAAATTTGGCTACAGCAAGGAACAGAATGATCACTCAGAATGTATCCCTGGTGACTTTTCCTTCGAAAATTGGGTTTTTGAACACTTAAAGTTTTTTCTTAATCTTTACACGCAAGAAGCCACACACGTTTTCACGGTTTTTCTTTTGTTTTTTTGAAATGACTTTTCGATTAACTTTTCGATCATAAAACCGATTGCCTGTGATCTGCTATGAGACTGTAAATTTTCGTTTCGTTTTTCGATTCTTTAAAAATAGCACACACCGACTGACACGGGCACTAGCACTGGCACTGGATTTCAGAGAATTTTTGTTTTACTCTTTCAAATCCGTCGGGAGGTGTGAGGTTGAAATTTGAAAACTTCTTTTTTGGAGACGTCGTCTGTGAAACGTTTTCTCAAAAAATCAATTTTAAATGCAAAACATTCGTGTGATGAGAACTTTTTCCTTTTTCCGAATCGACGCGACGTCAATGAAACGACACGGCGAGAGAACAGAATTCGGGTTGAATACAAAAAAAAAAAATTATTAGAAAGAAACAAGACAAAAAGTGTTCCTCCGGATGGCTAATTTTAAACTTAAGTGCTTCCTTCTGCCGCACAGCACCCGTTCCCTAGACACTTGGTATTGGTACGGCACGGACGACACTGTTGCGAGAAGACCGAACCGAACGTATCCACATTATAGATTGAACTGAAAAGTTCCCCGAGAGTCGGACACGGTGAGGGTTTACGTTTTCAAGACTCTAGAATAGAACACCGTGGAATTTTGAGATGTTTCTCGTTCGATCGCTCGCTCTCTCTCTCTCTCCTGGGTCGGTGCGGCGTGCAGAGAACTGATGTTTTATTGTTTATTTTGAGTTGGAAGCATGTAAAGCAAACAGACCAGGTCCATTTGATTTGTACGGCGATCTTCTGGAATGCGACTTCATGTAATCGACGGCTTCGTCGTCGTAAATTGTACCGTGAATCGCGCGGACTGAGATGGGCGGCTGGCTTCCTATGTAGGTTGGCGGCGCAAATTTTTTGATTGATTTGTAAACTGTTTATGTGTATTCGCGGAAAACGAAATCCATTTCTCGCCGTAATGGAATTTCATTGACGCAATTGTGCGGATTCGAGTGACAGCTGCATTGTTTACGTCATCCTGGGGCGGGTTGGACAATTCGCACGTGTTGCAGATTTTCACTCGTGGAATGCAGGAAGCTTTACACTGCGAGGTCTGCTTTTAGATCTCGGCGTTCAAAAATAGAAAAGTCGGTCATTACTGACATTCGGCTGAAACTCGGTGCGCAGAAAGGGTTCTCATCTCATCGCCCCTTAAAAACAAATAATTGAAGTCTTACAAGGAAAAAAAGAAGCCAACAGTGTTTGCAAACAAAGATCTTTAATGTATATCCTTCATTCAATGAAAATCCAGCACAGAGCCATTAAAACAATCGCACATACTGCGTACTGTGAAGTCTTCAATTGCGAGCCAATGCCAATAAACAATAAATGTTAATAATTGTGTCTGCCGCGGTGGCAAGAATCCGAAGAAAATCGCAACAAGCAAAATAACATATACGAGTCTGTAGAAATAGAATCAACAGTTCCGGTCGCACAAACCGCTGCGGACCGAAGCCGAAAGCATCGATCAGTAGATTTCGTCCGACATATACAACACTTACGCTCTGTGGTTTTGGACGTTGGCCAAATTTTGTGAACGTAAGCAAAGAGACTTCAATTACTCGACTCCTTGCTGTGCGGTAGCATGCTTATGATTTGAACTTATGTTCCTAAAAATGTATTTCAACAAAACCATAGAATTGCAAAAGAAAACAAAGAAAAAACTGTGAAAACGTGTTCGCGGAATATGGGACCAACTCTCGTGGTGTCTAGCGAACATCAGAGGAACTCAAAAACGAATCAACTATCTAGTGAATGTATTGCAAACAAGATATCTTTGAATTGTTTATGTATGCAGACGTGGGTGCCGATGAGAACGTATGTAGGAAGACGCATTATTTTTTTATTTATTGAGATCTTTTAATATTTTGTTCTTTCCTTCGCAACATCTGATTGAGTCGATGGGGATATGTGTGCGCACCTGATGAGTGATTTAGAATGTGCCGGTACGATGGAATTGATCGACTTATGGAGTGTGGGTGGGAAGGTGGAGACATTGAAAGGCGGGGTATTAATCAGACTGATTATGGGATTTGGAAATTTCATTAACTTATATGTGTGTTGATTATTGCCCTAATTCTGGTGTGGACTGATAAAGTCTCTACGCTTCCTCTCACACAGCTGTTCTGTTTTCAGCTAAGCAAAGATTCATGTCATGTATTTTTTTAACAGATGTGCTATTTTCCTCACCCCTAACCTGGCATAGAAAATACCCTCTTCATACTTTATGAATTCCTATTCCAAAAAAGCGTTAAAAAACGTCCATTTCTCCAGTTTGTTTTAAAATGCACTCTATTCAAATCTAGTACGTTCACAAAACACCAAAATGAAGTCTTAAGACTTGGCAGCACTTCACATGTCAAATAATTATCTTTAATTCTCGCGTCGGCAGAAAACATACTAAAATGAGAACAACACTAACTAACAAAAAATAATTACGTCCATTATATGTAATCTTTTAGTCAGAAATTAGTCGCTCGTATATAAATGAGCCATTTCTGTGTCCCTGCTAAGAGTACGAAAGTCGACAGCCGCATGAGATGTCAGAAAAAAACGAGGTAATAGTTCTCTTCGAGGGATATTCCAAGGAAGATAGTGCATACCCGGCCACTGCCATGCGTGCTAATTGTACCTGTACCCTGGTCAAGACGACGTGTGGACACAATGTTATTGTTGATACCATGACACCTTGGGATGGCCCTCGAATCTTGGATGGTAATGTATTGTATATCAAACTAGGAGTGAGTATCTACAAAGAACCATCATTTCAGCACTATCAAAACACTGTGTCGGTCCAAGCGACATCACGTTAGTTGTATCCACCCATGGGCACTCTGATCACACGGGGAACAACAATCTCTTTCTCAACGCCGAGTATCACATAGTCGGCGAAAGTTGTTCGAATAAAGATATGTACTTTACTAGTATGCCAAGTAAGTGATGCCTAATAGGAGATAGTTGAGGAAGCAATTAGAAAATTCTGCTTTCAGATCCATTTCCACTCGACGATGATGTGCGAATTATTAAAACGCCGGGACACACATTGACTTGTTGCTCCGTGATTGTGAACAACACAAATCTCGGCAATGAGGTGGCCATTGTTGGTGATCTCTTTGAAAAAGTGGAGGACATCGATGATCCGTCGATATGGATCAGTGCTGGCAGTGAAAACGAGCAGGCACAAGCAGTAAACCGATTGATAGTCAGCGAAACTGCCGATTGGATAATCCCAGGACACGGTGCACCCTTCAAAGTCACGCAGGAAATGCGAGAGAAACTACGCACGCATTTACAAAACTATTAACATTTATTTCTAGATACAAAACACAAACACTTGGTCCTTAAAAATATATGAATTCGCTAGTGAAGTCAAACGCGGATGATTAGTGATGTTTAGAGCGATTATTGGTCTACGACGTGTGTTGTGTGGACACAGTCGTTGTCGCAGACAGTCTTCGCAATCGCTCCCATCTTTCGGTACAGCTCCAAGTGCTGGCTGTCGGTGGTCTTGAGCAGGTTCTTGCGGCAACGATCGGAAGCCTGAAAGGAAAGGTACAGAGCGTTAGTTATGCAGCAGTTAGTGCTTGGTTTTTGTTACTCACCTCTAAAGCCCAGGCCTTGGTGATCGTCAGTTCGTGTTCAGCTGTTGGTAGATTCAGGTTTGCCGCCCTGGTGGCTCGAGACTGTGTGACCACGCTGGCGTAGATGTCGATGGCGGCATCGGCCAGACGTGTCAGGATGAACTGTTCGTTCACGATGTTCTTTCCGTATTTGATTAGCAGGGCCTCGACTGTCTGTCCAAACATGTCGACGCATTCAGCGGTCTGCTTGGCATAGGGCTGCAGTTCGGGGTAGACGAACGAACTGAGGTCAGTACCACCCAAACCGACGGTACGAGCTGCCCTACGGGATGATTCCTTGAAGATCAATCCCAGGTTTGCCGCGGGGTTCTTGAAAGCTCTTTGCAGTTCCTTCAAGTGCGATCCCGCGTACTGGATGCCGGTGAGGGCGACGAATAGTCGCAAAATGTCGTTGGTTCCCTCGAAGATGCGGAAAATCCTCAAGTCACGCATGACGCGCTCCAGTCCGGTGTCCTTCATGAAACCCATTCCGCCAAGAATTTGTATCGCCTCGTCACACACGAACCAGGCAGACTCTGAGCCGAAGACCTTCGAAATGGCTGCCTCCAGGTGGTAGTCCAAACTGCCGGCGTCCATGTTTTGGGCAATCGTGTACGCCATCGACTCGGTGGCATACTGGAACATGGTCATGCGTGCCAGTTTCTCTTGGATGGCACCGAAGTCCTTGATTTTCTTGCCGAACTGCAGACGGTTGTTGGCGTGTTCGGTGGCCTTCTTGATGCAATGCTTCATTGTTCCAGAGAGGGTTGCGCCCATTCCGAAGCGTCCGTTGTTGAGGATGTTCATGGCAACTTTGAAACCTTCGCCTTCACCTCCCAGAACGTTCTCGATCGGAATCTTGACGTCTTCAAAGTAGACCTCGGCTGTGTTCGAGCACTTGATGCCCATTTTGTTCTCTGGTGGTCCGTTGGTGACTCCTCCGAATCCACGCTCCACAATGAATGCTGTCACCTGGAATACAGGAGAAAAAGTGTGAGCATATCAAGTTCGTGTAACAAGATTGACTCCCTTACCTTGTCCTTCTTTTCCCCGGTTTTGGGGTCCACTTGTTCGGTCTGTGCGAACACGGTCATGATTTCAGCGATTCCTCCGTTCGAGATCCAGATCTTGGATCCATTCAGAATGTAATGCTTTCCATCGGCACTCTTCACCGCTCTCGACCTGATGGAACCAGCATCAGATCCCGAACTGGGCTCGGTGAGTGCGAATGCCGCGTAAACTTGGTCTGTAGCCAGCCTTGGCAGGTATTTCTCCTTCTGTTCCTTTGTGCCGACCAAAAGGATGCCCTTGAAGCCGATACTTTGATGCGCACCCATTGTGATGCCCATTCCCAAATCGTAGGCTCCAAGAATTTCGCACAACCTGCCGTATTGGGTATTGCCCAGTCCCAGACCACCAAATTCCGTCGGGACTTGGATGCCAAAGGCACCCAGTTCCCACAGTTTTTGCAGAGTTTCATCATCGATCTTGGCATTGGCATCGTTACGAGCGGCATCGTTGACTTCCTGCAGATGGGAGATGCATGTGAGACGGTGATAAAGATGACAGTTATGCTGTGACTTACCAAGAAGAATCTCTCGAAGGGATCTATCAAACTGTTGGTGAACTCCTTCTGCTCGGCACTGAGGACGTCCGGGTAGGGGAATACTTGTGATGATTCAACTTGACCACGGAAGATGTTAGCCATGAATGACATGTTTGGGCGGTTCTTGTCATTCGCCGGTTCCGGAGATTTTTGCTTGGGCTGCGCTTGGGCGGCTGAAGCAAGGCATCTGGAAGAGGAGAGGGATCGACATTATGTGGTGTTCTGAGGTTTGATTTGTAAGCAGTTTATGTGCTAATTGATAACCTTCGCTGCGTGGTGCTGATAAGATGGTTATATTAGTTTTCGTAATCAGGAGATAACGATGTATTCTACTCGGCAAAGTTCCCAACAACAAACAAGCTATTTTCGCCGTCCTAATCACTGTGATTGAATGTTGTTTTACGGGTGGAGAGGCTGATTTCAGTTGAAATCGGTAGAAGATCGAAATTTTGAATTCGCTGAGTGCGAAGGTTGGAATGTCTTTAAATTTTTGGAGTTTGTTGATCCTTTTACGGATTTTGTGACAGTTACATGATTGTTTTCCGCTGTATCTGTGTGAGTGGTATCTGACCTTTGATCTGACAGGTGCGACATTGAAAATCTTTCGCGAATGCGGTGATTCGACCCCATGATCTGAAGTGTTCTTATCTTTATTTATACAGTTCTTCAAACCGCGCAGAAATCAAGGAGACCAAGTCACCATTTCAACTGACAAAACGAGAAGATCAAAGTCCGTGCCATGTCTCGAATATCATGAGAGTCTGGTGACGGAGACTGTTGTGATTCTGACAACACGAATACGAGTTTTGTTCGGGTTAACAAATGAGTTTAAAAATTGCAAACATGACATTGACCTCTTGCTGCTTCTTGTCACAATTCGAATTGTTGTGCTGGAATTCCTATCTCATCTTGAGTAACCTGGATGTCAGATTAAACAATTAAAGTAGTCTAGACAGATTCCAGAACGAGACAAATGCATCATGAACTGTCAGTCAAACAAGTACAACTAGTCATTAATCAAGAACTGCAGCCAATGATGCCGAATAGGCGCCATTTTATTGTGACGACGAGAAAACCCATCTTGCACCGTCCGTCATCGGATTTAACACGGTTCAGCTTAATGTCGTTCGTAGAACAAAGGACAGCTACCTGTCACTTGACGTCCAGATACATCTAAATTATTCGAAAAGCAACAAAAATGTAAATTCATCAGTTTCCCGGTAAAAAAATATCTGTCAAATCATTCCCACATGCAAACGAAATACCCCACATTCACTGTGATTATGTCCAGCACTCTCTATCAAAGGCCATTACGTAAAGCTCTTCTCCGTAAATTCAACATCACAAATTGCCTTCAATTTGCACAAGTCCCGATGACAGTGTATCCAAGTTAATTGCGTTCAGTTGAACGAACAGATTATAGTAGACACTCCATTTAACGAGCCGAATGCGGACTTTGCCCTACCTTCGTCATCGGCACCACCAATATTTCTGCGGATGTCTCTAAAAAAAAAATCACCCAGTTCACTCGAATTTATTGAAAAACCAAGGAAACTCCATCGCCAGGCAGAATGACACAACAACTTCGCGATTTCTCGATCTCGATGGTCGAGAGAAGAATTCTAATGAACCCAAAGGCCAACATTTTTAATCGAGCCCCCCATTGAGATCGCAATCGAGATCTCTCTGGTCTGTTGGTAACCAAAAGCAGTGTCTGGGTATCTTGGCCACAACCACTGTGACGTGCTTAAGACGATTGAAAGCTTGTTTTCGAGGCACCATCATATCTATGTGCCATGAGTGGACTTTGCACCCAGTTCGTTGTGTGCTGGCGTGTAGGCTGACTGTGTGCAATCTAATCGCGTTTAGTTGTTGCTGTTTTCAACTTTTTGCTTTTCGTTATCAACGAAACTAACTTTGTCATCGTGGGCATCGTATATCTTCTTTGGAACCTAGCCCACATGACAGAATCATTTTCTTTCGTAGATGGTAAACAAAATGTAAATTTAAGGTCCAAAGGTCGACGAAAACAAACAAACTTGAACTATTTATACACGTCCAAGGACAATTCGGTGGGATACAGTTGTGAAATTAAGCTTCGATCACTTGCACTAGCGCTAAACTATAATTCGCTTACCTTCGCAGCTCGTTCGAGGTGAGATTCCTTGTGGATTTCACTAGAGTTGTGCCAACACGGAACATCTTGTCGAAATTATTTATTTTCACTTGCACTTTAATGGGTTTAAGGTTTTTCTTTTTGACTTTTCTTTTTTCCTCTTTGTGGCACTTGGCGGAACGAGGGTGTTTTGCGTCTTGAAGTGAGCCCGACGGGTGATGAGAAACGAATGCAGTTGTTGAATGTGTTTCGACTCTTTTCTACTTTTCTCGCGAGTGGTGTGTAGGGTTGTCTCTTTTTGGAGGAGGAAGAAATGGCTGACGATGCGATGATGTGCGATGGACGTGAAGTACAGTAGAGGCGATAAATTTATGAACTTAGATTGGTGATGAAATTTATAAGGATTGTTATACGGTGACGCGGTTGTTTTAGGGTTTTATTTGATATTTTGCCTATAAACCTGGGTTAAGCCTTCTTCGCTAATACTAAACCGTAACTAACGTGGACGCTGTTTCTAAGGGCTCAAGAGGCAATTGAGTAGTAGAGCCATATCTCGAAGAACCAAGCTGACTTTATACAAGACCTTGATCACTCCAGTCCTGCTGTACGGCGCGGGGCATGGACAATCTCAAAAGCGGATGAGGAAGTCCTTGATCTTTGGTCCTGTTTGCGTTGACGGTTTCTGGAGGAGAAGATTCAACCACGAACTGTACTGGCTGTACAACGACATGAATCTAGTCGGGCGTCTTCGGATCCAACGCCTAAGATGGCTAGGCCATGTAGAGCGTATGGACAACTCAGCTCCGGCCCGGAGAGTCTTCGACTCCGAACCCGTGGGACAACGCAACAGAGGACGCCCGCGTTTAAGGTGGCGCACCCAGGTGGAGAAGGACTTCAACCAATTTGGCGTGCGACACTGGAGACAGCTAGCCAAAGACCGTGCTAGCTGGAGAGGCTTGTTATTTGAGGCCCACGTCCACCCCGGACTGTAGCGCCAAGTAAAGAAGAAAGAAGAACTGACGTGGAAGACACATATCCTGCGAAATACAATCAAGTGCTGGAACATAATCTTGTAAACAGGCCCTTACTTAGGATGTGCAGATTGTATCAAATGGGGGACTGCTTGAGGCTCAGAATTCGTTTATCCACAAGGCGCGGCCAAGAAGAGAAGAAATTCATGCAACTTTGCGCGTGAAGCTAGAGTCTGATAGGCTGTGCTAGTTGGAGAGACCTGTTTTTTGAGGCCATAGAGAAAGAAGAAACACTACAAGAATTCATGGGATATTCTGCAAAAGTTGTTAACTTCAAATCCCTGTCCCGCTCTAGGAACAATGAACACGTCAAGGAGCTGAGCTGTCAGATCTTAATTCCTACAAATCTGCCACCGTACCTTCCCTAGCGAGTATTTGCTGTTTATTCTTGTACTCCTTATCGTTCTCCCCATTTGCTTTCCTTTTGTACAGACCATGCCGCCATGGTGACGCCACCTCGACTTTCAGGTCGTATGTATCAAAATCATTTTCCCCATTGATTATCTCGCTTGTAACTCTCCACTGCTCCCTGGCGTCACACACCCCTTCTCGGATTCCCTCTATCGATCGCCAGTTGAAGTGCTGCACCTGCCCACTTGCACTGTCTCAAACCTGTTTCTGGATAACGCCTCGCACTACATCAAATGACAATTATGCAGATTACCCACACCTCACCCACTCCAGCGATGCAATGAAGAACTTGGCGTGTGCTTGTCAACCCTTTCGCAGACAAAAGAATCGAAATTTTGATAAATGCTTGCCTCATTTACACTCTGGTCGATTATAACCCTTTCCCTGGCACACGGAATTGATACATGCACGGAACCTGACGTGCCCATTCCTCCCTTTCGTTCAGATCTCTTCCGCAGTTGCACAGATTTCAGTTTTTTGTTATATCCTCTGTTCGAAATGTCGGTTATAATTGTGGTCATACGGTCGTTAGGTCAGGCATTCATTAACTGCCTTGTGTCAACCCTTTTGCTCGTGACACCGAAAACCATATGATGCAAGCTGAATGTGTGGTTGGGAGGGTGGACGTAGCACTTTTTCGAGTTCACCTTGGGTGTTGAATGGATGTGCTGCAAAACGGGCAAAACGGCGTTCGAAGAATTGATGATAGCAGCAATTTGCCTCTGAAACCTTGTCTAGTTTTATTTTCAGTTCGAAATTATAAACTTCTTCGAGGTGAGAGCAACTGTGCTTTAGCGACGTCATTTGTTGACTTTTGCAAAAGTTCCAGATCTCCGCAGACTTCGAATCCATCCGAGAACTTGACGGTCATTTCCTCCCTGGACATGTTTGAGATGTTTCCCTAGTTTCATCCCATCACTACCTTTCCCTGCCCCACTTCGATTTCCACAAGATAAGTTCTCCCACTTAGAACCACACTTCAAATGTGCTGCACCTCCTTCGCCATCATCCACACCAATCCCTTACCACACTTCAACACTGACTTGGCACATCGTTCAACCCTTTCTCATTTGATTCCATGCAGACGTATGTGCGTGTGAATCCCTGATGCAAATTAATTACATTATCATTCAAAGATTTTCACTGAAATCGTCGTTCTTTGCTCGAGAACACCATCAGTGACATGAAAGGTCGACTTTGCGACATGCTCTGCTGTGTCTCGTGCACCGCACGAGGGTTATCGCAGTGCGCGGCGGCACATGTTGGTTTTCACACAGCCGCCAAGCAGCGTTGGGATATTCCTCATTCATACATATGCTGGGCGATGCACAGAACTGGTATTTTTTCGCGGAAAATGTGGAAAATCTTTGACGAGTGGAGTTGTAAATTTAATTGCGGGAGTTGCCCTACTGACGAATATGATGCCATACATGTGTGCTTGGACTGGGGATTTGTATCTTATAAAAAGAGCCTGTTGTGTCAATGATATCAAGTGAAGTCAAGGTGGCAATCCAGATAAGTAAGGACGATGCGTGGAGGACAGATGTTTCTTTGACGACTTGTTCATCTAATCTCTGCTTGGAAGTGGACAGGGGCATCTGCTATTTTGTCTTGTGCGTCCCATTTGTTGCTTGGTGAGCTACATTCTTAGACCGACTTCGTTTGTCAGTGACTTCAGAGAGGTAGCGCCATCAAATATGAAAGCTGTTTGTTACGGGGTTTGATCCAGCGAACTTAAGCAGAGGAGCAGACGTACAGGTCCACCACTGTTGTCAAATATTTCCCTAGTTCTTTTTATTTGTGTGGCATGTCAGTCGGGTGTGGTCCTGGTCTTTAATCAACAAGCCTCTACAGCCAGAGCGGTTACTTGGTAGTTGTCTCCAATTTCACATAGCAAGTCCTTCTGCACGCGTCGTCTTAAACTGCTCTTTTGTGTTCCCTCACTTTTCCACTCTTCTCTCTGTAGAGCTTATAGACTTGGCCCCGGTTTGAAGAATCTTCGACCTCAAGCCAGTGGATCACCGCTCAAGCTTAAGAAGGCGCACACAGCTAGAGACACGAGAGTAACTCAGATTCTCTGACTGTTTTGATCTGCAAGGAGAGTGGTTGTCAGCAGGATTCCTGCAGCCATAAATGAACATTTTATATTCCAATAATAATGCTTCCCGATTTTGGGAACTCAAGAACTTTGGACAATCCATAACTTGCTGTTGCTGACTGCAGATGAAGCACTTGCCATTTTGCTGTGCATCGGCCGTTGCTGGACTGTGGCATGTACTTTAGTGTGCTGGGATCATTCTTGGGCACCTTGTGCATAAATTCACGGCTATCACGTTGGTCTAAGTTGTGTTAATATGTAACATTTGACAACTCAAGGAAACCAGCAAAAGTAGAATTGGAGCCTTTGTAAGCTCTTTCACAATGGCGAACGGTCCCTGAAGATGTTAGAGTCTTTAAAATCTTCGATTGAAAGGTGGGAAGTCTAGTTTTGGGGTAAAAAGAATCCCCTAGTCTTCCGCCAGTAATTGGGTCTATGCCACGAAGGATGAGGTAGGCCATGAATTGTTCCGCATTTACTTCATTTTTTGGAGGACCACCTTATGGTTGGAGTACCGTCCTCTTGAGTATGGTGTAAGTATACGATTGAATTTGCATCTTCAGGGACCGTCGGGCGTTGGGGAAGGGCTAACAAAGACTCTAACATCTCCAGAGACTATTGGGCGCAGGGATAGAGCTTACAAAGACTCCTGTTTCTACTTATGCTGGGAAACTCGGGTATCAAACATTCGACCGAAAAGGGACCAGGCTACAAGCGTATTGTCTCCAGTCAGGTTAAGACTACTTACTCCATCCAGGGCTTCCCAGTTAATTTGGATTTGAGCAAAGCGAACCGATCAGTGCTTGAGGTACTTCTTACCACCAGGGAATCAAATTGCTCCTTGAATTCACGATACTTGATATCCCCACTGTACTAACGTAGGCTAAATTCTGGGACTTTGATACCGCCTGCAATGTGTGCTCACGATCCAACGGAAGTTTCGCTAAGTGCATCGGTTGTTTGGTCCTAAGCATTATGAGTCGGTAATCTTGGGGTGCCCCTCCTTCGGATTATTTAAAACAAATCCACTGTCCATCTTGAACACACCAGAAACCAACGCTGCAAGGTGATGGCATTAACAGACAATCTTGGTCAGTTTGTAGGTTTTAATTGGAGGATGGATCTGATGGGACATTCATTCAGGGCAATTTCATTCAATGCAATGGGGCTGATGTTCCAATGAATCAACACCAAGGACTGTCCTCCATAAATCATATCGCTTATGGAACCAAGGAACACCTTCCGTCGAACAACACAGTGCCTCGGCCTCTCCCAGGCTAATGACTGAATACTTTCAACAAACCGTGGTCTTTCTCTATTGGACATCTGCTTAATCAATCCACGGCCCAACAGATCTACACTCCTTCCTTAAAAAATTCGTCCCTTTCAACGCAGTTGGAGCACAGGCATCACCTCAACAATTCAAAGTCACCACCGAGTGATATCAAATTAACATTTAACAGTTCCCCTTAGCCAGCCTCTTGCACTGCAAACCTTCCCCAATCGAAAATGCCCTGAGACCGCGTGAAACTGAAACGTCGAAAAGCAGAGGGTTGCCAACACTGCGCCATCCACCATCACCCCGTTGGCAGCCAATCAACATCGAAAAGCACGCCAAACATCGCCGAGGGAGAGTACTACGAGCATAGCGCACTTGTTCCCCGTTCCATCAAGTGCACACACACACCGATTCTTCCCTCTCCCTCAGTCAGCCATTCCAACTCACCACTGCGATTGTGTGTGAGTGCGTGTATACTCAACCCATCGTGGTGCAATGGTCGGACTGCAGCCGGTGCACAAATTCCTCACGCGAGAGGGTGGGTTTTGTTTTGGTTCTCCATTCCCAGTCGTTCCCCACCTGCACGTCTCGTCTCGTTCTCTCCCACACACACACACCACTCGCATGGTGAGTTGAAGCCACTTGGTGGTGGATTGGTGTGCCATCATCGGTCGTGGTTGTGTCTGGTTCATTCGTGTCTTAGACGAGCATTCGGTTTCGTTAATCGGTTGAGATAGGACGTCTGGTAGTGCACCAGCGAAATCGGTTGGACTTGAGTGATTATTATTTCCCTGATTTTTTTTGTTGTTCTCTTCATCGAAAGTGCACGGCGCCTTTTTGTTTTTCGTCGAAGCCAATTGTGTACAGATCTACACGTCAGTTGTGTTCAAACAACCTTGAGGGGTGCACACACAGAGCGCGGAGCAGAAGAGGAAATCCAGTGAAATCAACTGTCGCCAATTAAATCCAATTTAACTCAATTTATTTTCCCGCGAGTGCCGGCTGTCCCTGGTCTGGTATCGCCAGTGATCGTGTTCAGATTTTATTTTGCGGTTTTTTTTTGCGTTTTGTTTTTGGCGTACCACATTTCTGAGGTTTTTGGAAAACTATGAGAACTTGAAGAGTGTGAACTTTTGTAGTGAAAACAGTTTTTTTTTATCGTCGATCAGCTAGTTTGTATTGTGACTTAAACTCGTTGCTTGGTTTTGCGTTTCGAATCGCTTTACGTTCGAGTTTTTTTGGTTGCTGGAGTCTATGAAGTCTACGATGGCCGACGAAAGTTTACACTCGCCGCTCGATCAGAATATCGACTATCACATCGTAACCTTGTTCGAGCGATTGGAAGCGATGCGAAAGGACACGAATGGACATCCTTCGATAAGTGCACGTCTATGGAGCACTCTGACGCCAAAGAGAAGCATGCATGCGGAAATTCGAACATTGGAGTTTTGGAGGTTAGTATTCTACTTTTTGATTGGTTTGGATATTTGTTTTATCTTTTGCATATTTTTGAAATTGTTTATTGGGTTTGTCTGGGGGCCTTTCATGAAATCTCCGTTCGGGGACTTTGCTGAATGTGTCTCAGCACAGCATTGATTTTTTTCTTCAAAAATCCTCTATCTCATTCTTGTCGAGGGAAAATCTTGCCTTTTGCAAGTTAAGGCACGGGGCTGTAAGTTCGTTGGACCGTGATTTCTTGAACTTCCTTCTGTCTTCTGTAAGTGCAACGTTGTGGCACAAAGCATGTAAGCTCATCGAATCGTCCTTCCTTCTGTCTTCTGTAAGTTTAACATTGTGGCACAAAGCCGTGAGTTCTTGTCCTCTCTTTTGAAACTCTTTGTTTCTTTATTCGATTCATTATCAGTCTTTGCTCTGAAACTGCTGGCTGAATGCGTCTTTGACCACCAACGATGTCTGTCTCCCTGATGGGTAAGGTTCAAGTGGTTGAGTGCTAACAAGAAGCCAGTTGAGGCTGATTGTGATATAAAGTGTCTGCCTCCCTATCTTTCCAACAGATCTTGTCTGTATTTTGAGTTGATTTCAGTGACCTTTTCTAGTTGAGTCTAGTTCAGCGAAGACGCGGGGACTTGACTTTTGAAGTTCTCCTCCATAGTTGACCGGATCCATTCTTCCTTGGAAGCAGGAGTCATTTGCGTTTCCCCGCGACAATGTCGTCTAGCCGGTCATATTTCGGAAGTTCTTCGCTAGGATGTGTCCCCCGTTGTAGAACTTCTCCACCTTGAAGCTGAGGATGGCTGAGACTGACGTCCTTATTGTCTTCGATAGATAGGCAAAGTCTATGCTCCGTACATTGTCCAAGAAATCAGAAGCCTGCTTTCCAACAGATCCACAACAGACTCCGCTCAGTCTCTAGATACGTCTACTAAGCCCTTCAACTTCCCACCAAATCATCGAGCCTTTCCTGAAAATGCTTATGATCGCGCCAATCTCATCCGATCAACATCGCCCCCAAGCAGTGCAACAATTTCCGTCTCAGCCAATTCGACTTACGTCATGTGACACACAGATATCAAACCTCCAATCGACAGCTGAGTAGTATTCCAAGAACAAATTTCGTTTCAAAGTCGCAGAGTTTGCGCCAATTGAAAGCCAGCTCAATTCACACTCATGTCACATCAGCGGAAATCAGCTGCATCATCGGCATAATAGGATCCCCCCCGATCGGACGAGAGCCAAACAAACCCAGTGTCTGTGACACAAATGCCATAGTGAATAGATAACCTCAAAGGAAAACAGTGGCCTCGAAAAACAAAAGACACTGCCGATTCGATCCGTCGAGACGTTTGTGCGACCAAGAGACGCGCTGAAAAGAAGCGCACAAGGGTGACTCGAAATCTCCGAACGGTCTTTGCAGAGAGTCAATTGTGTGACAGCTCCTATTGTTTGTTGTATCATAGCTCACGCAGGCGGCCACGGTCTCCTTTTCTTTTAATAACTGAGCCGTGAAGCACATTAAAACCCCCTCCCGTCGCCGTCGTGACTTTGTATAAAAAATTGGATAAGAAGAGAAAGGAACAACAACAACCAACGAAAAAATGTACCTCCTCGTACTCCTCCTCCTGGTTGCTGTGATAAATGACCATGTTTGGGATTGGCAAAGTGTTTCCTTCGATATATTGCAGCTGCTTGGACGCTCTCTCTCTCTCTCTCTCTCACTCGGTTCGGTGGTCCTATCTACCTTCGTGGCTAGAGTACATCTGTTCCGATGAAGCACACTCTGTCTGCGTCTTCGATTTTCTTTTCATTCCTTGTTTTCTTTTTTTTTTGTGTTGCTTCTTTAAATATTTGTAGTTCGATATGGGTTATTTGAACTGATACCAGCACCGGGCAGGAGGGAAGAATAGGAGATTATTATTCCTAAACAATGATGTCACACTTATCACATCGATTGGACATCTTTCGATTGCGGGTGGAAGTTAGAAGGAGTTTGAAAGGGGATCTGCTGCTCTTCTTCCCCGCCCCGCACCGGCCCACCCTTCCATCGCTTATCGCTTTGACCTTCTTCCTTTCCTATTCGGATCGAATTCAATTAATTCAAATGATATCGAGCACTGTGTAGGGGTGTGCAGCAAAGAAGATTACGCGCTACCAATCTGTTCCGTGGTGGTGGTGATGGTTGTCATCGATAATTGAGATATTGAATGATGATGGTTGGTATCGCAACGCATACCATCGTCGCTTTAATTGAGTGTTGTTCAGAGAATGTCACTTCTTGGTAGTGAATCCGACCACGAGAGGGCATGCACTTCGAATTCCAACAGACTTGAGGTCAAATGTGGGGATTGATTCAATTGGAGGTTTCAAAGTCGAGAGGGATCATGTTTGTTCGAAGGAAACTTCGGGGAATTTGATGCCAGAATATTGCTGGAAACATGCCGTTTAATTTGATATAGCAAAGTGTTGCAATAGTCCCCCGTAAATCCCTGCCACTTCAACACCGACTTAAAGTACAAGCCTCTTTAGAAATGTAACCCGAAACCATGTCCTTCTCCCACAAGACCAATTTCTCCTCCTTCCCAGTGTACGTCCTCCACCCACACTAAAATGTTGCAACAACCTCCCTCATACGAATCTCTTAATCTCCAATTACAGGTCAATAATCTCCGAGTGTTTGGCATCGTTCTTCTATGTTTTCATCGTTTGTGGAGCAGCAGCTGGTGCCGGCGTGGGAGCGAGTGTATCGTCGGTTCTTCTGGCAACAGCACTTGCCTCTGGACTGGCAATGGCCACACTAACTCAATGTTTCATGAATATTTCTGGTGAGTATAAACAAAACAAAAATCTCAAGGGTTTCATTTAAACAAACATTCCAAGCTCACAAGTGCATCCATTTCGAATCAAAAAGAATGGCCCCCTCGCGTGAATGCCGACTTATCTTCAAGCGGAATCGTATGCTTGACGATCCTTCTTCTCAACGACGTCCTTCAAGCGTGACGTTAATTTCCACCACCGTGCTTCTCGCGCGCAACAAGTGCGAGTGCCAACCCAAAGGCGGAACGCAGTTCGACCAATATGGTCAGCGAGTCCCTCAATATGCGGTCGTTGTGGTTAACACTCGAGGGGTTGAACGATGTCATTATTGTGACGTTATCAGAGTTTCTGTTCTTTTTTTTTTTGGGATTCTTTTGCGATGCACTGGAGCACGGATCAGGGATTTTGTGGTGAAGACGGAAACATGGATTTCGAACCACAAAACAACTGGATTTGTTTTTTTTTTGGTGGTCTCTGTCCACGGTGTCGCATAACGGCGATGTGTCATTATCTCACTCAAATCCCCTCTAATGGATTCCGTACACTCCTCCATCCGTGCGGTGTCAATTGGATGATTGATCCACTTTTCACTAATTTCCCTGGCATTTATTAAATCATTTTTCATCCTCACAGGTGCACACATTAATCCCGCTGTGACGCTGGCATCATGTGTCATCCGGATCATCTCGCCCCTGCGGGCTGCGATGTACATCACCGCCCAGTGCGGCGGAGGAATAGCTGGAGCAGCTCTACTCTACGGGTATGTACTAATTCTGTTTGTTTTTGGAATTCACACACGACGGCGCTGAGTTCAATGACAGTTTACTGTCAACTAGCCGGACAAACACTCACCAGCTAGAGCACATTTAAGGTTATGAACTTGTTGGCTTCTCCAATTTCATCCGCCGTGCCGTTTGCATAGGGTCATGTATCAGTAACTACAACTTGTCTCTCTGGGGCTCCTTGCAGCAGGTGACTGCGAGAGTGTAGGCAGGGAGCAGAAGAATAAACAGGAAGCTAGGCATTTTTTTCCCTCCACCAGCTGTGTGTGCGGCGATTCACCCTCGTTCGTCTCTATTCACTATGCCGTCATGTAATTCTATTCCCTTGTCCCGTGGTGGACCCGAACCACTGCAGGGCACTGCAGAGTTCCTTGTCCCTGTAATGACACCCAAGTGTCCCCGGCTAAGTGTTGAATTGACGAAATATTGTTTCCACTTTCCACACTCGAGTGTCAGAGATTTGGGAGAGAATTGTCATTTTGCCAAGGGCAACACCCATTCCTTTGCTAGATTCTGGAGCGTGAAGTGAAATGAAATCTTGAAGAAGACAGGTCCTTCCCGAGGAGCTTTCTGCACCTCTCCAGGAGCTGATGCTGCTTCTGCTATCAAGTGCAAAAATCGAGTCCTTGTTCAGTGTGTGTGTGTGTTTGCGTCTCTCTCTCTCTCTCTCTCTGTCTCCATCTGCCTTCACGTTTCAAGTGTGTTGGCAAACATACAGAAAGGATCCGCCACGGCTTCCTTATTGCATCCCATGGATGGATTCTTGGGCGCTCCGGAAGACGGAAGAGGTGGAAGCAAAAGTAAATGCTAAGGAATTACCACTTCTTTATGTGTTGACCTTTTTTTTGCTTTATTCTCCTCCTTTCCCTTGCATGACTCCAATTCTGAACGTTCTTTTTTCCGCTTTGTTTCTCTTCGTTTTTTTGCGCCGTCAAACTTCACCTCTTATTGGCGGTGACTGGGAGCGCTGCTCAAGGAGGAAGTGTTGAATATTATTTTGGCCTGGATTTTTAGCTCTCCTGCACATGAAAGCAGGCGGTGGGTGTGTTTAGGTTCTCCTTTTTCGAAATGGATTTTCATTTAATTTTCAATGTTACGAGTCGGCAAGCTGTAATGGAACCGAATAGTCCCAGAAGGACAAGAGAAGAAATGTACACTTCCATGAGCAGCGGTAAGTGGTTCATTCGATTGACCCGTTTGCGGTTTTCAGAGCCGATTACCGCAGTTACCGATTGCTTTGGGATTCGAATTTGAATTTCAGAGACGTCTGGTGAACCGTGGGAATGGGTTACAATTTATCATCTGTGTCCAGGGGCGCTTGTCAGAGAGTTGATGTGAGGCAGTTGCCTGATAGGCGGTTGTTATGTTGGTTTGGACCACACACACCGAGTGGTGTCAGTCAAACTTGTTGCTGCGTGCTGGCGGTTCAGGTCTTGGAATATGGATTCTTGTGTCATCGTCGGACATAACCTTCGTAGATTTGTTCCCGCTTCTTTCACGTGGCATTCGTCTCCTAATCTTCCTTCACGCCAAGGACGATGAATAAAGGAGCAAATCACATTACTTCCGACATGAAGATGCCATTATCCTGTCCCAGGACATTTATCAGATTCCTCTTATTCTTCCCTCGAACGTAAACACATCGACCATGAAAGGAAGAAAACAACAGAGCCTCGCATCCTGTACTTCGCCTATTTTTCCATATCTTCCTTCATCCGTCGCCTATTCAATTGCGTGGCAAAACATCTGTCGCCGTCGAAGAGATTCTTTTCAACTTTCTCTCACTCCATCTCTCGCACTGAATCCTAGACAAAGGCCCAAACGAAACCACTTAATCCCCTACGCACTGCGATTCGTTCCATAACGTCACGTCGATTACAACCTGGTGCCTGTTGATCGGGACCGGGTCATGGATCGAGATCCTTTATCTGCGAGCGATCCTTGTGATTTTCATCTTTTTGTTGTCATCCTACTCCTCCTCCTCCTTCTTGGTCTCTCTCGCTCTCTCTGTCTGTCGTTTTTTACGATTATTTCGGGAAACGTTGTCTGCACCTCCATTGTCTGTCCAACATCTGTTCCGATCCCCAGCCACTGACTGACGGAATTTTAAATCTTTCGCCTTGCTCTCGGCTCCTGATGCTCGTGTTGTTCTGTTTTTTTTTCTCCTTCGTGAAGTGTTTAATGAACACAGATGCACAGTCCCGCGATGAAGATTTAATTTGTTTTCCTTCTTCCCGCTCATTTTTGTGTACGATCATGTGCTTTGCTTTGCTTTCGGGGTCATGTCCTGATGGTCTTTGAAAGATGAAGCAACAGATCTGGAACCGAAATAGGTTACACTCTCGTGCCTCTCGTGAGAGTATAAGATTCGAAGCTGTTACGAAGTGCGAACGAACAGACCTGACTGCTGAATTGAGATTTATGGTGGAAGATTTCGTTTTTTCCGTTTTTTTTTTCTCGTGCCGTGGCTTGTTCCACATGCCAGATGTCGATGTGAAGGAGATTGAGTGGAGGTGACTTCTTGTACATCGACTGTCGAGCGAGCTAGTGGCTCTAAGGAATGCTTGCGGCGTCGTCGTCTCGTCGCAGTCGTGTCTAGGCCATTTGTAGATTCGCACAGTCGTCGCCGGAGGACAGTCGTTTCCAGAGAGGTCTATTTTGAGAGACGTGACTCGATGCGATGGAGCGTGACAGACAGACTTTGGCAGTATGATGACACTGACAAGTGGCGCTTCGCAACTATTTTGTGGTTTGAAATGGTTTTTTCGGTTTTCATGAAGAAACACTTTTTAGAGTGGTGCCACAGTCTGGAGATGAACAGCGATCTCAGCTACGAAGTCGATGTCCCCAAGTTTGGACAAAAAGTTTGTCAGAGGTCCTTCTCCACTTCTGTGCACACCTTGAAGGTAGGAGGTGTCCGCTAATGCGTTGTCGCAGTCAAATGCTGCCTCAAAAGAGAACTACGGGTCTACGAGCTTTCCCTGAATTCTTCAGAACTCCTAAAAAGTAGGTGTCCTCTGTTGTGGCCGAGTTCGAGACGTACTTGTCCGAGACCGCCACAAATAAGTTGAGATCTAACAAGACTACACAACTCCTTAAACGCGGATGTCCTCTGTGTCCGAGACTGCTTCAAAAGAGCTCGCCTCTAGCAAGACTCCCCGACTCCTAGAACGCGGGTGCCCGTCTCTGTTAAGTTGTCTCAGACATCCTCAAAAATATTGGAGACTGTAGAATGCACAGCAAAAACATTTCCCACACTCGTCGCCTCAATTTCGCTCCAGATGTGCTTTGAAACTGTGTCCCATCCTACTTCCATTCTAATCCAACCCAGCCTTCCCGTCAAATCAATCGACCAGGTGTCCTTCACGCAGCCACAACCCTCTCTCGCAATCATTAAAATCCACTTTCTCCACTAAACTCGATAGTTTTTCCCTAAAAAAAAAACCACAGCCTACATCTCGTAACTCTTTCCCTCAAGTGGGACTACCCAAGGAATGGGTTCAATTCAGCATCCGGTTACGGTTCAACTATCACACGCCACTTAACCCTTCGACCCACATTCTGTCGCCGTTGTTACGCCAATGTTGTTGTTACCCAATCACAATTGAATCCTTTCGATAAATACCTTCTCCTCCCCAGGATTTGGCCCAGGATTTGTAACCTCGTTTGTGACCCTAAACAAATTTCTCCCAAAACAGAGCACAAATCGAACAAAAACACAAAAAAAGGGAAAAAACGAATGAAAATTCGCATTAAGTGGTGCATACATAACCTCAATGCATTATTTATGACATTTATCCTCAAACACACTTCCCAACACATCCATACACACACACGGACACGTGTACTCTCATGTGCAAACGCAGATGCAGTGAAATTTGGTTTCTTTTTATTAGCCTGCTTGTCAGTTTTTTCGTGGGTCACAGCCAATGAATTTGGAACGAGATGTACCCATCACATGTGGCCCATTCCGCGTGCTCTTGCGAGAAAGAAAAAATAACAATTTTAGGGTTAGGACTGAATGCTCTCGCTCGAGAGAGAGAGTGTGACTGCTTCACCCTTTAGCCTGACCTTATGTTTGAGTGGAGTGGCTTGCTGGTGCACAATTAGATTCGTGGTGGCGGGATTTGGAAAGGATTAAGTGCTGACTAGTTGCTGAACTGTCAATCCGAGTACAGACATGCGAAAAAAACGAACCCCTTTCATGTGACAAGAGATGCAAAGGACATCTCTCGCATTTGGTGTTAAAAAAATATGAATTTCTTGAATATTTATTCAAGACGTTGTTGATGCAAAGGACTCGAGATGGAGAACGTGTGTCAGATGTGTGAATATGTCAAGAGGCGAGTCTATGAATATTATTTTCATTCTCCTGGTCCTTGTTGGTAGAAGGATTTCGGTTGGGCTTTGCCAAGAGATCAACTCAAGTGATTGCTGCTAGCAATTGATTCATGTTCGACGGATGGTGCTGATGGCGGCACACACTAGACCACCAGAGGAGCGGGGAGCTGTGGCCTGTCCTTATGAAATATCGCCTGTCGTCCTTGTGCGATGGCGGATTACAGACGAGATGGTGAAACGGCTCATCTCTTTGAATTTCGGATTACAGCTTCCGGATAATCGAGACCCTTGTTAGTTTTGCTGTCAGGAATGCAGGCGCGATTAGAAGGAAAGTTCCTTGAAATTATGGGCTTGGCTTACAAATAACGAGTTTAGAGTGTCATCTCAAGTTCCAATCTGCAACTTCTGTTGAAATGCACGCAATTCCAACCGTCAAAGGTCAACAACTCTTGTCACCCGTCGCAGCATTCACAGCCGATCTTAAGCAATCAATGTGGAATGACCTCACTTTGTGCCAACGCAAATGTGTGTGCCCTCCACCAGCAGCAGCGGGTGCACAAGCATTCAATCTGTTCTTCCAGCTCCACAGCACTCTCGGTCCCTTCATCTGTCAATCAAACTCACAAACTCACAAACAAAAAATGCTGCTCTGCGTGCCTGGACCTCCCCATCCCTCCACATCGCTGATTTGTAATGATTGGAGGCAGAGAGCCACACAGACAACGTCCTCGCGACCACCTGTCTTTGGGAGGACATCACCAAACATTGTGAAATCCATTGCGACCATTCCCTCAGAACTGGTTCACTGAATTTACTTATCCGGTCGAATGGCTGGATAAGAATCTTGCTTCTCATCGCGGTGCGTCTCCTATGCGGTCGGCCTCCACTCGGACATGTCAACCCTGAATGAGGGTCGCCGCGTTGCTGTGCCCAAAAGTCAAACTCATCATTATGCGTCATATCATTCGCATATCCTTCTGTGAGTTATCCGACATGTCGCTTGCTAGATATGGGAGGAATATCAAATCGTCTTATTCCGCTGCAGTGGCCACCGATAATTTATCTTCCTTCCTTCCATCACCGGATAATGCTGCTGCCTTTGATGATGATGATGATGACGACTAGGAGTCGGCCGGTGGGTAATCAAAAAGGATTATTTCGACTGCGTTCGCATTGACGTCATGGGTCAAGCCTCGCAGAGCAGGTGTCTTGCATTTTAACTCGTTCCCTTGTTCCCACCCGGCTTTCGAAATGTCGAATTAAATTTCAGACACGTGTTCTGATCCATGCTGCGAGCAACTTAAGAACGGACCGGAGGTAGCCACGAAAAGGTCTTTCAATGATTAGACGGGCTCGGCTATCGACGAAATTGTACGCTTTTTGGCCGCCACGCCACAGACGCGGCTTGCAACATAATTACGGGCGGACGATGTGCGTCGTTTGAAGTGTGCTACGGCGTCGTCGGTTGTTCTTTTTTTTCTGTTTTAATTTCACGCAGGATAACTCTTTGCTTCTGACATTGAGGGCAGATGCGTGTGTGTTGTATGATGGGCTCGGCAACTGGCCGGCAATTAGGACGCGTTCAGAAGTTTGATGGTTGCGGCAATAATGACTGGGTTTAGTGGGTGCTAACCTGCACGCTTTGTCTGTCGATAGTGCAAGGTGCTAGCTTTATCCGTCCCCGGTGCAAACTCAAGATCAAGGAGGACCCCTGACCACTTCTCAAAACGTTTCCGAATTTCTCTCGAAAATCTCTAATTAGCCCATGAAGCTGTTAATGAGATTTTAATTACCACAAAACTCCTCAAATTGAATTAGGTCCTTAATCCGAGATCTCTCACTCTCTGCAAATCCTGTTCTCCTCCCAGCCCTACTGCCCAGTCTCGAGTCTGTCCACCGCCCCTGCACCAGACTCAGCAGCAAACAACAATTAATACCTCGTTAATAGCAGCTGCAGCTTGTCGACGCTTCTTAGACCCTTGCATCGAGTCGTGCATTGTGTGCCCGCTTGGCTATCAGTGCTCGCCCATGCCTACATGAATAGAACGTGCAACATGTGTCCGACCAGTTCTTTACGTCCCCTATAATCTCGCCAGGCATCCAATCACGCAGGTAGAATTACAAAACATGCATAAAATGCACCTATCCACCACCCCCTCCCTGACACCGGCTACCTGCGATTGTGTGTATTCCCGGCAATCAGATTTGTTTCACTTCCTTTTTCCATTTCGTCTGTGTGTCCCTTTTCGGAATCTGTTGCAATTCAGCTCGCATTTAAATTTCTGCTTACGATGCCACCACCTGCCCCCTTTCTTTTTTTGGTTGGTTGCTTTGTGCCTCCTTTTTTTGGGACTCAACTGAATCAACAGTTCGGTTGGTGTGTAATGTCAGGGAATCACAACAAACAAGTCGAAAGGTGCACACCGCTGGAACCGGAATTCCCAGAGCAACAGCATCGGCAACAGGCAACCAACCAGCATGTGCCGCCGCCGCCGCCTGGTCGTGTTGTTTCCTTTCATCTCGACTCGCTCACCTGGTGGCGACGCGACGGCATCCCCCTGACCAGCCAGTCGACGACGCTATAAATCAGGTATCGTCCTCATCGTTCAGGTAGACTCTGCTTAATTTGGTGAACAATTAAAATTTATGAATTTGACATTGCATTCCACAAGCCGGACGGCTCGGCGATGGCGTCAGCAGTTCTCTGCGGTGGGATATAATCACACGCCGCGCCGCCGTAAGGATTCGCCCGTTTGATTGAGGCATTTAAGGGCGCGTTTACATGCGGCGATGGCCTCGGTTTTCTGATTAGCTTTGCCGCAGCAAAGCGCTCTGTGTCAGTCGGACACTGGCGCTCATTGTGTATGTTAATCAGGGAAAGTTAAACGCTCCCTCGGCGCCTTGGTTATGGAAAATTGATCCCCCAGCGTTTTGGAGTTCATCTTACAGCGTTTACACAGTCGTAAAATGTTTTTTAATTAAAGCATCGACAGAAAAAGAAGCAAATAAATGGACAGAGGATGATCCTCTGGAGGGATTGTGTGCGGAATGTTTTGAACGCGCGCTGTCAGTGTCTGATGGCCATTAAATCCTGGCGTAGCCCTTGGGTTTTAATTGATTGACGTGCATCCTTCAGTGGGCACTCTGTGGACTTGGTGGCTGCCTTGCCTTGACCTTTGCCTGTGGTCAGCTCGTTGGAACTGAAATCAAGCACAATGGCAGCCCTTGTGTTCCCCCATCCGTGGGAACTCCAAGTTGGTTTCCCTCCTTGGAAGCATCAATCTGGTTGAAAAATCTCCATAAGTACACAAATCGGATAAATCACACGAATCTTTCTGGGGAAGACTTACGACTTACCGTCTCCCTGCCTCGGGGTTAGTGACATCTCTCCCTTGGCTGTCACTGCGTCGTCTCATTAAAAATGCTTCATTTCTTGAAGCCCTGGAATGCACTCCGGCTCGCCTCACTCCTGGAGCCACCTAATAAGTGGCAACATTAAAAACTACACGCTCCTCGAAACGGCCCAGGCCCGCGTACTCATTAAAAAGAGAAGCCACTCTCTCCCCCATCCACAGGCGGTGGTGAAATCTTCCCAATAAACTCCGACGATCCATAGCAACCCGGATGCAGCGGCTCCCCGGTACGAACATCTGATTCACATATGGAAAGTGTTAGCAGTTCTTCAAAGTGCTCGGGCACCACATGTACGAAGGAGTGCATTAAAAGCGACGACGACCCTCTGTGTGTACTCTAATTGCACTCAATTGAGATCCAGCGTGGAGATCGATCAATTATTTTTCGTTGAATTCGCTGTGCCACTCATAAAAACCGTGAAAATGTGTAACAATTTAATTTTAAATCGAATTTCATACTCGAATCGATTTTGATAGCAAGGGTGACTGGGTGAAGTCGACCGGCAAGGCACGGCAATGAGCCCCCGAAGGACGTTCACGTTTTAGATTCGGTTTTATTGGTTTTTGGGCAATTAAAAATTCCACTCGTGACCTCGATTATTCGCCGGACTGTGTCACGACGAACGAAGGGGGAGAGCAGCAACGCAGCCAGGACACAAGATGAGACAGAGACATGACCTCGCGTCACTGCTTGACTGTTTTGACTTGACCATAAACACTCATTTCTTTTTGTGTCCATTCTTGGAAGACAATTCGACTTTTGACAGGCGTAGGAACGTGGCTTCCTGTTTCGAGTATGATGAGGCTATGCACGTGCAGTTTGTACGCTTGGCCTGATGTCGAGGGAGGACGGGGGATGATCGTGAAATTCAATATCCATAGGCAGCTGCATTTTTAATTCCTTTCATGTTTCACTTTTTTATAAGACACACTCGCAGCCATCAGTTGGTTTTTTTTACTCACTTTTTTTTTGGAACAACCAGACGTCGGAATGTGTGTCCGTATCCTTAAAGTCATCATCTGGAGGCATCTTACGTTTCTTGGTCGTTTTTTCAGCTGCACACGTTGGTCGCATGCGTTGCCAGAGAGAGAGCAGCGAGTGCCTGTGTGTGTGTGTTGTGGGCTCAAGTGAGACTTAAGTGTTGGAACATCCTTTTTTTTGGAGGTTCTGTTTTATTTTTTATGACTGTCAGTGTTAATGGCGCACGAATGCATGCGAGAGGAGCAATGGGTCTTAAGACATCTGGAATGTTTTACTGATGCTGGTGACATTGACGTTCTGGCTGAAGGCTACTCGGCCATCAAACTGATGCGTTTTGAGTCTTGTTTTTGAGAGGCAGTTCTTTGAACTTTCACTAAGTGGAAAGGAACTCAGGACATGCTGGTTGACTTGGGGGGTGAATGGCAAATTATTTGTATGGCCAACGGGGAGACATCGAACGAAGAGCAAAGTTGAACAATTATACACGAAAGTTGAGTTTGTGCCGTCGTGCAATGCCCCAAGGCAGGGTTTAAGGGTTAAAGACAAGGAGTCCAGGCTTTGGAAAAGTGTTGGCAGTTTCTCCGATTTTCACATTAGGCAAAAAGGTCTTAAGTCAGAAACTGAAAGACAGAAACTTAAGACGTTAAAACTAAACCACCTACCAGCGCATTTTCTTAAAAGCCTAAATTATTACGATGAATGAAAGCAGTTGTGCTAGTATTATGTCGTTAATACTAAACGACTGAATGGCGTGGTTGGTTGAGTGCCTGCCCCTGGTTAGCGTGGTCCCCGGTTCGAATCACAGTGAAAGCAAAGTTAATACGCCTTTGTCTGGTTTCCTGGTCAAACCTGGTCCAGTCATCATTTGCCGTTCGTATCAAATTAACGGCACTGTCACTGGAGTGGTCAATCAGTGATGACAACAATGGACCAACATTGTCTTAGTGTCCTGGTAAAACTGAACTATCAACCGCTCTACCTAACCTAACCTAAGTTGTTAATACCAAATCAATTTCAAAGAATTTATGCACCACATTATGATCTGATAATGTACTGAAAGGCATCATCATTTAAGCCCCCTAACTCATTTCTCAGAAATTGTAATAGATTCGTGCAAAGAATTCATTGATTCGGATTCAATTTGGCATCACTAGCCTCTTGTGTCTCTGCTGTATGCTGACAACCGAGACAACAACCTTACTTTTCAGCCTTTGAGCCGGACAATTGGGATAAGCTAAATCAGGAGAGTTCGGGCATCAGATTGAAGACACACGAATTTGTGTCTCCAACTTGAACTTGTTAAAAATGCCGACGAATTCCCTAGACCTGTCTAAAGCGTTACTCCCTCATTCAATCGTCCTCCTTCTCAGTGTAAAACCCACTTACATGCTGTGGCTCCCCTCGTTTCACGCAATCTGTTTAAATAAGCACCCAATCACCCTCACAGCCATCCCACAATCTCACCCAAACGAACCACATCATGGGTACGAGATAATAAATAAAAAGGCAAATAAATTGTTGATTCCGAAAAAGGGGAAGAAAAAAAACGAATAAAATGATTACGACTGTCACCTCGTTAGGAGATGAGCACATCCTTGGTATGCATATGCCATCATATCCGGGATGATTCCCTGCCTCACGAATCGAGGCGGAAATCATAGGAATCGGCAGTGAATTATCATAGATGTGGAATGTCCTTGTCCGTCCCATTCCCCGAGTGAATTTATGACATTTTTTTGTTGATCCTTTATGATTTTTTTTTCGTGTTGTTGTTGTTGTTAGTGGTCGTTCGTTTGCAACCCCACGTATGATTCAATTTCCGTTTCAAACGAACAGATATGCCACTGGTTTCATCTTTGTTGCGTGAATTTCTTTCCTCTTCCTTGTTGCTCGGTGTACCATTGTCCTTGTTAATTGTTTTTGTATGGCAGTGAGGCAATAAAAAAAAAAACGGCAGAGGAGAGCCAAGTGATGTGTTGTGGCAGCGCGGAGAACAATCGAAATCGTTGGATGCTGACTGTGATGCGAGTGGAAGCAGAACAGAATAAGAAGAGGTCATGGCACACACAAAAGGTTACTTAATTGGCACGATAGAGGGTTGCTAAAAGACGACCGAGAAAACCCCATCCATCCACCCCGGACCGAACGGCACAGCCGATACAAAGTCTAACGAACCAGCGTAACATATGCGTCACGGAGTGCCTTTTCTACGCGCGTTTAATTGGAGCATATGCAAATGGACCCTTGCCACATCGAAACTCAGTCTCACTTAAAGTGGCCAAAACTTCCACTCACTCAGGTGGTCTAGTGGTTGGATGCAGCTCTGGTTTAGAGGTTGCCGTTCACTTACACTCGCACCGGCTTTGCCAGTAAGTAAACTGAAAATGGTTGTAAATTAATTTTTATTTACCAAGAGTGAGAGTACGAGTGGATGGTGGGGTTTAATTAGGTAAATCCTGTGGACAAGGTTTTGACGGCAAGTCAAGTCGCTTGTGTTGGAGAACCACTTGACTTGGCTTCACCCGGGTTGGGTGCGCCGTAGTTTGATGGAGTTTACATGAGTTTTTAATAGGACTTAGGGTGACTTCTGAAACAAACAGAGTTTAGCTCCATGATTTGGCCTAGTTTGCTCGGTTTACCGTGAGTAGATGAAGGTGATCGAAGTCGGAAGGAGAACCCATTACATAACCCATTCCAGCACGTAGGAAGCAGTGTAGATTGTACTAGATCACTTGTTTCAGTTTCGGGACTTCGGCTACGGTCTTTAATCATCGCTCTCCCCTTTTATCTCTCGTCTGCAAGGTGTCTGACTAAATTTATTCTAGCTCCCTATATCGTTCCCCATGTCTTCTGCTGGCACACCGTATATTCCAACTGCGGCCGCTTGTCTCACCATTCATCTTCCTTCACCCACCTCTTGGGCATACGAATA
The DNA here is from genome assembly GCA_964034865.1 of Eristalis intricaria. NCBI lineage: Eukaryota > Metazoa > Arthropoda > Insecta > Diptera > Syrphidae > Eristalis > Eristalis intricaria. The sequence goes on along the minus strand of OZ035877.1, from coordinate 6,088,406 downwards.
TTTTCGTAGCTTAACTCTCCAGATGCTGTATGACAAACGGTCCTGACATCCACCCCCTCCCTTGCTCAGTCTCGCTCACAGAGCTACTCCCTGATAGCACCCAAAGACAATAGTCATCACCAGGGCAGCTCCCCCCCTGCGGCGCTCTTCTCGATCTCGATCCGTCCCCTCCTGGGGCTAATTCTGAGAATTCACACAACACAAAGCTAATGTCTTACAACGAGCCGCACAAGTGTTTCAATTGCACAAATGAACAATGTCACTTAAACTGGCGGCGGCGGCGGCGGCTGTGGTGGAAGTGGCGGCGTATCTTCGGCATCTTCCCTCGCCTCTGCACTTTCTGGGTGCACCAGCATCAGCAATTGCATAAATCCTTTTGTTAAAAACCGAAAGAAGCCAGAGTGCCGAGTGAGAGAGAAGGATACAATCAGATGAGGGCCGAAGCAGCGGAATGGGACAGACTTATGTGTGGGAGACCAGAAAATCGCATTTCTCTTGTCTTGCAGGGACCTGCAGGGACTCTGGGACACAGGAAAAGGAATCCTATTTTCATAAGATATACGCGATGACACATCAGATATGAAAGGACACCCAAACTGCTTTAATTATACGCCCTGGCTGCGCGTATAACTTAAGATGTTAATCGACGCGTCGGAATGGGCACGTTGTGGTGCAGTCCTTTGGAAATTGATTTCAAAAACAATCATTTAAGCGGCTTTAAATCGGTCGACAAGAGATGAAGGGGACTGAGTCCGCCTCCTTGTCATGTTTATTCAAATAAGGGTGGTCGAGTTGTAGTTTACACACCAGAACACGATACATCATTGAATCCCCGCGTTGTGTCATTCAATTTACTACCGCAGGGTGTAAATATGTTGCAGGTTACGGCATCAACCAGAGAATTATGTTTGAGGTTAAATCCGTTTTACAACGGATCATTAAGTTTTGAATACAATTACAGATGTGAACACACACACCACCCCTGAGGGGTGTAACTTGCCATCGAGTACTGTGTCCTGTGGAAAGTCTCTTCGTGTTTCCTTTTTTTTCTGTTTATTTGAATTTCAATTTACATGTCTCGATTGAAATTTGATTATGTTCTGTAATGGAGACTGATGCTGAGAGTTTGACAGTTACATCGTTACTGTGTGTGTGCGTGTGTGTATGTTCAGGCGCAAGGGAGGAACCAGGAAATTTCGCAAGTCTAGTTCGCAAAACAAATTGACAAATGAGGAAAAGAAATTTGCATATTGAAGGGAATTGTCTTCGCAAATGACAGTTCGATGACTGTTTTATGACGCAACTGACAGTTTGATGACATTTTTCGTGAAGACCTTGGGGAGGAACAAAAATATATATCAATTTTAGAATTTTTTTGATGAACATAAATGTTTAATTTTTTTTGAAATGAACTGTGTCAGAGGGGAACCTTACGGTCATTTGAGAACAGCCTAAGTTGGGGGCTGTCAGTGGGACATTTAAGGAGGATTTATTCCCTTGAAACTAGACTGTCGAGCATTCGTGGAGGCATCTGCAGAGAGTTTTGATTCAGAATCAAGTCAACAAGATGTCAGGGAGAATCTATGTGGGATGCAAATCCAGCAGTAATGTGCGGTTTGCTTTAAAGTGAGCGACACTGCGCAAAGTACTTACGTTTCTTATGAATTTTGAGAACTTTACGCCACTAATGTACATGGAGTTGACGAGGAGTTTTCACTCTGGTGAAATAAGTGCTAGGTGGTCAAGTAAATGAGTTCCTCTGACGGTCTTGCGGCCATTGCTTGCTGCGGTCTATTCTGCCCTTAAGAAGACGTTAGTCTTCGGTAAGACTTTATTTTATTCATACAACTCTCCAGATTGATACATGGATCGTAAGAGACTTGTTTCAGTTTGAAACCACTTAAGTCCTCCAGCTCTACGAAGCAGTGATTTTCTTCGTCCTAGAGCTGGCCATTCATGTGCCCCCACCTGGCACTGGTATATGTACAGGTAAGGACTCCTGTTACCATAAGCCCTTTCTTACGACTAAAACTGATCAACGATATTGAAGATCCCTTCCTGTTCCTCCGATATTCAACGAGGATGATCTCTTCAACGTCACGCATAGAGCCCCTGCTGTTCCTCCAATTCGCGACAAAGCCATCTACTCCCGACTCTATCTAGAGCTTCGTCTCCCAGTTGTTTCCTTGTGCAGCTAAGGGATTGTCAGATATTCTCCCAGTTTAGATCGCCTTTGTACTTATCCGTTTCACCAGGTGTCTAGCGTCGAAAGACTTGCTCAAGTAAATCGTGGATGTTCAACTGGCAGAAGTTGTCATTGATATCTCGAAGTGGTCACAGAAGATGTCACATGTGGTGTTCCAGTAATTTAATAAATATTCCACAAATATCCCTCATTTTGGATTACAGGAGTAGAAGGTGTCTTTCAGTCAACATCACCGATTCTAATATTCACTCTGACGAATATGTGACATTCACAGTTCATTTCCAATCAAAATTTATAACCGCGATCTCTCAAAGTGACCACCTTCAAATCCCGTCCCCTTTAAAGAAGCCACAACTTCATCGCTACTTTAAAATCTTCTTCAACAAAAAAAAAAACCCTCACAGATGTACAACTTTAAAGTGCACCCCTCCAGCGGCAGTTCCTGACAATCGAATCCCCGCAGACTGTCAAGAGTCATCAAGGAATTTCGTTTTTTAAAAAATCAACCACAACAACTGTCAATGATGATGTATTCAGCGTATCGCTTGCCACTTGAGTGAAAAATCACACACGACGTGTTTTAAAAATTAAATATCTCGCAAGCACCCTTCGGTGCAAAAAAGGACCGACCATCCACTCGTGATTGAAACATTCAACCCCCAGCGGGTGGAAGCACAAAAAAACACACACACTTGGCATGCCAACTGATACGGTCCTTAAATTAATTTTCAATTGTACCCTCGCTCTCCACAAATTATCTGTCAAGAGCCATAAATTGTCACATTTTTTTTATTATTCCGGTCTGTTGAAATCGAAACTTAATGACAAATGTCAAACAGTATGGCGCGTTTCATTTGAGATCCATGACAGGCCGGAATTATTTCCTCAATCACACACTTCGGTGCCACAAAATATGGCAAATCGATATGAGGCTCTCGTCCTTCCGACGACGAGTGGATTTCCTAAATGTAGGGTTCACACACGGGGCGTGGGGGATTAGGGGAGGCTTATCCATAAACCCGGCGCACAAGTGTAAACAATTAATTCAATTATGAACTTTCAGCTTTAGAAGTCTCTCTCTCCCTCTCTCTCTTTCGGTTGGCTTTAAATAAATCACAATCCGAGGAAACTCGACAAATCGAGTTCCAGTTCTCGTTCCCCACTAAACCCTAGAGGAGTGACGCACACTAAAAGAGGATGAGGCACAGTCTACGAAATGAAAATTTAATTAAATCCAACTCGAAGTTTAGTTTATCACCTACCAAGAGACGAACTAAGTCCGTGTAGCACGCCGCCTAAATCCATGGCCATGGCACTCCTTCCAAGACTAGCGGTACATCATTCGCGGAGTGAATTGAATTTTCGAGAACTGTGTCACCATCGATTGGCAACACTCTACCCGCTCTGTAAGCACGTAGCATAAACTCACTCTTGAAAGTGCAGCTATGAGTTCAGTAAATCGTGGAATTCTTTTCGATCTGTGAGTTTTTGAAACGCCATTAAAATCATTTTCGGTTTGGCTTCGACTGCACGAGTCCATAAACGACTAAAATTCAACCGAAAACATTGGTAATTTGCCGAGGGAGCATCCTTTTTTAATTGCCGGCATTTAAAACGATTTAGTAGAAGTGGATCTCGAATTTTGGGATTAGTTCGTTTTATGTTTTGACATCGTTTTATTGCTTTTAATTCGATTTTGAGGGCATTAAATGCCATGAATGGAGGAAGGCATTCGAATTCCCGGGCATAATAGGGGACTGTCATAAACCCTGCGTGTGACGTGCGATGGAAAGTGAGCGAGGAATTCTACCCGTTTCGATAAAATTGAAATGTTAGATTTGGAAATAACATTCTGAGATAATTTACAATGATTCGTCATGATGAACTCTCTCTCTCTCCAGCGATGTGATGACTTCATGAACGTGGCCAGTGAGTGTGAGGAATGTAGTCGTTCCCAGACTTCGTGAAGAAAATGGCGGTCGAATGTGGATTCAAAGAAGTGCGACGTTGGGCGATGATTCCTAACGAATCATTCATCACTCGCAAAACTTTCGTCAAACATCTCACGTCCTCCAGTGGAACCTTGTGGCACACCAACGAGACAAACTTCGAACCAAAAATCGTTCTCAAATGCAGGTCATTTTGAAACATTCATTCCGGATCGTTGAATTCGCTGGCCAGTGTCCCGATTCATTAAAGTTTCATTCACAGCAGATTAGCATGGCCTAGGCCCCGCCCCAACTCCTCCCCACCCTGGTGCCGTGGAGTTTCAACTTAATTCGAATGTCGTTGCACAAGTTTCAAACTCACAAAATTAAAAACAATCTCGAATCAAATTTGCAAAATTCCCTCCAAGAAGACATTAATTATGACAGCCCTTGAGGGGAGAGACCTGTCCGTTCGTCCGCCTGGCTCCGCTTGAACAAAAAAAAACCGTTTGCGGTGGTCCCTGATATGAAAAAGGAAAAAGCAATAAATTGGATGCGGTCAAGAGCTCAGAGAACGTTTTTTTCCTTCTCCCCTTCCAGGCGTCTATGTCCGAATGGCCCCCCAATGAATTGTCACAATTATCGCGCCAACCCCACACGCAGGCAACTTCTGTCACGAGCAAAACCGCAATCGAATTATACATTCTCAAAGGATTTCGGTTTCAAGCACAAGACCGAAAATAGCCAGTTGTCCATTCTGGAGAGAGACCTGAGAGAGGGAGCGACTGGAAAAAAGCCAACCTTCTGGAGGTCGTCGGAAACATTTGTTGGCTGCATTGTGTGTTAATCGAGTTGACAAATTCAGCAACACCACCACCACCAACTGTCGGTTTGGACAAGGGATGTGTTTGTGTTACACCGGGGGTTGAGAGTGCATCCGTAAAAACACTCGCCCAGGCAAACTACGAATTTTGTGCATATTTTATGCAAATCATTGAACCACATCGGGTCTGCGGTATCTGGTCTCTCCGCTCTTCTGGGTCAGACCTCAAGTGGGACACACCCCTGTCGAGTGTTAATCACCGTCGCGAGAGGTATGCAAAAATATTTTCGCACTTATGTATGCGCTGCCCTGTGCCCGGGCTTAGATCCCCTGTGTTTGACAACTAGCCCGGTGCCATGTGTTTTTTTTATTAATCATGGCTCGTGAGTGCTCTGGGGGACGGCTCTCGATCGATTGGGATTCAATTATGAGACAGGATGAATAGGGCCGATTATGCGACAGATAAGGGCTTTATAGCAATTTAATAGCATCCCGTGGAGATTTATTTTTTCCTGATGACTGTTTTTTAGGGCTGTTTGTGGGTTTTTTTTTCTGAGGACTTTCCTCGGCGGTTTATGAGTAGTTTTGCATAAGTAATAGGATCAAGAGCTTAATGAGATGAGGGCAACGAGGAGAGCGAGAGTAGATAAGCGGATTTGTTTCGATTAATTGGCTTGAGGAGGAAACCGCTCACGCGACGTGTCAAAGGGAAGGAAGTTTGCATATGCCGAGCAGGTTGGTGGTCTATGATTGAACGCGAAATTCGATTTCAATTGTTGATTGGGTTTTGATTTGTGTCGAGTGGGTTGAGTGGGAGATTGGCATTTGATTAAGGAAACGATGAGTTAGATAGTGAGTGGTGGGGTTTAGTACAGTACTAGGTGAGTTGGGTTTGGTGTGTAATTTGGTATCACTGATCTACTCCATTTTCTTTAAACTGATTGATCGAGTTAGTTCAGCAAAGGATTTGTCTTTGAATTTCAGCCTTAACTAACTGCTCGTCCTTTGCAATGAAACTCAACAAGCCACGTTTTTAATTGGCCCCTCTCGTATGGTCTGATTTATAACCACTACAGGGTGACCAGATAAGAACGATATGAAAACGATCTTACAAAATCCATAGATCCACCTTCCCTGGCTGGAGAAAAGTTTCAGCTGTTCATGGGCAATGTAAACAAGGGGCAAGGTAGAAGGAGGATATCTCCTTGATCTCTTGTTTTTGGTTAGCGTAGACCAATGACTTGACGTAGTCACATGATTGCCACGGCCATTGATTAACACTAGCTGTACGACGATCCAATCGCCAAATTTCTCCATCTCAACTTCAAGCGTTGCCTCGCTTGTACCTCTGTCTTGGAACCACACCTCGGAAAGGCCACAGAAACTCGCCTAGTGTCGCTCTAGACCAGAGGCCAGAGGCCAGCGATAACCGTGTCTCCTTTCGAAGGAAACAAGTTCCGATGATGCTGCTTACGCCAAACAGTCAAACGATGCTACCTATGGCATATTCTGAAACAACGACAACGACTATCATGACGATCAGGTCCCACGTTCAGACCCTTCTTAAAAAGCGATTATTCCCTTCAAAGTCTGATGGACAATGCACAAACTCCAATCGCCTGGACATCTGAACAGCCCTCAGCAACTTTTTGAAACTCCCAAAGAATCGAGAAAAAAACTTCCGAACCCATCCCTCCTTCAACAAATTTTAATTCAATTCACTTGCTTACATGGGAAATTGCCAAAATGTCGACTTCAAGTGCGAACCTGTTCACGTGCAGCCAGACGACGACAGACGCGCCACGACGCACGGCAGTAGCCCATCCATCAACTGACCCTTCAGTGAAGTGAAAACGCGAACCACTTTAACAAGTGTCGGCGAAATTACCATCTCATTGTTGAAATATTTAAATTCGAGTCCTCTTCAAAAACCTGAAAACAGTTTTCATTTATTTTTTCCCTGTGTGTCCCTCTCCCTCCGCGGCCGCACTAAATCCCGTGGATTCACTTGCCAAAAGTGTGAGTGTGTGCTTCAATTGAAAATAAAATTAAATCAGAAACTGATAGTCAGATGAGAGAACACAACGAGCAACTATCAACCTTCGCCCTCCACCCCAACGAGTTGACACATGTTGCAACGAGCGGAGTCGGAAGCATCTCTTCACAAACACACACATGTGATTGTTTTCCGGCTTCAATTGAATTTTTTATCTCGCGGATCGCTCCTCTTTTTTTTTTCTTTTTTATCCAAATTTGATTAATTGCATGTATAACAGAGGCAATCGTTTTTCCGGACAATTGAAAAATTAGGGGTTGCTGTGCTCCTGCCAGCGGAGAGGAGCGTGTTTAAACAGGATTCTTGTTCCCTTTACACACGTACACACATACAAGCAGACAAACGGTTTCAATTACGATCACAATCGACAATCGACAGGCAAATGCGGGCACAACTTTGCACTCACCCCACAGGAAAGCGATACCTCCAGTGGCACTAGACACTTCATCATGGTCGGCTATACGGCTACACGAGTGCTTGTTCGTATCAGTGGTGGCTGATCCTTTTTCACTCACTCTCTATTGATGGCCCTCTTGTCTGTACTTTTTTGTCTGCTCCATAAGGGTTGCGAGTGTGTCCTAAATTCAATTTCTTCTCCTCCCCCACCCTCGTTGAGGGTACAAGTTTGAAAGAGTGTTCGCCCACTCCTCGGAGGTGGGGCTTGGAATATTCTTAGCCGCACACTTTTGATCTCAACTGATACGAGACATGGCTGGAGGTGAATGGTGGGGAAGGGGCAGAGAGTGAGGTGAAATGAAAAGGTTTTGAGGTTATGTGCCGTCTTCAGCGTCGTCCTCGTCGTCTCAAGGAGTCTTGTTTATTTTTGATTTTGACTCACTTGATAACTTAATAGTGCAAGTGAATCCCAACACCATCGCCCACGCCACCGCGAGGATACGACGCCGGAAAGTATGTCACGAAATTTGTTTCGAAGAATAGTGGGAAAAGTTTCTCTTCGCATTCGCGCAGCGTTTCCCCGGAATCGAGCAGGAAATTGAGTGAGGAAAAGTTACATGAAATGAATGAGAAGTTTACGTTAGTTTTGCCAGCGGAGGCGATGGGAAAGTTCTTGAGTTTCTTCATTCAAAACTCGTGATTGGAATGTCGTCGAGAATTAAGTGAGCAAATTGTTCAGCTTCCTTCGAGAAGAAATTGGCGGGAGATTGTGAAAATGAATCGTTCAAGTGGAGTGCTCTGTGGGAGAGCAGAACGAGGAGTTTTCCAAAACTGCTTACAGTTGAAGTCATTCTGAAGACAAACGAATTGTCTGTCAAATCAAACAAACGCAGAACACATGTGTGACCCACAATCATGGCAACAACAAACCAAATATCAATGAAACTCATGCACCATAAGTTCCCACGTCAGCCCGTCTGCCTTGGGTTTCCCAAGATCCTTGTCCACTCGAGTCTGTCTCCCATGAAATTTTATTGGATATGCGATATGGCATCGTCGACAGATTGCACACTCATGGGTCAGCCCCCTCGGCCTCCTCCTCCTTCTTGTCCATCACTTGATAGACACGGGAAAAGGACGTTTCTCCATTCAGTGTTCTCGCCTCCTTCTCATTAATAAAAAGGAAACCATCACCAGAAAGAGGAGAAACGAGCAAACGACTACGACTACGACTACGACTACGACTACGACTACAACGTCGACGTCGACGTCAACAACAAACATAATTTTATTCCCAGGACTATATAGTTAGAGTATCTTTTTTTAACAAGAAAAAAGAAGGTGTTTTGATTGAGATACATGAGCACACAGTCCGACACAGAGATCTTGAGACAAAAAAAGTTCCCACGTCGTCGTCGGAAGGTAGAACCTCCAGCCAGACCCCGTCTGTGCATGGTTTGCTGACTTTTCCCATAATTCACCTTTTGGAGCAGTGATTGCATCATCATCAGCATCGGCATCGGCATCGGTATCCTCTCCTGTGCCGCCACCGCCACCTCCACCTCCGTCATCATCGTCATCGTCGCCGTCGTCGTCATCGCCAAGCGTGTCTTAGGACTTCACAGTTCACAGTCGCCCCGGTGCGACCCTGTGAAGGTAATCACTGGGGTTCCTTCGTGTTCGGCATTAATTTTTCAATTTTGGACACTTTGGCGTTACATGACGAGGACGAGAGTTCGAGTGTGTGTGTGTGTGCTGAGTATGGGGGGTAAAGTTATTGAATCACTTATCGGTAGCGAAGAGACGAATCGGAACAAGGGCGATGTAGCCGACACGATGACGACGACGGCATCGTAAGAAACTCAATACATCTCTGCATCGCCCTCCCTCTCTCTCTTTCTCTCTCTAGTCGTCGACACCTGATTAAATTTGCACGCATCGTACCCACGGTTTTTGGGCTCATCTCACTGGGTGCGCGCTGCTTTGATTTTTATTTGGTCCGAACGTGTAATTTGCACTTGGACGGGTATATCGAATGTCCTCCGTGGGGATGGCTGGGAAATTGATGGTATTCCCACGGAGAGGGATCCTCTTCTCTCGCACTGAAGGTAATTTGAGAATGCACTTAGGGTGAGCAGATCCATATTAGTGACTGATCATGCTTGTGTTTCTTGTAACCCGATGAAGATCCTCGACAAGGATCCGCCGACGATAGACTGAGGAGCATGATCTGCGAATGGTGTTGGGGAAGTTTGTCTGAATGGGCAGAGATCGGAGAAGGGATCGTTGCTTATTCGGAGGGCTGTCTCCTATGATTCCTGGTCGTGTCATGTGTCTGTTTGAGATCAGAGATCTGCAGGAAGACACTCAGTCGCAATTTGTTCTGTTGTCTCCTATGAATTCTTCCATCAAAGCTAAAACTAACTCGATTCTCCTCTTTCATCTCTTTACAGTGTCACAGTGCCTGGATATCAGGGCAATCTGCAAGCGGCCATCTCGCACAGTGCCTCCCTGGCCGCCTGGGAACGTTTTGGCGTCGAGTTCATCCTCACCTTCGTGGTGGTCCTGGCGTACTTCGTGTCAATGGATTCGTACAAGAAATATCTGGGAAACGCAGCCCTGTCCATCGGAGCGGCGTACAGCGCTTGCAGTTTCGTTTCGGTAAGTAAATGGAAAGGAGTTGGTGGCAAGTTCCCAAGCGAGTCTGGGCTGCCAGAAAAACAATGTCTCTACCATATCAAGAAGTTCAAGGAAATCTATTTCGACTCGAATAGTGATCTTCATCAGAAGCAATTAATTCCCCCCGCAGAACATCGTCGCCGCCCATTATCAAGTCGCGTCCCAACAATTAATCTCTCGACTTTTAGAGCGCCTGCCCCTCCCTTGACTGCGGTCTCAGCAATCTGTGGGAATCGATTCTCCATCTCATCGCGTACCTGGCCTCGAGCAAATCACAGACAAGCTTTCGATTTTCTGTCGAAAGTGATAATCCCACATTGTGAACCTTTTTGCATAAATGTCACATAACACATTCGAAAATATGCGTCTTTTAGGCACAATTTACAAATGTTTACAGTCGCATCGTCCTCGCCTCGTCATCGTCATCCCCCAGCGCGACCGAAGACAACTTACTTACGGTCCCAAATAAACACAAGATATTTATGTTTCCAGCAAACCGTTCAAAGAGTCGGACAAAAACAAAAAAAACAACAACGTGGAGGAGACAAAAAGCAGAAAAAGAACCTCTCGAGTACCTGGTTGGATCTCCTGCAGAGCCAAACACCTGCCTCAATGGAATGTATTCCTTAATTCCCCGTCCACAGATTCGTTTCGAATCGTGTTCCCCTGTTGCTGTTGTTGTTGAGAAAGGCAAGACGAAATGAGAGAAAACCCCAAATCACCGTTGTGCCAGCCGACCGACAACGACGGCAGGCGGAAGATCTCAAAGGAATGCCACAGTTAACAGTCCACGACAGCGTTGTCGATCGCGGCTGCGCTCTGCGACTCTGCGGCGACAAAGGAGATCGTCCATGGCTGGAGGAGAGGGCGAGGGAAACTTTAAAATAAATCGCGGAGAATGACTTAATGAAAGATCGAATACCGAACCAGCACAGTAATTACATGTACACTTTAGTTCGTGTGAACACTTCTCTCATCGTCCAGACGTCCATCGAGGCCCAGATAAGGGATCAATTTGTATTGACTTTGTTGCAAAGCGATGCCACACCGCAAATTGAAACTAGTGCCCAATTACCCAACCTCAAGACGTTTATTCCCGGGCGCTGTGGATTCCACTTAACCACGTGAATTAAATAACATTCGGCAAAAGGGATTTCCAGCATTCCCCACATCTGACACATGTGCTTGCGGTTGTGTGTGTCTGTCTGTTAATTGCCAAGAGATGGACCTCGTTGGGGCGGCGGCTATGTGGCACTTCATTGGGCTTGCTACTTCCCTGTTGGGTGCGATGAACGATGCTTTTTAGGTCAATTCACGTTCCGGAAATTGATAATTTTCATTGTGTATCCGTGTGCACCTTATTAAAGGTCCTTCGCCCTCCCTGGCGACGTCCTGGCATTCTATTCCACTCCTCAGTCCTCGCACGCAGGTAGTCGATGGGAACCTGTGAAGCATCCATTGGCAATTTGGTCCTTTTTACACGCCTGCCGGTGCCTGAATTGGTCCCTCATGAGAATTCAGGTGATGCGGTGCTTAAGTGCTACCCTGCAGGATGCCTGGGAATGGAAATTCAATTCCTAGACAAACAGGGAATGTGGCTCTTTTCTTACAAATTTTACACGCAGCCCTTAGGGAATTTTGATTTATGATTCACCTCTGACATTTATTGGCGGCGCAGACAAGGATCTGCTGGAAATTTGACACGTAATTTTTTCTGCGAAAACCCTCTTCTACCTGATCTCCGTAGGACCCCTTCCATCTCACATCAGCAAACAATCAACTAACCTCCTCATTTTGTTTCCCTTGCAGATGCCTTATTTGAATCCAGCACGATCACTGGGACCCTCGTTTGTCCTTAACAAGTGGGACAACCATTGGGTCTACTGGTTCGGTCCCCTCGTTGGCGGAGTTGTCTCGGGCCTGCTCTTCGAGTACATCTTTAACTCGCGCCGCAATCAGCGCAAATCGAAGGAGAGCATGGACAACGACTCGTCAAGCATTCACTCAGAGGACGAACTCAACTACGACGTGGACATGGAGAAGCAACAAATGCAGAATCCCAAATTTCAAGGATCCACATATCGCGCCCCCACCGGCACCCTCACCCAGCAGGGTGGCTACTGCCAGAATCTCTACACCACCGCTCCGCTGACCAAATTCGAGCAGCCCGAGCCACTGTACGGAGGCACTCGCTCGATGTACTGCCGATCCCCGCCGCTGACAAGGACCAACCTGAACCGATCCCAGTCGGTCTATGCCAAGAGCAACACTGCCATTAACCGTGATATAGTTCCTCGCCCAGGCCCTCTAGTGCCGGCACAGAGTCTCTATCCACTCCGTGTGTCCCAGGTCCAGAACACCCACCTGCACAACCAGAACGTACAGAACCAAATCCAGCAGCGTTCCGAGAGCATCTATGGCATCCGCAGCTCCACTCGTCAAACCCAACAGCAACAGCATCAGCAACACCAGCAACAGCAGCAGATGTCCCAACAAGCCGAACGGCCCCAGGAGTCGCAGGGCTTCCAACCCGTCTACGGAACCCGTCACAACCCGACTCCCAACGATGGAGGCCTTAAATTCGACCGACGCCCAGAGTCTGTTTACGGCCTCACACAGCCCCGCGGCCGTGGACAATCTGCCCAATCCGATGACAGTTCGTACGGCTCTTACCACGGCTCGGCAATCACTCCCCCCGCTAGGAATCCAAATGGTGAAGTCATGATGTACATTCCTCCACCACAACCCACTCAACAGCAGCACCAGCAACACCAACAGCAACAACAACAACAACAGCAGCAGCAGCAGCAGCAACAGCAACAACAGCAGCAACAGCAGCAGCAGCTTATGCGCACCCAATCGGAGAGGAAAGTCTCAGCGCCTGTGGTCAGCGCTGCCCAGCCCTCGCAGCAACAGCAACAACAACAGCAGAGCGTTGTCGATGGCCGACAGCAGACAGTCACGTACGCGGCATCTAGTCAAGGAGCTGCCTCACAGCAAATGGTGTCGCAGCACTATGGAATGCTGCCAATGAGACAGAACTAAGACTAGTCCGCCCCTCCCACAATCCCACTCACCACAGCCACGCCCGCAATTCTTCCGACTCTACGTACACTCATAAGCATATATATAAATAGTTTTTCATTTAGTTTAAGTTTAAAGCATGTTCTTTTGCCCGAGTTTGTAGATAGACAGAAAGTGCTGACGCACGAAAGCTTGAAGGAAGGGGGCTACGAAAAATGCCAGGAGTGCTGAGAGGACTGCAAAGGATCTTGCAGAAGGATTCATGACTTGAATGAGTCACTCTTGTACTCTGTCACTCTGTACTTAGCGTGCTAGCGTGCTATTCTTAGCGATACTACAGCTTCAGCACCTTCATTTCATTTTCCAACTAATTTTTCCATTCTTTCCTTTTGGTTGCTGTAGGGGCTAGTTTCAGGTAATCCTGCGACTGTTCATGGTGTTCATTCACAGCAGCAGAAATGTCTGACTCTAGAGGGCGCTTGTAAGCATTCAGCTTGAATGGCCTGACAAAGTTTAATTGATCCACCATTAGAAGCAGAAATGAAGCATTACAGAGATGCCCGACTTCTACCTCACTTCCCCCTTGAAATTCTTGACAACTGTTTTTTTTTTAAGGTTTTCTTAAACCAAATTGACAAATCAGAGAACGGCATTCACGTTATTTCGTGAATAACCGTCAAAAATTCATGAATTTCTGTCAATAAAGCACTTCGTCAATGGACTAGGGGCAATGAGCTATCTCTGTTATACATCATTTCCGATCAGAAGTTATTTATTCTTTTGACGGCACGCCAGGCTGACTGGCATGTCAAAACTGACTTAACTCATTTATTCAGTAATATTCTGGTACATTTTTCAAAGCAATCCCATTCACCAGTCCCCCGATACCCAGAAAATAATCAACCCTGACTGATATTTACAAGAAAACAACAAATCAAAAGAGACTAACCAATAAAAATAAACACTAACTTTTAAGCAAGAGGCAAAAGACGTTAATCTACTACATTTTCTCTGTCGAGCACTCGAGCAAAGTGCCGAATGTCGATCTTATTTATGCTGTTCTATTTTGGCTTGATTTTTTCCTTTCTGTTTTATTTTCTGATTCTAAAGTTGTACATATGTGTTTGTTTTATGTTTTACGTTTTTTTTTAAGGTTTTCAATGTGTAGGAATTTATAAAGAAATTTTACTAGTAAAAGGAGTTAGCCTAGCGTTTAAGTGAAACTATTTAGCGAAACGAACTTTTCTCGCTCACTTGGAGAGGAGAGTCTTATAAATTATATTTAAGAAAAATCAAATTATACAAATATAGAAATGTGAATAAAAACGAGTTTGTTCTTTAAAATTGAAAATGGATGGATGCTTCATTTGTGGACAGCCACTGGAGGGGGACGCAGGAAAGGCTGGTTGACTGTCATGAATGCCGAAAGGCTGGAGACGTCTTCAAAGAGCCTTCCGGAATGGACAATGAGAGGATGGACAATGAGTTTCTGTTTGTAAATCATGGATCCGAATGGAACTAGAAGCTGTGTGTCCCGCACCGTCAATATTGGGTCGCTGGCTTGAGAAGCAAATAAGTTCTGAGTGCATATAGTGGGAAGTGATCAGAACAGAGGCCACTGTTTTCAGTGAGTCCCGATGATGATAACGATATCGACAAGCATTTCCACTATCCCATTGTTAACAAGTTCGAAGGTGACCAAACCCTCAAAAGGAGGACACACTAATTTGGTAGACGTGTAAGAGAGAGAGGGATAGATCCTTTGGTTTTGTACCACATGCTCGAATTCCAAGACTTAGGGCCAGAGCTAATTTGCTCACACACTTTACATGCCCCATTCACCTTAGACGCTTCGGCAAGGTTCATGCCGCTATACAACCAGTTCACCACAAGGAACCCAACAAAATGGCCAGGCACGTATACCCCCTTTGTCACTCGTTGAATCGGAGTCGGCCAAATGAGTTTAGGGCTAAGTGAGGACAAAACAAGTTATAAGTTATCTTCAAGGACATACACCATCGAAGACTTGGCAACAACGTCACCAAAGGCAGACATGTTTTTGAGCTATAAGAGGACTTGGTCTACCTCGGCTTCCAAGTAATACGTTGAAAAACTCTTATCAATCGCGGTTTCCTTGGGCTCAAGAGGTAATTGAGATTCTCTCGAATGACCAAGCTGACTTCGACAACTTGGTTGTCCCTGTCCTGCTTTATGTCCCGGAGACATGTCATGCCATGACAATTTCTAGAGCAGATGAAGAAGTCTTTTCGAGAAAAGCATTGCGTTCAATCTTTGGCCTTGGCTGGAGTTTTGAGAAGAAGAATCAACCACGAACTTTAAGCCACATGAGTGTACAGTTTGGCAACGTGGAGGGCATGAAAAACAGTGTTCCAGCCCGATGGGAATATGCTACAATTAGGACTTCCAGGAAACTAGTGGCGGAAACTGGTAGAGGACATCAGCCAACTTGGCGTGAGTGACTGGAGCCAGCTGGCTAAAAAGCGTCCCACAAACAAAAATGGTGATGCATATTCCGCTTGCCACAGTGAAGACTAAGATCTGTAAGCATAACGTCCCGGAAAACACAACATGAACAAATGGAGATAATGCTGGAGAAGAGCGATCTGTAGGCTGTGGTATCAAATTGACACACAATGCTGATTGAGTTTCTTTGTGAAGACACACTAACGATCTCCGAGAAAATTACCATCTCATCTCATCAACCACCTCTTTACTTGATTTCCAGCAGCACAATTCTATACCCATCATATCGACAACACCCCCCCCCCCCCCCCTCTCCCCTCTTCTACCGTGCAAAACTTACTTAAATACATTCCAAGATGTTCACTTCAGATCCCCTCCCACACAGCCACCAACAATTCCCACTACCTACGAAGCCCAGTGCCGAAGAAATCCAAGAAAAATTACATAAATCCAGCCAAAGTACTAGTCGCCCAGAAATCAGCAAAAAGCAGTAGGTATCCTACACTCCTCAAACGAAAATATGAGACAAGTTCTCGATTTGTCTATGAATTTCTAGCGCAGAGTATGAAGTTTGACAGGGGCTGACTTTTTTCCTGCATATTCCATTCTTGCAAGAGCTCTGTCTCGAAAATGGAACTACGTAGCCATATGATTCCAAGGCCAGAAATAAAGAGAATAACATGAACTTTTCATTTAAATGGATGTCGTTTGCCTGCCGCCACCAGATCCCCTAGTTTCAACTGCATTTCCAATTTCCGGAAGTCTAATAAACGATTGTACGAGTTTATTATGAAGATGCACTCAATGTTAGCTGTTGTGATGATTCGTTTGTGAGAAAACCTCCTACAACCGCGATTCTGAAATCTAGTTCATACACCAACCCTGCATCTGCTAACAATCAATCAGTATCTTTCAAACTCACATCCAACCCAAATCCCATCATCTACTACATGCTAAACTTCAATCTATTCCATTCCGTATCTTTCATTGCGCCGGTCAAAATATTCAGCAACAGAGGCAAAAGAAACATAAAAAATTTACCAACAACATTGCACGCACACACAGTTCAGTCAGCTGCTGTCAAAATTCTGCAAGAGTCGCCGAGAAACTGAATATACCCTTGGAATAGAAATTCGATAAAAAATAAAAAACACAAATCTCCAAACGTCCAAAGAAAAACCAAAACGAAAAACGCCAAGTTCACAGGGGAAACCTCCCATCTTGACATCAGACAGTCGCGCAATCAATTCGGTTTCGTGTGTCAAACCGCGAGTGAAGTGCGTGTGTGAAAACAGACTTTTTTTTTCCAATCTCTATTCTAGAGCAGGGTAAAAATACATTCATTGCAATAAAATTTTCACACTAGGAGGAGATAATTTTCAAGGTTGAACGCGAATAACACTGCATAAGGAGGGGGCAACACAACCGCAAACAGATTCGTTTCGTACACACCCTCTGTCTCGCTCAGTGGATATGGAACCGCCAAGTTCGTTTCATCCTTGTGATGAGGCGGTTATCGCCACAAATGACGATGCCAGCGACTGCAAAAGAAGTGCCGTACGTCTGGGTTACTGGAAGGACGACTACATTGGGTTTTTCGTACGCAATCAGGAGCGCAAGGCACCGGAGATAAATCGAGGCTACTTTGCACGGGTCAAGGGCGTCGAAATGTGTGTAGAGAAGTTCCTGAAGGTCAGTGTGCAGCTGTTGCATGCAATTTTAGTCCTTGAACTATGCTTTAGCTCGTTGCTTATATTTAATGTCTTCCTTGTAGAAAACAAATGGGAATTGTCAGATAATCAACCTTGGCTGCGGCTTCGACACACTCTACTGGCGCTTGAGAGATACCGTGCATCAAGTGAAGAACTTCATTGAGCTGGACTTTCCAACAGTGACGGCCAGAAAATGCTACATGATCAAACGCAACAAGGTACTGCTGTCAAAGATTCACGACGAGGACGGTGAGGTGAAGTTGAGCCCCACCGATTTGCACGGACCCAGCTATCATTTGATGGGAGTGGACTTGAGAAACATTGACGAGGTCGATCATAAATTGCAACAAGCCGAGATTGACTACACATTGCCGACGATTTTCCTTGCAGAATGTGTACTGGTGTACATCGAGGCACAAAACTGCAGAAATCTACTCAAATGGATTGCAAGTAAATTCCAGACAGCCGTTTTAGTCAATTACGAACAGGTATGTGAGGCGATGGGATGCAAGGAGTGGTGTGGCTTGATTTCAAGGATTTCCTTGCGTAAATTGAAATGTTAATGTGCACGCGACGGTAGGCGATGGCACGGTGTACTTCCTGAATGCAATTATGAGCGGGTTACAGAAATAGTATCAGTCTGAGAGTGGTTCTGTCGCTTGCCATGGGGTAGTTACTTTAGTTTTCCTGTGCGGATGGGGTGGCTTTGAGGCTGCTACATTCGTACTCCCTTTAGTAAACAGAAATATCGATTGGCAGTTCCGAGGAAATGGAAAATCCTCTTCCGACGGAACATGCGTGTTGACTGTTGACCTACCGCAACATCTGGGCAGGACGATGTATGTGGAGCTTTTCAAGGATCAGGATTACCACGAACAATGAATGCACCAGTTGCGATGTGCTCGGGAAACCATGATACTCAAGCACTCCACATTACACAATTCGACAAAGTCTCATATTCTGTTTTTTAGGTGAACATGAACGATAGATTCAGCGATGTTATGCTCAGTAATCTACGTGCTCGTGGCTGCAGCCTTGCCGGCGTTGAATCATGCCTCTCACTCGAGACTCAAACATCACGCTTCATTGACTGCGGCTGGACTGGTAGCCGAGCATGGGACATGGTCCAGGTCTATCAGAGTATATCGCCAAGTGAAAGACATCGAATCGAACGATTGGAAATGTTGGATGAAGGCGAACTCTTAGTGCAACTGTTTCAGCATTACTGCCTTGTGGTAGCATGGATTGGTGAACTCTTCCAAGACATTGAAATAACGTAAGTAAGCTGATCGTTCAATCGAATGGGAACAAAATTCTAATGACATTTCCCCTCCCTGCAGAGTTGAAAAACGAATGTCCACATTGAACATCGACTAGGCGGGCCCAGTCAAGTAGGGCATGATGCACGGAAAGAGACAAACGCAGATAGACTTCTTTTATTAGCTTTTATTTGATTTCCTCTTTGTTTTTTGCAGAATTTTCCATTTATTTTTTTATTTTTCGTAAGAACAAGTGTTTAGTAAGATCAGATCATAAGTGGATCTTATGTTCCAGGTGTTTGTTATGTTTTATGACTTTCTTTTTCACCCTTTGACTTTGAGTGGGGGAGGATATTCCGCCATCCATTGGTGGTCACTCAGTGGAAAGGGAGTTTTTCTTCTGATCATTTGCATACTTTGTTGCGTACTTTATTTTGTTTTATTTTATTTCTTTGTAAATATTAAACAAAAAGAGAGAAAAAAAGGATTTATTTACGCTCAAAAGGAAACAGCAACAAAAACAAAAACAAAAATGATGAAAGTGATGTTTTACGAGAACCAAGAGAGACTTTGATTTTTTTTATATTTAAACTTTTACCGAGTATTACATGGAAGCGAGGTATAGAAATGAGATAAATTAAAAAAAAAAACAATTAACAATACCATAACCTTAAATGTCTTATGAAAGAGAAAAAAGTGTTGCTTTAAATGTATTTTTATTAATTAATAGTAATATTACACGAATAGTCCTTTGTTTCTCCTCCTCCCACTCATCCTTCTCTTCCGCAGTCCTACCTTTGTCAATCCAGCATTTGCAACTTCATTCTGTAGACCTACTTTTGTGCATTTGAAATGGTTTTCCTTTGCTTCACGTAAACATAATTGTGGATTGCTACTGATTGTTGTTTGAGTTTGAAGTGACTTGATGCTGGACACAGACGAACATAGCCACATTATCTGATTGCCCTTTCTGGGTACATCCCCGCTTTGGAACTTCTGAAATGTTTATCAGTGTTTACCTCCATTGCACCTCCCTCGAAATACAATCCACCATGAAGCCAAGAGTTGAAGGTTACTTGGAACAACGGCCATTAATAGCTTCCGATGTAGAAAGGGCAGCGAGAATGCATACCATCGAATGAAAAGCTGGTTCACACAACATATCGTCTCTTTAAGAAGCCATCCATTTTGTGCTAAAAACACTTAACTCCTAGGATATTTTCTTTGGTTGTGAAACAATGCGATGGCAATCACACAAAACACTGCATTTGTCTCTGCACAGAGTCTCTTGTCCATGCAATCAGTAGCTACCCACAAACAGTCATGTTCATCAGAAAAACCACACCACCTACATCATCGCCAGGTCCATTCTGTTCTTTCCGTTCCCCCTCATTTATTTATAATCTTCCACTGCACTTCTACTAGGATTGAAAACAGAAAATCAATTCTGCTCCCATAATCACTTTAAGGGACTGTTCGAATCCGCAAGAAATTCAATTTTAGGCGGACTCCAAGAAATAAATGTATTTTTGTCTTCGAGAAACTTTTAATAAATGGATGTTGCTACACAAATTTGAAACAATAAATTGTATAATTACCTTTAAGATGACTAATATGTGGCTACCGTATATTTTACTATTTAAACATAAACATAAAACGAGAGTAATGAAACTCAAAACAGGATTACACTCAAATGCAAAGGCAGTCACAGAAAAAGATATGAATTAAATGTGTAATTGTATACAAGCATATTATATATTGTGTAAATGTTTGGAAGAACAAACAAAAAAAAAATAATAGACTTTGAAAACTACTATAATAAATATATTATATATTTCATTATACATTTCAATTGTTTCACATTTAATTATGATTTAGCAAGGAGGTGTTGGTGTGGCTGTGCGAGGTGTGGGAAGGAGGAGAGTACGATTGTCGCCGCGAATTGTAGTGACCTGAACAATGAGAGCATCACTCGCTGCTCCTTCTCGTAGACTACCGGCAACCAGCAGTAACCCTTAGGCCAAAGTGTGCCAGTCGTGTTTCCTAGTAGATCTAGTCGATTCTATAACCCGAACCAGTTGGTTGGTGCCTTTGTTAAAGCGTTGAAGATTGGTGACTCTGCTGATGTTGAAAAAGTAAGCCCCTATGTGATATCTCTTTCACGAGGAAAGGCAGCTCCAATTAGAGAGGAGGTGGACAACAGTTTCCTCCTCCTCCTCGTCTCCGCAGTTTCTGCAGAAGTGTTTTGTACCGCAGGCCCTTCTTGAGGCGAGAGCTATGCCCAATTATGACGCCGATAAGAATTCTTACTCATTGTCATCAGGCTGTGTGATCGTCTCGAATCAAGAGTAGACCATGAGCATGTGCCAGCAAACAGTTCATGATTTAGTAGTAGAAGTAGAGATAGGCATGGATCGCTGATCTCCACCCGAAAAGTGTAATGAACTAATCCCCTATCTCGGAATTTTCTGGAATATCACAGTGTCCCAGCTCCCACATATGATTGAATACTCTGGCATAGGCGGTAGTTCAGGGAAGTCTTAAAATTAACATGTCTGATTGTCTGCCTTCGAGATCATATTGTGTTTATTTTAGACAAGACAGCATCCTTGATGGCCATAGTTTCTGCCTGAACGACGCTAAAGTGATCCGGTAATCACAATGATAGTAAACGCCCGCTCCCACGCCGTCGTCCATCTCCGTTGCATCTGTAAAAATACGCAGAATATCATCTAGCGTCTGTTGTTCAGAGTTCCATTATGATCTGCAGGGAATCCTTGTTAAGAAGTTCTTCTCTCTCCAACCATTGAATCTGTCAAGGATGATAGAGTGCCCAGAACGGAGTTCCACACACTTAAGCAGTGGTTTCAATATAATTGCCGGGTTAGCCAGAGTCTGTCTGCAGAAAGATTGTGGAATAGAGAAGAATATGGAGTAGGGAGTTTTCCTTAAGGCTGCGCCAGTGTACATAGCAGGTCATCCGTTGCAACCGATCGAATTGTTACCAGTTGATGCCCTCAAGTGCTGTCCAGCTAATCGCGACTCGCGACTACCACAGGCATGTATATAGTTCCTGGGCTTAATATCCCAATATCCTAAGGAACCTCTTCGAGAAGCAGTCGATAAGGTAAGATAACCAACATTCCACCCAGACAGAGTGTAGCTGTTAGAATTTTTCAGAGGAGGCTTGCCTGTCAGTGTCCCTTCGCTCTTCCCCATCAATGAATATCTAAATCCGATGGGACAGTCAATAGTTTTCAATCACCACATGTATTAAACCCATCTCCGCGACCACGGTACAGCCAGATCAACACACTTGATTCTATGAACAAATTTCATATCATGTTTGATTATTAATGTCGGGACGGCGCGAACGCCATTCCCGGCTACCAAAAATTACACGAACGAGTTACTCGCATTAGGAGCAATCGCGGAGGTCAATCCAACCGACAGTGCAATGGCCAGACCTCACTCCGGGGGAACCGCCTTCATGATCACGGTAACCCCTACGCCAGGTAAGTATGCTTTCCGCCGCTCTCACTTGTCTCCTCATCCATTTCACCGTTCAAAGTAACTGTGAATTGGAAGAAGAGCAAAAAAGAAAATATGTGCACTTGCCCTTAGCCAAAAATAAGGGTTGCTACTTGCTGCATATTCCCTTCCCCATCAGCGAACCCAAACAAATCTAGGCGATGCCCGATTCGAATCATTTGCTGCTGCTAGTCAGACTCAACATTCGACAAATTCATTTTGTAATTCCTTTTAATCACCATCAATTGGTGGTCACGACGCAACACAGTGACAGCGACGAAGGGGTGTTCAGTGCTCGGTTTTCGACGTTTGGTGATCTAAACTAACTCGGTGACCCCTTCAGGTCAGCCGCCTTCCGCCGCAGCAGCGACGAGAAAACGCTGAGTCAAAGCGAAATGTCGTCGTAGTCGTTGTTCGGCTTGTTCCGTCGTCGCTGATTGAAGATCAGAGGAGGCCCCAAGCCATCACCTACTGCTTGATCTTCGATTAATTAAGTGTGACCGCATGAGGAAGATCATGGATGGAGCGGAGACCCAATGAATGGGCGGATCGCTAATTGCAAACCGACTCGCCAATGCGGGCCGCAGCGTTGTCTTTTAATCCGTTCTTAAGTGATGTTAATGAATTAAGGCCTCAGAAAGCGGGTCACCCAAGTTCTTGACCCAACGTGCAACGCCTGCAATTGTTCACGACGTTGCACCGGCTGTAGTGCGGTTATGTAATGCTCGCTTTTACTTCGGTTTTCCAATCGCAATCTAGCTTCGGGTTACAGTGGCATCATCGAATTACGATTTTGATGAGTAAGTTATGGCATGGGCATGGGCTGTGCTCCGCGGTCCCAATCCGCTTACCGCGCTAACCCATGGGGTATTGAATGACGCGGGGGGCAAAGACCAATTAAATTGGCGATTATGAGGCAGCAGGGACGAGGAAGTGATTTTCGATTAGTTTGCCATTTTCAGTGGGTTATGTCAACGAACGTTAATAAACATTGTGCAAGTTTTCATCACCCTCCATCGTCGGCAAGTTAATAATTAAACTTATCTTATTGCAAAAAGTACCTTATCCATTGAAAATGATAATCTTATAACAGTAGATCTGTCCGTTCTCCAACTCCATCCTTTAGATCAAGTCATCAGCTACAAAGCTGCCATACGTCACTTCGCTGTAGGACGCACGGTTTTTAAGATATGAGCAAGGTAAGACCAACACTCATGATTTTTTCAATGTAGAAAAATCGACTTCTGTAGGGGTTTTGGCGGTTCGTATGGAACTTTTCACAGCTTATATCTCGAGAACGGTGCGTCCTAGGACAAAATTTGCGTACATAATTTTTGTAGCTTATGACTTGATCTAGAGGATGGAATTGGAAAATTCCCGAACGTACCATTATTTGGGGAAATTTTTAACAAAAACAGGGAAATTTGTTTCTCTGGCGCAAATTATATGAAATTTTACATCGGCTTTTAAGGAAGGTCTATCTGAATTGTTGCTCGTAACGTGAATTTACATTGTGCAAGTTTTCATGACCGTCCATCGTCGGCAAGTTAATAATTAAACTTATTTTATTGCAAAAAGTACCATATCCATTGAAAATGATAACCTTATAACGGTAGATCTGTCCGTTCTCCAACTCCATCCTTTAGATCAAGTCATCAGCTACAAAACTGCCATACGTCACTTTGCTGTAGGACGCACGGTTTTTAAGATATGAGCAAGGTAAGACCAACACTCATGATTTTTTCAATGTAGAAAAATCGACTTCTGTAGGGGTTTTGGCGGTTCGTATGGAACTTTTCACAGCTTATATCTCGAGAACGGTGCGTCCTAGGACAAAATTTGCGTACATAATTTTTGTAGCTTATGACTTGATCTAGAGGATGGAATTGGAAAATTCCCGAACGTACCATTATTTGGGGAAATTTTTGACAAAAACAGGGAAATTTGTTTCTCTGGTGCAAATTATATGAAATTTTACATCGGCTTTTAAGGAAGGTCTATCTGAATTGTTGCTCGTAACGTGAATTTACATTGTGCAAGTTTTCATCACCGTCCATCGTCGGCAAGTTAATAATTAAACTTATTTTATTGCAAAAAGTACCTTATCCATTGAAAATGATAACCTTATAACGGTAGATCTGTCCGTTCTCCAACTCCATCCTTTAGATCAAGTCATCAGCTACAAAGCTGCCATACGTCACTTTGCTGTAGGACGCACGGTTTTTAAGATATGAGCAAGGTAAGACCAACACTCATGATTTTTTCAACGTAGAAAAATCGACTTCTGTAGGGGTTTTGGCGGTTCGTATGGAACTTTTCACAGCTTATATCTCGAGAACGGTGCGTCCTAGGACAAAATTTGCGTACATAATTTTTGTAGCTTATGACTTGATCTAGAGGATGGAATTGGAAAATTCCCGAACGTACCATTATTTGGGGAAATTTTTGACAAAAACAGGGAAATTTGTTTCTCTGGTGCAAATTATATGAAATTTTACATCGGCTTTTAAGGAAGGTCTATCTGAATTGTTGCTCGTAACGTGAATTTACATTGTGCAAGTTTTCATCACCGTCCATCGTCGGCAAGTTAATAATTAAACTTATTTTATTGCAAAAAGTACCTTATCCATTGAAAATGATAACCTTATAACGGTAGATCTGTCCGTTCTCCAACTCCATCCTTTAGATCAAGTCATCAGCTACAAAGCTGCCATACGTCACTTTGCTGTAGGACGCACGGTTTTTAAGATATGAGCAAGGTAAGACCAACACTCATGATTTTTTCAATGTAGAAAAATCGACTTCTGTAGGGGTTTTGGCGGTTCGTATGGAACTTTTCACAGCTTATATCTCGAGAACGGTGCGTCCTAGGACAAAATTTGCGTACATAATTTTTGTAGCTTATGACTTGATCTAGAGGATGGAATTGGAAAATTCCCGAACGTACCATTATTTGGGGAAATTTTTGACAAAAACAGGGAAATTTGTTTCTCTGGCGCAAATTATATGAAATTTTACATCGGCTTTTAAGGAAGGTGTATCTGAATTGTTGCTCGTAAAGTGAATTTACATTGTGCAAGTTTTCATCACCGTCCATCGTCGGCAAGTTAATAATTAAACTTATTTTATTGCAAAAAGTACCTTATCCATTGAAAATGATAACCTTATAACGGTAGATCTGTCCGTTCTCCAACTCCATCCTTTAGATCAAGTCATCAGCTACAAAACTGCCATACGTCACTTTGCTGTAGGACGCACGGTTTTTAAGATATGAGCAAGGTAAGACCAACACTCACGATTTTTTCAATGTAGAAAAATCGACTTCTGTAGGGGTTTTGGCGGTTCGTATGGAACTTTTCACAGCTTATATCTCGAGAACGGTGCGTCCTAGGACAAAATTTGCGTACATAATTTTTGTAGCTTATGACTTGATTTAGAGGATGGAATTGGAAAATTCCCGAACGTACCATTATTTGGGGAAATTTTTGACAAAAACAGGGAAATTTGTTTCTCTGGCGTAAATTATATGAAATTTTACATCGGCTTTTAAGGAAGGTATATCTGAATTGTTGCTCGTAACGTGAATTTACATTGTGCAAGTTTTCATGACCGTCCATCGTCGGCAAGTTAATAATTAAACTTATTTTATTGCAGAAAGTACCATATCCATTGAAAATGATAACCTTATAACGGTAGATCTGTCCGTTCTCCAACTCCATCCTTTAGATCAAGTCATCAGCTACAAAACTGCCATACGTCACTTTGCTGTAGGACGCACGGTTTTTAAGATATGAGCAAGGTAAGACCAACACTCATGATTTTTTCAATGTAGAAAAATCGACTTCTGTAGGGGTTTTGGCGGTTCGTATGGAACTTTTCACAGCTTATATCTCGAGAACGGTGCGTCCTAGGACAAAATTTGCGTACATAATTTTTGTAGCTTATGACTTGATCTAGAGGATGGAATTGGAAAATTCCCGAACGTACCATTATTTGGGGAAATTTTTGACAAAAACAGGGAAATTTGTTTCTCTGGCGCAAATTATATGAAATTTTACATCGGCTTTTAAGGAAGGTCTATCTGAATTGTTGCTCGTAACGTGAATTTACATTGTGCAAGTTTTCATCACCGTCCATCGTCGGCAAGTTAATAATTAAACTTATTTTATTGCAAAAAGTACCTTATCCATTGAAAATGATAACCTTATAACGGTAGATCTGTCCGTTCTCCAACTCCATCCTTTAGATCAAGTCATCAGCTACAAAACTGCCATACGTCACTTTGCTGTAGGACGCACGGTTTTTAAGATATGAGCAATGTAAGACCAACACTCACGATTTTCAATGTAGAAAAATCGACTTCTGTAGGGGTTTTGGCGGTTCGTATGGAACTTTTCACAGCTTATATCTCGAGAACGGTGCGTCCTAGGACAAAATTTGCGTACATAATTTTTGTAGCTTATGACTTGATCTAGAGGATGGAATTGGAAAATTCCCGAACGTACCATTATTTGGGGAAATTTTTGACAAAAACAGGGAAATTTGTTTCTCTGGCGCAAATTATATGAAATTTTACATCGGCTTTTAAGGAAGGTGTATCTGAATTGTTGCTTGTAACGTGAATTTACATTGTGCAAGTTTTCATGACCGTCCATCGTCGGCAAGTTAATAATTAAACTTATTTTATTGCAAAAAGTACCTTATCCATTGAAAATGATAACCTTATAACGGTAGATCTGTCCGTTCTCCAACTCCATCCTTTAGATCAAGTCATCAGCTACAAAACTGCCATACGTCACTTTGCTGTAGGACGCACGGTTTTTAAGATATGAGCAAGGTAAGACCAACACTCACGATTTTTTCAATGTAGAAAAATCGACTTCTGTAGGGGTTTTGGCGGTTCGTATGGAACTTTTCACAGCTTATATCTCGAGAACGGTGCGTCCTAGGACAAAATTTGCGTACATAATTTTTGTAGCTTATGACTTGATTTAGAGGATGGAATTGGAAAATTCCCGAACGTACCATTATTTGGGGAAATTTTTGACAAAAACAGGGAAATTTGTTTCTCTGGCGTAAATTATATGAAATTTTACATCGGCTTTTAAGGAAGGTATATCTGAATTGTTGCTCGTAACGTGAATTTACATTGTGCAAGTTTTCATGACCGTCCATCGTCGGCAAGTTAATAATTAAACTTATTTTATTGCAGAAAGTACCATATCCATTGAAAATGATAACCTTATAACGGTAGATCTGTCCGTTCTCCAACTCCATCCTTTAGATCAAGTCATCAGCTACAAAACTGCCATACGTCACTTTGCTGTAGGACGCACGGTTTTTAAGATATGAGCAAGGTAAGACCAACACTCATGATTTTTTCAACGTAGAAAAATCGACTTCTGTAGGGGTTTTGGCGGTTCGTATGGAACTTTTCACAGCTTATATCTCGAGAACGGTGCGTCCTAGGACAAAATTTGCGTACATAATTTTTGTAGCTTATGACTTGATCTAGAGGATGGAATTGGAAAATTCCCGAACGTACCATTATTTGGGGAAATTTTTGACAAAAACAGGGAAATTTGTTTCTCTGGCGCAAATTATATGAAATTTTACATCGGCTTTTAAGGAAGGTGTATCTGAATTGTTGCTTGTAACGTGAATTTACATTGTGCAAGTTTTCATGACCGTCCATCGTCGGCAAGTTAATAATTAAACTTATTTTATTGCAAAAAGTACCTTATCCATTGAAAATGATAACCTTATAACGGTAGATCTGTCCGTTCTCCAACTCCATCCTTTAGATCAAGTCATCAGCTACAAAACTGCCATACGTCACTTTGCTGTAGGACGCACGGTTTTTAAGATATGAGCAAGGTAAGACCAACACTCACGATTTTTTCAATGTAGAAAAATCGACTTCTGTAGGGGTTTTGGCGGTTCGTATGGAACTTTTCACAGCTTATATCTCGAGAACGGTGCGTCCTAGGACAAAATTTGCGTACATAATTTTTGTAGCTTATGACTTGATTTAGAGGATGGAATTGGAAAATTCCCGAACGTACCATTATTTGGGGAAATTTTTGACAAAAACAGGGAAATTTGTTTCTCTGGCGTAAATTATATGAAATTTTACATCGGCTTTTAAGGAAGGTATATCTGAATTGTTGCTCGTAACGTGAATTTACATTGTGCAAGTTTTCATGACCGTCCATCGTCGGCAAGTTAATAATTAAACTTATTTTATTGCAGAAAGTACCATATCCATTGAAAATGATAACCTTATAACGGTAGATCTGTCCGTTCTCCAACTCCATCCTTTAGATCAAGTCATCAGCTACAAAACTGCCATACGTCACTTTGCTGTAGGACGCACGGTTTTTAAGATATGAGCAAGGTAAGACCAACACTCATGATTTTTTCAACGTAGAAAAATCGACTTCTGTAGGGGTTTTGGCGGTTCGTATGGAACTTTTCACAGCTTATATCTCGAGAACGGTGCGTCCTAGGACAAAATTTGCGTACATAATTTTTGTAGCTTATGACTTGATCTAGAGGATGGAATTGGAAAATTCCCGAACGTACCATTATTTGGGGAAATTTTTGACAAAAACAGGGAAATTTGTTTCTCTGGCGCAAATTATATGAAATTTTACATCGGCTTTTAAGGAAGGTCTATCTGAATTGTTGCTCGTAACGTGAATTTACATTGTGCAAGTTTTCATCACCGTCCATCGTCGGCAAGTTAATAATTAAACTTATTTTATTGCAAAAAGTACCTTATCCATTGAAAATGATAACCTTATAACGGTAGATCTGTCCGTTCTCCAACTCCATCCTTTAGATCAAGTCATCAGCTACAAAACTGCCATACGTCACTTTGCTGTAGGACGCACGGTTTTTAAGATATTAGCAAGGTAAGACCAACACTCACGATTTTTTCAATGTAGAAAAATCGACTTCTGTAGGGGTTTTGGCGGTTCGTATGGAACTTTTCACAGCTTATATCTCGAGAACGGTGCGTCCTAGGACAAAATTTGCGTACATAATTTTTGTAGCTTATGACTTGATCTAGAGGATGGAATTAGAAAATTCCCGAACGTACCATTATTTGGGGAAATTTTTGACAAAAACAGGGAAATTTGTTTCTCTGGCGCAAATTATATGAAATTTTACATCGGCTTTTAAGGAAGGTGTATCTGAATTGTTGCTTGTAACGTGAATTTACATTGTGCAAGTTTTCATCACCGTCCATCGTCGGCAAGTTAATAATTAAACTTATTTTATTGCAAAAAGTACCTTATCCATTGAAAATGATAACCTTATAACGGTAGATCTGTCCGTTCTCCAACTCCATCCTTTAGATCAAGTCATCAGCTACAAAACTGCCATACGTCACTTTGCTGTAGGACGCACGGTTTTTAAGATATGAGCAAGGTAAGACCAACACTCATGATTTTTTCAACGTAGAAAAATCGACTTCTGTAGGGGTTTTGGCGGTTCGTATGGAACTTTTCACAGCTTATATCTCGAGAACGGTGCGTCCTAGGACAAAATTTGCGTACATAATTTTTGTAGCTTATGACTTGATCTAGAGGATGGAATTGGAAAATTCCCGAACGTACCATTATTTGGGGAAATTTTTGACAAAAACAGGGAAATTTGTTTCTCTGGCGTAAATTATATGAAATTTTACATCGGCTTTTAAGGAAGGTCTATCTGAATTGTTGCTCGTAACGTGAATTTACATTGTGCAAGTTTTCATGACCGTCCATCGTCGGCAAGTTAATAATTTAACTTATTTTATTGCAAAAAGTACCTTATCCATTGAAAATGATAACCTTATAACGGTAGATCTGTCCGTTCTCCAACTCCATCCTTTAGATCAAGTCATCAGCTACAAAACTGCCATACGTCACTTTGCTGTAGGACGCACGGTTTTTAAGATATGAGCAAGGTAAGACCAACACTCATGATTTTTTCAACGTAGAAAAATCGACTTCTGTAGGGGTTTTGGCGGTTCGTATGGAACTTTTCACAGCTTATATCTCGAGAACGGTGTGTCCTAGGACAAAATTTGCGTACATAATTTTTGTAGCTTATGACTTGATCTAGAGGATGGAATTGGAAAATTCCCGAACGTACCATTATTTGGGGAAATTTTTGACAAAAACAGGGAAATTTGTTTCTCTGGCGCAAATTATATGAAATTTTACATCGGCTTTTAAGGAAGGTGTATCTGAATTGTTGCTTGTAACGTGAATTTACATTGTGCAAGTTTTCATCACCGTCCATCGTCGGCAAGTTAATAATTAAACTTATTTTATTGCAAAAAGTACCTTATCCATTGAAAATGATAACCTTATAACGGTAGATCTGTCCGTTCTCCAACTCCATCCTTTAGATCAAGTCATCAGCTACAAAACTGCCATACGTCACTTTGCTGTAGGACGCACGGTTTTTAAGATATGAGCAAGGTAAGACCAACACTCATGATTTTTTCAATGTAGAAAAATCGACTTCTGTAGAGGTTTTGGCGGTTCGTATAGAACTTTTCACAGCTTATATCGAGAACGGGGAGTCTTACGACAAAATTGCGGTATTCAATTGTGTAGTATATGATGAAACTGTTCTGGATTCGAATGCAGTCACTCCGTGAACGAATGAGACTTAGTCGAACAATGGAGAAGGAATGAGGGAAATCGCCACAGTCAAGTTCGGAAAATTGCTGACACACTGTGAGAAGAGAGAAATGCCACAGAGCATTTCGTCGAAACGCGGAATGGCGTCTGGTTTACTAGGTCGAATGGGCCATCAATCAAGATGGTCCTCTGGGACTCTCTTGCAGATTGTGTCGACTAACAAAGCCAAGCAGGATGGTGTAAAGAAGCGTGGGAGACCAAGACAGCCTTTCTAATGCAACGCATCGCCCCACATTTGCCGAACAGATCCCTCACACATTCCATGCTCCGCACGAAGAATAATCTCTTCTTTAGCACTCGAACATCCATCCTTAGCCGTATCAGCAAAACATAATCGTGTCAATTATGTTCTCTGGCCAACGTACCGCATGCACTAAGCTCTTCCATTAGACCCCGCAGCCATTCAATTAACAAGCAATCGATTCATATCTCGAGATAACTCCGCAGGAACATCAAACTCTAATGAGGATACTAGTTCTATGGCAAATAAATATCTGCCCCATAAAATCATCCAGCACCAGCGACGACAACACTTGAATAAAATCCAACTCCTTCTCAATCCCATTCCAACCAGTTCTGTGCTCGTTTCGCGCAAGCGCCGAAACAACAATAACCACCGCCAACCAAATCACGAATCTAACCCGGAAACGATATTTCATGGATTTCAACGACACAGCCTGGCAATTATATGCAAACACCATTAACGCCGGCATCATTACGATCCGCTATGAAGTATAAATCATAAGAGCACCAGCAGCAATCCCGTCCGGCTGTTAGTCGGCAAATCCCCACGGCAGCAGCCTAGGCAGATGCAGCTTATTCCGGTGCTCGCACTCCGTCGTCGATAACACCGTAGCGATAACCTTCTGAATCAATTTGAATTTGGATTTGTTTCTCGAATTCCCTCCAATCTCCCGTCACAAGTGCAATCCTCGCCTGGTCGACTGTGGAATAAACTTGTTCGAGGATCAAACCAGATATTCGTGACGATAGCGAACACAGTGGATTCATCTAACACCGACACAGCACAAGAGTCGCGCCCGCTTCTCCTTAAACAGCCCGGGTTCGCAGTACATCACCCAGCTGGCGCAAGTGGGACGCGGGAGGGACATAATTTTCCGATCACGATTTCGAACCATATAACACCTACTCTACCCCTAATGACCGGCCTAATGCATCCAGTTTCTGGCATTCACCGGTGGTTTCAGATGCGCCGCACGCCGGCCTGGCGTACATTCTCTTATAACGGATCCCCCAGTTGGCAATCTTTCTCTCTTTTCGAGGAGAAATTCTTTTCTGGCGGCAGGCTCCCCTCTGTAACTCAAAGCGCCAATCGTGATGATCGTGCCGCGGAGGAGTCACCCGCATTTCCAGAGCGAAACAGTGGGGCGGGAGCAATCCGACAGTCATCAGCAAAACCAAATCTCTGGTTTTCCAAGCCACAACCCTTATCGGGAACAAACCACCGGCTTGCGTCACAGTGCTATTCATTCGGGAAATCGTCATTTGTTCTGCCTTCTCTGAGTCACGCTGAGAATATATCTCGCCGCTGAGCTCTTGCGGGTCCAGTGACTAAGCTTGAGTTGAGGTTATCTTTTTAGCACGCTTTAGATGCGTCAAATTCCCACCAAAGTTTGGTGACTTCGTTGTTCTATTTTTGAACTAAGAGGGATTCTGTTGAGTCAGTAGCTGGACTGATGCATCTGGGTCATGGTTTTCATGGCTGTCCAGCTTTTGAGCCTTTCAGGTGGGACCGCTTGCAAGGTGCATGCTTAATCAACAGAGGTAAATGGCGGTGGCGCCTGTGGTGAATTTTCGGAAAGGAGATGTACTTCAAATGAAAGGGAATCACCTTGGCTTCAGCGAGTTTGAATTCTGGGCCCACTGTGAAACTTTTCTATTCCAATACCTGACTCAAGTGACCGCGATCAGTGATCTTTTTATGGTCTTCAATTGATTTGCTTGCCTTCACTCGTCGTGCCTAAACGCGATCTTTTAAGTGAGTCGCGCTTTAAAGTCCAACTGCACAAGGTCAGGATCGCTGTCTGTGCAGTCGGTGCACAGTCATCAACCACTGACCCACTCCCCAAAGAACCACAACCCACCCCACTGCGCTCAACTGTCGATCATCGCCATCGCCAGCTTCCAGGCAAAGTTCACCAGCTTTCCAGTCACACACAAAGCCAACTGCCCGTACTGCCAATGTCTTAACAAAAGCAAATTTAGGCCACAATCGTGAGTCTCTCCGTCTCTCGTTTGTGTCTCTCAATACCTGCCAACTCACCCCCACTCACTAGCCAGCTCACGCTTCAAGCAGAGCCACTCCAATGTGTGCAACGTACTATCTGAACCACCAAATCGCCTAACCACCTCCACTCTGTCTCTCTCTATCTCGCACACACTCTCTCCATCTGGCTTGGTTAGTGTTAGTACGAGAGCACACTCACGCTCTGGCGCTGGCAGGTCTTAATCACTTGGGCTCACCAAGGCAGTGCCAGTCTAACGTAGTTACCCGTCGCGTTTGGTTCTTGGTGCTGGAAAAAGAACAGTGCGCTCTCTCCTGGCATTTGATGTGTACCCAAACGCGCACCGCACAGCACGCCAGTTGGGCGTTGTCGCGCCTTCTCCCGAACCTCTCAGAGCTCTTTCGAAATTCTGCGTGCGGGCTTAAAGTCGTCCCAGTGCGCGCCTCTTCTGCCAACTCTTTCGTGAATTTCGCAGTGATTAGATTAGATACGCTTATCTCCACCCGATAGTTGCGTAAAATTCAGAAGAAA
Organism: Eristalis intricaria; assembly: GCA_964034865.1. Classification (NCBI taxonomy): domain Eukaryota; kingdom Metazoa; phylum Arthropoda; class Insecta; order Diptera; family Syrphidae; genus Eristalis; species Eristalis intricaria. The sequence goes on along the minus strand of OZ035877.1, from coordinate 6,054,829 downwards.
AAGATAAAGTGCCGAAGTTAGACGGAACAACTGCTGCACAGGTGCACTAAGTACGCTCAGTGAAGTGAAGTGTTTGTGAAGAATTCTCATATTTGTCCAGTGAAAGTGTTTCTTCTCGGGAATTTTGCTGCCGAATATCAGGGACCACCAACGGACGAGGTGAGTGCATTCAGTGTTAAATCATATCACTCAGTGGCGGGCGGATGATGAAGTCCTTGTTCTACATTCTCGGCGGGCCGTTGGTATCCCGTGTCGTCCACCATATTGTCTGTTACTGGTTCGAACCAAATTACATCCACCAATCGTCACCAGCAGCAACAACAACGTCGGTGACTCTCCACACCTTTGCATGTGTGGCTTGACTGTATGGCACTGCGAGGGAGGCGGCCGAGGAGGGTGACGACGACGACGACGGTTACCTTTGTCTCTTGTTTGTTGTTATTACTACACATCGTGGCGCGGTACCTGTGTGCAGGTTACAGGTGTTACCAGATTTGAGTTTTGATTCCCTTCATTTGCTCGATTTGGTGATTCATTGAATAGTCTCTCCGTATGTGGTTTGATTCTCTTCTGGCTTGCTGATAAGCGAACGTGACTAATTGCTGAGAATGACGGTGATAATGTTTAGTTTGCCGTTGAGTATCGGAATTCGAAAATTGACACTGCGCCTCGGAACAGCTGTGCGGGTGATTGCAGATTTTAATGAAATCTTGGGGGGAATTGGAGGTTTTTTTTTTTGCTTAGAAGAGGGGGTATTTTTTAGGGAACAGTATTTTCGATAAAGTTTTGTTTACTGGTAGATGAAGTTGGAGGAATGAACAGTTCTCACGCTCTGTTGGTGTGATCATGTTTGACTCGAGCTGGGTGTCAAGTTTCTTGCAATTCAATAATCTGTGGATTCCTGGAAATAAGCATGATCAAGCGTCCTTAGAGTGAGATTTAGACGATGAATTGGTTGTTTAGGAAGACATTTACTGGAGAGGGCAGTATACTCTCTTTAATGTCCGAGGCAGTGCCTTCACTGGAGCGATGTCAGCGCTGCCCAGAGCGCAGACCCACGAGGCAAAAATGATTAGGACTAACGTCAATTACACACATACGAGGGCGCAAATATAGAAGCTAGCACCGGGAGCCAGAAAACCTAGTTATGGCACTGATCCGAGGGGGCCTGAACCCAGCCAATAAGCCTTTACCCAGCCAATAAGCCTTTACACCTGGGCCTCAGCCAACAAACCTCTCCAGTTGGCACGATCTTTAGCCAGTTGCCTCCAATCTCGCACGGGAAGTTGGTTAAGGGCCGTCTCCACGTGTGTGCGCCGTCGGTTTCATGGGCTTCCTATTGCCTCCCCTGTCTGACAGGTTGGGATTCCAAGAATCTTCGGGCTGAAGCAGTGTTGTTCAAGAGCTCCACACGTCCTATCCATCTTAGGCCTTGAATCCGTAGACGCCTATGTAGAGTCATGTGGCTCACACTTCGTGGTCCTCTTCTCCAAATGGTCTCTCTCTTGTCAAGGCCAAAGGCTTCTAATGATGTTTAATATAATAATAAAATACGCGGCGCGACAGTCTGAAGCAGATGTGGGCTTAGCTTCCACAGTAACCACTCGTGTTGTTCGTTGTATTGTTCTTTCACGAGTCGATGGAGAATTCTGACTCCGGAAGGTGGAAGTTTGTGATGCGACTCGAAAGAGGTGAAGCCGTGATATATAACAGTTGATAATATTCGGAGATCGCATTTGGCACTCTCTGCGTCATTGTGGCGCGCTATCCACCCCACTACCCCACGTCGACCCAATCTTATGGGTTTAGTGACCTCTAAATTCACATCAAGGAGGAATTTTGACGTCTGGGGTTTTCTTGAGGACAAAATTACACACTTTTTTCCTTCAGAATTTCCCTTGGTGTCACCTTAATTCATACCTAAACCAGTGCTGCCACTTCGTGGTCAATTTGAATACCCAAACATTCGAAAAACAAAATCCCCATATTTTCACCATCACAAGCTAAATCCCCTGTCAAGCGCATAAAAACAACAATCACCCAAGACCTGAAAACAACACAAGACAATTGACACCTCCAATTCCGTCTCCAAATCTGTGTTTCGATCGCTATTTCAAGAACAACCTCAGACCCCAATTCACCAGTAAGCATATCACATGAACTTCATTCAAATTAACACCTCCACCACCTGGCAACACTCTCCGCGCTCATCTCATTTGTATCTGTGGCTTGTAGCTGAACATTTTTGTTGTTTTTTATTTTCCACCACCAAAACGATATTCGTTTGGCATTTGTTGACTTCTTGCTTTCGTACGCCATATATGGGCGACTCGACTCGTACAATTCTGAAACAGAAATTAATCCGAAAGAGTGAACGTTTTACAATGACGTCAGGCAGTGCGGACGCCATGGATGTAAGCCAAAGCAGGTATTACCAACCAACCCACCACGGTTGCGTGTAAGAAAAACCAGTTTCTGTCCGCCTTACCTGAATCGTCATACTTTGTTTCCTTGTGTCTTTTCTTGCAACATTTGGTAAACAAGAACACAAACACATAAGCGAACGATTGAAGCAGTTGGTCACTCAGCTCAGTCCAGCAAGAAGATGCCGAAAACGAACGAAAAATAAGAGAAGAGACAAATAAAAAGAATTCTGTCGTCCGTTACATTTCCTCACGTAGCCCACTGGTTTGGCCAACAGTTGGCATAATTTGGTAATAGACTGTGGAAAACTGTTTTCCCTCGAAGAGCAAGGGGAAAGGGTCTGGCTTGGTCTTCCAATCAGAATGCATGCCACGTTCAAATTGACGTTCGACAGGAAACGTGTGTGGAATTCTGTGACGAACAACACTAGGTCTGCCAATGAATCAGCGGGACGGAATTGACTCTTTTTTCTTCCACCTCAAAACAAGCGGAGATTTGCAATGGTTTTTTATTCCAGCTATCCCGCAAATTTATTCATTAGATTGGATGGCAGCCAGTCCTCTTGAAAGCCATGACCTGGAGTGGTTGGTGAGAAAATGGTCGCGGATGTTGTGTCTTCCTGTTTGTGCCATCATTCAGAGCGCCTCCTAGGTGATGTGTGTGTTGACAACTTTCGGATGTGTAACTGGTTCTTGTATCAGTTTTCGATCAATAGGCGCAGAGCCTGGCTTGTAAGACATTGCTGAGTGATTGCTTCGTGGGTAGCTGGGGAGAATACAAATGATTGCGGATTTGTCTTGGGCAAATCTCCTGGAGAGATCTTGGGGAACGATATTGAGGGAAACGATTCTAGGTGGCAAGTGGAGTTCCTAACGTTTGTTATTCGCGTAGAGAGCTTGCCTGCGTGGAAAGGCTACACATCCTCAACGAGACAGAAGAATGGAATAGTAATGTGTCCCAACTCCAGAAATGGTTTGCCATTGATACAGATTCCTTACAGCAAAAGAAGATTATATCCTTTCGATTCTTTCTGACTCGTTGGAGTTCCCAAGCCAACTCCACAGTCGCCGACAAGTGCAGTAATCTCTCTAATGTCATGGGAAAACTTGCAAGATCGCAATCACCTAACGAGCAATTAGACGCCCAACTTTCCCTCGCCGTGAACTCAACTATCAGCTGAAGACGAGGTGATGCCAAAGCAACACTCGCTCATGTTGTTCGCACTTCTTCACTCGAGAGCAAAAACAGGAAGCCATGGTAGGTAGGTAAAAGCGAAATTGACGTTCATCGTGTTACAGAAATGGAAAATTTATTGGTTTTGAGAAATCGAAAAGCTGGGATGGATCAGTTACTAACTTGGAAGCCACAAACCAACAACATCAGAGAATGTGACGAAATCAGCTCTCAAAACCGCTAGAAACTGGGCTGAATTTCGGTCGCACACAGTGAGTGTGAATTCGAGTAAACATTCCCCACTCAGTCATGAGGCATTACAAATGTCATCAAGCAGGTATCAGGAAAAAACTACTTGAGTGATCGATGACTGGCGATCGACGGCTATTAACTCAGGCTGTCGGATTAATGTGACAACAACGACATCACTTGTGCTTCGACGCGTGATTTGTACACATCAGAGGATGTACCAGCGGGAGATGACATTCCAAGCGAACACCTGTCCGCAACAGGAAAAGAAAAACACAAGCCACGCAGCAAGGGGATGCAACTGGTCAAAGGAAACGATTACGGGACAGTCTTTCACGCCTGCTTTCCCATTAAATTTCAATTAAACGCCCCAGCAAAGGAGAAAACCTACAACAAGACTCTAGCGTCTTAAACTCTCACACTTCATGCGAAAACCAATTAAGATCCCATCTAGAGGCTAGACGCTTTCTGCATAATCAATGCGACATCACATCAATTAGTGAACATCCACCCAGATTTAACGGGGCACACTAATGAAATGAAAGAGCTGAATGCCCGACCAGAGAACGAAGAATGCCGCCAAGACAAGTCTCCCCTGCCTGCTCGGGTTGTAGTTGGTACACGCGAAGTGAGAGTGGTGGAACGGGGAGCATGCCAATAGAACCATGCACCATGCAATGTAAAAAATAAATTCACCGCAAGACTTGTACACATCTCTCTTCTTATGGTAATCAGCTGCATTGTTGTTGTGTTCTTATTGTCGATTGTTGAGCACAGATTTTCCCCGCGTTTGCTCCAGTGAATTGAGTCATTAAAAAGGAAAACCACCATCAGAGGTGCACGAGAAACGCAAAGTCAAACTGGAGCACGATTTGTGGCTGAACGCATGGGGTGTATGGGTCGATCAAAACCACAAGCCTACAGCAAGATCTCCGCAAGAACTGAACTGGCACACAAGACAAAGGCTAATCAATTGAAGCGAAAATGAATGGCACACTGATGGGAAACTCGGGGGAAACTGAGTTTCACTGCACGCAGGGAGGAGAGTTTTCTCATCCCTTCAGGGAAAATTTGTTCGTTCGAATACAATTCACAAGAAGTTCATGCAGAGAGTGTTGTATGAGGTGCAGTGAAGGCGGCGTAAAGCATACTTACCTGGCGTAGGGGTTACCGTGATCATGAAGGCGGTTCCCCCGGAGTGAGGTCTGGCCATTGCACTTTCGGCTGGATTGACCTCCGCGATTGTTCCTAATGCGAGCAACTCGTGCGTGTAATTTTTGGTAGCCGGGAATGGCGTTCGCGCCGTCCCGACGTTAATTTACTTTCAAGTTGAATATTAAAATATTATCTGAATTGAATAGCATTGTGCTTCCTCTTCCTAAAAGTGTACACGAGTGTCCGCACCTGCTTCGTTGTCTTCATGAACTCTTGTCATGTGGAATCTATTCTGGACATTGGAGACGCTCGACTACAAGGATGGTGAAGATACCAGATTTGATACAACATTTTCCAGGGAAGTCAAACTTTCGGTTGACATTGTACCAGAAATAAACTGCACCTTATATAATAGCCGACCACCGACGAATTTGAGCGACTTCTTGAAAGTTATTCCCGACATCATGTAGTGACATTCTCTGACTGGAGCGTTTGATCCGTTTGATGACACCATTTGGTCAAGAGGGGTTGAAGACAGCTTCTACTGGACTAGATTTCAGCTCTGTACCCTATCTAGTTGATTCTGTGATCTCTCAACAGAGTCTCCTTGCGATTTCTAATAAGACTCATCATCAACATCAAACCAGTCAGATCAGATAAGAAAAATTAATTTAATTCAAGCCAAGAAATCTATTCCTTTTCTTGTGTACAGAGTGTTCTGCTACAGTAGTAGAATTCGTTGCGGTCAATAAATTGACAACTCGTTAGTCCTTCAAATTTGTTTGTGACACAACACAATTGGCTTCTGCAGAATCAATCTGAGCCCTAGTCCACCTCCGGTGGTGAAGACATCCAGTATGCATATGTATACAGAGAAAGCTCCCATGGGCGGACAGCGACGGTCGCAGCACTTATGTCTGGCAAAGGGAGTTCTCCGTTCATGGGAATGTAAGGGACTCCAATTCAAAATTCACGGTCATGAGAAATTGTCCGCTCAAGGGGATTGCCCACATAAGAGAGTGTACAAAAAAGGGAGTTTTCACTGTATGCATCTTAGGTTAGGTTAAGTTTAAGTAGCAGTCACAATTAGGCCAATACAGGCTCTCAGTCAGACCACGTGTCATGTCATACTCCTTCACCTGAAACTAATACAGGCTTGTTGCAAAGCGGTTTAGCTGGCTTATGCTGATGCTGTCAATCATAACGCACAGGCTAATGAACGTAGGCTCCTAAATTTGAGTTGCTACTATGAACCAGCGGCCTTCACAACCACTGGTGATGAAGCATGGGCTCTACCCCATCTTCATGCATGCAGCTTTTGTAGAAATTATTATACTAACGGGTCACCCATCCTTCGGTCTCGTGTTGCAATTGCCATGACGCCGATAAGAATAGATACCTGAGATACCAGAATGCAGACAAGGATACCGTTTAAGTTTGAGTGTTTCCTTTCTTTTACGCCACAAGCTTTGACAACTACTGATCCCAGCCTTATTTGACGCCATAATTGTCCGTCCCAACACGATTAAAATCGACACGTCTAATTTCAGTTTTGTCTTCTTCTCTCCTTTCAGACCTCTGCATCGAATCATCAAAGGAAATGCCTTCAACATAAATCGACATCCGAACTAACCACCGAGAGACTATGTAAACCACCGTCAAGAGCACAAGCCCGAAACCTAACGCATGATGCACACACACTTGAAGCCCTCCTCCTCGCATCCAGTCTCCTGCGAGATGGATAAGAAACTAAAACGAAACTTCAAGTATCGCGACAAACTGCAGTCGTGGCTGCCATTAGTCTTAGTTAGTTTGTTAGTTCTGTGTAAGTCAACAGCCGTCGATGGACAAACCCGAGATCCACGATTCTACTCCAGACCCGGCGTCGATCCACCGTATCCCAACCCGGGAGATCCTGAATACAGGTGAGAGTGTGCATTAGATTTCCGCATAAGCGAAGTCGAATCAATGTTTGATGTATTTGCCAGGACGTACCTGTTCAATGATCGTCGCTACGGACATTACCCGCCGAATGGATACGGCGCCAACTACCCTGGCCGCAACCCGCCCGGACAGTATCCACAAGGAATGCCAAATGAACCTGGATATCGGTTCGATCCGGTAAGTGAAGTTTCATAGTTTCGACAATCATCTCTCGAAGCTCGAACCAACGTGTTCGGACCAACTCTTGACTTTCTTTCGAGATCCTGCGTTACCGGTCTGTTTCATCGAACAGCAGCTTCACAGTCCGCACACTCAGCCGACAACAATCGTCTTCCCACACTAATCAACTGGAGCGCAAAGCCGGGTTCAATCGCATTAATTAACTGCGACTCGTGTACTCGTAGATTAAAATGAAATCGAGATTCGTCATCTTGACTTGACTCTCATTACTTGTTTCCAATCTGCCGGAATCAGATTTCGCATTCAGTTCGCTTCTCTAATTGAATTCAGGTTCGCTCTGTGCTCTCTACATGCGTCAGCGTGTGTGCACATGGCAGATCTGATGATCGCCGAGGCAGAGTCAAACAGCCGATTGTTGCTGCGCTGACCTCAATGACCGATCTCTGTCTTCGAACACGCAATTAGAATCAATGATTGAGGCGGCAATGGGGCACTGTTCGTGGACACCCTCTCTCTATCTGTCAATCTCATTTCAGAACAACCCGAATGCACAGCAGACACCATTTCCCGGAGTGTTGGGTGGCTGGCGGGAAGACCTGCAAGGCAAGGAACGGCGGGACTCAATCAGACTCGATCGCGATGTCTTTGTGACGACGAACTACGGCCAAGTGCAGGGCTTCAAGGTCTACATGTACGACGATCCCGATCCGAAGTCCTTCTACCGTCCTTATCACAGTCCCGTGGAAAGGGTCACCGGGGAGTGCTCGGTTTTCCTGGGAATACCCTACGCGATCCCGCCAACCTTTGAAGGGCGCTTCAAGCCACCTCGCATTCATCGTGGATGGCAGCTGTTGCAGGCGGTGGACTTCGGTCCGGCGTGCCCGCAGCCGGTACGATACACCGGAGCAACCAAAGGAATCAACGACATGGACGAGGACTGCCTGTACCTGAACATCTTCTCGCCGAAGGTAAGGCCCCCGCAGCCACTCACGCGATCGAATGAATTCAGTTTCACTCTTCTTCCCACAGACTGGAGCAGGAGTCGCCCAGAAGTACCCGGTGATGGTGCACATTCATGGCGGCGAATTCATAAGAGGCGCTTCGAACCTCTTTCAAGGCCACATACTGGCAAGCTTCTACAACGTCATAGTGGTCACCCTTAACTACCGCCTGGGGGCACTGGGTTTCCTCTCGACAGGAGACGAGAACTCACCCGGGAACTACGGCATCCTCGACCAGGCGATGGCTCTGAAGTGGATCTACGACAACATCGAGTTCTTCAACGGCGACCGAGAGGCCATCACACTCTTCGGCCCCGGCGCAGGGGCAGCCTCGGCGGGGCTCCTAATGGTGGCCCCCCAGACGCGGCACATCGTGAAGCGAGTGATAGCCGAGTCGGGATCTGCCCTAGCCGACTGGGGATTCATTCAGGACAAGTACCGTGCCCAGAACACCAGCCGAGTGCTGGGACAATTGCTCGGCTGCTCAATAGAGTCCTCCTGGAAGCTGGTCAACTGCTTGAGGACTGGCAGGAGCTTCTACGAGCTCGGCAATGCAGAGTTCCCGCCTCACGTCGGCACATTCCCCTGGGCACCGGTGCTGGACTACAACTTCACCCTTCCTGGCGACGACTGGTACGAAGGATGGCGCATGAAGGACTGGAAATTCCTCAGTGAAACCCCCGAGAGCCTCATACGACAAGGCAAATTCAACAAGGCGCTGCAGTACATGACCGGGGTCACCACCCAAGAGGCGGCCTTCTTCCTCTATCAAAACGAAAGCCTGTCGCCCAGCTACGAGATCGACGCTAGGTTCTTCGATCAGAAGATCCGCGAGCACGTGTTCCGCTACAACTACACCCTCAATCCGGATGGAATCTACGAAGCCATCAAGTACATGTACACCTACTGGCCGGACCCGAACAACACGACCATCATGAGGGACCAATACGTGAACATGATGTCCGACATGCTGTACCGCGCTCCGGTGGACAAAATGGCGAAGATTCTCTTGGAGCAGAAAGTGCCTGTGTACCTGTACGTCCTGAACACAACCGTGGAAGCCCTGAAGTTCCAGCAGTGGCGCAAGTATCCGCACAACGTCGAGCACTACTTCCTGACCGGCGCCCCATTCATGGACGTCGAGTTCTTCCCCAAAAAGGACCACCTGCAGCGGAACATGTGGACTGACAACGACCGCAACATGAGCCATCTCTTCATGAAGACCTTCTCCAACTTCGCCAGATACGGGTAAGTTCAGGGTTTCTCCAAGCGACACAGGGACGTGGCTAATCAATGTTCTCTTTCAGAAATCCAACGCCCGAGCAAGTTCTCGGAATCCACTACGAACGGGCCTACCAAGGCGAGCTGCGGTACCTGAACATCAACACGACCTACAATTCGTCGATCCTGCTGAACTACAGGCAGACGGAGACCGCCTTCTGGACGCAGTACCTGCCGACAGTGATCGGAGTGCTGGTTCCGACGTACCCGCCGACCACAGAGTTCTGGTGGGAGCCGAAGGAGCCTCTCCAAATCGCCTTCTGGAGCATGTCAGTGGCGTGCTTCTTCCTCATCGTCCTGGTTGTCATTTGCTGCATTATGTGGCGGAATGCCAAGAGGTGAGTTCAAGCCTACGACGCTCTTGAGGCTTGCTCTGAATTCAATTATCTTTCCCACAGACAAGCAGACCGCTTCTACGACGAGGATGTGTTCCTAAACGACGGCGTGGAACTCGAGCGCGACAGGAGATCTGTGGTGAGTGGACCAGCGGGCATTGATAACGCCCACATGGTAACCAACCACCACGCGGTCCGATCGCGTGACAACATCTACGAGTTCCGGGACTCGCCCTCGACGAAGACTCTAGCGACGAAGTCCCAAACGGACACCACTTCCGTGCGGGCGCCCAGCTCGCTAGCAAAGACTGGCAGTCAGACTTCGCTGAAGAGTGGAATTTCCCTGAAGGAGTCGATCGGTACGTACTCCGTCAAGGACAACGGTACCTACCCCAGCGTAAAGCAGCAGAAGATTGACGCAGAACCCAGAGGAGGCCGCAGCATAGCCTCCATCGTCGCCAACGGCAACAAGGCGATCGAGGAGAAGAGACTGCTGCAGCGGGAGCCACAGCTGTCGTCCACTCCCATGCCTGAGAAGGTCATCCAAAGCCGGAGTACGACACCCGTGCCACAGGCGCGATCCACCGCACCTGCGCCCGCAATGAAAGCAGCCGTCAGTCGAACGCAGCTAATCGAGGGCGTTCCCCAGACGTCCGTGTAGAGCCCCTAGTGTAAGCAGCGCACCCAAACGATGCACTTTCTGTACATACATCCGATAGGCACCTAAGCAGCGTTTGTATAAAGCCCCAGAATCGACATTTCATAGTTTTAGGATCGCCCGCAGCCATCAGGCTGTGCGCAGCGCTCACCTCTGGCCAGCAGAGGACTTACTTAAGTTTGTTCGAAATTATTTAATAAATTTTAACTTATTTTTAAGACAGCGTCCAACGTTTCAGTTTAGCTCTAAGCCTAGTTGTAGTACCGCCCGAGAGTGCGGCCTGGCACCCCTTCCCTGGAGGTGTCGCTGCGACTCTCGAATATCAGATGAATCCGTCCATTTCGTAAGATATTAAGAGCTTCTCTGGAAGTGTAAGCCAACACCTTGTACATACTAGAAACTTCCGTAAATAGTTTTAGTTCTAAGCCTTGCAGAGCAGATTCGAGTAAGTAAGATGCGTTTACGTCTATGTTCAGTTTTAGTTTTGTTCGTTTAATTTATGTGCTTCCTGTGGGTCCTCTGGTCGCAGCCGCAGCCATTGGACTCTACGGTGTTTAATGTTTGTCTATCTTATAGTCTATGTCTTTTGTTGTAAGCTTGATTCATTTTATTTTTGTCCTCATTGTCCTTGTTTGCTTTAAGTCCGAAATACATTTTATTTCATTTTTTGCTCAAATCTCTTTTTGTTTGCTTTTATTGTTTTGTGTTTGTTTCGCTTGACTAGAGTACCCTTAGTTTGTGAATGGCAGACGGACATGCACTTCAGAGGTAAGCATACTTAGGGATTTCTATCAGCAACATTCCGAGGATGTGTTTTATATGCACAACCAACAACTGACCACCGCCAATGTTGTCTGGCACCAATGACTGTATGACAATTGAGTACCTTCCGATATCCTTTTCCTTGTCCATTTAAGCATTTAACCAACGTTCGCATAAAAAGCAGGCCCATCTGTCTGAGTAAGCAGGTGATGTCTGCTCGACTGGACAGATGACAGCGTCCTGCAACAAAAAGTAAAGCCAAACGTAAAAATTGCACACAAAAGGTCCTTCTAAGGACCACTGATTTCAGGCTCAATACAAGGTAAGTAGACAGAAGTTCATCGCATGCAGTCCAAAGAGAAAGAGACACTTTCAAACATAAGCTAGAAACACCAGTTAACCTTAAAAACCCAATAAACCACAAAATATGAAAAAAATTCCAATGACCCCTCCCCCCGTTCAGCACCGCATACCGCCGACCATATCCGGGATGCGTCCTCAAGACGAAGTCATAACCTATAATCCCTCATCATTAGTTTTTCCCTGCGTCGCCCCATTCCCGAGATATTCAATGTCAAAAATTGTAAATTTGCAAAAATATACCTACTACCATTTCTGGGCGACTAGTACTTCAGAAATCCCAGCCAAGCAACTTTTGCGACCAACATTTCCACAAAATCGGCAACATCTCCGAGTTACAAATCCGACCACGACAAATGACCACTTATCTGAAAGGTTACAGTCAGGCCTACTATACTGAGGCATGTCCTTGATAATTCCACTAACGGTAAAGGACTAATAAGGATTTAACGCGGTAAGTATATTTTTTTGCCAAAACTCACAATAAATGCAGGCACATCTGGCTGGGTGAGCAGTTTAAAAGGTCTGCTCGACTCAGTAGATGCTAGAAGCCTTCGACAAAAAGTCAACCCAAATGTAAAACAAGCAGCAAAGGTCCTTTTAAGGACCACACAACCAAAAAGGTCCTTTTAAGGACCACGCACCAAAAAGGTCCTTGCAAGGACCACACAGTCAAAAAGTCCTTCTCAGGAATACACAACACCCACACACCGAAAATTACAAAAAAAAACGCCACTCGAGAAAAATCCAATTTTTATACAAAAATCCAGCCAAAACACCAGGCCACCAGAAACCCAGAAAAAGCAGCAGGTATACCCTCGTAAGCAACTTGAAGTATGCAATAAATTTTGAACCGAAAGTGGTCGTGGGTCCGGGGCAAAATTCATTGCATACCTCAAGTTGCATTGAAACAACTTGAAGTATGCAATGATTCTCGGACTGAAAGTGCCCGTGGACTCCGGACAAAATTTATTGCATACCTCAAGTTGCATTGAAACAACTTGAAGTATGCAATTATTCTTGGACTGAAAGTGCCCGTGGGCCCCGGACAAAATTTATTGCATACCTCAAGTTGCATTGAAACAACTTGAAGTATGCAATGATTCTCGGACTGAAAGTGCCCGTGGGCCCTGGACAAAATTTATTGCATACCTCAAGTTGCATTGAAACAACTTGAAGTATGCAATGATTCTCGGACTGAAAGTGCCCGTGGGCCCTGGACAAAATTTATTGCATACTTCAAGTTGCTTACGAGGGTATACCTGCTGCTTTTTCTGGGTTTCTGGTGGCCTGGTGTTTTGGCTGGATTTTTGTATGAAAATTGGATTTTTCTCGAGTGGTGTTTTTTTTTGTAATTTTCGGTGTGTAGTGGGTGTTGTGTATTCCTGAGAAGGACTTTTTGACTGTGTGGTCCTTGCAAGGACCTTTTTGGTGCGTGGTCCTTAAAAGGACCTTTTTGGTTGTGTGGTCCTTAAAAGGACCTTTGCTGCTTGTTTTACATTTGGGTTGACTTTTTGTCGAAGGCTTCTAGCATCTACTGAGTCGAGCAGACCTTTTAAACTGCTCACCCAGCCAGATGTGCCTGCATTTATTGTGAGTTTTGGCAAAAAAATATACTTACCGCGTTAAATCCTTATTAGTCCTTTACCGTTAGTGGAATTATCAAGGACATGCCTCAGTATAGTAGGCCTGACTGTAACCTTTCAGATAAGTGGTCATTTGTCGTGGTCGGATTTGTAACTCGGAGATGTTGCCGATTTTGTGGAAATGTTGGTCGCAAAAGTTGCTTGGCTGGGATTTCTGAAGTACTAGTCGCCCAGAAATGGTAGTAGGTATATTTTTGCAAATTTACAATTTTTGACATTGAATATCTCGGGAATGGGGCGACGCAGGGAAAAAGTAATGATGAGGGATTGTAGGTTATGACTTCGTCTTGAGGACGCATACTATCCATGCTCAGAAAGTACCGTTATTTGCATCAAAATTTGACAAAAACTGACGAATGCTTGCATTTTTTGGATTTCTGATGCGTTCTGTCTACTTACCTTGTCTTGAGCCTGAAAGCACTGGTCCTTAGAAGGACCTTCTTGGTTGTGTGGTCCTTAAAAGGACCTTTGCTGCGTGCTTGTTTTACATTTGGGTTGACTTTTTGTCGCAAGTAGCATCTATGGAATCGAGCAGACTTTATCTACTGACTCAATTAGATGTGTCTGCGTTTTATTTGAGAATTTGTGTTTCCTCTGGTCTGCAGTTAAGCAGGCAGGGAAGGAAGAACAATTTTTATATGAGAAAAAATACCACATTTTGATTATTATTATAATGACTCAATTGTACTTACCTCAAAGCTTCAAAGAAGGACTCTTCCTCCGGCACTAGTTATGTGTATATAGTATATAGTATAGTGTCCTTGCATTGGAATTGAAAGTCACTGAAATCAAATCAAAACAAAGTTAAATTTATTTATTTCACCACCTTCTGAATTTCCGTATGTAGAATGAAAGATATTTACATCTAGTACATCATATCTTCAACTCACCACACCCCGGTAAAATGTCAGTCGTACACGCACAGAAACTGATTTGTCAAAGGTTTCTGTGCATTGTACAACGCGCTGAGTGTTTTTCCACATTTTTCTTGTTTTATATCATATTTCTTAAGGGAAGTCAATCAAAATTCTAGAAATAAACACACAAATCTTATAGAAAGTATAGAAGCAAAAGCATGGCAGATATAGATGATCTATTCGATTGCTTTGAGAGCGAAGGAGCAGCTACCAGTGGGCCTGTTGTCGATGAAGTTTCTGAAAAGTGAGCCACAGCCAATGCCAAGCCAAACATCATTTGATTAACGATTGTTTTTCTTCTGTCATTAGGAAACCCGTGGAGAAGAGGCAGCATTCATTAAGTGAAGACGAGTCCCCACAAAAGAGGACGAAAGTGACTGAGTCCATACTCGATGACATCTGTGTTGAAGCTTTGAACACTCGCATTTCGGTCCACGTGATCGAATCGCCAGACTCATGTACACACGAGGTGGCCACATATCCTGGACAGGACTACCTCCCATTGATTGCGTTCAGTGGTACACCAGCAAAGGAATATCCGTTCATCTTGGATCCCTTCCAGAAGGAGGCTATTCTCTGCATTGACAACAACCAGAGTGTCTTGGTGTCGGCTCACACATCAGCTGGCAAGACTGTTGTGGCAGAGTACTCAATCGCTAAGTCGCTCAAGGCGAAGCAACGGGTTATATACACAACGCCCATCAAGGCGCTCTCTAATCAGAAGTATCGTGAATTCAGTGAGGAGTTCAAAGACGTCGGCCTGGTGACTGGTGATGTCACAATCAACCCGTCCGCTTCGTGCCTGATTATGACAACAGAGATCTTGAGGAATATGCTCTACCGGGGTTCGGAGATCATGCGAGAAGTAGGCTGGGTGGTCTTCGACGAGATTCACTACATGCGTGACAAGGAGCGCGGTGTTGTTTGGGAGGAAACTCTGATTCTGCTCCCAGACAATGTGCGATATGTCTTCCTCTCCGCTACCATTCCCAACGCCAGACAGTTCGCCGAGTGGGTCTGCCACCTGCACAAGCAGCCGTGCCACGTGGTTTACACGGACTACAGACCTACGCCGCTGCAGCACTACATCTTCCCTGCTGGGGGCGATGGAATTCACTTGATAGTCGACGAGAAGGGTGTGTTCAAGGAGGACAACTTCAATACAGCCATGCAGGTGCTGCAGAGCACCGGCGAAGCTTCAAAAGGTGACCAGAAAGGACGCAAAGGTGGCATCAAAGGTGTCAACGCTGGCCAATCGAATATCTTCAAGATAGTCAAGATGATAATGGAGCGGAACTTCGCTCCCGTCATCATATTCTCCTTCAGCAAGAAGGAGTGCGAGGTGTACGCCATGCAGATGGCCAAGCTGGACTTCAACACCGCGGAGGAGAAGAAACTCGTCGAGGAGGTCTTCAACAACGCCCTCGATGTCCTCTCCGAGGAAGACAGACAGCTGCCTCAAGTGGAAAACGTTCTGCCCCTGCTTCGACGTGGAATCGGCATACATCACGGCGGTTTGCTGCCCATTCTGAAGGAAATCATCGAAATCCTCTTCGGTGAAGGTCTAATCAAAGCACTGTTCGCCACCGAGACATTCGCCATGGGCCTGAACATGCCCGCCAGGACAGTGCTCTTCACAGCGCCGCGGAAATTCGACGGAAAGGACTTCAGATGGATCACATCGGGTGAGTATATACAAATGTCTGGACGTGCCGGTCGTCGTGGTATCGACGACAAGGGTATCGTCATTCTGATGATCGACGAAAAGGTCTCGCCAGCTGTTGGCCGAGGAATTGTTCAGGGCAAAGCTGATCCCATCAATTCTGCCTTCCACTTGACGTACAACATGGTGCTTAACCTCCTCCGAGTAGAGGAGATAAACCCCGAATACATGCTCGAGCGGTCCTTCTTCCAGTTCCAGAATCAGAGCTCCATCCCAGAGCTATACAAACAGGTAAGTCTCAGCCCTCTTACCCTCCACATTTACACTCTCAGACTCCACCTTTCAGGTCCAAGACAAGCAACTGGCTCTAGAGAAAGTCAAGATCCCCGATGAACACAGCGTAGCGTCATATCATCACATCCGCGACCAGCTGGACACCCTCGGCAAACAGTTCCGCAAGTACATAACCAAGCCGGATTACCTGATACCATTCCTGCAGCCAGGGCGGTTGATCAAGGTTCAGAACGAGGATGACGAGTTCGACTGGGGAATAGTGGTGAATTTCAAGAAGCAGGCGACCAACGTACGCAACCCGCTCAAGTCGGAGACAAACGTGATTATTGATGTGCTACTGCATGTGACGGAAGAGTCAGCCAAGACAGACGCACCAAAGCCCTGCACGGCTGGCATGAAGGGTAACATGGAAGTCGTCCCGGTGGTGCACAAGCTCGTCTCACAGATCTCGTCATTGAGAGTGTACTACCCGAACGACCTACGTCCCGCTGATAATCGCAGAAGTGTTCTTAAGACGATCGAGGAAGTGAAAAAGCGTTTTCCCAAAGGACCCCCACTGCTGAATCCAATCAAAGAAATGCACATCAAGGAGCCGGAATTCAAGCAGATCGTTGAGTCAATCGACAAGTTTGAAGAACGTCTCTTCGCGCATCCACTGCATAACGCTAAGGAACTGCAAAGCGTGTACTCCATGTACACCCACAAAATGAAAATCCAAAACGAGCTGAAGGACGCCAAGGCCAAGCTAAAGGAAGCCCGCAGCCTACTGCAGATGGACGAGCTGAAGCACAGAAAACGAGTCCTCCGACGAATGGAATACTGCACAGCTTCAGACGTGATCGAGTTCAAGGGTCGCGTCGCCTGCGAACTAAGCTCGGCCGACGAACTCCTCATGACCGAAATGATTTTCAACGGAGTCTTCAACGAGTTAACCATCGCTCAATCCGTGGCACTTCTCTCGTGCTTCGTCTGCGATGAAAAATCCGCAGAAGTGCCTCAGTCCACCGAAGAACTCTCGGGACCACTGCGATCCATGCAAGAGCTGGCACGTCGCATCGCAAAGATCTCCAACGAGTGCAAACTGGAAGTGGACGAGGACGGCTACGTGGACAAATTCAAGCCGTTCCTAATGGACGTGGTCCTTTCGTGGTGCAAGGGAGCTTCGTTCCTCAGCGTCTGCAAAATGACTGACATCTTCGAGGGATCGATCATTCGCTGCATGCGAAGACTGGAGGAACTGCTGCGGCAAATGTGCCAGGCCGCGAAGACCATCGGCAACACCGATCTGGAAAACAAGTTCTCCGAAGGCGTGCGCTTGCTCAAGAGGGACATCGTGTTTGCGGCGTCGCTGTATCTGTAGACGAACTCGAGGACTTCACCTTCACTTGTTAATATTGTAGTTTACTTCTTTTCATTATTTTGACTTTTGATTGTATTCAGACGATGCAGTGATGTAGGAAAAATAAAATTACATTTTTTTTTGTGTACTTCTGTTGTTTATTTTTAAAGTGTCGACTGCTCCTCAAGTCCTTTTCGTTGCTCCGGCTCTCAGCTCATGTCCTTCACTCTCCAGATCAAGAAAAAAGAATTAACGTACAAAGAAACCCCATTTATTGTCCATAAAATAACGAGCAACAGACGCAAAGATCTGATAAATTAAATAAACGAAAGTGGTGCATAGTCTGCTTGGGTGAGTCAATGCTTCCCCCATTCCCAACGAAACAGTGCAACAGAGAGAGAAAATCTTAAGTAACTAGGTACAAGGTATGCGAAGAGCGGAGGAGGGGACACGTCTAAAACTTCTGAGCGTCCTTGATGGTGTACAACGACACATCGCCCGACGCCAAACTGAGGTCGGCCAAGCTATCATCGGTGGCTCGCGGAGCCTGTGGTGGTCCCATATCATTTGTTCGCATATCAGCGGGTAACTTCACCTTACCGTCGTGGCGGATCACAGCCGGTAACAGTGCATTCGTCAGGTACCGGTGGATCTTCTGTCCGCCGGGAATGGTCACCGGTGTGCGTTCATCAACGATCTGAAAGAAAAGGAACGATGACTCGAATGTCGGCGACAGGCTAAGTGGAATCTTACGTGTTTAAGGTCAGACGAGATGTACGCCTTTTTGGGAAGGGAACACGTCGGGAACTTCTGCGGCGATTTTGTGGAAGGCTGTGCTGGGGCGGTGTTCGGTCCCATGCGACTGTCAATTTCCAGCTGCTGAAATACTTTGGAAGTTCCCGTGCAACTTGGTTTGATGGCGGTTATCAAAGGAGTCGTCGCTGTTTTGTTGATATACGCCCGAATGGGACTGTACACGTGGGCGTACTGCGACTTCTTGACGCCTGCCACGAACTTATTTTCCACTGAGGGCGGCTTTAAGCGCGTAGCTTGTGGTTTCTTGAACAGGTCCAACTTGGGGAATGGTTTGATGTCCATTGCGAACTTGTTGATAGGCTTGGGCTTGGCTATGACCGTGCTTGGAGTACGTGGAGACGACAGCATCGGTGATGGTGACCGGTAGCGCTCGGCGTTCTTCACGGGGGTCAAATTGCTTTTGACAGAGGAGGATTCCACTTTAGCTGCCTGCATGTACTGCATTCCTTTCTTCATCATGTACTCTACCTCCTCCATGGTATCGTTGAAATGCAGCGACTTATCCTCGTCCTCGGCATTTCCAGCATCAATGGTGAAACTACGGTTCAGTACGCTGTCTGCCTCTTGGGATTCGATCTTTTCAAGAATCTTTGTTCCCAGTGAATCGTCATCGGAAACATCGATGACCGAACTGGAAACGTCGCTTTGTGTTGCCTGTGTGGACTCCATTGACGATTTGAGTGGCTCCAGCTCAAGGGAGTCTTCTGGTTCGTTGGTACTTTCTTCAGATGACCTCGTGTTGTCTTCAACTGGCTGTGGCGAGTTGGGTGTATCAGGTGAGTTCGAAAAATCATCAGAATTCGAAGACGGGGGTGAGTTGGACGATTGAGGTGAATCGGAGGAATCTGCCGAGTCTGGAGTGTCGAGAGATTCTGAAGACTCTGCCTCTGGTGAGGAAGACACTACAGCTGTTACGTCTAAGTCGATCAATTGCACCGACTTCTCATGCACCTCCTCTTTGGTTTCGCTGAAGAATCTTTGTCTGCTAGTCCTCTGTTGGAATAGGTCTGACGATGTCGATGATGCAGCGGACGTGTTGATAGAAGCCTTCTTCACCGCTCCATTCTCACTGCCAGAAACTGTTTCGTTCGCAGTCTCATAGCACCCAGTAGTTTCGCTTGTCCATCCTGTCTTTGTGGCACTCTGGTAGCTCGTGCCACTCGTTTCGGTCTCGGATACGTCGGAGCACTCCTCCATGATTGTGGATTGCCTCATTAGACCAACCATCTTTACAGGGGAGATCGATTGCAGTGTTTCGGGGGTCAGTGTGTTCTCCCAAAATCTCGAAGGCGCCTCAATGTCATCCAACTGTGTGTCGTTAGGCGATGGCTGCGCTAAGCGTTTTTCGGTTTCTTCAACATTCAATTCGTCGAGCAGTCGTTGAAGGGCATCTGCTTCTTCGTCGTGCGTCGGAGGTCTTACGCTTCGGGTTACTTGTGACTCGTGTTGTGTGTCATGATGCAAGTAACGGAACAGCGTACTATCCGGATCAGAAGCAGTTTTCTCGCACATCTCCTCCAGAGCAGAAAAGCTTGTGTTGGTGATTTGCAAAACATCGCTGGTATCTTCTAACATGGTTGCATCATACTTATATGTTCGCTTCAACTTTGTTGGAGTGTTATGGACCCGCTCGTGCTGTGGCCTATCGCAATTCTCCTTATTGTCCTCTCCACCTCGGACGCGTGGCATTTTTCTACCTTCTGGTATCTTCTTCTCCTCAAGAATGACTAGTAGGTCCTCGGATAGTTCAAAGCTCAAACGATGTGGAAGTCTCACAAAAGGAGCAGCCGATGAAACAGGTGGTGGGGGCTTGCTAAAGAATGAAGCACATGAGATTATAGCTTTGTTTTTTCGACTTTACCAATTCAAAATACTTGAGTGAAATATTTACAAACAATTGGTTGCTACATGCAATTCTTGAGCTACTAGTGTGTGATATGAAAATCGCAAAAGTGAGTTTGCACAAGGAAATTGGAAAAATTTCGAGCAATTTACGAAAGCTATTAGATTATGCTCAGTTACTTTACTATCAAGTGAGGGTGGTGTTATGGCTCAAATCTATTCTAATAATATTTACCGTTCAGCCAAGAGATGATTTTTAAACTTATTTCTCCATATTTCTGTTGCTTGAAATTTTTCCAAAGACATTTTGTTCAAAACTACTTGCGTATTCCAAAGTGTGTTAACTTATTTCATTAATACGTGCCCAGCACGTACATGTGGCTTACTTTGGTTCCTTTGCCTTGTTTGCACGGATAAATAATCAATTGTTTTTTTTTATATTATATTTTTAATATTCTGGCAAAATCAGTTTGAAATTATTTGTATTCAATTTGAAGCCGTGTGTTTGAGAACTTTTCAAAAAATGATAGTCGTTGTGATTGCAGGTTGACCAACATACACGGTGTCAGTTTGAGCAGATGTTTTGTTTTATCGTTCAGTGAGTGCGTTCAGCGAATACTTGGTTTCTTTTTTTTTAATTTAAACGAATATGTCAAAATTATGATTTGCAAATGAAATATTAAAAAGCTTAAAGAATTTTTCTGCCCACGCAGAAATATGTTTTGAGCATAAAATAGGGTTAAGGGCTCTATCATTTGATAGACAATAGAAGGCCTAACACAAACTCATGATTCTCCCATTTACAAGCTGTACCCTATCCTGTGCTTGACCATACTGGCAGCAAACAAGTTCCTCTCTCACTAATTTTAATTTTCCGTTACCATTACTGTCTACTCAAGTTGCCAAATTAAACGATAGAGTCGTACTAAGACCTTTAACCTTCTTAAAATCCAGTTTAAATTCATAAAAATTCCAAGTACCCGTATCGATTTATCATAAATCCAGACCATGTCATCATCTCCCTGCTTCAGCATAATTTACAACTTTCCCCATGACGATATATCCCAATCACCGAACCACTTCATCACTCCGCTTTGCAAAGTGACTAAAAGGCGCCCAAAGAAATCGGCTACACCGATTGCAACAATCGACTTAACAAACACACCATCACCTGCGGAGCAATCTCCACCAACCCATGACTACAGCTATCACGCATTCGTCCGGGAAATAAATACCAAACAGGATTTCAGACGCAGCACCAATCAGCACAAGTGGACTTATGCGGACGAAGCAAAGCGCAGCCTTTCCACCGACACATACTATTCTATCTGGACTCCAAAGCATGTGGAAGCAAATCGGACTCGAAGCTTCAAGAAGGAGAGGGTCCGATTGTCATCAGAGCGGAAATCACCCGCATTGGAAGAGTCTCCGTATACACCGAAAAATCAAGTTCAATGGAGACCGTTGAGGGGCTACAGACTACAGGATGTTTTGCATGTCAAGCCAGTGACGCCAGCTAACTACTATAAGAAGACTTCGTCCCTCATACATGACTCAAGTTAAGGAATTATTTTCAGATTGTTAAGGCATTTGCATGATGTTGACTGTTGTGAATTAGTGACTATTAAATAAATAATTGATTGAATTGTTTGGTTTCATTGTGTCTGATGGCTGTTGGGGGAAAGTGGAATCTTGATGATAAGCTTGCATCTGAGGTGTATTTCATGCGCAGACTTCCATCAACACGACTTAATCATTGCTGCGGCGCTAAAACATACTTACGCTTAGTTTGTCATCGAATATGGATTCTCTGACCAATTCTGATGAATCTCAGAAAATTGTGGCCTACTCGTTCATGATGAAAATAAAAGTGTTGTGTGCTATTTGAAATCAAGTCTATTTTCCTTTATTAACATAAGACATTTGTGATAAATTCGATGGACAAGCATATTGATTTGGAGTTTTATTAAAAGGCGCAGCATGAAGAGACATCTCGCGTGTTTCCTAAATATAGCTGAAAGCAAACTTACCAACGACGTCGAAACTAGAGTTCACGGGATTTACATTAAGCACACGTTTGTGGAGAGGTCGTGGACATATTCTTCATGCTGTGACATTGAAGAATGTACGCATAATCAACTTATACGACAGAAATATTCCGTCAGTTTGTTTCACTTTTTCTAACAGACATAAAACAAAGTTAAGGAAATTTGCATATGAGCCCATTTTCATTTGGTTTCAAAAATTATGTTGAACAGTATGAAGGCATGCTGTAACATCGTTACAGCTTTGAGTGCGTCAAATTCATTATCAAAATGGGAACATGTCGGAGACGGCTTAGGTACTCGAGACTTTTGCATGTATTCGGGAGACTAAAGAGCATGCATGGAATCTGCTCTCCTTTGATTCACAGAATAATATTTCATGACGTAGTTCAACTTGAGTCACAAACATCTTACCATCAACATAGATTACTTCGTTGGTGTGAAAACGCTCTGCTCGTTTGATTGTAAGCTGCCAAACATATACCACCGCGATTGTGCAATGAAAACCTACACCAAACAGCACATAGTCTCAGCTCCCATCACAAACATAACCGCAACTTCATGTCCAAATCCAGGATCGGTTCTCTGAAATGATAATGTAGGAAAGAAAGGTAAGAGTGATCTTCATCCTAAGCACTACAGATGCACGCCACCCGAAAGACGAATTCTGAAGCAAATCACTATGCCGACACAAAGAGCCACGCGCCGTCACCTGAAAGCCTTCTTCTTTTTCAAAATACACTTACATTGTCTCGGTTAACTATATTTTTCTTCTGCCTTCGATACAGAATAAGAGATATTGAATTAGTGACTCAACAAAATATCACTTAGCGACAAAAATTTGGATGCATTTCATTTCATTTTGCTTTGTTTTTCGTTATTGAATAAAAATCTTAAAGCCAAAGAGGACAAAATTTGATTTCTTCTTCAAAAGAAATTCATACGTCTAGGTATATATTTTGTATAGTTGTTAAGATAGTCTAAACATAAGTATGAATTAGTTTTAGTTTTCCTTAGGTTACATACTACGCGCTGTTGATTTAATTATTTGTTTATCTATTTTACTTGATTTATGCATAATTTGCTTGTTTGTCTAAATTAATCTTCCTTCGATGAGTGTGTGGTGTTGCTGGGGTAGCGCATGTATGCACGTGGACTATATGCGCATTTCACTTCATTCAAGCTTGTTATCATTCATTTTTTTAGCATTAAAATAAAACTCTTGTATGGATATTATTGCTATCTTTACTTTCGTTTGAAGGCGTCTTTGCATTTTCTGCATTGATTGCTGGGTTGTTTATTACAGTTGATGATGCATTGTAATGAAAAGGATTGTGGTCTAGTTGGGACGTTTGATTTATGTTGCACTTAAGGGGTGGTCAACGGGGAGAAAGAGATTGAGAGAGATTGTGGGGGGATTGTTCGAATATGGGGTGGTGAGAGGAGCTAAACTTGTTTGTATGTTTTATATTAACCCCACCATTGTTCATCTTTGTCGTCGTTTGAGTTCAAATTTTGCCCGTTCTCTCGATCGCCTCCGGCGCCGGTGCGCTGCTGTTGTTGGTGATACTGTTGGGACTGATCATTTGGCGGCCGATATTTCACATCGTCGTTGTCTTCTTCCGTTTTGATGCCCTGGTAGTTCACAGAAGGGATCGAATAAGGCGGATAATCATCGATTGGTTCCTCCTTGATTTTGATAATATCATCGCGAAAGTCTGGTTTCCTTTCTTTTGTCTCACGATCTCGCTCCCGATCACCGCCTCGATCTCTGTCGCGTCTATCGCGTTTCTTATCGGATCGCTCACGATCGCGATCGCGGGACTTGGAACGCTTCTTCTTGCGTTCACGATCGCGATCTCTATCGCGTTCTTTCTCCACGCCCAAGCCTGGGCCGCCGCCGCCGCCTCTTCTATCAGCACGTTCGTCATATTCGCGGTCTCTGCTGCCACCGCGGGCACGCTTTCTGCGCTCTCGAGATCGGCTGCGATGTCGCGATCGCTCTCGTTCTCGTCGATCCCTTGATCTTGATCGACGTCTGATGTCAAATCGTTGGGGTGGAGGACCACCTCCACCACCACCGCCTCCGCCACCACCACCTCCTCCGCCACCACCACCGGCAATACCACGGTCTCCAGCTCGATCACGATCTTCACGCTCCCTTTCGAGGCGATAACGCTCACGTTCACGCTCGTTGTCTTCTCGGCCGGAATGCTTGATGTTCACGTCAGCTCCTCCGCGACGGGTACCGCCCAGACCACCGCCAAGTCGTCGCGGTAGCCAACCCTTTACAGTGCGTGCACGTTCCACGTCTACTAGCACTCGTTTTCCATCGATTTTCTTGCCGTCTGCATGCTTGTAAGCCGAATGCATATCTCGTTCATGCTCGTACTCAATGAATGCATAGCCACGCGGTTTTCCCGTCTCAGTGTCTTGGATCATAATGATCTTCTTTATGGGACCATACACTTCGAACTCACGCCGTAGCTTCGACTCTGACGTGTCATAATTGACGCGAGCTACGAACAGAGTTTTGAATGGATCCTCTGTCGCCTCAGCTATCTGCTGGGGGTCCCATGTAGCAATTTCTCGCTCAAGCTTGTACGCAACCTGTTGGAATGGAGAATTACAAATTGTTGGCATTAGTATCGGAGATTTGAGTGTCCTGAAAGAATGGATGTTGTGAGAACTGGTGAATGTATTTGAAACATGTTTTTTTTGTTTTTGTTTTTGGTTCTTGGGACATTTGCTTTGTTTCATTTCAGTTTCAGTTTGGTTCAATCCTGTTAATCATGTGTTATCACAGGCATTGGAGAATTTCAAATTGACACGGTGTCAGCGGCTGGCACTTACATGAACCGACCTATTGCGACTTTCCTCTGGAAGGATACCTACCTATCTTCTTTAATTTGTAATACTTTGGGGAATCTAACGTTACTCGTTTAGTGATCTAAGTTCGAAGCACCCGAGAACTAGCTTGTGTTTGCTAGTTGTTCAACAAAGGAACACTGAACGTTCTTACGTTTGTATCACACTTTTCCTACACCGCGCTTGTCTTCAAACGCTACGACACAGATGGGTTCTTACCTTGAGAGATCTAACTCAAAACTTTACCATGCACCACTACACTTTTTGTTGGAGGAAAACTTACAAGTCTGCTTTGAGAGCAGCATGAACTCTGGTGTAGTGAACTCTGATAATTCAGTTGGTTTGCACTTTTTCGTTATTGATTGCATTTTAAGGGGCGGCGTGGCTCAATGGTGGCATACTGACCTTTAAAGTCCGTCTGTGATTTAATACAACATTCGGGTGGGTGTTCTGCTGATTACAGAAGATTTTTGTTTGTTTGTTTTGGTTTTTTCGCTTCAAACAGCTGGTAGGCGAATACAGTGCTGAAATGTATTCAACGGAAAATAAAATACGTAGTCTGCGTGTTGACCTTACGTAATCGAAGGCATGAAACAACTTACTTGAGAGTTAGACCTTTTACAGGTCTCCATTAAAATAAAAAAAAGAACAAAAATGAACTCGTTGCGTTACGCATTTACCTACCAAAATCTCTTGAAGACACTCACTTGAATTTACCGGCTCCATATGAGCTTACTCCGCCCCCGTTACCTACCGATTCCACCAGTGTAAAGTTGCTATTTCGTTCATTCATTTGTGTGATGAAAATTGAAACAGCAGCAGTGTGAAAATTACTTACTGAAGCAAACAACCATCCTTAACGCATACACACACAGGCGTTGAAATCTCCGCCATCTGAATGCTGGATACATTGAATCATGGAAACATAAACTTACACTGGGATCCATATAACCATTTAGCCATTGAAAGTGTGCTTCTTCTTGGAACTGTTTATAAGCGCTTGTAATTAAATGTCCGCATTAACCTATCAGCCTTACCAGAACATGGCTTGTGTTTACAAATACTTTCTCGAAAAATCTACATATGTCCTTACCAATCAGAAGCCAAGTGAAATCGGATAATCAAAGTAAAATCAAACAAAAGAACACATTCCTCACAGATGATGTATAAGGAAACAAAAACATGTGATTTTCTAACAAACAAGGTGTCAACCAGAATTCAAAAGAAAACAGGTTCTGATACGTTGACGAAATGAGAATCCTGTCGAAAGGGTCAATGAACCACAGAACGAGGTCACGCACTTGCAAAAAATGCGAAGGCCAACAACTATTGGAAGCTTAACAGGAAGACAGGCGAACCTACTTGGGAACTTTTATAAGTCCATCAATGTTTTAAAGATTATAGTCAAATTTGGATAAAGATAAAAACTCCAGCAGTTTCGAGGTGAATGAATAGCCGAAATCAACATCTAGGCATGAAATGAAGACAGAAATTTACCGGCAGACGACATAACCTCGTTCCTTTGAATCACCATCGACTTTCAGTGGAACTCTGGAACATGGGTGCATTCCTAAGGGTATATCACAATAAGAAGTTCATGATTAATTTTGATGAATCATCGAAGTACATCTGGAAGAAATTTCTTCACTAACATTTTTTGTGAACATATGGCCTTTGAAAGAGGTTAAGTGCTTCATTCCGATACGAATACACTAAGCGTCCCACATATGAAATCAAGTTCAAAAAAGTCGCGTGTCGCGGAATATAAACAAGAGAAAAGATGTACAATCCACATCCGTACAGCCAGAGGATTGAAGGATTAAAAAATAAAGAAAAGACTATTATTTTTCCACCAGTTCCCCAAATCCATACAAAAAACGAAAACAAATTTCCTGATTCAATCCTCAATGTCACATCCCTCGGAATATCCAAAAATAAACATAGATACAATTCTGTCGTCAAACAATTTGCATATCTATCCGCCAAATAACAATCAATTTTTCATTTTTTACGAGAATAAAAACAACTTTTTCCAAACACTAAGCTCCCACAAAATTGCATACATACACAAATCCATATGTAAAAAAATAAGAAAAATTCTTCTTTTTTTCAATCAATTTTGATCATACCTGTTCGGCTTTTTCACGACGACGCCGTTCAAGACGCTCCTGACGTGTTTCGACACGTGTATGCGGCGGTGTGTCTTTGGGATCTTCAAAATCACTTAGAAATTTCCCAACCCCAAGATATCCACGGGATTTCTTCTCATGTGGTAATTTATCGACGGGTGGTAAATATGGAATTGGATCGCGAGCCGCGAATAATGCTAAAAGATTTGGCGGCAAGTACTGTGTCATAATTACTCAACTTTTTTTTTCGAACGCAGTCAGGCTGAAAATGAAGCGATGATAAGAGAGAAAAAACATATTTCAAAATATTTACGGCATATTCGTAAGGGGTGGGCGGAAAATTCAATCTCTTACCTTATATATCCATGGAAAACTATGATATTTATACTTTTTTCTGATATTCGAAGATTTTGCTGGATCTTGAGATGATGGGTATATCCAAAATCGCCTTTTTTGATTTTTTAATTATTTTTTTCGCAAACACTTTTCTCGAGGACACAAAGCCAATTCGGTGAAGAAAATGTCGTTTTTGACAGATGGCTTGACTGCAGTTCTTGACGAATAGCAATGGCGGCTTCGATAAGTTTTTCTCATCGTTTTGGATGAGTTCAGTGAGCATTAGTAAAGCAACTTCAATTTTAATTGGCAGTTTTGGAATTCACATGAATAAGTAAATACGAGCATGAATAAAAAAATACCTATTTATTCACTAACCAGCGTGCATGGCAGGGAAATATCGATGGCCCTATAAAATGGAAATAATTCTGAGCTACGAAGTTTACGCTTAACTACTTTAATACCGACAGAGACTGCATACAACACTTCGTCTTCGATTAACAATGATCATCATATTAAAAAAAAACATTGCTTTAGAAAAGCTTTTATTAAAAGCACAAAACCCCCCACACGAACGAGCTCAACGAGCTTGACAGCAATGACAGCTGTTCGTTAAAGTTTGTTTGGCTAATCAGCATTCATGAAGAAATTGGCACAAAATTGCTGCAATTCATAGCACAATCTTTAGTATAGATTCAATTGTTTCCAAGTGAACCTTGTTGTACAGATATAGCTGAAAAAATGTCGACCCTTCATATGGGACCAGGAACACTGGCAATTCCAATGAGCCTGTTCCGCGACAACCGTGCTCGCTTGTGTACAGTGCTTCGTGATAATCCGCAAGTTAACGCTGGGTCATTCATCCTGCTGGAAGGTGGAAAAGATATTAGTTTCAATGATACCGACGTGGACTACGTCTTCAGACAAGAATCATTCTTTCAATATTTGTTTGGAGTGAAAGAACCTGGATGCTATGGTGCAGTTGATATTTTCACGGGGAAGTCGATCCTGTTCGTACCTCGTCTCCCTGAGGACTACGCCGTTTGGATGGGTCGTTTGCACACGTTAGAAGAATTCCAAGCATTGTACGAAACCGATCAAGTTCTCTATTGTGATGAGTTGGACAGTTTCTTCACGAAAGCGAATCCAACAGTGATTCTTACGTTAAGTGGAGTGAACTCGGACAGCGGACTTTCTGCAAAACCCGCGTCATTCGAGGGAATCGAGAAATACCCACAGGAACAAAGTATTCTGCATCCAGTATTGTCGGAATGTCGTGTTATTAAGTCCCCAGAAGAGATCGAAGTCCTACGCTACGTGGCAAAGGTTTCATCCGATGCCCACAAGAAGGTGATGAAGAGAATCAAACCAGGAATGACTGAATACCAGGGCGAAAGTGAATTCTTACATCACTCGTACTCAGTCGGCGGGTGCCGACACACTTCGTACACATGCATCTGTGGCTCTGGGCTAAATTCATCCATCCTCCATTATGGGCACGCTGGTGCTCCAAATAGCCGCGTTCTGGCCGACGGAGACATTTGCCTCTTCGACATGGGAGCGAATTACTGTGGTTACGCCGCGGATATAACATGCAGTTTCCCTGCAAACGGAAAGTTCACTGACGATCAAAAGTTCATCTACAACGCTGTCCTGGATGCCAGAAATGCTGTGCTAGATGAAGCCAGAGAAGGAGTCTCTTGGGTGGACATGCACAAGTTGGCCAACCGTGTGATGTTGCAGCGCTTGCAGGAAGGCGGTATGCTGCAAGGAGACATTGACGAGATGCTGGAAGCTGGATTAGCAGCAATCTTCCAGCCGCATGGATTGGGTCATTTGATTGGTTTGGATGTGCATGATGTCGGTGGCTATCTGGATGGACAGCCGAAGCGTCCCACCCAACCGGGCTTGTCTAAATTGCGATTCGCTCGCATTCTCAAGGCCAACATGTACGTGACAGTCGAACCCGGATGCTATTTCATCGAATGTCTTATGGACAAGGCGCTCGCCGATCCGAATTTGAATAAATTCATAAACGCGGATGTGTATGAGCGGTTCAGGAATTTCGGAGGTGTTCGTATCGAAGACGATGTCTGGATCAAGGAGGATGGCTGTGAGAATTTTGCAATTGTCCCCAGGACTGTCGAGGAGATTGAAAGTTTTATGAGCGAAGAGTGATTTGATTGTTTTGTAAACCAATTCCTTCTTTTTTGTTATCGCATGCGAATATATATGTTATCTATATACAATAAATTCATACATCCCCTAAACTAGTCTTTGACTATTGTACAGATGAATGTGTATTCGCTTCGACCCAGTGGTCAGCGTTTTACACATCGTGGGAGTGTGCTAACGCAATAAAGATTGAATCAGAATGGGGCTTTGCATATAAATTAGTTTGATGGAGATTGAGAGAATAGCACGTCTAGTCTAGGCGAGCAATGATTGTACACACTTGATACTTTCGAAAGCTTGACAACAAAATGGAACACCGCCATGCGATTATTCTCACACGATAAGATTATCGTGGTCATAATACACAGCTCTGGTTTTCTATTTCGATAGATTGTGGTTTATTGCAGTAAATTATCGTTTTCAGAAGTGTTTTCGTTTGATAAGTCTGTATCGTATTTTTTGTATAGCTCAGATAGGACACGCACTACTACGACATGGAGCTGTATGTGAGAAACTCTCGAACAATAAATGAGATTGATGGATGAGAGGCATTGTAGGCACTATGCTGCAACTGAAGCAAACTCCATGATAAAATTAAACGGTCGTTAATTGAATTAGCTAGAAGTTCCGGAGCTGGTACTAGAGAAACTTAATGGACTACTAGTAGCGCCGGTTGAATAAAAAAAGTATTCATACAAGATATGAATACTATTATTTTGAATAAATTTACACGCTTATATATTAAGATACCCTTTGTAACCAGAGCCTACCCTTCCATTGCTGTAAATGGACCCTATAAAATAAATGTACTAGATCAAGTTCAAAGAAAAATGTCACACTGTACGCCTCAAATAAGAATGACGAGAAAATGCAACAACAAAATAAAAATGTTCATTAAATTAGTAGCCCAGCCACTTCAAGTTGACTCATCTCTAGGACGTCGTCGGCAAATCACGAACAGTCATCATTCCTTTGCTTTTCCCGTTCACTCATCCGGCTTTTTTCGTTAAGTCCTCAAAATTCGCACGGAAAGTTAAAAAAAGACCTAACGGTTCCTCATTTGCAACATACAGAACATACAAATTTCGTGGAGTCCCTTTGTGATTTTTTTTTTTAAAAAGAAAAACTAAAAACCTAACAAACCAAAAAAAAAAACAATCATACTACACATTACGCATATGTACATATTTTAAAACTCGCCGCTACACACAACCCATTTTATAAAATATTTATTAAAACAAAATAACGCTATTTCTGCTTTTTTAACCCCTAAACTGTTGAAAAGTCAAATTTATAAAACATAATTCGCCAAAAATAAAAATGCAATCAAACGAGAATCCTGAAATGAAGGACTTATTGAAAATGGATGATGCACGAGCTACTATTACGGGACCTCAATCAATTGAAATGGAAGACAATAGTACAGCAACAACAATAACAGCAGCAGTCAGAGAGGATGTGGGAGATGAAGAGCCATCGAAGAGAACGGAACCAGCACTTGGAACGAAACTATCGACGGATTGTGATGGTGACATGATGCCTCCTCCGCCAATGGTGATGGAACCACGGCCACCATCTTCGGCCGCATCGGACAGAGATGATGATGAAGGTCTCAGTTTACAGGAGCTTTCTGGTCGCTCATCGACACCGTATACTGTTCAATCGGTGTGTTGTGACAATGCCAATTGTGAACTTGGTAGTACAAGTTCAACTACCGTGAGCCCGGTAAAAGAAGAATCTCCAGAAGACGGCTTGGCAATGAACAGACACAAAGATGAGCTCGTGACTGAAGAAGGACGACGTGCTGAGGATGATATTGAAGGCAGGAAGTACACGCGATCAGACTTGATGAATATTCGTGATTGTATGACGATTGTAAGACCTGAATGCCTCGGAGCGTTAAGGCTAAAACGATTGCATTTTCTTAAGTCTGAAAATGTCGCGAATAACCTAGGAAATGGCAGCGGTAATGTGAGTATAACGAGCATTTGTCTTTGGGTAAATATTTTATGAATATTTTACCATAGAGTTGCAATCCGTTACCTATAGCATCAGTCTTGTCCCACTTGCCATTAAATTTTGCTTAATTTCATTTCAGAAAAATAAATCATACCGCACGTCAAATCCGCAAAACGATTTAATGCCGGCATTCTTTAAGCGCAAGACAGCCTTGTCGAATGGGAGCACCAACTCGATCACGTACGACACCTTCAAGTACACCGACTCTCATGCCTTTGGCAACCGCTCGGAAAGCGTACCTTCGAACATCCACCGTCGTATCGGCAGTGGCCGCATATCCAACCGCGAAGTCAATTGGGACTACATACCCGAAGAGGATCCGGAAAATAGTAATTTGCCGGAATTTTTCACCACGAAGGACACCACCACAAGCAACGCAAAAGTGCAGCAGCAACGACATACAAAGAAATACGATCTCGACGACAACTCGAATTATGTGAAACGAGTGATCAATTCTGTTGTGGGAGAATCTTCTTCATCCTTTCGATCGGTTATATCGAAAACCTCAAATAACAGTGTTGGCGATGACCGCCACAGCACGAGCAATGGCGTCACAACTGGTGGGACCAATAATAAGAGCGACGAGCCGGAATGGTTCAGTTGTGGTCCAACATCACGGTTGGACACCATTGAATTGTGTGGCTTCAATGAGTCTGATCAGCAGGAGATTCGCATGGAAATGGCAAAGGGAAAGAACAAGCCCGACCTCAATAATAACAGCGAAGATCCGAAGGCAAATGGAGGTCACAAGGAAAAGAAACATTTGGCCTTCCAATTCGATGATTTCTCGACCCACGGTGGAAAGAGTGCTGGCAACAGTAGCAATGCATCTGGCAGTAGAATGCCGGGATCGAAGTTCTTGCCACTCTTCAACGCTAAGAAACGCGAGGATGAGAAGCCCACTAAGGACATGAATGCGTCGCAGTTGCTGAATGATTTCTTCAAACGCAGTGATTTACCTGCAGCTCTTAAAGAAAAAATGAGCCTGTCAGAGATACCCAGTGTTGATGAAATCGAGGCTAGGTACAGAAATCCGCAACAACAACAAAAAGATTCGAAACCCAAGGCAGCTCCGGGAAATTTCAGCACCAACGCTGAGCAATTCAAGAAAATGCTTAGTCAGTTAAGACAAAATCAAGCTGGTGGAGTACCTCTGCCAACTACATCTCAACAACCTGCGCCACCGCCGCCGCAGACTCAACCCGGTCTCAATCTGTTCAATAACGACAATCTATCAAACTTCATCAAGCAACGTAATCTTCAGCAGCAGTTGTTGCAGAAACAACAACAAGCAGCCTTCGCACAATTTCAGTTGAATTCAATTCTCAACCGCCCCGAGGCCCAAATGTTGCTGCTGTCTCTGGTACGTGGGGAAATCTCCAAGCAAGGTTTGATCGTTCAATTGTCCAATCCGAATCTCACTCCAGCCGACCGCGAAGCAATCACAGCTGTGCTCACGTTCTCAGCTGCTGGCCAATATCAGCAACAGTTGGCCATCAACACCAACCAGCATCAGCAGTTCATAACGAATCAATTGCAGCACTTGGCCTTGCTGCAACAGCAGATATCTAAGAACACTGCTGCGAAGAGAAATCTAGGAGCAAATGGTTTTCAACCCAACACTGTCGGAGGAAGTAACCCACGCACGTATTCCCAAGAAGAGCTGCAGTCACATGCGAACTTAATTCTTCACAATGCCATGATGAAGAAGAGAATCGAAGAACAGACCAGTCTTGGCGTTCAGAAGATCTTGCAAATGCAAAACTCCATGCTGAACAATGGTTACAACAGCGGTAACTCGCGAACAAATGACACTTTGGCTGGTTCAAAGAATCAAGCACAACAACAGCAGCAGCAGCAGCTAAATCGAAATCGAAAGGGTTCATCAAACGCAGGAAATCGTGGAAATAACCTTGCTCGTCGGCGTTCAACATCATCTACTTCGTCATCAAACGCGGGTATCAATACGACACATATGAAACTTGCATCTGATCTGGAATATCGCCAATTGGAGCAGAGGAGGAACACCATAGCAACAACCAATGCAACAGGTGAGTGTTCCTAATTTGTGTTTGTTTGGTTTCATCATCATTCCAAGTAGAGATGGATTTACGTGTCACGAGGAAACATTTTGTATACAGGATGACTCCAGATTAATCACATCCGATTCGAATTCATATAGCTTTAAAACAGGATTTTAGTTACCCGTTACTTTTTCACGGAATTCTATTACATTCGTCTTTCGTTAAGCTCTCGCACCTGTTTTCATTCTTCGCCGACATGACATTCCTCCACCCAAACGTCATGCGAAGCAGAAACTCAACAACTATTTGCGGTTATGTCAAATTACATCAACGACGAAAAGTCGAACGTAGTTTTGTCCTTATTTTCAATTAAAATCTCAAATCAGTGATGCGTATACGCCGTCCGCGAAATATTACAAAAACTCAGTTTATGATAGTAAGCGCTGTTGGATTTCTAGGCGGAGTCTACATTTGGCAACCACTGCTTCTCAAGTGGAAGCGCGAAACTCAATCAGCTGCTACAGCTGAACACCAACCGAAACTAGAAACTGCAACGGCTGCAAAGTACAAAACCACATCAAAATGAACTTTATTTTGCAATAAATAATTTCCTTTAATTTTTTTTTTATTCCTTTTTGCTTATAGATGAGTTTCTTCAAATTACTCAAAACATTTAAGAACACAGCACCCGGCATGTTGGCCATGGCAATTGGGGCTACAACATGTATTTATGTGACCTACCGTTTAATGAAGCCTGAAATTGAGTTAAGACGTCGCCGGCAAGCGGAATCCTATGCCAATTTCTTATTCGAGACGGAACAAAAACAAGAGCAATCTTCTGTATACAGTAACAACAACAACTAGCCATCAACCGAATCGCACACACAAACAAACAACAAAGAAGAAAATTAATGAAGAATTTTCCAATTTTCAATTAAATGGATTGATTATAGGTGTACACTTTCCCCTCCCTATTATCCTCACGCTTTCCTTATTGTTTTAAGTCCCCTACACTAGCTAGAGTTTAGGAGTTCCATTTCCATAATTTTGTTTATTGTTGTTCAAGCTCCATGGAGAACTTTTTATTGTTGAGAGGTCTCTTTTTGTTTTTAATTTTTTCTCTATTATTTTCCCCTATTGAGGCGATCAAATATTATTTACTCGAGTTATTTTCATTGAAAAATTTGCATTTCATCAAATAATAAAGATAAAATCGTGAATTATGTTGAATAAAGTTCAGATGTGTTTCATTTTTGCATTAATCATTTATGTAACGTCGAGAGGCGGCGATTGTTACGAAATGAATGAGTGAAGGAGAGTGGAAGAATTTTTGACAGACCCACCTTCAGCATGTGTTTGTGAAATGAGGGAGTTTGATGTGCAGAGGAATGGAGAATATATCGGGATTTTGCTGTTAAGTTGGCACGGATTAGATATCCAATTGGAAAATAACAAATTGGTCAGGCATTCTTCTACAGGCGTGAAACATGCATGCGGTCAGACGTTTATTGGTGAATCAAGGAAATATTCTACGGTGGTTGTTGGGTTAAATAATTACTTCATAATGTCATGTAAATGTGTAAGAAGTCTACTCCTCTTTGGAATGCTTAATAGCAATATCTCATGATTCGATTATCAGTTTAATCTGGATAATGAGATCTTTCTGCTACAACTCTATCAATTGGCGCATTTCTTAGCCATAATAGATTATTTCCACACACACTTCCCATGCAAATCCCCACTTAGTTGTCATTTCTCTTTCGATCAAGTTATTTTTCGTTAACCCGTTATTATTCCAATAAGAGTACATTCTCTTAAAAAACTGCAATACGAATCGCCTGCACAAAAGCAAATGCAACAAACTGTCAGTTTTGCTCACCACACTACAACTCTCGTTTCAATTCGATTCTTTCATTCTCTCTCATTCCGGGTTCCGTTTGTCAAAAGCCATTCCCCATTCCTCGATCCACAGCGACTCGTCGTGAGACACTTTGATTTTTGGTTAAGCACTTCTCTCACCAACTGGCCAAATCGTTTTTTCTATTGTGCGAGTGCGAACGCGAAGTGAAGACGTAATTAATGTTACAAAATACAAGAAAAAATTTGTCTTCTTTTTTTCACTTTTTTTACATAAGCATACAAATAAAATAAATTCAATGTACATTTTTTTTTAACCAACGAAAATTAAAACGTGGATAAAATGTTCCACGAAAAATCGACTAAAGTGTCTAATATACTTCAGTGCTAAGCGCCAGGCTACAGCAAAAAAAAAGTAAAGTAAAGGGAACAAGGGAAACGATTATTTTAAATGGAAAAAAGGGCCACGACCAAGGAAAGAAAAACGTGAACGAAATTGCTGAGAGAATGTGAACGCAGCAGGCAAACAACAGAAAATTTCCACTATCTGAGAAAAGTCAGAAAAATCAAATACAGAAAAAAAAAATTTTTTACCTTTAAGAATTCTGACATCATATGTAATACAGTGGCGCAAAAAAAAGCTGCAAAATTACGACCAAAGAGAAGGAAACATAAAGGGTGCCAGGCCAGTACACGCAGGAACACAAGCAATACCCCAAGAAGCAGGGGGCGCACACAAAGAGACGTGAAAGAGAGTGAGAGCAAGAGGAAAGAAGAAAAACAAAAACAATCCAGAGAGACGACGAGGAAAAGGAAAATTTCTACCAATAAATGAGAAAAAAATACGACGAACGGCAGAAAAGCAATTCAAAACAGAAATCAAGCGAGACAGACAGAGGAGACACACACAACGCGATAGACTGTCAAAGGAAAGCCAACCGAAGAGGGAGGGAGAAGAAAACGTGGTTTACAACACAAAAAAGGTGTTTTTTTTGGCTCTTCGCGTGAGGGAATTTTCATGAATCCAATTTCGACATATTCCTATTCGCTTTTACGTTCCCATCGTCGCTGAGTGTGGTACTGTGGTTGTGTATAATTCGTTTTTGTTTTGCTTTCTGTTCTCTTTTCTGGTGTAGATTCTGTGATTCGCGTTGTCGCTTCTTAATTTTCTTGTTATTGAGAAGTTTTTCCTTATATTTTTGTGCTTTTTCTTTACGAGAGAAAAATCCGAAACATAACAAAAAGTGTGTGATAAACTGGTGATAAGCAGAAATACACAGTTTTGTTTTTCTTTCAAAGAAAATACGATGTAAAGTGTGACGTAGTTATTCTTCATTCGCTGTGGTTTCTGTGTGTGCGTGTGTATGCGCGAAAGGAAATATTT
Organism: Eristalis intricaria; assembly: GCA_964034865.1. NCBI lineage: Eukaryota > Metazoa > Arthropoda > Insecta > Diptera > Syrphidae > Eristalis > Eristalis intricaria. The sequence continues at coordinate 6,017,953 of OZ035877.1, read as the reverse complement.
TGTGTGTAAGAAAAATCGTAGCAAAACAAACGTCGCGTGTGTGTAAAAAAACGAAGAGAGAAAAAAAAAAAAGAAAAAACAGCAAAAAATAAAATACAAAGTATAGAGTAAAGCAATAAATAAAGAAATAAAAACGAAGAAGGCGAAGCCCAAGAATAAAACATAAAAACGAAAAAAATATGAATAATTGTGATAACACTGACGGCGGCAGCAGCAGCAATATAGAAACTTTACCAACTACTACAACTGTGTCTCCAACGTCATCATCTACTACTGTATCTACAACAGCGAGTGCAGCAACAACAGCAGTCGTAGCAGTAGCAACAGCAACATCAGAAGCAGATAATAAGAGACAGGAAACTTTTTATACTACTACCACCACCACCCCAGCATTGTCCTCCTTCTCATCATTGTCCACCACGTCAAATGAGTGTCTAATAAATAATTCAGCATGCGCCGAGAACACAAGCGACGACATTAAGGAAATATCAACCATCGCCGCGGTCACTGTTACATCAACATCAACATCAACATCAACAACGACAACGACAACATCAGTGCCAGCTGCAGTTGAGTTCTCAGATTCAGTACGAGCACTATCAAGCGCTACAGCTGCGTCAAGTGTCAGCTATGCAGCAATTACAGCGATGGACACTGCCACCGCGACTGCTGTCGTCACGCAGCAACAGCAGCAGCACCAACACCAACACCAGCAATATGATTTGTCGATTGAAAATATTAGTTTAGTCGTAGCGACGATTAATTGTGATAAAAATACTACATCAACTTCAACAATAATTTGTGATAATGAATTGGTAATTAAACAACCATCATCAACAATAACACCAACACCACCACCATCATCGTCATCAACATCATCTACTCAACAAATACAGCAAGTTGAAACACAATCAAACATAGGAACATCGACGTCAGATCCAATAACAGCGGTAACAGATACAAAATCAGCAACAGCGGCAACATTAGCACCAATCACAGGTGAAGGCAGCGGAGACGGTTTACGTCTTGACATGGTTGAGGAGGAGACATTGATCCCCACCTCCACCTGCGTCACTACCCCGACCACAAGCATCGATGTCTCTTCAAAATCAAAAGAGGAAAATGAAAACAAAGAAAAAGTGCTCGAGAATAATATCTCAAAAACAACAATAACATCATTTTCATCATCACCACCAGCAACAGCCGCAGCCGCAGTCGCAGTCGCTGTCGGAGCAGCAGCATCAGCATTGGAAGTAGTAGAATCGCCAACAACCGCGTCGTTGCCACCGCCACTGCAATCGCTGACATCGTCGTCGGCAACGTCTATGCCATTGTTGGGATGTGCTATTAGCGGGAGTAGCGACAGTAATTCTGGTGATATCACAGCGAATGGTAGCAAAAATAATTCCGTCGCTGTATCAATTGCAACTCCACCAGCAATGCTGTTGGGAAGAAAGATCAACACTTTAACAAGCACATCGAGTGAACCGATTTTAATGCAATGCACCGGTGCAAGTGGAAGTAGTGTTCATGGAAACAATCCGTCATCGAGCTCAGTGCTATCAACGGGAACGGTATCTGCATCGAATGAAGTGATATCAAGGCGTGTTTCGTTTCCAAAAAGTGACGATGCACTTGTGACGGGCTACTTGGAACCGGCCAATCCATGGAAGCACAGTAAGTTCAGTTGGTTTTTTTTTTTTTTCATTCTTTTAATTTCACGTAATCAATGTGCGCCCCTTCCACCAGTTGCCGATTCAATGAAATGTTTTCTGCGTAACACCTTCTTGATTCCCGTTCTTGTTCTCGTTCTCGATGTTACTGCGATTATGTAAACGCGCGATGGGCGACGCGAGAAGTGTGAGGAAGTTTATCTAATCGATTGAAGTAATCGCTAGGAATGTGTAGGCTTGGTTATGGTTCGATTGGCATATAACCGTTCGGCAGAGTATCAATAAAATCTTACTAAGATGTGAACTCATAACAGTGAAGGATTTACGATGTTTCCTTAAATGTGCCGTGTCTACGTGTGACTTTGAGAAGACATCTCAGAAGCGCTCAATGTGGTTCTTCCCTTATTGGCGGCGCAAACATTATTGCGGTTTGTGCTGGGGGCATTCATTTTGTTTGAATTTATTGACGGTGCTGTGAAGTTTATGCTAGGATTTAAATGTTTATTGACAGAGAGTATCTCTTTACGGAAGCTTGCTTGCCACTGGAAGAGTGGTTGCGTTGAAGAACATTGTTTTGTGGTTAGATTTCTTGGGAGATGATAGCACACGGCGCGATCAAGAGTTCTCTTTCCGATTAAATTGATGAGATTATTTTTATTAATGTACCCCGCCCACTTACCCCTCCCAAACCGCACGAGGGGAGACCAATAAGATTATCTCTGTGAGTCGAATAAATCATGAATTGATGTCGACGCGAACGTTTTTATTTGAAATTCGATTTCTCCTGTGTGCATTCATAGTTCTCGTCACTTTTCTGTGTTTGTGGAACATTGCTCGAATGTTCGTTTCCTGACGACCATCCCAGTTCTTCAGATCTCCTCTTCTTCCACTCGTTTATGTCCAGTTTAAAGTTTTAGATTGTGTTGAACTTAATTAAATAAATGCATGGCTCCCCATATTCTCCCCGATTGACCACACTTCGATCGTCCTTGGTGTGCTATCGTGTTAAGGTCACGGACAGAACAATAAAACAAGGCTTTATGGTCTCTTAAGAGATTGATTTGGGTGAGTTGTGAGTGGTACGCAGGGGAACTTAGTGATTGAGTGAGAAAGGTGACATGAGTGACGTGACTCGCAATGACCTCAAAGGAAAATACAATTCTTCGTGATGAATGACCTAATCGCTGTTGTTCTTGGTATGTCCTTCCGCATGGGGACCAAGGCAAACGCTTCCGCATTGCTTTCCTGCACGATTCATTTGTATTTCGATTAAATCTAGATTTATTTTCACTTTGTTCCGATTCTAACGTCCTTGCATGTCAGTTGAGTGAGTTTTGCGATAAATATCTGGCAGAACTTGATGTTTTTGTTTGAGATTTCAAGTGCATGTATTTTCGAATCCATCCCTTTTCCCAAAAAGAAAGCACAATCGTCTGATTCAAATGCAAATGCACTTGTTGTCATGTCATTCGATTCAATTTCGCGGTGCATTCCTATGTCTTGGATCCTGCTCATGCCATAAATTGCAAATAATTAGTTGGCACATGCGCCAAGGATGCCAATATCTCAGAAAATAGAAACCACTGTCGGAAGAGATTGACGACGGTCAATTAATGACGTTCCCAACTTGGTTTTCACAAAATTTGTTACGCATCATTAGGTCTAGACAAAATTCATGAGACGGATTTCGATTGCTTGCCAGAGGATGTACAAAGAACACACGATGGCTGCGAGTATCCCACAGAGCGCAGACACTTTGCGGATGCATTTTAGTTTCGCTTCTGGTGGGCAAGTGTGTCGAAGGCGAATATTTCAGAGAACTGCATTAAATCATTTGTTTTCCGCTTAAAGAGTGGACATGGGCGACACTAATTTGCGAAATTAACGAGAACTGAGCATGGTGCGACGAGGCAGGTGGAAATTTGAACATTCCGATGGCTTCTATTGACTTCTGGAGAGTTGGGTTGGGCTATCGTTTCACTCTAACCTGTTGATTTGACATTCTTGCTTACTTACTTCTCAGGTCTGCGAGGTTTGGCGCCGTATTCTGACATGCGAGTCCGTTTAATTACACTAAACATCTCCACAAGCAGTTACCGAGGAATGGTGCGTAGGTGCGTGGACTTTTATTCTGGGGGTGATTGGTTTAATACTCGAATTTAGCAACCTTGATAGTTCACAGCTCCACCTCTGTCGAGTCACTGACAGTGCTCAAAGAGTATTCCTGCGTAAAAAGAATGTTCTCAGACTCCCATTCCGAGTCGTAGCACGCACAACACTAGTGGAAGCATAGATCCACCTCGAACTGTCGCGCCTCCAAGCACATCAAGCATGGGAATCAAAGAACTTGCTATGAATCGTACGCTTTGAGTAGTCTCATGCAGTCTTCAATTTGAGATCGTCAAAGCTGGAGACTCATTGATGTTTTAGAGTTTCCACAAAGTGGACATCCAAACTTCATCATCCCCGAGACGGCGAAAGGATCGCAAGACTCTCTTTGTTTTTCTTCCAACGCGACTGTTCCACATCTACCATCAAACACAGCAAACATTTCGTGCTTGGATTCCATTATCCATCAGTCATAACTTGGTCTCGCAAGATTTAAGGACACCCTGTGTCGCTTGATCTTAGTCATTTTCGATCGCCTAACCTCAAAACACAAACACACCTCGCACCGCTAGCGATCCAGTTTACGATTCGGTTTCGTCGGTGGAGTGCGGCTCGTTTGATCTGCAAACCATAAGATTATTCGCATAAGAAATCATATTCGGTGATCTGTGAACATTTTACGACACAGTCACAATGTCTAGAATCGCAAAGCAATTAAAATTTGAACAGATCAGCTGAGTTCGCGTCAATTGTGCGCGAACAACGCGCTTAGATCCTCTTAGTATTCCGGTCATAATACATCACTCAGATTCGTGTGTATTCATTTTGAATAATCATGAAGAGGCTCATTGTGTAATCTTGACTCGATTGATGTTTCCTTTTGTCAAGGTGTTGTCTTCTCTCTGTCGATTATTAGACCGACCTTTGATACGTTCCTCGTGTTGTTTACTGTTTACTGTTTGTTTGTGTTTTTTTTTTTTTGTTTAAGCCACTTGTCAACTTGTCGGCTGTGGAGTGCCTGGGGGATTGGATTTTAAAGTGGACGTCTTGAGAAAGTTTGCGTTCTTTTTTTCTGACTGGTTTTGTCATGATGGGGAAGAGGATGTGTAAATGCAATTTTGTCAATTTGGGGGGACTTCAGGAGAGAAGCCCCTACCCAGCCAGGCCAAGCATTCACCGAGTTGACTGACACGAGGGCACTGATTCCTCGAATTAGTCATTCTGATTGTGGTTTTTTTTTCTCGTGAAAATTCTGTCATATCGTCTCTGTTCGTGTATCAAACACCACTTCAATAAGTTTGGCGGTGTCCAAGTTCAAGTCTACAGTTCCGCTGTGATGGTGGCCCGAACGCATGCTTGCGGTTTGTGGTTCCACAATTAGTCAACGCAGTTATCAGGCCTTGAGACAAAGCAGAAATGCCCAATTGCCAAAAGGGTGAATCACTGAGTAAATTTTGACTCTACTCTGTTGCGAGGGGTTCAGTGTGGAACATGATGGGGCACTTTGTTTGATTTTGTACAATCTCGCCGTGTGGTGCGTAATTTCTACGTTTGTCGTCATCGATAATAATTTGGGGTTTTTTCTTACTATCTGTGGTTGACTCCGGTAGGCCATGTCTTGCAGGTGAGATTTTGAAGTGTGTTTCCACGTCGTGGCTTAGTCACGGTCATGTTGCAAAATGGCGGTACACAAATTGTGCTTCTCCAATACAAAGAAATTCAAGATTGTGCATCACCTACAGATCAGACGTTTTGCAAACTTCCGCTTCTGAGCGATGTAAACGAATCTGGTACAATAACGACAAACGTCTCTTTAAGTGTGAAAAACTCATCCATTTACCCGATCCAAGCTTTGAATGGCCACCGTGTCACTTCAAAGCCTTCGCTGAATTGCTGGATTTGTCTTAACATTCCCGAAAATAACAGACTAAATAGCTAGAAAGCATGGGAGTGGACATCCAAATTTGATCACCCCGAGACGCCGAAAGGATCGCAAGACTCTCTCTCTTTGTTGTTCTTCCAACGCGACTGTTCCACATCTGCCATCAAAAACAGCAACGTTTCCATCTAACTCGAACAGATTATGGTATTCCGTAAAAATTCGACTGAAGGAGTGTCCACTGTATCTCCAATTTGGCGTTGGTTGAGGTCCGATATAACTTCTAGTTAGTTAAGGACTTAATCTGTCCTGGCTCCGCAGTAAGCTGTGCAAACAATATCATAACATGCACTTTCCCTCTCTCACACTCAACCACACAGCACATGTCAGTCACAAGGTCTCTCAGTCACTCGGGCTCTGCTTCACTGAAGTTCCTAAACTCCTCTTGCCAGTCACTGTTTCTATGGGTTCATCAGAGAATTGAGTAATCGAACCCATTCTCAAAGGATCAAGCTGACCCAGTTCCACCAGCCCTATTCTATGCCACAGAGACATGTACCACGAACTGTATGAGCTGTACAGGGACAAAAGTCTAGTCTGGCGTCGACGGATCCAACGCCTAAGTTGACTGGGTCGTGTAGAGGGCACGGATCCCTTATCTCGAAGAGTCTTCGACCCCGAACAAGACAATAGAAGACGTCCGCGTCTAATGTGGCGCACCCGGGTGGAGTATGCATCACTACGAAACAATTATGACCTACTCTAGATCTGACACGATCACACAGCCTGTTACGAATGAGCTGGCCCACTCCCAGAATTCTTATCGGCATCATAACTAGGCACTGGACTCACGCCTCAAGAATGGGCTTGCCTTACAGCAACTTCTGTAGAAGCCTTAGAGACGTAACTATTGTGCATGTGCTCTGTAACTGCAACGCCCTCTTCCTCCGACGGAGAAGTCAGTCTTCAACGAACCTGGGCGAACTCAGCAGCATCAGCGTCCAACCGATTTGAGGAATAAGACCGATTTGTTCCTCGTGGTAACAGAGCGGGCCTACACTGGCCAATGTGTGATGTCAACCACTCCAAACTAACCTAATCGCACCACGTCACCGGTCACATACATCTCTCCTCCAGCACACATCATAACCCTTCTTAGTCATCCATGCACACATATGAATTAAGGTTTTGAAACCAGAGACTGTCACTTCCGACTCGGACAAAAAAAAAGCGCCCAGTTCTCACGAGCAGCAAGTTCTCTGAGCAGTTCACCCACACCCGGCATTCCTCGTACTGCGTCGTTCTTATCGCATTTGCATAATGCAATTGGATGTCGAACTCGTTTCCTTTTCCCCGCGCCCGCACCCCTCATGCACTGCTGCAACCTTGTCGCGTCAACAAGTAATCTTCATCCTATTCCTCAAGACCTCCACTGCAGATTGATTACATCGGAATGCATCGGGGCGGGGATGCAATAACGACCACAGAAACACAACGCAAAAGAAAACAATTCTCTGATATGTCCTACAAGCAGATAGACTTCACTAAGGAGGCGACACATTGCTATGATATAACGTCTCATATCACCATCGACACAGTTTGCCTTCTTCGCAGCTGCGAGCACCAACAACTACAAGTAGAAAATTGTTGCCCTATACCGCTCGTCGCTGTCCGAGATTGAGAGACCGGCCTTTCTCAGTGTTCCGTGTTCCGACGAATTCAGAAGCTCTTATCGGGCGCCGCAATGAGAACGACACGAGAGATTGTGAGACGAAATGAATACGACGCGCGACAGTTCTCAGTTCTTCTTCTTTGACGAGATTATCAAGGCCAAATGGGAATACATTCAGTCTCGTCCTCCTCCTTATGCCGCCGCTCCTCGTGCTGTTGCTCTTTTGATCGCGGTTTTTGGTATTCACATGCGACGTCATTGTTATTTTGACTCAGATATCAGTCCGATGGGAAATAAAAACAAAACAAATGGATTTTTATTTTGTCTTCAAAAAGAATTTGTCATTCTCGCCGTGCCGGCAATTTGGTCTTCTTCTTCTTCTGATTTCGATTCGCCGGAGGAGATTCTTGCGTCTTCTCTTCGTGTGTTTTTTGTGCCCCGAAAATGTCAGAGCATTCGTTTTACGAGCGTTTTACGAGCTTTGTCACAGCGAATAGTTAATTACGATCAAATAAGGCCTTGAAGATTGTTTGCTGATTTTGTTGGCTTTTTTTTTGGTTTGGCGTGGAAAAGAAACAAAACAAAAAAATTAGATTTATTTTGCGGGAGAGAGGTGAATTTGTAATGTTCATTAGCAGCGGAGGTGGGTTCTTTTTGACAGTTCTGGTGTGGTTCTGATGCCAAGGAGGGCGCTGTCGTCTGCTGAATCGCAAGCGTCGTCCTTGAGAGTGTCAGTTCGTGCTGATTGCACAATTTATGGGCTTCGTGCGATTCGGCGGTGAATTCCCATCGTGTGTGGCATTTGAATGCCGCCGCTGAACTAGTTTTCTATGACCTTTCGCGATATGAATCGCCCTCATAAAGTGCAGACACTTCGCGCGTCGGTACCGGGCACTTCCCCGTCATAAACGTGGCAAAATGTCCAAACTGAAACTTTATCCATCCATCCATCGGCTGGGCAGCTTGGTGTGGACGTCCGTGAGACAATCTGATGCGAGAGATGAGTGATTGACATTAGAGCTCGTAAATGTACAAGGAGCTATAAACTTTCCAGACGTGAACGAGTTTTATGTAGTTTTTGGGTCAGACGACGACGGCGGCGACGACGATTTCCTCTGACTTCTGCACAAGTGCCTTGATGTCATTTCTATTTTGTGAACTGTTTTCGATCGACCTTGCTGCAGCTGGGTTTTTGTCTCCATTGAACCGTGATTTGTTACTTCCATCGGTTGGGGGATGCAATTGGTCTCCCTGTCAGATGATGTTTGCTTTTTCATTACTTGACCTAGTTTAGAAGAAGTAAAGATTTATGAGATGAAGACATTGACGCCGAAGAACTATGAGGGTCTAACTAACCCCTTTTCCGAACTCACACACTGACACAGGGACAATCAATAGAGGCGAGTCTTCCTGGATATAAGCGTCTCTTCTTGCTGCTGCATCTAGTCTTTTTATTCACATTTGTTTATCTTTAGCGACCTTCGAAAACCAGTTCGCCCCAGCCGGAGAACATAAAAAACGACTCCTCCGACAGATCTAATCTATTCCAAAATGAGAAAGTTCAGAGTATGATTTATCACTCAGAATGTGAATGTCTTTCCCGAAACGACGACGGTGACATTTATCAGCGGGGCGGGCTCCATGTTGTCTTGAGACTTGTTCAGGCCAATTAATTTGTCTCGCCAACAAGCTTTTGTTCTACAAGCTCCAAAGTGTGTGAGTTCGAGTACCAGTTGAACCGGTTCGGTAGAGCAGTCACCTTCGGCAGCCTCGATGCGACTTGATTTGATTTTGATTAAGCCACATAGTCAGAGTTCTATGCACAGCCAACGTTATCGGCACACCACCGGCCACAATGTCTTTTATTTCTTCTCTGAGTCTCTCGAGCGCATATCATTCGCAGGTGGGTTAAAAATCTATAAGCCACTTCACGTCTCACTGCAGGGAAAGTACAAGTGTTACTTCCAATGTTCCGTTCGGACAGCGGACAGCCCAACTCGAATCCAATAGACGATTAATGAATTCATAGATGGACACACTGACTCTCTGGCTGGCTTTCACGATTGAATTCCGCATTCGATACAACTAACGTGTGGGTTAGCCTTGTATTTGACAAGTGTTTTGATGCATGTCGCATGCGCTGGAGAAATTCGTGCGGCTAAGAAAAGGAGACTCTGCTGACTTCATCGAGACTGACGACTGTCTCTCGCCCTGTGGTTGGAGGCAATAAAAGTGTATGCTTATTCCAGTGAGTGCATGAGGCATAAGAGGAACGCTTCAGGAATCCAGAAGAGGTTAATGCTTCGTGGTCTGTTGGGCTGTGCACTAGAAACTTGCAAAGAATCAATCTCCCAGGTCTTCGCCGCTGACGACTGTTGTGTCAGAGGAATGTTTTGACCGAGTGAACACGAGTCCCATCCATTTGTGCACTCATCGCAGCTGTCATCGCTGCTTCATATCAGCGTTTGTCGGTTTTCAATTAATCCATTTGTTTATCGATCGCTTGAAGGGTGTTTTGTAATCTCAAGTGCATTCACCGATATCACGCCGATGACATTGAATCGAATACTCGTGCTCGTGCTCTATGAATATGTATAAGACGACAAGCGCTGTCAAACACTTGATCATGACATACCGATGATGCATGTCAATTGGCATATCACGACTTTATTTATTACTCGCTCTCTATCTCTCTGTTAATCCAGTTATCCCACATCACATCATATAATTTTACACTGCAGTTCAAGTTCAAGCGTCGCAAAGCACTTCATTGAAATTCCATGTCAGACGAATCATTTTTGACCCAACACGACACGACTCCGACTCTGTGTACAGCCAGAGCCACAGCTGAGGAGTATTGCTCAACTCGAACTCGAAGTCGAACTCGATCGAAATCAATTCTCTGGCTATCTCGAGGCAACAACAGCTGTTCCGGCGTTGTCGTCGCCGAACGGCTAGGCTTACGAAAAACAAAACAACCCATTACAGCGCACAAGGTCATTTAATCACTAGAGTTTCACAAAGTCCATCAAAATACACACAGGCACACACTCGGAAACACACACGCACACACACACACACACTTGCACTTGCAAAGTGAGCGTGTAATTAAAATTGAAAATCAATTTCCACTCGAAATTAAGAAGAAAACAAAAATGGCGTTATTTCGAGAATACTTGTGAGAAACGAAACTATTCGAACATCAAACGGGCGCGAGTAGTTCTTGAAGCGTTGTCCGACGATGGTGGTGGACCCCTAAATATCCGTCATTCTGTTCTGGTTTGATGGTCTCTGGCGGTCAGGCGATTTCTAATTTAACAAATGAATGAATAATGAACTCTCTGACCCTGCCATTGTAATTCGCAATTGTTGCACTCGTGCCAAAGTACATGAGTCTCTGCTGTTGGTTGACACGTTTCTTAGATCTTTTTGTGGGTGCTCGCCGCTATGACGGGGCAGCCACAGCCAGTCGTCTATTCGAGTCATTCTGAGGGACGCCATTCGATTCTTGAAATTAATAAATCATTCCTTCTCTCTACTACTATACATGTGTGCCATTTAAAGTTTTGCTGTCTTTCGTTTTCCGCCCCACACTCTGGTCGACGGGCGGACCCTCTCTTTCCCTAGGTCTCGCTCTCTAGCCGCTGCTACTGCTGCTGCTGCTTGATTGAAGTGTGTGTTTGTGTGTAATAATTTTGTTGCCGTGCCCACTAATTAGAATAAATAAAGAAGCAAGCGCAACAGAAAGCTATAAAGAAAAAAAACAGCAACAGCAACACAAAAGAACAGCACCAAAAGATATTGTATGGGAGAGCGGCATGTGTAGGCGGCGCGGCGCGGCGCGGCGCGGCAGTAGCAGTAGCAGCACTAGTAGTAGTATTCTCGACTGTTTGTCGAAGCACCACAGCCGCCAGGCAGTCACATCGCGAGTAATAGAAATGTGAGGCAACATTTTAATTTATTTCACTCCCGACTCCGACAGAAATTTATGTTTTGTTTATGAAATTACTAATAATTAAGAAATGAATCTCTCCTTTGCACATTTACATGCAAATACCGTTAATCAGGCGTAGAAAGAGAAAGAGAGCGCAAACACAGCGGCAACGGCGGCGGCGTCCATCCGTGTGGTGTGCTGTGCTGACTGAAGGGTAAATGTCAACTTAAAATTGAAAACTTGGCAGAATTGCCGAAGGTGAGGGTGCTCTAGTGACGCTGACGGATGTTTGGGACGATTGTTATTTTGGTGTGTTGGATTGTATCAGATTGCCACATACATCCAAGGTAATCAGAGGAAATGATTGCGGCATTTGATGTGAGCCGCCACTGCCGCTGTGACAAAGAAATTAACAAGAACTGACAGATAATTCGACTTGTGTCCTTCATGGGCTGTCGGTAGACATTTTGTATTCATTTGAGGCTGGCCTGGTTTTTGGGTGAAGTTTTTTTCTTGGTTGGGCCGTGGCCAAGTTTAAAATAAATGGAAGGGAAAAAACGAGGAGGTATCATTCTTTTTGCTTTTGCTTTTTCACTGCGGTTGAAGTGTTTGCAATTGAAGTCAGAACTGTGCTCCGATTTGTGGGGTCAGTCACTCAGTCTGGGTTACGATGTCAATTTGAGGTTATCTCGAGGGTTTTTCTTTCCAGATTAAATATTTTCGCATTCGAATTGTCCTTAGTCCTGGTAGATTTCTTTGCCAGATTCCTCGTTTCGAAGGATGAATGAATTGGAGCCTTGAACTGGTTTATCTCACTGGTGGGCTACAACAAGAGAAGTACTTCTGGCATGAATAAGAAAAAGAAATCTGGGATATTTTCCAATGATGCTCTTATAATAATATGGGTGGATTTCCTGGGACCACCTCCTTCAGCAATGACTGTCTGTTTCTCACGATTGCGCTGCAGTCCGAGGTGGACTTACTTCTTGGTTCTACAGAAAAAAAATACTCGTATTGTGTGTGCTGTTTTCTTCCGACGATGACACCACAGCCTGAAGAGAATCCGAGTCTAGATCACACAGCAACCACTCTTGTTGTTTGAGCCATTGTTCTAGCGAGTGTAGGAGAGCCCGGTTCGGTCATGACACAGGTACATTCTTTGGGCATTGAAAGCTGAGCTCCACCTCCCTCGATTCACTGAAAATTCTCAAGGCGTGTCTGCTTGCCTACTTGGCCGTTCTCAGACTTGATCCTTCGTAGTCGCGATGATGCCAGAGACCGGGAATAATGAGCGTTTTCGTGCCGTAAAACGCCTAGAGTATAGTCACCACAGCACCTTGCTTGCACGCTTCTCTTGTTTGAATTAATTTGTTTCTTCTTACTTGGTACATTTTTGCCTGAAGATCTTAACTAGGTCCTTGTTCACCTCGAGAGAAGATGTCCACAGTCGCGTTGCTTCTGCAGAAAGCACAGATCCTTAGTTGTTCAACAGCAGAATTTTAAAACTTTTGTCATGTGACAATCTCATCACACCTTGGACGCAGTTGGCCACTTCGTTATCCCAAAAGAGAGATGAGCCCTGTTAAGAGCTAAGATGTCCGATGGGGATTGAGTACCCCCTCTTCTGTCAAAGGTATGCGGCTCCCAGATTTCAGCACTTGGAGGGGAGAGTAGGAGTTCGGAGACAGAGGCTAAGTGCTGACACTTGGAGTCTGCATGATTCGCATGTCAACGCTTTGAAATCCACTTTGGAGAACGCAAAAATCTACGGACGTAGAGGCTCCGGAACCGAGATGTCCCGGTTTTTGCTAAAGACCGCATTTGTCTTGCCACTGGGTAACTTGGTAACCTGTCAGCAATCACACTCATGTCAGTTGATGTCAATATTCGCGCCCCTTCTGCGGAAGCCACAGATGTTTAGTTGCAACTTTCAGTAAGTAAAAACTTTGCTTAAGCTTTGTTGTCGAATATCAATTCGGGCATAAAAGGATTTTGCCCATCTATCATCTTTCAGCATGTCAACACTTCCTTTGAGTCACTCACTCTGTCCCGCAAAGTTTCCACTCGCGTAGTATTTGACGAGTGACGCATACTATCAACGATCCATAGATAGCGACTACAAGACAAGCGACTGTCGTCTACTGTTTTCTATCCAAAACAAACAACAGCTTACGTCTTCGACAATCGATGACCAAATGAGGTCTTGCCGTCCAAAAGTGAATATCGCATGTCAATCAAAAATATGATAAGATATCTAATCGAGGATTTGTTCTTATCCAGTCGAACTGACCGAAGATCTCCAAGTCACCGGGGGAAGAGCATCCGTCACACTCTACAGCCTCCTGACACGTGTCTCAATCGTCAAAAAGTACAGTCTACCCATTCGATCATCACTAGTTATGCCAAAATAATTGGAATTCGCTTTTCATTTTCACACAAACGTTGATAAGTTCAACCTTCAATTTATTTGCTGTCACTGTATCTCTTCCTAGAGCTACAGCAAAATAAGAAAACAACAAAATCCTAACGAGATAACAGTGTTTATTTTTTCCATTAACCCTTTCAATAACATAATCAAGATTCAAACACAAATCAAGGTGAAACTGTAAGCCTTCCCACCGAAAAGCGCTTGTCAGTTATTTTCTGTTTTTTTTTTCCGAAAAGTGAAAAAAAAGTTTAATTGATTACACATTCTATTTACTTAAGGGCAAGACAAACCAGACATACCGGCTAATCTTGCTCCAAATACATGAATGTCTGTGTGTATGTATATATAACAAGAAACATGGGTGTTGGTGGTGGCTACATTCATTATCAGTTAGTCGGCTGATAGGTTAGGTAATCGCTGAAAATTCCGGCAAAAAAAAGCGGCGAGTAATGACAATAACATCAGGAATGTGCGAGATATGACAGCTGTCATCGGTGACAGAAGGCTTAACGATCGCAGTTAACTGCTTTTCATAAAACACAAATTGTCAGCTATAAGTCACGGATCAGCAGTGTGGACGCACCTCTAGACAGTCTGGGACTTTGACAGCTTAGGGTTAACTATCAGCAGACAGACTTTGAAACAATGACATTTGTGTACTTTGGAGGCGGTGAAGAGAATCACCTGACAATTGGATAAAGTTATGTGGTTTTTTGTTTTCGCGAAGTTGGTGTCAGTTATGTGTGGCGAATAAGTGACAGATTTATGAGTGTGGCGTTGGCAGGAGTCGTAAGGAGCAAGAGCAACGACTTGTGTGAATATTTCATTGTGTTGGTTGTGAAAGAAAATACGGAAACAATCAAAAAACATTTAACGCCAAGGCACTTAACACTTAAGTGCGATTGAAATCGGTTTTATTACTGCCACGTATTTCTCCATTTGACAGATCTTGCCTCCAATTGACTCCCTCTCTCTTCCTGCAAAACAGAAAAATTCACGTCGTCCAGCTGTCATTTTTTTTTTACAAAAAGACCTGCCGAAGGTGCTTTCATTACTTCCCCGAACGAGTTGACATTTATTTATGTCGCCGTGACAGTGATCCCATTTGACATTTCAGAAAGCCCAACACACACTCACTCACCCCTAGAACGCATAAATTTCAATAAAGGATTTTACGGGTCACATAAAGAGCTCTTGTTCCGCCCCGAAAAAACTCCCCTAAGTGGCCATCGCTTTTAGTCAGTCTTATTGTGTTTCTTCAAGTCGCGGCGACATGACAGAAGGAAAGGGCACCGACGGCGACCACCACAATTGTGCGCGTGGATAAACCATCGTCTGCTGTCATAAAAGAGAACCATCATGAAAAATGTAAAAATGAAAAATTTATTGATTCTCCATTCTGGCCGCAATCAGTGAGAGGGGATTGAGGTCAGGCCCAACTGCCGCCTACCTCCTCCCTCACACAACACAATCGCGGAGTCTTTTTCAATAAAACGTATTTTATATCCATTCCGTCCAAGTGTCAAACAAAACACACACGAGCTCGAGCGCACATTGTAGTAGTTTTTCTCACATTTCAATTCGACTATCCTATTCCGTGGATTTTCGAAAAGCTGTACTATGCGTGCGTGTGCTGTGCCCTGTACGTTGGTGTTTAACTAACTTGACGTACACATGTGTGATGTCATATGTGTCAATAATCCCACATCTCTTACACATGCAAACAGCAGAACCGACTGACGTCGCTCGTAATCCATTTCTAGTTCAATAGACACAACAAATATCGCGCTCCACACCACTCGAGTTTCAGCAGCTATACATCGGTCGTCTAGCGTTTCGACTGGAAACGAATCGAACACAAAAGGGGAGCAGCAAAATACTACTCAACATTATCTGCAGCAGTCATGTCACACACCCCCGTCTCTGGAGCTTTGAAACTGGGTGAGCATAAGAAACTGTACGAGACGACGTTGGAGACAAGAAAACAACGTTTTCCCAAGCAACACTCTGTTGTTCACTGTCACACATGCGAAGCTTCAAATGTCAACAAAAAATATGCGCGAAACTGTCAAAAACCAGATCCAAAACAACGGCGAAAAAGTCGTCGTCCAATTTTGATATATTCCCTCTCTCGCTCGCATCTAAGCAAATGACGTAAACACGGCAAGTATTTGCATTTGATGTTTGGCTGATGTGAGGCGATTAAATTAAATATTTACGCTGCGGCATGCATGAATATGATTTAGAATCTCGTGTAAACAATGAAATTCGAGGGCTTGTCGCGTACACTTCTCTGTTGCAAAGCACAAGCGTGGTGACCCCAAAAAGACCCCGAAATTGAAATGTGACTCCCTACCACAATGATGACGATGACAGCTGTTGTGGAGTGTGTAAAGTTTGAGCGAGCGATGTGTACACACACACAGACACAGGGGGGCAGAGCGATGGTGGGACTGACTAAGTGAATGAATTTTAATTTTTCTTGTACTCTCTACTCTCTCTCTGCTGCGCGCCACCTCCGCACCGCGTCTCTGCTCTCTTGTCATGTTCAAGGTCAAAAACTTCAGTGTGTAAGCAAAACCGCGCGGCGTAAACTTTCGGGTTTCCAGTTTTATACAACTTTTTGTTTCCATTTTCTGTTTCAGAAGTCTCTTTCGTGAGCTGAATGGTTTCACTTAGCGATATTGGGTGGGTTGTGGATTTTATTCTTTGCACTCCATTTTCGTGTGTGTGCCTGTGTATGTGCTCCTCTTTTTTATGCTTTTATTTATTTATTTATTTGGAGCTAATTATTTATCAGTCGTCATCGCTTTTAGCCGTGCAGACTGGTTGTGTGTGAGAGAGCTGCTGCCGTCGCGTCGCGAAACAATGGTAGGTGGTGGTGGCATGTTTTTTGTTTTGAACGAGACTTCGGGCCCACCGGAGAATGAACCAATATCCAAAAATAGTCTCAAAATTCCGTAACGTTTTCCCCCTTACTGTCAGTGGGGGTGTCATTATCTGGCTTTTATCAAACAAATACGAGAGCTGAACGGATAATTCGCCAGGCCTACCATATCTCCCCGCTGATTAGGTGTTTGTTTAAGATGTTTTTCATTTTCCTCGTTTTGCATAATCTTACTCATGCCATGCATATGCGAGCGGCTACTGTTCACGTGAGAACACGCTCACAGATTCAAGACACATTCGAGAACAGTGCTACACAGAACTTAAGTGGGTGGTTTCGTTTCGACTGGAATTCTCGCTACACGACGAGAGAGTCGACTTGTAAGAGCCGTGTCGAGTTGTGTTGGCTTTCAAGGTTGGTTGTAAAATTGACGATGTTGTTGAGTTGCTTTTTTCTGGTCACATTAGATTGTCGAGCGAGTGTCACAACAAAGAACTTTACAGTTTGACAGTAAATAGTGGGATAAAATGTTTTTGTGGTTGCTCTCTGCGTCGGCTGACCATGAACCGCTTGAGTTTAATAACACTTGCGGGGTAGTATGACCTTCGGTACGTCTGTTTTTGGAAAAGCATTAGCTAGGCATACACACCCGCAGACACGTGCCACTATGCCTATCATGCCACTTCGAGTGGCGTGGTGTTTGGCCTGTCAGTGTGTTCGACTCTGAAGGGGGATGACAAAAAATTTCGGTGCTGTGTAGGGATTTGAGTGGGTGTAGCAACCTTCGAATGTTGTTTTGTTCTGATTGTCTTTGGATTTCATGTGGCGGGGACGGGAAGACTGTATTTAGATCGATGGGGGTGGGGCGCTGTCAGTTTTTGTTGTTGATTGATAGTTTATTGGTTTTCACTTCACTATCAAACTGACGGACACTGAACACAGTTGGAGCTCTCTTCCGACGCCATCCACAGGACTCATTACTACCTTCTGGGGGCAGCTGACCTGCTCCTCTGTCGCCATCCTAAAGGAGAAATGAGGAATTTTAGAGGCTCGTCCCAGAATCCCTGGACACAGCTGACCAGCGAACCCTCACTCATCCGTCACTTGGGATGCAGCTGATCACATCCCCCGTCGTTATCCCAAAAGAGGGATGAGCCCTGTTACAGACTCATCCCTCCCCCCTCTCTCGTCTGCAGCCGCCTAAGACGTCCGATGTGGATTGGGTACCCCATCGTCTTGCAAAGGTATTCGGCTTCCAGATTTCACCACTTGGAGGTGAGAGTAGGAGTTCGAGGACAGAGGCTAAGTGCAGACACATGGTGTGTCTGCATGATTCGCATGTCAACGCTTTGAAATCCGCTTTGGAGAACGCGAAAATGAGCGGCCGTTGGGGCTAGTGAACCGAGGTTTGTTGCTCTTGGTTAATGGGCTTATTTTCCTTTTCCATGGATGGCTTGGGGACTTGGTAGCTATCATTTGGATGTAGGAAAATGCTGAGCCATTTGCACATCGGCTCCTGAATCTTTCGGTGAACAGCGTGAGTCTAGAGACCAATCGCAGAGTCGTTCTTACGTTAGGAACGAATGTAGAGCTCTCTTTTAAAATATGTAGGTGAGCAAGTGTTTTCAGAGATCCATTGCTAGAACGCAATTAAAAGGATCTTCGGAACCTTTGATAGCCCCACATGTCCTCAGAGAAGAATTCAGGAAACCACAAAAAAGGAACCGCACAGAAACCTGGAACGGTGCTCACGGGCTGAAACATGCCGATAAACTCTTTGATCAATACAACCGAAAGGTTTGAGACTTGAGACGACTTTTTTCGAGTCGTGTATCAAGATGAGCAAGAACAGCCTCCGGCCACAGACTCTGGGAGCACCTAAGGAAACTAGGAGTATCAGAAAGTCAGTAGAGTTTGTGTAAAGAATCGAACGAAATTCCAGAACATGTACTGGGATTCTGAGAGACACTAGCTTACAAAAGATATCTGGGCAATCACCTCATATCAGAGGAAGAATTGAAGTCACTGGAACCATCTCTCATTCTCAGATTCATAATGGAAACTGGATAGAGAGAAGACTCTAGAATAAATCTCTCGCACCTTCGCGCAACAGTAGTCCATAACCCTCAATCTACTTCAGAGAGTAAAGGTATAAAAAGGGGACTCAATAGATCTAAAGGTCGCGGTGCAATATACTCACCAACAATAATAGTAATAAAGTATGTACACAAGTCGCAGGTTACCCTGGTGTCCATCCTTCAAAGGCACACCATGGGAAGGATAAAAGACAGGCCTTACTCTGGTCCTACGAAAGAAACAATGGAGCACATTCTAATCGGACTGCCGACGACATGCCCGAGAAAGATTCAAAATGATAAGCAGAACATCTTTAAGAGGGAAAGACTTCCGAGAAATCCCATCTAGAGGAGTTGTAGAATTTCTGAAGGCAGCACATACATCATAGACCAAGAGAAGGGAAGGTACAGTAGACCTACAGTAGACCTTTATGGTCGCCGTTAGTGCCTTGTCATGCCACACCCCGGGTTCTTCAGCGTACACCATATCGCTCCCCATGTTCTGATGTCAGGACGTAGTCTCTCTTTGCTCGTACCGGAATTACAGATGGAGTAACATCTTCAGCTTGGTTGACCACACCGTAAACGTCAGCCAAAAACCAAAAAAACCATTGTTTGAACGTTCCCTAGTATCCATCCCTTTGCTCTATCCGCCATGCGCTAGCGAAACACTGATTATCTGTGTATCTACATTCTTTTTATTATCCCTCGTAAATATTTGCGCGGCGCTAATTTCAGTCATTTGACAGTTGTTATATTTTGTTCCTCTTCACCATTTTTTTTCATCTACATTTTTTTTTCCTGTCTCGTACTCTACCCGTCAGATTGCGCTTGCTGACTACTGTGTTCGGTCTAATGAACAGCAAACACACAAAAAGTGTCAATAATTATTTATTGGACTCTGGTTTTGATGGAGGGAGGGGGCTGGCTTTATTTAGGCAGCACGACAACAGCAACAAACACCACAATCATCGACAAGCAAGCGATCCAAAGATTTGTTGTTTTCTCCTCGTTTTTTTTTCGTTTTCATTTGCTGCCCTCTGCTCGATTTGGATTTATCTTTTCTGTTTTATTATGTTTTTTTTTCCAAAAGCTTTTACGACATTTGTGCGATTTATTAACACAACAATTGACGGCTTTGTTTTCACGAGGCGGCTGCGTTCGAAAATCATCCGATTTTCGGACCGTGGATAGGCGTGCTTTTTTCGCGGCAGCTAATCCCAATAAGCAGTTAGACTCGATTAGAGTTGAATGCGAAAACCGCAAAATGATTTATGGCATTTTAATCAACTTGCGAGTTGTTGAAGAAAAAAAAAATCAAAAAATAAAGAAATAAAATCAATGACACATCCACTGTCGTGAGAGGGAGGAGGGGTGAGAAGGTGTAGCGAAAGAAAATTTTTATTTATTTTCCCGCTGGCGCGGTGTTGCCTCTTTCGATAAATTCTCATAAAATGTGCAAATGACACGTTCTCAGGCAACAATCTGGCTGCGGACTTGGATTGTATTGTAAGTCGTCGACAGAAAATGTTTATTAAGCAAACACAGTCGGGGTGGGAATGATGGACCTTTGGAACACGATGAAAATGCGTTGCAATTTGCTTTTTGCACATTTTCATTCGATAACAATGAACAATCGTTTCGTTTGTCGACGACGACTACAACACTACAACACTACTCCTCCTGTCAGCGGAAGTTTGATAGTTTCGTAATTGTTCTAAAAATACCCCACAGGCTCTGTGTGGATGGAAATCATACGATTTCGAATGTATGTTAGATACACAAGGTTGTACCGAGAGCACCAGCACATATGGGTGGGTTTTCTCTGTCAGTTATTCGAGCGATCTTTGGCGAATGGCGATGACTAATGTCTCAGAGATTTATTCCTGCGATAGCTGATTGAAATATAAGCAAGCCAATCGTGACATATGAAACGTGTTTATGTTTGCACTAACTTATCGTTCTGGCGCTAAACATTGTCGAAAATTAAAAAAAAAACACACACAAATCAGCTCTAATGTGTGACATTTACAGATTAGAAACAGCATTGACGTCAAGACGTTGTGGCTAAAGGGAGTTTTCAAATAGAAGTTATGTCATTTGGTATCATTCTTGGCTTCGGTCGGGAATAGATTTTCAGACACTTTCTCTTTATTTTCGGAATGAAACCTGTTTTAACCTGGTCGGTTGTTTGTGATGATCTGGCGTCTGGGGTACACCTCTTTATGGGAATTTAAGTGCCAATGTCACATAAACTATCGCGTTCGATCTTAACTGTCACTTTTCTCGCTATGTTGTCACTTTTTAAGACACTCAAGATACGCTTAGGACTCACGTGACATTTACTGTGAAATACTATCGATCACGATTTTAAGAGGAAATGCTGCGGAAGATGCTAGAAGGAGGATCGAAATTTATTCGATGTGGGCTTAAAAGATGTTCGAAAGTTCTTCGAAGTAGAAGAATTAAGCACGAGTAATGACAAGAGGAGTTAGTTCGAAAGTTGGTCGAAGGAGGCACGAAATAGGATCGAAGGAAGCTCGAAAGATGTTCGAAGTAGTTTGAAAAATCTTCGTCAGTCCCTCGAAGTATGAATGTATATGTATATGTAAGAATCAAGGTCGACAAATGAAAAGAAAAGAGGATTCGAAAGTTGGTCGAAGTAGGCTCGAAACAGGTTCGAAAGGTACTCGGAAGATGTTCGAAATAGGCGAAGTGCTCGAGTAATAACAAAGAAGTAGGAAAAGAAGGCACGAAATAGGATCGAAGGAAGTTCGAAAGATACTTGGAAGATGTTCGAAATAGGCAAAGTGCTCGAGTAATGACAAGAGAAGTAGGTTCGAAAGTTGATCGAAGAAGGCACAAAATAGGATCGAAGGAAAATTGAAAGATGTTCCAAAAAGCAAAGTAAGCTCGAGTTATGACAAATTAGATCATTGACTTGGATTTCTTGACAACTGCTCATACTTCAGACTCGCCTTTAGGCGAGAAGACAAAATCCCTTCACCAGAACCATTAAAACACTCATAATATGATGTAAACATCACCTTGAGATCGCATTCGCGTAAACAAAAAAAAAAAGTGAATTGAACAAAACTTCGCAAGAGATGTCATGTGATGTCATCATCACATCTCCTTTTCTGTTACATACTTCAGCAGTTCGGTAATGGATAAAACTTCGCTCGAATGGTATCCAACATCTGAATCAGTTATCTTGGCCAACATTAAAAGCTCGACCAAGGGAAAGTTTTTGTTCGCTTTTACATAAATTAAGTTGAATATCTTCCGTCCTTACTTTCATTTTCTAACTCTTAATCTCTCCGTCACCTTGATCGTTCTCCGATTCACAGATGTATCTCATTGAACAAGGAAATGTGTGTGTGTGTGTGTGCTCTTCCCTCCTCATCAAGACAGTGGACTAGTTTATTTTGCTTCCAAATGAGGTCTTCTCTTCACCGCCCATCTCAATGTGATAACCCATTTTGTACACACACACAGCCTGATTCTATAAATAACCTCAAAAAGCATTTCTATTTCCTCTCCTTCGTCAAGGTCGAAAACGTAAAAATTCCTCACCTTACGCTGTGTGTAATAAAACACTTGAAAAACAAAAAAAATAATAATAATCCGAACCCCACCGACACCGGACTCAGAGAGAGAAGCGCTCCAGTCGAAAGGAACTTAAACATCTCGTTTCTTTTTGTTTGATTCTTATTTGTCATCTAAATTTCACCGTCTCAAATAACATCGGACCGAGTGTGGTGTGGTGGAGCGGAGCGTACAATGCGACACCGAATCGCAATTCGATTTGACATTTAAGTTGGAAAATATTTCGACCGGCATATTTCGAATCCGTACTCCTTTGCAAATTCCATCATCGAATTGTTTATTGTTTTCGTTGCGTCTGTTTTGCTTGGTTAGCAGATTATTTTTTTTGTTGAAGACGTTTCCCTGGAACAGCAATAAAGTTCATTAAATGGGTCATGGCACTTCACTTCCGTCAAAAATGACAGCAGTGCTGCATGCAGTCATGTCAGAAGGGAAGGCTTCTAAGAAACGAGATTTCTAGTGTCAACCAGAGATAAATGAAAACCCGTAAGCCGGGAGGATGAGTTTTTCAATTAATCAGAATTGCGTAGAATCCGTGTGCTAAAGGTGTGTACAGAACTTTGGATTCCAACACCAAAAAAAAAAAACAACAACCCCAATTGAGACTTTTCCACTTTTGTTTTGTTGTGAGATTTGCTTGCCTTTGCTTCTTTCTCTCCCATTCTCGGCGTTTTCGTTTGTTTTTTTGTTGCAAACATGGTGCCAGCGACCTTCTGTGGAAGCATCGTCGGTACCCGATGCCTGGGATGAAGGGCCGAAGTATTATGCGCCTTTTTGAACAATCTCGTCGAGGCTGATGCTGTAGCAGCAGACACAATGCAGGCGGTGTAGTCAGCGATGCGGATGCACAGTGAGGTAATGATGGGGCGATGGCGGATGTGATGGAGAGTGCAAGTGCACGTTGAGGAGAGTCGGCATTTCGTATCGTTTTTGTTGTGACGCGTTCGTCCTGGTGATGCTGCTGGTGGGTGGATAGCGCAGACAAGAATACTTACGAGTTCAATGTGTCTTTTGATGTAACCCTCTTATTACTTGGGGGAGAGTATATCGTCGAACAGATGTTTTTCTTTCTGATTGTCTCGGAATTTGCAGACAGCACAGGTTTTTTTTTGAATTGCCGAGGAGGAAGTGACTGTGTTTGTGTTGAGGTCTGCCTGAAGGCAATCGTGACATGATTAGACTTAAATTCCTTCACACAACCTTTAAACAATTCGCGTTTCCAATCGCGTCATGCAGCTTACAGCATGAGTTTCGCTTCGATAATGGATCGATTCACTATTGACTGCAAGCAAATAAATTGCTCATTCCCTTTCTGAGGAATCCACCCGACGAATGTTTGCCTTTTCCAACGATCATCCATCGCATGCATTCCTAATTGCTCCGGAAGGGCACATTGCAACTACACTCGTCGTCGTGGGTTTTTCCTCCTTTTTCCAATTCAATTAAAGCTCTGTGTGACGACGATGCGCGATGTCAACAGCCGCCGACGAGCATCATCCTCATCCTCGTCGTCGTCATCCATCCTCATAATGAGGATTATTATCCGCAATTGTTGATTCATTCATCCCGCAAGGAAGTGGCCTTTTGTTACCCTCCACCGCTGGCAGTCGGTTTCTTGCCGCTTTAGTCGCGAAAAAAGCACATCCCCCCGTGCGCTTGAAAGACACGTCAAAACACATTAAAGACACAACACAATTCCCCCACTCTCGCGCACCGAGTGTGTCTAAGAATAAGTCTTATTTATAAACGAATGCCAAGAGAATATTTTTATTAAATTGTTTGAGGTGATTAATTTGTTGCTAACTTGTTGTTTGGGCGCTCAAACAAAGCACAATCGGATGAATTGTGGTGGTCGGTGACAGTGACACATTGAGTGTCAGTGTCGTCGGCGGCGGGATCTGTGTAGACACTTTGGGAACAACAATTGAATTATATACACTTGATGCGGCTTGGCTTTTGGAATTCATCCATAAAACAATGAGAGACAATATTTTCCGAACCGAAGCGAGAGACGTCGACCGAACCGCCGTGTGTGCGTACGACTGTTCTTACGAGTGCTCAGAGGGAGGGGGAAACAAGATGCCGACAATCGTTGTTGTCGTCAGAATAAGCACCGGATTGCACCGGAATTCATTGGATTAATCGTTTGTTTTGTGTTCGGTTGTCTTGAAGTTCACATGCTTCCTTCCTTTCATGAGAGAGAAGTTTGTTTATTGCTTGCGTTGCGCCGATGATCGTGGATTATAGGGTCGCCACTCAATGATGATTAATTCGCCGGAAAAAGACATTGGGAATTGAGATCATGTTTGCGGTCGGAAAGTCTTGCATGCACACATCACCGCAAGTATCCCACAACGTGGGTGAATGGATGTCCAGAACTCACATGTGACAATGATTCCAGTTTAATGACAGACTTCCGGTGGGCTTCGAAATCGATTTGCAGTCTTGTTCGCCTTTTTCTCTGCGGATTCATCGATAAGAGCGCTTTGTGTTGCCCCGATGATCGATGTGATTATCTCTGACGTCTGTGGGATGAGTTGTTCAAATCTAGAGCAGCTCGTAGGTTGCTCTAATTTGTAAGACAATTCTCGGAAGTTCATGGGTGGTGCTTAGTCAGTGGCACGTGGCACGTACGAAAGACCTTTTCTTGGAGATAGACTCACACGCTCTTCTGTTTACTCACTCAGCGAAGAGGGTGTATCATCCGATAGGGTTCCGAGAATCTGCGGTGAGAGCATACAGCTCATCCGAGTTGTTAATTAAATCCGCGCTGGCGTGTGAAGATCACAGGCGAGTGGTGTGGTTTCGATTCGAATTCGGCGATAAGCTTCATGGCATTTTCGCCATGAAATTGGTGGCAATAAAGCCAATTTTCGGTATCAGTCGGAGGAGATGTGAGGCTTCGTCTGTGAGTAGACTAGGAATTCTAAGGTATCTAAAATCTGGGACTTCAAGGTTTAGCAGGCCGTTTAGAATTTCAATTTAAGCGTTTTGCAGAAGGTTTCCACAGACACGAGGCACAGACAGAAGGGTTTAAGGGCAGGAAGCAATGGGGTAAGAAGGGACGTCTATAGAAGGACCAAGCTACAGACATTGATTATCTCAGTTCTGCACCACAGCGCAGAAACGTGGATAGTTTCGAAAGAGGATGAAGAGGATTTTATCTGGGAGTGAGAAGACTTCCACACGCCCTTTGTTGATCTTGGACCAGCTCTATCCAAGACCTAAGACAACTTGCCTCCGGCTCGACTTTTGGACTCTGGATGCGTAGAACCCAAGTTAGGCACAAAACAAACACTGTACAGCGGGTGAGATCGGGGTAGAGCCATTGGCTTTGCAAACATCCCTCATCCAAGCACGAACCCTTAAATTCCCACAAGAGTTTGTAGACAACTGTATTTCAATTCATTAAGCCCAATCCTTTCATAGATTGTGGAGCATTGAATATAAAATAAGATTCAAAGGCGACTTGTTCTGGATGGTATCGCATCTTACTGTCTTAACCATTCAGTTAATGGGTCACCAGATGCTATATTCTGGGACCACGAGCGATGAAGCTTGGTGCGGTTTCAGACTGTTCAGTTGTGGTTGGTCTACTTGTGGGAGCGTCGTGGTGGTTGTGGTTTAAACTTAAGGTCGCGGAAAGAAGTGTAGATTATGCCATCAAGTCTTGGAGTTAATCGCGACCAAAGAAGCGCGACTCTCTAAAATGTGTTGATAACAGAGGTATACTGCTTCTGAATAAAGCATAAAAGTTCCTTTCTGACGTCTCGTGTGAGCGCCTGAAGCCCAACGTCAACAGCCTGATTGGTAAATATCAGTGCGAGTTCAAGCGAAATCCACTTTTGACAAAGCATTGACTTTACGCTAGATCATTGAAAAGAGCGAGGAGTTTCAAGTCGACACCCACCATATATTTATCGACTTTAAGGTCGTGTATGAGAGTATTTACTTACTTACTTATCAGGCTGACGATCCATGCAGGATCCGAGTCTGAGCGAAAGCTGCTTTACATTCCTGACGGACCTGGGCACGCTGCTTCCAGTCATCAAGACCAAGCTGTCTTGCATCCACGATTACTTGGTCTTAATACCGGAGATTCGGTCTTCTGGTCTGAGAGTATTTACTATATAGAAACAAGCTATACAGGACATTGTCTACTTTCGGCAACTTGTCAGTCTTTGCCGAATGACAATGGAGAATGCTCGTTTCTCCATCAAGGTCGGTTAAGATTCCACCTAGACCTTTGATATCAAAAAAGCATTTACACAAGTCGACGTCAAGCGTTAGGTTAGGTTAAGTTAGGTAGTGGGGCTGCTAGTGAATTCACCAGCACACTAAGACCATATTGGTCCATTGTGATACCCGCAGTCAGACTACTGCCACTGATTGACCCCGCTTCAGTGACAGCGCCGTTAATTTGACCCCAACGGCAAATGGTGACTGGACGAGATTTGAAAACCAGATAAGAGCGTATTAACATTGCTTTCACTGGGATTCGACCCGGGGACCCCGCTAACCAGGGGCAGGTAACTGCACCATTCAGTCGTTTTAAGACCGTCCGTAACTAGGACGGATAAGCCATGACATTGCCAATGAACAGCGGAATGACATTATGGACTGTTTCAATGTGGCCTTTGTGAGCATCGACAAGGAAGCGGATAAGATTAGTCTCTCGGTCAATGAGGGTAAGATAATGTATAGGCCGACCACGAAAAAATTCCTCCAACATCGACGTCTTGGACAGAGCGATACTATGAGTTGGAAGAAGTGAAAGGCTTTGTTTACCAAGACTCCAAAGTTAATGCAAGTAAAGACACCATCGCGGAAATAAAAGGAAGAATCACCCTTTTTGGGCTTGGAGGCCAATTGAGGAATGGAGCCCTCTCTCGAAGAAATCCATATTTAAGACCTGATTGGACAGTGATCAAAGCGGACGAGGATATTCTTGGTCGCTTCGAGAGGAAAGCCCTTTTGTATTATCTTTGGCCTGCACTGATGGGGCTTGGAAGAGGAAACGACGGACCGTACGAGGGCTGTACAGCGACAACGATCTGGTCAAACGACTTCGAGTCTCTCGTCTCAGATGTCGAGATCTTGTAGAGCGAATGAAATACAAAGCTCCGGTTCGGAAAGTCATCGCACCAACCCCGAGGAACAACGTGGTTTGAGAAGACCAAGACTCCGGTGGCAAACGCAGCTGGAAAGGAACCTCAATCAGATGGTCGTGGGTAGCAACTGGCACCAGACTGAGCTGTTGGTTGACCTCCGACAAGCCAAAGAAGAAGAAGGCAAATGGTGGTTGTGTGCGACTCTGATTCAAACAGACCACAACTGGGCTCTGCGACTCAAAAAACGGAAGTGTTTTTACATTGGTCTCGTACCGTGCCAAGGTAGAGGAAATGTCCCGAGTTGAACTCTATTGGTAGTTGGCATCCTTCATCAAGGCTTTGGTTCAGTGTCCTGGACCCCAAAGTGATCTTGTAAGCCGGGATACCACGTATGTCCAAACACTCGCTGGAATCTTCCAATCCCCATCAGGAGCAAAAGAACTGACAAATCGTGAATGGAAACGCAACAGGGGATGCCCGAGTTTAAGACGGACGTGTACAGGCGGCGAAAAACACTTGGAGCCAGCTGCCCAATGAATATTCCCCACAAACTTCCCTTCCTCCATTTTTTCGACTCACTTTGTAAGATGTTCCCCTTGGTGGGCTTTCCCCCCAAATCTTTTCGGTTGGTCTTTAAATAGGACACCTTTTGGCCGTCCTTGTGGATTATTCACCGCCTGCTAAGTCTAAGTCTCATCACTACCCGCCCCAAAGCATCTCATTTTTGAAAACAAAATACCTTTCTTGTCACCACCAAAGGCACAACAAAGGCAATTTCATTCTTCCAACTAGTCACAAACAAATTGTCACATCGTCTCGTTCCATTATTCTCCTGTGAACGAGCGCCGTCAGAGCATACAACAAATTAAAATTACCCATCAACCGCGAGCGGTACAAATGAAACGAAAATACTCGCGCGTCCTTTGAACTCCCACAACTCAGCAGTCAGGACACTGACTGCTCTTGCTTGCGAATCAAGGTCTTCTGTTCTCTGTCACCCAGTGTGCTATGTCGTCGACTAAAGGCAACACTCGTCGCAACCACTGTACCACACTGTCTATAAATAGGCTTTTCCTCCCTTTTCCCGCGAACTTTTCCAGTGGATTTCCTTGTTTACCATACAAACGGCGTGCATGTGCTCCCGTGTCAGCCGCTCGAC
This sequence comes from Eristalis intricaria, assembly GCA_964034865.1. Lineage (NCBI taxonomy): Eukaryota > Metazoa > Arthropoda > Insecta > Diptera > Syrphidae > Eristalis > Eristalis intricaria. The sequence goes on along the minus strand of OZ035877.1, from coordinate 5,989,417 downwards.
TCCATTATGCAGTCATTAAGAGCAGCGCACGAATCCTTTATCCTCGTTTTATTTTTGTTTTTTCTCCTCGCAATGACAGTTCTCTGCTCGCTCGCTCGCTCGCTGGCTCTTCCACTCAAACTCAAGCTTTGGCATTAAATGAAATACAAACAAAAGCGGCGGCATACCTTAGCTCCTTCATTCGCCTTAGCACACAAGGCTCTTTCACACATTTGTGCTATTTATGATGTCATAAGGAGCCACCACCACACACAACATCCACCTGGTGGTTTCGTGTGCCCAAAATGATATCGTTAACCTTTTGTGTTGTTTGCGAACAAAGCACCATTCGAGAGTTGCGTGAGAGTTGAGTTCAGTTAGTGGTGACTAGGTTAATGCACTCGCAAATATTTTACCTGCCGCCTTATTGATTCCATCAGAGTCTGGATGGAAGATGAATGTGCCGCCGACGACGGGACACTTGGTCGTTCCTCACTCAAGTGGGGTGATGAGGGGCCATGTAAACTTTCCATTAGGCCTTCTAAATATTTTCTGTTTGCTTGTTTGGGGGGAAATTCCATGCGTTCCAAATTATCTGATAAGGATCGTTAAGCGATTCAGTGGTAGGCAATGTTGTTGTGGCCTAATTTTACTGGAACGTTGAAATCTATTTCGAACGTCTTGTGGGAATGTTGATAGGCATCTGGCGTGCTGACGGAAAAGAGAGGTTAGGTTTTGTGGATCGATTCTGGAAGTGGGTCGCATTCATTGAGGGCCCTCTCAAGCGGTGCCTCTGTTTGAGATTGGCTTTCGAATTGATCTCCCGGACCGAATGAGTCAACACACCACTCCAGTCCAGACACCTTCCATTCCCGGAGCCTCATTTATGGCTCACAAAACTCAAGTGCAGTGCAAATCCATCCATTTCATGCATCAGCTATTCGCGCGCCCCAGAATGTCCTTGATTATGTCCTCAACTTGGTGGCATACACTCTCCTTGACAATTAAGGGTTAAACGATTGACTCATGGCCAGACAATATGACTTCATCCTGTTGGCCATGTTCGTTCGAATCCCATTATGGTGTATCCTTCGCCAGACAGAAATTCGATATTTCATTTGTTGGAGACAACTCCTACTCCTCCTCCTCCTGCTGCAGCCATCGTGAGAGTGAACGGCAAGCGAAAACAACCAAATACAGTCAATGATATGCATGCACACATAATGACTCAAATGTGTGTCAAGGCGATATTTCTTTATTCGAACAAAACGATGTGTGGTGGTCGTTATGTGCGCACACAATAGTGCAGCTAACCACGAGCGCACACAAGTCATTTCCTCGAAATGCACTCGGTAAGTGGAATTTTCGTTTTCCCTTCCTCCTGCCACTCATCACCATGCACCAGTCAACAGCTCCTGAGCTGTGTGTGGACTTTGAGATAGAGAGAGAGAGAGGTGTAGGCTATTTTGAGAATAGCAAGGATTGCCATAACGAGCAATCTCTCGTGACTAAGTGCGATCTTGAGAAGAGCCGTGTGCGTCACAGCCAGGAAGGAATTCCCAGCAAAACGAGTACCAATAATGATGGAACGCATGTTTAGGGCTTACTCTCTCTCTCTCTCTCTATCTATCTCAGTGTCTCCCTGAGCGTCGCGACGATGTCACGAAGGCGTTTGAAGGTTAAGGTCGCTTGCCAAAAAAAGATGAAAGGATGTCACCAGTCGAAGTCGTTTCGACGACATTTTCGGTGGGAATTGAAAATAGAATTCCTTACTTGTAACGAGAACGTTTCTCAGATTTATGATGATTCCGAAATCCGACGAGTTGGTGGCGTTTATTTATAGTCGTAGTTATTATTATCGAATGAAGCAAAATTTGCTCTGAGACCGCCACAGACTGGTGGGCATGCCACAAAGTTGTTGCGAGGTGAGAGATGATTCTCTAGATCGCGACGGTTTGGTTAATTCATTCGTATTATGTCACGTGTTGGTTTGGTTTTTGCGAAATTTGGGTCGCACAAGCCGATAGCGTGGGAAGCGATTGTGGTGCGAGTTAAGCTACTGGCTACTTAGGTGGCGCTGGGACTCAGTTAACAAGCCTTTCCAGTCAGCGCGTTTCTTCCCTAGTTGACTACCTACTACCCTACCTGACTCCAAGCCGGTTGAGGTCCCCTTCAACTTGTGAGCTTAACCTCAAGCGATATCTTCCTCTGCTGACTGACGCTGGGACTCAGTTAACAAGCCTCTGCAGTCAGCGCGTTTCTTCCCTAGCTGACTCTCGTGGCGCACTTCAAGCCAGTTGAGGTCCCCTTCAACTTGTGAGCTCCACCTCAGGCGATGTCCTCCTCCACTGCATTTTGCTTCCGTGTTAGATTCGAGGATTCTGCGGCTCGAATCATTGGCGTCCATTCACTCTATATGTCCTAGCCCGATGTGCAGTTCTTTGACTAGGTCGTTGTCCTACCTTCCTAAAGGCACAGAAAATACCTTTCTCTAGCTTACGATCCCCACCCAACTGAATCTCATCAACTATCCTTTTCTTCATTGCAGTTGTCTTGGAAAAAACCATCCCAGAAATCGCGGAACACTATCTGCAGTCATGCCAGCGGCACAACACAGTTCCCATCCAGGCAATGCTGGATCAGCTGAAAACAGTGGAATTGAACAAAGCAGTGCGACAGCAAAGTTTATCACTGAAATCTATTAGACTCTCACCAGCCGCGTGTGAAGCCCTCGAGGAGATCTTTAAAAGAGTAACCCCGCCCCATCAATTGTCGATGCCCAATTCATTAACTCATCCTGTGTCATCTCTTTCAGGTTCAATACAAATCAATAGATGTTTCAATGTGTGAGTTGAATGAAGCAGCTGCCACTGCACTCTTTGAAATGTTCGAGTACTATGAGGCTACAAATGAACTGGATATATCCTCAAACCCTGATGGCATGACAATGCGAGGCTGGGCATCATGCACGTATATGGTATCTCGTAGTCGAGCACTTGAAGTATTGAACGCCCAAGGGAATCCCTTGTCGAGAAATTGCGCCGAGAATCTAGGCAGTGCATTGAACTCATCAAATCTGCACACAATCAAATTGGAACATTGCGGTTTGCGAGGATATCCCTTAGATGGGCTGTGTAAGTTCATTGAATTTTCAATCAACTGATACATGCTCCTGATTTGACAATGTTCATCATTTGCAGGCTCAAAGTTGCGGAATAATCAAATTTTACGAGAACTCTGGCTGGCACACAACGATCTAACATGTAAAGATGCGGATAAGATCGCGCAGCTACTAAGAACCAATCACTATTTGAAGTTCATCGACATAAGCAATAACAACATTCAGGTGAGTGTGTTTTGTGACGCGTTTGATTAGAATGTTCTGCGTTGTTTTCTTTTTGGGAACAAATGGCATGTCAATGTTATCTGAGCGAAACTTTGCGTGTACCAGGTGCAAACAGCGTTAATTTGGGAAAACATTTGAGTTTGTTTTTCTTTTTGGATAACCACGAGTCTATCTTGTCTTCGGGGAATTCTAATTTTAATTGCCATGCAAGTGATTATCAGCTGTGTACTCATTGAAAACCACGTGGGATTGACATTGACATTGACTATGCTCGTCTTCTGTTTTGTCTAGATTCAATCTCGATTACATACTCAAACATTTTCATTTTCAGGATGACGGTTTGAGAACAATTGTGGAGGCATTAATTTATCAGTCCACCGAATTAGAACAATTACAAAGAGCCGCTGCTGCTATGGCGACCGCACTCGCCGAAGCCGAGCACAAAAAACGACAACAACAATTGAATAGCAGCACAAATAATGCAACAAACAGCAGTACCGTATCATCAATGGTGGCAGCAGTAGTAGCAGCAGCAGCAAATGGTCCAGGCACAATAAACGATGATGATACAACAAGTGGTGACAGTGATGCTAGTCCCGCCGAAGAAGAGGAGGACGATGAAGATGAAGATGATGAGGCCGACGATGCTGATGTCGATACAGATGCAAACGATGCCGAAGATGATGATCCCACAACAACAACAACAACAGACGATGGCGGTGGTACAAAAGTCGTCGCTAACGCCACCGCCACAGCCACGGCAGCAACAGCAACAGCAGATGATGATGATGAAGATGAAGATACAATCAAAACGACAACGATGAAAACAACGCCACCTATTAATGGACAATCAAAGTTGGATAAATTGTTGTCGATGAACAATAGCGATAGCAGCGAGGAAGCGCCCACAGACACAGTGGCCGCATCCGACATCAGTGTGAGTGATGATATATTCGACAGTACAAATGGTGTGCATGTGGTCACATCGACTCCCATTGTTGAGTCGGCAATAGAGGAACGGCCGATATCGAATGATAACAATAACACCGTGGAATCGACAGTTTTCGAGGCAAGCGACGTGACAGAGGGAACAATAGCGGAAGCCAATACGCTAGATTTGCCGGCGAAGGGATTAGATGTGAACAAGAATGCAACGAAACTGGACGACTTTGACGACACACACAGCACGGACTCGGCGTTCGAGAGTTCATCGGACGGCGATATCAGTCGCCACTTGCCCGAAGAGTTTGCAAGCAGATTCGATGGCAAGGATGAGGTTGAGACGGCCACAATAGCCACAGAAGCTTTAACAACACCAACACCCACACCCACCCCACCTCCTGTATTAGAAGTAATAACACCACCGATAGCAACAGCAAAGCCAATCGAAGTTACGCCATCGTCACATTCATTGGGCGTGCTCGCAGCATCCGCATCACCGAACACCAGCTGTGACAGCTCCACCGGAGACATGTCAGCACTGAAGAATGCCGCCTTAACCGGAACCAGTCCGTCGCCTGTGTCCGGAATGCGTCGCACCGAATCCACCTGCACCATAACACAATCAACTCGCGTCCGATCACACAGTTCGGACAGCCTAAGTAGTGATAACTCGCTGGATGGCAGCATTGGTGACGCCAGCAGCGGGAATTTCTCAACGAAAATCAACGAGAAGTTAACCAAAAATGACACCTTAACAAGACAAAAGCAATTCGATGTGCCTCAAGATAGTAATAAGACACCGCATGGCCTTAAAGCGCTGGCCCTGTGGAACAATAACTTGACCAAAGAGTCGGGACCCCTTATAGCTGATCTCTTAGCCACAACAGTCTCCCTGGAACTATTGAATATCGGAAAGAATATTCTCTCCAATGACTTTGTGGACAAAATACACGATAGTTTGTCCCAGAATACGACGCTCACAACGCTGGGTCTACAAAGTGCCCATTTGAGTTGTGCGGGCATACGTAAGTTAGCATCAATTCTACAATTTGGTGGCAACAATACTCTGCAGCGGATCGATATACGTGATAACAAAATCGAAGTGGACAGTCTGAATATACTGGCGGAGGCGTTGAAATCGAACACAACTGTAACACAAATCGACATCGATGACGAACCCAAGCGACTATCGGTAAGTGATGACACGTTGATTTGTGACCTAATCGTTATTGACAATGTATACACAATGTGCACGCACAAACAGTTTGAGAGGGTATGGAAAAAATCACCATTCCGATCGCATAGAGTGGTGAGTACTACTTGAGCATGCTTATTAGCTACTGTTCATTCAATAGTTAAAAAGACAACACACATCTCGAGAGTTGGTTAAGAGTGTTCCCTTTCGTTGTTTGGGGTGATAGCGTTATTTTGCGTCGCCCTTGAGTTATCTTTTGTAGACATTTATGGTTCTGTGTGTTTCTGCTTTTCATTTGAAGGCTCCCGTTGGAGCTGGAAATGCATGGGACTTTTCCTTACGATTGAATGTCAGCTCAAGACTGGACATGCATGTGATTTCTTTTTAGTTTTTATTTATTTCTAGCAGCTTGATGTGTCTCTTTAGATTATTTCCGACTTTTGTGTTTTAGCTTACTGCCCTGCCCACGTGGGGAGTAAACGAAGGCTGGTCACTTTGTAACTGACGACTTTTCAATCCAAGTCAAACATGTGGTTATTTCGTTTTACTATTACAGGGTTGATCTTGAGTTTTGTTCCTGTTCTCTACGTCTCTTTTGATTTCTCCTTTACAAGCCGTCTCTTTTTTCTAGAATAGATCGTTGCCCTTTCCTTAATATTATCGTAGTCTTCTGCCGTTTCCTCATTCCATTCGCATCTTATTTTAAGTTTTAAACTCATAATGCTCACGCCCACCATGTCTCATCATCACGAGAGAGGGTTCAAATCTTTCGGTTAATTGCATCTTTCAAAATATATAACGATTGAAGGTTTCCATCACCATCTCTCACGAAAGCCTAGAAGTGAACTAATCAAATGTCTCTCCGTTCGTTCTTTCTCTGTAGATCGGCAGTGACGCTCAACTGGACTACGCCCGAGTTCTGGAGAACGTCCGCTCGTTATGTGCACGCAATGAAAATCAGCCAGCTCAGACAACAGCCACCGATAAGACGAGCAGTTCAGCACCAGCAACAAAATGTCGTGGTGGATATTATCTGGGTTCACGGAAAATCTCTTTAACTTGCCATACCGCACCACCACGACAGATTATCGATCAGGCAAATAGTACAACACCAACAAGCAGTAAACTTGAGGTGAAAAAGAAAACCGGTGTTCGTCTGCGATCTCCTATCCCCAGTCCACCCACAAGTTCACCGTCGTCGTCCCCAGTGCCAAGTCCGTCGAAGAGTCGGTTTCAAGTATCTCTTGTTGCGGAAGTTAGTCCACCACTTACATCACCAATGTCCCCATATCCCTCCCCATCCCCATCACCATCACCATCACCGACACCGCAATACACGGCTAAAGACGTAACTGGTGTCCTCATCAATTCCAAAGATTCCACCACAACCATTAAGAGGCTCTCAACATCGCCACGTTCTAGGTTCCAAGTGATGAAGATATATGAGGATCCCGGTGTGCCAATTGCACATCGTACGCTGCCACCGATAACCCCATCATCACCGTCGCCACCAACAGCATCGAGCATAACAACGCCGCCGCCCTTCAAGAAACCACCACCCCCGAGTAGTGCTTGTACATCTGTGGAGCCAAAAATTGTGACAACCCCAGCCACACCACCAATCGACGAGAAGAACGAAGAAGAACCAATCTTTCCCGCAGCCATCGCACCAACACAAACAGATACCAAAACAAATCCAAATCCATTAATAGTAAATAATAGTACAAATACTGTAAAACCAAATGATCAAGTGGACGCGAGTGCTCCAAGTCCGCCTCTCGCTCCGCCGCAAGACGAAGCAATAAGAGAAGAAGTTGAAAAATGTCAACCTTCTTCACATCTATCGTTGCCGCCATCACCGCAACCGCCCGCTGTGGAGGAAGATCAACGAACTCTCACCAATAGCTCTGTAAATAGTTGTTTAATCGATTCCATAGCAGTTACACAACAACACTCAACTGCATGTTCAAGTGCACAAAGTGCAGCACCAGCACCCGACCTCACATCATCTACACAACCTTTGTCATCAACAGCAACATCAACACTAGCCATTCAAGAATCACAATCGCAGCAGGAGCAATCACAAGAATCGCAGGAACTTCAAACGCACGCTGCCGTAGCTAGAGCGAGAAAAACCTCATGGAATTCCTCAGTAGAACGCCTATTGAACGTGTTTCAGAAGCCGACACTGCTCTTTCAACGAAGTTCCTCACCCGATACCACCTCAATGGCAAGGCAAGAGGACCGATCATCACCATCACTCGATGGGGACCAACAGTCACTGGCTCCTGTGCGAAAACGATCACCACCCGCGGCAGCTCAATTGTCGTCATGGTGCAAATTAAGCGCGGAAATGTGTAAGCCAGTCACAACCGTCATTCAGACAGCTGCAGTGGTAACCAGCGGGCAGGCAACAGGCAGCTCGTCCACTGCAGTTGTGGCCTCGACCGTGGAAGGTTCGTTTTCCTTTCTCGACGTCGCTTCCAAGCAGCTGCGCGATATAGGAAAACAGGTTTTCCGCCAAAACGTCACGTTCGGCAATGAGGCGACCAATGTGAGTTCGCCCAGCCAAGGGCTACCACCACAACAACTACACCACGACTGTGATACAATATCGAGTGATATGAAATTGGAAATCAAAGAGAACATCTCGCCCGAGCACACAATCAACGAGGAAACGCTGCAAACCTTGCAGAAAATTGGCAGTAGTCCTGGCGGCAGCAGCACCAGCAGTAGCACCTCCAGCAGCAGCAATTCATCGGACACAACGGAAGGTGCCTCCTCAACATCCACCGGATCCTCACCCTCATCGCTGCTGAATGCACCCCTGATTGGTGTACCCTCGGCCCCCACAGAGGTGCTAGGTGCTGCAGCAGCAGCCGTGTCACAACCCCATGTAGCTGCAACAACAGAAGAACAGTCCTGCACCTCCTGATGCCAGGGGTGGTGAGTAGATAACCATACAGAACTCTAGAATGGTCCCCACAACTTCCCCATCATCTGAACTTTTTAATAACAAAACAAACAAGAAAATCAAAATTTATGTAAACGTCAACGCAATGGCAACCAATAAACAAACCAACAAGAAGAAATGTCAAGTTGAAGATATAATGTACAACGGTACTTAGTAGACATATTGCTTAAATGCAAGAAAGCAACGTTAGAAAAAGGATAACAAACAAAACAAAAGAAAACAATTATTATTATTACGAATTTTATTTTTTTAATAACTTTTAATTTCATTCTTTTTTTTCTGTCGACATTCTCCGCAGAAAACAGTAACAAAAAAATAATAATAATAAAATGATAAAAATGAAATAAATTTACTTTAAGTCTTGTAAGTTATACAAAGCGAGAGAAGATCTTGTCCCCGTTAAGCGGCTGTCAATACAGTCGCATGGGGAATGGTAATTTTAGTCATGAAACCGATCAAGAAGGATAGTGAGCGAAGGGAGAGCGGTGCTGTTGTGCGTGTAGAGTCTTATTTTGACATCTCATTACAATTCCAATATTTCCGATACTCTTGCCTGTTCTTATGGGTTCTTTTCATTTCAATAACCTCACATTCACCAAGTGGAAGCGGTCTTAATCAGTGATGTGTTCACTCAGAGAGTGGGTAAGTCACTTTGCTTGGTTCAATGGAGAAGATGAATCAAATTACACTTCACACTTCAAGATGGAAGCTTCAACAACTTTCTAAACAGTTTTGAACAAGAACTTAGCCTCAATACTCATAAATACGAATTTGCCGTGTCAATTCTTGAAGAATGATGAGTTAACTGGAGATTGCCATCTCTAGCCTATTGTTTCTTACCCAAATTATGATCAAGATAGACAGCCCCTTTGAATCTTCCGCAAACAGCATATGCTCTCCCTTCTCTCAAGAATGTAAGAAAAAAGTAAAAGAAGCCACAATTATTTAGACCACAAAGCCACGACCTCGACAAGAGGTTTACATCGCTAAATGCCTCTTGGAAAGTGTATCATTTCATTGCTTTGCGTTAAAACCTCTTGTCGAGTGAGCGTTATAAATCCTTAAAGTGGGATTTGTGTATGACTTTGGATGTATTACCACATGCACACGCTTTCGGGGAACAAAAACGAAATCTCTTTTGTTTGCGTTTGAAGAAAACAAAAAGAAACAAATCTCAAGAACTGCGTATTATAACATAGGACTGAATTGAACTCGACTGTAGGGGCGAAAAATACTTATTCTTTGTTTTGAGAAGGAGAAGGAGAAGAAAGAAATACGAAATATTGAACACGTTTGTTCTGAATATGATTATCACGAATCCAAAGGAGCAAATTATTTAGTGCAGCAGAACGACATTTGAATGGAATCTATTGAATGGCTGTGTGGATGCCATTGAATAGGTTCGAGCTTAAATTCAAATGCATTCGTTGCTAGATCTCAGATGAATCGATATGGAAATTGTTTATTTGTACTTATTTTTCATGAACTTGTCGTATGTACAAGAGGATGTTTAGTGTAACGAAAGAGATTCCGTTTTTGTATTCTTCCTCAAAGCGTTGATTTGTAATGTACTTGTGGCAAACAAAGAGAAGATATTTTGTCTTGACAGAATTTGGAGACGATTTCTCGCCTTGAAACTCTCAAAGACAATGATTGTCTAGCGTCGTGGCTTAAGCGAATTCTGTGCAGAGGTTCATGGATCTCAGAAATTGCTGGGCTTACAGAGTTTATATGAAGCATGTAGAGCTCAGTCAATTGCAAAGTTTATCAATCATAGCCTACGTTTGCATGGGAATCTTTGTGTTCCATGCCACCAGTTAAATTGGGGCCATCCTGTCGCCTGCATATACATCTCATTAATCAGACTGGGCTACATGTTTATGCAGAACGCACAGGAGTTCCGCGTGTGGACTAATTAGTGTTAAGGCCCCACGTAGCTGCGCACTTGAATGAACCCAGCCGGAAGCTCCTCTTAAGAGGCATATGGCAGGGATAGTGTCTATACATTCACATAGATTATCTTTAGTTCACACTGGCTCTTGGCAAGTTTGAAGATCCCCAAATCATTCACGCAAGACAAGAAGCCAGCTTATGTCACACAAAGAATTCCGTTTGAACATCGAGACAAAGACCTCGCACCCAAAGTCATACAACTTCCCAGTTAACACATTCAATAAAACCTTAAACAAAAGCAAAACAACTTAACTAATTTTATAACAAAACAAAGAAAAAAAAAACAAATTAATTTTTTTACGTACCTTATTCAAACTTTTAACAAGAAAAATGTAAAAAAAAAAATCCAACAAAGAAAACAAAAATATTTTTATTATAACAAAAGGTGATATTTATTGAGAGGAAACATGAAGTATGTGATGTTGAAACACACCACTCTCCTCGATAATATATATTTTTTCAAAGAATTCTATTCTTATAATTAATACTTTTATTTTTCTTTAGTTTATACATAAATGTATTTTTTACCCATGATCATGTGATAAATAAACAAGCAAGAAGTAATCACCAAACCGAAACAAGCGAAATTCTTACAAAAAATAATGAAACAAATGCATAACCACACAACAAAAAAAAACTAAATAAATAAAAGAGAAACATTGGTAAATTTAAATACAAATGAATGAGAAATGGCCACAAATCGAGTTGATTTTGTGAGAAGAAGAAAAAAAAAAACAAAAAAAAAAAAAAAACTGAAAGTAAATTATATTATGTAACAAATTCACTTTTTATCACTTTCGTACCTTAATTCAAATATCAATAAAAACAAATGGAAAATGAATTACTATTAATTATTGTCTATACTATATATTTTTAAGCAAAAGAAAACAAAACAAATTAATTATGATTATGAAAATTGGAAACCTTATTCTCCTTCCTTTCCCACGAAGAAAGAAACAAAAACGAAAAAAAAAACCAACCTATCTGTAGATTACCTTAACATTATTATTAATTTAATGAAACGGATATCAGTAACCACAAACTGAAGTAACAAGAAAAAAAAAATGAAAAAAAAAAGAAATGAGAAAAACAAAACAACCAACTGTAGAGAATAACAAGAAAATAAAAGAATTAACAAAGATTAAGGAACAAAAAAGCAACTAATGTACTATATATGAAATATCCTACCAATTATTGATTAACAAAATCAAAACTACATGCATACATGTTTAAATATTGTTTAAGTTCGTAAAGTTATAGAAACAAAATGAATACAAATCTGATTCAATTTCAAGAGATGAAGGGTTTAATGGAAAATTAAATGAGAGTAACATACACACCACACGTGCATACATACAAATTACTAATCAAAAAAACAAAATTATCTAAGCAGAGAGGTTCTGGTAGAGAGTTTCGATATTGACTGAGGTGCGATTGTGCTACTAGAATGCTTTAGATTGTGTAGCTACCACACACGTTCTGTCGATCCACACAGGGCCTACATTGGGATAGCTGTGGCTGCTTTCTGAAGTCAGCCACTCAGTGGAAAATAAGTCGCCCTAAATGCACATCTAATTGGTCAGAGACGGATGCAAAGGGACACGCGCGTGTCACGTGCATATTTAGGCAACAGCTTGTACCAGTCAGAAATAAATGAGCGAAGAGAAGGGACAACCTCATTTGTCCCTTGATTTCGTCTGACAGCGTTTGTTGTACGATGTGTCTTTGAATTCTTGTGACCTGTTGTGAACAGCTGAAACCCTTCTCCATGAATTTTGTAGAAGCATGTACGAAATACAAGCGAGTTCGAATAGTCTCTCATTTTTCGTGATCATGGACAAATGATATCTCCTTGCTCATTTTTTTCTAGTACCAATCCAGGAGTCTAACACAATTTCAAGTGCACACGTAAAATCTCAGGCTCTGATAGAAGAACGCCTACATATCTTAACTACCGTGCAAACGAACGAATACGCGAAATTTCATCAATTTTCTCCACACCTTCTCGATTTCGACATACATTTTCGATGTTTCGAAACCTAGCACTTTGGGCGAACGCTAGTTGAAACCTCCTTGAGTTCATCCACCCGACTGAGGTTGTCAAACCGAACAAACCTCAAGCGTGAATTTCAGTTAAATTTCTCTCTTTTCCGGTGTTCTCAACACTATTGACTCCGGTCAACAAACAGCTGTTTTACTCTCCACTTCAAACTTGAGAGCTGGTGACGTTTGGAGGCACTTCTAACACGGTGGGAACGTCCTAGTGAGGTTTCAGTAAGAAGTCATCTAAATCACGCGATTTCGGTTCGGTGGGAACCATAGCATTAGTCCCAAACTAGCTTAACTCCCTTCCATTGGTTCTGGCAAATTTGTGCTCACCTACTTGCAACAGCAGAGCATAGGACTTTTCTATTTCTCATGAGCTAATCGTCTTCAGTGTAGAAGCTAGGCCTTGCCCCTCTACGGGCAGTAACCTTACCCATACTATATCATTCTTAAGCATCTTCAGCAACAACTCGCGACTTTAACGCGTTTTGTGTACACAACACCGTTCACGTCCTGTCCCCCTTCCCAGTGATTCATTAGTAGCACAACAAATTCTTATAATTTTCTGATCTCCAAAATAAATGTGCACTGAACTCCACAAATCGAAACCGCATCCTAAGCGATTCTTAAAAAAATACCCATAACCTCTCTGCCTACCCAAAGATATCTTAATCTTAAGAAACAAAGAAAAAAAAAGAAACATAACATAGCTATTACTTTTGATCTATCACACACTCACACACATAAGAGAAACCACACCACTCCTTTGTATTGTGATTCTATTCTTGTTCTTAAATTAACGATGTAATAATATTTTCCCGACTTTTTTTGTGATAAAGTATTTTTTTTGTTTGTTTTATGTTTGAATGTTTTATTTTGTTTGAATAGTTATAGGCAGAGAAACATTTTGTTTTTTTTATATACATATATATATATAATTTCTATTTTGTTCTGTGTTAGCGAAGCAAAAACCAACACAAACTTAGTTTGCTTATAGCGATATATTTTATTTTATATTCGAAAAGATTAACTATATATGTGAACCACTTTTTTTGTGTCAATCTTTTGTATGTGTTTCCGCAAACCTTCCTTTTCCCAATTCTGTACACAAATTAGATGTTAGTTTGTAGTTTAAGTATATATAAATATATTAATTAGTTTTTTTTTCTGTCGAGCATGCAGCAGACATGTCATCCACTTTTTTCCCGCAAGTTTTTATCTAAGTTTGCCTCACTCGAGCAATCTTTTTTTTTATTTTCAAATGTTACCTTAATTGTTAATGTATATAATGTAGTTATGTACAAAAGGAATGAAAAGGAAATAGGAGCGTGAACCTAATGAAGAATAGGAATGCAAAGGAAAAGAGAGAGAGAGAAAGAGAAAACAAACAAAAATAAATTTCATTGATGAATACCTTTAATTTCTTTTATTTATTTGAGTTTCGAAGCAAACTGCGAACTCTACTCCTGATTTGAATAAATGAAAATTATGATTTAATAAAAGTTTAAGCACTGTTGTTTCATTTAGTAGAGAGGTAGAGAGAGGGAATGGGACGTTTTTGGGCTATGATATGTATCTTTGCCGGAGATAAGCCGCCCATTGGCGGTTCAACAGCGGCGAAGAATTTTAATTGCCTTGCCCTTATGCTGGGTCGCGGCCTTGTGTCGTGGTTTAAAATTATTCAGATGCACGTTTTGTGTCCAGTGTGGATTCGGTTCAACGTAAATTTGTTCGAGTAATGGAATTTAATTAGGATCCAGCCGTGAGAGGAGCGTGATAAGGGATTGTAATGGTTTTTCAAATTTACTGCGGTACGAGTTGGGTTCTTTTTCGAACAGAGCATCCTCTGTTGTGAAACACTCATACACAGCATTAAGGCTGTTTATCCTGTCTGGCACGTTTGTTTTCTGTATGTCCACCGAATCGTTTTGAAGGATGTCGTGGCATTGGCAAAGGACATTGTAAAACATCTTCCTTTCATTCAACCCTAAAGATAAACGGAACCCTCAAAGAAAAGACGCAAATAAAGATGAAGAATCGTTCTTCGACACTTGATTATTCGGAGATTAACTCGCGCAGGATTGTCGAGACATTGAGGCACTGATGTGGTGGTGCGGCACTAGAAGTCAAACAGAATCTTATCAAGAAAAGCAAAAGACAGAAATCAGAATGCATCTCTGTTATAGGAGCACTGAGCTCTTCGCTTTTCGCAGCCCTTTAGGGCGGCCCCCTTACTCCATTTTCATCTCGTGGATATCAACGGGATAATCCCTAAGGAAACGACTCTCCGGGACATCGAATAAAAGCACAGGAGTGTACTCTGCACGAGAGAATACTGGGCGAAGCTGCCATAGCAATTTACATGGACGCATCTAAATCGGATCAAGGCAGAGGTTCAGGCATATACGCCAGATCACCAGAAATGACAATCCGGCTACTAAACCACTGCAGTGTTTTCCAGAAGTAGAAGCAGAAGTAAAAGCTGTTCAAAAGACGGACTATCACTGAGCCCAATACTAGATGACAGAAAGTGTCATATTACCATACATAAGCAATCCAGGCGGGTATTGAGGCTCTGGATACAGCATCAATCAACTCCAGAAAGGGAAGTCACTGCCATCCTTCTCTAAAGGAGACAGCTGGATGGAATCTTGCCCTAACCTCGGGTACAAGGGTATTCCAAGATATTCCGCAGAGAAAGAGCTGATGAACTAGCAAGAAAGGGGACAGGTCTGCTAATGGCACCAAATCAGGAGCCTCCCCAGTCTAAAAATCTATACAATCCTTTTTGATGAACAACGCCATAAACGACACAAATCCTAGACGGTAGCCTATTGATACAATCAGAGGACTAGCAACAGAGGACTTGGAGTGCCCTATTATGCCTTCTGTAGAAGTTGCAGAGAAGACGACGAACTGGAAACAAGACTGCATTACCTCAGGACGAAGATTACTGGGCTTACTTCAACTGAATCGAAGATCTGACAAACGCATTCATTTCTACACTATCTTAAGGCAAACAAATGGGTATGACTGTTTATCACCAATCAATCTCCAATAGGAACCAGGTTGATAAGCCGGAAATGTACCAGATGGACTAAGTAGAGCATGGTTTAATTTTAACCATGCAATCACTCTACCTATCTACATACCCATTTTGAGGTTCTCCACTCGTGCC
This sequence comes from Eristalis intricaria, assembly GCA_964034865.1. NCBI lineage: Eukaryota > Metazoa > Arthropoda > Insecta > Diptera > Syrphidae > Eristalis > Eristalis intricaria. The sequence goes on along the minus strand of OZ035877.1, from coordinate 5,973,804 downwards.
TTGTTTGCCTCACAAAGAAAGAGTTAACAGAGCAGTATTACCGTTCCCATCTTCACACAATCAAAATAAATACAAATGTCAGAGCAACCTTTTTAAGCCAGCTGAACTTGATTTCGGGGGAAAGCTTGCTCAATTAGTGAAAACTCAAAAAAATAACACCCCTTTAACTGCGCCAACTACCGAGAAATAAGTCTCCTAAGCATCGTTTATAATATCCCGTCGTTTTGTGTGAGCGCCTGAAACCATTCGTGCATATTTTTCACTTAAACACAGACTTCGCCAACCTCGGCTTCCAAGTAAACATAACGAATACCATCAGTACCGAGATTAATTGCAGAATAGCTCTTGTCAGTCGCTGTTTCCTTTGGATCAAGGGGCAATTAACTAGTCTCTCAGTCGAAGGACGAAGCTGACTTTGTATAACAGCTTGATGATCCCTCTCCTGCTCTGTGGCCCGGAGAGATGTCACGTACGACAATCTCAAGATCAGATGAAGAAGCCCTTGATCTTCTCGAGAGACAACGAGACCAAGTTCAAACTTTGGTCCTGTTTAGAGTTGGGAGAAGGGGATTCGACCACGAGCTGTAAGCGACATGAGTTTACCATCTACAGATTCAACGCCGAAGATTGTTAGCCAACAAGGGCGGTAGAGGGCATGAACAAAACTCTGTTCCAGCCCGAAGAGTATTCGACTCAGAACCCAGGGAACAACGTAATAGAGAACGCACACAAAACCGATAGCCCACATAAGTGAAGAAGGACGTCAATCAACTTGGAGTGTGAAGTTGGAGCCAACCGGTTAAAGATCGTGCCAGTTAGAGGTGCTTGTTGGCTGCGGCCTAGGTCCACCCCACAAGAAGAAGTTCAAGCGTTTCTAGTGGCAGGACTTAACTCGGTGCTCCTGTGACCCCTAATTAAGATCCATCCCCAATTCGAACAGAGTTTCTCCTTCAGATACTTTCAAAATTCCAAATGCCCTGATCAAGTGCTCAGTTTAGAATCCGGAGCTGTTAACCAACAAATAGGCATCAAATTTCAAAGACAACCGTCACTTTGACTTCACAATTGAATCAAAACTAGAACCGCCCGTCAATCCCTTTGCATCTCAACAAAGACAGACTTACAAGCGCACACCCCTCATCTCCACCACCGAACCGAACCGAAGCCGAGCGCATTTTATGTACGTTCCCACATCGACACTCCTAATTAAAAATTCCCCATTTGCCCGTGGCTTAGACCAAACTCGTCTGCATTATCACGACTTCGCATCTGTTCAAAACTAGGAGATGCCTCCGCTGGCTGCGCTCACGTTCGTCGTCTCGTCTATTCACCGACGGAATGCATAAGACTCACCCGACACTATGCAAATAAAAGATACAATTTCACATTGAAATCAAAACGGTAACACATTAATTCTAGCCCATGGCTCTAGCGCAGAATCCATTAGTAGCTGAAAAATAAAAAAAACGAAAACATCAAGTAAACCAAACAAACAGAACGTATTCCAAATCTATGAATGAAGCCCATCAACCGACACGGAGAGGGAGGCCACCAGCAGCCAGCTCACTTACAAAAGGTGCCACCAAAAAATGTCACTCAATCTTAAGTGGAATGAGTCACATCCCATCCACGGCACCGAGGTGCCCACCACCAACCACATGCTCTCACCGGGGGTTGAGGGTTGTTGCTCACGTTTATTGTTTGTTTACATTTCTCTCGTTTAGCTTCATTCATAGCGCGCACGGAAGTGCATAACAGCTCACGTTGACGGCTGTTAAGTAACATCCCTCGTTAACAGAGTGCCAACAGACCACCGTCACCACCCCCGCACGGAGCGTGAGTGTGCGAGAGTGTGTGTGTGCCGGTCTTGTGGGGGTTGGGATGGTGTACTTTCGCGCTAGACCGAGTAGTGAAAGCAGAGCCAACCACCGCTGGAAACTGATTTTCAGTTGCAGTTTAACTTCGGAACTGTTCAGTTCGGGCCTTTGAACAGTCTCTCGTGGTGTGTGCGTCGTTTGTTTGGTATCAGTGTCGGCCTGAATTCTGGAGAATGCTCGCTAAGATCTCATAGACAAATACCAGATATCGTGGCCTTGTGCGAACAGTGTTTGTTTTATCACTTGGTGATAGTGTCTGATTCCGACAATGACTTCGTATGAGATGAGCAACGGAGGGAACGCCGCCGTGAGCAGCGGTGGTGAGCCGCTGAGAAAAATCCTAGATGTTCACAATGATTTAAACGATTCGAAAAATTTGAACAACAACAATAAGTGCGGTGCTGCGGACAGTGAACGCGGTGGGGATCGTGGCGACGGATCTGACGGAGATCTGGAGAAGTTCAGTGACAAGGTGTTCGGCTGGGGGAAATTTCAGCCGAAATTCTTGCAGCGTTTCTGCAGTCCCAAGTGGGCATTGTTTTGGTTTTGCTGGGGTGGTGCTCTACAAGGTGAGTCAATGGAATCTTTGGTCAAGCTTTCATTCATTTGAAACGTGCTGAAAATTTATTCACTTTAAGTGGCGATTATGAGAGGCTAATGTTTAAGTTTTTTTTTGTTAATTTTGAGGTGTAAGAAAGTTAGAGTCCAGATTAAGCGACGATAACCCGGGCAGTTTGCTGGAAGTCTTGTATAAATTTTAAATGCCAGCTTTGGCGTTTTCCTCACGCGTTCTTTTCTCTATTTTCTGTGCCGGAATAGGACATCTTTAGTTCTTTGTGTCTTGGAAAACTTTAATCCTTATCGAATCAAGTTGAAGATCGAGGATATTTTGTGGTGTAAATCTTCTTTCTGTGAACAACAGCACAAATCAAACAAGCTGCGAATGAGTTGAAATAAATTCGAGAAAAAACAACTTCTGGACTACGGGCGCCGTCGGTGTCCTGTTTCATGATTGTATTTAAATGTGAATGAAGTTACAAGCCTCTGAAGCCTTAAGTAAGTCCAGAGCTGCGCAGAGATCTGACAAATTGAGTCATAAAATGTAATTGGTTGAGCTTCGACTAGACGCAAAGCAAGACATGAGCTATTACCCAGTCATCAGGTTTTCTTAAATTGAAACAGTGTCGTCTCTACAGTTGATCACAGCCGGAAAATTTTCTTCTAGTCCCGCTATAGCATGCTGCACTGTATGTATACACGCGTGGCCAATAGCGCACTCCGTGTCGTTCATATAGAAATATAAGCTTGCTTACAAAAAATAATATATGTTCACACCACACGCCGTACATCGAACTAATGACATCCACCGATCTGGCACTATTCAAAAAACGTTTTGCAGAACTTTCAGTTACTGGCGACTGCTTACTGATATCCAAACCTTTTCGTTGGCACAGCAAGGACAACTTGGTATTCAATGATTCTGTCATGCTTTTTCGAACTAGCTTCTTGTCTATACACGATCTGATGCCAATCAGTATTTTCTGACACTTGAGACAATTACAGGAGGCATTCGCGTAGTCCCTCTTCAGTGGCAGTAATGTTCCGCTTATCAACAGAGATTGCCCGAGAAGAGACTCTTTTGTTTTAAGTTTAAATAAGTGGAAGCATCGTCGTCTTGTCTTCGCCGTGGTGTGGTGAGTTGCTGTCTCGCGAGAGCTTCAATTTCCGAATTTTCAATATTCAAGGCTCGGATCGAGTCACCAACGCTTCGGAGTTGGCAGAAAAACTATGGGTTCCATCCACTTTTGAAAGAACAATACAGTACTCCTCGGACAATAGCACATACGCAGGGATATAAAATTGTGTTGCTTATAAGGGGGTTTTCAATGAAATTCCTCTTAAGCCGGAACCTTAGGCAGGGTTAAGATGGCTTTGGTAAGCCTCAGCCGAATATAATTTGTTGCTATTAAATGGGTTGCATGCATCCGGAGAGTACTGTATTACGCAACTCCGCGAATGAAAGCGTAACTTTCGAAGCATCGTGATCATTTGGTCGCCGTGGCGTGGAGAGAAGGTGTCTCGACTGGGGATGCCAGGTTTAATCGTCGCTTTTTCATTATTCACGGCTCCACCTCTTTCAACTCACTGGCTATGATCAAGAAGTCTAGAAAATATCATTGTCATTCAGCATAAGAACACTAGGCCCCATCAACTCTTGGAAAAAAAAAAAAGCACATAGCACGTAGCTGGTGGCGTGGATGATGACTCTTGTTCAGTTGCCGGCTCATTCAAAGTCTCATTATCGACCGTCAACTCCCTATGCAATACGATCCACAACTCGACAAACACGATAAGTAGGGTTAGTTGAAAAAGGAGCTTAGAGAGATGGAAACATCGAGCCTTGACGTACTAGAGGAGACGTCCAATAGTCTGGACCAGCTACTGAAGGCCCTCACCGCACCTCCTGTGTCAGAGCTTGTTGGAGCGGTTGAGTGCCATACACATACATGCCAACAGTGGGAACAGCTGTGTAAAGGCAAAGCAGGACATTGCTGGGCCATGTCCAAGTGCTTGCTCTACAACAAATTCACATGAAACTACTTTTTTAAACGTAATACATAAAACGTCTTCTCCTGCCTTATCGGAAAAGGTAACACCAAACGAGACAAGCCAACAAAGAGTCATGTCCTGTTGCACAGTTTCCCCCCTTTGGGGTCTGCTTGAAATGAGTTGGATTCGGTGTGGCTGCAACCTAAGACCGCTGCCATTTGTCCAACTACCCAATGCGTGGCCTCAGCCTTAGACAAACAAGAGGAAATTTGCGCGACTTTTAAGCCATTAATACCTCTCCGCAGCCGTTTGTTGATCTGCGTTCTTTGAAAACACAAATTGAGTTCATAGCAAAACATTTTTCGAGATAACGACGCCGTGCTATCAGAAGGCAATAAAAGCGTGCCTCCACGGGCACGCTCGCTCGCTCACACAGTTCACGTGCTGGACTGATTCAGGGTTGGCAAAACAAGGTTTTAGCATTTTGCAGAGAAAGGTCGTCGTCTTGAACTCACACACCTTTTTCAACGAACAGAAAAGAGAAACCTTTCCCACCAGCCAGACCACCTGACCAGAGATTCCATTCCAAATGAGCATCCGTCCACGACGACTGGTCCATTAATAGCTGAGCACGTCCTTCAAATCGTATTCATTTCAATTGTCACGTCACCTGCAGCACCACTTGATGGAGGAATGAATTCGGAATGATATCCGTTCGCACGTCACTGGCTTAATTACAAGTATCTTGTCCAGCGCACATAAATCCTTTTTAAGTTGCGTGCTGAAGCAAATAATATCACTCAACCAGACCAACCCTCGGCGCTGGCACTTGCTGCTCGTCCTGGTGCCGTTCCTGCTGTTCGTGCTGCCGCTGCTGATGGTTGCTTCCACAGAGCATCCCCAAAATCGAAAACACTTTGATATTTGATCACGTGTCGTACGAAATGCATCCACGCACACACACAATACCGTCGGTCGTCCTTGGCAGCGGTGGCCACATCCTAGCAACAGATGCCTGCGTGCATTAATTACTAACAAAATAGCTCTTTCTCTCTCTCTCGCTCCGTGTGTGATGATCTGACACTCTCACTGTGCGTTTCTGGTTTTTCAGCTACGGATGCAATGTTTTCCGTACACATCCTGCATCCATTAAATGGCTGGATCCAGTCATTACACACACTCCCTCCGTTTCCCACTCACAGCGCGGCGCGGTTCTGGATTTAAGTGGTCGCACTTATGACCACCCTCGGTGGTGGTGCGCGTTCAGTTCAGCCGGTGGCACGCGCCTTGAAAGCGCTTTTAACGACAAACAAAGACATATTGCGGTCACACGCGGTAAGGACTTTTATCGCGAAAAAAAAAAAGTTTTTTCAAGAGCTGCAGAGTTGCTCTTGAGCGCAATGGTTTCGGTTTGAGGTGGCGGCCGGGGATGCCGCAGTTAATGCGAGCATGAGACGATGAAAGGACACCACGTGCGAGCGGTATTAATATTTATGAAATATTGCCACACCAGGAAGTTCCGCTTTGGAAGCAGGTGGACAGGCAGCGCGGCTGGCGGTACGAGGATCGTGGCCACGGAATGTTTTGGGCGCGACTTAACTGTGAACTGTATCAGGCCGTCAAGCTAGAAACTTGATTGAATTCGAGTGGACTTAGATGAACTCCGACGAGTGCCTGCGGCCTTCCCCGCCGTTCATTCCACTCACAACGAAGGACACTCATTGTTCCACTGCCTGACACGGATTCCTCCCCGTCATTTACGGTTTCGTTTCCAAATGGGGATACCCACTTCTTGCTCCATTCAATGCACTCGCTGTGTTCTGGTTCCCCATTTCCTTTCATGGTTTTTCCAGGTCCCTCCTCTCTCCCCTCTCCACTCTCCGCATGCTTTATTTTCATTTCCCCTCGACTACCTTGGCCAGCCATCCATGGACCAGCGCTTATCAATCACATTTCGGTTCTCGCTGATTTATTGGTCACTGGGAGATCCGGAGGAACCCGAAAAAAAAAAAAAAAAATATGCATGCATGTCCATAAGAGATAAATTGCCACTGCATCGGGATTTATGGCGCAACGAAGGTGTTCGTGTGTGCTGTCAGCAAATTAATCTCTTGGAAGCGAGTACTGAACTTTAAAACTTCGGATAGCCCCCGGCCGCTGGACGAGGACAGTTTGGCACTACATTTTGTTGATGGTTAATCGAAGCAGTCCACGAGTGAAGTGAAGATACAAGTTCCGGAAAGCAAATGAGCAAACGGAGCTCGGATAGCGTGTGCCACCCACACGGCGAATTATTCAATTTAATCACCTCTCCGAGCAGCTGGGGTGTAAATTCGGACGAAAGACGATCTTAGTCACACTCGCCGTGGCAATTGGCCCAGAGACACACAAATCAAGACGAGAGAATTGCTGGTAATTGGTCCTCTAGAACGACCGGCCGGGCGTTAGTCACACGCCGCAGATTATCTGTGATTTAGCGGCTTTGCTTGAGATTGAAAGTGGGGGCCCGGGTCGCTTAACTGGTTAATCGGTCGAGAGGGAGAGAGGAGCTGAGATGTGGCACGTGAATCATGGACCCACTCAGTGTATGGTCAAGTTCGAAGAGAGTGGCCATCGCCAGGGACATGCCAGAGTGAATCAGGACTAATTAAATGCAATTTAATTGAAAACCCACGCGGATTTTGCCAAGAACGAGAATAAAGAAAAGATTTCGAAGAGCGTCAAGTCCAATGGAATGCCAGAGTCGTTCTGTCTGCAATTATAGTCACCAAGCTTGCAGACAGAGTCAGGCAGTGTGTGAGTGTTGTATAGCAGAGGAGACTCGGAAAAGAGACGAGGATCGCGAGGCAGACAGACTACACAGTTTCCTTGGGGGGATTCGAAATGAACGTTAGCATCTCTGACAGAGAAACGCTGGCAGAAAATTACAGACTAAAGCTTATTTGGGTGGCAGGACATGGAAGCGATGAAGGCTGATATACAAGTCAAGGAAGGGGCTCAGACCATTCATTGGGCCCTCTCCCCTCTATGGATTCAACAATACGGACCAAAACTCTCATTTGCACAAATGGATCGTTAAACAAAGGAACCAGTTTTGGAATAAGCAGGAGGTACAGTGAAACTTCTATATAGCGGACAGCAACGGGACTATCCCGTGAAGGGGTTGAAATGGACGAATTAGCGGAAAAAAATTCATGCGAGAGGTGTCCCTTATAGAGGGTTGTCCTGAAAGAGAAGTTTCACTGTATTAAGCCCTCAAGGACGTTCATGGAACAGCACAATCCCAAACAAGCCAAAGCAGCTCTAGAACTTAATAGAGCTGACCTTAGAGTGCTAAGTGCAGCACTAACAGGACACGGACCATGTAAGAACTGTGGCTAGGTTCAAGAGACTGACTGACGATTGCCCAAGCCTTGCCCGAGGAAGATTCAAAATGATGAATAGAACATCCTTAACAGGGAAATACTTCCCAGATATCGAATCTAGAGAAGTTGTCCAATTTCTGAAGGGAGGACTTCCTAGACAGGGGATACAATAGATCTTCATGGCCGCAGAACTAGTGAATTTTATCGCACACGGTGAGTTCTTCAATTCTGTCTGGGATAGATCTGGATAGTTGAAAGAGTACGAAACACCTCTGTTCTGGAAGTTCAAGTGCTGTACACATGGGCAGCGTTTTTCGATCTTGGCAAACTTTGACATTTCGTTAACCCAGGAGGTGGATATTACTGGATGGGAGCAAGGAATGCTGAGAAAATATTTGGATGGGACAAGCAATGCTGAGGAAATAAAAGAGTGCGACATACATTACAGACGTGACAAAAGATTGTACATATTGGAAAAACGATTGGGGGCGAAGATCATCGAGATCAATCCGATAAGTGATCTACTGGCTGTGGTCCGCAACCAAGGCAGATTCTAAAAGTCAGAAGACTCTGTCAAAAAGGACATCCAATGTTAAAATCGTTCTCGGATTGATCGGAAAGCACAGCCTCCACGACACGACAATAGACAACGGCTTCCGACTCACTGACTCTGCGACATTAATATGGGCATAAGTAGCCGAGGTGGGAAAAGAATCCACACACCGACCTGGCAAGCTCTGCATGGTGGAAGCGTCAACCAACCAAATCGAACACGGCATTGGTTAAATATTATGGGAACCAAACGTCGACTCTTCTTTGCAGCATGATTCACAGCTCGACTGTGAAACAACGCTATTCTGTGTTGAATCTCTTTTATCGTTCAAGTAAGGACACCCTTGTGGAGATTCAACGCAGAATAGTCCTCGGCAACCGGTGCTATTTTTGGCTCAAGTCGCACCGATTCTACGTCGGATCTCCACTAGGATGTCGTTTGTGCAGTTCACGTTTCCTCCGAGGTAGAAAAACTCCCTCACTGCCTTAGAATTGCAGCCATCGGCCGTCGATCGATTAGAGGACCTTTATTCATTGTCCACATCTGAAAGGTAATTTTTTCCAAAGGATCCCTATACGAGCATAGTAACCTCCCAAAGTTGAACAATGAATTAAGCTCTTCTCCGGCGAACAAACTTTCCACCCTCCTCCCCCCTTCCACCACCAGCAACATCACGAACAACCCATCAACCATCTGCTTAGAAGCCGAACACTCGATTTATTGCAATCGAAACCCAAATGATCGCTTCTAACTTCCTCGAATGACCCAATAACCTTATCTGAATGGACGAGGAAGAATAAAAACCCAAGTCTCTTCCCCCGTCCATCAATACCCCCGAAGTCGAAGTCCAATTCAATTTACGACCATCAGATGCGGTGTAAGTCACAAATTAGAAGTTAAATTGTTTCCCAATACAAGCTACCACCGGCGAAAGGACTGACCCCCATCTACACCAGAAATCACTTGACAATGGTTGGCTATTAGATTATCGCCAGTGTAAACATTTGTTTACCCTCTCATCTCCGGCAGCAGCGCCCTTCATAATTCTTTGCTTTGCTGGTCATGTCCGTGCTGTGTGCACCCCCTGGCAGGACACCCTCCGCTCTCAGGGTGTAAACGCGCGCATTGTCACAACAAATTGGGTTTTTTTCTATTCTTTCGCTTAAGTATTGGGAATCCTTTTGCCATTGAGGCGACGTGTGTATGGAATCGAATTGGAATCAATTTGTGATGCGTTCGCCTCTGTATCCTGTTGGCTTCCATTTAAAGTCTTGCCTCCCGACGAATGCCGTTTGACACCGAGTTTGCTATTAATTCTCCATACCTCCACGTATCCTGCAAGGAAGCCAACGCCACATCATTCATTTTCGAGATTCAATTACAAGAAAGAATGGAAATGAAGAAAAGGGTCCTCCCTTGCTCTCTGCGGGGAGCGAGTGGGTTGGTGCTGTGGGCGGTGAGTAATCAACAAGTCACGTTTC